>CP142134.1:29722535-32122535 GCA_036013995.1 Theobroma grandiflorum
AACTACTGCCAAAAGAACCAGAAAAATATATAGGAAAATCAAAAGAATCAAACCGACAAAAGGGTATCAGAGACATGGGATATTCTTTCTTTACTGTAACTCAAAAAGTTTGCTTACCTTTCTCCTCTTTCTTCTTCTTCTCTGCTTTTGCTTTATTCGACTTGCCCCTGCCAGACCTTGGGGCCATCTTCTATCACCCTTTTCTAAGAACAGTTGTATTTGGAAAAACAAGTTTCAGGTACTCAACAACTTCACTGAAATTGCAGCTGAACCTCAGTTCAAAGTCCTCAGCAATGTGTTGAACTCTTGACTACATGCAGAAAGAAGAGAAGAGAAAGATGAGGGATGACAAGAAAAGGAAAAACCTTTTTCCTTTTTCCTTTGAAAGGGAGGAGCTAGGAAATCTTGTGAAAAGGTTTGGGAGATGATAAGATAAGGGCTTTTTAGTAGTGTTATGGATTTGTGAGCAATCCTAGCCTCTACTTGTTGCTAAAAGCTTTGATTGCTTTGCCCACCAACGCCCCCCTTCTCACCCTCTTTCTCTTTCTAGATAGACATACACCATGTGATATTGAGAAGTGCCCCCTCATCCAACTTATTATAACACCCATTAGGACAAAAATAGAGCTTTGGTGGGGTAAGGAAAAGGAAACGACCGCTGAGAGAAGGTCACGTGGAGGATTGTTGGTGGGTTGCAGGTCGTGACCGAGCAGCTTTGTTTTATCAGACGTTGGTTTCGCCTTCCCACTTGAGGGTTGAGGCCGGGATGGGAGGGGGAATGGGGTTGGCTGGGCTAGGGTATACTATGCAAGATTATATAAAGGAAAAAGAGAGAGAGATTGTTAATTTTTGGCACATTTAAGAGGGGATGGGAGGGGGAATGGGGTTGGCTGGGCTAGGGTATACTATGCAAGATTATATAGAGGAAAAAGAGAGAGAGTTTGTTAATTTTTGGCACATTTAAGAGGGGATATTAAAGGATCTTGGCCACCTGGACCTTTGAGTGGGTGTGACTTCATTCTTCAAATCCCTATTTTGTCACATTTTAAGTGGTAATTAGTGCTTGGATTTAGTCACTTTAATCATACCATATTCCAAAATTTTCCCATATATCTTTTTACCTTAAAGTTCATATGGCAATGTTTAAATATTGTTTTCAATAGGTAATTCAAATTAACCATATAAAAATATTTTAAAAATTTTGAAAGTTACATTATAAGGTATAACATTTTTTTAAAAAAATTCTGAATTTCTACGATTAATTACATGATTAAAACTCATGGATAAATCAAGTAGTTAAGGCTATATATGTTTGAAGTTGTCTGCAAAATTTGTATTGAAGTGATAATAAAAAAAATTTTTCACATCTATTAAATTTGGAGTATATTGGATATATAAATATAATAAGAGTCTTTACATTTATTGTTAATTAATTTTAAATTGAATGTTTGTCTAAAAAATTTAATATAGTACCAAAGTAAGTACTATCCCTATTCTTCGAATTCTCTATCGACTAAAAGGTAGCCACGAATCCCATGTATTTACATTATCTTTAGCACAAGATCAATCCATAATCCATACAAATGAAGAGACATGCCTCATATGATAGTTGCCATAATCTCATCGATTATTTACTGAAGTGAAATGAAACATTTTAGTGTTTGGACATTTAAGTGTTTTACACCATTTTCAACATGTGCCAATGTGGCAGTGGGCTCAATATGTACTAGTGTGCCAATGAGTGTTTTACATCATCTTCAACATATGCTAATGTGCCAGCAAATTCAACATGTGCTAGTGTGTCAACGAGGTCGAAATAGATGCAATGAAGAGATATGACACATGATAAGTGTGTGATTCCTACATGTGAAGGGTGTATTGAAATGGTCACCAATTAATTTCCTAAAAATACAATGCCTTGGCATTTAAGTTATTGGTGCAAACTATGTGTTAGCCCTAGTTATACACTTTCTTATCACGGAAAAAACTTGTGAAACTACCATTTCATCAGTGCAACCCCTAATTACTCTCCCTTGCTTCTTCCTATATCACCTCCCTCTTAGTCTCAATCTAAAAGCCTAACTCAACCATTTGCCTTTGCCCTCACCTCTTCAATGTGGGGAACAAGCTATTTATTCTTATATTATATTCCTAACCACATTTTATAACTCTACCTTAACACTTTTTTTTTATGAAATTATATAAACAAATAAAGTTTACTATTAAAATCAAATAATTTTCTACATTTATAATATAATTATTACAACAAATAAAAAAAGAGCATTCTTCTTGTAATTAAGACTCTACCTTAACAATTTTTATAGTTTAACCGATTGTTGGATTTCTTTTAGACTTGATTCAAGTCAAACACTTCCGGTGAGAGACCACAAATCGTTAGAGAGAGAAGAAAAATTGTATCCAAATTCATTAGAGGGGGAAGGGTTAAGCAGGAGAGAAGGATTGATGTGGCCAAATTAAATGACGTGGCAATTTCTTATTCGATAGATTTATAATTGACTTTGTAAAAGTAATTTATTTAATACGTATTTTCGTTAATTATTCGTACTGCATATTAAAATCTTAAATATTTTAACAGAATGATCTTTTTAATTTGTATTTTTGTTAATCATTCGTATTGCATATTGAAACCTTCAACTAGGAAGATAGCAAATTTACTGTGTTTCTCGATCTACTCATGAGTTGGTTGATGATTTTACCCAGGAAGAAGTTAACAAAACATGTAATATATATATATATATATAATATGTTGATTAATTAATTAATCTGATGAATTTTTTTATTTGAATAGATTTTTCCATGCTAATATGAAATGGACAAACTTGTCATGACTTAGTCATGAACCATGATGCAATGGGCAAAGCGAATAATGACAAAAGGAGTTGCCAACCCCCCACAAATTCATAGGCCTAATAAAAACAGATGCATGGGGAAAAAGTTGCGTAAAATATTGTTCAACCCACAATGTTGCTAAGATAGGCAGTTTTAAAGCATGTGGTGCAGATGTAGGAAAAAGATGAATGGTGTTAAACGTGGAAAGCAAATGGGAGTGGGTGGTGGCAAAAATGGATTTGATTGCTTTGACAAGGGGAGAATCCTACAATATGTTAGGACTCTTGGTTGCTATATGCAACTAAAAAAGTTTCCAACACGGAGAAATTGAGACTGTCCAATTAGAAATCATATCAATACATCTTAATCATTCTATAGTAATAGAACATATACATTTGGTTGACGATGACGATGACGATGGTAGTCCTTTTCAATATTAAAGGTTTTTTCGTCTTAAACATCAATGCCACAAAACGTTTTGTACATGATCATCGACAATTCTAACCTTAAACCCTAAACTGTATAACTCACACAAATGATCGGATGAATGGTTTATACTTTAAAATATTGGAAAATTATAATATTTGACTAATAATGCTTTATGTTAATTAATAAGGTTAATTTTTTATCAAGTTTGTAAATTAAGTGATTCTTTTTTTCTAGCGTATCTCTTAAAATTAAGTGATGGCAATTCCAATCCAAGTGCCATAGAAGTGTTGATTTTAACCCCACAAGTGTGCTTGTGTAATGCACAATAATATTAAAATTAGTAAGTCTATAAAATGAAAAAACTATGCCGTACACTTTCGACGAAGTTTTTAAATTCCACCAATAGAGTTGGAGGATTGACACATACACTACTAGAGTATATTTAAAAAATTAAAAAAATAAATAAAAAGATATATGATAATATTTTAAATTTGTTTGTAGAGTTTAAAATACAGAATAATAATACTTATAAGATATATAAAAAAGGCATGTATCTTAAATTCAATTTGATCAAAATATCTCAACAATCCTTCTACTCATGCATTTTCTTCACTTTAGTCTCTTTACTTAAAATCACAACATTTTAGTTTTTTTAATTTTGAGAATTGTTTCAATTTAATCCCTTTAATATTTTTCTTTTGAAATTACCTTTTACAAAGCTAATGTGACGCTGATGTGGCGTTAGTTGCTAACATGACATGTGAATCCAAAATCTCATGCAAACACAACAAACTCCTTACCACTTGCTTTGGTTTCTTTTCTTCATTTGTTTTTTTTTTCTTTGTCTCTCTCCTTTCACCGTCTCCTTTAATGACCAGTCACCAATCATTGGACGTTGTTGTTGGTCACTAGTCGTCAGTCATCGGACATCGATTGTCCGTCAATGGACATCGGACATGCCATGCCATAATTGTGACCAATGATCGTTGACTAGCAATTGGAGGCAACGTCTGATGACTAGTGGTTGATCGAAAAAGTGAGAAGAGAGAAAAAGAAAAAAAGAGAGAAAAAAATTAATATTTAATTAAAGATAAGGGTTTAAAGCAAGTGATAAGGAGCTTGTGTTTGCATGAGGTATTTGTTCAAAACTCAACAAGCCTATAATATTCTTAAAGAAAACAAGAGACATAAGTCACTTTTTTATCATGCCACGTGTCACCTTTTGGACATGCCGTGTGGTATAGAGTTATTTTATGCATATTTGGAACCTAAAATTAAGCTAAGTCCTCTTTTCTATCAGGCCACGTGTCACCCTTTGGACATGCCATGTGGTATAGAGTTATTTTATGCATATTTAGAACCTAAAATTGAACTAAGTCCTCTAGTGTTAAGTAATCCATTTGTAATTTTAGACTTAGTAATACTAATTTAATGACGACTTTTTTTTTATAGGCCAAATCCATAAGGCGTTTCTGAGAATGGACATCTCCATAATTTTAAGTGTTTTTAGACACAAGAAGTCACATTTGGACGAAAATGCCCTTAATGAAACCGACGCGTCCTTTTGGGTCCGCGCCTCAACCCGAAAGTTTCAACAGCTAAAGTCTGTTTATATGTGGTCCACCACTCAGTTCTCAAAGACAAACCGTACATCTCCTCCAAAGCAGTTTTGTCGATACTTAGGTGGTAGTTAAAGTTCGGAGCATTTTCACAGTGGGACCATTTTAGAGTGGTTGTTATCAGCATAAAGGTGCTTCACATACTCAGCAGTGAGAGGAAGTTGACAGTACGAGGAGAAAGGTAAAATATTTATTTTATTTTAGTTAAGAAAAGTATTTATTTTTTTTTAAATTTTGAACCGTGTGACGAAATGGTTATTTTTCATGTTGAGGGTTTTGGTTTTTGAGCATAAACCTATACATATTGGTTGTTCATATTGATATTGTTGTCGTTTGAAATGGTTGAATAGCGAGGTGAATGTGGTATTGTTGGTGTTGATGGGGTCGAAAGGTGACTGGCGTCTCGTGACTGGTTCATATGTATGCGTCCAGACACTTTGGTAGGAATTGGCAGTTAGGGTGACTGATGGCTTACGTACCCTTTATGTGTGACTGGATTTTGACATGGGGTCACTAAGGGTGTGCGTGATTGCATTAGGGTTTAACATTGCGTGACATATTGATAGGTCATTGCGTGACAGCACGAGGGGATGGCATGGGGTCAGGGTTTGCGTGATTGCATTAGGCTTTAACTTTGCGTGACCTACTGATAGGTAAGTGCGTGACAGCACGAGTAGATGGCATGGGATTAAGGTGTGCGTGATTGTAATAGGGTTTACATTGCGCGAATGGTTGATGGGTTTATATCAGTGCGTCACTTGTGTATAGATGGTTGCGTGATTGATGTTCGTAATTGCGTGACTAAATTAAAAGTTATTGCATGACTTGTTTTATATTGAATGGCACAAGTGTCATAACTGCATGAAATTTATCCGTATGGCACTGCATGAAAGAAATTGTAACCGTTATGTATTATTATAGATCAACTGTAATGCTTTAATTTGTATATGTTGATTTGCTTAACAATCCATGCACTACACTTGCATTAATTATGCTGGTCCAAGGCTGTCTAAAAACAGTTAAAAGTATTGAGAGGGTTATTTTATGAGTTAACTTATGAGAAAGGCTATTTCTGAGAAATGCCTCTTGTTTTTATGTTAATCTACAATGATGGTATTAACATGACTAAATGGAAGGTGATCTGTTGTATGTTGTAGATGGCTAGCACAGGAACAGAGCATGATAATGTAGAATCTATGCTTTGTGTGTCGAGGCAGCAATGGGGGTTCAACACAGGCATTAACATCCATGCAAGTGGCCACAGCTACATATGATACGGGAGATGATGTCCAAAGTCAACGAGTTAGAGAGGTTGAAGGGAACATGCTTTGGGCACATGATGGACGTCGAAGCTGATAAGAATTTATTCTGCGCTAGTCTCATGCACGACCTAATGCTGTGCAGAATAAATGAACCGGCCGCCATTGAGGGTGAGCTATGGTTCGCCATAGGGAGAACAAAGGCCCGGTTCTCAAAAAGGGAGTTTTGCCTCGTGACAGGGCTTAAGTTTGGTGCCCTACCAGGCCTTATTGTCAATCGATACGAGGCCGTCCCTAGAGGAATTCACCTGCGTTACTGGGGAGAGGGGAACGAGGTGAAGATTCAAAAAGTTTTAAATACATTCAAGGGAGGCCAGTTTCATCAGGAGGGAGATGCAACGAAGATGGCCCTCGTCTTGATTGCCCAAAATGTTTTATTCGGTCAAGATTACAGACGATCAGTGGTTCCATGGTTGCTGTCGCTTGTGGAGAACATCGAAGAGTGGAACGCGTTCCCATAGGGCACTTATGTTTGGAGTCTGACCGTAGATTACATGACGAGGGGCTTCGAACCTCCTACTGTGGGAGTAGCGGAGAAAAGTCACTACCACATCTATGGATTTATTTGGGCGTTTCAGGTAGTGTGCCATACACTGTTTATCATTATTCTTGTCACATAAGATTTTATGAGGTTAAATATTTTCGCATAAGAATTTAGGAGGTGAGTAAAAAATGTTTTACGTTTGATGTGCAGTTTTGGGCGTTGGAAGCAATTCCTGTAATCCGAAGCCTATTTGGAAGGCAGCGCCAGTCGGGACAAGTTTGGCCAAGAATACTAAAATGGCAATGTGACGAAAGGCCTGTAGGCTTCCACGCCAGCATTGCAAATCTGGAGGAAGAAGGGAAGGTGAGTAAATAAACCATATTTTTGTATTTAATAAAATTTAATTTTGATTGACATAGGGTAGCGAGGGTTATACCTAATGGTAATTCATGTTTTGGTGCAGTTGTGCGCGCTGAGGACGTTGGAGGCAACTGTAGAAGAGATGTTGATCGTGTACTGGGCCGACATTGAGGTCAACATCTCCGAGGGGCAACAATACGTTCCATTATGGAAGTTGGAAGGTCGGCCAGAATTCGGTCCCCAGCAAAAGAGAAGGACAATGGACCGCAAAGATAAAAGTAAGGCATCACGAGGTGTTAAGCGGAGACGCTGCGTGGACGAGGAGGTCCCTCCCCATTTCGGTGCTGCTGAGGCCCCTGATTCTCCTCATTCGTGTCTTCATGCTGCCCATCATGCTGCACCTCCTCCTGCTTCTGCTGCTTCCCCATCTGTTAAGGCGCGCAACCTACCGCTGCGACCGTAAAAGATTATGAGCATTAAGCGAGAGCTGCAACCGATGCGGACACAATGGAAGAAAGACCTACAGTCCTTGAAGATAAATATGCATATGCAGATGCAGGCAATACAGTTGGAGATCCAGCCATTGCATCAGCATATCGAGCAGTCAATGCAAGGGGCGGAGGATTGGATTGTTGGTCGACTGATCGACCATTTTGAGGTATGCGCGTTTATGTTTTTCATTGCATGGGTTATAACATGTATGATGTATACAGTGTTCTAATGTGTTTGATTTTTTCAATCGTTCAGGCTCGATTTATGGGTGAAGACGATGGTGCGCGCGAGAAAGATGGCAGTGGGATTGAGGTTGATGTCGAGGATGCGGGTGCCATAAATTAGTCAATTGCATCGGCTCGAATGTCACCTCCCGCTGGCCCAATCGAACATCGGCCTGTGGCTATCCCATCCCCAACAGAGGCAGCCCAATTTCCTCATGACATTCCTTCTCGTGCGATTAGTGGAGCCACAACTTCCCCGCGTCATGCTCCTGCTCTTGTCCCAACTCAACCAGAGGCCACACAATTAGTGGTATGGCAAGGTGAGATCACACCTGTATTTACGGAGGCTCTACCTCAACCTGAGCCTGAAGATACACGTGTGACCTTAGCCAGTAAATACCTTCGAAGCCCGTATGTTAACCCACTGTTGATCCAGCGCAAATCGAAGGACGAATTGAAGGCCAGATATGAGGCCTTCATGAAAAACGATCAAGCCAGGTAAACGATTAAGCCTTCTGTCTTTACAGTTCTAGTGTATTCATTTCATAGTCTTTTGACATTTGTGTTATTATGAAATAAACATGCGGGGTTAACATTCTGGGCATCGAAGGACAAGAGGGCCCTGATTTTTTTCGACGATTGAAGACGCCAACAGAGTTGATGGACAGCCAACATATTGATGCATGCATCGGTGTGTTGTGTAAGCGGGCGCGCGAGCACCGTCGACAACAGTACAAGAGGAGAATATGCATCGTTGACACCACATTCTATGTACGTATATCATATTTTAGTGAGTTTTAATTATTCAAATGTAAGATCTGTGTATTAGTTAGTTTGATTTATTTAACTATTGTGCGTAACGTAATTGCCAGCTTATTTTGCTCAGTCTGAGCAAAGAAATGGAGCCTTCCCCCAATGATAAGACATTTAACTCGAGTGAGGCGGTAATGTCAGACCATCTGCTGGACTATGCAAGGGGTTTCAATCCTCCATGGGGTTTGGCTTGGGATAAAGTTGACTCAATTCTCGCACCGTGCTATTTTGACGGACACTGGGTGGTAGTGCACATCAACTTGCGAAGTTGGTCTATGATGTTAGTGGACACATCGTACGGTCGGGACGACACACAGAAGTCTGGCTTGCGTGATAAGCAGATGAGTCCACTAACATCATTGTTTCCCATTATATGCCACCAGTCGGGGTACTTTATCAGATCGCGTCGTCAAACACGACCTTTGACGCAAATGAGGCATAAATTAAAAGCAAAGACCCCGGTACAGAAAGATTCAGTGAGCTGTGGGGATTGGGTTATTGCCTTGTTGGAGTGGTTCATCCAATTGGATCCTCTAGCGCTGAAGGCAAACGCAATAGAAGGCATTCGAAATAAGTTTGCCATAGAGATTTTTGCAAACAGCTTGAGTTGTTAAGTTTTTTTATTTGTTTATTCTTTTTCAATCTGCAAATAATATTGTTCCGTATCATGTCCATATTATTCTTTTTTCTATCATTTACATATTATTCTTTGTATTCTTTATTGTTTCAATTAACAACAAGAACAGTTATGTATTCATTGCTGTTATACGCATACGGCTACAATAAGAACAACATTGTTTCTTCTTTCCTTTGTTTCTTATTCGCATCGTAAAGTCTCTTAGTCTATTACAGTATTTACATGCCATCGTGATTGCCTCCGCATGTGCCAAGCCCCTCTTAGTTTACAGCATATATGACATGTTGAATTGCATTGCGTGACATAAGGTTGTAACTAGTTGATATTGAACTGGGTTACTCAACGCATTAACAATCGAGTCCCAAGTTTATATTGATTCGCGTTAGTATTTGAGAAACAGTAGTTATTATGGAATCGGGTGAGTAATCGACTTGGATGTCATGACTACTAAATATGGATGGCGTGAACCTTTAAGATTTAGCATCGTGTCAGTAGTTGATATTGACTCGCAACATCTGATATGGAGTGGCGTAACTTGTTGTGGGAATGGCGTGACTAGAAAATTGGAGTGATGTTAATGGTTGTTATGGAGTTGCGTGACTAGTTGATCCATAATCACGTCAGTGATCTGCAGTCGCGTCACTTGTCATGGGAATCGCGTGACTGGAAAACTGGAGTTACGTTAATGGTTGTTATGGAGCTGCGTGACTTGTTGATCCATAATCGCATCAGTGATTTGCAGTCGCGTCACTTGTCATGGGAATCGCGTGACTGCAAAACTAAAGTTGCTTTAGTGGTTGTTATGGAGTTACGTGACTTGTTGATCCATAATCGCGTCAGTGATCTGCAGTCGCGTCACTTGTCATGGGAATCACGTGATTGGAAAACTGGAGTTGCGTTAGTAGTTGTTATGGAGTTGCGTGACTTGTTGATCCATAATCGCGTCAGTGATTTGCAGTCGCGTCACTTGTCATGGGAATCGTGTGACTGGAAAACTGAAGTTGCATTAGTGGTTGTTATGGAGTTGCGTGACTTGTTGATCCATAATCACGTCAGTGATCACTTGTTATTGGAACTGCGTCAGTGAATTTTTTCCTTATGTCCGCATTAGAGATGTAATGTATAATCTCGCGTGTGTGGTTAGTATGGAATCGTCAACTGCTATTATTAGTTGATATCGAGACCTCTAAGTTGTTGTTTCAAGTTCCAAATCAATTGCTATTATTAGTTGATATCGAGACCTCTGAGTTGTTGTTTCAAGTTCCAAATATCCTAACTTCGGAGATATCTAAGATGAGTCATAGAAGCAAACGCACAAAGGTGACTTCAAGCAGCGGTGAAAGCAGCACCGCTGATGCGGGGACATATTCCGGATCGGTTGTCAGTTCCTTTATACAAAATTTCACCCATCCGTCGCACGCTACGAAATTCAACATCAAATTCATCAAAAGAAAGGTAATGCCTGGGTGTATAATTGACTTTGATTATTTAAAGTCAATTGATTTCCCATACATTGCGAACTTTGAAAATTTAGGATGGACACGATACTTACAACTGAAGAGGCCATACTACGAGAATTTGGTCCGAATTTTTTACTTCAATGCAAGATAAAAATATGCTGAGTCGAAAACATATAGGGTTGTGCACCATGACGATTCGTTTGTCACTCACGTCATGGGACAACGTATCGTTGTTACGCGCGAATTGATAGAACGCGTCTTTCACCTGACTTCGATGCAATCAGATCTGTACCATGTCAGTGACGATGGGAACCTTGTGTCCGCATTTATCCGCCCTCTTTCAAGACAAAGTGAAAAGTGCTAATTGGACAAGGATGTCTTTCTTTGATCAAGTGTTGCACCTCATCATCGCTCACACTATCTGTCATCGCCAAGCTATGTATGTGAATGTCAGGACAGAGGGGCTCTGGTTCTTAAATAACATCAAATTATCCAGCCGTATCGACTTTGCTAAATTCATAATGGATGACATGCTCTTGACAATTGACGGTCGCAACAGAAACCTGCATTACGGCATGTTGATCAGTGAGATAATAGACTACTTCAATGTCGACAGCCGTTGTGATCTGCCAATAAACCATGCTTTGTTCGATCACATCAATGAGCACAGTATTAAATAGCTAGGTTTTGAGTTCAGGAACAACACCTGGGTTAGGAACGGGCCAGTCGATGTTGATCCAGCATTCACTCGTTTCCTTTCATTTATGGAAACAATGGACGCAAGGTTGAATGCCCGACTAGAATTGTTGGAGGGGCAGAATCGTGAGCTGTTGCAGTGCCAACAACAGTTGGAGGATCTAGTTCGCTCTCAATTCACACCACTATCATGATATAATTCTGACTGCATGCTCTATTTTAAATGTAATTATAATTATTATTGGTATATTTCAAATAAGAATTTTATTGTTTACAAAGAGACATAAATTATCATCAATTATGACGGAGTACAAGGCATTTGATGATCCGACAGTATCATCTTATCACTGGCTCTAGGCAGCAGTCAGAGTATCACCTCCAGACTCTGGCAAACTCAAATTCAAATATCATTATTCAATGGAAATGTCAATGGCCATTTCGAACCAGTTCGAACGAAACCCTCAACAACTGAGGTGTGAAGTTCCACAATCTTCGGGTACGACACCTGTAATGTGATCACTGTTTGTTATCCGTAATGGACAAGTGTTTTGTGTGTGCCCGAGTTGTCTACATGTTGAACATGCCTTCCGTCGTCGTCGTCGTCCATCCGGAGGATGAGCAGATAATGTTTCCCCGGGTGTGGATGGACCTGTAAACGGCGTCCGACAATTTTATCTATTATGACCATAGCTCTTGCATTGTGAACATCTACATCTGCGAATGCCTTCCCCAGCCGATATAATCCTTTTCCTCTTAGGTCTCCTCGCTTGACCTCGCCATGTTGGTGGTAGAACGACAATTTTTTTAACCTCAAGGGGGATGTCCTATTCACTGGGATGGCCAACTGGGCGAATGGGAACTGAATATCCCTCCACCCAAGAGCTAGTCGTGTAATAGTGTGAGCAGAATTCAATAGGTAAACGATTGCACTTACTGCGAAGGCAATGAAATCTCAGTTGGGGAACAATGTAAACATGTAAAAAATTCGATAAGCAATACCCTAAATAAGAAAACATGATTATTCACACCTTATTGCAGCCATTGCATGCGTGCAGGGGAGTAGATCTCTCTGGAACTCACCGTATGAACAAGTTTTCTTGCATAGGTTGACGACTGCGTCCGTATTCCCGCCTATAACTTGAAACTCCACCAGATTGATTGGTTGGATGGAAAAATGACATGCTGTATTCAACCGTTTGTTCAACAGATCGGTAGCCCAAAGGCTGAGTGGCGTGGTCATATTCAATGCCTCGTTGTGCTGGTCATGAAACCAACGTTGAAACATGCCTCTGATGCACTCGATCAAGACGGTTATTGGCATTTTCCTTGCATGCCTGAGGCAGCAGTTAATACATTCCGCAATGTTGGATGTCATCAGCTTGTATCGCCTTGCCGGTGACCGTGCACGTGTCCATCTATCAGGTTCTATTCTCATCAGGCGGTCATAAGCAGGTTTGCAAATCTGTTCCAGCTCAGTCATGTGTCTAGTAAAATCGGACAGCCTATAGCAGTTTGCAGCCAATGTGAAAATGGCCGCAACATCTGTGCGCTTGAACAGGTTTTTAATGTTTTTTCCTAAGTGGTAACTGCATAGACCGTGATGCGCGTCATTGTACACATTCTCAACTGCCTTCTTAATCGCAAGATGCTGGTCAGAAATTAACATATGGTTTTCGAGACAACCAATTGCACGACGCAATTGGTTAAGAAACCACGACCAAGACTCTTCGTCCTCGACGTCGCCAATGCCGAATGCAATTGGATATATCTGCTCGTTAGCATCTTTGCAAACCGCAACAAACAAAATACTCTTAAATCTACCTTTTAAATGGGTGGCATCGATAGCAAGTACAGGCCGCATTACAGAACGAAACCCCTGGATACATGACCCGTATGCCCAAAAGCAATATTTGAATCGGCGTTCCCGATCTGTAGCGACACTCGTGAGCGTACCGGGGGTTTTGCATTCCAACATGTGAAAATATGAAGGGATAAGTTGGAATGACTCTTTCGGGGGACCGAACACAAGATTTTCAGCATACTACTTCGCTTGCCATGCCTTTCCATAAAGGCATTGCAATCCCCACGTGCGATTTATCTCTTCCATTATTTCCTTAGGTCTCAATAGGGTAACATAATTTCCTTGTAGCCTGGTCGAGATAAGCTCACCAATAACCCTCGAGCTCACAGTTCGGTATCCACATTGCAAAACATCAACAGTACACGTGTGTACCTTATGCAACGTCCGAATTTGCCAGTAATCTCCTTCAGGCAACTTCCTTGCCTGCAAAGCAAACTTGCATGCCTTCTCCTTACAATCCACCTCAAAACGAGTGTGGTATGACTTTTTAACTCTTACCTCAAAATGCTCTTTTATTGCCAACATACTCAAAACACGTTTCAAATCGGACTTCGATCGAAACACTTGTCCGTGATATAAGTGGTCGACGTGTGATCCAAATTCCTCTATCGCAACTGTTTGGAAGGATATCATATCTACCACGGGAATGACCCATTGACGAGATACCCCTGTATTTACCCTCTCTTCATCACTATCCGCTGGCGAACGAATGCCGTTCCCAAGTGCGATGCCGTCGTCGTAAATAGGCTCGGCACCCTCAACATCTTCTAACGCAATAGTTGTGGCATGGTCTTCGAACTGCACATCTTCTAACGCAACAGTTGTGGCATGTCTGGTGCTGCCATTTGCACAATTGAAAACCGGGAGGTCAATGTGCTCACCCCCGTCATCATCTAAACATGCATAATCTCCGGCTACATAATCATTTTCACAGTCATCGTGCAAGTCATCATGCGTATCCGCCGTGTCATCCTCTTCAACATCATCTTCAATCTCATCAGATGCATCGACATCGCTCACAACCATCACAGTGTCCTTTACGAACGGCGATTGACCAACTGAATTTCCATTTGATAGATTTGTTTGTTGCAGTGTACCATGACATTCGTTCGATGCACATTCTGATCGGAATTGTGCAGACATCATTTGCAGACACCTCATGTGTGTCCCGGTCTGCTCAAACTCTTGACGATACGTCAAACGTGATTGCCATGGTTGTATCTTAGGAAATGCATGCTGTGGTATGTCAGAATAATTACCATTCTGTTGTAGGCGATGACTATGTTGGATACCATGTTCATGTCGAATATCGTTTCCCTTTCATGCCTTAACTGTCACAAACACAGCAACTGCCCTCTCATCTCACAGAATACTTGCTACATCTTCATCATCCCTGATAACTATGTGGGAAACCCCTGCAGCATATCTCAACGATGCATGTAGATCAATTTCATTCTTATATGCGTCGACCCCAACAACTTCTTCAACCAGCTTCACTAGGCCTGATAATGACAAATCACTCCCAACAACCCTAACTCGTATATCACCACCCTTGTAAATGTCATCGACCCACTGACCACCGTATGTAATCATAACCTTCACATTTGGTACGCTGCTGAAATTTGTCAAAAAATAATTATCACAATCAGTCAATTTTTTTTAAACATAAGTTCCCAAGAATGCAAAAAAAAAAAACAACTTACGCAATGCCTAAGTCACATTTGGCCGGCGGATGAAATTTAACAAAATAAGTGTTGCAATGTATAATACACATTCATGCCACGCCTGAAAACCAGTTAATGTAAGCCTCGTTACAAGATGTGCATTGCATAAGTCACGCAACACAACATGTCACGCTATATATAAAAACCAGTCACGCTATATATAAAAAACCAATCACGCAATACCCAAATACTCGTGACCGAAAGCATCAAAACGAGATAAATTGCACAAGTCAGTCACGCAATACAACATGTCACGCTATATATAAAAACCAGTCACGCTTTATATAAAAAATCAATCACGCAATGCCCAAATACTCGTGACTAAAAGCATCAAAACGAGATAAATTGCATAAGTCAGTCACGCAATAAAACATGTCACGCTATATATAAAAACCAGTCACGCTATAAAAAAAAACCAATCACATAATGCCTAAATACTCGTGACCAAAAGCATCAAAACGAGATAAATTGCACAAGTCAGTCACGCATTACAACATGTCACGCTATATACAAAAACCAGTCACACTATATATAAAAACTAATCACGCGATGCCCAAATACTTGTGACCAAAAGCATCAAAACAAGATAAATTGCACAAGTCAATCACGCAATACAACATGTCACGCTATATATAAAAACCAGTCACGTTATATATAAAAAAACCAATCACGCAATGTCCAAATACTCGTGACCAAAAGCATTAAAACGAGATAAATTGCACAAGTCAGTCACGCATTACAACATGTCACGCTATATACAAAAACCAGTCACGCTATATATAAAAACTAATCACGCGATGCCCAAATACTCGTGACCAAAAGCATCAAAACAAGATAAATTGCACAAGTCAGTCACACAATACAACATGTCACGCTATATACAAAAATCAGTCACGCTATATATAAAAACTAATCACGTGATGCCCAAATACTCGTGACCAAAAGCATTAAAACGAGATAAATTGCACAAGTCAGTCACGCATTACAACATGTCACGCTATATATAAAAACCAGTCACGCTATATATAAAAAACCAATCACGCAATGCCAAATACTCGTGACCAAAACCATCAAAACGAGATAAATTGCACAAGTCAGTCACGCAATACAGCATGTCACGCTATATATAAAAACCAGTCACTCTATATATAAAAAACCAATTACGCAATGCCCAAATACTTGTGACCAAAAGCATCAAAACGAGATAAATTGAACAAGTCAGTCACGAACGGCAAGTCTCGCTGAACCCTAAGAATAAGTCAATCAATGGTATTGGGCAAACAGGTACAATTCTAAAAAACCAGTCACGTAAACCCTGAAAAGTAGTGAACAACATGCTCAATACAACAAGTGAATAACTTAAGTCTAGCAGCACCGGTCTCGCAATACTTAATACTATGTCACTCAATGCGTGATATCCACTCACTCATGCCAACATAAAGAGTCACGTAATTGACTAATGTCACGCAATACTTAACAACATGTCACGAACTATGTCAAAACCAGTGACACAATATTTCAAAACCAACACCCGCAACATGGGAGAAAAATTCTTAAATGTTTTTTCATTAATCAGAATGCGACAACAAAGATATTACAAAACAAAACAAAAAAATGAACCGTAGTTCATTTTTTCCTAATTTCATCTACTTTTTCATCGATCTCAACCAGTGCCTTCTCATTGAACAGGATGGAACACTCCAGGTCATGAGCCCTATCCATCAACCTGTCGAAGAGGACTCGCACCTCCTTCTCGAATGTCTCCAGCTTGTCCACCAGGGCCCTCACATCCTCCTTGGAGGCTATCCCCTGTAACCATTCTCTTCTATACCTTCTTTGGACTCCATTTTCAATTATATGAGAATGTTAAGATAATTGAATTTGACTCAAATGATTACTGGTTCCCTTTATTTATAGGCATCAATGCTGACTCTTCGTTTGCCACACACATATGCCCGTATAAGTGCAATTATGGGGGGCTGCATTGGGGGGCTGTACCTGTTAGGCCTGTTATGATGTTTGGCCTAGCTTTTGGTTTTAAGAGGTAGATACAGATGAGGAGATGAAACGCTAGGCCGAACAGGTGCCGCCCCCATTAATTGCACTTATATGGGGATATGGGTGTAGAAAACGAAGAGTCATCATTCATGCCTATAAATACAGGGAACCAATAAGCATTTTAATCAATTATCTTAAACAATCTAGGATAATTTAGAAAGTCTAAAGGCTTCCGTGGATCTAACCCAAGATATTGGCGAAAGGGCAACCTCCCAATAGGAGGAGGTGCCCCCCCGGGGATCAGCTGGAGATATTCTAGGAAGAAATTAACAACGATTTGACAGGAAGATTCTCACCCAGATATATGACAGGAAGAAATTAACAACGGTTCATTATATCATTATTTTTTTTCATCGTCTCACTTCTCTTTCCTCTTCTTGTACTTCCTCTTCCTCCTCTTCCTCTTGTACTCCCTCCGCCCTATGCCTGTATTCCCTCATTCCTCTTCCTGTACTCCCTCTTCCCCTTCCTAACTGTATTAAATTAGTGTATTTGAGCATATAAGAAAATGTATGCTGGAATACACTAACTTAATACAGTTAGTTAGGGTGAGGAAGATGGAGTACAGAAAGAGCAATGAGGGAGTACAGGCGGAAGGCGGAGGGAGTACAGGAGGACGAAAGAGGAAATACAGTGAGAGGAAGGAGAAGGAGACGATGGAAAAAAATAAAGTGTTTTGCATCATTTCCTTTCTCTTGTATTTTGGAGAATCTTAATATTAATGAAATTTTATGAAATTTTCTTTGAGCATATATTTTCTTATGGTTATGTCTTATATTCGTTTAAGTTATAGTATTATGCATAATAACTGCGTGAGTGGATGTTAGGCATTGCGTGAAGTATTATTAGCCATTGTGAGACTGGGTTATACTCGCTGCGTGAATTGTGCAATGCAAATCTTCATGCAAGACATTGCGTGAGTAGATTGTATGTATATAGTGACTTGTTGTTATGTATTGCGGGACGTTGGGACAATACGTAGATCGGTTGATGGTTATGTTGGCATAACGTGGGTGAACATTAGGCATCGAGTGACTTATTATTAGGTACTACGAGAGTGCCATTGCGTGACTGCCTTCTGCAATTTATCTCTAATTTTGACTTTTGAGGCCTTTGGACACTAGTTTTAAGGGTTTCCGTGACTAGTGTATTCCATATAGCGTGACCTGTTGTATGTATTGGGTGACTTCACTACGTGACTGGTTATATTGATATATGGCATTAGGTGCCTGAATATAACGTGACTGAATATTTGTTGAGCATTGAGTGACTTGTTTGTAGTCATTACGTGACTGAGTATTACGTAATATCCAACCATGCATTATTCAGTCACGTAATGTGTACAGACAAGTCACGCAATGCTCAACAAATATTCAGTCACGTTATATTCAGGCACCTAATGCCAAATAAGCAGGTTACGATTACTGATATCCAGAATCCAATCATAGACCTTAATATCCAGTGATGCAATACATAAAAACTATTCCCGTATTGGCTATAAATTGATTGATTTCGCTACTCGGAGCCAGATTTAGGTTTCCAGACTTATATAATTTACCCATTAAACAAGTTAAGATTCCTAATATCCAATCACACACCCTAATAACCAGTGACACGATGCCTAACAAATATTCACGCATCAACTATAAACTGATTGATTTTCGCTACTCCTAGCCAGATTTTAGTTTCGAAACTCATACAATTTACCCATCAGCTATTGCGTTCTATGAATAACCATAAATAAAACCAAGAACCCATAACACATACCTTGATTCCATCTCCGCACTTTGGGAACCTTAGAAAGTTCGCTGGCAATATAGACCTCGATGGTGACAGCTAGACGACGAGATATATACCCCAATGGCCTTGGAGAGCTGGACGAAGGGATAGCTAAATTGAGATTTAATTTTGAAATTTTAATCTGAATGGCAGGAGAGGAGAAAAAGACCGAGACGCCCCTCCTTCATTTGGATTAATTGGTTTAAAGGGTATTCTTGTCAAGTCGACCCAAAAATTGTCTACAAACAGTTAAAATTATATGGAGGGTCATTTTTGAAGTGTGGTTACTCTAGTGTCCATTTCTCACAATTTTCTCTAATTTAATTTATGTCATGACATTTATCTTTTATATAATTTCAATGAATTTCTTATTAAAATCTCTCATTTCAGCCTCTAATTAATTGATTTTCTGATATTGAAGGGTGTACAAGGACTTGAAACTCAAATGGTAAAGGATGGTGCAAGTAGCTTAAGTAAGGCATTTGAACATGCTACAATGTTTTGAGTATAACTTAAGCTATAGAACTCCAATTGATACAATTCTTGGACCTACGGAAATTTAAAAAAAAAAGAGCTACAACTTCAATGTTTAGTACTTCACCCAATTCAGAAAGGATCATGGTAAAAAATGTAGAGGAAGTTGATTGGCTATAGCAGACTATAGTCAATGTTGATAGAAGCTTGGGCTTTTAGCTGCCCAAGCCCTTTAGATGGCCATTTGATGTAAAATCGAATGGCCAAAAATGTGCAAAATTACCGTATCAGCACCTAAGCGCCTAAAGTTTTGTTTTGTGTCTTGTTTTAACATGTTGGACAATGCATTCTGCGCCTAGGTGCTTAAGCTTCTGTTAACATTGATTATAGTTTGCTGTAGTCAGTCAATTTCATCTGCATTTTTTACCATGATCTCTTCAGAACTGGGTGAAGTGCTAAACATCAAAATTGTAACTATTTCTTTTAAATTTTTGTAAGTTCAAGAATCATATTGATTGGAGTTTTGTAGCTTGTATTATGCTTAAAACACTATAGCATGTTTGGAGGCCTTTCTTAAGCTACTTGCACTATCCTTTGCCATTTAAGTTCGAAGTCCTTATACATCTTTCAATATTAGAAAAAATGGATTACTTAAACTTAGAGGACTTAACTCAATTTTAAATTCCAAAAATGTATAAGATAACTCTATATAATAAAGTTATTATACCTCCTAAGTAATTTTTAAAATTAAAATATTAAATTGTTATGATTTTGAGTAAAAAGATTAAATTGAAGAAAATATATAAGTATAGAGACTGTTGAGGTATTTTGACCAATTCAATTCTCAGCTAAATTAATCCTATTTTAGTTGGGAGTTATTAATTACTTTGGTTCATAATGCTTAAGATCGTAAAATAGGTTAAAGAAATTGACCAGGTTTCATTGAATAATATTAAAGTGGAATTAATTAAAATCCATCCAGGCCCTTCCAAATCTTTATTCAAAAGTAGGCTTTTGTTTAAGTGCATGATTGCTTTAAAGAATCATTCAATTAATATATCAAGCAATTAACATTCCAATATCACTAAGACCATATAGTTCGTGGAAGACGTGGGTGATGGGTCGACGTCACCTATATATTAAAGCTAATAAATATGATTTAATGAAGAGTGGCGCGGAAAATGTAGACTATACGATGGTTTTATTAATTAGGTTTGTCATATCTTAATGGAACCACAAAGTTATGAATTTGAAGAAGTATAATTCGTGGCTGTTTCAAAACTTTTTAAATTATTATTTATTTTTTAATGTATAATGTTTAAAAAAGTTTTTAAATTATTTGAAAAAAATTAAATAAATTTTTATTTTTTTATTAAATTCAATTAAGTTCGTGTATTTTTATTTTAAGTTAAAAAATTTTTATGATTAATAATTGATTAATTGTCATTAATTAAAATATTACTTGTTATTTTATATTCACGTGACCTTGACATGACATTGAGTAGAACCATAGAAAATATCATATGATTATATAATTATATCTCACGTCATTATAAATTATGATATGTCAACGTATCACATCATAATCAATTATAATATGTTAGAATGCCTCGTGTTAGTGTCACACAATAAAGAATGACAAATAGTATTTTGATTAAATCAATTATTAATTACAAAAACTTGATTTAAATTCAAAGTATAAGAGTTTATTTGACTCAAAATAAAAATATAAAAATTTAATTGAATACAATTAAAATTTAAAAATTTATTTGAATCTTTTTAAATAGTTTAAAGATTTTTTTAAATATTATGTCATTTTTTATAATTAGTTTATAAAAAAAATATAATGATAAATTAATATTATCTATTATTTTTCTTGCTCTTTAATATCTCAAAAAATATTAAAAAAATTGAGATTTATAATTAAACTCAAAAAAGTTTTGAATTTGAGATTTCTATTTAAAAGAAATTGTAGCTATCATTAAAATAAAATTATATCTTAAGTTCCGTTTGATAATTAGATATTAATTAATGAAAAAAAACTTAAAACAATTTATTAGTATGCATATTTATTACACAAATATACTAGTAAATTAATTTTTATGAATTGATATATGAAACAAATTATAATACATTAAAAAATTTCTAAACTATTTCAAAAAAATTTAAATTAATCTTTATTTTTTATTATATTTGATCAATGTTATGTATTTTTTGTTTTAAACTAAACAGGTCAATTAATAATTAATTAATTATCTTTAATAAAAACATCTTTATTATTTTATTATTATTTGACGTTAAATGTATTTGATTTAAAATAAAATATAAATATTTAATTTAATATAATTAAAAATAAAATATTTTGAAAAATATTATAAAAAAAGTTCATTTTCAATATTTCTTTATCACTGGCAAACAAAATAAACTAGAAGGTTAATATTTAAAGAATTTTCCGAATTTCAAAATTTTGTAATCAAAACATTTGGACTGCCGCTTCCGTCTGCTCCTTTACTCACCGTCTCAAGTCTCAAGATCAAGGAAAAAGCGCGCGAAAGCTAGAGCAAAACCCTAGCAAAGCAATGCCGGAGCTTCCAGAGGTAGAGGCGGCGAGGAGAGCGATAGAAGAGAACTGTTTGGGAAAGAAGATCAAGAAAGCTATTATTGCAAATGACTCTAAAGTCATCGAAGGAGTCTCCGCCTCGGACTTTGAGTCCTCTCTCTTAGGCAAGACCATCGTCTCCGCTCACCGGAAGGGCAAGAACCTCTGGCTCCGCGTCGATTCCCCTCCTTTTCCTTCTTTCCAGTTCGGTACGCTTTGCCTCAAAACCCTAGAAATGCAATTCTTTTAACTATTAATTCATTTTCTGCTCATTTTCTTTAGAATTTTGAACTTTATAGATTTTTTTTATTAATGTGGGTTGTATCAATTTCAGGGATGACTGGTGCTATTTATATAAAAGGTGTTGCTGTTACACAATATAAGAGGTGACATTGTTTTCCGGTTCTGTTTTGTAGTTACTTTTTACTAGTATTAAAATCTTTTACTTTTATTATTTGTTTTTTCTGTATTTTTTTTTTAAGAATTGCGTTTGGATACTAATTATGATGAGTACCGGAGAATGTTGCTTGCAGGTCTGCTGTAAAGGACAATGATGAATGGCCTTCCAAATATTCAAAGTTCTTTGTTGAAGTAAGAACCATTGCTCTCTCCATTGGCGATCCAATGTATTCGGCAGCTTATCTTTCCTTTAAGTTATCCTGGAATATTGTCATTCAACCTTTTGCAATTTGTGGAATTTTAATTCTCATTTAGTGTATTGTTGTCATATCAAATTTTTCGTTGCTTTGTTCTAGGCACTTGATCTGACACAGGGGATAGATGTTTAATCCAGTTTATTTGTATTATGCATTCTTTAAAAGTGGGGCTTTTCTATCTTAAGTTTTCAGTCCTTTTCATGGTCTCCTATTTCAAGATTCTTTATAATGCTAGACGGGGCATATTACATCTATGCTATTCTTATTTTTGAACTTAAATTAGCTTTCCTAGACATGATGAGTTCGGAGGAGGAAAATATGAAGGGAAACACAAATTCTGGAGCAGATTATTATGGTTTTCTGGTACTGTTGGTTTCCCAGTGACTTTGTGGATGGATTTTTATATGTGCTCTTTTGTATGGGCACTTGAATACCATTTTCTGCCCTTGGAAAAAAAATTGTGTTATTTATGTGATTTTAGTTTGATTAGATATGTCTGTTCAATTATGCAACTATATGTAGCAATGGAGTTTATCTATAACTGAATGAAATTGTTGAGCCTTAATTTGTAGGGATTTGTTCTCATTTGAATGCTTGTTTGCAGCTAGAGGATGGTTTGGAGCTGTCTTTCACAGATAAGAGGCGATTTGCTAGAGTTCGCTTGCTCAAAGATGTATTATCATTTCTTAGCTTTTGGTTTTTGGGTACTTATTTCTTTGTTAGTTTTAATTTCTTTCCTTTTATTTATTTTCTGAAATTATTTCATTGGTGCAGCCTACTTCTGTTCCCCCAATATCTGAGCTTGGTCCTGATGCACTATTTGAGCCTATGACAGTTGATGAATTTACAGAATCCTTAAGCAAGAAGAAGATTGCCATTAAAGCTCTATTGCTGGATCAGGTTAAAACTCCTGTGACTCTTTTTATTTTTGTTGTTATAATGATATGAAATTTATATAGCCTCCTACTAGGCATCAGTTCTTTTATTGGTTATAACCTCATAATGGTATCTGGAACATTTTCCTTTTGGTTAAGTTGATAAGCAATTTATGTAAAATGGTTCCTTTTGTGTTTCTCCTGCTCGTTAACGTTCAGATTTGTTATTTTCATTTATTCATCTTTGTTATTAGTAAATTTACTAAATATTTTGAAATTATTTTAAAGCTTGGTTTTCATCGCCTAGTCGCTGATGCGTTTGGCAGTATTGCTCAATATGATTGGGATATTTTGTCTTTTTCTTTTTCTTCCTTTTTTTCCCCCGTCTCACTAGTCTCGTTATAAGATTGGAAATCAGGTTGCTGGCATGCTATATGAAATTATGTGCATGTGAATTTTTCAGTTTCTTTCTATATGGTTGGTGAGTTAAAGTGGGATACTGTCTCCATGACTTGATCTTGGAGATTTTCGAAGCGTGTTCTTGGATATCAACATATTTCAAGGGCGGACTAGAACATGGAAAGATTCACTTCAACTGTGCATAACATAAACTCTTTGTTTAGGTGAATGCAGTGTACTTGAGTTACTTTCCTTGGTGCATCTCTGACCTTTATCTTTTGTTGTATGACTTGAGCCTTTTTTGCCCCATGTTGTTAGCAAAGAATTATAAAGGTGCTTCATTTTTCCATTGTTTCCTTCAATGAGTTCATTTCTTGTTTACCTGTTATGATTTGTTCATAACTTTGCTCTGAATGAGACATCCATCCAGTGCAATCATCCTCACCTTATACACCGAAATATTGTGTAGGTCCAGGAGTCTTCCATTGGAATAAGTAAATGGCAGAAGTTCACCTTGATCTTTTGGTCAATGGTCTACAAAATAGAGGAAAACTGTCCCTTTCCCTCAAACACCCCCCCACCTCCGTGAAGGTGGGATTTGATAGTTGGTCCTTGGGACAACAACCAAAAAACTTTTCCAGCTATGCTGGCAAGCACCTTCTATGTTAATAACAGTTACATTTATGGATTGCATTTCAAGGTTCTGGCTTTTTGCACTTTATGAGATTTTATTATATTAGGGAAATTAAATTGGTTATATTCCAATACCATTAAAGTATAATTGACAGCAATATTCCCTACATTCTTGATTTTAAAGAAGTTTATTTGGAATATATAACACATTTGTGAGGAAAGAGATGGGGTAGGAGTCCTTACAATGTCAAGGCTGTACTTGTCCCTTAAAATCTTTAAAAGATGCAGTTTCTTGTTTCTTTTTGTTTGGTAACAGAAGGAATCATAGAGAAATGAAAAATGCATAGTGATTTCTATGTTCTTACCGACCTTTGCATCTGAATCCAAGGAACTTATCAAGTACCATAGAGCGAAGGAGCAAGGTGGTTAAAGTTGTGAGGCTTTATGGTCACATGGGAAAAGCTATCAATGAATATAAATGCTCTGCAAGAGGAACTTATACTGTAGATTCTGTGAAATATAGTACTAATAAGATTGTTGTCTTGACAGAAGCATTGTTAAATTATGACACCTATTTATAAAGTTAATGATCATTAGATTCCTTTAGTGTTGTAGAGTATCTAGTTCAATGTTCCAATGTTGTTTTCTATTATTTCTTCTGGCTAAAAGTAAAAACTTCTAATTTTTTTGTTAATTTTTGCAGAGTTTTATCTCTGGAATTGGCAACTGGATTGCGGACGAAGTGCTATACCAAGTTAGTGTACCCTTTATATATAACATTAATAGCTATATATTTAAGTTGTAGTATGAGGTTAAACCCATGATAGGAGTCTTATGAATCTAGAGTCCTGCATTTCTGATGCATATTTTTTGACATTATAATCCAAATGAAAATTCTAGGATGTTTGTTGCACTGAAACAAAAGCTTTTACTTGAGGTTTGGGTTATGAGAATTCCATAAATACTTATGGATGGCTTTCTCCGTCACATTGTTTGGAGGAATACAAGTAATGATCTGAAAGTTGCAATTCAAGATAGCATGTTCAATCTTTTACTTAGTTTGAAGAGTTGGAAAGAAATAGGAAATGCAGAATTCAGATTCCTTTGTTTTAGAAGATTTATCTGAGACCGGGTCATGTGTATGGGATTGTGATTAACTGAAAATTATTGATACTATGAAACATTTCCCTTTAAGTTAATGAGTAGCCATGTTCATTTTATGAAAACACATATATTCACGTTCTTGTCGAAAAAACCTGAAGTTCTGAGTACACAGCAGGGTCTTCGTGATTGAGCAGGTTTTTGGAATGTTGAAAGTTCAAAATATATTTCAAGCATGCTATACATTGCAGCCTTTTGCTTCTCCCACAACCAGTATTGAATTGTCTATCAAGTATATTGAAGAGAATAGTTGCTCATATATTTGGGCAACTGATCAGATTACATATTATTAATTGGACGAAACCTAGAGCAGGAGTTCTTAGTTTTTGGGGTTGAAGGAGGGGGGGGTGTGCTTCTCTAACATCCTGCAAATTTGTTCACATGAAGCCATGAATGAATTTGGCTAGAGGAGGTTTGACAGGATGAATTAAGTATTGGCTGTATATGGTAAGGTGGCCCCAGTGTCAAATTGAATTGTTGTATACAACTAACCTTCCAAAAATGATTTGCTCTAGACTGTAGGTTGATTTTTTTAATATTGAGATAGGAAACATTGAACATGTTTATTGAATGAGCAGATATCCAGATCCTAAAAGCATATATATGGCAGTTGCAAGTTTATTAATGTATTTTATCATGTGGCAGGCAAGGATTCATCCACTGCAGATTTCGTCCAGCTTATCCAAAGAAAGCTGTGCAACTTTACTCAAGTGCATCAATGAGGTAGGGAAGTGTTGACCCATCTTGTTGTTGGTAAATTGTTATGTTATAAATGTGCATTCTTCATGGAAAATGTAGAGGAAAATATCTGTAGGTCATTCAATATGCAGTTGAGGTTGATGCTGAATGCAGCTGTTTTCCTCATGATTGGTTGTTTCATTTTCGGTGGGGCAAAAAGTCTGGAAAAGTTAAGGGTAAGATAACTTTTCATACAACTGATCATCAATGTCCAAAATAATTGATTTTACAGGTTATTGAAAAAGCAGTTGAAGTTGGGGCTGATAGTAGTCAGTTCCCTAATAATTGGATATTTCATTCTCGTGAAAAGAGGCCTGGCAAGGCTTTTGTTGACGGTTTGGCTCCTGAACTTTCATCATCTCTTGTCTCCTTTCCTAGTGATAAGTTGATAATCTCCCTCTATATGCATGTGTCCACTTTTGTGCATGCACATGCATGTTTTGTCTGCATGTGTAAGTGGCCATTATCTTTCTTGAGTTCATATTCATTATGTCAGAAGAGATGGTTCTTCCTAGTTTTATGACCCATTAAACAATGTGGCAATTTTCGGATTGCTATCAATTTAGGAATAGTTGCCCCTTTTTATTTATTAGCCATTTTACTTTTTCTGGAAATAACATATATGTGCTTCCGTGTGACGACAGGGAAGAAAATTGACTTTATCAATGCCGGTGGCAGGGTAGGTCATTCTAAAATAGAATGCCTGTTGGTCTGTCAAGTGCTTATTTAACTGTTTCATGTTTCTGGTATAGACATCAGCATATGTACCGGAGTTGCAGAAGTTGGATGGACAACAAGCTACAAAAGCAGCAGGTAAACCTAGAAAGCAGGCTTCAAAGAGGAAAGGAGGTGAGGATGAGGATAATGATGAAGATGGCAAGGGTGATGAACCTACAAGTGAGGAAGAGGAAACTACTAAAGGTGCCAAATCGAAAAAGAGGGGAAACCCTAGAGGTCGTGGTAAAAAGCCTCCAACGAAGAGAAAATCCGAAGAGAGTGATGATGACAGTGGTGGTAATGAAGATGGTAGCAGCGACGATGATGATAATGATTATGAAGATGCGAAAAAGAAACCTAGAAAGGCTAAAACTAATAATTACAAACAAGCAAAGACTCCCAATGCATCCAAGAAAGTCGTTAGCAATCAAAGTGGTAAAAAGCCAAAGAAGATAGCAAAGTAGGTAGCTGAGAAGACATCACATATAGCTGTGGCAAACCCTTACCCAAGTTTTGGAAGAATGAAAGGGCTGGCGTTTTGCGCACTTTGTAAGAGGTATTTATGGTTCTGTCCTGTTCTTGTAACAACAATAGGTCAATTCTGAATCTGTTTGCTGCCGCTCTGTTAATAGCTGCCTAATCTTATTGTTGCTTGATACTTTGAAGAACGGGATTTCATTCTCTGGTTGTATTTAAGGTTTCCAAAGCAGTAAAATCCTATGCGTAGCTCAATTGCTACTCATTTTGATCACATGTTTTGATCTAAGGACATCAGGGAAGAAAAAATATGGTATAATGTTTTAAAAAATTATAAATTATTCAAAAAAAATTCAAATGAGGTTTTATTCTTCTATTACTTTCAATTAAGTTTTTTATATGTTTATTTTAAATTAAATATGTTTTTATAATTAATGATTGATTAATTGCTATTAGTTAAAATATCACTTGTTATTTTATATTTACATAGTGTTGATATGAAAAGTGAAAAACATTATATTGTTATGTCATCCGTTACATTGACATGTCAAGTAATAATTTATTATGACATGTCAACATATCATATTAGCATTATATGTTATAATGATAAGTAGTGTTTTGATTAATAAAAATTAATCAATCATTAGTATTTATTTGATTAAAAATAAATATATAAATGATTAATTGAACATAATAAAAAAATAAAATTTTATTTAAATTTTTTATAAATAGTTTAAGAGTTTTTTTAAGGTATTGTGTTAAAAAAGATAAATTGCTTGAACTAACGAGGGTAAGGAAAAATAATCTGCTCCCAACTTTACATTGTTGGCAATAATAGACTTGAGAAAGTAAAATAAAATGTCTGCCATGTGGAATTTTACAGATGAAAGCTTTACAACAGCGTTCCCACGTTAAACACAACATGTCAACCTAAGAAAGCTATACATAAATTTTGTTTTCTTGCCCAAAAAAAGGATAGTCCTGCTTCTTTTACATCCTGTCAAAAACCTGCAGGAAACCTTATGCAGTTATTAATAAGGTTGCATCAAGCTAGTTTGCAAGACAATTAGGCTTTGGGCATTGCATCTTACCATCAAACAAAGGAATTCAGGAATTGCATATAAACACTTACATGCATGTGGCCACTACTGATATTCGATTGATTCAGTCAGGAATTAGAGGAATCTTCTCAGAGCATCAACAACTTTCTCAGGCCTGTTAATTTGATCAATATCAAAGTTTTTATAGCATCAAAAAAATGAATAAAAATGCAGTAGAAAAATTTACTGTAACATTGTTAATGTAATGAAGGGAGTACCAGTCCTCCTGTGGCATATGACCAGCTCCTTCTATTAGCTTAAGCTCAACTGAATTGGGGTTTCCTTTCTGAAACTCTTCTGCTACAGATTGAGGCAGATATTTGTCTGCTATTCCCCAAGCAATCAGAATTGGTTTATCCCATCTGAAGTCATCCATATGTGAGCTTTGAAGGATAGTGAATATAGCAACAGGAAGATTGAATAAGAAGTGGGATCAGAATGCAATACCAATTTTATGTTATTTCAACTCTGAGTAACAACAAGAACAGCTACCCATTTATAAACAATAGTTTTTCCTAACTAAAATGATATGAGTATGTTTTAGGTTGTAGGAAGGCAATCTGTTGGGTTATAGTCAAGTGCAAAGTTATGATACAGCTAATTGCATACTTATCTGCAGAAAGCAGATCTCCTGCAATGTCTCACACCCCTAGAATTAACAAAAGAAAAATGTAACCTTCCAAGATCAAGGATTCATTTATTATCTTTTAAATGAAAATTTTTATTATGGGTTCCACAACATTTAATAAGAAAAATGTATATGACAGATGCAGCATCCTGTATCAGAAAGTAGCGGATGGAAGATACAGGAACATGGAGAAAGATGCTGCAGACTATCCTGGACCATTCAATTAATCCTGGACTATCCTGGAACTGATATTTCATATGATCCGGCAGCCCTATTATCAAAGGGAAACCAGAGAGGGCTCAAATCGTAGCAAAATATTATCAGTTGCTGCATTACAAACATGAATCAGGAATAAGCAAATGCTGAAGCCAATCCAAGAAATTGATATACCTTCCAGATGCAAACCCATCAGCTATTTGACTCGACACGTCTCTGAAATTAATCTTTCTTGCAGCTTCGAGTAATGCTGAAACACCATAATACGTATTGAAACATTTTAAAGTTATGAGGAGCTAAGTTCCAGTCATATTCATTGTTAAAATCATACAAGCAGCAACCGTATCACATTATTTGCATTAGTGGAATGTCTTTCGAATATGACCAACTTTCTAATATTAAAGAAATCTCATGAAAAAGGGCTCATGCCCTAAGTTGGAAATCAGTTTGAAACGTATTTAAGAGTGACAAAGACTGTGTATCCTTTAACAGACGACTCCCTAACATATTAAATTTGAAGTATATCTGTTTGTCTTATGCTTTGGTCAAAACCAATTGCATTGAAAGGTATTGCCTCCTTAAAGTTATAATAAGGTAGATAATTTAGTGAGAAAAGAATGGCCACTCACTTATCTATATGAAATAGATACTCGTACTATCTATAAGAAATATTTCATTAATGTCTACAGGTCCATAATATAAGGATGAAATACGAACCAAAACCGGGTCCACTGCTTGACAAATATGGAAGACGATACACATCAGCCTTTTCCAGCTTCAGCACATAACTGTCAAAAGTCATTTGCTAATTTGTCAATAAAAATGTTAAAAACCAAGTTCTGCTGCAAGATAATATATACACATATCTGAATCTCGTTACATGCCACAGAAATAATCAAGAGAACAAATTGAAGTGGCTGCAAGTGGGAGAAGATGATCAAAATGAACCTGGGTTGTTGAAATGAACCATGGTTCTACCAGTGACAAAGAGTACCTTTGTTCACATTAAGTCAGCATGAAGTAAGGAGAGGAAGGCTTCGGAATGTCAGGGTCAGGGGAAAAATTAAGATTAATTGGGAAAGGTCATATTTAGTGATGAATTCCAATACCACAAGAAGCTGGCATAAAGCAGCAAATAAATGTTAAACCCACTAACTCATAATCAGCACCAATTATAGTTTTAAGGTTTCAGTGCAGTGCTTCGTTGTGAATTCCTTTGGAAGTTGTTATTATGCAAACTTTCCACTGTTAAGTGAAGCAAAAATTATGTTTCTTTGATTACTTATTTGATAGCTGTGTGGTTCTCAAGATTTGCAGCATTATATTTTCCCATATCCAAAGACATTTTTGCAGAAATTCCTTTTGCTCTCTGAAACAAACAATGCTTAGAAGAACACCATTTTAATAAACAAGCTTATGCACCCATAATGCATTATGATAAGAACTTGTGCTCAGTAACATGTCTTTTGTTCTATGAATAGGATTCTATGAAACTCACTAAAACATAGTGTCATCATAAAGATATCGACTATGATTTCGTAAAACAATTTACTCTGTTCCCTCTGCTTTAAGTTTTCAAAAATAGAGTAAATAAATGTTTCATCTCACAGTAGGCTATCTCACGCATCTCATGATGAACTGTAGCACATATATGTGAAAATAAAACTACTTATAAATATAAAATGTTTCCTCACCTTTTAATGATCCAAATGTTTTTATCAAACCCTTTTTCACTAATCTTTGATGGATTATCAAATCTTGTTTACCATAGGGAGCACTATGCACAAACGAGTCATGTTCATGATATAAGTAATGTAACCAATGGATAGTTTAGCTGCTATTAAGGTAAATATCTAGACTATTCTTGCTTACTAAGATAATCATTTACAATATTATTACTCGAAGTATGCAAGTATAGGATGATTTAACTGGAAATTTAAAGCTCTGATCTAAAGAATTAATATTCTCAAAATACCAGATATACTTTGGATACATACGGGCTACCTGCTTCAATAAAGCGCTCTGCCATGACAGCATTCTGAGAAGTAAATTCTCCAAAAAGAGGGATTCTGTGAGAAAAAAAGAATGGGGACATGAAAATGACAAACATAAATAAAGAATACAAAGGAATATAACTAAAGCTTTTCTTAAAAAAAGAAAAAAAAAAGAAAAGAAAAGAACTGTAATGTCATCAACAATGTTAAAAATTACAGAGGAAAGGAAATTTGAACAGATAGAAGCAACCAACCAAAAATAAGTTACAAGACATACATGTGAACTTGTTTGCTTCATAAGATAAATGGACTAACTTTTCCACATTTTTAACTGGAGGCAACGGTGTTATATTTTGATTAACTGAATCAGATAGAATATGACTGACCAAAAAGAATAAAAGCATTTAAAATTAAAAATGATGTTGTATAAGCAACAAAAGAGCATTTTCAATGTCTTATTCACTGAAGTAACAAGGAATATGGGAAAAGCAAAGAAATTTTTACATGTCAAGAGTACAACAAGAGCAAAGACAGACTTAAATTGAACACGGTAATAAACCTATCCTGGATAACATACCAATTTCAGAAAAGAAAAAGATCACATGATAAATATTGCATTTTATCCAGTACAACGCACAATCATAGGCAATATGAAGAACTGAGGTTAATCTGATATCTCTAAGTAATAACTAGTAAGTTCAAATAAGTACCATAGCAGTAGCTAAATTTAATTTGTTTTATGCAAGAACAGTCACCAACTTCATCCACCTCAGAATTTTCTGAGAAATATCTTATTCATCAAGGAAAAAGATACTGTTTCCATGCTTCTTTTAATTCAAAAAAACCATTTTTATTGGTGTTCACCACTTACATAAGAGCAACTATTTAAATCCTGATCTACTAGAATTCTTAGCCAGATGTGCAATCAAGAATTGGCACTTATTTTCATTCAATTAACTGTAAAAAATAAGCAATCATATGTGTTTCAAGAAAGATTATGACTCTCAACATACATTATCCATGGCATTGTGGGCAGATGAAAATATATCAATTTCAATACCATCTGAATGATACGAGTAAATAATATAATGAATCATAAGCAGTCATTATCTGTATAATGAGATTCAAACCTTAGTTTTTGGAATAGTCCAGGAATAGGAGATGAAACTGTTAATGGAGCATTCAGAATTGCTAGTTTAGAAATCTTGCTGGGATTTTTCAATGCCCATGTCAATCCATACGAACCTACAAGAAACCCCTTCAAGGAAGTACAAGAAGCAAATTAGATATACTTTAAGTCCCAGAAACATAGTTCTAGGTATTGTTTTGTGAAACACTAGAAGAACTTTTTACAAAATTATTATGTACAAGTAGAAAGATGTTTCATTGCAGATTGCAAGCATGGTGACACCAGTTTCACAGATTGCGACATACAGATTTATTCTAATAGGCTAACAGCACTGTGTAGCATGTCTTCTGCAAATATTTTCAGACCTGAACCACTAGAAAGAACGGAGACTCAACTCCAAGGACATCCAGTAACTTATCAAGTTCCTCATGAAACTCCTTCTCTGTAACATTAAATATTTAGCATTTCAGAAAATGATCTCACAAATCAAGAAAAGTATTCTAATATAGTAACTAATTTTAACAAAATACTTTATATGTCCAAAAACCTGTATAATCAAAGCCATAACCAGGCTGTGGTTTGTCACTGAAACCAAATCCTATCCAATCAGGTGCAAAGCAGTGGAAACCAGCATCTGACATCTATACAAAAGAAAAGAGAAAGCTGAATTAGGCAGGTTCACTGTTTGTCTTTGTACAAAATTATTGCTGGGTTTTATGTCTTGATTCTTAAGCATGTTTGGTGTCTCTTATTTTTAAGCTTAATACTAAGATTTAAGGTTTGCCTAAAATTAGTATAATTAGCATAAAAATTATTATAAATCAGTTAAGTTTGATTGTATTTCGCTGCAACTATGGTTTGGTTTGTATTAAGGTCTAAATCATAACAATGATCTTATGCAAAGTTGCTGTTTTCAATCATTTAAACAAACACGGGAAGATAGCTATCTGGATAAACTAATATTTCTTGTTTGTGACAAAGAGGCAGTCAATGAGGAATACAAGGAATCAACTATACCAAAGGCTATTGATTTTCCTCTAAGTAGATGATATATGTCCTACACCCTAAATTTCAGATATTCTCAAATCCTTGATTATGAAAGGAACGTTAAGACAACAACCAAATTAATGGAAAAAAAACGACATTACAGTGAGTTAAGACAACCTGTGACATTACAACCCGATAGCTATAGGACTGTGTTGGAGCTCCATGAAGGAAGACAACTGTTCCACGGCGGCTTTGAGGCGACCCTACAGGGGACCAAAATGAGTCAACGAGATTGCTTCGAAACAATGAGCAATCCAAGGAATATGTATTCAATATAATGAAAACTTTTACCAGTTTCTCTCACAAACCATCTAAACTTTCCAGATTTGATGTACGACCCATACTCCTTTCCCTTGTCTTCAATCCTCTGGCATTTGGGTAAAGAAATTAACAAAAACAAAAGATCGAGCTGTGAATGAGAATTCATTTATTTATTCACTGTAACTTTACTTACATCAAGCATTTGGCCGACATTGCCGTCCTGGGCGGGAGTTTCGGGGAGTTGAATGGCGCTGCGGCTGGAAGGGTTATCGGTGACGAAACCGAAGGGAATGAAGCCTTTGTCGTCTTTGCTTTTGTCGTCGTTCTTCTCTGTAGCACTAGCTCTGGTGACCAATTTGGTGGCTCTTTGGCTGTTGATCAATGGTTTCTTGGTGGAGACTGAGAATTTTGGAAGGGTGAGAGGCTGAGGAGAGAGCAGAAGAGTCCCCGCCATTTTCTTCGCTTTGTTGCCACTGCTTCTAACTAACTAAACGTCCACCACCATTCTATTCTCTCTCTCCATCTTTCTTTTTAATTTTTGTTCAATAAATCAAGGACCAGAAAAATAAAAATAAAAAGTAAATAAATATAGTGGTTTCCTCCCTTTGTCACACTCCGATTATCACATGTCACCAGTTTATATTTTTAATTAAAAAAATTTAATAATTAATAAAAATCAAATCAAATATATTTTTTAAATTAAAAATATGAATTTGTGCTATTCGATGTAATAATATAATTATTATAGATCTCAGATTATAATAAACTAGGATGATACCCGTAGCTACGCTACGGAAAATGTTAAAAAAATATAAATTATACTGTATTAAATTTCAATTTGATATTTTTAAAAAATAACTTATTTGTAGAAAAAAAAATAAATTAAATTTAATTATAAAATTAAATATATAGGGAGGGATTCTAATTGAATGACAGATACTCAATTGGAATTCAATTAGACACTCAATTGAAAGAAATTGAGAAATCAAATTATACTACTTTTATATATAGTAGAGAAAAAGATAAATTGATTTTAATTACAAAATTAAATATATAGGGAGGGATTCTAATTGAATGGCATTTGTCATTCAATTAGACATTCAATTGGAATTCAATTAAACACTCAATTGAAAGAAATTGAAAAATCAAATTATAAGAAAAAGATAAATTGATTTTAATTATAAAATTAAATATATAGGGAGGGATTTTAATTGAATGACATTTGTCATTCAATTAGATATTCAATTGGAATTCAATTAGATACTCAATTGAAAGAAATTGAGAAATCAAATTATACTACTTTTATATATAGTAGAGAAAAAGATAAATTGATTTTAATTACAAAATTAAATATATAGGGAGGGATTCTAATTGAATGGCATTTGTCATTCAATTAGACATTCAATTGGAATTCAATTAAACACTCAATTGAAAGAAATTGAAAAATCAAATTATAAGAAAAAGATAAATTGATTTTAATTATAAAATTAAATATATAGGGAGGGATTTTAATTGAATGACATTTGTCATTCAATTAGATATTCAATTGGAATTCAATTAGATACTCAATTGAAAGAAATTGAGAAATCAAATTATACTACTTTTATATATAATAGATATGGTATTTTGAAAGTTTTTTTTATTTAATAAGAATGCAGTGGAATTAAAAATGTAAATTTCTAATAAGTAATATTAAAATTTATTTAATTTTAAAATTTTTTATTAAAAATATTAAAATCGAAATAAATTTAAACTAAATTATATTTTTTTTCTTGTAATAGTAATTTTATACAATTAAGTTAAAGAAAATATCGTGTTAACACAACGATATAATCACTTGAAAATCAACGCGGGTTCGGATAGTGATTTCACTACTCGACTCGGGTTCGGGTAAAGTTCGGATATTACACGTTGGATACCCGTTACCTGAATCTGATTATCTTTTAATCGAGTTTCGGGGGTACCTACCCCGAAACCCGTTTAATATTTTGTTAGTTTAGTAAAAGTGATGCGACTCGAATCCAGGCCATAACAAAAAATCTTCTACACCTCCACCATCTGGCAAAACAATCTCCTTTGTTTTATATTGACAAAATAATATATTTAAACTATAGTTAATTAAATAACTAATGTCTTAATATTAATGTATATAAATAAAAAAATTATTAGATTATTAATTATGTTTTATACAATATGAATGTCATATCATATTACAAAGGAATATTTTTTTTTTAAATTTCATATTACAAAGGAATATAATTATTATTATATACATTTTTAATCAAATATATTTATTTAAAATTACAAAAATTATAATTTATAAAATTATTAATTGTAATATATACATATGTATATATATATACTTTATAGTATATAACTTGTAATATCTTTTAACACATACACTTTATGTTATATATTATGTTCATACTTTATATCTATACTTTATATACATTGGGTTCATTTATAAAGAATATAATTACTATTTTGTATATACACTATAATACTTTTAATATATATACTTTATAATATATAACTTATAATGTCTTTTAATAGATACACTTTATATTATATAGTATGTTCATTTATAAAGAATATAATTACTATTGTGTAAATTAATTACTAAATAATATATATGTGTTTATATAAATTTATAATATATAAACTTAATTATCTAAAAAGAAGTTATGAGATTAGAATAGTTTTGAAATTTAACTATTTTTTTAAAATTTCATATAACTAAGAGCAAATTCATATAATTAATTAAATTGATTAATAAAATTATGATTATTAATTAAATTGTAATGTCTTTTAATATCTATACTTTTTATACATTTGGTTCATTTATAAAGAATATAATTACTATTTTGTATATACACTATAATACTTTTAATATATATACTTTATAATATATAATTTGTAATGTCTTTTAACACATACACTTTATATTATATAGTATGTTCATATATAAAGAATATAATTACTATTGTATAAATTAATTACTAAATAATATATAAAGTTAATTATCTAAAATGAAGTTATGAGATTAGAATAGTTTTAAAATTTAGCTATTTTTTTAAAATTTCATGTAACTAAGGGTAAATTTATATAATTAATTAAATTAATTAATAAAATTGTGATTATTAATTAAATTGTAATGTCTTTTAATATCTATACTTTATATACATTGGGTTCATTTATAAAGAATATAATTACTATTTTGTATATACACTATAATACTTTTAATATATATACTTTATAATATAAAACTTGTAATGTCTTTTAACACATACACTTTATATTATATATTATATTCATTTATAATGTAAAACCCGACCCTATAAATACATGTCATGACATACATGCAATAAATAACGTATTTGTATATTAGGAAAGTCTCAAAGAATAGCTAAAACCCGATATTGTACCAAATGGTACACTCAAGTTGATTTAACCTCGAATTAGTTCAAATAGGAATTTTAAGATGAAATTTAATATTTCACAGTCCAGGAATGACTTAAAATGATGTTTTGGAGTTCGAGGGTTAATTTGGGATGAATTTGAAAAATTTTGATGTCTAGAGGTAAAATCGTCATTTTACCACCCGAGATAATAAATTGATCATGGAGTGAAATTTTTGATCAATATTGACTATTTGGAGTATAATTTGATGATAGGAAGTGAAAAATTTCAATTTCGGCAGTTTTCGAAACATAGGGGTAAAACGGTAATTTTGCCGTCCTAGGGGTAAAATCGTAATTTACACCAATCAAAACTTGTCAAAATTTAATGATTTATTCATTTTTGGAATGTATGGATATGGTGTTTGAAGTGGTGAAAATTTAAAATTTTCATAACGAAATTTTAAAACGGATCCCACGGGAAAGTGACACGTGGTATAGTTTTAATGAAATAATAATATTTTAATCAAACAGCCCATTTAAGCTCCAGCCCTAGGGAGGTTTGGCCATAAGGAGAAAAAGAAAGGAAGAAATAGGGAGAAAAGGGAGAAAGGAGAAAAAACCAAAGAAAGCTTGAAATTTGACGAAAGATTCGCGGTTTTCGCCCGTTTTCTCGTCTAACGGTAAGATTTTTCGACTTTGGCTTGGTTTCTACCTTTCCCATGCTTTTGTTTTCATTTTCCATGCTTCAAGAGAGAGATCACAGAATAGATCTAAGTGCTGGACGAAATTCAAGGGGGGAGATTTTGGATTTTTCAAGTTTCGATTCTTAGCTAAATCGATAGTTTCGGTTAGTTAGAAGTGTTTAGAAATTAAATTGGACTCGAAAGCATGAAATTTTCACAATACTCACTCTAGGCTGAATCTTCAATGCTGTCCAATGGTGATGAATTGATTTTTATTCAAATGAATTGAAGGGAAAATGATGAAAAATGATTAATTGTGCTAGAAAAACAAAATAGAAAATTTACCGGGTGAATGTCCCATTTTAACCGAATTTTTCAAGGAAGAAAGTGACCTGAATTTAGTGATTCCAGAGGGTTATAAGCTGGTATTTGATGGTTAAAAATGTTGGAGAGAGAATAGGACGATTTAGAGCAAAAATGGAGCGCGTTAGCAATTTATCGAGTAAAGTACCGAAAATAGGCTAGTACCGCATTTAAGCCGTTTTAGGCCGTTGCATTTCATGCCATGCATTAATATAGGATTTATATCAATTATATAGTGATTTAGCATAAATGTGTTGAATTGTGTAATTTTTACAATGTGTCAAGGAGGAGAACCTTCTGGTAAAGGCAAAGAAGTTGTGCTCGACAAACAGTAATCGGGGCACCTAAAAAGCATTAAATTTGTGCAAACGGTGAGTAAACTTATTATTATTGTAAATTATCTAAAGTCTATTTTAATTGTTATTTGTGAATTTTATGCAAAAATGACTTTAAAAAGAGAGATGTTGATGTTTACAAATAAATAAGTTTGAATGATGATATTCGATGAATCACTTGGATAATTGAATTTTTCTAAAAATTGAGTAGTTTGGAGGCCGTAAATTGTGTTACAAATGATGTTTTCATTCAATAGGCTTATGAGTATATGTCAATATGTGGCTATGTTTGAAATATTATTGGGATTAAATGTAAGTTGGATTTTTACTATGCAGGCTGGGTAAATAAATAAAAGCCACGTTATACTGTCGAAATTTTATTAAATTGGTGGGTTTAGTCACTGCAGTGGCGGGTTTCTGTGGACCGCTTATTAGAGGGGCACGGTAAACCCGGTTATATAGTTACTCCGGTTGTAGAGGCGAGGAGGGTAACTCCCGGGGTAGTGTTAGAGTTCACTTTACGTAGAACCCACACGTGAATGTGTATCTCGGCCAACGCCAAGGAACGGTTTGTTTTAAAAATTAAAACTTGTTTAATGTGTAACTGTTTTGACAGCCTTGGAGGACTCAGTTAGATACCTCGGCCAAGGTATCCCCGAGAACTAATTTTGGCTTGAGCCATGATTTTAATAAAAGTCATAAGCCTTAACAATTGTTTTGATAAATCATAAATATTTCTTGATTTAAGAAATAAAATGAAACTTTATGAAATGGTTTGTAATAACTATTTAAATTTGCCTCCATTTTACTTACCTTTAGATGTTTATGATAATGTTTGTTTACTCATTGGAATTGCAAAATCTCACCCACCTCCTGTCCAAACATTTCAGGCCTGTGGTAGCTCGTAGATACCAGATTTTATCAAGGACTAACGTAGATCGTCTTCCCACGACAGATAGTAGGTGTACTACCATTGTCGTATTTGCATAGTTATGGGCCCACCGGTCATTGTAATTATTATTGTATATTATGACTTTGTAACTTAATGTATGTATGAATTTATTTTACTTTCATGCTATAAAAATTACTTATATGCGTGTCTATAAAAATTATTTTATAAGAAAATGGAATATTTTTATCAATATTTTTGAATAGTAAATTATGACTTTAAACTCTTGAGAAAGAAGGTTTCGGACTTCCGATTTTAAATCCGATTTCAGATTATATTTTCTGGATGCATAAACTATATCTTTACCAGATTTTAATATTTTTGTCGAAAAAATGACCAAAATACCCTTGTGAGTCAGATTTTATATTTTGATTTATTTAAGTCAGAAATGAGTGGTAAACCCTCAAAAGGGGATGTTTGGAAAGAATTACTCACAGGGAAGGCTAGAAATTGGTACGTAAGCCTTACAGGGTTCAAGTTGGCATTCCGGATAATGAGTGTCAATTGGGACGTCGTGACGGTTGTCATGGGCCTGAGGGAAGTTCTGGGTCGTGACATATAAAGAATATAATTACCATTGTATAAATTAATTACTAAATAATATATAAAGTTAATATCTAAAAAGAAGTTGTGAGATTATAATAGTTTTGAAACTTAGCTTTTTTCTTTAAATTTCATATAACTAAAGGTAAATTCATATAATTAATTAAATTAATTAATAAAATTATAATTATTAATTAAATTACAATTTCTTTTAATATCTATACTTTATATACATTGGGTTCATCTATAAAGAATATAATTACTATTTTGTATATACACTATAATACTTTTAATATATATACTTTATAATATAAAATTTGTAATGTCTTTTAACACATACACTTTACATTATATATTATGTTCATTTATAAAGAATATAATTATTATTGTATAAATTAATTACTAAATAATATATATACTTTTATTTATATAAATTTATAATATATAAAGTTAATTATCTAAAAAGAAGTTATGAGATTATCATAGTTTTTATTTGAAACTTAGCTATTTTTTTTAAAATTTCATGTAACTAAAGACAATTTTATATAATTAATAAAATTATGATTATTAATTAAATTGTAAAATCTTTTAATAACTATATTTTATATAAATTGAATTTATTTATAAAACATATAGTTACTATTTTTTATATACACTATAATACTTTTAATATATATTTATTATTTACTTTATATTAATATTATAAAAATTATAATTTATAAAATTATAAAATTCATATAGTAAAATTTGTTTTTTGGTGTTTATTAAAAAAAGAGTGTTAACTTACTTCACAATTTCCTAATACAAATGTTGTTATTTGGATGGATTTTTATGTTTAGTTATTTAAGTTTATATTGTTATTTGGATATTTATGTATAGTTATTTAAGTTTATATCGTTGTATGGATATTTTTTTTTAGTTATTTAAGTTTATGTTTAAGATTTTTGTTTTTGATTATTTAATTTTAAATTTCATTATTTTTGTTTTTATTAATTTAATTAATATTTAATTTTATGAAATACGTAGAAAAATATTATAATATATATATACGGATTTAGGTAATTAGATAGCCATGAAATAAATTTTAATAATTTTTTAATCTAATCAAGTTTTTAAACGAATTAGGGTAATTATAAGATAGTAAAAAAAATAAAATTAGGATTATAGTAGTAATTTTAAAATTATACGAGAAATTAATAGGATTAGGATAATTAATTTTTAATAGGATTAAGATTCATGTATTTCAAAATTATAAGATATCCGACCCGTTAACATCCGTAAATCTAACATATGCACTACAGAACCGCAAAATAAGAATTCTTAGCTGCACCGGAAGGATTCACTTCAAAAAATCACAATAAGCCCCTGAACTTACCAAAATTTACCAAAAGAGAACTCCACAAATTAAACACTCATGCCTATTAGTCTATTGCAGCGTCTACGTAAACTCATCAGGTAAATACAGCAAAAGCAAAGGACCGAACCCCGCAAAATAACCCAAAATGGAGTTCGAGGCTAGGGTAAAACTAACCTCTCATACTTTGACGCAAGGCTCCTCACCCTCACTCCAGCTATGGCCGACGATAGTACGTTCTCTCCCAGCGACCACCAAGCCTTGTCTCCGTCTCCCGACCTCGATATCATGGTACGTTCCCCCTCTCAATCTCTCCTCCAATTCCTCCTTTGTCGTTTCCGATTCCCATGTTTCCTCCTGTGAGGTTATAATTCCCCCCTCCCCGGCATTTCTAGGGTTTTAGCTCCTGAATTTTAGCACGGAAACTCAATTAAATTTTTCATTTTACTGTTCTTTTAATTAACATGAAATGAACTTGTTTTGCTAAGTTTCATGGAGGAATTCGTCCCCCTCCAGTTTATTTGGAAACGCTCATATTATTTTCGCTTTTAGAGCACCATTAAATGTTCCATTTTTAATTTTTGACTACAAGATTGTTAAAAGATGTGAATGGAGGGAGAGTTTGAAGAATTGTTACTAACTGTTAGGGGTAAAGGGTTGAATCCATCATTATAGGAAGGGAATGCCTGGTGCCTTGCCTGATGAGAGAAAGTATTGATAACAACTTTTGTTTTGAAACAGACTGTATATCACCAGAATCATTTCTCATGCACTTGGACCTTATGGACCAGTTTTCTTTGCAAATGATTATGGATCGGATAAGGGGAATTATATCAAATTTTTATTTTTTTTAAGCGGTAATTTTGATAAGTACTGCTCTCTACTCTAAGAACATGTTTTATGCTAAAAACGTAACGGGAGAAACTAGGAAAACGTAAGTGTTTTATTGTGTATTTGTTTGTTTGCTTTTCTAATTTTTAATTGTAACAGTTCTTAAAGTTAAATCCTAGAGGAAATATGTAGGAAAGAATTGAAATTGCAGGGATTATGCGTTAGCTTTGTCTGCAAGTTACTGGTTCATGTATCCTTCTTGTATGTTCTCTAAGTTGCAGTCATCCATTGATATTAATGGGTGGATTTTTTATTTCAGATTGAAGAAGGTTCTCAAAATAGTGAGCAGCTGTTTGAGGATGATGGCAATGAGCTTGAAATGGAAGGAAATGACCTTGAAATTGAAGGGAATGACATTGATATTGAGAGCAATGGCCTTGATATTGAAAGCAATGGCCTTCAGGACTGTGACCAAATGCTTGAGATTGAAGACAATCATGAAAATGATGGGGATGATACAACTGTAGTTGCTGTTGAAAATGGCATATCTCAAGGAAAGGATTATCCACCACCAGTTGTAGGGATGGAATTTGAATCGTATGATGATGCTTATAATTATTATAACTGCTATGCTAAGGAATTAGGATTTGCAATCAGGGTGAAATCTTCGTGGACAAAGCGTAACAGCAAAGAGAAACGTGGAGCTGTGCTCTGTTGCAACTGTGAGGGCTTCAAAACAATCAAAGAAGCTAACAGTCGTAGGAAGGAAACAAGAACTGGCTGTCTTGCAATGATAAGGTTGAGGTTAGTGGACTCTTATAGATGGAGAGTGGATGAAGTCAAACTGGAACACAATCACCTTTTCGACCATGAAAGAGCACAAAATTGTAAGTCACACAAGAAGATGGATGCTGTGGCCAAAAGGAAGGTGGAGCCAGCCGTGGATGTTGAAGTGCGGACAATCAAGTTATACCGTACACCTGTGGTTGAACCAGTGGGTTATGGAAGCTCGAACTGGCTTGAAGGCGAAATTAGTGATAATGTTGATCGTTCTAAGCGCTTGAAGCTTAAGAAGGGAGATTCCCAAATAATACATAATTATTTTAGCGGCATTCAGCTTGCTAATCCTAATTTTGTTTACTTGATGGATCTCAATGATGAAGGGTATCTAAGGAATGTGTTTTGGATCGATTCTAGGTGTAGGGCTGCATATGGTTACTTTGGTGATGTGGTCAAAATTGATACAACTTGCTTATCAAACAAATATGAGATTCCTCTTGTGGCATTTGTTGGAGTAAATCATCATGGCCAGTCTATCTTGTTGGGCTGTGGTTTGCTTGCTGATGACACATTTGAAACATATGTTTGGCTATTTAGGGCATGGCTTACTTGTATGTCTGGTCGCCCTCCACAAACAATAATCACAGACCAGTGCAGGGCCATGCAAGGTGCAATTTCAGAGGTGTTTCCCAGGGCTCACCATCGACTGCATTTGTCACATGTCATGCAAAGCATTCTTGAGAATTTGGGAGAGTTGCAGGAATCTGGTGTCTTCCAAATGATATTGAGTAGGATAGTCTACGACTCTCTAAAGGTGGATGAATTTGAAATGGGTTGGGATGATATGATTCGGCGGTTTGGAATTGCTGACCATGCTTGGCTTCGTAGTCTGTATGAGGAAAGAGAGCGATGGGCTCCAGTTTACCTTAAAGATACATTTTTTGCTGGAATGTGCAGTTTCCAGAGTGGTGAGTCCATGAGTTCATTTTTTGATGGTTATGTGCATAAGCAAACTTCTTTGGAAGAATTTTTTGACGTGTATGACTTAATTTTGCAAAAGAAGCATAAAAGAGAAGCACTTGATGATCTTGAATCAAGAGATTCAGATCCCATGTTGAAAACAAGATGCTATTATGAAATACAGCTTTCAAAGTTGTATACTAATTCAATATTCAGGAGGTTCCAAGATGAGGTCGTGATGATGACTTCTTGTTTTAGCATAACACAAGTTAATGCTAATGGACCGGTCACAACATACATGATTAAAGAACGCGAGGGTGAAGGAGATCAGAGGGATATGAGGAACTTTGAAGTCATGTACGATAAAGCTGGAATGGAAATCCGTTGCATATGCAGTTGCTTTAACTTCAATGGGTACCTTTGCCGACATGGTTTGTATGTCCTCGACTACAATGGTTTGGAGGAAATCCCTTTTCAGTATATCCTGTCGCGATGGAGGAAGGATTTTAAGCGGCTATACATACCAGATCTTGGATCCAATAATGTTGATATTACCAACCCAGTTCAGTGGTTTGATCATTTGTACAGACGCTCAATGCAAGTTGTTGAAGAAGGGATGAGATCCCAAGATCATTATATGGTTGCATGGCAAGCATTTAAAGAATCTCTGAATAAAGTCCGACTTGTAGCAGACAAGCATGTATAGTTATCAATCAATAGTAAAGTACATAATTCTTTGTAGCATCTCTTAATCTCTTTGCCTGTTTGTATACAGCCAAACTTCTTTAGGTATGCATCAAGCTATGTCTCTTCCCCAATCCTTCACCTTTACACCTTTATAATCAAAGTGAAATACTGAAACTTTTTTGTCTGGTTTTGGTTTTGATTTTGAGATAAACGGTAAATAGGTTGTTATGCTTTGATAATCGATTAATTTATCATTTGTCATTTTATTTTGCGTTGTGGTGTTGTCGTTTTATATCATTGGGTAATGATATATTGTACAAAAATGATCATGTAACATTTTTACTTTTTATGTTAACGTAGAGATAAAATTAATATCGTAAATTATATACGTTAGCTATTTAGTGCCGTAAATTATTTTTGTATTATCACTGTATAAAATATACCAAATAAAATACACCAAAAGCTCTTTTAAAATGAATAAATTTAATTTAGAAAATGTACTGTCCTTCATATATGGGCTTTCAGTACTTCAAATAGGCCGATGAGCTTGTAAAAATCTATTATACCCCAGCCCAACTAACTTTTCCCTCTTTTGGGTTACCCAAAGTGCCCGTTCACTCGTCCGAACTTGACCGACAGGACCACTTGCTCGTCTTTCTTCTCGTTTCAAATCCACCATTTCCTGTGTTACTCCCCGTCCCCTTCTTCTCCAACTTGAGGCTCAGATCAGCAACAGACGACCTGTACGACGACGTTCTCGCAGCACCCAGGTTAGCTGTACGCTTCCCCTTTGCTTCTTTTTCCTTTTACTCTCTTTTTAATTCGATTGGCATGCTCAATTTTTGACCTATGGTTTCTGTTAAGCGATAATAGTATCCGTAATTTACTTAATGAACTAAATTTTGATGTGGGTTCATTTTATTTTCTCCATTTGCCACTTCTTTCCGCCTTCGCTATAATTTTGGAGGCTGCTTAGATACCATGTTCGAAATGTGAGCTTTGTTTGTTTTTGTCTTAATATGTATAATAGATGGAAGAAGAAGAAGCTTCTCTTAGCAATGACCAATTGCCCGAAGGGAAATGCGAAGGGAAATGCGACGGCGAGGCTCTAAAAGAAAGAGATAGTGGACCAACTGAATTAGATGGTCAAAATGGTTTACCTGAAGGAAAGAAAGAATTTGTTGCTCCAGCTGTTGGAATGGAGTTTGAATCTTATGATGATGCATATAATTATTATAATTGCTATGCAAAAGAAGTTGGTTTTTGTGTTAGGGTTAAGAATTCTTGGTTTAAGCGGAACAGTAGGGAGAAGTATGGTGCTGTACTTTGTTGTAGCAGCCAGGGTTTTAAAAGAATCAAAGATGTTAACCGTCTTCGAAAGGAAACTAGAACTGGTTGTCCTGCTATGATAAGGATGAGAGTTATGGACTCGAAAAGATGGCGGGTGCTTGAGGTAACGCTTGAACATAATCACTTGCTAGGTGCCAAGATTTATAAATCTATTAAGAAGATGGGCTGTGGAATGAAAAGGAAGTTGCAGTTGAGTTCTGATGCTGAAGTGCGAACAATCAAGTTGTATCGAGCATTAGTGATAGATGCTGGGGGTAATGGGAATCCAAATAGCAATGCAAGGGAAGTTAGGAATTTTTCTGAACATCCAAATCAGCTCAATCTTAGAAAGGGTGATTCACAAGCCATTTATAACTACCTTTGCCGTATGCAGTTGACCAATCCTAACTTCTTTTACTTAATGGATTTGAATGATGAAGGGCATTTGAGGAATGTATTCTGGGTTGATTCACACTGTAGGGCATCTTGTGGCTACTTTGGCGATGTCATTTATATTGACAACACATGCTTGTCAAATAGATATGAGACTCCCCTTGTGGCACTTGTTGGAATAAATCATCATGGCCAAACTGCGTTACTGGGTTGTGGCCTGCTTGCAGGTGAGACATCAGAGTCTTATACTTGGTTGTTCAAAGCATGGCTTACGTGCATGTCAGGACAGTGTCCTCAAACCGTTATTACAGAAAGATGCAAGGCTTTGCAGAATGCAATTGCAGAGGTCTTTCCAAAATCTAACCATCGATTCAGTTTGTCACACATAATGAAAAAAGTTCCAGAAAAATTGGGAGGATTGCGTAATTATGATGCAATCAGAAAGACACTTGTTAAGGCAGTTTATGAAACCCTGAAAGTGATTGAATTTGAAGCAGCATGGGGATTTATGGTCCAGCATTTTGGTATCACTGACCATGAGTGGCTTCGATCTTTATACGAAGATCGAGCTCGGTGGGCTCCAGTTTACCTAAAGGATATATTTTTTGCTGGAATGTCTTCTTCAAGGCCTGGTGAGAATACGAGTCCTTTTTTTGAAAAATATGTGCATAAACAAACTCCTGTGAAAGAATTTCTTGATAAGTATGAATTAGCATTGCAAAAGAAGCACAAGGAAGAAACTCTTGCCGATATTGAGTCAAGAAACTCCAGCCCCGCATTGAGAACAAGATGTTCATTTGAGTTGCAGCTGTCCAAATTGTACACTAGAGAAATATTCAAGAGGTTCCAATTTGAGGTGGAGGAGATGTATGCTTGTTTTAGTACAACACAGTTACATGTTGATGGGCCTATCATAATATTCTTGGTCAAGGAGCGAGTGCTGGGTGAAGGAAATAGGAGGGAAATTAGGGACTACGAAGTACTTTACAATAGAACAGCCAGTGAGGTTAGATGCATTTGCAGTTGCTTTAACTTCTGTGGATATCTATGTCGGCATGCATTGTGTGTGCTTAACTTCAATGGTGTGGAGGAGATCCCTTCCAAGTACATTCTTTCACGATGGAAGAAGGATTACAAGCGCTTATATGTTCCAGATCAAGGTTTCAATAATGTTGATGTTGTTGATCGCATTCAATGGTTTAATCAGTTATATAGAAGTGCCTTGCAAGTTGTGGAGGAAGGGGCAATATCTCTAGACCATTACAAAGTTGCATTGCAAGCTTTTGAAGAGTCATTAAATAGAGTTCATGAAGTAGAAGAAAAGCAAGAGTAACAGACATTGTGAAGGTACAGGATAAGAAAATTGGTGTCTTCTGTCTTAATCCTCCCACCTTATGTAATTCAGGTTTAGTTCACTTGCTCCTTTTATGCAGAGCATTATCCTAAATGGTTTAGCATGTATATAATTTCTCATAAATTTGCATTATTAACCATATTCTAAAAGGGTTTCCCACCCTCATTTACTCCTTAATAGATATTACTGTACAATTCTGATGAAGTTTTTCTTGGAAAAGAAAAGGAGCTCCATTATTGATCATGTGTGAGGGTTTAACAAAATGTATGTGTTAAGTTTCTTTTTACAATAAATGCGAAATTTTTATTTATTATTTAATAATAACAATTGATATATAATATAAAAATAAAAATTCTATCACAAGAAAATTATAGATCAAGATATACATACTCAAAAACAATTTTAAGTCTCCATGGGATTAAATTATAGGTCAAAGATACAGGTACCTTAAAGCCTAAATGTATCACCTCCTCCAAAGGGAATCATGCAATCTTTATAAATAGTAGGGATGTCAACGGGACGGGTACCCTATTATAGGGTACTCGCGGGTATCCGATCTGTTTATATAGGGTTAGGGTACTCATAAACGGGTTTCGGTAGGGTTAGGGTAGTGATTTCACTACCCGAATTTTAATAGGGTATAGTTAAGGTACCACCGCTTGGATACCCGTTATCCGAATTTGATTATTATTTATAAATATTTTATTATTATTTTAATAATTAAATTAAAAATTTATAATTTTTACCAACTTTACAAGTAAATTTTTTTGTTAAATACTAACAAATATATGAAAAGTATGATTACTTTAATTATTAATGTGATGATATTAATATATTTAAATTAAAAAATAATTATATTATTATTTATATTTAAGTATGATTACTCTAATTATTAATATGATGACATTAATACTTTTATGAATGCGTGTGTGTATATATTATGTATTTTAAATATAAATATATTTACTTTTTATTTTGTTTTAACATTGTAAAAATTATAACTCATAAAATTATTAATTACAGTATATATATGTTTATTTATATAAACATATAACATATAAATCTAAAGGTAAGTTATGATATTAGAAAAGTTAATTAGGTAATTGGATTCCCATGAAGAAAATTTTAATAATTTTTTTATTTAATCGGATATTTAAACGGGTTAGGATAATTATAGGGTAGTGGGAATGTATTAGGGTTAGGGTTAGGGTAGTAATTTTAAAATTAAACGAGTAGTTAATAGGATTAGGGTAATTGATTTTTTATAAAGTTAGGGTTCGGGTACCTTGAAATTATAGGGTACCTGATCTGTTGACATCCCTAATAAATAGATTACGTTTCTTCTTTTTCTTAGGTTATTTGTTCTTTATAAATTATTAATTAATTTTGATAATCAACTAAATAGTAACTCTTACTTCGATAAATATATTAATAAATTTACATTCATTAGACTTAATCATAATCTAAAAAGACATATATAAAATCCAAAAGTAAAATATACGTGACATTCTTATATCTCCATAGCTATGGGCTCAAGTCCTTATCATCTCATGACTCATATTTTACTTAGGATTTTATTTAATTTAATATTATCATTTAGTTTTTTAAATTAATTGAAAAGCCTTATTTACTTATTACTGGCAATAATGTTCATTAACACGTTACAATTGACCTCTACAGAGAAGAGAATTATCGATGAGGTCTCATTCATTATAATCATTATTAATCTTTTTACTATACTATATTCCCCAAGGGTTTTATGGATAAATAATTTTTACTATCACATCCAATCCATGTAGTTTCAATTCATAATTTTCAATTTTATTGGACATTGAAAAAATATATTTCTTTAAAACACTAATATATGATATTAATATAAATAATCTAATTCTAAAACACTTTCTAGATAATACACCGGTCGAATTTCTTAAATTCAACAATTTTATGAAAACCGCTTGAATATCTTTCTCAATAGAGAATGATGAATCATTTATTAAGCATTCAATATAATTTATTTAGTATGTACATAACCCAACATATTAGAGTATAGCTTTTAAATTCGGCATCACTTGTTGCTAACATTAAAATTATATAGATACTAAATAAATTATATTGACCTTTAAGTCTAAGGACAATTAATAAATTATAATAGAGCACCTTTTAATTATTAACAGTAACAGCCTTATGTTGTACACTTTAATTGGATCGTGTTTGATGTATGTATTTCGTACACTACATCTACTTGTTTCCTTTCATTACCCAATACTAAAGTTAAAACATTCCATCTGTCTTAAGTAGAGGCATAATGAGTGTAAGCTTTAAACATTTTGTCACATTTAATTCAAAACAATTTTAACAAAAATGGAATTGAAAAACTATAATTAAAAATTTGAATGTTTAATATAATAATTTCGAAAAACACATTAACCGGAAAATGAATAATTTTTTATTGTGTAATTAAAATTTTGAATGAATATAATTTTACTTTTTCCTTCATAAGAAAATAATCAAATGAATATTTTATGTACTCAAAATATTAATTTACTATTTCCTCATAAAAAAATTAATTACAATTTAACATTTAATCATATTAAAAATACTTTCTTTTCCTATCTTCTAAATAAATTGTTACTTTAAAATTTATCTATAAAGGGCTTGTTTGGTCAGAAAAATAATTTGACAGAATAATTAATACCAAAATTTTTTGAAATTTAAAAATATTTAATTTTTATAAAAAGCTTAAAATTACTCAAAATTGTATTTATAACCCTATGACAATTTGATTCATTCACAATCTTAGTAGCTGAAAATCTTTGAAACAAAAATCAAATAAACCCTGACTGAATTATAACCTAGCTTTTTCATCATCTTCTAGCAATTTTTTTAAGGACTTATTTGAAAGAATATTAATATAGACAGGCTCTGTGTGCAATTAATAAAAAAGTATTAAGAGTCCGTAAAACAAATTTTATCCTTGGTGAAGCCTCTCTCGGCAAAATCCCTGGGGTCCTTCGGACAATCACTGATCTCCATTGGAGCAAGGACTGTACTAAGCCCTATCTTTACTCTGTTCTCCAAGGCTTTGAAAGATCATTCTTGAATCAGTTTTCCGGTGAGTCCTTCTATTTTTGAAATTTGTTCTAAGCTCTGTGAGATTTTAAAGCTGAATTAGACTGTCATTTATGCTTTGAAAAAGGTCAAATAATTCGTTTAACTTTTTGCTTTTGAGTTACTGGATTGGATGTTGATTAAGGCACGATATACCCATTGTTCTAGCAGATTTGGGTTGTTTTTTGAAAGGTTGCCCAGAATCATTTTAAGAAAAAAGAATTTTTTTGCTAATAGTTCTTGCTTTATGGATAAGTTTCTGAGTTTATTGTTGATGTGGGAGCCCATAAGCATGAATTAGTCTTTTGAGTAGGTGGACAAGTTTTTGGAAAGAAAAGGAAAAATTGTTACTGGGTTTCATCCCATGATGCTGCTCTTACGCCTAGGTAAATACAATTTTTCTCATTGATTTATATTTATAGGAACACCCGCTTTGCAACATAACCCTTGTAATTAATTTTGCTGTTGGGGCATTGATGATGGTAATTTGTCCTATTGTTATATGTTAAATGGCACAGTGGAATACATAATTCAAGTGATTGATGTAGTGAATTCCCATTTGTTATAGGTACTCATCAAACTCCAAAATCTATCATCTTAGTATTGTGGATTCTGTTATGTCGTGAAAAATGGTTTTGAATCTAGCTTGCTTTATATTATTTTATCATTTTTTAGCTGTTTTGTTTATTAATGAATTTTGAGTCTGCTCTTGTTACAGATGGATAGAGTTTCTCTTAATACCGATCCGGTTGTTGATGATGATGCTGATGAATTTGAGATTGAAGGAGACTGTGGAATCACAGAATGTATTGGTCAAAGTGGAGTAATTCAAGGAGAGAATCCACTGCCTCCTGCTATTGGAATGGAATTTGAATCGTATGAGGATGTATATTACTTTTACAATTGTTATGCCAAGGAGCAGGGGTTTGGTGTTAGAGTCAGCAACACATGGTATAGAAAGAGCAAAGAAAGATACAGAGGCAAACTTAGCTGCAGTAGTGCAGGATTCAAGAAGAAGAGTGAAGCAAATCGCCCAAGACCAGAAACAAGGACTGGGTGCCCTGCGATGATAAAGTTCAGGTTGATGGAAAACAAAAGGTGGAGAATCCTAGAAGTTGAGCTTGACCATAACCATTTGATCAGTCCAGCAAATGGAAAATTCTATAAGTCCCATAAGCACATAGGTCTTGGAACCAAAAGAGCATTGCAGTTAGATGGTGCTGATGAAGTTCAAAAAATTAAGCTTTTTCGAACAGTGGTTATCGATGTTGAGGGAAATGAGAGTGCAGAAGTCAGTGATGGAGAATTCCGGACTACTCGTAGCAAATCTAATCAATTGAGGCTTAAAGAAGGAGATGCACAAGCTGTTCATAATTATTTTAGTTGCTTGCAGATGACTGATCCAAACTTCATTTATGTGGTGGATCTCAATGAGAGAGGGTGTTTGAGGAATTTATTCTGGATTGATGCAAGGTCTAGAGTTGCTTATGGTTACTTTGGTGATGTAGTTGTTATTGACACTACATGTTTGGCATACAAATATGAAGTACCGTTGGTTTCATTTGTTGGAGTGAATCATCATGGACAGTCTGTGCTGTTGGGTTGTGGTTTACTTGCAGGTGAGACTATTGAATCATATACATGGTTGTTTAGGGCATGGCTTACATGCATGTTAGGACGCCCTCCACAGGCTATCATTACTGATCAATGTAGAACCCTGCAATCTGCTGTTGCTGATGTTTTTCCGAGGGCTTCACATTGTCTCAGTTTGTCATGTATAATGCAAAAAGTTCCAGAGAAACTTGGTGAACTGTACGAATTTGAAGCAATTAGAATGGCATTAAACAATGCAGTTTATTACTCCCTAAGGCCTGAGGAATTTGAAGCATCTTGGGAAGATATGGTCAACCGTCATGGAATCAGGAATCATATATGGCTTCAAACATTATATGAAGATCGCAGACGATGGGTTCCTGTTTATTTGAAGGAGATATTTCTTGCAGGAATGTTTCCAACTCGGCCAAATGAGGTTATGGAGTCAATTTTTGATGGCTATCTTGATAAACATTCTTCTTTGAAAGAATTTTTGGATAAGTACGAGCAAGCCCTACAGGAAAATCATCAGCTTGAAACTTTGGCAGATATGGACTCAAGAAATTCAGGTTTTATGATGAAATCAAGATGTTATTTTGAGTTGCAGCTCGCAAAATTGTACACAAACAACATACTAAGGGAATTTGAACGGGAGGTGGAAGGGATGTACTCCTGTTTTAGCACAAGACAAATAAATGTTGAGGGGACATACATGGTCAGGGAACAAATCGATGTAGAGGCAAACAGAAGGGAGACCAGGGATTTTGAGGTTTTGTACAATGCAACTGAAATGGAAGTGCTCTGTGTTTGCGGTTTGTTCAACCTCAGAGGATATTTGTGCCGGCATGCACTGAGCGTCCTTCACCAGAATGGCATGGAGGAGATCCCACCTCAGTACGTCCTATCACGCTGGAGAAAAGATATCAAGCGGAGTTATGTTCTGAATCACAGCTGTGGTGGTATCGATGTTAATAACCCTGTTCATAGGTATGATCATCTGTACAAATGCATCATGCAGGTCGTCGAGGAAGGCAGGAAATCACAAGATCGTCACAAGGATACAGTTGAAGCATTAGATGAGATATTGAGCAAGCTTCATCTTGTACAGGGTCATTTGTAAATTATTATTAGACCCGAGATCTGTAATTTTGTGTGCTACAAGTTTATGCTTTCATGTAACTATCTTCTTTGTTTAGCATGGCTTTGAGCTTCATTAACATGTACAGAGAGTTTACAAGCAATCAGTAACCATTTCCTTCCCATTAAAATTTTTCTTTCCCTATCCTTGAATTGAATACAGTTCAGGACATATCGGTAAGTTAAATCCTGGACGCATGTGTAAACACTAAAATATCAAATTAATTTAGTTATTATTACGTAATTGTTTGTGTCGTTGCTCACAACGAAAAAGCAAAAGAATTTATGATTAAAGTTAAGTTTCCTCTTCCTATTTTTTCTTTATTTATGACGGTTCACAATTGATAGATACGGTAAAGTAAAACGAAAAAAAGAGACAACTAACCAAATATATATAATAAAATAAATCTTGGAACTCCCCACTAAAGGCTTATTTGGTCAAGACTTACAGGATCATTAAATCACGTTGATACAATTAGAGGTGTAAAGCCTATCATTAAATTATCACTTTAATTTATTTTTTAGAATCACTTTAATATTAAGGGAAGAGGGATCTAACCATATAATAATAATAATAATAATAATAATAATAATAATAATAAATAAAGCCTAAAACTCTCCATTAAAAGCTTACTAGGTTAAGGCTTATACAACCATGAAATTATACTGACCTAATTAGACATGTAAAGCCCATCCTTTAATATTAAAGGGGTTTTCCTGCTTTGTCTCACAGTAAAATTAAATTATCAATTTATTTTATTAAATCAAAATTATCAATTAATTATAGCCCATAGAAAAGAAAATTCTAACAATATCAAGATAATTAAATATAAGCATGCATATATCTCTTTATTCATAAAACTGAATTCAAATCTCCATATATCCTTAAATTTACTTACCAAAAAAAAGCTTAATAATTGTTTACAAAATGAAATTTGTAAGATAAACGGACTAAAAAAAAAACTTTGAAAAAAAAAAAAAGGTAAATGCACAAACTTAAAGAACTTAATAAAGGTCTTTTTTTTATTATAAATATAATGCTTGAAAAACATTTTAATTATTTTAAAAAATTTAATCAAATTTTTATTCTTTTACTACTTTTAATCAAATTTTTATATTTTTATTTTAAATTAAATAAATTTTTATAAATAATAATTAATTAATTAATTACGACTAATCAAAATATCATTTATTGTTTTATGTCCAAATGGTGTTGATATAATGTTAACGTAAAAGATGCAAAATGTCACATTATCATATTATCAAATCACATTTACATACTGCATCATCATTGATTATAACATGATCATGTAACGACAACATTACATGATATAAAATACCGAGTAGTATATTGATGGATAACAATTATTTAGCTACTAATGATAGAGGCTTATTTGTTGGTAAAACAAATATATAAAAATTTAATTGAATATAATAAAAAATAAAAATTTATTTTGATTTTTTAAAATAATTTTAAAAAAATTTTTAAGTATTATATTATTTTTAAAATACTATTAGTACTAATATTCTTGCTATAAATGAAAATGAAAATTCAACTTAAATATTTATAAATTTTATGTGAAATTAAAATCAAACGCAATACAGAAAACACTTTCTGCACAAGGAAAAATTTTCTTATTCCAATTTTGCCCAACCAGCACTTTTTTATTTTATTTTATTTTTGTTTAATAAAAGCGCCTTTTTAATGATTTCCCTCCTCAAAATTTCAAGCATTCGACAACTTTGGCGCGATCTTCGTTTTTTCGAAGGTAAGACAATCCACGCAAATCCCTCCGTTTGTTTCCCGAGAAAATGAAGGAAAATTTTTTTTGTTTCTTTTAGCATTTGAAGCGATAAAGAAAGATAATAAGAATGTATATTTTTATTTTTTCTTCTATTTTCTGAGCGGTCAAGCATAGCTGTAAAGGATTACAAATTGGCAGAGTCTGAACTATTGATTTCAAATTGAGTATTTGTCATGGAATTATATTTTAAGTAATTTACTTATTACTGATTTCAACATTTTCTTGATTTTTAACCCGTTTTTTGCACATTTCTGGAAATTTTGATTTTTTTTATTACGTAAAACTGCTAATTTTAATTGCTATTCAAAATGGGTTTGGCATCAATTTTCCCAAATTTAAAATCTGTAGATTGATATTTTTTTTCCAGTCCTTTTCTTCAATATAATTTGTTTTTCCTTTGAACTATGTTTGGAAAATGTACTGCAATCTGTAAGCTTTTTAGCTAATTATGATTCTGAGATATAAGCTGGTATATTATCATTCTATTTCATGAATTTGGAAGGCTTTTATATCTGCTACTGTAAGCATATGTTGTACTAACTCGCTGATTCCATGGCAGTAAATAAAGGCTGAGATGAAGTTCAAGGCATTTCTCACCGAACATGGTGTGAGTCTTTTAGAAAGGCGGTTTCTACCAGCCTTAGACAAAATGGGCAAGATATGCCACTTATTCCTTACCAGAGACCATGCTATCTTCCTCCACAACCTTCTGAATGGCGATGGAGTTCAGTGCATTGCCCAGTTTCGGAAGGAAGCTCTCTTTGATGACTATCGGATCTCAAGTCAGAATGAGGACCGCATTGCCTTTGCGGTAGATGTATCTCTTCTGCTTCGTGCTGTTCGGAGTAGTGTGAGCATATGTACTGAATTTGGTAAAGGGCCTTCTGCCAACCGTCTCCAAATTAAATTGGTTAAGAAGTTGCCTCCCAATTGTACTCAGCCTATGCCTTTTCTTACCTTTGAAACCAAGGGATATAAGTCTGCTGTCATTCAGGATGTACCAATATCAAAACCTTTATCTAGGGCTCAAGTGCTTGAGCTTCAAACTGCACTTGATATTGCTCAAGATCTACCTCCGACTCTGGTTCAAGTTCCAGATTTGAATCAATTGCAGAACTTTGTGGAACGGATGAAGCATGTTGGTGATTTGCTAAATGTCTCTATAAGCAAGTATGGAGATCTACATGTCCAAATCTCAACAACTTTGATCACACTTGGTGCCGAATTTCGTAAATTGTTGGTTATTGGAGAACAAGCTGAAGCTCCATCTGAGGATAGAAATCTGAGTGCTCAGTCTCGGTCAGGGAGGGCAATCTTGAGGGGAGATGCACAGAGTGTTCAAGTGAGTGTAAAGCACTTTTCTAGGAGCCTTCAGTGTCACCTGGCGAAGCCTGACTGTGCTTTTTATGGGATTGCTCTGCAAGGTGCTTGTTTGACGGTGATATTTCAGTTCTTCATTCCTGGTACACGTCAAACTGATAAATCAATCAGTCTACATTGCAGGCTTCCTGTACTTGACCCAGGGTCAAGCTGAAAGTTAATCAGTCTGCCAACTACGGCCGCTCTATGGCTTCAACTGTGAAAGTGAATTGATCTCTAAGTCAGAACTAGTGAATTTGGAGTAGCTGGGTCTCTGGCACTCTCCATGTAACCACTACATTCCAGAATTTGTAGGGTATGTTAAGTATGAAAATATGATAAGTAATTGTAGCTTATGTTAAAGTACAAGATTGGAAACATTAATTCTTGTTAGTAAACTCTTACAGTCTTCCTCATGTTTTGTATAAATGTTGGTTGCAAGACAAAAGAACAAGAAGTCAACCTGATTGAATGAGAAGATAAGCTTATTACAGTAAAGTTAAGGATTTGACATATATTGTTTGTTAATTGCTTTGCGATTTTAGTGTTTCCAGGTGAAGTTGGATGTCCATTCTCAAGTTTGAAGCTTGCTGTTTTAGCTTAAGGCTCCTTTATACGGAACAATAATTACTTGCAGCTCTGATAGGTCCTCTCCTACTAGGCAAGTACTCAGAGTAACACTGTTGAAAGGGAAAATGCAGTACTAGGCCTTCTGAAACTACAGTCAGTTGACCTTTGAATTTAACCATTGTTCTAATCTGCAATGGCTGAATTTCATCATAGTTGTCCATTTTTAACCGCAGAACAGGGGCATAGAAGGTTGAAGTTTAATATTCTACTGGCCAAAAAAAACAAGTTCAACATTCTGATTATCGAGCAACTTAGTATCACTTTAGAAGATTTGATCTTGATATGAGCAACGTGACACTGGGTAAGAGCTGATTTGAGCAATTAGCCTACAAAAATTGTTGAAGTACAAAATAACCTTAGAACAAATGCTCTGAAATTTGGGCTCCCCTTGCTGATACTTACTGAAGAGACGTCCTGGTATTTACTGTTGCTTGGCATCAGATAAACCTCAGGAGGAATATTGTTAGTTATGCTCTCCCTCTTATTGAATTCTCACCAATAATCTTTACATGAACATGAGCCATGCCTGAAATGATGGAATCGAGTTCGGTCCCTAACGATCACTTCTCTATCATAGAGCTTTGACATCAGTTTTGCGACACGGTGACAATCTACACACATTCTAAGGTTCTTCACAATCCTTATTGTAACCCCAGGTCGAGAGCAAATGAGCCCAAAAGCCAAGGCCAACTTTTCACTGTGCCGGTACAATGTGCTCTCTTTATCCTCCTCCCCTATATCAAGGAACACCTCAGAAGTATCAGGTGAATACCCTGCAAATTTTAAGTCTCTCATCACTTTGTCTAACTTAAAGTATATTTCTTTAGACTGAGGATGTGACTGGTCCCCGGCCACAAATTCATGAACAACTCCATTCATCTCTATCAAACTGCATCCTGGGGTCTTCTTGATTCCTCTATGCATCATTGATTCTCTTAGGTCATGCAGACTATCCCATCTTTTGCAAGATGCATATATATTACACAGCATAACATAAACAGCCCCATTATCAGGGTCAGACTCAAGTATCTGTTTAGCTGCCATTTCAGCAATTTCTACATCTTTATGAAGTCTACAACCACCAAGTAGAGCCCCCCAAACAATTGAATTTGGTTTCATTGGCATATTCTTTATCACTTCACAAGCTTCTTGTAAATGTCCAGCTCGGCCTAGAAGATCAACCATACACCCATAGTGTGCTACATTGGGTTGAACCCCATGTTCAGTAGTCATGCTAGCAAAGAACTTTCTTCCTTCATCTACCATGCCAGCATGGGTACAGGCACAAAGAACGCCAATGTAAGTGACCTCATCTGGTTTTATTGAAGCTCTTAGCATTTCAGAGAACATACCTAGTGCTTCTTCACCATGTCCATTAATAGCAAGACCGAAAATCATGGCAGTCCAAGTAAATTTGTCCCTCCGAGGCATCCCATTAAATACTCTTTGAGCTTTCTCAACACTTCCACATTTGAAGTACATATCAATCAAAGCATTCCCCACAAAGACATCATTCTTTACTTTGTTTCTTTCAATGTAAGTCTTTATCCATTCTCCTATTTGCAGTGCCCCCAACTGAGCACAAGCTGTAAGAATACTCACCATGGTGAACTCATCTGGTCTTATATTCAATGCTTGCATCTCACGGAACAACAACAAAGCCTCTTTGAAGCAATTCACTCGAAGGTACCCATCAATCATTGCAGTCCATGAAACATAATCTCTCTCTGGCATTTGGTCAAAATAATCTCTTGCCCAATCAATCTCTCCCTTATTTACAAACCCTGAAACTATGGTAGTCCATGAAATTACATCCCTTGTTTTCATCCTATTGAAAATCCTAACAGCTACATCCATTTCCCCACATGCTGCATACATATCCATCAAAGCATTTTCCAAAGTTAAATTAGACTCCACCTTGCATTTTTGGATGTACTTATGAACCCTCTTCCCAACTTCCAAATCCTTAAACTTAGAACAAGCTGACAGCAAAGAAACCAAAGTAACCGAAGTAGGCACCATTCCATTCCTCTCCATCTCATCAAAAAGCTTACTGGTTTCATCATATTGCTTCATCCTATTATATCCAGTTATAATCACATTCCAAGTAATCACATCCCTTTTACAACTAACATCAAAAACAGCACGTGCCATTTCCATTTGTCCACACAAAGAGTACATATGAATCAAAGCATTCTGCACAAAAACGTTAGAACCAAACCCAAATTTCACCACATGACCATGCAACTTTTTCCCACATGATAACCCAACATCTCTGTCAAAACCCTTTAACAGAAAAGGGAACGTGTAATCATCAGGCTTAACATCCTGTTTCAACATGTTTAAATACATTGAAATCGCATGTTTTGGATAATCTACCCTGGAATAACCTTTGATCATTGTGTTCCAAAGGAAGACACTCTTCGGTTCAGAAATTTGGTTGAACATTTGCAGTGCATGGTTCATGTCACCGGATTCTTTGGTGCAACAGAAGGAAATAAGTTCGTTTTGGGAAACGGGTTTTCTTATTAGGCCTGTTTTAACAGTTTGGCAGTGGATTTGTTTGAGTTGGTCCATGGATTTGCAGGTTTCTAAAAGGAAGAGGGGTGGCTCGAGGTTGTGGGAGATGAGAGTAAGTGATGTAGATGTCTTAGTAGAGATCATTGTATTGCTGTTAAGGATTAAAGAGGACTGTAAAACGGGTAGTTGAAATTGGCATAAAAGTGCAGTTTGGTTTGCTTGAAGGGAGCTTAGTCCAACGTCAAATCTTGGAGTAAAAATAAAAGATATAGAGCTCAGAGGCGCTGTTGTCGTCTGAAGATCAGACGGTTGTGATGGACCCTACCACCACGAGAGCGCAGCTGGCATCATAGCTCCATGAATGCACCAGCCGGGAATCGAACCCGGGTCTGTACCGTGGCAGGGTACTATTCTACCACTAGACCACTGGTGCTTGTTGATTGGAGGGACAAAGAAGTACGTTTTAAACATTTTACCATTCTGATTTTGTTGCTTCATTTTAGAACTACCCTGAACAACAAAACATGGAGTAATTATGAAAAAGTTCTTTGGGTTTTAGAATATCCATTAATTTTTAATCAATTAATAGGTTATGTTCGACAAATTTTTAAGGATAAGTATATACAATTCCTTGCTATCCATATGCTAGCGTACCAGCTTGAAACTTTAATCTGTGTGTCAATTTAATATAATTAAAGAACAACTCTGTTCGTTTTGCAAAGAACAGCCTCAAATTTATAACATGGATATCAACTCATTGACCCTATTATTCCAACATCTTGACCCTTTCATTCATGCCCTTTTTAAAGAAGAAGATTAAGCCCCAGAAATCCATTCTATCCACAGACAGGGAGTGGGGTAAGTTCTACTGTGAAAGATACCTGTCCTTGCACAATCTTTTTGTAGCAATTACTCAGATTGAAATGTACAAATTTCTTGTGGCAATGCAGAACAAGAAGCTTGGCAGGAAAATTATCAACAGGTCTAAAAAGAGCTGTGCCAAGGCTACTAATTACTCAATAAATTGTAAGCAAGTTACATACATCAGTAGATCTGTTATGCAAACAAAAAAAGACCAATAACTGCGTCAAAAGAGAGGAGCTAATAAAACACCATAACCATAACAGAAACTTATGTTAATCAAAGGAACTGATTCACTGAATCCAAGAATCATGAGTGCAGCTAACCTGAATCCTGTAAACCATCTCTAAGGGGGAAGAGAATTTATAATGACACGAGACAGCACTAAGAGACCTAAAGACTATAAGACTACTGTATCCTGTGAAAGATGAAAAGGAAACTACATCTAGAATTCCGGTTTCACATTTGCATTCTGTAATGCTCCATACTGGAGCCAATCCTTTGCACAAATGAGAGCTTCGAGTGTCACTGGACGTAACGAACTGCGGTAGTTATCCATCCTTTTTCTCTCAGTGTCAAAGACAGAATCTGGACCAACAGTAGAAAATGGTATTGACAAAATGTCAGCAGCCATCCTTGAGAGTGTAGGGTACTTTGTCTTGTTTAGTTTCCACCAACCCAAAATATCAAAATCTTGTACCCGAGGCAAAAGAGACTCCTCAAGATATTGATCCAATTCTGATTTCATCTGCTGGCTACCACTGATCTCAGAAATATAGACCTCAAAATCTGAAAGTCCATCTCCAATAGAAATAAGGGGATCTTCAGAAGGTACTTCTGGATGGGATATTTCTTGATGAGCTAATTCTTGATGGGATATTTCTTGATGAGCTACTTCTTGATGGGATACTTCTTGATGAGCTATGTCTTCATGGGATACTTCTTGATGAGCTACGTCTTCATGGGATACTTCTTGACAGTATACATTTTCAGGAGGTTCAGTTTTAGGGATGATGCCCCCATTCCCTTCAGGGGTGATGCTCCCATTCCCTTCAGGGGTGATGCCCCCATTCCCTTCTTCCAAAAATGTTTCAGGTGGAGGAAGCGCTTGTGCAATATACTCAAGGTAGAGCTCATGGATACCATCATCAACAATCTTAATCCACATTCCAGCATCCTCGCCATATATCCTAGAGAAGCTAAATTCAACAAGCTTCATTTTGAATCTTGGATCCATTACCACAGCAATTGCCAAAACTAAGAAACAATCACTCCAGTATCTATCAAACTTCTCCTTCAAAGGTTTGGTCAAGTTGCTGACGAAGGGGTCATTGCTCATTGCTGCATGCGACAGCTCTAATTGAACTTTTGACAGTTCATGGTAGAATGCACTGGCAGTCGGGTATGCTGGGGCAGTTAAAATGCTGACAGCATCAAAGAAAAGCTTCAAGTAATTGCAGATAATTTCTACTTGCTTCCAATCATCTATTGATGGGGCTATCTTGTAATCGGGAATAGAGGTCTCCAAGCAAAGAAATACTTGCTTTAGTTCACAGGCAGCCACCAACATGTCATATGTTGTATTCCATTTTGTTTGGTCATCAATGAATATGTCTTTCGTGCTAGGGACTTTAAGTTGTTCCCTTAGATGAAAAAAGGTTTCTTCATGTGTATCTGAGGTTTTCACAAACTTGACACTTTCCCTTACTTTCTTCACTGTTTCCCCCGCAGCCCATAGCACCTCTTGTGCAAGAAGACTTACAACACGAGCAAAGCAATTTCCAACCAATAACTGACCATGAAACATATAAGGGTTCCTGACGGAAAAAAGAGCTCTGAGATTTCCATTTATGTTTTCATTTGAGAAGGACTGGTCAAGAGTGAGGGCAAATAGCCTGTTCTCCAAAAGCCAATCACATAGGCAAGACACAACAGCTTGCTGTAAGGCACTGTCTGAATCAGGAGAAGGTACCATGACTACATTAAGCAGGCAGCGATGCAAATTCCATTCAGTATCAATGAATTGACCCGTTATGAAAACATAGCCAACGGTTTGATTTGAAGTCCACAAATCCAATGTAAGGCTGACCCGTCCTGGAATTTCACTGATAAAATTGATGAGGCTTTGCTTCTCTTTCAGGTACATAGCAACACAATCACCTTGAATAGTGTTAAAGCTCATCGTATTGAACTGGGGTTGAAGAGTCCGAACAAAATCAATAAAACCAGGGTGTTCAACAATGTGGAGAGGATACTCATGCATTATAATCATCTTAGCAACCTCATGGTTGCACCGTTCCTGGTTAAAAAGGTTATTTGCAAATCCAGGAGTAGCTCTGTATCTTTTTCTTGGTTCTTCAGTAGCATTACCAGCTTTAGAGTCTGGCGTCTGTTGATTTCTCTGCCTGCTTACCGGACAGATTCCCAAGGCAATGTGTCTTTTGAGGTGGCTGGTACCAGCTAGCTTTGAACCAGTAATGTATGCAAATGATTTCTTGCACTGGTTACAGCAGGCCCGGATGCATCCATCTCCTACAGTCTCCACAGTAAAATGATCCCAAACGATAGACTTCTTCCTCCTACGTTTATTGGGCTGTACTTCAGAATTAAGTGGCTCACTGTTATCAGTAGGAGTAATTGGTGTAACAGGCATGGTAGGGGTAACAGGAATAATTGCAGTCTCCATCTTAATGTAATATTCCTGCAATAGAAAGATACAACAGAGGATAAGTTCTCATTTGCATATATTATGCACAAAAATGCCATGAAAAAACGGGCAGACTGCATGAAGACAGCATTTTGTAATCGACCAATAAAACTGATATAAGATGACTGCTGATATCCAACTCAAGTTTTGGTATTCCAATTAGAGTCAGAACTCATAGAATACCTAGAAGTCTTCATTCCAATATCTCTAATGGGTAATAGGTTCACCTCTAGAAGCTAATAGTCATTCATATTTTCAAAATAACAAATCAGAAGCTCATGCATTAACTAACTTTTATGATCCTGACATAGATAGTGGAAGGTTGGACATTATAAAGATGAGCCCCTGAGGATTGAGCAATTGAGTATCAAAAGAACGTTAAATTTCTTACATTCAAGGTAAAAAACAAATTTAAAATGATTATAAGTTAACCCCTAGAATCCAATAAGCCTTCAAGATTCCACCATAAACAAGAGTAAATATGCTTTAACAGGAAAAAAATAGTTGGAACTTAAACACTAAGAATTTTAAAATTTCTCTTGGTACTTGTAACAATTTGTAAACAAGTAATCAATAGATCACATAGTCAATACATGTGCACAGTATTAGCAGCTGCAGAAGTGCTGACATACACGAGAACAAAGAGATAATTGAACCTATATCTGCTCCGAGTAAAGACACTTTGGCATTCATTAGACTCAGTACGTCAAAGCCGCTAAGCCCAAAACAGACCAGTTTATTATGAATTATAGATATGAAAATACAATTTAAATAAACAAAAAAGCACTAATCCCACAAACCCCAATACTGCTGCTCCCCTTATTATTCATTCTTTCCTTTTTCGGCGGGCTCAGCCACTTCTTATGCCTAAGACTGTCAACACAACATACTGAATTGCCCAGTTTGGTGGGCTACCCTTATGGACTTGGAAGCCCACTGCATGTGCATAAGCGACGGGTGTAAAGTACGATCCGGCCAATCAGAAACTAAATCCACAGGACCCCAACAAACAGAAACACAAAATCTTTGCTAAACCTTACTTGTATTTTGCTAAAGTACACCTTTGCGCTGGAAAAAAAACCGTCGTTTGACCATTTATAAATCGATAAGACCGCCCTCCCCCCTACCCAGGAAAACAGGGTAACAAAACACGACTGTTTCTCAGAGGATTTAATGAGCAAAATAAAACCTCCTTCGAGTTTTAACCAAAAAAAAAAAAACTACAATGAAACCATGCAACATTAGCAAGAAACGACTGTCAGTTTGTCAGATGCTACAATAACCCAGAACAAAAAAGCCCAAAACAGCCATTAAACTGAACTATTGTGTGAAAAAAAAAAAGCAGAGATAAAAGAATCACATGAAGCAAAACAAAAACGAAAAATAAAAACCCTATAGCTAGATAAGCAGAAAATCAATGTAACAACCGAAAACAAGAAGGTTTTCCAGCGAAACCCTTTAAAACAAAAACCTCGAAAAACATAATCTACAATAACCAATAAATCCCAGATCCAGGAACCCAAAAACAAACCACCAAAACACAAAATCGCAGAGAAAATAAACAAAACCCAAAATATAAAATCAACGATTAAAAGAGTTTCATACCTCGTTTCACCGACAAAAAACACGAACAGCAGATCCAAAACTAGGTTTTAGATATATAACACCTTATTCTGAAATTAAAGGAGTTAAAAAATATAATATTTTAAATTTTTGGGTACCAGAGGGAAGCGCAAAGGAGGAGGACGAAGAAGAAGCAAAGGGGGTTAATTGGGCTTGAGCGGCCAAGCGCCAAAAACAAAGTTCAGAGCTTTCAAGTTTAGAGCTTTTTATTTCTCGGTTGAGAGAAAAAAATACAAACAAAACCCTAAATTGGAATTGGACCTAGGGCTAGGGCTAGAAGAAGATCTCGAATTTTAGGCCTTTTTTGATGAGAGGTGTGGGAAAGAAACGAAGGTAGTGCGCATTTATAACAGGAACGAAGGTTAAAGAGAGAAAGTCGTAGTTGGATATGGACTCCAGGTCCAATTTTATTTATACTGTGGGGGCGGTTCCATCGTATTTTATTTGATTGGACTATATCCAGCCCACAGAACCACTTGGTTTAATCTGGACCGTTCGTTTTATATTTGTGCTTTTCCTTTTTTATTTTTTGCTTGTATTGATTGATTTTGGGGGGGTAGGAACGGGAGAATTAAGGACGAATCAGAGGTCACCACGTATTAAATGAGCTACCGTAATGTGTACTTACGTTATCAAGATCTACACCTAATTATTAATTTGATTTGATTTAATATGTTTTTAATCTGGGCATTATTATATTTGATTTTTTACTCTTTGAATTAGGAATTTACTTTTTCAATTGATTAAGTATCCGTTTGGCTTGATTTATTTTTAACTTATTTATTACTTAAAAGTAAAAATTAAGTTAAACAAGATTTTCTAAAAAGTTTTTTTAAAAAATAACTTTTTTTAAGAATAAAATCTAATAAAAAAGAACTTAAAAAAAACTCTAATTAAGAGCTTATTAAGATATTTATTTTTTTCGAAAAAGATCCTCTTTATCAAAAAATACTCTTTGTCTCTCTCCTTATCAATCTTCCTCTCCTCTCTCCTTTTAAATCATCTTTTTAAGGCTTTTTTTGTTCTTACAAAAATTAAAAAAAAAATGATCCAAAGTTCTAAGCCTAATTATTATTTTTTACATTAGTAGTTCTTTTAATATTGTATATCTTCTATGATTTTTTTTCATAAAAAAAAGTTCTTTTAACGATTTTTAATTCTTTTTTTATTATAATTAAATATTTTTTTATTCTAACCTCACTTTAAAAATTTTCCCCATGCCACCTTTCTCATAAAAAGGAAAAAATTAAGTAAATATAAACTAATAAAAGTAACCCATGTATATTTAAGAATGATATAAATACGTTATAGAGGTACCTTGTTTTACGTAACTTAATTAAGAAAGATAAAGGTACTTTATAATCGAATTCAAGTAAGATACGAGTAATAAAACTACAATTCGTCATAAGTTTGGATACAATTCAGGTATGGATTTAAGTAGGATTTGTTGATTGTGTTTTTATAAAGATACATTTAAAACAAAAAACGTTATAACAATTACGATATAAAATTTAAGTTAAAAATCTTAAATTTGAATATTAGCAGAAAAAAGGCACCTCTATTTGTGTAATTCAAAGTCTAGTAAGTTCCATGTATATGGAAAAGGACCTTTATTTAACTACTTTGGTTATAATGATGCATAGCTCAAAGATGTTAAATATTGTATAGTGAAAGAGATAGAGAAATTTACAAGTTCTATCCTTTTGTACATCAACAACAACTCATTGCCATAATAACCTTAAGTATTGCCTTTAGAAAAGCAAATCAATACCTATGAGGGTAGGCCTTTTTATGTCATTAACTAAGGACATAATTGAATCCAAATACTATTATTGTAAAATTTGCTTTGGACTAATGACATAAATAAAATTAACTCATAACCGAATATAAAATACCCGAATTTTATATTATCATATTGAATACTCGCACATACCCATTTATATCTCTAAGATCTTCTTTGCTATACTATGAGAAACCAAATGCAAAAGAAGAAAAGACTTAAGCATTTATTCAGCTTCTTTTTACTTCAATTCTTTACCCATAAAAGGGGACAAGGAAAGAGTTTAACATCTAGGCTAGTGTTAATTTCAAAATATTATCACATTCCTTCCTCTTTCTCTCTCTCTCTCTAGCTCTAGAGTATTCAGCAACCATACAAATGATTGGTAGATGTTGTACTAGCAGGGTTCATACTCCAGACCAAAATGGTATTTTACATGAGGAGAGGGCCCAAATTCTTCAGAGAAATCTGCAGACAAATATTATCCCTTCTCATCCCAGACATGACTAAGATTGTCAAAAATCAAGAATAAAAATAAAACTAATAAAGTAAAGAAAAGGAAAAAACCAACAGAAGGGAGGCAGCAACTATTATGATTGACAATATTTGGGGGAAAGGAGGTGGAAATTTAAAGCAAATAAGGAATCTCTGCAGCACACAACAAACTGTAGGCCAATCTGCTTTTGATGGTCAGAAAATTGTACAGAAAATATCTCCCTTCAACTTGCATATTAGCAAGAAAAAATTTTCAAAACCAAAAAAATGGAAAGGAAAAAAAAAGGGTTGCCTGCAAACAATGTGTAGTACTTTAGTTTTTCATTATTTCCCTTCTTCTGCTTCACTCTATACAACTGTTCATCAGTTAAAAAGGAATTGTAACCAAAACCTATTAGTGCTAATTGACTCTCTTCTTCTGCTGAAATATGTGTAGAACTTAAAGCATAATGTTGTCAATTTGATAGAAGAAATTATTAATAGAAAGAGAAATGCAGGTTAAAAATGAAGACATTAATATATACATATATATATATATATATATATATATATAATTTTATGCATGAGGGTTACTGATCAAAAGATTTCCTTAGAACAGCCACTATAGTGCAATGTGCTAATCCATTTATTCTTATAAACCACAGCTAAAATTCAGAGAATATAACAAAAGAGGTTAAAAACCATGTAGAATGCATAAGTTATCTTTGAGGGTTTACTTGAAAACACATGATATAAGCCATGAATTCTATATATATTGTAGATAAACCCGAACGGACCGGTGCAGGAGAGAAAGGGTAGAATTAAATCTCAATCAATTTTAAGAAGAATTGCAGCAAAAACCAATAGCACTTACTTTTTAGGGTTATCAAGTTACACAATAATTGTTGCAGTAGCTGCAGGCCTATTATAACAATGCAGAAGCAAACACTAAACACAAGTTTTTTTATCCAAATCAAGTACACTAAACAGAAGTTCTTATCAATATTGTAGCAAAAAATTTACTAGGTCAAACTAATTATGACAAAAAAGAAAAGTGGAAATTGAGAATAAGAGGAAAATATGTGTGTGTGTGTGTGTGTATATATATATATAGTATAGTATAGTTTGAGATGTGGTTTCAAGTTATTAATTATCACCAGAGACAAGTACTGATAAGGAAAATTTAACAAGAACCATTGCTGAAGCCGCTGACTGACCTTCTCAACTCGTAGAAGGGAAGAATCCCATGCTGCAATGGTAAGAAAATCAGAAAATCAGTGAGGTAATGACTATCAAAATGATAATTAGAAAGTCCTCGTTTGCCATGTTATCCCACAGCTTTCTTGAACTTCTATGCTAGCTATAGCTGCACCAAAAGCGGCTAGCAAAATCATGAAGAAAAAAGTGAAAGAGAAGTTCAAGAAAGCTGTGGAAAAGCATGACAGGACTTTTACAGTTTCTTTTCCCATGAGCTTTCTCTCACACAACACCCCTCCCTACTTAAAATTAAGTGCAAAGACTAAAAGGGTTTAAAGAAGAATTCAACATAAAAATGCCCACAGAGAGAGAGAGAGAGAGAGAGAGGAAAAGAGAGGACCCCTTGGGGCTGTGCAGGTTAAAGGACCACTCTACCTAGCTATCATTTATCAACAGCAGCATTATATGTTGATAAGAGAGTGGTGGGGAAGGGTAATGTGTAGGGTTTTTCTTCACTATGTACTGCCTTTCACCAGAAAATTAAGATATAATATATATATATATTTTTGAATAGTGAAACATTTCATTAATCACATGTGTGAAGACTCACATCCTGTGCAAATACAAGAAACAGCAGATGACTGAGGTTTGGTTGGTATATCCACTTTTTCTTTTTGCAGTATACCCAAACAAACTCACCATCAACAAACTCACCATATATACATATATAAATATATATATATGTATGCATACAATGCAGTAACACACATTTTGTAGGTATGTAAATAATGCTGTAACACACACTTTCCTTGTGATTAGCCTTCCACAAAAGAGGTGATAGATTTTTGAGGTTTTCTTTGTTTATAAATATATCACTTTAACTTGTTTTTTTCTTTTTTACTTTAGTCATAAGAAACAGGAAAAGTTTGCATGATTTGCAATAGAAAAATCCAGGAAAAGTATAAAAACAACCCATCCCATCACATGGTATACTTTTTTTTTTTTTCTTATTTTTGAGGAATATTATGGGGATTTTACCAATGAACTTCATATGGTCCCCAATTCTTGTATGTTTGTTCTCTATACTTTTCGTACCCATCTCATAATTCATTTGCGATATTGTTTACTTTAAGTTATGCCTCATTTGTGATATCGTTTATTTGAATTTATGTCCTTATTCATTTTGATAAAATTTTAAATTTTATCATCTATATATAAAATAATTTTCATATTCATCTGCATATGTTTAAAATGTATATTTTGTACTAAATATGATGATAATAAAAAATTATGATTGATAGAATAAATATGTGGGCCAGGATTGACATCAACGTTTAAAAGCTTGATCTTACAAGTGAAAATCAAGGAAGAAATTCAAATTAGGATCGACATCCCCAATACCAAACTCAATCGTAAAGTTTCAAAAGTAATCATTAAACACGAAAAATCCAAAAAAAAAAATCTAATTTCTTCACCATTTCAAACTTTTTTTAAGCATAAAATGGATTTTTCCAACACATTTTAGAAGTTAGAAGAGTAGAGGAAAACATCATTTGATCAATAATCGAACTATATGAAGAAAAAGAAAGAGACCAAGTTAGAGCAAGTAAATTCAATTCTTCCACCAAGCTTTTAAGCTTTCTTATACCATAATTTCTTTGTGCCTTCATTCCAATTTTTTGTAATCATTTTAACCACTATTATACTCTTCCAACTTTATACTTACGTAGCAAAATCCGACTTTTAAAAGTACATTTGCTTTAATTTTGTATGAATGAAAAAAATTATACCTTAACTTCCAAAAGGTAGTGTTGTAAGGTTATGTCATATCCTTTAGAAAGCATAAAGATTATACCTTAAGTTAAGTAAAAAGTAAAGCGATTATGCTTGCTTTTTTAAAAGGCATTGTAAAATTATACTTGATCTTTTGAAAAGATATTTTAAAAGTTATGCTTGAGTTTTGGAAATGTATTTTTCATCATAAATTTAAAACTCTTTATATTGCTAAAGGAGATGACATAAGTACCTATAGAGAGAGTTGAATTTCTATAAATTCTTTATGTCTTTTCTCTCTATTTTTCATTCCTTGAATTTATTCATTTATATTAAAAATTTGTTTTAATTTGTCAATCCTTTAATTTACTCTTCAAATTCTTTTTCACATACTTCAATAGAAAAGCATGTTTGTTTTTAGTTTGCCTGGATTGGAAGTTTGTGAAAACTTTACACTTGTGCATTTTCTCTTGAAGGGTTTGCCAAATTTAGTTTTCATATAGTTTATTCATAAATTTATTTTTGGCACAATTTGATTGAAAAATACTAGTTGAGAAATTTGTTTTTAACTTGTCTTCATTTTAAAAGTATTTTTTTTGGATTGCTTTCATTAAAAGATTAATTTATTGAAAGGAGTTTTTATAAATCGTATTCATCCATTTAAATATTTTTGTATTATTATTGAGTTAACATTTTTAACATATTCGAGATTATTTTTATTTTTTGTTTAAATTTTAATATATTTTGATAAAAATTTTCACTTTATAACTAATATTTCTTATTTATAAAAATAACTTTTTAAATTAATGTAATTATTATTTCTTAAAATATGGTTAAAACTCCTATTCGAACCTAGCCACATCAGCCAATAGGATATTGCCATTTACCGTAGGCTGGCAGCTGCACGTTTTTTATTTCGCTTTGAACCAGTGGGCACACTGCGAAAGTTGCCACGTGTATTTTATACAATTTTCTTTCTTCTATAATTTGTTTTTGTGGTTTACAATATTTAATTTCTGGAAAATACAAGATTTATAAGTGCAATAATTGAAAGTTTAGAATTATTATAAATAATAGAATTACAAAATCATAAATGCAATAATATAATATGTAATTATGTTTAAATATATAATAATATTGTACTATATACAAATTTAGTATAAATAATAATAATATATTAAACATTGTGTAATATAATATAGTAAAATGCATAAGGTATATTAAGATGTATATTCTAATATAATGACAGTTAACAAGTTTTATTACGTTATGATGTCAATATTATTGCAATATATTTTATGTTATATAATAATATTTGTTACATTTTTATAACCATTTTTTGCTTTGAAGATATTTATCATATGAATTAATTTTTAAATATAATTTATTCATTAAAATACTTATTTACATGTTTATTAATGATGATTAATATATCAACATTAATTATTAATGATAATATATATTTTAATACTAACATAATATCACTTATTAGTTTATTATCAACATAGATTAATTAATATTAATAGTATTATACAAAAAATATATAATTTGTTTTATGCCTAAAACTATTTTCAATTTTAAACATTTTAAAATAGGTTTTAATATTGAAAATAATTATTCATATATTAATATTGATATAATAGATTTTAACAATAGACTTTCAAAATAAAAAACTTAAGGATAACATAATATTTAATTATTATCTTATCAATGTATTGTATATTAATAACATTTTCCCTAGTCTAATAAGAGAGTATCTTTAGAGATGTTTGGTGTGGATCGAGTCTAAATTTGATTCATTTTGATATCAAAAGTTGAGGTAGATTCGATGTTTTTTTTTGTGTAAATGTTAATATAACATTTTATAATTGAATGAGGTAAGGTGGATTTAAATATATAAAGATGAATTTGTTTTATTTAATAGACATGTCTTTTGATTGAAAAAATGATCGAAATTGTATTAAGATTTATTAATTTTTAAAATAGATATTTTGTTCAAAAAATGTAAACACTATAAATAAAAATTATGAATAAATTAAAATATTTTTTTATTAATTCAAAAAATTATTATTATATTTTTTAAAAAATATAACAAAAAATAAAATATCGATAGATAGATGCTTCCAAACATACCAAAAACCCGAGAGCACCGGTCCGTGCTCCCCTCTTTTGGATTCGGTGTTTCTCTCTTTTTGTTTTGATAGCTTCTTTATTTTTTATTAAATTAATAAAAATTATATAATAATAATTTTTAAAATTAATAAAAAAATAAAATTATTATCATATTGCACTACACTAATGATTTCAACGAAATATATTTTTCTGGTGGAAGTGTTCCTATCGGAAATATATATTTTGCAAGTTGACCCAAAGACAATTAGTTGGGAAACAAAAGCCAATTGAAAGATTACAAACTAGGATCTAAAATTTCAGACTGTCCCAAACCCAGAAACGTAAAACAGAGGAACCCCAATTCCCTTTGTAGGAGCATACACAAAAATGAATCTTTACGCGCACGATCTGTCTTTATTCGATTTCGCCAACTTTTCTGACAATCCAATCATCGATCACCAATCATCGTCCGATTCCTTATTCAGACCTCACGAGGATTCTAATGGCCGCGATTCTGGTGGTGATGATGATGCTGAAAATAAAAGAGATTCGGTGGCCAGTCGTAGGAGCCCACCAAAGTACCGCCATGATGGGACCTCGCCTTTGCCATTAGGGATGGACTGGTCTATCCCTCCTCGCAAATGGGTATTTCCTCTTTTTCTCGATTTCACCTCTCATTTCACTTGAATTTTGATGTTTTCAAAGCTAAGTTCTTTTTTTCTTTTAATACTTTGCCTCCTTTTGTTTGAAGGGTTTAATTTTGACTTAATTTGAGCTGAATAAAATATTTCTTGCAAATGGAGGTTAGTTTTAAAGGTAAAAGTTCATGTTTGAATCTGGACCAGCGGTTGCTGTTGTGGTTCGCTATCCCTTTTCTTTTTTCTTGGTTTGATGAATTGCTTATGTTACTAACAAAGAAAAAAAAGGAGAATTAAAACAAGTCGTGCTGCTGTAGGAATGGCTATTTTTTATGCTGCGATTCATGAATATAGAAGATTGCTGCCCTTGAGCTAATTTTCTCTTTTTTTTTTTTTTTTTAGCCGATAGTCATATAAGCTTTTATTTGCCAGTTTAATTGTTAAGTGCCAGAGAACGAAGTGAACCATACTAGCATGGTGACTGGTTAAGAAAATGATGTTCTGTCTGTTTAATATGTGTTTCCTTATAACATTTCATATTTTGCATATGTAATCTTTTCCACTTCTTTGTACAGTTAGCCTTGATGAGGTGTGCAACCAACCACTTGGTTGCAGCGCTGCATGTTATTAGCACGTTCAGTTAATGAGAAGTTTTATTTATTTGAGCGTTGTTTTTGAAATTCAGTTCATTTTCACCAATAACATTCTTTAATTTGAGTTTCAATATAGGATGGGCGGGACACTGTTTGGCCTCAGGACCCTCATACAGGATGGAGTTACTGCGTTACAATTCCTTCTTGGGTTCTTCTACGAAAATCCCAAGGTTCAGACCCAATTGTGGTACTGCTTTTTTATTTTTAATTTTGGGAGTATTGAGCTCTTTCAAATTAGATTGCTGTTGTCATTTTGATGTGATAATTTTTCTTTCCATGTAGTCATATTGCTATATAAGTTTTCATGATAGACTGCAAATATGTTAGTTATGCATTAATTGGGATGGAAGGAAATGAACTATATGACATGATTGCCACAATATTTTTAGGATTACCTGTTTATCTAGCAACATCTGCGTCTTTATTTTTGTTACCCAAAGATTACTTCTTCAAACATATTCTGAGGTGGCAAATTTTTCGGGGTCTTTTGATTCGTGGGAAGAATTAGCTAGGAAAGAAACAAGGCATACTTAAGATGAGAGTGAAGCAAACTAGAGAGGATTTGAGTGGGATTGAGGTGAGGTTTATCAAAAATGTATGTAGGAACGCTATGGTATTTAGAGGCACTAGTTGTTACTTATTGGGTCACTAGCCAATAGGAATTCAGTTAGGGGTAAAGCCACTTTAGGATTTAGAACTTGGGACAACACCCCCCTCCCCTCCCCTTACCCAACCAAAGAAAACAAAGAAAGGAAAAGAAATAAAATATTTATAAAATTTTCTTTGGTATATTGGGTATTATGTATATGGTTTTAAATCTTGGCCTCTGCATTACTTCCATGAAGTTATTATTTATGGTTGTTTTCTTTTTTTTTTGTGTGTGTTATTGTATTATCTGTTATGAAATGATAAGAGAGATTTATTTCCTATGGGGATTGTTTTTAATTGTATTGATGACTTTTCTCCTCATTTGATGTGGTTGTTAAGTTCTAGTTAAGCAGTATTTGCTTCACTTATTTTTGTTTTTAACATCATTGAGGACAGTTTTTCAGGGTTCAAGTTGGCATTCAATCACCAGAAGGCATCACTACTAGCCGAGAAATATTACGAAGATTTAGTGATTTCTTGAAGCTACTATCTGAAGTAAGTTTTGGAACTTTATTTTGTCACTGAGAAAGTGTATTTATCTTCTTTGTTTCTCTTATGCGAAAGCATGGTTTAGTGCGTTCTCATTTTCTTCCTCTTTCTGGCAGCTTAAGAAGATATTTCCCAAGAAAAATCTGCCCCCAGCTCCTCCAAGGAGGATTTTGAGAATGAAAAGCCGAACTCTGTTGGAGGAGGTAAGCTATAATATTTGCTTATTTTCCATGGCAACATTATGAATCTTTATCATAATAGGCTTGTAGTTGTCCGGAACGCTCACTGCAAAAGAAATCAATTATGTTAGGCAACCTAAGAAAATTAAGAGTTTATCTCATATATTCTATGCATACATAAGTGAGTCGTAAGGATCTGGGCAAAAAGCAACTGACCATCCTATAGCTATTGATTGTGCTCATGAAGTGGATGAATGCTGAATAGTGTTTTATGTCCAACTTTAACCCTTTTCTCATTATTTATTGGCAATCTGAAAACTGAACATTTACTTGTGTATTTTGTTGACATGAAACTCTGAGCATTCTCCTTTTGTTAATGCTTGAAATGAGCTTCATTTGTTTCCATTATTTTTGGGAATAATACAACATTTTTAATAATAATGTTCTCAAAATGGTTAGTTTATTGCAGAGAAGGTGTTCTTTGGAGGATTGGATGGAAAAACTTTTATCAGATATTGATATTTCCAGAAGTGTCTCAGTGGCAACATTTCTCGAGCTAGAAGCTGCTGCGAGGTCTTGTAGGTGTTTCCTTGATGCCTATTATAAATGGATGAATGCATTTTTATATTTTCAACTGCTGCCTGTGTTTATATTAGGTTATGCACCATGGAACCAAATGTGTTTGTTTTGTTACAGCTTTCGACAACATAAATCAATCAAATGCTGTTTCTTCTGTCAGCGGTGTGGTTCCTTCATTTCTGTCCAAGACCAACTCAGATGTTTCCCTGATTATTGGTAGTTCAAGTGCATCTGATCATGATGCTTTTTCTGAGGATATATCTGAGCTTGGAACACCAAGATACAGAAAAGATAGTTCTGCTGATCCTTCCATGGAACCTTCAACTTCTGAGCCGCATTTGAATGAACCCTTAACAAAAACTATGAAGTATGGCATATTTAACAAGAACTTTATTCTGGAAAACGTAGAAAAGTTTTCCAAGCAAAAAATGCATTCTGGAAAAGAAAGCGAAATTGCAGGAGATAAACTTACAGGAAATACAACTGACACTAGATTTCTGCCTGGAGATGGAGCAAAGCATTTGCCTGAACTAGACTATAGCAAAATGGATGGCCATGTTCGAAGATTGTCAACAGAGAGCATTGGAAGTGACTTAAGTTCTGTGAGAGCTAGTGAAATATCGAATTTAGGAGCAGCTAGTTTGTTTGGTGATGGGATACTTGACCTTCCTGAAAATGCTGAAGCTCCTAGAACACTGGATTCTTTCAGCTCAGATTTACAATTCCATAGAGATTTGCTTGTCCTTTTTCAATCGGAGGAGCGCCATAAATTAAAAAGGGTTCTCAATACACTGCAGAGGAGACTAGCTACAGCAAAAACAGACATGGAAGATCTTATATCAAGGTTGAATCAAGAAGTTGCAGTCAGACAGTTCCTGGAAACAAAGGTATTTCCAACTACGGTTAGAATTTAGAAGCCCTTTTAACGCAATTTCTATTTCCTTGATTGCATTGACGAAGAAATGTGTATTATTCTGTCATTCTTCTTTGCTCTTTGTTATATTTGCTTATGTCCATGGTATTAGTTATTTAATTGTGTTGTTTTAGTTTATAGATCTTACATTACCTGAGAATCTCTAATGCACCCATTGATCTTATTTTTATTCCTCTCAAATGCCTAAAGCTGACCTATGATATCAGAAGATTAGGGTTCCTTAAATAGCTTCTTAGTGCTTTGACTTGATTTTCTTGGTTTAAATACGTGGTAATCAGATCCTTACCTTCTCAAGGTGTCATCTTTAGGATCGTATGATGTTAGTCCACAAAATATATGAAGGAAAGAGATGGTAGCTTTTATGATCTGTGATCCTGACACTCTTTGGTGATTAGCTGGTGAGGCTTATCTTTTACATTTTGATCTTTGGAGAAAATGGACTTTGTGCTCAAACTTTCGATCTTGTTAGTGTTCAATATTGATGAAAATCTCTAGAGAGAACATGTGGTGTGGAAACGCTAGAAGTGTAAGATCTTATTAGATCACCTTTTGCAGAACATCACTTGTTAGTCAACTTCCTACCAGCCAAGAACGACTTAATTATTTATATTATTTATTTTTGACAAGGACGGGCATGTGAAAAAAGAATATTCTCCTGCAATTCCAAAACATCAATATAGCGGATATTTTGGCATTGTCCAAAGAATAATCTCTTAATTGAAGAGGGAGCTAACTCAGCACACATTTGCTCCTGCGTAGTTAAATTAGGCTCTGGCAGTGTTATTACCATAGAGTCAACCTGGACAACTAACACATGGTTGTCTGAACAGGAGGCCATTTCTGGCGTGGAATATAATTTCACAAAATATACTTCCCAAGACTAATTGTTGAAGCTTGATATGGGCAATAATTACAACTCATATTGGTTGTTGAAGGCCAGAAAACTAACTAGCTGCTGTGTGTAAGAAGACTGACAATATATTGATAAGTGGCTACGGTTAGAAGATTTTAGATTGGATTCCTTATAAACTAAACATTATGGTAAGTTTGATTTGTCAGATTTATGGACTTAGTCATTTTTTAATGCAGCTTAATAGGTTTGTGAACTATTTTTAGGACTGAGAAATGGTTGCTTGGAAAACCTTTCTTTACAGCTTCAATGTCATTGGGAATTGGGATGCTCTGGTTTATGGTGATTATATGATCCTAGATTTAGTTGTGTGGAAACTGAACTCTGGTCAACTCAACAAAGCCTTAACCTCAAACCAGTTAGGTTGGGCCATGATTTTTTTTGCCTCCATTCTGCTTGGATTTGGTCCTACCTTTTGCATATGAAAAAAGGGTTGTCTTAACATACTTAATGAAGTGTAATTATTGTAATTTGATTACCATAATTAACATGACTGACTTGATAGGACTTTTCCTTGCAGGTCAAGGATTTGGAAGTGGAACTTGAAACCACTAGAGATAATTGTGATGAAAACATGCAGCAAGCCGTTTTACTTGAAAGAGAAAGATTTACTCAAATGCAGTGGGATATGGAGGAACTTCGGAAGCAGTGTTTGGAGATGGAACTGAAATTAAAGACTGAACAGGTTTCTCCTTGTGTTGTTAGCATTTCCTTTTTATAACTTTTTTGTACAATTAGTGATAAGCTTTAGTTAATAAGTGCTAAAATATTCCAGGATGAAAAGGCACGTGTTGAGTCTGCAAATTTATTAATCATTCAGGAGAGCAAAATGTTGCTGCAAGAGTTAGATGTTGCTAGAGAACAGCTTGCAAACTTGCATAAACACCATGAGGAGTTAGAGGTGAAATCAAAAGCAGAAGTAAAGGTCCTTGTCAAGGAGGTGAAATCTCTTCGAAGTTCTCAATCCGAATTGAAGCAAGAGCTTAGTCGTGTGATGAAAGAAAAACTAGAATTGGAGGTATGTCATCATCTCTTCCTTCAACAAACTATAATATTTTATCTGTTTGTCTTTTTGCCTTCTCATTTATGTCTTTTGTTTTTTCTTGGGGAAAAATGTATCATGTAGGAGCCATTGTTTTTAATATATAATCTATTGAATCAACTGGTGTCAAAGAATTCATAATGCAGTATGTGTCAAGCTCCTTCCATCAATGTTTGACGTTTTTGGTTCATTTCTCTTTGATTGCTCTCTTTTTTAGAAAAAGTAAAAGTTTTTTTTTGTTTTTTTCACTTTTTTTGTGACATCTTCCTTGGTCCTTTTAGGGTACTCATATTTGTTGTTACAGTTATTTCATCATGCATTGGCTGTCTAATGTTCGGTCTAAATGCATGTTGATTGGAACATTATTCACCGACTTTAGAGCCTTATGGTAAGGGCATGTAAAGTAAGAAACATTTCAGATGGTGATTGAATTGTCATGGGTGATGACTGCCCGTGCACATTAATTTTTTTTTTCTCTTTCTGGAAGAAGAACCTTCGTAAGTGTCAAAATTTCTGTTTTTACATGTTAAAGACCATCCCATATAAAAAAAGATGTTAAAGACTACATGACCTTCTGAAAAGTCAATGATTGAGATTCTATTTTTCTTCTACTTCAGACAAATTTGAAGTCCTTAATTCCTTGTATCAAAGGCATTGCAGAGACTGGAGAATTCTGTTTGGAATGTGATTTTTCATGATAGGATCTAAATCATCTTTAAATCTTCGCTAGGTTGAACATGTGATATAAAATGGAGGATTATCAAAATATATATGACAAGAAAAGTGATTTACAAAGCTGTTGCTAGGGCGTTGCGTTCTTAAGTGACTTCCTTTTCCAAAAGAAAACTGTTTTTTGTATGTTTGTTATATTTTAACAGGTATAAATTCTCATTCTGTTTTCCATGTGCATTTTTCAGAGGGTTCTGCAGAAGGAAAAGCAAAGGATGGAGCATGCCAATGCTGCAAATACAAAACTCCTTCACGAATGTAATCTTCTTCGTGATCGGCTCAAAGAATGTAGTGTTAATTTCCTTAGTGAGGAGGAGGATAAATTAATTGTTGATACTTCATCTCCGTCTGATGCTCTAGATCTCTTGACAACATCGGATAATCGAATTGGTCTCCTTCTTGCTGAGGTATCCAGAATCAGTTTTCTGAACTCTTTGTATTAACATGCTCTTGAAACCCTTTCTCTCAGAAAGTTTTGGCATGTGGATTGATTTTTTATTTAAGGTTTGAAAATTTTCCCTTTATGAGTTATGACAGTTAAAAAATTGCTTAATAATTGGCATGAATGTATGTGCCTGTGAATGCACATTTCCTTATATCTGTTTGTCTACCGTATTAAGGTAGTAATGTATGTATTGTATACTAGATGCATTGTATGAAGCTATTATATTTATCACCATAACTACAGGAATGAGTCAGTTTCAGTGCTTTCTATCAATTTATTTTTTCTTTTTGCTGGTGCAATCACTTCTTCTTCTTCTCTCTCTCTCTCTGTGAAACTGGTACAATCACTATCTTTGGTAAACTGTCTGGTGTGATCCTCTCCACCTGCTAAGTTTGCACCAAGTATTTATACTTTTATGAATTCCTTCATGATTTATTTTGCATGTTGATGTGCATATTCTTCTCTATAACTGCTTCCTAGAATTCCTTGAAATCAAACAATATTCTAGTGCTGACTTCTTTACTTATGGACAGGCACAGCTCCTTGCACAAGATGTAGAAAATTCTGTGGCTAGATTGGATGAGAGTCACAGCATGAAAGGCGGTGATAAAAGAACCGATGATGAGTTAAGGAAGATGGTAACAGATATTTTTGTTGATAATGCAACATTAAGGAAGCAGGTGAACTCAGTAATACGCTGTGCTCTCAACACATATGTGAAGTCGGAAGACGAGGATGATGAGGAAGAAGAGGCCCCTTTGAGTAAAACTGTTTTGAGCAAGTTCTTGTAAAGGTAACTTTGTGGATGACTATAACTGAGAACTCATAATTTGTTTCTGAATTCAAGGGGTATACTTTATCAATGCTATGGTAATACAGCATATTTGCCAAATAACTCTATTTTTTTTGTTTATTATTGTTATCTTTTAATATAAAGATTTGTTTTCGTTTAAGATTAATCAATTATAACATTTCTGCCATCATTTGGAAAACAGTCCAATTTAAGGATTTGTATAACTTTTTGCATGATTTTTCTCCTGAAATCCAACGAATTCTTACCGTCATGGTTGTACAAACTGTTTTAAGCTCACTAACATTTGATAAATGAAAAAATTAGAAATTTAACTTGATAATGGCATTCTAATGCAGAAAAGTTGGGAGAAGGATGCATATGGAAAAGACAGCAAGCAAAGGGGTATTCTGAACTTTCTGGTAGAATTTCCTTTGATCAATGTTACAAAAGAAGAGTGTAATAAATAGTATAAAGTGGAGGGAAACGTGATATCTGGGTGTGGGGAATGATAGAAGATGAGAATTGTATAGATATGGACGATTTTATGAACAGATGGCATAAGTAAGTAGTGAAGCTCGAAATTTAGAAGTCGAATGGATTTGCTAAAGCATTGGGCTGTGATGCTCTCTGGTAATAGAAAGAGTGGGTGGTTCTACTACAAACCTCGTGTATGTTTTCCTTGATTGGAGATTCCTGTAATTGTCGCCGATTCATATTTTCATTTTCAATTCGAAAGATTTATTTCGTCTCTTACTAACGTAACATCATTGTTATCTTGATATCTCTCGTACATAGTTTCACATTGATGAAACATTAAAACTTTTATAATCCAAAATTCATCTAATCTCGTGTTAAGATCTTTAGAAACTAACTCTTTGGTTTTGTCTCGCAATATTAGAAGCATCATACTGTAGCAAGTGATGGAATCAAAATATATGAACACCTTTGCAAACAAATGTGACTCAAAAGATATAATCTCATTAATAAGTTATATTCGTACATGATGAAAACTTTGCTTCACCAACTCACTTGTTTCGATTCTGCACTCGAGTATTTGACTCAGTGGCAAATGTATATATGGCTATTGCTCAAAACCATGCACTTTTTTTTTGATCATCTAAAATACGTACAAAAAGAGAAAAGTTACTGTTGATTCTAAATGTTTAAGTAAGATGAGAAATGGAAAAAAGAAAATCAAAATCAAAATGCATTAGCCTGCAAGAAATAAAATCTCCTGAAAACACAATTTGCATGAGGACTTGCTTGGGGTCTGGGGATGCATATGCCTTCAGTCTTCACCAGGGAGTCCAGCAGTAGCAGTCAAGTGAATTTCAAAGTACAAGGTCGCAGTCGTGTATAAAAGTTACTAGTCCCCGCCTCCGAACATCCCCATCATGTCTTTGGCGGAACCCATTTGCTTCATCAAGTTCTGCAAGCCACCCATGCCACCAATCTGCTTTAGCATCTGTGGAGGGAGAACCTTGCTCATGTGCTGCGCATTCATGTTACGAGACAAGGCACTCATTTCACCCTTCTTAGGAATTTTAAGCCCCTTCATCTTGCTCCATATCTTCGCAAGGCGCTTGTACTCCTCCATCATTTCCAATACCTCTCGAATAGGACGACCAGATCCCCGTGCTATCCGCATCATCCTTGACTCATTCATGAGCTTTGGGTTTGAACTATCCAACTCTGCAACATAAAAACAATAAAAAAAAAACAGATTTAACTAGTGATCCTATTAAATCCTACAATTCTGGCAATATTACATGTCTCAAGAAATTGAATAAAGCAGCATTTATTTGCCTTCATTTGTCATCGAGTCCATCATGGTCATGTAGCGCTTGATCTTTGCCTGGCTTTCTTTTTCACGACCTTTCGGCATTAATTCAGCACTAAATCCTGGAAGCATTGAGAAGACCTGCAGAAAGCAACCAAAGTAAATCATTTTCATAAAGTTAAAGCCTCCTACCAAGGAAATAAATTACTCAACTGCATTAACAAAAAGGAATAGAGTGAAAGGAAAGATAAGTGACAACAAATGGAAATATGAGGGGCAGGGGGCGTTGGATGGTAGACAAAATCACTGTACAAAAACTTATGCATGAGCCCCTAATATAAATGCTTACAAAATTTGTGACCAAGCAAGTCAATGCTTGATGATAAACATGTAAACTTGAATGTATTTTATGTATTAAAATTTTATTTCTGTGCTGAAAATACGTCACCAATATAAATGCGGGAAATATTTGCACAACAGGAAAGCGAAGACTTTACTGCGACAAGATTGATACTCTCAACACAAGGAAACAGGCTAGGAACAATAGAAACTTGTCTGTACCTAATTTTCCAGGGAGATGTCTTTCATTTAGCTGATTGGAAAAAACTAATGTAAACCAGATTATGAGGCACACTTTATCCATTAAGGCACTAACTAAGTTCTTGCAGCATGGAGGGGAATTCCACCTGCTTGATATAGTTTAAATGTTAGGAGTATGCTGGTCTTGTATCCAAGTTCATTTCTAATTATCATACAAGCATCTTCTCCCCTATTACCAAAGTGTTTTTTTTTTTTTGTTAGGTACCAAAGTGTTAATTTCTATTCTCTTCCACAAAATGTTTAGCCTATACTTAGAATGCCACCTACTGAGCAATAAGACTGCTTATCAAAATCGCTAAAAATGATTATAATTTAATAATTAGTTTGAGAAAAAATTACTATAATTTACTACTTAGTTGAGTAAATCTTTATGGCAAATGGCAACAATTGCAAAAATGTCTGACATCAAACATGCACAGCAATTAAAAGTTCACACAACGGAAAATCTAAGACGGGCACAAACCACCAAAATGAACATTCAGTCATAAGCTTTCAAATACACGAGCATGCCTAATTGCATGCAACATGGAAAAATCAGTACAAGGCACACCCATTAGAAAGACCCAACTTCAACCTTGCCCAAAAAGAAAATGCAGCAGAATAATGGCAAACATTCAAAGAACTTAACAAAAAACACTTTCAAAGAGAGTAGTTAATAATTACCTGCCCAATTGGGCCCATTTTGAGTATGTTCTGAAATTGCTCATACATAATCCTTAAGGTAAAGTTCCCTTCTGAAAGCTTTTGGAGAAGTTCAGGTTGTTGATCCATGGGAACAACTTCATGAATTTTGTCCATGAATCCAGACCAGTCACCCATGCCTATTCAGAGAGATAAGCACAATGTTAGTGTTTCAAACAAATATCACCATTTTGAAACTCATAATTTATGTGATTTGGAGGATTACATAACAGGAAAAGGAGAGGCATACCTAAAAGACGGCTTACAAATGGTTTAACATCAAAGACTTCAAACTCATCCATGTGCTCTCCAGTTCCTATAAATATGACAGGACTCTTAGTTGCAGCAACCCTGGTAGAAGCCACAAAAGGAGAAAATCAGGAAACATACATTATAATGAGAACTGAACTCTAAAGATAAAGCAAATGCAAATATTAACTTGAGTTGATATACCAAATCAAGGCAACAACAATCATAACACTTACGCACTGAGAGCACCACCACCCTTGGCATGACCATCCATTTTGGTCACAATCACAGCACCGACTGCAACGCTTTGTTTAAATGCTTGAGCTTGATCAAAGGCAGCTTGACCTATACTACTATCCATAACAAAAATAACAAGATCTGGTTTCTGGAATATACAAGAGAAGCAAAAATAATTAGTGAAAAGGTACTGATAGCATCAATTATTCTGAAACAAAATGAGCATAAAAAATCAGCACGATACCGTTGCTTCAGAGACTTGACGCATTTCCTCAAACAGAGCAGCCTCCTGTTTATGGCGCCCACTAGTATCAACAATTATAAGATCACAATTTTCCTTCTTAAATCTCTCCACACCTTCCACAGCAATTTTCACAGGATCTGATTCCATGTAGCTGAATATATAGCAGAAAACATCATTCTAGTTTATTAAGTGCACATTGAAGTGATGGATAGACAACTAAAAATATTCTCCAGAGTTAAAATCCACAGCAGGAACGATGACTATAAAATCAACAGCATATACTCTCAGAAATTATATGAAAAACAGTCATTTCAGTCCAATAGGGTGGAAAGCATAAAGAGCATTTCATGCATGTTAGATACTTTCATGCATATGCATACACAATATGAATACATAGAAAGGTGTGCAGACAAGCATTACTCATCAAGAAACATAAAAGAAAACTAGCTAAATACATAATATCATGCAAATATTTTCATGCTTCCCTCTTATGCCCTTTTTGCATGAAAAAGGAAAAAAAAAAACTAAAAAATTAGCTAGTAGTTACATGCCTCATGTCATTGATGAAAATTATCCTAGAGTCAACATTATTCTCCTTTTCACATCCCCATTCTAAGAACTAAAGGGCTTCAAACAAAGAACTACCATTATGTGAAACCCACAGTCAATCCAGATCCTAAATGTCCATATGTGGCCACAACATCAAATGAAAATCAGGTAAGTACCTTCCATAAAATGGAATCTTAGCTTTAGTGGCATTCTGCTTCAACTGATCAAAAGCACCCGCTCTGAATGTATCAGCACAGACTAGAGCTGGTTTCCAACCTTTTTTCTGATGATAATATGCATACTTTGTACATGTTGTTGTTTTCCCAGACCCTGAAAATTTCCACAAGCAGATATAAACAACAAAATTCAGGTCTTCCATTTGAGGTTCACTGAGCAAAACATTTGATCCTTAGCAAGAAATTTCACAACAGTTACAGACAAAAATGGGCAAAGGCAGCCCTTGATACCAATTGTACTATAATTCAATCTATATGAAAATGTAAAAGCAAAGTTACCTTGTAAACCAACGAACATCACAACACTTGTTTTCCCTTTCTTTGGAGTAAAAGACGGTTTCCCAGGATCCAACATCTTACAAAGCTCATTAAAAATTGCCTACAATGAACACAAACCGTTTTTAGAAATGATATGTAATACAAGTAACGTATGAAAAAAAAATTTCTTCTTTTGCAAAATGGTGGATTAAAAGATTTTTCCATTATCTGAAATTTACATAATCGAAACCAGCAGAGAGCCATTAAATCATTTTTATCAAAATTTTGGACTAAAAAACGGAAGACAAAAAACCTCATGAATTTTAGCATTGAATTAATTTACATAATGAAACCATAAAAGAAAAAGAAAAGGAAATTCCCAAAATTTATCGAATAATTCATATTTTTTACTTACAATTTCATCAAGTAATTCAAAGTACTAAGCTAAAAAAAACTCTCAATAATATTTCAACTTTACAGAAATTCTCAATTCAAAGAAAAAACAATAAAAAAAAGTAAGAAAAAAATTATATTTCAAAAAAAAAAATACCTGTTGGATGATTTTGCGCTTGTTATGACCGGCGGCTAGATCATCAAGATTGACGATTTTCTTAATATTAGTCTGCATATCACGAACGAGCTTGAATTGAACATCGGACTGAAGAAGAGCCCTCGTGATTTCATTCAGGCATTCGTTCAAAACCTTCTCGTCGATTATCGTCGCATTGCTCATCTGCTGTATCGCCCGGGAGATACTCCCTCCTAATTGTGCTAACACCATTTTCGCTTGATTTTGCTTGCGGAAATCAAAGAGATTATTTTTTCTTGAGAGATTTTGAGAATTGAGGGTTTTTGGTTTCTGAGAAATCTGATTTGAGGAAAGAAAAGGGTAATTGGAAATCTAAGTGCTGGCGAAAACAGCAAACGGAAATGATTGATTTGGGCCGGGTTTTGGGCCGACGCTCTGTCCATTTAGACGAACCGGCCTAAGCTTGGGTTACTGGTTTGATTAGCTTATTAAACTAAGGTATAATGCTTAAATAAATCTTTATTTTTTTAATATGTTCAATTAAAAACTTGACACTATTTGGTAACAAGGAAGAGAAATAGAGAGAAAGAAGGAAGGTGAGCAAAGAAAAAAAAAGCATAATATCTATAAAATTTTTAAATTATTTAAAAAAATTTAAATAAATTTTTATATTTTATTATATTCAATTAAGTTTTTATATTTTTATTTTGAACCGAATAAGCTCTTATATTTTTTTTTGAATCAAATAAGCTCATATGACTAATGATTGACTTAATTAAAATATCATTTGTTATTTTATGCACGTTATGCTAACATGATGTGTTAATATATCATAATTGGTAATGATATAATATATAGACATATAATAATTTATAATGACGTAACATTTTAATTTAACATAATAATATAATTACATGATATTTTACATCTTTCATATCGAGGTCATGTTAGTGTCATATGAATATAAAATAATAAATGATATTTTAACTAATAACAATTAGTTAATCATTAGTTATAAGAGTTTATTTGACTCAAAATAAAAATATAAGAAATTGATGTAACTCAATAAAAGAATAAAAACTTATTTGAACTTTTTTAAATAATGTAGGCTCTTATTTGAGCATTAAGCCTAAGAAAATTGAAAAAGAAGAAAGAAAATTCTTTTCCTTCCTTATATCTAGTATAAAAGATGAAAAAAAAAGAAAAGAAATTAGGAGTAAAATTGTAAATAAAATGATCAATTTAAGTAAAAAGAATATTTTTCTCTTGATTTTGAAAAGACTAGATTATGAAAGAAGGGAAAGATGTAAATCTATTCATTTTCCTTCTCCCTCGTATTTCCCTCTTACCCAACGAGGAAATGAAGAAAAGAAACACTATTTTCCTATCACTCAGTTTCCTTATTTCCTCTTTCCCTCCTACCAAACATCTACTATAATTAAAAGTTGTCCCAATGAAGGAACAATTGAGGAGCTAATTGCTGGCTGACCAATTGAACCTTTGAGAGACGTTTACCATTTTTGAAAAAGTCAATACTCTGATTTTCATTTTATCTCTTATTCTGAGACCTTTTTTAAGGTTTTCGTATTTTTGAGAGAGCTTGATGATCTTTTTCTCTCGCTTTTAATGTCTAAAAGGTTCCCTTATTTTTTTTTTATCCATACTCTCCTTCTTGCTTGTGCTTCTTTGCTTTGTTTTAGAGCATATCCAATTGTCATAAGCATGGTTTTTTCCTTTTTTTCTACTACAATGCTTCTAGAATTTTGCCTTGTGATCTGGGTTTTTCTACCGATCCTCTTTTTTCTTTTCTTTTCTTCATTTTTTGGTGTTTATTTTGTTTTCTTTCTTTGTTTTGCTGTTTTTTTGTTCGTTTTCTTTCATCTTTGATTTGTTCAAGTGGTGTTCTTCTTAGTTTCTTTATATTTTTCTACTTCCATTTGCAATTGGTTTTTCTTTTCTTTTTTTTTTTTTGCAATTTATTTTTATTGTTCTTTTACTCTTTCTATCTTTCTCTTCTTTTCTTTCTTTTTTCTGCAATTGGAATTCTACTGATCTTTTTTCGTCTTTTACTCTTCCTTGCAATTACTCTTCACTTTTGTGATTTTGATTTCTTCTTCTATTTTGATCTGTCAGTTTTATGGTTTGAATGTATTTATTCCATGAATTTTTGTTTATCCAAATTTTTATTATTTGGGTTTTTTTATAATGTTATTGCTTACATATAAAAATTAAAAACTTTTGATGTAAGTTTCTAATTTTCTTTCCTTTTATCTTATTTGATTTGTTTATTCAAGTTTTTATTATTTGAGTTCTTTATTACTTTTATTTTTATAATATTATTGCTGCCATATAAAAATTAAAAACCTTTCAAACAAGTTTTTAAAATTTTTTTTTCTTTTTATCTCATTTGATTAAGTGTGTGGTTATACTTCTTCACTGTAAACAACAATTTACTTGCACCTTTACTCATTAAGTTTTTCTCTCGTTTTAAGATTTTGTTATTCTTTTCTCTTAATGTCTTAGTTTCTTTATTGATTATGTTTACAATTTTGACTTTTTTATTTTTTTAAAGAAGTTGCCATACAAGTAAATAAGAAAATTATCTTATTTTCGTGGTGATTTTCCATTGTTATTAAATTTTTTATACATGAATTTTTCGGTTTTATAAATTGATGTGATGTTTGGATTAATTTACTAGAATACATTGATTACTGTTGCTTTATTTTGTTATACAATCTTGAATTTTATAAGTTTAAGATGGTTTCAAGTATAATTATTTAAAGTATTTTAAATATCGTTCTTATTTTATTTATTGATTACATGATTTTTTATTTATTTAAGTTTTTATTATTTGATTTTTTTATTATTTTTATTTTAATGATGTTATTGCTTCCATATAAAAACCAAAATGGTTTTAAGTTTCTAAATTTTCTTTCTTTTTATCTCATTTGCTTCGGCGTGTAGTTATACTTTTTTTTATCGTAGACAATTATCTATTTGCACTTTTGCTTATTGTGAGATTGAATTCTTTGTTTAGTTTTCTTTCTTTTAATTTTTTATTATTCTTTCCCCTAATGTTTTATTTTCTTTACTAATTACATTTACAATTTCATCTTTTTCTTCTTTTAGAAAAATTGCCATACAAGTAAAGAAAAAAATTCTTTCATCTTCATGGTAATTATCAATTGTTATTGATTTTTTTATATATGAATTTTTTTTATTTTATAAGTTAATGTGGTTTTTGAATTAATTTGTTGGAGTGTGATTAATTTTTGTTGCTTTATTTTGTATCTTATCTCATATGTATAATATAAGCTTCAGGTTTTTTTTAGTTCTTATTTTCAATTATCTTTATTTACATGTTTATCGTTCTTCCTCATCTCGCCACTCACCTGGACAATTCGGTCAAGCCCTCTTTTCTATTTTCTGTTGTGGTTCCAAAACCATCTTCAATCTTTACGAGATTCCTTGAGCCAATTTTTTTTTTGTTTGAATCAAAGCTTTTGTGGGCCTCTTGGATGTTTAAAGTTTGAATATTTCCTGTCCCTGACCAGATCCTGTCCCTGACCAGTTGGATCTCTAGAAAGGAGAAACTGTTATATCGTTCCTGTTCTGTTTTTGTTTTTCTACTTGTTATGGGTTTGTCTTGATTTTCTTCCTATCTTTCTCACTGCTATGCTTTTGTGCTTGTTGCATTACTGACTTTGTTTGCTGTCTTGGATTTTGTTTCTGATGTGAGGAGTTCCATTGTTTTAATGACTCCTTCCTATTGAATATGGGAAAAAGAGACTAGAGCGAATCCATTATACGAACTCAGGCTAGGAAAAATGAAATTACTATCTCCTATAAATGTTTTCTTAACCAGAGCGGATAAACTCTAACTTTTATTAATAAAGCCGTTATTAAAAATATATATTTTAATAATTAATATTTAAATATTATATTATTCTTATCATGTTATTATTTATTATTTTTAAAATTAAAGTTAAAAAATTAAAAATTACAATAAATTTATTTTATTTTATATTTTCATATATAAAGGCAATTTAGTAAAATCACATTACATTCTAATAAATACTTCCAAACCAAATATTGTAATGTAATATTTTTCAACAATTACATTTTTTTCGTAACCATCACTTTTCTATGATATACTAAACACAGCAATCACATTTTCTGTAAAATATTAAATGCCACTAAGCGGTTTCTATCTTGAGCGTTTCTCTCAAAATAGCTAAATAGTATTTGTGATTGGTATGAAAGATGAAAAAAATATAAAATAAATTGGAGTAAAAATTATAAATAAAATGTTTAATTTAAGTTTAAAAAGTTTTGAAAAAAATAATTAATTACAATTGTTTGGAATTTGGGCATGATATTCGATATAGAAATATATTTAACTTTTTGTAATTTTTGTATTATCAATTATTTATGATTTTTGCAAGTGTTATATCCAATTTATGATTGTTTATTAATTTATCAGTATCTTTTGATTTATCTTATTTAATACATATACATATATATATATATATATATGTTTATGTTAGTTGTAAAGGAAGTGGATGGAGATTTTTCTAACTAATATTTTTATTTTTATTTTTTTTAGGTTTCCTGGTTATTTTTCAGCTATAATGTTAGTTCTTTTTCTAATTTTTTTTCTTCACTATGATAGTTATTTTATTTTTTTGGATTTTTTATTATGTTTTATCGAAATTTTATTTTATTTTTTATTTCAAATTTAATTCAATGAAATAGTATGAGTAAAAAAATTAGTATTTTTCAAATATAAGAATAGTAAAAAGTAAAAATACCATTATTTAACATAAACGAAAATAAAATAATTATAGAAAAAAAAGGAAAAAAAAGGAAAAGCAAGCGAAGGAGAGCAAGCCAGGAGTAAAATTCACACGCTTCACCTATCTGTTCCGCCCCCGTCAAGGTGCATTAAACAAAAAATGGCAGCTTCAGCCATGGCAAGCGGATACCCGAAACTCTGCTACTCTACCCCAAGTCACTGCCCATTATATCCCTCTACTAAGCTCAAAGGCACAGCAAAGTTTCTCGTCGACGCCAAATTCTGCTCTTCAACCACCTCCTTTCAACGCTTATGTCCCATTCGAGCTGTTGACTCCCAAGCAGAGGAAGAAAATCCAAGCTTGGATGAACCCAATGCTGGTTTCATCCCTCAGGTCAGTTTCTTAATTTTTTTTTTCGTTTTTTCTTGTCTAAAGAAATATGGGTATTCTGTAAAAACCCAAAATTTATCGTGCTTTATTGTACTTCAGTTGAATTCTATATAAATCATTTGCTTTCTTTTCCGGTCTTGAATTACTCTCTAGTTGTTTCCAAGCCGTGGTTGATTCTTTGGGTAGCGAAAGGGTCCTTTTCTATCAAGCAAAGTCTTGGTATTCAATAATTTGGCATTAGATTGCAGCTTTTGAAACCGAATTATGACTTTTTTTTTTGTTTTTTAATCATCGGTCCGTTCCTTGTAGAAAATTGTTGGGACTTGGAAGATATGTTATCTTTATCGAGAATTGATATGGGATGTTGTTACTAGTGAATGGATAGAATTAAGAAAAATGAATTCATGAGAAGTAAAGGAAATTATACTGAGGTGATTTAATCTGATGGGATGACAATTGAATGATTGGCTATGAATAACACTCTCTCTCATTCTCCATTGTTTACGTTTTCATGATTCTGTGCCTTGATATTGCTTGCAATCAGTTATATCTAAGACATGTATGGGCAGGGATTTGGCTGAGACAGAGTATAGACTTATCCAATTTCCACTAGATTATGACACTGATATAATGACCTTCAAAATAAGATGTGTGGTATTCTACAGAATATTATGAATTCCGTTTCTTTGATTAATCTCATTTGTTTACTGATAACAAGTTAAATCTGGTAGGAGGGTTAATATTGTTTGTCTAAATGAGTACTCTTAATAAAATAAAACCATGCAGGCCCAGGATTTTCTAACCTCCTAAGCAAGTATCCAAATCTTCTGAGGCCTCAATGAATATTCATCAAATGTCCTGATATATTAATTCAATGCACAGTTTAGCTAATTGTAGCTGCATTTCTTTGGTGCTAACAGGAAGATATGAATTATCTTTGGAAATTAGGAGCTGGTTCTGCTATAGGTGCAGCTATAATAAAGTATGGAAGCATCCTTTTTCCGGAGATTACCAGACCAAACATCTTACAGGCTTTGATCCTGATATCAGCACCAGTTATTATTGCTGTTTTATTGTTGATAAAGCAAAGTCCTCGTAAGCAATGAAGCGGAGAGCTGCCAATAGTACTTTATGTAACCTGTTGGTTCTAGACAACTTCTATTAACATTTAAGCCACTGCATATGAATTGCTCTAGTTTGTGATTGAAGTTGAGCTGTACATAGAGTGATAATTGAAGAACTCAAGTGCGCTTTCAAAATATTCTAACATTAATATATAGGTGTCAGCCACATCTTAAAGATTTTCATTTGGTCTCTCCTTTGTGATGACTTTGCATGTTGCTGGTTGAGTTCCTTCTCAGCTGGTTAAAGGTTAGTGGTTCTTTTAATCTCTTTCCCTCCAATTTTAGCTGTCATAATAGGCATGAACCAAGTGAACGTACAGGTTTTCAGGAACAAACTAGGAACATAGCAAAGTATTATGAAAAGAAAAGTTACATTTGGGTTTGGTTATGGTTCTGTGAATGATGATGATAAAGTTGTTACGGTAGCTTCTTTGCGATATGAAGGGCAGTATGATGATTCGAACCAAGCAGATATGTAGATGGTTAGCAAGGAATTCCTGGAAACTAACTATTATATTTTGCATATTTTAGTGAACTGTAAAACTATTTGCAACCCCTTATTTTGTTGCCATGAATTTTTCAAACGGGCTCTGCATCTTCCGATCTCCATTCTGTATTATTAATTTCTTTATAACAAATTTACAATTAAAAATAATTAACAGGCAGAAATTAATAACTACATTAGGCGGTTAGCCTTTTATCCTGTTGATGTCAGTAATGAAAATTGTTTACATACATTATCATATATTCAAGTCGTTAAGACTTGCTTATAAATTTTGAATATTATTAGTATATTTCCATTTGATTGTGCATTACATGAGTTCAAAAGAGTTTTTGTGTTAGTTGTTCTATCATATAAATTAGCAAATTGCAATAATTAAAATTTAATATTTTAATTTAAAAATCTCAAATTTGAAATTTTCTTCAACTCTTATTTAATATTTTACTAAAAGAAAAAGGCACACATAAAGAAAAAACAAAGGCAAAAAAAAAAAAAAAAAAACTCCTATAAACAACAGCAAAATACTTTTGAAGTGGTAGTATATTAGTATGGTCATTGGTCTACATTATACTTTTTTATAAGATTATGACTCTGGCATTTCTTTAATGGATACCTAAATACTCTCCTTTCGCCATCATCCTAATATAACTGACTAATATACTAGTTTTCAAAGCCCTCTCCCCTCTTTGACTTGGTAATACTCTTCTGTGTGTGCAACGATGGCTGCAGCTGGTAATCTCCCTAAAGATTAATGACAGATATCCTCCCAAGAGTTGCTGTGAAATCTCTTTTACGTTTCAGGTGCGTACATAAAACCTGGTATTCTCTCTTCAAATCATCTTCTTTTATCACCACTCACTATCAAAACCCCAACAACAAAGGTCATGGCTTCGGCTTTGTCTTCGTCAAATTCCTGGAATATGAAACACAAGAGTCCAAGTATAGGTTGCTTACTCGTGATACCTTTCATCCCTGTGTCAACCTTGAACTACCCTTCGAATCTTAGCCTTGGTGGTGCTATCCTGTTGGTTCTTGTAATGGCTTGGTTTGTTTCTGTGAACTCAGTCCCTTTCACGGTGCCGGGTTTTTTCTTTGAAACCTTTCTCTTAAACAGAATAAGATTATCTCTCAATCCAGTCTTTCTTCCACAGGCTATGTCTGCCTATAATGGTTGAGGTCTGTGGGTTTGGTTATGATTCTAAAAATGACGATTATAAGGTTGTTAGGGTAGTTCGTTGGTGTGACTATCTGGAAGGGAAAGGCTATCGCCAAGCTGAAGTGTACACGTTGGGAATGAATTCTTGGAGGAAGGTGTTGTCACCGGATATGAATGTTGATCATTGGATACATCAGGCTTACCTGAATGGGGCTATTCATTGGTTGGGACATCAAAATAAGAGGAGCTGTGGAGTTTGTTTCGATGTTAGCAGTGAGGTATTCCAGCAAAATTCACTGCCAGATTGTTTAATGGAGAACATCGGAATATGAGGATTGACGTTTATGGGGATTTGCTTTGTCTGGTAGAACGTGTAAAAAGAGGGGATGACATATGGTATGGTATTTGGTTGATGAGAGAATATGGTGTGGATGAGTCCTGGATCGGACTACATGCTATTTAACTCTTTTCAAGTCATGATGTGCCCGGCTGTTTCTAGGATTTGGGATAAATAGAGAGTTGCTTTTGGGCAGTTATCAAGGGCTAACTGTGTTTAACCCCGATAAAGAAGAGCTTAAGATATTGAATTCAATCGGTATGTAGGCTTCTCGAGTGTTGTCCCTTGTGTTGAGAGTTTAGTCTTCCTCAAGGAAGGCAATGAATGATGCATCTGAGTCTAGTCTCTCTGAAGGTGATACTTCTGTTCACCATTCAACATTTGAGTGGGGGGATAATCTGCAACGGCAGTGGCTGGATCACCTAATGGCAATACCATCTAAAATCTCTATGTTGGATATCAGTGGTGCTTCTCAGGATTGTATCTGTAAAAAGGCAGCAAGGTATGACTTATGAAAGAATCACAGAGGAAGAAATCTGCTAAAGTGCTATGGAAAATATATTTGCCTTTTTGCTATGAATCTATCTTCGTCATTCTATAGTGACTTTTAGTTTTATGATTGATCAAAAAACTTTAATATTTAGAACAAAAAACCTTTCAAATGTGCTCTGCATTGTACTAATGTCCTTTTACCATTAACTATTCCAACGAAAGCACGAAGGATAGAAGGTTTAAGGATCAAAATATTGCTACAAGATCATCATGTCTACAAAGCATAATTGGATTCGGAAGATACATATAATGCCAATGACTAAACACAGCTAGATTAATTAACCATTCATCATTGATTTATTTAAAAAACTTTCAAGAATAGTTGGTAATAACTTTAAACTATTCAACCTGACTAAAGTTGATCTAAACACATTGTATCTAATAATTTGCATTTGATAATGAAAATTATGAGGTTACAAACGTTTGGGGGATTTTCAGGCTTAGTCATTGAAAATTATAAGGTTAAAGTGGAGTTTGAAGCACTGAAGTTTTCACCATACAGGAGGAAGACAATTGGAAGCTGCTGATACGATGAGACACAGATCATTGCAGTATCTTTCAAATGCAGAAGCCTTCAGAGTCATGGTGAAAGCAAATGGAGTGTTGTTTAATTCAGGTTTATGTAAATTATACAACTTAACACACTTTAAGTTTTGAAGCCTATAAATTTGCAAAAACTTACAAGTCGCACCATGCATCATGCTCCAATAAACTCTAAACTCCCCACCCCAGAAGCCATATATCTAGCTTTCCTGCCATGTCCCAATGCTATTCAAACGAGGCCGGCGCCGGCCGTGCCACCAGTTTGATATATATATATATATATATATAGATATATATATAAAATAAAATTGTGTATATATTCCATAGATATTTAAATTGTTTGTATAATACTTCTAATTAGATATGGTTGTCTAACTAGGTAATAGTATTGTATAATAATTCTAATAAGCTATTTTATATAATTATCTTAACAATATATAAAAATTGTTTTTTGGATGAAACTCTGGTATTTGTGTTTCTTCTTTAAGTTTACTCTTCGGAGTTAAAAAAGCTCCCCAGAAACTCAAACAATAATGGTAGCTGATACTCTACCAAGAGACCTCATCATTGAGATACTCTCGAGACTTCCCGTGAAATCACTTTTACGTTTCAGGTGTGTACATATAACCTGGCTGCGTCTTTTAAAATCATCTTATTTTATCACCAAGCACGTTCAGAATCCAAACAACAAAGATCATGGCTTCCTTTTCATCAAGTGCAGGGATGTTCCAGGTATGTCTCGATTTAAGTTGCTTACTCATGACATGTCGAAAGTCTCTTTAGATCTCAGAATACCCTTTCCTAGCTGGGAAAGTGTTGTTGGTTCGTGTAATGGTTTGGTTTGCTTATATATTGATCATCCTTTTCCCTGTACAAAGATTTTGCTTTATAACCCCGCTCTTAGGTTGCATAAGATCATCCCTGAATCCACTCTTTCTCGTCCAGAAAGTGGACGTCTGCATCATGTGACATTGGGGTTGGGTTATGATTCTGTAAATAATGATTATAAGGTAGTTAGGGTAGTTTCTTTGGAATCCCATAAGGAAGGGAAATTGGGTTCTAGCACGCAAGCTGAGGTGCACACATTGGGAATGAATTCTTGGAGAGAAGTGGCAACATCACCGGGTGTTAACTTTAAGGCATATGGACCTCAAGCATTTTTAAATGGGGCTATTCATTGGTTGGGAATGGTTGGCAAGAACAAAAATATAACACAGGTAATTGTTAGTTTTGATGTCAGCACTGAGGTGTTCAAGTTGTTTCCACTGCCAGATTTTGTTCTAAGGGAAAGATGGGTTACGTGGATTGATCTTTATAAGAATTTGCTTTGTGTGGTTAAGGCTGGGGATGGAGCATATTATGAGATATGGGTGATGGAGGAATATGGTGTTCAAGAGTCATGGATTAGACTACACGCTATTCAACTCTCTTTAAGTCACCCGCTGCGGTTTTTAGGATTGGGGATGAATGGGAAGTTGGTTTTTAAAAATCTTTGGGGGCTAACTGTGTATGATCCTGATAATGAAGAAATTAAGGATGTTAAATTCGATCATCCAATAAGCTTGTTTACTATTGTCACTTACAGAGAGAGTCTGGTCTCTCTCTAGGAAGGAAAGATGGTGATGATTATGGTAGCTACAATTTCAAAAACTTTTGATGCCTTTTTCTTTGTGTGATTTATTAGTCACTTCTCTGTTAACTTCAGCATTCGAGTTGAGTTGGAGTATTCTTCAATGGCAGCTACATTACCAGATGGCAAGAGCAAAGTTTCTATTGATACTATTTGGCATCCCAGTCCTGCCTTTTGGCTATGAATTCTCAAGAGCAAAGTTCCTTTATTTATAATTGATCAGGAAACTTTAGCATCTATTTCCAGCCTTGTAACATTTACAACAAAAATTTTAAATGAGCTAGCATTCTTCCTATCTCTATTTCCTATTGATAAATGCTCTTCCAGCTATCTTGTACCTGAAGGAAGTTATACCAGTTAGATGATGCTTATAATCAGAAGTCTGCATAGAAGTTTTCAAGGTCAAATTCATGTATAAAAAGCATGAGCTCATTCAGAGAAAAATTGTTGCAGTAAATAACCAAAGCTAGAATCAACCATTGACTAGGAATTATTCAATAACTTTCTAGAATAGTTCCTAAACATTAAAAGCAATTCAACCTGAACAAAGTTTATTAACTCCATTGTATCTAAATAACTAGCAAATGATATAATGAACGTTGCCAGGTTACAGACGTTAATGAAGTTCATGTTCAAGCTTTCAAGAGCAAAAGCTCATTCAGAGAATATATATGCCAGTGATTGACGAAAGCTAGAATCATCCATTCCCTATAAATTACTCAAAAAATTTCCAAAACAGTTTCTATGTATGAAAACGATTCAACCCAGATAAACTTCATTTGTATCTGTTATATCTAAATACAAAACAAATGATAATGAACAAGTAAATTATTCTGGTTGCAGATATTGTGCCACTTGAAAGATATGCACAAGAGAGTTGACCACAAAGGGATGAGAAGAGTTGGCGCATTTTGAAAGACAATTGGAAGCAGCTGACACAGCAGCTAGAGATAACTTAATTATTTGTAGCCTGAGACAAAGATTATTGCGGTATCTTTCAAGTGCAGAAGCCTCCAGAGTCATGGAGAAAGCTGTACTGCATCTTTGCAGGTACAGAGAATCAATTGAAATCTAGGATTTCGGCTGTATGGTTGCCTAACCAAGCCAAGAATTGTTTAACTTGTACTTGATAGCAGCTTGAATGATTAGAATTTAAATTCGACCTTATGTCAGGCTGAAATGGAGTTTTAAAGCCTATAAATTTGCAAAACCTTTGCTGCAGAGGCCCTTTAACTTGTGTAAAATTATATATACATATATATATATATATGTATATTGATAATTCTATTTTATAAAATTATTTTATTTCAATTTTGTTATTAAATTTTAATTAAGTCTTCAGTTTTTAATTATAATTTACTTAATTTTTAGTTGCTTTTATATTTAGTTTATTTTTAAGTAAGTTATTTAATTTTATGTTATTTCTTTTAATTTGGTTAATATTTATTAGTTTTTATATTTTTGGTAAGACCTAAAATAATTGGGTTTAGTTTTGGAAAGGAAGATATTAAAAAATCCAAAAGTCTGCTTGCATATCCTTCAGTGTTTTAGCTATATATCGAGATTAGAGCTTGAACTTAATGAATCTGTTTTAATTTCAATTCATATAGGGATATAGTGTTTTGGTTAAAATTGATATTTTTATAAGACGAGTCGAGAGACTTTTATAAATAATTTAGTACTCTAAGTTAGCAATTCAACCCATTGAAGTAAGTTAAGGAGGAGATGTAAAATTTAGATAAATTGTGAGAGATATTGTAATCCTAGACTTGTTTAATTTGATATTTTCTCCAATTATTATTATTTTGATTTTTTGTTAATTTAAATTTTAGTTTATTAGTTTTATTTAATTACTCAATTTGAATTGTTTGGATAAGATTAGATTATTTTAATTTTAGTACTTAGTAAAGTTTTAGATTAATTTTTTGTGGGATCGACACTCTTGTTGCTTATATACTATCTGTTCGATACGTATACTTGCGTAGTAGAATTTTAACTGACATATATCTCCTATTCATAATATAACTCTTAACTAATTAACATTATTATACTATATTTAACTCGATATTGTAGTATCGCTAAGAAATAGGATTGTATAACAATTCTAATCGGATATTTTTTATAATTATCTTAATATATATATAAGTATTTTCGTTTTTATTTTTGGGCAAAATTCTGTTGTTTGTGTTTTTCATTGGGTTCGCTCTCCGGAGTTAAAAGAGCTCTCTTAAGAAACAAAAGCGATGATGGTAGCTAGTAATCTACCAGGAGACCTCATCATTGAAATACTCTCAAGACTTCCTGTGAAATCTCTTCTACGTTTCAGGTGTGTACATAAAACCTGGCTTTGTCTCTTAAAATCATCTTATTTTATCACTGAGCACCTTCAGAATCCAAATAACAAAGACCATGCCTTCGTTTTCGTCAAGTACACGGATGCTTCTGGTATGTCTCGATTCAAGTTGCTTACTCATGACACATTGGAAGTCTCTTTAGACCTCGGATTACCCTTTCCTAGGTGGGACACTGTTGTTGGTTCCTGTAACGGGTTGGTTTGTTTATTTATTGATCATCATTTTCCCCGCACCAAGATTTTGCTTTACAACCCTGCTCTTAGAGTGCATAAGATCATCCCTGAATCCACTCTTTCTGGCCCAGAAAGTCGATCTGTGGGTCATGTGTCATTGGGGTTCGGATATGATTCTGTAAATAACGATTATAAGGTAGTAAGGGTAGTTTCTTTGGATTGCCTTAAGGAAGGGAAATTGGTTTCTTGCATGAAAGCTGAAGTGTACACATTGGGAATGAATTCTTGGAGAGAAGTGGCAATATCCCTGGGTGTTAACTTTGAGTTATATGAACCTCAAGTATTTTTAAATGGGGCTATTCATTGGTTGGGAATGGTTGAGAACAACAGAAACGCAATACAAGTAGTAGCTAGTTTTGATGTCAACACCGAGGTGTTCAAGTTAATTCCACTGCCAGTTTTTGCTCTAAGAGAAATCTGGCCTATGTGGATTGATGCTTACGAGAATTCGCTTTGTGTGGTCAAGCCTGCGGAAGGACCATGTTATGAGCTATGGGTGATGAAAGAATATGGTGTTCAGGAGTCATGGATTAGACTGCATGCTATTCAACTCTCTTTGAGTCACCCACTGTGGTTTTTAGGATTGGGGATGAATGGGAAGTTTGTTTTGGAAAATCCTACAGGGCTAACTGTGTATGATCCTAATACTGAAGAAATTAAGAATGTTGAATTCGATCTTCCAGAGCTAAGCTGGTTTAGTATTGTCACTTACATAGAAAGTCTGGTCTCTCTCTAGGAAGGAAGAGATGGAGATGATTAAGGTAGCTACAATTCCAAAAACATTTGATGTCGTTTTCTTTGTGTGATTTATTAGTCACTTCTCTGTTAACTGCAGCATTCGGGTTGAGTTGGAGTATTCTTCAACAAAATTTGTAAATGAGCTAGCATTCTTCCCATCTCTATTTCCTATTGATATATACTCTTCTAACTGACTTTTATTTGAAAGACCTTATACCTGCTAGATGATCCTTATAATCAGACCTCAGCTGTATGATGTTGGACAACTGCTGAATCAAGCCAAGAATTGTTAGCTTCTAGTTGATGGCAGCTCATATGATTAGAATAAATCCTTTAACTTGTTACCATATTGGCGGTTTATAAAATTTTGGAACAAAAATTACAAATAAGGACTATTTTTTACATAATTAATAAATAATATATACCGTAAAAATGATTTACTTGGTATAATAAATTCAATAGTACATGTGCATCCTCAAGGTTAACTTTTTTTTAATAGAAAAAAAATCGTAATATAATATATTGATATGTTATAATAAAAATATTGATATAACTAGGTGATATTTTACATGTTCTATCTCAACATCTCATTAATGTCATGTGAGCATAAAATGAGATAATATTTTTATTAATGATAATTAATTAATTATTAATAATAAAATTTTATTTGATTTAAAATAACAATAAAAGCCTTGATTGAACGTAATAAAAGAATATAACTTTATTTAAAATTTTTAAATAATTCAAGAGTTTTTTAAAATATTATATCATTTTTCTTCTAATTCCAATAAAATTGTCCTTCTTCTCTTCTCATTAAAACAAAAAAGAAAAAACTTCTTCACTAATCTTGCATCTAAGTCTAAAAAAAAATTATTTAATTCTCATTTGATGATGTTTTATTCTATATAAATACAATTTTATTATTTGATAATTAACACCACGCTTATTACATCTATTCAATGGAATCGTCAAAGAATAAAGTGGTCGCCAAAAGATTTCATGAGAAGTTAAATTGTTGTACCAAGAAACTTATGAGATAATATATATATATATATGTATTTTTCTTTTTCTTTTTATCAAATTGACAACTAAAAAATCATAAAAAAAAAGATTATATTTGATGCACTGATAGTGTATAGTTTATATACATTGTCAGGGCATGAGACAGCGTCACTTTTTTAAAAAATAAATATAATTCTTTGAGAGATTTAAAAATAAATATTATCAATTTTCTTTAAAAAAATAAAAATAATTTTTTTATCTCTTTTCATCTCTCACCCAATCCTATCTTCTTCTTCTCTCCTTTTTCGTCCATTATCAACAAAAAAAAATCTTAATACAATGATTGTTGTTATAATTAAACTCAAACTATATCAAAACTTGAATGAAAAAGTTTGTGTTGTAATCATTCATAATTAACCCATAAATTTCAATTGATTACTCTTAATTTTCACATTGAAATAGATTTTGTAAAGCAAAAATAGATACAAAATGTTGTGAAACTGCTACATGGAGACCTGATATTGTTTTCTAACAGAAAGATAAAAGAGTCATAAAAAAAAAAAAAGGTAACAAGAAAAACTAATGATTAGCATAGTTGTTAAGCTTACTTTGACTTTGGCTTTTTTGGTGTCTTTACTAGGTAGTTGATAATTTAGATGTAGTATTAACAAGACAATAACTTTAGTTCAACTTTAGTTCTTTAGGTTTATGTTTGAAAATGAATTTTAATTAGTTTTATTTCTTTTTTTATTATTTTTAATTTTGGATAAGTTTCCTTGTTGATTTTCTAATGACTCTTTTTATCTTTTGATTAAACAACAGTCAATGCATTTTGTCTTTGCTTTGCTTTAAAAAATCTATTCTAATGTGAAAATTAAGAGTTGCCATTGAAATTTACTAGGTTGATTATGAACGATTGCAAACACTAACTTTTCCATTCAAGTTCTGATAAAGTTTGAGTTTAATTATAACAACAATCACTAGATTTAGGTTTCTATTATTGATAATGAACAAAAAAGGAGAGAAGAAGATGAGATTCGGTGAGAGAGGGTTGAAGAGAGAGATAAAAAATTATGTTTTTGTTATTTAAAAAATATATTTTTATCTTTTTTAAGAAAATTAGAAATATTTATTTTTATGTCCATCCAAAAGTTATATTTCTTTTTTGATGAAGTGGCACTATCTCATTACCTGACAGTATATAGAAACTATACACTATCAGTGCATCAAACATAATCTCTAAAAAGAAATATGCAAATAAAGAATCCACAAAGTCTAAAGTAATTTGTCAAAAGATACATATATACCAATGATGGAACACTGTTAGCATATCAAATAAAAACTTAACTAATAATAATCATATTCATAGTCTAACTCTAATTAATTAACAGTATTATAATATAACTCTAATTAGATATTAAAGTGTAACTAGATAATAATATTGTATAATAATTCTAATTAGATATTTTGTATAATAATCCTAAAAAGTTGTATGCACCTGAGTATTTAACTTATTGGTTGATGTCTTAATAGAAAACATTTGCTGTTTTTTGCTAGTTTTCTTTTTCCATAACAAGACAAGGTTCATTGATGGTTTCATTAAATAGCCAAGCTCAACAGGTGGGTTATATTTTTCATGGACCCGTTGCAACAATCTCATTGTGACGTGGTTGCTTGAGTCTATTTCTGAGCCAATAGCCACTAATATTTTCAATATGAATTTTGCAGCAGAGATATGGCAGACCCTCAAGAATCGATTCTCACAACCAGATGATACCAGGATATGTAATTTCTAGTTTTCCTTGTATAACATCACGCATGGTACCCATTTTGTTGATTCATATTTTACTATGGAATTTGGGAAGAACTTAAAAACTATCCTCTCTTGCCCCTTTGTGAATGTGGGAAATGCACAAAATCCTACTTTAAAAAATGTATTGAATTATGGGAGAAGGATATGAAATTTAGATTCTTTAATGGACTTTAATGACAACTTTTCAACTCTTAGGTTTAATATCATCATGACAAAACCTCTCCCAAGCTTAGATGAAGCCTACAATATAGCCCTTAGATAAGAGTCCAAGAGGTCAATATTGATGCAAAATCAAGCTTGTTGGAGACAACTACAATGGCAGCAGTGATAGAGTAAGAGAAGGCCTAAGAATGATGTCACATGTTCACATTGTGGCAAGAATGGGCATGTCAAAGATAAATGCTACCGTATCATTGGCTTTCCCCTTAACTTCAAGTTCACAAAAGAGAAAGGAAACAATATCAAAAAAGCTATGTCAACACTCACAAACTCAGCTAATCAGCCACAAGTTGAGCATCAGGAGGAACAAGAAGACAATCCTATATCTAATTACTCGTTGACCAAAGGACAATTTCAAAAGCTCATGGTTCTTTTCAATGAACACTCTTTGGGTAACATTGATGATACACCAGCAAACCCAGTAAACCATGTCATAGTGAACTCAACTTTCAAAGGCTATAATTCACAGAATAAGAGCTCATCATCATCGGAAGAGTCATTCTATTGCTAGTTCATCGCAACCTTCCATTGTCAACTCAAAAGTTTGTGGTATAATCTTAAAAACTCAATTCTCTCTAAATCATAATTATTTTTCTGCATCACATAACATTAATAATGCTTCCATAATTAACCATAATTCTTGAATTGTGGACATGGGGGCCATTGATCATATAGCATGTTCTCTATATTGTTTCACCACTTTTAAATCAATTCAAGGAGTTTTTGTAGAGCTGCCCAACAATGCCAAAGCACTTGTTACACATATAGGGATAGTTCAAATCTCTCCTACCTTGTAGTTAGACAATGTTTTATTTGTACCATCTTTTAAATTCAATTTAATTTCAATGAATCAATTGTTTAAATCTAGGAATCATTGTCTGATTTTCACTGATAAACATTGCATCATACAGGAGATACCTTCATGGACAATGATTGGTGTTGCTGAAGTGAAGACAGGCCTGTACTTGATGCAATGCAAGCTACTTGGAAAAAGACCTCAAGGATCAGTCTCTGCTTCTACAAGTGTCACAGTACCTGTTTATAATAGTGTGCTGTTAAGATTTAATCTTTGACACTATGGGTTAAGGCATATTTCAGAAGATAAAATGAAACAAATCAAACAAGTTTGTCCAAAATCTTGCCTTTTGGCTATGAATTCTCTTCTCTCAATCATTTTAGTGGCTTTCTTTATTTATGATTGATCAGGAAACTTTAGCATCTATTTCCAGCCTTGTAACATTTACAGCTTTTCTGTATAACAACAAAATTTTTAAATGAGCTAGCATTCTTCCTATCTCTATTTCCTACTGATATGTACTCTTCTAACTAACTTATACCTGTTAGATGATGCCTATAATCAGAAGTCTACATGGAAGTTTTCAAGGCTAAAGCTAGGAAATCATGTATAAATTAAAAGCATAAGCTCAAGCTAGAATCATCCATGCCCTATAAATTACTCAAAAAATTTCCAAAACAGTAGCCACGTATGAAAACGATTCAACCCAGATAAACTTCATTTGTATCTGTTGTATCTAAATAAAAAACAAATGATAATGAACAAGTATATTGTTCTGGTTGCAGATCTTGTACCACTTAAAAGATATGAACGAGAGAGTTGAAATCCTGCTTTTGTCTGGATGTACCACAAAGAGATGAAAGACAATTGGAAGCTGCTGACACAACAGCCAGAGATTCCATCTTTGCAGGCTCAGAGAATCCCTTGAAATCAAGCCAAGAATTGTTTAAGTTGAACTTCATAGCAGCTGGAATGACTAAGCTTTGATGCCTATAAGTTTGCAAAACTTTTACTGCATAAGCCATTTAATTTGTATATGTTATAAAAGAAAATTATATATAAAACTAATCCTATTTATAATATAACTCTAACTAATTGACAGTACTGTATTATAACTTTAATTAGATATTATAGTGTAATTAGGTAATAGTATTGTACAATAACTGTAATTAGATATTTTACATAATTATCTTTATATTTATATGTGGATAGATATTTCCATGGCAAAAGCATTCAGGCTGAGATGATGCAGGTTTCATGGATTATGAGAATAGTAGTGAGCTACAAGAAATGCATCATGGAGAAAGTGAATTAAATAATTCAACAGATTATGAAAATGGAAGTACTTAAAAATTATTTATTTTTTGTAATACTTATATTAGGTGTTTAAAACTATTCCTTTTTTCTTTTTGGATTAATCTATTCAAATATATAGTATTACCATCTTTTAATATATTTACATATTTTGTACTTAAAGTGAAGATACAAAGAGAATATAACTAGTTCAGCAATTTTAATTTTTCTAGGAAATTTAAGAACCTTATTTTTGTAAAAAATTTTAAAATTAAAATTTTAAAATAGTTTATTTGTTCAATGTATCCTAATATCAATTTACTTAAATAGTATTGAAAATGTCTAATTCTTTACTTTTTATCATCATATCTATTTTAAACATTTTAACTCTCCATAAAAATTTTAAACATTCAAATTTTTTTTGAGAGAAAAATTATGCATTAATTAATGAGTAAAATATTTGAATGTATTATTTTTTATTTAATGCATAAAAAATAAATTTCTTTTATTTACAGTTGTTTTTAATTATTTTATTTAATAATAGTAATGTCTAATTTATCTGTTTTTTTTAGTATATCAATCATCAAACTATCATTAGGAGGATGAGTCCCGATCTCAAGTTCTCAACTCCGGGGAGGGCAAAAGAGTAATCTTAGCAATCAAAGACGACCTGCGCTCAAGCGCCTAAACCCAAAGTTTGAAAATTGAAAAAGAGCATGCACGTGCATTGGGAAACTCCTTTCCCCATATAACACCCCCATTTCTCATTTGGAAATATTTGCCAAAGTCGCCTCTCCCCTAAGCAGCAAAGCTCTCTCTCTCTCTCTCTCTCTCTCTCATTCTCTCCTTTTATCCTCTGCTGAGAGACCCTTGGTCACCGTCGAACCCTATCAAGAAAACCCCATTTCTTGGAAAAGGTAGATAAAACTAACGAACCCAACCCCTTTTCTAGTTCTCTTTTCTTCTTTCTCATTGTCCATCTTTCTTGGAGATTCCTGATACCCATGTTCTTTTTCTTTTTCCTTTTTCAGTCAGTAGGAACCATACGCAATGGCGGAGCCAAGAGACAGAATCACGAGAGCCGTTGATATAGCACAAGTCTTCGCTCGAAGCCGGTCTGGGCCTTTGGGAATTCTCTCCGATGAATCACGGGAGTTGTTAGGCTCCCCTGTTCAACAAGCAGTTGCTCGTAGGCCAATGGGAGTTGCTGTAACTACGTCTGATGGAGGGCACCGCAGGGGCAGCAGTTTTGGGACTCCAAGGTCCGGGATTAGAAGTAGCCGGAATCTTTACCCGGGAAAAGAGAATACTCCGGTGTCTGTGACTGCCATGGGCCGTGGAAGGGGCAGGGTGTTACCTTCTTGGTACCGAAGAACTCCTCTCCGTGATATTACTGCTGTTGTAAAGGTAATGCTTGCTCTTTCTTTCTTTTTTTTTGGTGCCATTTTTTACTTTATTATTTTGATTCTGTATTTTGATCTGTTTCTTTGTTTTCTATGTTCCCTGCTAAAAAGGAAAATTTTTGGTTGGTCTATTTTGAACTGACTAGTTACTTTTGTTAAAGAGATTCTTGCCATTATGATTATTCAACCGCTGATTTTGGTATTTATTGTCTTCCCCCCCCCCCTCCCCACCAATCCCTTATTTCCAATATGTTTAATAATTGCTTGAATATTCTATTATTATAGAAGTTGCTTGCTTGAATAAGCTCCATTTTACTTTCTCAGGTGTGGGTTTTTATCCACTCAATTACCGTTTGTTGAAAACGTCCTTGGGGTCCTAAACTATTAGATGTTCATGTAATTGTCTTCCTTTTGTCAAGTGTACCTTTAGGCTCCCTTAGTACCTGTTAATAACCCATAGTCTATTTTCCTGTAAGGCTTTTGTAATTCTCTCTGTTTTCGGGTTTCTTATAGTACATGGACTCATACTGCCTGTTAATCTTTATGCTATGTAGATTTAAATCTGATATATTCAACCCAGTTCCCTATTCTTTCAACCAAAAAGTAGGAGCACATATCCCACATTAGATTAGGTGCTCAACTGGAGCACCAATAGAATGGCCAGAATTTTCCTTTGTTTTCTGTGTCTGTCAAAGTTGGAAAGAAATTTCTCATATTTCTTTGGTTGGCTATTTTGAGGACAAGCCTAGTTAGCTTCAGATTTGTTGGACTACATAGGATTTGAGCTGGAATAGAGTGGATGGTATTTTCTTTTCTGTTCTTTGACTTGGAGGTTTTCTTAGGCTTGCTGAGATAATTAAATTGATGGGAATTTAACCAGGCCTTTCAAAGGAGGAGAGCTCGTGCAGGAGAAGGCGAAGGCCAATTGAAGGATGAAAGGGTTCTTAATTCAAATTTATCATCAGCTACTCAACTCAAGCACATTTTCTCTACTCCAGCTTCAACTGCCAGAATGAAGCCTTGTCCTCAATCAGTCCATAATGTGTCAAAGATTTTGCTTAATGTCAATAATCAGAATGTTGAGGAATCAGAGATTCTTACACCACAAAAGAAACTATTGAACTCAATTGACACTGTGGAGAAAGCTGTGTTGGAGGAATTACAGAAAATGAAGAGAACTCCCACTGCCAAGAAAGCAGAAAGACAGAAGAAAGTCCGCACACTGATGTCAATGCGCTAATCTTTAGTGCATTGTGCAACCACGTATTACTAGATAGCATAGATACTTTCTATCTTCTTTTACAGTTTGACATATTGCTAAATGTCTCACTATAGTATATACTTTCGAACTTCTTTTACAGTTTGACATATTACTAAATGTCTCACTATAGGATCAGGAGTCAATTTTCCTCCAATACTTTGGTGTAGGAATAGAAGGATTTGTTTCAAACTCACGTAGATAAACAATTGGTTTGGTTTCTTAGCTCTATATTCATGTTACTATGTTCTAATCAAGTATTATAAGAATGGATTCTACCAATATTTGTTGAACAGGCTTTAGGGTTTTATTCTGGGCCTTTGCTCTCTGCCCTGACATTTTGACCTTTCACATTAAGATTGGAATTTCCTTCTGTGTAACAGGCTATATTCATGTTATCATGTATTGATCAACTTATTTTTCTAGCTGTTTTTTATTTATTCTTTTTATGCATACATTGTTGGAGAAAAGGAAGTGCAAATATAGGAACAGAATAAATAATGGAGGTGGCATCTGGGATCAGTTGGATGACTTTTTCTAGCATATTGAAAAACAGAACAACGATGAAGCTTATGTTTCCTGAAAGAAGCAGGAACTGGTTGTTGAATATACCCTTGACCTTGCCTTTTTGATCTTTCTAACAAGTTGAAGATTTCAAGCTCAAAGTTGAACACATGTAGCCTTGTGGCCAATTCCTAATCATTTTCTTCTGTTTTTAATTGCAAGTGCCACTTTCATCTTCACTGCACAAGCCCTTCCTGCCATTCAGGTGGGGATCCTTAAACCATGGTATTTTACAAATGTCTGTGTGCATGTTCTCAGTAGGTGGAGTCTTCACCTTTCAGCCAAGAAACAAGGAAATACACATGGGCCCTGGGTTTCATTATAACTTAATAGCTACTCAGTTATTAATTATCATATGCAACCATCAAATATTTAGTATAATTAAATCAAAATTAATAACAACCACATTGGAAGAGGCATTCATCACAAGCTCATAACCTCATTCGCCAGAAAACAAGAATGCCAAAGCTCCCAAGTAATGCCTCTCTTTCATGTTTTCCTATAATTGCAGTCAGTGGAGCTGGTCCCAAATCATTAAAACAAAAAATTTTTTTAATGGACACAGTAAAACATAAATTGGTTGATGCTATAGACTATGTATATAATAGTTACAATATATGGTTTCTATGAGATTTGTACAGGGAAAAATTGCTTTCCACATCCAAATTGAAAATCACTCCCCCTAAACTACATGAATTGGTTGATTCTATAAACTACAAATATAATAGCTACTACATATGGTTACTATGAGATTTTTACAGGGAAAAATTGCTTTCCACATCCTAAACACAATTTTCACAGACTGATAAATCTTATATGCTGCTTCTTTACACAAAATATCCTTATCTACACCTTAATTAATGGAGAGATGGAAACCTCTTGTATTATATTTCAAATGCTCAACGAATACGAGGTATATTAGCGAATGGCTCTGGCTCCATTTTTGCTGCCGGATTAGCCACTTCAGGAGTCCCAAACACATTCCAGAACTGCAGTCTCTCATCCCCTGCTGCAGTTGCCACAGTGCATCCATTTGGACTCTAGAAGGAAAATATGAAATTTGTCAGAGCACAAAAAAAAAAGGAGGACAATTACACATATAAAAGCAAAAGAATCAAAATAAAACTAAAAAATTAATCAATTCAATATAGTACCTCAGCCATGTAAAGTGCTCTCGATGTGTGGCCAAAGAGTTCTGCCATCTTTTTCATGGATGGATATTTCCATAAAATGAGCTGGTTATCTGGAAAACCATGACTGCTAAGAAGTTCACGCTCATGCTCATTCCACAAAAGAGCACAGACCTCTGAACCAGTGTCAACTGAATTCAAGCAAGCACCTGTATGCATGTTCCAAAATCTAATGCATTGATCACTTCTACTGCCTCCTGAGGCTAACAAATTTCTCTGAAATGGGCACCAAGCAAGGGCTTTCACTGCAGCTGTGTGGTCATCAAGCTTGTGTAGCCACTGTGTTCTGGAATTTGAAGAGGCCATGAATCTGTCCCAGATAAAAAGCAGATTGTCATTGCCTCCACTAGCCAACTGTTGGCCTGAGGAAGACCATTTCAGGCTACAAACCTCCAACTGATGTCCCATGTAGCATTCAACAGTGTGTTCTCGTACCCTAACATCATTGTTGATAACTTTAGCATCCATTCCTCCGGTTGTAAGAATGTGATTGTTCCAAGCTAATGCATTCACTCGTGTCCCATGACGATGACCACCTCTCAATGTTCTTAGCTGCACAATTAACAGAAAAGATCCCAAAACAAAAAAAAAAATTCAATAAAAACAAGCTTAAAACATCACCAACAGAAAGAAAAACAATCAGAAAAATAAGACAAACCTGTCTCTTAACTTGACAATCCCACAGTTGAACATGAGAATTATTCAGGCCAATTGCAATGTGCTGCCCATCAGGCGCCCAGCTTACACTTGTAATAGGACCATCTTCAGAGTTAATAGTGACAAGTTCAGAGGCAGAACCATTTGAAGCATCCCACAGATATACTATGTCATTTAGGGCAATTGCAAGCACGTTGGTACATCCCCAATCAAGTAAATTCAAGGAAAGATCATCCAAAATTTCAGGGGCATCAAGTGTCCTCTCTGAAGTCTGCAAAATCAAATCCGAAAACAAACTATTAGACAAAACACATGTCTAAATTAAATCTTCTTCAAATGTCAAAGACTAGGTGCTACCCCTAATCCCATCACTAAACAATTCAATTGTTAATTTTGTTCTTCATAAATTATATTTTTCAAAAGAAGAAAATTACAATTTTTAATTTTTAACTATCTGCTTACATTTTCCAATTTTACATTTTCAAAACAACATACAAGCAAACGATAGCTATGCCTATTCGAACGTTTCAAATTGCCACAAGCATATGCACCAAAGTGTTTCAAAAACTAGTGAAAGGCTAGAACAAAGAAGGACCTGACTGATGCACCGCCTTTTCTTGGCGGGTTGGGAACCCATTTCACAGCGGATCGTATCACGACCCGACATGGGTCGCTTATTCTTGAATGCCAAGATTCTGGTCTGATTCATATTCAGGGCCTCAGCTAACCGCTTCTGGTAAGCTTCCCTAGATGGAGAACGGATATTATCCGTTTTCTCTATCATTTTTCTCCCTTGTGTCAGCATGGAATGAGCATAGTCAAAGTCCATTGCTGACCTATTTGGTATGAACCTATCAAGCTTTTCAATTCAACATATAGAATTTTAATAAAAAAACCCAAAAAAAAAAAAGACATAGAATTTAGAGGAATCAATGTATTTGCTTTCCTTACTTACATCATCCTGGGTATCTGTTCTTTGAAGAATAAGTTGTTGAAGAGCGTTCATTCTTGGCACAAGAATTTATAAGACCCTAAACCCAACAAAACCAAAACAAAAGGGGGAAAATTGAAAGAATTGAAATAGTCAATGTTAGGGAAATTCGCTACCTTCCCTCCGAACTGGATCGCGGATCGTTTCGTAATCCAATTCGCAGGAACGTAACGAAAAGAACAGAGAAAAAGGATTCAAAATTCAAACTAAAACCCCAGGTGGAGAAAGAAACATAAGATTATTTTTGCAAGAGATCCGAAAGATAGAGAATTTGGTAGCTGCGATTGCTTGAAGGGAAATGCAGAGCAAGAGAGAGCCGTTGGGAGGTGGGAACGTTTAGATTTATAAGAGATCGGATTGGCGGTTTGTAAAATTTTGCAGCGAAAATTACAAATAAGGACAATCTTGGGTAAAAATTACTAATAAGGACTACCTTTTACATAATTAATAAATAATACATATATAAATGATTGACTTGGTATAATAAATTAAATAGTACGTGTATATATCCTAAACACTAATTTTTTTTAACAGAAAAAAATTAAATAGTTTATATAGGCATGATGCGAAATTTGATAGAGGAAAAATGATGCATTTGATTCAAAATAAAATAATCATTAAAGATAAATGATATCTTTTAAAAAAAAATTGTAATTCATAAACTAGTAGGTGTTATATAAGATCAATTTAATTCTTCTACTATTCATTTTATTTTTTTATTTCATTACTATTTATAAATTTTTTTTTGAAAATGTAGAATTTTTATTTATTATGTTGTAAGATTCAATATATTTACATCCTAGTTTTTTTTTTTTCAATTTTTTGTTATAATACTTTAAAAAGCCCTTAAATTATTCACGAAAATTCAAACAAGTTTTTATTTTTTCTATTTTATTCAATCAAGATTTTGTGCTTTTATTTTAAATCAAATAAATTTTTGTAATTAGCAATTATTAACTGTTGTTAATTAAAATGTCACTTGTTATTTTATATCACATGACATTAACATAGCATGTTGGTATATTATAATAAATAATAACGTAATATAATAATATGATTATGTGATATTTTTCACCGTACATGTCAACATCACGTAAGCGTCATATGAGTATAAAATGAGATAGTATTTGATTAATGACAATTAATAAATCATGATAGTAATAAAGTTTTATTTGGTTTAAAATAAAAGTAAAAGACTAGATTAAAAGCAATAAGAGAATATGAATTTATTTAAATTTTTTTAAAAAATTCAAGAATTTTTTAAATAATTACCTTAAAAAATTGTATGACATAAATTTCAAGTATTACATTTATTGGGTTTTGTTTTACCAGTTAAATTTGATATTGAAAGTTTCATATTATTAGCATTCTTTCTTCTTGCAAACTAGCCTTGAAAAAGACCATAATCATTCCATCTTTATGCCTTCCCTAATTATGTTCTCCTCATATAATCTATACTATATATAAAAGGAAGCTCCAACAGAACTTCCACACTTAGCCGTGTGGAGGTTTAAGAAGGGATTGTGAAACTTGAATAAGGTTTTTAATAGAGCTCCTAAATTTTGTCACGCGAACCCTAGAGGAAGGGAGTTGTGATGTGTTTGGTGGATGGGTCACATAAGCTGGAGAGGCTGTTCGCAATGTATGAGTTTACCTCTAATGAAGATCTAAACAAAAGTTTTGATTTTCTTTTTTAATTTCAGTTTTTAAAAAAATTAATTTAAAATTAACTTTTCAAGAAAGAGATACGTGTACTTATTATTAATTTAAATATTCTAAATAAGTTACAAGTATTACTATTCATGTTATAAATATCTTTAGACGACCACTTTACAATTAATTTCTAAACCTAATCTTTGAACTCTTTTTTTCAACTAATGGATTATTTTCCAAACCATTACTAGTCATGTGAATTTACATTTTTGCACATATTTATTTAATTGTTAAAACAACTTATATCCAATTATAAATTTAATTTAATATATATAATTAAAGACACAAATTAAATTTACAATATTTACCATATATATAATTCTAAAAGTTTTAAGAAGTATATTAGCATATTTATCAATCTGTGGTTTTTAAGTAAAAGTTTATATGTCCGTGTTAGGTGTATGGTTGTTTAATCAAGCCAGGGATTGTTTAAGGCTTAGTTGAAAGCAGCTGGAAGGAATGACTAGAATTTAATCATCCTTTTCTTTATACCTCAGAATACCCTTCCTTGAGTGGGTTGAGGTTGTTGGTTCCTGTAACGGTTTGATTTTTTTTTTTTTATAATTGAAAAAAAAAAAGGATTCGAACCTACTCTTTAAGCAGAGGATTATACATCAACTAATGAACTAAATAAGCTATAGACAAGATAAGAAAGACAATGGGTATACAACTTAACTAGATAACATGAGAGAAAACCAAAGACAGGGGAGAATCATCAGGGGTATCTAGAAGCAGGATCACTAAGGAAGACAGTGGCTGAAGAGTCTGCACTCTGTGTTCGTTGACAACCTCAGCAAACGGATTACTTGGTTTGCTATCAAAGGTGCCTTTGAGAAATTTGAGAGGGTACTAGATGTATTCATTCCTCGAAAGACCATGGAAGACAAGGCAAGAGGTGCAAATTTTGCTTTCGTTAGATTCAAGCACAAAGAAGAAATAGAGCTAGCATTGAAATGGGGAGGTCACCAATGGATTGATGGTAAAAGAATCTCAGTAAGACTGTAGACACCATTTTTTTCTTTAAATAAAATAAAAATTTAAAATAAATTAAATTAAATTAAATTAAAAAAAAAGAGAAAAACAGGGAGGAATGGGGCTCTGGCTACCAACTCCTGGTGCTAGAGCTCCATTCCGGATTGTCCAAAAATTTGGACAATCCGATTGTTAAAAAAGGGGAGGAACCAAAAAGTTTTTAGGGCTTCAAACCGAACAACAGAAAAAATTTTTGAAACAAAAAAACCAAAAATCGAATCCCTGCAACCAAAAAATCACAAACCAAAAACAACAAAATTCATAGATCTAGCAGTCAAAAAAACCTCAATAAAAAAAAAGAGAAATCATCAAACCAAAAATAAAAAAAAGAAGGGGGTTGCGAATCTGGTGTGTTTGGTGGCATCGGAGGAGAGGTCAGATTTGCGGGCTGGACGCCGACAGGTGGGAGAAGGGGAACCGATCAGTGAGCCCGATCGGCTAGAAAGGGGCAGATCAGACGAGAGAGGGCACCGGTGGAGGCTGTTTTTCTAGAGAGAGGGGAGAGAATCTTGAGGCTAGAGAGAGAAAGTGGTAGGGAAAATAAGGAAAAAGAAAAAAAAAGGACTTTTATACCAGAGAGAATAGAGCAAAATGACGTCGTTTGATGGTGTAGGGGGGCAGCTGAAACGTTAAGGCTGAAACGACGTCGTTTTAAGCGGGTACCAGCACCAAAACGGTGCGTTTTGGACCTCCCCACTACCGGCCTGCTGAGCGGACCATTCGGAGCAGCTTTGGGCCTCTTGTGGGCCGCGGATCTGGGCTGTCTCAAGCCCAGATAGGTATTATTTCCTTGGGTTTTGTTTAAATCTATTTTTATTTATTTATGTATTTATTTTTCATTTCAATGTATTTTAATTTAGTTTAAATTTTATTACAAAAAATGAAAATATATAAAATTTTAATAATAAACACATGAAAAAATAGGATAATAAGATAATAATATAAACCTAAAATAATAAAATAATAATAATAAAAAAATATAAAAACAAAAAATATAAAAAAATATATTTTCATTAAAATATATATATAATAATATATATAGATAATAATTATTTTGAGTATCCGATGATGGAATTCAACCTAAAAAGAGGTAGAGAGTTACCTCTTTCGGGTTGATTTTCTAGATGAGGAATACGAGACGGATTTTCACCGAAGCGTCGGGATAAATCCGAACTCTATATTCCGATATTCATTATTCAAATAGTCAATATTGAAAATAGACATTAAAAAATAAATTTTCACAATAAATTCAAATTAGTATAATTAGTTAATTAATTTAAATAGACATTACCAAATAAAATTAATCTAACCTTAGAAAATTTTAATTGTTTGCTTGATTAACTATATAATTAAATAAAATATTAATCGATAACAATAATTAAAGAATAAAATTTTAAATAGAAGACAAAAAAAAGAGAAAAGAGAAAAAATAAACAATAAGAAAATAATAAATAAAACTATAAAAAAATAAAGATATAGAAAATAAAAAAAATAATAGAATAAATAAATTCAAAAAGTGACAAATGATAATAAACACAAATAATGTGGTAAATTGTCTTAAGTTATTAACTACATAATCGGGTGAATTACGAACCCCTCACTTAAGTAAAAAAAACGCGTGCATATAGATATCATTATTTTTTTTGTCATTGCATGCCACGTTTATCTTGTAAATGAGGCGGGAATTCCGATGATGGGATTGCTCCGAAGAGCTTGTAGAGACGAGTTCCTTCGGAGATATCTCTAGGTGAGGAAAACGTCGAGACTTCACCAAAGCGTTGGGATGGTCTTCGAATGATTTTCCAATAAAAGATTTTCGACTTCATCATTTAAAATAAATAAATCATGACATCATTTTATGTTTGCATCATGTGCATATGTAAAATCGAGTAAAAGACCAATTCAATAAAACTTAGTTAATAAGCAAAGATTAAGGAAATATAACAATAAAATCAAAATCAGGCCATAAAAGAATGACTTAAGATTATATGGTACCGTTCGTAGAACGGGTGTCACAGAGGTGCTAATCCTTCTCCGTGCGTAACCGCACTCTCGAACCCATATTTGAAAAGAAACGTAGACCAGTTTTTGTTCTTTCGATGGACCTGAAATCAATTTAGAACTTCATCGATTAGAACCGAGTCAATAGGTGACCAATCGCACCTATAAGAAACGATTGGTGGCGACTCCCAATTTTATTTTATTTTTCGCCCGCGTCTGACGGATGGGTTCTCGGACCGGCACATTGCGACAGGTAAGACGTGTTGAACCGTGGAGGAAGGGTAAGATTGAAAAGGCCAAAAAGGAACTGTTAAAGGAAGGAGCTCATGACAAAGAAAACCAGGGGGGCCGCGATGAAAGGACGTACAAGGAGGTGGTATTGGGGAGAAGAAAAAGCTCTGACATGTCACCAGGAAAGCCAAAAACCCAGCAAGTGAAACCCAACCAGCTCGTCAATAGGATAGCAGAAACAATGCAAGACAAAATGAAGAACATAGCAGAGACAACACAATCAGCTCATTGGGGCACAAAATCTATTACTGTCAATACCAATATCCCTGATGAGGATATGGATTGGGTTACGTTTAGCACTATAGGACGGCTTGCAGGAAGACAGACTTGGACTTCATTCAAGAAAGCTTGATCGAGAAAGGCATCATGGTGCGAATAAGAAAAGTGGAGGGACTGCAGTCACTGGTCACATTCGGTAGTTATGATGAAATGGTGATCTTGTTAGAGAATTATTGGGAAGAATTTGACCAATGGTTCGAGAATCTCATGCTTGTGGACATTGTTGGGAGTGAAAGACATGTTTTTTTATGGATTAAACTTGAGGAGATGTCACTCAAACTCTGGCACATCAACACGTTCAAGGCAGTGGCGAATTGTTGGGGTGAATTCATTGGGGTAGATCGAAACACATATAGAAGAGACAGATTTGATCGAACAATGGTTTTGGTTCGGGTTAGAAGCAGGCTAGTGATTCCCACAAAAGCCATGCTCGAAGCAACAGGCCAAACCCATTTCATCACTGTGAGTATTGTCGGTAGTGAATCAACAGAGGAGATGAATGTGTATGAACCGGGGAAAGAGCTATTATCAGAGGAAAAAACGTTGATTGAAAATGACAAAGTTGGACATATCGTCGCCATTAACAAAATAGCCATGGTGGTGACACCGGGTACATCCAGTGAACCTAAATTTTTTGGGAATAGAGCAGGTACAGATCCTGTTCATGAGTCAATAAAATTCAAATTAAAGCAAAACTTTATAGGGGAATGTTTTGGCATAACAGAGGAAAAAAAATTTAGCTAGAAGGAAAAATGAGAGAAAGATCACAGCAAAATGGATATGACTAACAAAAGTAAGGAAGATTTGACTGGGTATCAGAATGACAGGGAGAAGATACGTCGAAAGTTGGGTGAAATGAGAGACAAATCTGATGACAAGGAGATTAGGGTGAAAAAAAGTTCTTGGCCAGGCCACAAGGGAGTTAAAAAAGATAGGAAGAGTCTATTAGGTGGGCCGAATGCAGAAATAGATTATGGGTCATTTTTGGGTAATAAAGTTGACCAAGGACCTTTGTTAAAAGAAATGGGGCAAGGCAAAAAGAGTTTGAGCCCAAACCTAGCTTCTTCAACACAATATACCTTAAAAGTCTATGAAAGGATGACCAAAGGACCAAAAAAGAATTCTTTTGTGAGGCACTCTACACCGTTGGATGAAACACAAGATTATGCAACGGATGAGAAAAAAAAAGATGAATTATGATAGTCAGAGGACCAATATGGAGGATTCGGTCTTTGGGGAGAAAAGAATGGTAACACCCAAGACCAAAAAAAATGAATTCAAGGATCAAATAAGGGAAGAAGAGATTGAGCTAGGTGACCAGTCATAACCAAAAGGAAAAGTTCGACATAGCTTATCCATTCCATCCAAAAGCAAAGAAAAGGGAACGCAATGGGCGGACAGTGATTTTTGTTTCATTTTAGAGGATAAAAAATGGAGCAAAATTACTGTGAGGAAAAGTAGAAGAGGAAAAAGAACTACTAAAATATTTTCATCAGAACCTCTGAGCGGTCATAGGAGTTTGAGTACAAGGAGCAAAGGGTCAAGAAAGGTGAAAAAGGCAAACAATGTTAGAATTGTATCCCCCAAGGTAAGCATTTTCGATAGGAGGAGGAGAAAAAACAATGAAAAAACTGAAAGGGAAGAATGTGATAGTGAGGCGGCACGTGTTGACCAAGAGGAAGGGCCACTGACAGATTCTGATTTCTGCAGAAAGAACTCAATTATTAAGAGTGAAGTTGAGGAAATTTGGGAGCTATCAAAAAAGTTGAGGCTCGTGTTTCAAGAGGATAGGGAGTCAGTGATTCAGCGAATTGTGCAATTAGAAGCTACCGAACGAAACGACCAAATTAGCTTGACACCAAGGACAGTCTAAAATAATAAGGTAAGTGTTTTGTGCATTAAGTGTATTCTTTTTCATTATGAAACTGATAACTTGGAATGTCATAGGGTTGGGTGGGAGAGAAAAAAAAGAGTGGTACGACGATTAGTGCAGAAAGAGAAGCCAAACATGTTGTTAATCTAAGAGTCTGAGTTAGACAAAGTGGAGGGCAAAGTTATCAAATCCATTGGGATTTCAGAGAACAATCAAATCAGAATGAGCCCCTCAGTGGGAGCATCAAGGGGATTTATCTCAATGTGGAGTGAGGATTTTTTTGAGATTGAGCACAGCATTGAATCTATGAGGTATATTATACTTGTGGGAGTTATAAAGAAACACAATTTCATATGTGGGTTCGAAAATACTTATACGCCAAATGATGATAGTGAGATGCAAGCTTTATGGGAGGAACTACAGAGAATTATGGGGTCTATAAGATGAGAATGGTGTCTATGAGTGGATTTCAATGTTACAGTCAGTAGAGAAGAGATAATAGAGTGTAGTTTTAATAGCAAAGCTAGTGACCAATTTCAGAATTTCATAGAAGAAACTGAACTGATTGACTTACCAATGATAGGAGGAATGTTCACATTTAGGAATTTTAGGGAGGAGGAAGCTTTTAGCAGACTTGATAGATTCCTGGTGGGAGTTGAAATTTTAAGATTATATGGAGAACTAGTCCAAAAAAGGTTACCAGTTTCATTATCTGATCATAACTCAGTAGAGTTAGGAGTTATAGGAATGGATTGGGGCTCGAAACCATTCAAGTTTTTAATCATTGGTTGGATGATAAGCCATTCATGCCTATGTTTAGGAAAGCTTGGGAGGAAATCAGAGCTAGTGGTTCTAATAATAGGGGTATTTGGGGGAGATTGAAGAATGCTAAGCCTAGGATTAAGGAATGGCAACAAAAGAATTAGGTAATTCACAGAGGAAAATAAACGAGATTGAAATAACCATTCAAACAGCAGAATAAGAGATGATTAAAGGGGATAGAACCCAAGATTGGAGAGGTTTAGTGATGAGGGAAAAATGACAGCTATGGAATCTTCACAGAGATGAAGAAAGAGAATGGCATCAAAAGTCGAGAATAAAGTGGTATGTAAAGGGAGATAGAAATACTCGATTTTTTCACAAGATAGCTTCCTCGAGAAGAAGAGCAAACTTTATTCCTTGTATTAAAATGGGAAACCAGACGCTAGTGGAACCTGCCTTAATAAAAGAGAGTATTGCTGACTACTTTAAGATGATTTACAGAGAAGATAAGGTAATAGCAGTCAAGGAATTAAAAGGAAAATTTAGGGTCCTCCAAAGAGAAAAGGCAGAGGATTTGGAGAGAGAGATTTTAGAATAGGAAGTTTGGGAAGCTATTGAATCTTGTGATGGGAACAAAACCCCAAGACTAGATGGTTTGAATCTCAACTTCTTCAAAAAATAATGGCTAGTGATTAAGGGAGAACTCATGAGTTTCATTAGGTAGTTCGTCGAAACTGGGAACATAGACGGTTATGTCAATGCAACGTTCATCACTTTCATTCCAAAGTGCTCCTCTCCAGAGAACATTAGAGATTACAGACCGATCAACTTAGTTGGGAGTATTTATAAGATTGTGGCCAAGGTCTTAGCTAATAGGATGAGATCTGTCATCGGAGAAGTCATAGGTAATCAACAATTTGCTTTCATTAAATGGAGACAGTTAGTGGATTGTGTTCTTATTGCAAATGAAGTGGTAAATGTTATGAGGAAAAAAAGAGAAAGGGGTTTGTTCTTCAAGGTGGACTTTGAAAAAGCCTATGATACAGTAAGTTAGGAGTTCTTAGATTTTATGCTCGACAAAATGAGGTTTAGAAAGAAGTGGATGAGTTAGATAAAGGCATGTATTTCAATAGCTAAGATCTCAATTTTGGTTAATGGTGTTCCCACTAGGCAATTCAGAATGAAAAGGGGATTAAGACAAGGTTGTTCGCTTTCACCTTTTCTGTTCAATTGTGTTGCTGAAGCTTTTAGCGTGTTAATGAGTGAAGCGGTTGAACAAGGGATTTGCAAGGGCATTGAGATTGGGAACGCAGGACTAATCCTCTCCCATCTTCAATTCGTGGATGACACTGCCATTGTAAGTAAGCCAAAGTTTAAATCCATTAAGAATGTGAGGAGAATCCTTAAATGTTTTCAATTGATTTCAAGACTACGTATAAATTTTCAAAAAAGTAGCCTTTTTGGGGTAGGCGTGGAGGAGGAGAAAGTGGCTGATTGGGCACAAAAGATTGGATGCAAGATGGAAAAGTTTCCCACAAAGTACTTAGGAATGCCTTTAGGGGCTCGAAGTAACTCAAAGGAGATGTGGTGTCCGATTATTGAGAAGTTCAAAAACAGGCTGGTTGGATGGAAAGGTAAAATGTTGTCTTTGGGGGGAAGAGTGACCTTTATTAGATCAGTCCTTACTAGTCTTCCAGTTTTCTTTATGTCATTGTTTAGGATGCCAGCAGGTGTGAGCCAATAATTAGAAAGAATCTAGAGGAAATTCCTATGGTGTGGAGGGTCAGATGAAAGAAAAATCCATTATGTTGACTGGGGCTCAATCTGTACCTATAAGGAAATCGGTGGATTAGGTTGGCTTGGCCTTCAAACTAAAAACTTGGCTTTACCCAATAAATGGATTTGGAGATACGGAAATGAGAGAAATAGTTTATGGAGGAAAGTTGTGGTAGAAAAAGAGGGTTGTGATCCTAAGAACCTTATCCCGAGCTCAAGAAGAGTTAATCATTGCTCTTTTATATGGAAAAACATTGTCAAGCCTATCTGTGATGCCAGTGAAAGGAGTTCGATCGTTTATGATGGGTTAGGTTTCGTTTTGGGTAATGGAGAACACCTTGATTTCTGGAACAACGAATGGATCGAAAGGCTGGTTCTAAGGTATGAATACTCGAGAATGTACGCCTTAGCTAATAATAAGAGCGGGAGAGTGAAAGAATACAGATAGTGCATTGGAGAAGAGTGGCAATGGAGAGTGGATCTGAGACGTAACTTGTTTGGATGGGAAGAAGATCAGTGGAGACATATGAGTAGGACCATTAATAAGCACCAAATAGTGAAAAATTATAAAGACACAATCATCTGGAAATGGAGACTAAGTGGCATCTACTTAGTAAGCTCTTATTGTAGAACGATAGTAGGTAGAAGTAGGAATAAAAGCACTCATTGTGAGAAGTTATGGCAAGGAATAGTGCCATTGAAGGTGAAAATTTTCTATTAGAGAATTCTAAAAGGAAAGGTAGCGGTGAGAGCAGAATTAGTTAAGAAGGGTTTACTCAAAGTGGATGCAACAACCTGCTCTCTTTGTAAAATTCAGGAAGAGACAGTGGATCATTTATTCTTTGAGTGCAAGGAGAGTTGGAAGATATGGACTGGATGGACCAATCAATGGGGACTCAGTTGGGCATCTTGCGCTTCAACGATTAAGTTTTTTTCTTGATTGGAATGAGCTGGTGCATAGAAGCGATAGGAGATTATGGCGATTGGCATTTTTTGCCATAACGTGGTCTATTTGGCTAATGAGGAACAAAGTGGTTTTTCAGGGAAAGGTATGGGACAACCATCAATGCTTTGACATAGTAAGATCTAGAGTTGCGTAGTGGGCAAAAGCCAGATGATCGGAGGATTTTCAATCATTGGAAGAAACAATTAGATGTCCAACTGCAAGTAGAATCCAAAACTCGAAAGCTATTGAGAGCAGTCGGGGTTGGGAACCACCTAGAATTGGGCGGCTTAAATTCAATGTGGATAGAGCATTGAGGGGAAATATAGGCACGGTTGCCATTGGAGGAGTCTTGAGAGATGAAAGGGGTACAGTCAAAATATTATTTTCGAAGATTGTCGGGGTTATAGAGATCAATGCAATCGAGTGGTTGGCGATTAATGAAGCTTTTAAATTGTTTAGAGCGTCCAAGTGGTCAACAAGTAAGTCGTTAATCGTTGAGAGTGATTCAATTAATGCAGTCTCTTGGGTCCTTAATCCCAAGAAGGCTCCTTGGAAGTTAAGAAGGGAAATTTTCAACATTGAAGGCATAAAGAGTAGGATTAGAGAATAGGAGGTTAAGAAGATTCTTAGGGAAATGAATAGTATGGCTGATGAACTAGCAAAGTTAGGGGTTGTACGAGAGACTGACTTACTCATTGTGTTTGAATGATTTTTTCTTTATCTTCTATTTTATTTTGTTTTGAGAAGCATAGTTTTTCGTATGTTCTTGTTGAGTTTATCTTTTTCATATGCTTTAGTTTTATGGTGCACTGCGAGGTTTTGATATCTCATGTTTTTCAGTTAAGGTCCATGTAGGTCAGACGGGAGCTGTGAATTGTTTTTTATTCTAACGAGTTGTTTTTTGGCAAGGTTTTTCGAGGCTGCAGATGAGTGTGCTAGGAAAAAAAGTGAGAGGAAAAAAAAGAAAAGGGAAAAAAAGAAAAAAATAAAAAGAAAATAAAAGAAAAAAGAGAAAAAAAGGAAAAAAGAGGAATAAGAAAAAAAATAAAAAAACAACAACAAAAAAAAAAAAACAAATCATAAAAGTTCTCTTATTCATTCTACATGACAATAGAGCATGATTGAGTAAGGGATAGGGATTGATGGATTTTCTGCAAAGGGGATTGTGAGGGCTAGTCGTTTTGTTGACAGGTTGCCCCATTTTTGCGTGAGTCTTTCCTTTTTAGGTGGATTGTTGGAAGTAAAAAGGAGAGTGAGAGGTGTTTTTTTTTTATTATTATTATTATCTTGTTAAAAGGAATCTTGAGGTGGTCTTGCTGTGACAGCTCTTTAGAAAAGCCTCTTCGATGCTTACCATGGAGCAGGGAGTCAGGTGATAGTTATCAAGGGATAGTAGGAAAGAGTTTGCTTCAGTTTCCTTTTTTTGAGCTTTAGGTGGCGGGGTTTTTAGTTCTCTAGGGGCTTTCACTTTACAGTTGATATTTTGTGACGAAAGCCTAAAGAAGGTAAAGGAAAGTTGAAGATAATAGTGTTTTTTTTTTTTTGAAAAATATAATAAAAGCTAAAATTAAAAAAAAGAAAAAAAGATGGAGAAGAAAAAGATTTAAAAAAAGAAAAAAAAAGGGAAGAAAAGCAAAAGAATGAAAAAAAAAAGGGAAAAAAAGAATGGAAAAAAAAAAGTGAGAGGGATAACAACAAGGACTATTGTTGGTTGGTCTTTTCTTGTTTTGACTTAAGTGCTTGGCCAAGGCTCTAGTGTCTGGCTTTTGGGTCTGAGCTTTTCTTGTCCTTTGATATGTAGGGGCGGGGTGAGGGTGACTTGATGGTTATGTTCCAAGGTTCTTGTCGGGGGTATGGAGGTTTCAGTGAGATGAGTGCGTTTTATCCTGCACGAGAAGGGGAGAGGAGGGGAAAAGGGGGTATGGGAGGGGGGGGGGGGGGGGGGGAGAAAGGGGCAAGTTTTTGCTTTACGAGAGGGGAGGGAGAGAGTGCTTCGAGGATGAGTGACTGGGTTTGTGAGGGAATGGTTTCTTGCTTTTGATGGCTGATGAATGTACTTGTGTTTGGTTTGTCTTTCCTTAATGGATGGTTTGAGTTCAATTGTGGAAGGCATAGGCTTTTCTTCTGCCGATTCGGGAAAGTGATGGTGCTGCTTCTTGAGTTGATCGCGGCCTCCTCCGATGTTGGTGCCAGGTTCTGTGTTTTGCCTAAGGGGAAGACGCTCTGAGCGAGTTTCGATTTCCACCTTGCTAGTTCTTTCTTGCAGCCTGGTTTTTCACTTTTCTATGAGAGTTGATGTGTTTCTTATGTCTTTTTTTTTCTGAATGGGGCTCTGCTTCTCCCTTGTTTCACCTTGACGGAGGACTTCTTTGCTAGAGTTGTGTGTGTGAAGCTGTTACCTCTTCAAGGTCATGTTCTCTAGGTTGACGCAGATGTGTTTTGGGTCCTTTTCCTGTGGTTTGGTTCCAATTGAATATGTTGAGCCTTCTTCACTGAGGTCTGTCAATGTGCTGACAACTTTCCGTCTCCAATTGGATCTTGGCTTTGATGATCAAGTGATTCTACGGACATTGAAGGCTTACTCTGTTTTTGGACCAATTTTGTTCGCAGTTGTAGGGTATTGTCGTTGCTGTTTGAGATTGATTTCTAGAATTATGCCTCAGTTGTATAGCCTCTATGTTTCTTGCTGTTTATTTTGATCTTTAGCAGGATCGAGACTTTTTTGTGAGGTTACTGATTAATGAGGGCATACTGCATGGTTTTATGTAAACAGGGGCGAACATTTTTGTACAGGCTTCTCTTGCCAAGTCGGTTTTCTTTTCATACCAATGAGAGTCTCTGGCCTCTAGTTCGAGACTATCAATAGTATACCGGTTTTTTTTTTTTGAAGATTAAAGTTCTTTCATAAATAAAAGATGCCCATGTACAAACAGATGAGGTTCAAATCTGGACCTCTGCTCACAGACTGGTGTACAAAAAATACCAGCACCCAACCTTGCCCTTAAAACCAATGGTATACCGGTTAATGGCTAATAAACTTCATTTTTCATAAAAAAAAAATGAACTAAATGTTCAGATACTGTAACGGTTTGATTTGTTTATATATTAATCATCCTTTTCCTCGTACCAAGATTATGCGTTATAACCCTGCTCTTAGAGTGCATAAGATCATCTCTGAATCCACTCTTGCTCGTCCAAAAAATGAACGTCTGCATCATGTGTCATTAGGATTGGGTTATGATTCTGTAAATAATGATTATAAGGTAGTTAGGGTAGTTTCTTCGTATTCCCATATGGAAGGGAAATTTGTTTCTGGCATGCAAGCTCAGGTGTACACATTAGGAATGAATTCTTGGAGAGAAGTGGCAATGTCACCGGATGTTAACTTTGGGGCTATTCATTGGTTGGGAATGGTTGATGAAGACTTTGAATACTCTCTTGGAAGGATTTATTCGATTAATATTCATCCGCTTATATACAAGTCATAGCATCAATATAAAAGGAAAACAATCTGTACAATAAAGTGTAATGTTTAAATAAAGGTTGTAACGTCCTATGATTAAGAGAATTAAAGAAATTAGATCAAGAAATTATATCACTAAGTCAAGGAGTATATCTGTCATGATCCCCATTATCCTTCATTATGATATCTGTTCACTAAGTCAAGAAGCATATTGGTCATGATCCCCATTATCCTTCATTATGATATTTGTCATGATTCTCTATTATCCTTCATTACTCTCCCTCAAGTTGGAGCATGAAGATTAGTAATGCCCAACTTGGTCATTAAATCATGGAAACGATTCCGTCCAAAAGCCTTGGTAAAAATGTCTGTCAACTGAAATTGTGATGAGATGGATCATGGAATAAGGGTTTTGAATTGGATGTGTTGTCTGATAAAATAACAGTCTATCTCGATGTGCTTGGTACGTTCATGAAAGACCGGATTTATGACGATATGAAGTGTAGCTTGATTGTCACAAAATAATGAAGCTAGTGATGGGTGTTAAATTCGAAAGTCACCATTGTCCTTCATTATGATATCTGTTCATTAAGTCAAATACATATCTGTCATGATCCCCATTATCCTTCATTATGATATCTGTCATGATCCCCATTATCCTTCATTATGATATCTGTCATGATTCTCTATTATCCTTCATTAGTTGAGAAGAACAGAAACGCAATACGATTAGAACTAGTTAGTTTTGATGTCAGCACCGAGGTGCTCAAGTTGTTTCCACTGCCAGATTTTGCTCTAAGAGAAATATGGCCTATGTGGATTGATGTTTATAAGAACTCGCTTTGTGTGGTCAAGCCTGCGGAAGGAGCATGTTATGAGCTATGGGTGATGAAGGAATATGGTGTTCAAGAGTCATGGATTAGACTGCATGCTATTCAACTCTCTTTGAGTCACCCACTGTGGTTTTTAGGATTGGGGATGAATGGGAAGTTGGTTTTGGAAAATCTTACAGGGCTAACTGTGTATGATCCTAATACTGAAGAAATTAAGAATGTTGAATTCGATCTTCCAGAGCTAAGCTGGTTTAGTATTGTCACTTACATAGAAAGTCTGGTCTCTCTCTAGGAAGGAAGAGATAGAGATGATTAAGGTAGCTACAATTCCAAAAACATTTGATGTCGTTTTCTTTCTGTGATTTATGAATCACTTCTCTGTTAACTTCAGCACTTGAGTTGAGTTGGAGTATTCTTCAACAAAATTTGTAAATGAGCTAGCATTCTTCCCATCACTATTGATATATCCAATCTCCATTTCCTATTGATATATCCGATCTCCATTTCCTATTGATATATACTCTTCCAATAACTTTTATCTTAAGGAACTTATACCTGCTACATTATGCGTATAATCAGAAGTCTACATAGAAGTTTTTAAGGTCAACTTCATGTATAAAAAGCATGAGCCCATTACCAAAGCTAGAATCAACCATTCACTATGAATTATTCAATAACTTTCTAGAATAGTTCCTCAATATTAAAAGCAATTCAACCCAAACAAAGTTTATCAAATCCAATGTATCTAAAGAACTAGCGAATGATATAATGAACTTTATCAGGTTACACAGGTTAATTTCAAAATTTTCCTTACAGGCTTGGAAGAGTTGGAGCATTGCCATCTTTAGAGAACAGAGGTTCACTTGAAATCTCAGACCTCAGCTGTATGATCTTGGATAACCGCTAAATCAAGCCAAGAATTGTTATCTTCTAGTTGATGGCAGCTGAAATGATTAGAATAAATCCTTTAACTTGTTAGCTTATTGGAATTGAAAATCAAGAGGATTACCATGTTTTCTCACTGGCTAATTTGCTTTTGCTCATATATGTGTATCTAAGCTTCAGTTTGATTCAGTCTTCCATCCAGGGCTTCTCCTAGTGATATACATCAATCACTCATTCATTCGCCCTATCCAGTGAATTCACCTTCATCCTGGCTTAAAAAGGGTGATATAGAAAAGGGGAAACAAATATGATTGCCAGCTTCATGTTTAACATCCTCTGGAATTGAAAAAGTACTCAGAATTTTCCTTACACAATACTCGCATGGCAAGGGATGTCAGCCTAAGCACAAAGAAATTTAGTCCAGATTCTAGAACCTCTTCAACTGCTGCTCGTGAATTTTTAACAATCACAAGTTCAAGAAAACCAATTGAGACATGTCACAGGTTGAAAAGGGATGACAGTAAAACTTAACCACTTGAGACATGTTATCCTGGCCAATGACTCTCTCCTAGATTCTGCAGCATTTTTTCTCAACTCAACCCCCCTGCCCAAGCTCTTGAAGATCCGGTATATACCCACATGATCTTAACAGTTTTGTCAATCCCCTCAAGGCTCCATATATTTCCTTTGTCTCAGGATGCCTCTCATCTAGGGAATAAAACTCGACCACACCATCATTAACCTCAATCAAGCTACATCCTGGCAATTTTTTGTGCCCAGTATCTCGCATTGCAACTTTTAATCTTGCCACATCTTTCCATCTACCAAGATCCCCATATATGTTAGCAAGCATGACAAAATTTGCAGGGTTTTTTGGCTCAAGTTTAATGAGGTGTTCAAGAGCAAGCTCGGCAAATTCAACATTTTTATAAACCCGACATGCTCCAAGTAAGGCAGCCCAAATAACAGCATCTGCTTCCATAGGCATCTTCTTCACAAAATCCAGAGCCTGTGGTAAAAGACCAGCTCGGGCTAGCAGATCAACCATACAACCATAATGCTCAATCTGAGGCTGAATTGAATAATCATCTACCATTGATTGGAAATATGAAATGCCATCTTCAACTAAACCCATATGTGTACAAGCACACAAAACGCCTATGAAGGTAATTCCATCTGGATTCATTCCACCATTCTTCATTTGACTAAACAAATCTAAAGCATCAGCTCCATGCCCATGCATTGCTAAGCCCCCAATTATTGTGTTCCAACTTATCAAATCCTTCTTATCCATGCTCTTGAACATATCCACTGCATTTTTTATCATCCCACACTTTGCATACAAATCAATTAAAGCATTCCCAACATAAACATTTCCTTTATATCCATTACTCTCTGCATATACATGGACCCATTTCCCCAAATCCAAAGCTCCTAATTTCGCACATGCAGACAATACAGTCACAAGCGTAGCATCATTAGGAAGAACATTACCATCAATTAGCATCCTCTTGAATGTATCCAAAACCTCAAAGAAACACTCATTTCTTGCATACCCCCCAATTAATCCATTCCATGAAAAAACATTCCGCTCAGGCATCTCTTCAAAAAACCTCTCACAAGCCTCAACATCCCCATTAATCGCGTAACCGTGCAATATTGTATTCCATGCCATTACATCCCTTTTCAGCATCTGATCAAAAAGATTCCTTGCTTCCACCATATCCCCTATCTCAATATAACCCGAAACCATAGTATTCCACAACACAATATCACGCTCCGGCGCCAGCTCAAAAAGAAACCGTGCCTTGACTAAATCATGACTTAGAATAAACCCGTTAATCATTGAAGTCCAAGCGACAACATTCCGGTCAACCATTTCACTGAACACTCTATAAGCTGCTGCTATCATTCTCCAACCTGAATACATCTCGATTAACGTAGTTCCAACAAAAGGGTTTCCTCTAAAACCACTTTTTATCACAACGCAATGCACTTCCGCACCTTCTCTCAATGCATTACACTTGAAACAACATTTAAGAACAATTGGAAAAGTAAAACCATTGGGTAATGAAAAACACATGCTTTTCATTTGACTGAACAAGAATATAACTTTTTCATAAAACCCATTCTGGGCATACCCTTTAATCAATGAATTCCACAGGGCCGTGTTTCGTTCAGGAATTTTATCAAACATTTTCTGGGCAATGCCCATTTGCTTCAGCTGAGCACATGCGGTCACAAAACTCGGAGTTATGTATTGGTTTTGGTCAAAGCCATGAGTCAAAATTTTGGTTTGGATTTGGAAGAGATGTTTTAAGGTCTTACATGATTTTAAGAGAGAAATAAACTTCTCCTCAAGAAGCCTGTGAGGCTGTTTTGGAGCTAAAGTTGGAGCAATTTTAGCTATTCTGGAAGAAGGATACTGTCAATTTCAACAGAAAAATATGAACTGTGTCCTTTGGGTCTATGGGTTTAGTTTTCTTTTTCGTATTAATCTATTCAAGAGCGGGTCAAATGTCTTGGCCCATGCACAAGCTGTGGGTCTATTGCTTAGTTACAAGGCAAAATAATGAGAATTAGGATGAATCTCTGGGGAGGATCGGGGCAGTACCTTGCATAGCAGCAATTTCCAGATTACAAGTCAAGATAAATCTACTTGGGCGATTTAGGGTTTAGGCAGTGAGAATCTATACACTGCAAATAAGGAAAACAGAGTAATTGCTGTTTTTAGTTCTATGAATTGGGGTTCAGTCTTTTATGTTTGAAAGTTCCTATAATTCAAGCGTTAATGCCTTGTTTTATCAACATATGAATTTCTCAGCTTCAAATAACTTATGAGTCTCAAAGGTTAATTAGCAACTTCCAAAAGCTTATGCTACTTCAGTGTTGAGGCCTGCCAAATGTCAATTGACTGAAAAGGTTAAAGCTCCCTGTTCTGTTTTTAGAACACTTCCCATTTGGTTGGACACATTCCAGTTGGGAAGAGATCAATTAATTTAGCTAAACTTGACTCAATTGAATGAAATAACACCAAGTTCAGTAACTTCTAGGTACCCCATCATGAAGCTCATGCCTAGATTGAACATGAAATTGCATGAAGATTGATAAACTTTACAAATCTTTATTACATTCACCTGCTGTTCCAGCCTCCAACTGCTTTATAGTCTATAATACAGATGGATGACATTGAGGCAAACCGTATCAATTTTTCAAATAATAAAATTTGCATAAAAAATTAAAAGAATTTCCAATAGTTTGCAAATTGCAATTTGCTCAATGTCGCCTTCTTTCCTTTTTTAGTGCAATGCCAAGAAATTGCTCTTAAAGCTCCTCCAACTAAGTTATCCTGCGGCCTTTCAGAACCCTTGATCAGAAAGATGAAAGAACATTTAGCAACATGGTACTCAAGGGCAGGTATGGATAAGTTTAGGCTAAACCTAATCCAAATATCAGATTAGAGGTTGCCTTTCAGCCATTTAAGAGCACCATTTGCGACAGACCTGCAAATATCACATTTTTAAGGTCGAAAAACGTAAAACTAATTAACAAAGAAAATAGATGCAATGAATAGTGAGAAGTTTCGTCTCAAGAAAAGAAAACACAATTGAAATGAAAGAACACGAGGAAATATGAGAGAAAGCAGAATGAGATATATTATGCAGATGATAGATCAGAATGAAGAAAAGGGTCAGTCCATCTGGCTTCACAAATTCTAGATCAAGAAATTTTTTAAAAAGATGCTGTAACTGTAAAAGTTCTGTTACATGGGATGGTTAACACTCAAAAGTGGTAAAACATGTGACAGGATGGTACGGAGCAGTGGATCACTGGATCTTGCACCACTATCATATCCCATGGATCAAGCTTGAAAGCCCATGCTAGTTTCTTTTTCTAACAATTTGCAGTTACACACTTGAACAGTATTCATGACATACTAAAATGTTAAAAAGAACAACTGCAGATAATAGATAAGAATGCTGGAGAATAACTGCACATATATCGCAATTACAGCACCTAAAAGCAAGATATTACAATCAACTCATCATGGAAACCAGCTAACACAATCATGCATTACTTAAATCCCAGAAATCAGGTGTCAAAGAGGAAATTTCAGATGCTGCTAAAATGTGGAGTTCAATTTTTTTTTTTTAAAAAAAAGAAAACACTATAATCATGCAAATAATGGTAACATTCACAGCAGCACATGTGTTAACAAACACAAGCATCTGAGCATGCATGTAGACACAAACACACACACACACAGACATTACCCGGCAAAAGCTTTTAACTTTGTCCATGGATCATTCTGATCTGCTGTTTCTTCAGTTTTCTCTACATCCGTACCAACCTTACTTTCAGTAGTTTTGGCTGCACAAGTAAATATGTAAACTTAACTCATGTAATCCAAACAATAAGCAACTAATACCTATCCTTACCACATAAGACAAGCAATACAACTTTCTTAGTCCCAGATTGGTGACAATGATATGTTAGTATGACATTGTCTTTGACTACTTCTATTCAAATTCTAAAAGTTTAGGCCACAACAGCGCATCCTGTGAATATGACATCATTACTTTAAATAACAAATACAAAACAAAAAGTCATTTGCACAAGGTAAGGCAATTTCTTACTGGCTGGCTGAGTTCTAGGGTGTGTTCGTGAACGGCTGCTGGTTGTATTACTCAGAGAGGCAAGTTCCTCAAGCAATTCTCGCTCCTTGGCACTGCAAATGCAAGGAAGCATTACAGCGTGAAGTTAGCAGGAATAACTCATTTCAATATATTTAAGCATTAGAGGGAACAGATTTAACAAGGCCAGTGGTGGTCAATAACAGGCATTATACTACGCAACTGCAACTATTTAACCACACTCACTAAACACACAGTGAAACACCATAAAATTACTTAATTTAATTGAATTTTCAGATAAGACCATGTGTAATTAAGAAAACAACCTTAGAATCACACCAACTGCACCTTTCCCAACTCCTATTGGGCCACTCAAATGTATATTGATCGTTTCAACTTTTATTATGTTAACTAAAAATATGAAAAGCAATTAACCAATATGAATTAGTTGACTTTTCATAAAATGACCTAAACACATTGTTAATTTCAGCTAAGATGGATAAAGATAAAAGAACCTACTCTTAACAAGCTAAAGAGAGGTATTTACTACTAATGAAAAAATGGAGGATCTATGAGAAATTGACCAACAGTTGAAGGCAACTTAATATGGCCTGGAAGGAACATACTACAAAAAATTAATTCAAAAAGCAGTTTAGCTATTATATAACCATAAACCAAACACTGATAAAGATCATCTCATACCTTATTCTATTTGGTATGGTAACTTTAATTGTAAACAAATGGTCACCCCGTATAGATGGTTTGTTCAGCTTAGGTGCGCCTTTCCTTGCAAGGACTAATACTTCCCCTGGTTGAGTGCCAGGTGGGATCTGCAGTTCAGTTACCCCTTCCACCGTTTTTACCTGTTTTAGTGAAAAGAAATCACTATGTCATAAAGCATAAGATGTTGGTAAGGATAAAATAGGAACAGAGTTGCCACCGACACTAAAATTTATGTGCTAGCAAACCAAAGTTTAGCAGATATAGCCAAGCGAACCAGAAAATACTTTTTCTTAGGTGTGGAAGGCACTGATGAGGCATTGCAAAAACAGTTGCCCATCTCCTCACTTTAAGTTATTCCAGGTTTGTGCAGCACAATTTATGATGAAACATTGAGAAGATGATTTTGTATGGAAGATTGCACAATAAACTAATGAAAACTAAAACACTGAGAAAAATCTTCAACCAAAACTTTAAAAGAAATGAGCATTAGGCAAGTAAGCAAATGCCGGCTTTTACAAGTGCTATAATAATAGCACATAATATTAGGAACGCAAGCTTTTCCACTTAAAACTATTGCATTTCTTTAATTTATGATAATTGATATGAAAACTAAAACAATTAAGAATTAAATGCATGAATAAATGATAATAAAGACAAAGTACAGTGAAAAACTACCTTTACAACAGACCCCAGTATGGCATCAAGGTAACTAATGGACACTGTTGAGGAGAGATTTATGCCATCCCTTTGGATTCCTGCTACCTCTTCAACATCTAGATATACATAAAGATCTCCCGGAGGGCCCCTGCAGAAACCAGAAAATAATGTTCAAGAACTAAATCTCCAAAGACCTAAGACTACAGTTTCTTTGTCCTACTTCTGTCATCAACGCTTAATCCCTGAAGGTGAAACTGGACACAAGAGGTTAGTGTATAAAATCTGCAGCTTGCAAGCCCCCAAACGTAAATTTAAGTTTTTATGTAGACAAATTTATCTAAGGCAATCAAGGAGAAGCAACCATATTATACAAGAGATACACTTCCCTGAAAGTAGTAATGAGAAATAATCATTATATGCATAAATTTAATCATAAAAATTACAAAAGACAGTAGTTGAGTAGCAAAATAAACAAAATAAAGAGGAGGAAGTACATAGAAGAACTCTTCTGTGACAAGACTTCTATGAAACAAAAAAGACATCACCACCTATACATGCAGTAACATCATAGTACAGTCACAAGAAATTATTCTAATTCCAGTACGATCAAGGAATTTATGAATAGCAATATCGTTATCATCACAATTTAAAGCAAATTACCATTCTTGACTTCAAAAGGTAAGACTGGAAAATACTGATAAGCAAAAACTTAAATCAAAGATTTGATATAACATGAATTGGCTGTCATACTGTAAAATACACATTTTCGCTAGTATTTCAACTTCCAATAAGCAACCACCAGTTCTCTGCTTATACATTATAGCTAATTTACTAATGTTACACTCGAAAAGTTCAATACAAGTTTTAAATTACATGCGCCAAGAAACCAAGTTGCAACTTCTTCTATATCAGGTCCAGAGGTAATTATGGCTGACAGGAAAAGGAGCTTATATTTATTCGGTAATGTATTTCAAGGGCAAGATATACCTACTATAATTGAAAAAGAACATGCAACTTCAGATTGCATTCAGCTGATAATACCAAAGACTTCATCGAGATTAGAGATGCAATAAAAAAGTTCATCCACATACCCTCTTGGCCCAGCATCGCCCTCCCCAGCAACTCTGAGGATGCTTCCTGTACTAACTCCAGGAGGAACTTTGACTTTGATATTTTTCTTAACTCGTATACGTCCTTTACCAGAGCATTTCCGACAGTATTCCGAAATGACTTCACCATCCCCACCACAATTTGGACAAACAGAAACCTACAAAATACAATGGAAAAGCTATATAGGCAACATCTTATAACCAAGTCTTCACACATAGGTTCTCAGAACAGCAAACAGTGAGAGAAAAGAGAATGATTCAATCATTATAGTCCAAACATGATTGCTTCCTTATCTAGCAGCCATGCTACAAAATCCCACATTCATAATATCTTATAGCAAGCATGAACCTTATTAATGTTCGATATCAAATTCTGCAATTTGACTTATAGAAATGCTACAAATTAAATAGCTGTAATCTCTTACTGTATAAATTCATCAGTTTTCTATTAGAGACCTATTAGACAAAAATCCTCTAGAGACGAAAATAAAAAGTTTATTGGAACAATATCTCCCAAATTTATCTTGTAATTCTCACAGGCTTTACCACTATAGTGCTGCAAGTTTAGATTGTACCTCTGTGGCTCTATGGCTATTCCAGCTGTAGTAAAGCAATAAACTTTTCTTCTGTAAAAACTGATCCTTGGAGTCCAACTCTCCCCTTTCAACTCAATTTTTTTGCACAAAATGGTTTCAATTTGATAAAATATAATGTGACCAACCCAAGGACCAATGAACCTCACCTCAATTTCACCATTGGGTACAGCATATGAGTAGCATGTGGATAGTAGGCCATTGTTACAATTAAATAGAATGACTAGTACAACCAAGATCCTGGTGCTAAAGAAAATTGCACACTTACAATTTAGACAAAAGGCCAAGTTCAGAAATGATCATTAAAAGCCCTACTTCCTCACAACACCGCCCTCACTCTCGGGCACCCCAAAAGGAAAAAGGGCAATCAAGAGTCCAAAGGAACTAAATGAAAAAAATTTCTTATTACCTGTGAAAACAAGCCAAAGGGTGTCTGCTCGGTTCTCATAACCTGACCCCTTCCACCACAAGTTGAGCATGTCCTCATCTTTGACCCGACCTTTGCTCCAGTACCAAGACAAACTTCACATGTTTCTAAATGGAAAAGCTCAAAATCCTTTTCAGCTCCAAAAATAGCCTCCGAAAATCGTAAAGTAATGTCATAACTGAAAATATTGGAATTATCAGAACAATATTGACTTTAAAAGCCCTTGAACAAGGACATATATAGCACAGAAACATAAAAACATATAAATAGAAACATGCAGGAAATATTGACATATAAATACACATTATTAGCAAGCAAGGCCTCAAATAAGATAAATGATATATTTCTTTCATAATCAAACTAAAAGACACCATGAACTGTTTATTAAAAGAGAAGCAGAGTCACTTGGACTTAGCTCAAGAGGTAAGGAGGATGGAGTGGGATTTAGGTAGAGATTTTAGGTTTAAGTCATACTAGTCTCTCTTGTATTAAAAAAAAAAGGAGAGAGAAGAACTCATTTAAGCATAAAAAGAGAACACACAAATAATTGGAAAATCAGAGATTGGAAATAGACAATTTTCTAGTGAAAAAGGACGGCTACCCCAGTATGTGGCCCATATAGGACCTAAAAAAATTGATAACAACAAATTAGACAACATATAACAAAGTAACTTTCATGCAAGCACAAGAGAAAAATACAATATAGCATAAACATGTGCTGAAAATTTTTAGAAATTGTTATTAACTTTGAAATTTATAACCATCTTTTGGTAAATTGAATTACTTAATGGGAACCTAAGAAAACATAGAACTTGGAAGGCATTATTTTCCACATTTTCCAGGAGAGTGACGAAAAGCAATTTAGTATTCTCAATGCACCAGATGACAATGCCAACTTGAGTTGCTAAACAAAGCAATTATACTAGGCATCGTACACCTTGTTTGACATAATACAAGACATTGAACAATTAGTCAATCATGCTCCAGTTTGCAGTAGGATACCAGGTGTTCAGATTGACCAAGTCCATTTCACATAAGAGCTGGTTTCAATTAGTAACTTTTGGAAATGAAATTGTTCACAAAATATGAAAGGTTTAATGAACTTAGAATCCCACAACAAACACCCCCACCCACAACAAATAAAAAAAAAAAGGAGAAAAGTGTATAGTCACACAGAGGAAGAGAACATCATTCAGCAACATAAAAGCCTGCAGATATAAGTAAGCTCAGAGAGCAACTAATAACTAGATAGCAGTATATGAGGTCAATCTCATTTTTGTAGATCAAAACAGACATAAAGGTGATAATGCCCAAGTTTAGTATGCATGCTAAAGTAATTAGTCAATTAGCACTCAGTATAACAAAAGTGAATGATCAAAGGACCACTAACTATCATTAAAACATCAAAAACAGATCTCAACTTACCGTACATCATCACCTTTAGTAACTGTACTACGACGGCCTGTTCTGAATCCAGTTTGGTCCATGCCAGGAAAACCACCCATACTTGGTCCAAAGAATGTCTCAAAGAGATCAAAAGGATTAGTCTGCAGGAGAAAATAAACAATATGTAAGTTGTACTTAACCTACAGCTGTCTAGAGGTTCTACTGCTGCCTAGGTCAATCACATGCTAGTTCATGGAGCATCCATCATGATTTCTCACATAACTAAAAGCAGCATAACTCTTTTTGAAGGACACATGGTTCACAAATTGGCAAGTAAAAGGGCAATGGAGACTCAGATGGCCAAACCGACAAAGCCCTCTAATAATCTTCCCACAAGGATTATAAATTCCATATTGAAAGTGACATTGTTCTTATGCTCAGAGTCAGACAACCAAATATTTAGGAACTAATAATCAAACAGGTACCTTGCTTTCCAAATATGGTTCACACATCTTTCAGTGAAGTAATCAATAAGCAAAGCATGTCTATTCTTCAAGCATATTTCAAATATTCATTGTCATTAGGGGTACAACAAAACTTAGTATAAAAATACATACTAAATTCTTACCGTATAAGCACTGGACTGTCCCCCTACTGCACTTTTGACTCCAGCTTCACCATATTGATCATACAAAGCTCTCTTTTTATCATCTGATAACACCTGACAGTGTTGCACTTCATTGTTCAAAATGAATAAAAATTTTAAGCATGGCAATGTACTTTCACACAAAGGAACCTCTAGGAAAGAAAACTTGCAGCACACTATGCTCCACAAACTGAAATGTGACTAACGAAGAAAAGAATAAAATATGAAACAATTATGTTTGTCAACATGATAAATATCAAGAGCTCCATATGCAATCATGGGATAAACAACAGAAGTTGTATCTTAAGATTTCAAAGCATGTTGAATCAGTAATTAACAATGCATTGCATGATATATAGAAAGATACCATCATGCAAGAATGCCAATTAATTAACTTGAAACCATAACAAACTCACCCTTTTGGAACTTCCTTTCCCAGTCCATAGCAGGATGCATATTATATTATATGTGTTCTATGACCTCTTGAGGATGAAATGGTTAACTGTGTTTAGTTTGTTGGGTGCAAGAATATTTCGATACTTTTTCAACAACCTTTGCATCCAATTCCCCCTTTTCCCTGGAGTCTGAAATTGTTTAATTTCAAGAGTATTTGATGGAGATCCTACCAAGCCTAACTCTATATTGTACACAGCTAAAACGTAAAGGTTGATTATATATCACAATAATAAATAAGAACCCTTATATTCACTGTCCTTTTAATCGCAATATTCAATTTCAATGCTAAACAACAATAATACATCTCTTTCTATGTTTGACACATGGATTCAAGAAAATTTTGTATAAACAGATCAAATATCCAGTTCTTACAGTATCATAGACACATTCTGCGTATATCTACGAAATCTATTTCCCCCTTTCTAATCCTTGGTCCTACAATTAAATTGTTCTAAAATATGCAATCTGGTTCAAATATGCCAAAAAAAAGTTGTAGAAATGATGAATAACTGACATGGAAACTGCCAACTATGTTCACAAGCGAGAGAGAGAGAGAGAGAGAGAGAGAGAGAGATAGACTGAGGGAGAGCCAAAACAAACATGCAAATGATTAGAGTAGAAATTTTAACATTGTATTCTAATTCTTTTGTTTCAGGCATTCAGGTAAACAAACAAAAGTATTCTTGGCATACCATTAATTGGTACAGAGAACTAAAGACAAACAGTAAGAGGAAAAAATTACGTAAAATATAGGTGATTGTTATAAGGCTATCCACGAACACAACCAATTGAGAAAACCACATAAAATATAAAGCTAATAACATATCTGAACTACCAGTACTCTGCATACCAGTAATCATGGAAAATTTTTGAAATAGTTGGTCAATAAACTTTTGTGCATACCTCATATGCAGCACTAATCTCCTTAAACTTTTCAGTAGCTCCTGGTTCCTTATTGACATCAGGATGATACTTCAAATTAAGATAAAAGTTATAATGTCAGGATTACCAAGACAAACAAAAACAAAAGATAATAAATAAACAAATCATTAGCATACATAATCCACTACAAACTTATCAGCTTCAAATTTGTAACAAAGTGAATTTAAAATTAAAAGACAATGAACTTAAACAGGCAAGCATCTAGAAAGAAAGCTAATATTTTGAGTTTTTTCCTAGGGAAATATAGCTTGATCGAATTAGGCCAGATTAGATAGTTTAAAGCACAAGATAAAAGACACCAACCAAATTATGGTCAATGATGCAAGCATGAAATACAATCATATAATTGCCAATCTTATAAAGATTCTGCCACTGATATTATGGTTGGCAATAGGTTATATTCAATTGGGCTCGGAATATTTCCAAGAAAGACTGCAAATTATTTGGGCAGAATAGAACAGCTTTTTCCGATGCTGCCATAGAAGATTTAAGTGTTTTTTATTCCTTGATATCTAAGTTAGGCTGGCTATCAACTACAATGGAAAAGATGGAAATGCAAATTACAAAACAGAAAGGAAATGCAAAATAAAGAATGGAGTGAGGTACCTGACGAGCTAATCTACGATAAGCGGCCTTAATTTCTTTACTGGAAGCTGATTTTGGTATTCCAAGAGTAGCATAGTAATCCCCAGCAGCAGCGACCACTGTCCCAAAACGGTAAGCACCGACCCTGCCATTATTCAATCTCCAAGAACAAGTTGAAGAGGGGGAGGAACTCACGCAAGCAAAGCAGTCGTGGGACCTGAGACGGGTCCCACCATTGAAGAAAGCAGAACAAGAAAAAGAAGAAGAAGATTGGGAAGCGTTTGAAGGGCGTTCCGTTGGGAAGCTGAGAGAAGACGGGAGTAGAGATAGGGAAGTAGTGGCAGCCATTACAGAAGTGTGTCTCTCTGTCTTTCAAAGTTTTGGATAAAACGGGTCTAATAAGAGTAAATGCTGGGTTTGATCTCGTTCATGGTTGGCTCGAGCCGCGTTTCGTACAGACCTCCGGAGAGACGAGAGAGTGAAGGAAAGGAGGGCAGGGGAAAGCCGAAAGTGGCCAGAGCCAGAAAGATTGGATTTTGTGGCTGTAACTTTGTTTTTGCACCAACACGTTTTCCTAATGCTACCCACCATTTTTCTTTCTTCCTCTTTTTTGTCCTTTTTCTTCAAAAAGAAAAAAAAATACTTTAAACGTTAATTTCTCGAAAAAAATTGTGCAAAAAGAGTTCATTTAAAAGAAAATAAATTTCATATAAAAATAAAATATAAAGGTTGGTGCAATATTAATGAATTATAAACTTAAAGTAGAGAAAATAATTAAAATTATGAATATGAAGAAAAATTGATGAATGTGTTGTGATAAGAAGTACTGTTTGAGTTTATAAGTTTTTTAATATCAAAATATTACTAAAGTCGTTTTAAATTATTTTGTACACGGAAGATTGAAATACCCAAACAAAATTAATCTATAAAAATTGTCACCATCGATCATATTACTTATCTCTCTTTCAAAAGTATCTTAATGTAAATCAAATTTAAATCGAACTCTTTTTTCTTAAAACGTTTGATGTGAATCAAATTTATGTTGAATCCACTCTAACATCATTTTGCTACAAAAGTGTTAACACTTGCACTCGCTTTAAAAGCCTAACATCCGATGATTTTACTCACATAAATTTATTAATTTTAAATAGGAATGAGATGATTAAATTATTACTAGAATAATTTATTTTTCCCACTTTATGTTCTTAGATTATATTTTGGTTATTTGGATAAAAAGCCAGTTAATAATTGAATCAAATAACTTAGTACAAAGTTCATTTCTTTTCCTACTTATAACAAATCGTATTCTTGGTACATTTTATGTGGTGAAACTCATGGTAAATTCACAAGTAAACTGTAAGAATCCAAGGATAACAAGGTAAATATAGTAAGAAAATTGAATTACTTCGAAATATAAATGTGAAATTTCTTTAACAATCAACAATTATTAGTTATGACTGTTTACTCCAAACACCATGATAAGCCTATGGCCACATATCAGACACAAGACTAAATTACACAACAAACATACCACCTTAAGGCAAACAGATTATAAAGCACTGACAGCTTAGCGTACTGTGCTATTTTCTATAGTCATAAATAAAGCTAAAGACTTCATCCCCATATGCTCCATTCTTACTTTTAGAAGACATCTGGGTGGAAACGCCCTGGGATGGAGTTGCTTTGCTGTGCCTGTCTCAGATGCATCGTCAATGCGTAGTTATTTACCTGCAACACAAGCAAAACACACAAATGAGTTTGTTGAGTCGACAGAATAGTAACTTGTTTCAGCTTGTAAGTCTTTATTATGTAAATATTTATGTGTTTTTTTGGACTGTATAGCATAATCCGATGCAATGTCTACGTTCTAACCTCCAGAGTTCGCAACTGCTCCTGGTACTGAGACACCAACTGCTTCAGATGTTGCAGCTCATGGTTTTTATCTTGATACTCCTTTTGACGTTCATGTTGGATTGCCACAGCTCGTTTGAGGACTGTATTTTCTTGAATCAACACCTCAATCTGTTCCTTTAACATGATATTTTCCTGACAACAAAAGAATACAATCAAGTCAATAAGGTGATGTTTAACATGGCTTCAAAACAAAGAACAAAAGAAAAAAGACAACCTTATTATTATCCAATATTAAACCCATGTTCAATTTACATGGATATTTCAAAAACTATAAACCAACAATTTTAACATGATTATATTACACATTGCAACTGCTGAACCAAAACCTTCTAACCCATGTTTAGCCCTCCCTTTGAAGAAAAATAAAGGCTTAGTTCTATGATAACCACTGAAATGATCACAATGATCAAATATTCAACAGCATCGCATTTCTGATTGAGTGGGTCTGCTCCACAGTCAATGTGACCAAATTTGGATCTCAAAGCAACCTGTCAGGAGCAACTCTAATTTCTCAAGAACCGAGAAGACAATAACCACCTATTTTATGTCTTTCTCATTGACTATAGGGTCATCCACACCTGAATTTCAACCCTACTTGAAACCAAGAACATGTAATGAATCACAGTTCAGAGGACTGGCACCTTTAACACCACAAAGTTCTACTATTCAGTTCCTCCAAAAGAACCATGGACACTAGATCATAGACAAAACCTTTATCACCACCTAATTTATGTCTTTCCAATTGACTCTAGAGTTATCCTCACCTGAACTTCAACTCTCCTTTAAACCAGGAACATGTAATGAAGCACAGTTCAGAGGATTGCCACCTTTATCACCACAAAGCTATATCATTCCAGCTTCTCCAAAAGAACCATGTACACTAGATCATAGACAAATTTGTCAACAAAGGGGAAAGGACAAGAGTGGAGAAAAATGGTGTTTTATTGGACAATGGTAATGAAATCCATTCACAATATACTTTTTTGCCATGTCTTTGACTTATTGGTAAAAAGGCAGGATGACCCTAGCTTCAGGAACAGACATCTTTCATTGCAGATCTTATTTAATCGTGTTAAGCTCAATCAAGTTCATGTGAGCACCTAATGAACGTGAGTGTCCACCATATGACATTTTGCCTAAAAGCTGCTTCATAAGTCCTACATGACTTTTGGCTAATCTGGAAAAGCATGAAAATACAGATACATACCTTGTGAAAATTTTGTGCTGCCTCTTCAGCAGCAGATCTACTAATGGACTTCTCCAGAACCTCCAGCAGTTTAGAGGCACGGGCTTTGGCATCATCCACACTTGTAGCACTCATCATCTCCCTCACAAACAAGTCCACCCATTCTGCACCATCAACAGGCAGTTTTTCAGGGGCTGATGGATTCCGAACAGGCACAGTAGCAATAGCTTCCCCATCATTGGTCAATGTACCTATGGTTTCAAATGCAGATATAAGATCCCCTTCTTTAAGAAATGAGAATCACCTAACTTAAAGCAGATGGCATGTACACACAGCAGAACAATTAAACATAAAATAATTAATTTTGTGGTATCAGATTATATTCTGATTCAAGTTACATATATAACTGCTGTACATAAAATATCATACTGAAATTGATCATAACCACAACATAATAGTGGAAGCACATAGTTAAGAACTTAGACATCAAACATGTTGAGTCAAGATTCAAAAGAAGATCCCTCAATTCTTTCTCTCATTCAAAAGTCAATTTTGTTGATTTGCATAAGTACCTAAAGAAGAAAAGGTAAAATAGTGGTAAATTGAGTGGAAGCTTTAAGACTAATTCATTAATCTCATGGTGTAAAGACTCTAAAAGCCTTATATGCTTTATTCCCTTTTCAATCTGCTTGTAAATTTAACCATTAGGCATATGAAATATTCCAAAGACTATCAAGCAGATGCCAGAATTGAATCAAAGATAGCAATAGCGTCACATAATTGACTGGTTGACACTGAAAATCTACATGTCAAATCAGTTTTGCAAAATCAACCATCAGTCAAAAATATATTAAATGTTAAAAGGAATACTTGATGGAAAAAAGATACAATTGAAGATAATACACATTGATCATAAACTAAGATGGCAATGTTAAATTAAAATAAATCACAATTGCAAAAAGTAGTGCCATACCCAGCTCTGCAGCTGCACCCAGTTCTTCAACAGGACCTGAACCTTCCCCTGTAGCCTCTGCAGCTCCCAAGCAAAGTTCCTGCAGCCTCTTGACAGCAGTTTCTATATCATTGCCACATTCTAGCAGTGCTCTCTCCAGAAGCTGCAAGGAATAGTTGTTAAATATCAATAGAAGAGCCATATTCTTCATTATTTTGACAGCCCACTGCAATCTCTTCATTGACCAATGGATTAGTAAAAGCAAACATTTAAATGCTACAAAACAGACAAGGAGCAGAGCAGCTAAACATTTTATCCACTAAACCAAGTAATCTTATATACACAAATATTTTGTACAGTCACACAACTGATTCAATTATCTTGGTGAAAGAATTATATCTTCAATCGTGACGAAGGACATCACTAAGCGATGCCAACTATAACAATAAGGCCACATTTGGCATACCAGCTTGTCCCCAAAATTACATTGGACCCTTAAGGGTCCACTACCTGGCCTTAAGTGCAGGGGGAGAGCCTTCCCACCACACTGCACCGATATTCAAAACCAGCCCTAATTAAGGCCAGTACACTAAAATTCCAGAAGCATCAATAGAAGCAACAATCCACAACAACTCCGCATGGAATTGAATGAAGATTATCATAAAAGTACCCAACAATATGGTCCCACTTAATTCAGACCTTGCAGAAAAGAACTTGAACATAGTCCTACCCTCAAAGATTTCTCCATTAGAAGCCACTTTCATGGCTTCAATCTACAAAATTGCACTTGCTAACGGAAGACTTTTACCATAAAAATTAATTGAAAGATAAAATTTGCATTCTTCTCTTTTAAATAAAATGTACAATAAAGCATTAAAATTTTTGACTCAAAATTAAAATTAAAACTAATACAATTCTCTTTTGTTTGCAGGAAAAGCCAACGAACCAAAAGGATAAACAAAACAACCAATCCAAGTTTAATATTTAATCCATTTATCTCCTTCTCCATCTCAGCGTCCAAACAGAATTATCAAAGCAAGGAATCAAGAAACAATACTACCTTAGTCATAAATCTTTGAAACCTAATTTGCAAATACTATAAGAATTTACTATTCCTAAAAAATAAAATTTACATTCTGCATCTAATCATCGCAAGTATTTACAAAAATAAAATATAAAATATCTATTTAAAAAAAAAGCGATATACCTCGGGGTCCATGTGAGGGAAGAGGGCTTCAAGGTGAGCGAGGGAAGACGGCGGCGGAGAAAAACGAACAGACGAAGGAGATGAAGGCGAGCAGCGCCGGAGCTTCTTAGAGACAGAAGCCGATGGCGACGACGGGATATCCTCGAAGAACGATCTCTTACTCCCGCACACTGCCGCAGACATCCTTCGCTAAATCAAAGAAAATCTCTCTTTCTCTCTTTACCAATCTCTCTCTCCCTTCCTGTCTCTCTACTTCAAAAAAAGAAAAGAATAGGGGAAGGCGACTTTCCTGTTTGGACGATAAGAAATTGGGGGATTCCTAACGAAGAGGATTTGCCTTTGCGCTTAGGTTTTCTGATTTATATGGGTTTATATCTTGGTGGTCGTGGAGAAGAAAAGTAATGCTTAAAGCGGTGCTGTTTTGTTTTTATTTTATTTTTTTTATATTTCATTATTATGTTTCTTGAAAAAGGGTCGAGGCGACGGGCGCGTGGAGGAGATTCCGGGAACCGCCGGTCGGCTTGGGGTGGGAGATCCAATTTAAAAAAGTTGAATTAAACGGTAACTAATCTTATTAATTATCGAATATTAAGTTTGGATTTTTTTTCATTTTTTTCCTTTTTAATAGGCTAAATTAATTATTTTTCTTTGTTATGTCAATTTTGTCAAAGGTTCAACTACTATTTTCTTTATTTTCAAAAAATAATAATAAATTTGACAAAAAAATACGAATTGTCTAAAATTATTTACACTACTAATGATGAAGTTTTTAAAAATTTTTAATTTTTAATTTTATTAATATATATTTTTAAATTACTTATAATTAAATTACTGGTTAAAATACATAAATTATTGAGTAAAATAAACTATTATAATTAACAAATGATTAATTATTATTAATTAAAATATTATTTATCATTTTATATGCATGTGACATAAATATAAAATGTGTAAAATGTCATATGATAATTTTATTATATCACATCAATATGTCAAATTATAATTCAAAATAAAAAATTAACATGTCCCATCGTAATTCAAAATAATAAATCAACATGTCAAAGATCAAACGTATACCTAATCAACACTTATATAACACAAAATGATAAATAACATTTTAATTAAAAGACAATTAATCAACTATTTTACATTAAAAAAATATAAATATTTGATTAAATATAATAAAAAATAATTTTTTAAAAAATTAAATAATTTTAAAAAATTAAATAATATATTTTTAAAAAATAATGTATATTTTCCACTAAATAAATAAATTTGCTTATTTAACTTATATATAATATAATTGGGTTGACAAAATGATTCAAGCCCATGACCTTAGGCATTATGTGGATGGGCTTGAATTTTATGCGATGGCTTTGAGGAAAAGGGAAAAGATCTGTTCAATTTTAAGGCATAAAAATATAAATATGCAATTGAGTGTAATAAAAAATAAAAAAATTAAATAATATATTTTTGAAAGGTCCCGTAAATTTTTCACTAAATAAATAAATTTGCTTATTTAACTTATATATAATTGGGTTGATAAAATGATTCAAGCCCATGAGCTTAGGCCTTTTCTGGATGGGCTTCAATTTTATGGGGTGGCTTTGAGGTAAAGGGCGAAAGTTCTGTTCAATTTCCGGGTGGACTTGGGCTGTATTTCTTAAGCTGGGCCTCATCCAGTTAGATAAAATTTACATAAATTTTCTTTTTTTTTATATATATTTCATAGGTTTTTTATAAAAATAAATCAAGTGTTTATATATTGACAGTATGAAATATACGAGTTATTGTACTAAAAATCTTAAAAACTGGCCTCTCAATATGAATTGACAAGCACCTGGAAACAGCTGACATATTGATGTGGTAAATTGAATAAACAACAATCAGGTACTGACATGCCACAGCAATTCATTCAAAGCTATGAAGAATGTAAAAAAACTAAGAGAGCCTAAACAGCAAACACACCTGAACATGTTCCCTGGTAAAGAGGATTACAACAAAGGGTGGTTAAAAAAAAAGAAAAAGCATAGAAAACTAATCACATTTTTGGAATGGGATTTGAATGGGGAACCATACTTTTGCTTTGAGAATGAGAAACCCCAAATGTTCAAGTTGCAGAGAGGTAGACGTCGTCGTGCCTGCATGTTTCAACTCCATTAACTGCAAAGAAGTGAAGCTCATTAGTCAGGCAAGCTGGAGACAGCTTACATAGCTCTAAATGTCAGTGGATGCAATGCAAAAGAATAAAATGTGTATATGGAGTGGCAAATATGATGGCTTTAGCAATAAAAACACCATTTTTGGTACTTATTCGTGATTCCGAGACTCCCTAATTGTATAATAATAAGATTACTTTTTGTACAGAGACTAGACGACTGTAAGGTGTTAAGAATGTCTAAAGCTGAAAATAGAGCGAGCATGTATGTGATTATTCGAGCATAACCAGTTCCAGAAGTTGTCGTTTCATTACTTGAAACAATACACAAAGAGACAAATCTGCATTGAACCCTTCTTTTAGAGCTCCAGTGCCTCGGATGGCACCAAATACATGATACGGTTTTGACCAGCTCAACATTAGTTCTCACTGTCTTGGCTATAGAATGAAAGTTGGTCTCACCTACTTATCATGGTAACTGTGTCACACAGACAAATTTAACGACTTCAAGTGCACCAAGTCCACTTCCAATGAATCAAAACAATATTGTTCAAATTACGTCTTTTCTTTGTTTTTCTCATTGACAGGTAACTACAGTCGACAGCAGTGCATGTTCCATCAACATTTTCCTTATTTTCCACTTAAACCTGAATCTATTGGTCGATTATAGAAAGAAAAGGATATTAACAATTGGATTTGTATTCAACTATGGGTGATTTCAATAAGTAATCAGTATCAGAGAACATCCCACCTTCTTTCAGCTAATCCTATTTAAACATTAAATTCTACGTAAGAATTTAGCCACCCAAACCTTATCTAGATATCATCCCATGCTTAATGCTTCTGTCACTTTACCTTGTCCTTTCAGAACTTATTGGTAATATGAGCCTAGTGCTGTCATCTGTCGACATTCCAAACTAGAAACATCTCATTGAACTTTATTTTTAGTAGGGTACTCCAAAATCTTACAGATGCACAAGGACAAGCATTTTTTTCTTTTTATTTAATCCTTAACAACAATTAAATTCTCTCTCTCTCTCTCTCTCTCTCTCATCCCCTAAAGTTTGGTAGAGGCCTAGGAAAAATACATAATACAAACTAATAATTAGCCTTTTTATCATGTAGTACCTTCCAAGGAAGCTTTTTAATGAAAGAAACCAACAAAGTATCACAAAATACTTGAAAAGCCAGAAACCATAACCATACAAGTGTGACATGAGAAAGAAATTATTGTCAAGTTGCATGGATATGCTAGGATTTCACCTCCTGATGGGACAGCAACATCTTGAGATACACAATGCATTATTTCTTGCAGAAAAGATAATAAAGCACTATCTCTACCCTTTAAAGAAAGTATATAGAACTAGAAATTGTAAAATCTCAATCAAGTACAAAACAGTCCAAGCTGTGGGGATCCTAAATCATTCAATCTCTTCTAGAAATATCAAGAAGGGATAAATTACAAAAATCCTCTTGTAAACATATTGATATTGCTCTCTTACCATTTCTTCAATAAAGCTTTCCCATTGACATGATTAAGTAGAAATCAAAAAGTAGATGAAACAGGTTAAACAGAAAGAAGCCAGAAAAAAAAAATTAGCCAGCTATTGGGGAATGTGCAGTTTCAAAATAAAAAGGGATAAGGATAATGCCGATGTCTTAACCCAATCACTCCTACACAGGAAGGGCAGTGAGATTTGTAAATTATCCTAGTATGAATGCACTTTATTTTATTTGGATGAAACATTCAACTTCTTTTCTGACCCACAATTTTGAAAGGACAAGAAAGCAAGAAAGTGGAACTCATTTAATAGTGTATAACTTCAATCAACATAGAGATAAAAATGAAATGATACCAGAAGGTGCGGAACAATTTGTCTGCTGGCGTGGCTCCACAAGAATATACAAGGGCTTTCCATTTAGTCTATGTTGTCCCTGCAAAACATACAGATGTTAAATTTTAATTTTAATGGAAAAAATTGTAACATCTGCTTCAGTGAGCTAAACAATCAGTAAAAGTGTAGGAGTGGACAAGATTAGAGCTATTAAAATTTGAAACAGAGATAAACTCAAACAGCAGCAGGTGATGTCAGTATGATAACATTATTAGAAGGAATTTTTAAGGTAAAGAAAAGTAAAAAATCTTAAATTTGCACAAATGGTTTATATAAAGACAAGAAGTCAATAATTAATCATCCATCAATGGACACCATCAAAGCAACTTTATCATTTAATAATCAAAGGGGTAATACAGTCCAAAGAAGTAAAGCACTGATTTGATTATTTTCTGAAACAAAATTCAGAGCACCGAAGTAGTAGTAGTAGTAGTAGAGCAATGGCTGTAGTAGAAAAAGAAGAAACCTAAGTTCTGAACCAGTTTACATATTACATTTTCAGGAATAATGCAACATGTAAAGAAGTCTATCACGCATTACCTTAACCTCACGCAGCCCAACAACACATGCACATTCAACCACTTCAGCCCCAACACGTTCTAGTAAAGATTAGCCCAAACAGAATTTCAGTCATAGAACTTTCAAAATGTCTGCCAAATTAGGGAAAAGAAAAAAGGAAGTACATGCATGAACTCCAGACATTACCTAACAGGCGTATTGCAGCAGAAAGAGTCCCACCTGTAGCCACCAAATCATCAATAACTAAGGCACGTTCCCCAGGTTGAACAGCTCCAACATGCATTTCTAGACAATCAGTGCCATATTCGAGTACATATGCTTCGGAGATCACTTCTCCTGGTGTTCAAATAGTGAAGGGCTTAAATTGCAATTCAAGTACCAAATATTTATGAAAAGAATGGTTTGACAAGACTGTTTCCACAATTCTGGCTATCCTGGTTTCAACGCAAGTTCAAACAAGAACTAACAATTGAAATGGTATTGAGAATTGAGATTTAGAATAGATAGTTCTTTACTTAATTAACAATCTATGGCTGCAAATAACTTTCGAACTGAAAATATGGTATTTTTTCACAATCAATGTCTTTAAAGACAGTGATGTTCTCACAATCTTTAATTACATGGTTGCATATACCCATTGCACCATTGGCTATCACACTCCTTGCTGTTTCAAATTAGGAAGAGTTTGGTATTGGCAGTTTGGAAGTTTCTGCTGGCATTAGCATGTTCCTAACACAAATTTTCCTATGCTTTTCCCCTTTTCCCTTGACAGGGTTCCAAAGTCCTCTTTTCTACTTTTACTATCTGGTAATTAAGTATTCTCCTTTCAGTGATTATAGCTTCCATCTAAGTGGCATAAGAAACTGGCGTTAATATGAAAGAAGATAGTACAAGGGACACCCTCTCCCCATGCTTCCAACTCTGCTTGTTTGACTTCATAGGGTCCACCATGGGTCAGATTCCATAGTTCAGGCTGAAATTGTAGGTCATTTGCCTCTTAAGATGTTTTCCATCCTACCATGCTTCTTATAATTGCCTTATAGTGATAAAATAGACTAAAAGTTATTTCTGTTCCCCAGCCCCAAAATTTCAGTGGGAAAGCATAAATCCTAGCTAATGCAGCCAGAAATATGATATTGACTCTTTTCAACAAAACAACATATCAAAGATATCCTTCTTTTCATCCTAAATTATGTTAAAACACAAAGCTTTTTCACTTTAAGTCAAAATCCAAAGAAGTGGGTCTCATTAGTCAATCCAGGTGAAAAGCTATATATCAAATTCATCAAGACTATGTGATTTGATGTTTGGCTTAAACTAGTAGTCACGTATAAAAGCATACCTGGCAACTTTCTAGGTTTACGTAAAGGAACAAACTTGGCACCAATAGCCAATGCAACTGAGGGGCCAAACATAAATCCCCTAGCTTCAACACCTAGAATGTAAATTGACCATGTGAGCAACTATCAAAGGTAAGCAATTATAGAACCAACTTCAATAGTTAGAATAGTTTAGCATCTACAGTAACTCAAAAAACAACAAAAACAACTACAGTTATAATACGGTATAGATGATTGGTTGAATTCAAAGGAAAAAGAACTTAGATAAATAAGTCATTTTTTATGAGTTAGATGAACTGACGAGCTGATCAAATGAGACATTGGAGCTTGAGTTAGCCCAGGTGTTCCAGAGTTCCCTTTCTACTGTTAATAATTCCATACCACAATCATGACTGGTTTGGCCTTCAAATGCCACTGGGACAAAGACTTAACCCTCACATCTTTGGAAAATGTCATCATAGGCTAAATGTTTGTGACCAAGAAGAATATTCCCTATTGAACCTTGAAACTCTATACTTGAATAAAGTGACTAATTAAAATCGATTTTACCATGCGAGAGTGAAAGAAATTAGAGCTTTCCATGCATGGAATATAGTTATAATTGCTTGCAGATATAAAAGAATTTGTAGCTACAAATGACCACAGTTTTGTCTTATCATATTTTATTTAACCATAGTAAAGCACTGACTTAACTGAGCTAATTATCTCAGACGGATTTAGAAATTCAATTCCACTCAAGCAAATATCATATGTATTCCATGCCTGAATATAATATCCAGAGCTTAATAACCAGTTATAAACCAGAATTTATTATGGCTACCATGACTTCAGGAGACACAAATTTCAGTTGATCTAAAATAAAATGAAGAAAAAGAGAACCCCTTTTCCTGAGATTGACAAAACTTAAGAAGGAAAACATTTCTTCTTCAAAAGAAGTCACTGCTTTGAAACATGGTAAAACAAGCCTGCCTGTGCAAAAAAAAATTAGGAAAGCTAAAATGAAGCAAGCAATGAGCTTGACTGAGACCACATTAGCTCATAGAATAAAATAAAAAAATCAATCCTACACACTTATGCAAACTTAAATATATATATATATATATATATATATATAAAAGAAGGAAAGAAAAAATCTCATCATAACAACTTATATACATTTCAACTTTTGCATGATAAAAAATGAATATAAAACCCCAACTTGACTTAAACTTTTTCTACAATGAATCCAGACCTGTATAATGGGCAGACCAAGAGCACTCGAAATTATACTACATATAATAACAAAAAGAAAAAAAAAATGGGAAGTGTGGTTGCATGTGTGAGAAGGAAAGAAAAAGAAAAAGAAAGAAAAAAAAAAGAGGGTATACCAGCAACAACGGAGATATCCATATCTCTATAACGATCAACAAAGATATCCACGGTATCTTTGAAACACTTGTGATCAAGTAACAGTGTTGTTATGTCCTGGAACATAATCCCTTAACATAAAACAAAAAAACCCAAGTTACAGAAACCAAGAAAAAGTTGAACATTTTACCACAAATAGACCTGCTTCAGAATTTTGCTTACAAGAAACCAAAAGAGAGGGAGAAAGAGAGAGAAGAGCCTCTGTTTTTTTTTTTTTTGGAGGAAAAACCTGGTTTTGGGAAGTGAGGAACAACTCTAATGGCTTCAGAAATGGCCTTCAACCTTGGGTCTCCTTGTAAAGCATTCTGATCTCCTGCAAACATTTTCTCCATTTCTCTTCCTTTGTAAGAAGCTTGTGTTTAAGCGTGCTGAGTGGGTTAGCAAGAGCTCTTTTGTTTTTTCCCTCCCAAAGACAAGCCCAGTGCTCCTTTTAACTTCAGCTGGCTTATTACAGCAGAAGAAAGAGAGAGAAAGAAAGGGCTATTAATAATGTGTATCTTTGTTGGCAAAAGCACCCCTGAAGAAGATCCAACTGCTCAGTGCTCATTATTTATAGGCTCCTTTTTCTAATACTATTTCTTTTTTTTTCCTTTTCTTTTCCATTTTCTAGAGGGTAGTGCTGCTGTCACTCTCAAAATTGTTATGTTTCCATTCCTTTTTGATTGTGAAATCTTTGTTGCTTTTAACATTAATATATTTAGCAGTATTTGCTGTTATCACTAGAGCTGTGTTTACGGGTTTGTCTATTTGTCCACACTTAAAAGTTTGGTCTGATTTAGATCAAATTTAGATATGAATTTTAAAATATTATTATATTAATAAATAGTTTAATTATTGTTTTTAAATTAAAAAAAGGAGATTTAAAAATTACTTTTTAAATTGAAAAATTATACATTAATCAATTAGTCAAATATTAAAAAATTAATATATATTTTAATTTTATATAAATAGTTTTAATATTTTAATAATGAATATGACATACATAGATAGATTGAGAGAGGCCGAACTTGAGCTCGAGTCTAAATTTTTCAATGTATCTAATAAATTTAACTCAATTCGACCCATGAATACTTCTATTTCTAATTGACACACTTTTCCAAAAGTTTATTATACTTTTAATATATAACAAAATTTGAAACTTTCTCATTTAAATTAGTGAAGATAGTTGAAAAGAAATATGAATTTGTATTTAAACAGATATTAAGTTTAAAGGAAATTGTAAGAAATAATCCTATTCATAAGCCTACTTTAGAAATAGCTTTTAATATAAAGTTAATTATTTTTAACTTATTTTAGCTATGAGATGATAAAAATACCCTTAAAATCATTTCAAACAAATTTAGTGCTCTTAAATTTTCTCACTTACTATTGTTTACTTTGCTCCCCATTATGTTATGCTCTCTATTTTTCTCTCTCGTCATCCAACTTCTTCTAATTTTACCACCATCACTATCTTTCTATTTAACTTTCATAATCTTGTTGTCAATCTACATACCAAAGAGCATAACATCAAAGGTAACAACATATTCTTGAGTTTATTGGTTTACATTCATAAAAACCTCTCTTTATCTATCTCTTGCTAGCTCATCATCGATCTACAGACAAAAAAGTATGACATAGTGAGTAACAGCGGATTCTTGGGTTTATAGGTGTTAAGGTTTTTTTGTGATTCAAGTTTGGTGGAACATGCCTTAGCTTGTAACAAAGTGATTCATACCTTGGCACATAACATGAGAAGGAATAAGGAAGCTTTTGCATGTGATATATGGTGTTAAAGCTTTGACCTTAACATGTAACATCTATTGCTAAAGCTGACCTTAACATGTAACATTTGGTGATGAAGTTTTGACCTCGGCATGTAACATCTAATGGTAAAGCTTTAACCTTGGCATGTACCTTATAGTGCTAAACCTTGGCATGTAACATCTTGTGGTGAAGCTTTAACATTGGCATGTAACATTTGATGTTGAAGCTTTGGTTTTGACATGCAACATTTAATGCTGAAGCTTTAACCTTAGCGCGTAACATCTGGAGGTGAAGCTTTGACCTTGACATGTAACATTTGGCGCTAAAGTTTTGACCTTGGCATGTAACATCTAGTGCTGAAGTTTTGGTTTTACTTAATTTTTTTAAACATGACGTGTAACAATAATATTTGTTAAACATGTAATGTAATACGCTTAATTTTTTATGTAAATTAAGTAAACTAATGATGATTTATGAAATATGTGAAGTTTTAAGAACTTTGATGATATGCTATGTATGCCAAGTATTTGATAGTACGTATATTGACACTTAGGCAAAAATTTAAGGAAATATGTGATAAATCCCATAGTTTGAGATTTTGATCTAAGTGTGACCTTATAATTATGAATATATGCGTATGAGATTAAGTTAAATGAATGATTTGAGCTATGATATTAACAGAGAATGAAATTGAAGTGTTAAACTTGAATTTTTAAAAGTTTGGAAAGCTGAAAATTGGCTTCATGGGAAAATGTATTGATACATCCTCAAATGTATCAATACATTCTTTGTAGCATGAACAATCAAGAATGTATCGATACATTTGGCCAAAGATAAACATGTATCGATACATTTGAAGCAGAAAGCACCGAAAGGAAAAAGTATCGATAAATTCCCCTCATGTATCGATACGTATTGGGGCAATGAGCATTCTACCTGAAATGTATAAATACATTTGATCGAAATAAAGGCAAATATATCAATACATTGTCAAATGTATCGATACATCACTAAAAAAGAAAAAAATAAAAAAAACGTTCACAGGCATTTTACCCATTTAACAAAAACCCTAACTTTTCTTTCTCTAACCTCTTAACTTCCCTTGCCCTAAATGGATTTCTAGAGTGATTTGAAGCTAATACGAGCTAGGAAAACGTTATAGAGATAAGATTAAACATCTTTGTATTTCACTACAACATAAAGTTTTAGAGTTAAAGCATGTAACAATTTTTTTTCAACTATAATAACATTTTTTTGAACTTACTGTGTAATAACAACACTTTTTAAATATAATTTGGTCTTTTCTTTGTATTTAAATAAGACATAAACTCTTATAGTTAAACGCCTTCACGATAGAGATGAAGTTAAAATCAAAAAGGAATTTGACATGGAAAGGAAGATGTATTGAAAAATTATTTAACATCAACATTACTGTTGAGGTGAAATGGCTGAGATGAAACGAATTTGAAGAAAAAGATATTATTCAAAATTCTCAAATTTGGATAGTTAGCTTTTAGGTTATTTTATATGTTACATTTCCTATAATCACAAAAAAAATTCAACATCAGATGTTACATGTCAAAGTTAAAGTTTCAACACTAGATATTACATGCCAACATCAAAGCTTCAGTACCATATATTACACGCAAAAGCTTATTTCTTCCTATTGATGCTACATGCCAATGCATGAATCACTTTATTACATGCTAAGGCATATTCCACCGTACTTGAATCACTGAAAAAACTTAACACCTATAAACCAAAGAATCTGTTATTACTCACCATGTCATGCTTTTTGGTTTGTAAATCGACAATGAGATGACGAGAGATAAATAAAAAGAGGGTTTTGTGAATGTAAACCAATAAATCTAAGAATATGTTGTTATTTTTCATGTTATGCTCTTTGATCATATGACGAGATGATGAGATATAAACAAAAAGATAGTGATGGTGGTAAAATTAGATAAAGTTGGATTACAAGAGAGAAAAATGAGAAGCATAGCAAAATGGGGAGCAAATTAGACGAATAGCTAGAGAGAAAAGTTGAGAGCACTTGAATATGAAAAGGTTCATTAAGGGTAATTTTATCTAAAAATTTTTTATATTGACTAAAAATAATTAAAATTAAAAAAAATTATTTTTGAAAATACTCTATCTTTAAAGGCTAAAAAAAATCGTTCCTTGATTTTATTATAACCAATTGCTTCTATTTAATGCAGTTATTTAAAAATAATAATATTAATTGCATTAAATTTATTTTAAATTTTGAAAATTGGAAAAAACTAATATTAAATATTAAATATGTTCAAATAAGTCCAAGTGCCATATTTGATATTAAATACTCCTTGGCCCTATAGGATAATCTTAACATGTTAATTCACTTGGATCATTCCACTTCACTTGCTTGATTATTAAAGACTTGAATAAACTTTACATACACCTTTAACAATTTTAATTAGGTATAATATTTTTAAAAAATTTTAAATTATTTAAAAAAATTTAAATATCATCAAGTCATCAAACTAACGAAAACATTAACGGTTGACCAATGGATTGATGTGAAATTATGATTAAAATTGTCTTAAATTGTCCATTACATACACCCTATTAATGAATGGTAAAATTATTTTTAAACATTACTATATCATAAAACTAATGGAAACATTGATGGTTGACTAACAATAGGACTTATATGTCTAGTAAAATATATTCTTTTCGGATAGATTGTCCCTTTCAAATATTAATTGACCCGTATGGAATTATGGCCAAAACTGAGGAGAGTCAAGGTATTATATTCTATTTTTTATTGTATTCAATGAACTTTTTATATTTTTATTTTGAGACAAGTAGGTTATTATATGACTAATAATTGACTAATTATTGTTAATCAAAATACTATTTATCATTATATGTCACATAATATTAATGTGGTATTTTGACATGTCATAATTGATGATGATATGATATAATAACATAGATATGTGACATTTTTCACTTTTCACATTAGTGTCACATTAATGTCATCTTAATATCACATAGGTATAAAATAATAAGTGACATTTTGAATGATAATAATTAGTTAATCATTAGTTATAAGAATTTATTTAACCAAAAATAAAAACACATATGTTTGATTGAACATAATAAAATAATAAAGATTTATTTGAACTTTTTTAAATAGTTTAAAATTTTTTTCAAACATTATGCCATTTAATTTTTTTCACATGCATCTTATAATTTTTTTTCAATTAACGTCATTACATAAATTGGAATGCAAAGTAATACAACAATAAAAAAAAAAAACTCAATCATTGTACCAAACATATTTTTAATCAAATTAAATTTCACCATGGTCACGACAAAATAATAATTTTTTTTAATTTGGATTTTCATTGGAATATGTGATTTATGTCAAATTTAGCTTAAAATGCTATATAAGAGCATAATAATTTAAATATCATATATTGACATATCATAATTTATTATAATATAACATACAAACATAATTACGTGACGGACTTTATAATTCATATCAACATCACACCATCATCACATGTAACATACAAGGACTCAAATTATCGGTAAAAATACAATTTGAGAGATGTAAACATGACAAGTTAAACAATCATTTAATTTCGAAGAGAAAAAGAAAAATAAGCTTCAATTGATGAATTTCAATCAAAGAGAAAGTCATGATCCTAAGCAAGCCAACGGTTAAGATGATAAGAATAACATTATCTTTCCCTAGGTTTTGCAATAGATAATAATCATACAATGGATCCCAATTGCCACGGAAGATCTCGAGAATCTTAAAGATTGGTGGTCTCGCAATAAATGTTTGATTAATCTGATGACGTGGCGACCCAAGATTTATGCTTCACCGTGGGGGCCATTTTTGAATTGAACAGTCAAGATCATGATCAAGTAACTCGATTGTTGGGCTCACAATTAGTCATTTTTTTTTATTGAACCCTTAATTTCTTATCTTGCTCAAATGAGTTTAATTTTTATATTTATACCCGAACAAATTTTTAATTCTAACGAAAATTAGTTATTTTTAAATCTAATACCAAATGGAATTTTTTGTTCACTTGACATATAATATAAGCAACTGACATGATTGATGTATTTGGTCTAGAGATGTCAATGTTACCTTGTAAATGAATTTCCTGCATTACTTGATCCAATTAAGTAATATTAAAATAATTTTATAATCGGGTTTGAATAATAAAATTACAACTTGTTACAAGTTCGCCAATTAGTCTTATGGTGTCTAATTTTCAAGGCAAAAAAAGTCTTAGAGTGCCCACCGCCTCAAATTATAAATAATAATTTTTTATGTTAAGTTTTAGTTTTTTATATATATTTTTTATAAATTTATTATGATTAACGTAATCCTTATTTAAATTCATTAATTTTTAAAATATGATTTTATATTTTAATTTATTAAATTTAATTTTTATTAATAATATACATAAAAATTGATTTTAAATTTACTTTAATCAAGTTTGACGGGTACGGATATTAACAAGTAGTATTTAGAATATTTGGATAAAAGTTTGAGTAATAATTCAAAATTTTAATCGAGTATTTATAGCGTTCAAGTACCTTATCAAATAATAAGATTCGAGTTAGGATACTTCCATATTTTGATCTTATTAATTGCCATGTGGACATGTTAACTATCATATGGGTAGGTTAGCGTGCTAGTTCATATGTTACATGGCATAAAATAACAGTTGATCAAGTTTGAAACAATTAATTCGTCAATAAGATAAAGACTAATTTAAGTTTAAGTTAAAAGTGTCAGAGCTTCTTTTGATACAATAAAAGATGAGAGAATTAATTGAAAAAAATAATCATAGTAAAAGACTTTCTTTTGACTATTTAAACTAATGAATTACTTCTAGAGACATCAGTAAGTTATTTATGAAACATGTCTCTAAACAATTGTAACCATCATCTATAAAATACATTAATAGTGAAATTTGTAACATAAATGCTACATAAAAATTAAATAAATTATATATTAACATGAAAATTATTAATTTAATTAATACTATGCACTACATGGCTGCTAGGTGTTGCTCCCTTATCACTTGTAAGAGCATATTTTGTTTATTTTAATTTGTTTGGAACATCTCCCTTACCTTACTTTTGGTATATATGGAAAACCTCTTATTTTTACCTTTTTTTGCTCTCTTTTTATCTTTATCAGTGATGAATTCATAATTTTATGTGAAAGATGATTACAAGATAATCATACAAAATTATATATCAGATCAATAATTTGATTAAAATAAAAAATTAAAAATTAAAAATAAACGACTATCATCCCTTCAATTCACCCTTGCATGTTAATTAAAATAATACTAATAATTAATTGATAGCTTGTTAATCAAAATTTTCATAGGGAGCTCTTTTAGTTTTTCAGTATGCTTCCAAAACCTGTCATCAAAAGAACATAGTGGCTCCAAATCTTTCATTCTAACCAATATGCCCATGATGGTTTCTGATAAGATCTTTTTTGGATGAAGGAGAAAGAGGGTTCTAACCCAATTTTTTTAGTAGGAAGTATTAATAAAATAATAATAATAATAATTAAAAAAAATGAAATGAATCAATAATATCTATGTTTCAAAATCTCAAAGGAGGTTCTAAATAGAAGATGAAAAAAAGTGAGAAGTTAGTGAAAATACGGAAAGAATATATACTATTAATAATATTATTGATTAAATTTGGTGTCACGAGTCTAAATGACATCACACGTGACACCAAATTCAATAAGTACGTTGATACATAAACTTTATAATGTAATAATAAGACATTTAATGATTCTGATTGAATTTGAAGTTTCGAATCAAATGATATTAATTGAATTGATTAATTTACACACAAAAAATTCATTATGTACTAATAAAACATAAATTAATTAATGAAGGTGTATTCGTCTTTCACTTTCCTTAAAAATATGATTCAAATCCATATATATTTGTGCTTATTTTTTTCTCTATTTCAATACTATACATTCAATTATTCATACTTTTTCTCTTTTTTTTTACAAATAAAAAAATTATAACTTTATTTTAACTTTGCTCACATGCTGGGTGCGCTAATGACTAAGTACCAACTGAAAGCAATGAGAAAACAAATATTGCCTAAGTGGCTAACTCTAGGAATATTCTACAAAAGTTTAAATACAAGAGCAGAAAGTCTTCATCATGTTAATAACAAGGGTACAATTGCAAAATTTAAAAAGCTATAAGTACCCAACTTAAATATTCCACTTTTATGCCATAAGCTTACATGTGCATGAGCATATCAAATAGTTCCTAATTGTCAGTATATATTTAAGTTGGTATGTTAAATAGGAACCCAAATTTAAGAGTAGCTTTTTGCTCATTATTTCACTTCACAATTTGGCAAAAAAGTTGATTGCCATCAATCAAATATAATTTGATGTGATGCCTTTCTCCAAGATCTCTCCAATGACAACTCAACCTATAATTGCATGCTTGATTGTGATTTTTTTTTTCTTTTTCTTTCTAAGAATTGAGAAAAGCCATTCAAATTTTTCCTTTCCTTTTTTGAGAAAGTTTGCTGTAATTCCCATTTGGTAATGTTAATTTGGCCATTAAAATCAAATATCTACATCTTTTTACCAATTTGATCCCTATAATCTCATGGAAGGGGAGAACAAAAGTGCTTTCCATTTTTCATTCTAGAGAGTGGACTTGTTCTTGAAACTTGTCTAGGCTAGCAAGTTCAACCTGATTTTGCTTGAGTTCATTTGGAGAAAAATTAGGGTTGGAGCTTGACTCGAGTTTTTATTTTATTTAAATTTGAGAAAGAAGTGTTTAAATTTGATTTTGAGTAAAGGGTACATATATCGATTATTGAGTCAAATTTATAAACCCAAATACTTGAATTGAACTCAATCTACTTTCTGCTTTACTAGAGCCTGAAGATGAACAATGGGTTGAAAGCATGCACTAAGAATTTAAGCTAATATATAACATTATTTTCACCTTATAAAGTAAAACATAACTTCACTTAAAATAAATATCGAACTTTACTCACTTCTTTACTAATATGAGATATTCTCAAATTAAAGTGAATTTATATCTTCTATTGGTGAAAAGAGGGCGTTGTACAATAGAATTTAGATTTTTTTTTCAACTTTTATTTCATTTTATTGTATAATAAAGAATCATTTTATTATTATGTTGTTGACATTGTGACTTGTTATACCATATACTTAATTTATTATATCTTCACCACATCTGATGTATGATATTATAACATTAAAACACACACAAACATATAAAAAAGTATATGCCAAAAATTAATTTAAGTAAAAAATTTCAACCATGATATTAAATTTTTATTTTCTTCTTTGTTAATATAATTTTAAAGATGACATTTCAACGGATCAAATTTAAAATTTTAGTTTAAAGGCTTAGAATTTGAACTGATATGATAAAATTTTTATATTCGAGATAAAAAATGGTAAAAAAATTATTCAAAAAAGATAAAATATGTTTTAAAAAAAAGGGATTCATGTATTGTTAGGTAAACTAAAGAAATGTATAAATAATGGCGTAATGGAAGCACTTTTCTCTACTCGAGCAAACCAGAACACAGCATATCTTAAAAGCCAAATAATTGGGAGGATGGAGGACCCATAAAAGGAACTAAGAAAAAGAAGGCACTGTTCATGTGCACGCGTGTGTACTGTCAAGCATGATCATCATCATCATCATCTGATTATTTTTTTTGGTTTTTTGGGTGTTGCCCCTAGGCCCCCACACCTCAACATCTCCAGGTTTTATTCACGCACACCAAAATTAAAAAAAATAAAATAAATAAAATAAAAGAACAAAAAAACCCATTAAAATTTTCATAAGGAAGGTGTCGACCTATTGACACATTTTTAAAGATTGAATCTCCACCATTGATCTATTTTTGAGAAAGATCATGCAAGATTGATGGCCCCACATTCATTTGGGGGTCACCTCTAGGGTCAATGAACGTGTTACGATCACCCATCTCCTCTTGGGGGGTTACTTATTTTTCCCACCTTCCGATCTAATCTTCTTTTTAAAAGACATTTGATGGAGGAGGGGATCCACAATGATTGGATGGAATCTAAACACTCTAATCTTAGGGTTACAACTTGCACAAAGTCTAGTCTAGGTAGCTTTGATGGGATATGGTGAAAAGAGTGCAATTTCAACAGTCCAAGTTTTATCTTATTTGTTTCAAAATTAATTTCCAGTCCATCCAATTCATTCTCTTGCTTATTCCAATTGAGCTAAGTACCATTTTGTAGTTTTAATTTCCATAAATTCATTTCTTTGTAGAATTGTTAGGTTTTTTTTTTTCATATTTTAAAAAAAAATTTTAAACTTTACTTTTTTTTTAAAAAAATTATATACTAATCAATAAATCAAATACTCATATACTTGTAAAATCATTAAGCTAATTTATCTTTATAAATTATCCAGATGTCATTTTTAAATTCCAGTTCATTACTTTTTATAATTTTATTAAAATATCAATTATATGTAATCTTTGATGATAACAAATTAAAACTTCAAAATATTAATACTACAAGAAAATTGTATGAAATCAAGCAAGGTGTAAGGGTAAATTATTCTAAATAATACGTGTACCTATTGTAAACTCATTTAAATACCTCTAAATTAAGCCCTAAAATGAGTAAGGATATCTTGTTATGCCTACTTAAGAAAACCCAAGTTCATTTATATTCCTTTTAATTAAATTACTTTCTAGCAAATATTTTGAGTAATTTCATTTATATTTCTTTCAAATTAAATGACTTTCTAGCGAATATTTTGAGTAGTAATATCAAGATTAAGTTACGTTACTATATAGTCACAAATGACCCTTCTCTCCTAAGGATTAATATGATTGTTGTGTAATGCTCATGCTAATAAACATTTCAAGACTCTTTATTTGTTTGATGTTTGATTGGGACAACTTAATTTACTTTTTTGAAAAGTTTAATGTGATATTATCCTCTACTTAATCCGACAACGTTTTTGTTATCATTGGCCATCCTCTTTGATTTGTTCTAAAAATACTTACTGTGAGTTGGATTAAGATTATATTTACTCATATATCACTTGTTATAGAATTATCACTTTTTTAAAAAACTATTTTGATAAGATATGCAACGTCCTCGATAATAATTGTCTCAAGACCCTCCTAGCTACTGGACGTGGGACTGAGACACCATAATTTTTCTCTCACCTTACTAATTACGTAACATTATCAAATAATTAAAATGGATGCTTCTTACTCTTGTCAAACAAGTTCTGATTGATTCGTTGACATTTAATTTGCCAAACCCACTGCTAATAGGAAAGGCTCTTGTTTATGACACATGTTGATAACATCAAAGTCTATCAAAACATATCCTCGTGCAAGGTTTTTTCTATTGTTGTATCTTTTCAAGCTTTTCTGTTGATATCACAGGACAATGGGGACAACAAATCTAAGTGGCACGACATTGGGCAGATCTTGTTGACATACAACTTACATTGCAAGGGCAAGCTACACAGTGTATTGGGAAACTTTTGTCAAAAAACACATACGGGATTGGGATGTTTGCCAAAAGGGTAGGTGCCTGTATTCAAGTGAATTTGCACAAGGAGCAAAAGGTCCTCGTGACGTATATGGACTATGGCCAATGGCCAGGGCCAGCCAGCCACACCAAGGATCTAGGATGTTAACAACACTATTTAATATTTATTTGCAGGGGAAAAAAGTTGGAAGAGATGGGGTCAGGATCTCTCTAGCTTGGTTGTTACAGATTCTTTTCTTTTCTTCCCTTTCCTTATCTTGTGGAAGATGAATAAGAAGAGCATATAAGATATAGTGTGTTAGGTGTCTACTTGTATGAAATATTTGCCAAAATGAAAGATGCTGCTTGTACTAAAAATATTGATTAAAAGAGAAAAAGAAGGGGAGCAAGGAAAGAAAAGGGTTGAAACAGATTGGTTGTCACTTTCTAGTAAGGAGGCATCCTCATTCCAGTTGAGAAAAATCAGAATCATGAGATTCATGCTCAAGCTGAAAAAGTTGAAAAAACTCCAAAGTAATGGGTGGGCCTCTTGCTAGATATCTAAATCTACATCAGTACAACTTGGATTTAGCTCATCCCACTTCCAGTAACTTCATGCACCAAAACTAACATTAGGCTTTTATTCCCCCTTGGTGAAGTAGGGCACCACTAGGTTGAGAAAACAGGTATGTCAATGCTCTGCAAAGGTTATTGGTCATTTGGCCTAGTTTCAAAATTCTGGACTTAAACATTGTAAAAACTATTGCAGGTTTGTGGATTAAGATGGATCTTATCTATCATTATGTTCCCTGATATGTTGAGATTTGTTGCTTTAGCAAACCTTTCCATTATTCCCATATATATGTATATATATATATGTACATATATATAGAAGCACAGTGTATCTATTAAGATTTTCTTTAAGACTTTTTCATGTTTCTCTTAGTGGTTCCCATGATTTTCTGGCGTCTCTTTTGGTTTGTTAAAACAAAATCATTTTGTGAAGTTTCACATTGACAAAAATGGAGGCCTTTTCAATCTTTAAAGGTCAAAAGTTGAGGGATGTTTTGGGGCCATGGTTTAACCTTTTGAACTGGATTGCTGATTCTGACAGCTTATTGTTTCCAGAAGTTATAGAAGATAAATGTGTAAATAAAGGAACAAATTCGTTTACCATCTTTTTGTAGAAATGTTTGGAGTGATCAGGTTGCTCTGGATTATGATTCTTTGTGAAAAGTCCCGAGATTTGATTCCTTATTCTTGTGAATTTTACATATAGACACATGACAGCTGCCTTGTCAGATAAGCTGTAGTGGTAGAAGACGTCATTATATGGAAAATTATGACAGTTGCTTTGTCAGATAAGTTCTAGTGGGAGAAGACGTCAATGCATGGAAAAATATGAAGTTCTTGTTGGGCAATTTGCAATGTTTATCTAGAGCATGGTATGATCAAATGTGGAAACTAAACTTTAAACTAGAGGCAATAGATTATAATCAACGAAAGAAAGGTTGAACATAATGTTCACAATTACTTTAGAGACAAAATTTGGGCACAATTTACCAGTGAACTTTCCTTTTATTTCGTATAGCAAAGATCATCAAGAGGATCCAAGAGGATTATTTAGGAATTCTATGAGTTGCTGTTCTGCTAAACCTTCCAAATATCCTATTCTGGCAAATTTGACCAAAAGTTTTCCCATTTGAATAAATTCTGAAGAGGATAGGAAACATGAAAATAGTTTGATTTCATCTAAGGTAATTTACATTTGGTTCAGTCATCATCAGCTGATGACAAATTCCCCCACACCAAGTTTGTGCTGGAAGTTGATTTAGCGGTCAGACTATATGCATAAAAGTTATTCGAGATGACAAGAAACCTGGTATCTGTAAATGTGTAATTAAGTTCCTCACATGTTCTAAGGAAAGACGATGTTGTCCAACCAAAGACAAGAAAAAAAGAAGACTTTTTATACAATTCTAGCAAGCGGAACCTATAATGCCATATTGCTATAGATACAACAAAGAGTGTGATGTTAAACATAGTCAGTTTCCAAAGGCATTCATTGCTCACAGCCACTTCTCTCTTGTTCTAAGCTCAGGTAGTCTTCCCCCAGAAGCTGTTTCTGTCTTCTAATGGATATTTGGCTGCTTTGAAGTCTCACCTACATCCTGAGACTTGACGGACAGAGTAATTGGCCCCATTCGCAACCCCTGTTGCTTTTCGAACTGGTAGATAGCATCTTGAATTCCTTGGCCGCTCCTCTCTTGTTCTAAGCTCAGGATAGTCTTCTCCCAAAAACTGATTTTGTCTTCTAAGCGAATCTTTAGCTGCTTTGAAGTCTCAACTACATCCTGAGGCTTGACAGACAGAGTAACTGGTCCCTTTCGCAACCTCTGGTGCTCTGCAAACTGGTGGATAGCATCTTGAATTCCTGATAAGGTCACCAGGAACTTTGCTGCATCAGTTTGGTTCAGCACCTTCTTCACCACCAGCTCTAATGCTTTGAACCTGTTGTGCAAGTTTTCAAATAGCAGTCAATTACACATACATTTCTAGAATTATAACACACACATTTTCATTTAAGCTGCCTGGATGCCTAGCTTGTGAGATAATAGGAGCATCTGAACCAGGAAAGCCTACAGGGTCAAGAACAAACAAGCAAAGGAACCCCCAAAAACAAAACTAGAAGGCATACCCTTGTAGTTATTTCTCTATTCATGGCACATTTAACTATCAAAATTTGAAATTTTTAGGTGTGATTAATAGGTTATATTTTTTAGATTCGTAATTAAATAGAAAGGGAATGAACCTGAGCTTTTGAGCCTTGGTGACAACCCGAGCAATCTTCTTGAACTCAACTCGAATATCAGGCAAGGCAGAACCACCTGACTTACTGCTTTTCACTGGGGCAAAGGGGAGGTGGAGAACACATGTAGCTTGAATCTCAGCCATTTCCTCATCAATTACTGCCTCCTCAATACGTATCTCATGGATAATCTGAGATAGGACATGTCCCATATCAATTGAGTCTGATAAGAAAGATGAAGTAGCCAGGCCATGCAGGAGCTCCAGAATGGCAGATGGTCTCCAATCACCAAGCCAGGAAATGATGGCCAGTTCTTGGGGAGCTACACATTGTGGCATGAGGAGTTGTGACACATCCTCAAGATGACTTGGGGCCATGGCATGGTTGTAATGCGCATTAAACCTGATCAGTTGTTCCTCAATTAGCACCTCAAGTTCCCTTCGTGCTTTGAGCTGTTTCTCTAGCTTAGCTGCTCTGCTCTTCTGCTCTTGCCTCCAAAGACCATGCTTTGCCCAGGAGAGCTCTTCATGAAATAACCACATCAACTATCAGAAATTGCATACAAAGTTTACCAAAAATGTCTAAATGCATCACCCTATTTCATGTAAGGCACATTGGCTAATCATTGGTCTAAATTACTAATACAATAACTTCGACCGTTATGAACCTGCTCAGTTTCTTTGCAGGGGAGTTCCGTCTGCATATGACTCCGAATAATAAAAGAATGCATCAACAGAACAATCTGGTCTTACATATTAGAAATAATAGGGTATCGAAATCAATTTCCAACTGGCAATATCAACATCACTTGTGAAACGTAGTACAAAATGGAGACAGTTTCATGGCAAGTAAATTCTTTTTTTTCTTCTATTTTCCTAACCTCAAAACAATAATAAAGACCATTTCCAGCAGATAGTTACCTCAATTATCCAATTTCTTAAGAATTTGCAGACTGAAAATACAAAGTGTGAAACATAGCTTTTACTTCAACTATACAAATAGTATCCTCAGTTTATATTCCACAGAATTAAGATATCTCGTATTGACAAGGAAAAGACAGAAACTGAAGGAAAATCTTGAGTACTGCAGACCTTTCACTTGAAAGTTATATCTTCCAAGGAACAAACCAAGAGAAACTGAGAGAAAATTCGTCCTCTTTTACCTCTTTTACTTGTTTCACGCTTCATGCGCTGAAACCTATCACTTATCTCATCAATCTCGTTACCAACTTCTTTTTCCTTGAGTTTCTTTCCTGTTTCTTTTTGTTCTCCACCATCATTCTCCTCGTAGTAATTCCTGCAAAAAACAAGAAAAATTGTTCAACTTTCCTTTTTGGTTATCTTGAAAATTGGTGTAAGAAGGATTAGAAACCAACCAAATAGTTGTACTTAACATTTCCTTCTCAGAAAACAAATCAATCCAAGTTCAAATACATCGAATATAGTTCCATCCAGTTCTTGCCATGCAAGCGGGAGATGGTTCCATGCACATGGATTTTCCTTCTAAAAGAACAGAAAAGAAAACTTGGGTTCTTTCAGTTTCTTGGGAATCGGGATAGTTTCAGTATTGGTTTGAAGCGCGCACAACACCCCCCCCACACACACACAACATTTTGCTTTCCTTTTTCATCATGCCATTGCTTTCAAGTTTTGCATGGTGAATATGATATAATGCTAAAAGAAAGAAGACAAAGAAGAATGCGATACACACGTAGAAGAAGCTTACAACGGAGATTTTGAAGCTGGTCCCTGCATTTCTCTTCTTCTTTCACAACTTTTCGATGTTTGTTTTAACTTTCTTGGACTCCCGCTTGAACCATGTGACGAGGAAACCCAGAAATTTCGTTTAAGAAAATTAACAACTTTCAAATGAATTTTTATTGTTCTATTTGCATCGATCAAAGGTAATTATTATATTTACGTAAATACTGACGTAAAAAGTAAAATTACAAAATAATCGTGACATTATGTTACGTAAAAAAAATCATATTACGTCAAAATTAAGTTACCGTTCATTAAGATATATTAATGTATGATGATATACTAAAAAATTTAAATTTTAAAATTATATAATAATTTAATTTATTATTAAAATTTTATATTTTAAAATTATAATTTTACACAATATTATAGAAACTTATAATGAAAATGGATTAAATTTGATGCAAAAATTAAAAAATCGACATTCAATTTGGAACAAAGAAAGTGATTTTTATATGTTTTGTCAACAATAAAATGATTTTCTTGTTCATAATATATATATATATATATTTGTATTTAGCATTTTTTTAATACAAGGGAAAGAAGAAAAATAAATTGAAAATAATAAGAGAATGGAGAGTATCTGGTGGATGTTCTATAACAAGTAGACATAAACTGGTAGCATTCTCAGCAAACTATCCCTTTGCATATAATTTATTGAGGTTTCACTTCTTTATCTGACATTGCTTTAATATTTTCAAATATTACAAAATTTTATTCAATTTCTTGAAGCTAACTTCTTTGCTCGAATGCATTCTCAGCTAGCTGCTGCATGCCTGCAATCGGACCCTTTCCATCTGGAAAACCACTTCCCTTCCATGGAAGAACTCTTCACTGTGGTGTGATTGTGTACATTCTGCAAGCATGTGAATCCACTTGAGCAGAGAGCTGATCTTGGACTGATAACTCTGTTGAATGCTGTTGCATTTTCAAGCATAAAACTTATTGAAATCTTTATATAGATCACACTGGATGAAACATTGACAATCATGTGATTAAAAGGAAGCTCATACCGCCCATAAATCTTCAACATCACAAACAGTTGATGGTTTAAGGCCTATATCAGACCAGTAAGCAGTGATGTTTGCAGAGGAAGATCCTCTGTTCCATAAGACTACAGCCACCCTGTTGTCAGTCAAGGGGCCTGCCCATACCTACAATTATCATAGATATTTAGGCTGTAAATGTGAAGATAGGTTAAAAGGAGTAAGCATGAACGTATCATTGATCATTTTTACCTCAAGATCCCCAACTTTTTTCACCTTTTTCCCCTGGACTCCAAGTTTATCTGCCCAATGGAAAAAATTCTGTTACAAAAACTTCAATCTGTACCACTCAAATAATTCAGTTATACAATACTGTAACCTCAATTTGTATGTTTGAGTTCTGATACATGGGAACTGCAGCAGTGGGTGTGAAAAGGATTTTACTTCCCCAGTCTGGAGTTTTAGAATAAGCTAGTTCAGCTACATGGACATTTCTAAGTAATTCATATGACGTTACCTTGATTGACTGCAATAACCTCCTTATTGCTTAGCAGTTCAAAGGTGACACTATCTATTGACCGAATATCACAGCCAATCAATAGAGGAGCCTGCATACAGGAAAGGATGAAAAAGGAATTGTCATAGTATCAGAAATGACATAGGAAGAAAAGTTTATCTGACTTGTGCATGAATAACTAAGTCCAGATCATACTTTAGCTAATGACCATATGCTAAAATGACTGCGGTATTCTTCTGTTGTCATGCCACCATTTCCTACCTCAAGCATATCTGGATCTGTTGTACAACAATTGTTTTAGGGGCAAGTCAGAAAGTACAATTTCAAATATTATGAGATGAAGTAGTTTGCACATAAAACCAATTCTGCTACTTTCATCCTCCTCCTCCTCCTCCACCTTTCCCCAATGTATCCATATTCATTAAGTATAGAAAAATACTTTTGCTGTGAAAGAAATTCTGGTATCCTACCATTCCAACTGCCAGGTTGAGCATAAGATGCCCATTTGTCATTTTGATCTGCAATGGATGTCATTCTAGGCCACGAGATTACCGTTAGTTCCTCAAAATGGTAAGCATGTTTTGAGTATCTAACACAGGCATATTCTACAGACTACAAAATAGATGGCTGGAAATGGAGTAACGTGTGAGAGTGAAATTTAATAGTGCATATAGTACCATTGTTAACGTTGCAATCTAGTAAAGCACGGAGCAGTATTCCTCTTTACCTATCCCAGTTATCTTTAATATCTCCAGTTGTTCTCCAACTATTCCCGATGCTTGGTGCCCAAGTTGCTGGATCTTCATTTCCCCTACATATGTTAAATTTCTGTGAATATTTCCAGCAGCAGTTCTACATTTGTTGTTCAGAGGAAATTTTGTCCCTTGTTTGTGAAGAAAGTTATTTTACCATTCACATAACGAGAAAAATATGGTCCTCCCTGAACTTAGTAAAGCTTTGCTCATCTTCGGATACCTGCTCCACAAAAGAATCCTAACAGCTTAGACAAAAAAAGAGAAATCACAACTCACTGGCACAACTAGAGAAGCCGCCACTTTCCAACCTATGCTACATACCAGAGCATTCTCGCAGAACTATGAAATCGGTTAAATTACCTTTCCTTTGGGCTTATGTCAGTATTTGCACAATTGTCATATTTCAGGTAATCAACCCCCTAGACAAAATAAGCAACTTTCTTAGATAATAGGAAAACAAATGGCAGTTAAAAGATGATTATACAGAAAAACAACATAAGGCAAGCGTACCCATGAAGCAAACGTTTTCGCATCTTGTTCTTCATATCCTAGGGACCCAGGCATGGTCTTGCTACAAGTTTGAGTCCTTAAAAAATCAACAATGTAGCCCAAATTTTGGTCATCAAGAGAGATGAAGTTTCATAAAATACCATATTGTTTGAAAGTCAATTGTTTTGAGCCAGAAAGAATCAATTCAATACCCTGCATCTGCATAAATTCCAAGCTTAAGCCCTTTGCTATGTACATAATCTGCCAGAGCCTTAATGCCTGAAGGAAATGTTGATGCTTTAGGAACCAAATTCCCCTGCCAGAAACAACATGGATTTTCACTTCATTATCAAGTAACACTTTTTCGTTATAGCACTCACTTTCTTTCTCTTGGAACCCATGAATGTAAAGGTAAACATAAGGATGCCCACTGAAGTATTTATATTGAACAAAGTAATTGAAATGCATCGTGTGTGGATGTTAGGGTGCATGTTCTCCAAACTTCAAGAGTATGCATATGACATTATGAAGATCCAGATGTGGAATACTTTTGCTTGTAACCTATAAGACCTTGAAAATTTTAGAGATACCATGGAATAATGAGTGTAATGAGGAGAGAGAAGTACACAAACATAATAAATTAGTGGCAATTCTCATCATGATATCATAAGTAGTTCAAATATACAATAAAAGAAAGGAAATTATTACCTGAGCATCTCTGTTGAGTTCACCCCAACAGTCATCTAATACAACAGAAATCGTATAACTACATGAGAAATGATATAATAATGCAAAAGACAAATAGTAAGCCATGAAATTAATCAATAACTACTGTTACCTAAATTGATATAGGTGTATCCCAGAGCAGCAAGACCACTTGACACCATTGCATCCGCTGTGACATGAAGTACACATATTGATCAAGTGTTTTTGCCATAATGATCAACAAATTCATGGTTTTTGTTTCTTTTGTAGAATTACCAGTTTCCTTGATCAATGTCTCGTTGATATTGCAATGGAAATGGTTCCAACTATTCCAACTGGTCATTAGACAAAGAAGCTTAAAGGAAAAGGTTGACTGATGAAAATACATAAGAGATTGATCAAACAAAAACTAGGCCAACTATGTACTCAAGGCCTGTACTGTATTTTGATTCATTGCAATGGTTTTTTTCCAAACAAAATAGGTGGATGTAACGAAAAAAGATCAGAGGGATTGTAGTCATACCCCATTTGTGGAGTTAGACCAAGGCCATTGTTTAAAAGGATCCTTCTAATACTAGAAGAATCTGTTAGCCTGGCATTCCCTAGTCGAGCCCCACTCACAGTAGCAGAGATGATCAGCAACAGTAGAACAATACAACAAAGAAAAACTGAAAAACGACTTGATGGTAATGAATGTGCCATTGGAGCCTGTCCCTTCTTGTCTGTTTGCTGCTAAATATAGCAGAAGGCCAAATGAGTCCAAAGGGAGATTAACAGCAGATAATCATAGCACACAGTAAAGGGAGAAACAACTTACCCTGATTCCTGATGCTCACTTGATCTCCCTCAGCTCAGGGAAAGTGCAGATATTTCAAAATATAATCTCTCTCTATATATAGCCTCCCTGTCTGATACAGGACAACATTAGAGATGTTAATGAAGTAACAGATATAGAAAGCGAAGCTCCCAAGGGGACGACATCTGTGACTAGGGTCTGACCTCTTTGAAAATCTACTGTCAACAATCATCAATGCCATGAATTTCTATGGGAGCTTTTATTGTAATACATGTCCATTAGGAATGGACTGCGGTTTCTAGTGAGACAAGACAATAACACCAACTCCAACGTGTCCTCTTCATCTATTTTATTCAACTATTTTGGACTCTAATCTGCAAATTACGGTTCAGTATTTTCCTTTATAACGGAGCAGTCAATCACAGCTTTACAAACATGGCCGAGCCAACTATAAGTGAACCATAGAGTTACAACGAAAGTTCATATTTCACGCTTGGAGTTTTCCACCCATCACTTTAGTTTTCTCTTTGTGGACGACTGAAAGGAATCTAACCTGATCATTCAAGTCTAGAGAAATATCCAACCCACAAGATGCCCTCTTTCTATTCTTTTATACTGCCAGGAAAAGCAATATAAAATTGTAAGTTTGTCACTTTGTATTTGTTGCTGACAAGTTACAATATTATGTCCTTAGTTGCATCAAGCCATATAAAATATGGTCATAACCTTCTTTGTTAATCTTTTTCCGAAACTTTTTCTTATGAAAAGGGTGATAGGTTTGCTTTCTTTGGTCAAAAAATTGACGACAACGACTAATTTCCGCGAGTTGCAACACTTCAAGCAAGTTATATACTTGAAGCAACAGCCAACAAGGACTTCCGCAGCAAAATGCAAACCGTGTACATATTTTCAAGCCGTACACCTCAAACACTTCCCCCCACAACGGTCACTCAACAAGCACTTAAGACAGGACGACAGGGACGTGGTTTTCTTGTATTATGAAATAGATCCATTTTATGGATGACACCCTGTCTGAATATAGGTTAGATCTCTCATTAGGGCAATAATTGTTGCAGTGAACCTTCACAGCATGTAGGTTCGATTTACATTTTTAAATCCATAATCAGACAATTGTCTCTCACGTTGCTTCTGGTCCCACCTGGAATACTAAGCAACTGGTGTTCGATGGTTTTCAAAAAACTGAGCTATTCCTCGGACCAGCCGAAGCACAAATCCAGCAGGTAAAGAATAAATGAACCTGAAAATGTCAAACCAGAATGGGCATGGACAATGCTCATATATAGAAAGGAACAAATGTTAACCCAATTCTGAACATATTCTGTACATATATTTACACCTTTGACTACAAGTTATTGACAGCTTTATTTATGCTTTGCTTCATCAACATTAGTTACTGACAGTATGTGAGATGAAACTATCACCTTACAACAGAGAAGTTGTTTCCTGATTAACCTTATCTCCTTGGCTGTAGGTTCCAGCAAACTCATCTAATAATAGTAGAATTACCTTGTGGAACCAGCAGTAGTAACTCCATCTCTGAAGATTCTCTGCCTCCAACCTGATTTACTGCCAGCATGGCCATCATGACCATTTCGCCGGCATTTCTTCACTCTCGCACTTACACTGCATCCAACAGACAAAGTGAGCTTCATGACTGTAAATAGGCCAAAGGCTATTGCTAGCGGCCTGACAGCCCAATGAAAATCCTCAACGTGTTGATATTTCTCCACCACACCAGGACAAGTATCAAAAGACACTGATTCTACTTCAGCAGGATCTGCTAAAAATCTGTTGGGTTCATTTCCAAGAACAAATCTACCTGGAAACTCTACAACAAGACACCCATTTGGAAGAACTTCTGAAATTCTCCCAGTGGCCCATGCTCCTCCCCTCTTCCGTGGCCATTCAAACCGAGGAGTAAAGACATTTGCCTTAAGCCTCACAAATTGCCCCAAATAATAAGCTTTAGCCATTTGAAGCTGGGAAGACTTCCCTATCCAAAGGGTCTCTAATCCTATAAATCCAACTGCCACAGTTCCATCACGCTGCACTAGATGTAGTATTCCCTCAGGGGAGTGGCTGTTGTTTTCCTCTTTCAAGCACACCCAGTCCCCCACTGCTAAACCATTTGTGACTCTCTCAAGTGTAGACCCCTGTACTCTCAGAGGGTTGTGCATTCCAGGAACTTTCACCAGAACAAAGCCATTCTTATCAGCATCATTATCTAAACCAACAACAGTTCCTTCACGAATATCCATGGTTTGAGGTTTGCGAACATTTAGAGGGCTTCTTGAGCGAACCATGTCACCGACTTGAAGACGATCCTTGGAGAGATACCATGTGGTGTAACCAGAGACAATAGATTTTTCTTTGATTGGTCGGCTTCCAAGGCCAATCCATCCTCCATCACTGTTAACAGCAGTTTGTGAGCTGCAAGTTCAGTTGCAAATTATCAGAGTGCAACCCAGAGGAAAAGGAGTAAAAAGGGAAGAGACTAAAAAATTATTAGATCCTGTTTCTTATTTGAATTAGATTTGTCCTTAAATCAGAGCATAGACACTGCAGTAGAATGCTCCAAGCTCTTAAGCATTTTCAGAGCAGATTTTACCAAAATATCTTATTTCAAATTGCTATAATAATATTTTCATGAACTCTAGCAAACAACACAATAGCAAGATTAATACTTTGGTACTAATGTATATACAATGAACACATGGAAACCATTTAACAGCAATAATCATATAACCACTTTTAACAGTGATTAGAACTGTATTCAATTGGCTATCACAAAAATTTATGCTGATCACAATTACAACAAGAAATATATGCAGTTCAGCTGTACCTAGTATGTCACATATAACATTAGCTGAGAAGTTCAGGAAAAATTCATGCGTTACACTAGCAGCTACATCTTCAAAACAAACAGAGCATATCAATCCCTTTCAAATTGGGACACTCACAAACTCAGTACTCGCAAAGGCAAAAATATGGCAGAACCTACAAAATTTTTCTCCTTAAAATGCGGAAAACTTGACACAATGTTGAAGCTACTATTTCTTGCATTCATGAATCAAAAACCTCAAATGTTGAAGCAAGCAGTGAGACAGGGAAATTGAAGATCAGAGATGTAAGTGAGATTGGGATGTGGGGAGATATTTTGCTAATCATTTGCCATAGCTATGATAGTTCATGGGACTATAGTTCCAAAAGCTAAAACTAGCAAGAACTTCATAAGGAACATATAATTATTCAACATCAACCCCTTACAGAGATTGTGACCTGAATCCAATGAAATGAAAGAATAGTGGTGTTTTCTCTTCTATGTCTATAACTCTATAAAGATCTCATCGCCTAGCGCCCAAAGTTGAGGAAGAGAGTAAAAATATTTGTTAAACATCTTATCATCATGAAAATATAATCAACTACTGGCTATAAAATTGTTTCTTCAATAAAATACCAAGTGTTGAAAGAAAGGCAAAAGCAAATACCTATCAAATGCGAGTAAAATATCTGAAACTAATGGTCTATTTCTGAGATCATACTCAAAGCAACCACTGATAACATTCTCAACTGCTGGAGGCAAGCCACTTGGGATGTGTGGTTTTTCTTTTTTAATCACAACCGAATGATATATTTCTTTAATTGATTTCCCAAACCATGGCTGAACACCAGTCAACATCTCCACCATGCTACACCCAAATCCCCAAATGTCAGTCTCCCAGGACAAAGGACCTCTTACTTCAGGTTCCCACTGTTCTGGAGCCATGTAATTAGGAGTTCCAAGCCTAAGAGCCATATCAGAGTCAGACAATGGAATCCCAAGAAGTAGATATGGGATCCCAAAATCCCCCAGAAATAGTTGATTCTGTTCATTTAGAAGAAAGTTGGAAGGCTTCAAGTTGAGCACCAACAACCCTATTGAGTTCAACTCAAGAAGACCTCTTGCTAATTGGATCCCATACCTGTAAATATTAGCCACTCTAAGGATTTCACGGGTCCACTAAAAGCACAACGTGCTTCACAAAGAAGAAATATATAACAACATATCACCTTAAGACATCAGGCAACGAAAGCTTGCCTCCTTTTGACCGAGCCATTTGATCACCCACAGATCCTTCGTAAAATTTCATTGCAATGCAGATCTGCAAAATTATTTCAAAACCAAACTCATTTTATGAGCTGTGTGAAAGACTGAACCCAACCACGTTATTTAGTTACAAACCTTGAGGAAAATTTAAGTCTAGCATCACTTTTGTGATTTGAATCATGAGGGCACCAAAGTATACCAGTATGAAAAGGACATTGAAAAATTAATGCTGAAAGAGTCACCTTTCCATTTACAATAGAGACACCATGCAACCAGCAAACACCTTGGAGCTCTCGGCACTTCAAGAATAACTCCTCAAACTTATCAACAAACTTTTGCATATGCTCCTCCTTCAATGGATGCAACATCTTAACAGCAACTTCATGGTACTCGTCAAAATCATCAGCTGTCTGATGATGAGTAGCCAGCCAAACATCACCAAAAGGGCCTCGCCCTATCCTATGCTTAAGTTTCAACGAGGCAGGATTAATCCATGGTTTGGTCTGAGGAGGTGTAGCCACAACAGTCCTAAGGTGCTCAGGATCTCCTTCAAAAAGCTCATACTCAAAGGAAGGAACCTGCTTGGATGCTTTAATCTGTTCAGCCATTCCTCCTATATAGGAAAAAAAAATAAAAACAGATATTTTAATATTAAGCAGAATGTATTAAATACATAATGAAAACACTAATACATAAGGCTTTTATTCCCTGGCGCATCTAGAATACAAGTAAATGAAGAATTAATGCTTTACCAAATGGTTAAGAACATATGTACCCCAAAAAAAAAAAGGTTAACAACTTAATTCCATTACCAAGCATTTTAGGAGGTTGGACCTATTTTACCAAATTTAATGCCACAAACCAAGTTGATAATAAAAAAACCAGAAGATTCACTAGCAATAAAAACCAAAGAAACCGCCCCTCTTCTTCATAACCATTTCTTTGAAATTATGATTCCTCAAACTAGAAGTTAGTACCAGCAAAGTCAAAGGCAGCTGATTAATTAGCAATAAATGAAACCATTTTGATAGCAAAGGAAACAAACAATATTTTCTTTTTCTTCAATTATTTTTATCTTCTTTTAACTCTCAGAGGAATACCAATTCTATAAACCAAGCATATCAAATTAAAAATAAAATCTCAAATTCGAGTTTTTAATCTTACATCATAACAAAACACACTACTGCCTACAAAATCAAGAGAAAAATTAACAATAAAACCACTCTCATATATACAATCGAGCATACACCGATTCCAGTTTAGATGAAAGAAGCATACGATCAAAAACACTTACAGAACACTAAAAAGAATTCATTTTGAGAACAACCCATTCAAAAATTTAAATTCTTTGTCTGATTTTCATGTCCTGGGAATGAAAAGTTTAAAAGTGGGAAGCAAAGACTAAAGTCACTTTCCTCTTTCCTACAGTTTCTCTGGAAACAAACATGGAGAGCAAAACTTACCAGTGAAAGACAAAGGGGTGTTCGGGCTCGCTAGCGAACTCGAACTTCAAAAAACCTGAAACTAAACAAGCTGAAAAGTTAAAATTGGAGAAAGAATTTGACTAGGTTGAGTTTTAGTTGAAGGGAAAGACTCGAAGAGAGAAGAGGCTGAGGAGAGTTTGGTCACTTGCCACAGCTGGAAATATAGAGTATTTAGTGCTGCTGGGATCATCTGCTGGCCACGTCATCACGATCTTTTTGGAAGATGAACCCACTTGTGCCAAGCTTGTTACATGGTGGCTTCAGAAACAGACACGTGGAGGTTACAGTAACACTTCATATGCCAGATTTTTCCTTTGTTTTTTTTTTTAAATTATGTTCTTCTTGGACTCAAATCTCTGGGCTTGTCACATGGATCAAGCTGGCTCAAGCAGCTTTGCTCAAGCAAGGAATAGTTGGTTACTTTGATAATGGATTAAGGTTTTGTTCTGATTCAAAACTCTACAATGACAGGTTGTTTGCTTTCCCTATCTTTTGTCTTAGACTTCAAAGGCAAAAAGAGGGAAGGGAAAGAGAGAGGAGGCGGCAAGGAACAGAGAGGTGGATGGGAAGTAGAAGAATCAGTCATTTACATGGAGAAGTAACTTTTTCCAGGAAGATAGACCACGCCAACTTCCAAGGCTAATATCTTTGTCATTACCTAGAGATAGAGAACTAATAGAAATGCATTTACATTAAACCAGTGCTGATCAGTGATGTACTCCAATGCCATCGAGATGGTTTGATAAGGAACAAGCAAGAGACCAAATTCCAGACCGAGTACCATAGAAATAAGGAACAGCCATGTCATAATTTCAAAGGTGAATGGTTGACAGACAAAGCCGCATGCACCACAAAACAAACATTAGACAATTGTAGCTTCTACTGTTGGAAATAGAAATTATTAATGCAGGCTATTAAGCTTCAGATGGAACTCAAGAAGAAGCTAAAAAGGCAATTTGTTATCCCAAATATAGGAACTTTCATGTCATCTTCTAGGAACTCGGACATTCACAAGTTCCATACAAAATAAAACATGATCACCATTTGTATCCCCAAATTTCTAATGCAAGCCTCATCATTTGTCCACTTCTGACCTTCAACATACCAGCAATATCTCCATACACAGTTTTTAAAAGAAAAATAGAGGGTCCTGTTAAATTTTTAAGCAACATTAAGTTTAGATGACAAACCTGACGACAAGAACTAAAATGCAGCAGACAGTGATGTACAAGAAAACAGGTCTAACCTTGTTTCACTTTAGTTGAGAACTATCAAATGATAGATATAAATAGAAATTTCACCAAACAAATAAATTATGGGATATGATGAAAACAAGACAACCACACAAAACAGAACATACAAATTACAATCTCAGAGGTCCAAGACAAACTAAACTTGACAAGAGAAAAGAAAAAAGCAACAATACTTCGTGATTTATTACATTTAAATTCTTCATTGTTTTCTGTAACTCTAGAAGTATATTAGACCATTGAGTAAGAGTGTCTTGAGACACTAAATCCTCCCATTCTAGCTCTTTCCAGCATCCTCCTTTCTTTCAATATTGATTTCCAAATACATGTAGCTATGGTCAAATTGATTGACTTGTCCATGCACCAGTTTCTGCCCAAAGGATAAGAAGACATGCATCAGTGCAGGAAATTTATTAGCACTTCTGCAGTTGCTCCCAATATGTTGTGTTTGCTGTACATGTAATGAAGATTGTGAAGAATTAAAGATTATCGGGTCACCTTAAGCATGGAAATTTATAAAGAGCATTCTAGCATTCTCCTATGTCATTTATGCAAACTAGATCAAGCAAAAGTCATTAATCTTAGTTTCTAAACAAATTTTTTTCAAGAAGTTTGAGACTATGTTTGATTGTCCCAGGACTACTGATAGAGTAAAAATGCGAGTATTATTTGGTCAATAGAAATTTTGAAGATTTCAGTATTCATCTTTACTGTGAATAGTGTTAGAAAAAACTTTTGAAATATCACATACCTTTAAGGCTTTATAATAAGGCCTGCATCTTCCCAATCTGCATCATGCCATCATCCGAGGCTTCATCCCTCTAGTCATCACATACAAAAGAGGGTAAAAAGGCAACTCGGGTGGCTTCATCCTTCCATTGAACCTCTTTCCACCATTCTTCATTCCCTAAAATGCTGATTTTATTCCCTTTTGCACTATCAAAGTTGAGTGGAAGCTTTTTCAGTTTTGGGCAGTTGACTGTTGTGATGTGTCTCAAACATGGGAAGGGTAAGGCATCCCAATATATGCTCTTCAATTTTGATAAATCTTGTAAAACAATCACCTCTAGCTTAGCAAATGGGCTTAGATTCGGAATTCCAACCACATTTGCATCTTCACTTATTATTTCTTCCATTCTCAAGCAAGACAGTACAGTAAGCCATGTCAGATTTGGAGCAAGAATAAGCCATGTCACGTTCCTCAAGTTTTGGCAGCTGAATAGGTAAACCTTGCTCAGTGTGTGAAAGCAAGGGTTAAGAGGATTACTATTAAAGGGAAAGAGTGAGGAGGTTTCTATCATTCTTCCTTCCCCTAATTCTTTATCGATCTTCCTTATTGCCATCTCTTCCATGCTATCACAACCCGCAACATATAGGGACTCTAAACACTCCATATTTGCTAAAAATAAAACATTCAACACCTTTGTCTCCTGCAAACGTGGGAGGTGTAGTTCCTTTGTGCATCCCCGTAAGTTGTGGAAGCTCAGAAGGTAATCAAGAGCAAAAACACTTTAATTCTATACACAACACATTCAAATGTTGCAAGCATTTCAATTCCTCTATTAGTCCTTTGTTACCTCCATTCAAGACATTGTCTTCATCTCCATCATCATAACTGTTTGTCGTAGACATTTTGAATATTTGCAACTTTGAAAATTTACATATCAATTGTCGCGGGATCTTTTGGAGATAATTTGTCTGCATCAAGTTCAAACATTTCAATTTTGACAACCTATTCAGCTTAATTGGCAACTCTCTTATCCCTGTATATGATAGATCAAGGCACTCTAGTGAAACCAATTCCGAAATTTCCTCTGACAACTCACAGAGTTCCCAGTTTGTAGACAAGGTTAGAACTCTCAGATTGTGCATAAATTGGAAGAAACCATCACTAATCACCCTCAACTTATTAGTGTTGAGAAATAAAGTTTGAAGATTAGGACATATAGGTGTTCCTCTTATATCTTCAATTCCACTATATGCCAATGACATTCTTACACCTTTCCAATTTTCAACATCAAGTGCCTTAATTGATCTTACCCCTGCTTGTACCAGAAATTTCTTCTTGACTACTTCACACTCTCGAGCTATCTATAAAGCCATATCACGGATTACATCATGCATCATTACAAATTTTGCATATTTACCTTTTTCTAATAAACAAGCATTAAGAAGGGAATTGATAATGTTGTGTCCTTGCATTCGAGCTCTACTTATGTTGTCAAATTCATCCAAAAATCCCTCACAAAACCGATAATCTATTAGCCTATTAGTGTCAATATCAAAATCTTCAGGATATAAACTACAATATAATAGGCAAGATCTCATCGTGTCATTAGGCAAGCTATCATAACTAAATTTTAAAAGAGAATACACCTGTTGATCCATTCTTACTAATTTATGCGGAAACTCTTCCAAGACCTCAATTGCATACTTCCAATCTTGGGGCATCTTCTTGCAAGCCATGGCTCGACCAATTGTGATCAGTGCAAGAGGTAGTCCTCCACATGTTGCAGCTACTTGTTTAGCCAACTCTCGAATATCTAGATGGCTGTCAAGGGTTTCTTCTCCGACCTTCTCTTCAAACAATTTCCAAGCTTCATATGTGCTTAAACACTCCACTTTGATTTTCTCACGAGCTCCCATTTCTCCACATACCTCTAAGTAGTAAGTTGTAAAAATTAATTTAGAACAATTATCCTGATTCGGTATAAGTATTCCAACTTTGATCAAATCCACCCGCTCCCACACATCATCCAATAGCAGAACAAACGTTTTTTTGCTCAAAATTCTGAAAATATCTGTAGCTTTCTCATCACAACTTTTATTCTTCCACAACTCATTTGAAAGGCCAACCTTTTCACCAATTTTTTCTTGAACCTTTTGGAGAGTATGATCTTTAGACACCACCACCCAAAGTACAATATCAAAACCGATCAGGTTATTGCTTAACTTGTTGTTAATTTGGGTCAAGAGTGTTGTTTTACCAACTCCGCCCAAGCCATATAACCCAATAATGCCCATATCTTTTTCTTCAAGAAAGCGCCAGACTTTAACCAAGGTTGGTTCCAAACCCACCGTGGGCTCAGTAGGTTTTAGATCTACTTGAGCTGCAAGTTTATTCTCAGCTACAATTTTAAAATCTCCTTGCTTCTGTAGATCAACTATTTCTGAAAGTTTTATAGTCACTTGTTTACCAAAGTTGTAGCTAAACTTAAAATTCTTGGAAAAGCAGCCACCAAAACATAATTTTTGAATTTCTTGAGGACCATTTTCGATCAATTCCTCAGCTTCTGCTCCCACAGTCTGCACGCTTGAAAGCCAGAGTTAACTTCATTGAGCCGCTCCATATGTTGTTGTTCGGCAAGATCTATCCTCCGCTTCACGTCATCCCTTCGCGCATTCAGTTTCGCCAGTTCCTTCTTCAGAGCTTTAAGATTATCTTCAAGCTTACATGTGTAACTTGCTCGTCCAACAATGCAATCCCAGCAACGAGAGACTGTATCCTCTGTTGAGAATGAGATAGTGCACAAATTTCCCATGATTTAGTGATCAAATATTTAATTGATGAACAAATTAAGAAGAATGAAAATGAATTGTGGGTTTGAGGAGGCTGCTTGTTTTGATAAATTTGGAGTGGTCGGCAGGAAGATGCAAACGCTTTTGCGCCAGTATATTTTCATAGACTTTGTCGGCCATTAGAATTAGGTTTGACTTGCGCTGGTGGCTGGTCGGTACTAAAATAATCTAATGGAAGCAAATATCAAGTGGAAGAAAACGACAACCTTCTAAGAAGAATATTAATACTAGTGTTTTCTTTTTAAATTGATGCTTCTTTTTTAATTAAAAAAAGAAGAAGAAGAAATTGATGCTCTTAAGTCTGCTTAGCACAAAATAACCAATTTCCAAATTGAAGGAATTCTTAGATCCACTTGGGGTGAAAGTTCAGTCTCGGCTACCCTTTCAAAATCTCCTTGATTCTTTATATCAACTATTTCTTCAAGTTTTATAGTCACTTGCTTACCAAAGCTGCAGCTAGACTTACAATTCTTGAAAATGCAGCCACCAAAACATAATTTCTGAATTTCTTGAGGACCATTTTCGATCAATACCTCAGCTTCTGCTACCACAGTCTGCACCCTTGAAAGCCAGAGTTGTACTTCGTTGAGCCGCTTCATACGTTGTTGTTCCGCCAGACCAACCCTCCAGTTCACGTCATCCCTTTTCGCTTGCAGTTGCTCTGATTCCCTTGTTCAAAACTCGAAGATTTTGTTTAAGCTTACATCTAGAACTTGCTTGTCCAGCAATGCGATCCCAACAACGATAGACTGTGTTGTCCGTTGAGATAGAGATTGAGCACAAATTTCGCATGATTTAGTGATCAAATATTTGGTTGAAGAACAAAGAAGGATGAAATGAATTGTGGGTTTGAGGAGACTGCTTGTTTGGATGAACTCCTGAGTGATCCACAGGAAGATGCAACGCTTTTGCGCTAATGTAATGAATTTGTCTACCATAAGCATTAGGATTGTTTATTAACTGCGCTGGTAATTGGTTGGTAGTAAAATAATTTAGATTGAATTATTGGTGAACGGATTGCTTTCAATCTAGTGGAAGAAAACGGACAACCTTTGAACAAGAATAATAATACTACTATTTTCCTGGAATTTTCTTGTGTCTTCAATTCAATGTATGTGTTCATCATTTGGAAGTTTAGATCTTTCTTACCTTACAGTCACCTACCTAATCATATGCAATGGCTATTTTCCCCCAAATATATATATATATATATATATATACACACGTAAATATATTTAGTGTAATAGCAAGAATTCCACTAAATCAGCCATTACCTTTTTACGCGTGCTTACTCTACCCTGCTCCTTGTGTAATTGTCAATTAAAATTTTACAACGCAAGTATACGTATCGAACAGATAATATATAAGCAAGCAAAGTATCGATCTCATAGAAAATTAATTTAAAATTTTATTAAGTACTAAAATTAGAACAATTTAATTTTATTCAAACAACTCAAATTGAGTAATTAAATAAAACTAATAAACTAAAATTTAAACTAACAAAAAAAATCAAAATAATAAGTTGAGAAAAGATCAAATTAAATAAGTTTAGGATTACAATATTCCTCACACTTCATCTAAATTTTAGATCTCTTCCTTAACTTATTTCAATGGGTTGAATTGCTAACTTAAAGTTTTAAATTATTTATAAGAGTCTCCCAACTCAACTTATAAAAATATTTATTTTAACTAAAACACTATATCCCTATGTGAATTGAAATTAAAACAGACTCATTAAATTCATGTTCTAATCTAACTACATATGGCCTATAGGTATATCCCTATCTTATATGCAAATCAATTAAATTGATCATATGCTATCTCAATTTTAGTCTACACTAAACTCCCTTTTTCAAGTTTGTTTAGGTTCCTAAATCAATTTAATTGTTGATCAGGCAATTAAAAGCATTAAGAACAAATTGGAATAAACAATTCAATTCCCATTGAAAATAAGTAAGAAAGAAATTAAAAACTTAGACTACATGTGAGTTCAATTGCAATCATAGAAAAAGTAAATTAACTACGCATAATTGCAAAATCAAATAATATTGTATATAATTCAACCATTGAAAATAACAAGAAGAATAAAAGCCAAGGAAGAAACAAAACAATATTTGTCGTCTTGATTTTCGTGTTTCAGCCTCAACTTCTGACTTCTTGAATCTCCAAAGGTTTTCTCTTAATGTTCTTGAAAAATATCCTATTTATATTAACAAACTTAACCTAAACTTCCTCAAGTTGACCTATGGTTGAATTGGGTTTAAAAATATAATGAGAAGCCCAAAAAATCACTTGACAGTCTTTACAAACTGTTATTCCCAGCACAGTACATCTAGTAACTTTCTGATGTAAGTTTCTCTATCTTAGAGGCAGAACTGGGTAAAGTGATCCTCATGAAAGTTGTAGCTCAGTCTCTTAGCTTTCCAATGGTCTAAAAATAGTAGCAATTGGAGTTCTGTAGCTCAATATATGGCTAAAACACTGAAGCATATACAAGTAGACTTCTGGGTCTTTTAGCACTTTACTTTTCAAAATTAAGTCCAATTACTTTAGGTCCTACCAAAAATATAAAAACTAATAAATATTAACCAAATTAAAGGAAATAACATAAAATTAAATAACTTACTTAAAAATAACTAAATATTAAATAAATTATAATTAAAAATTGAGAACTTAGCTAATATTTAATAACAAAATTAAAATAAAATAATTTTCTAAAATAGAATTATCAGTAATCATCCTAAATCAGCCTCCTAAACATTGCAGAGGGAGCTAACTTGAACTCAGGTGCATGAGAACCATCCTCTCAGGAAGTGAGCTAACTTGAACTCTGGGAGAGGAATAAAGCAAGGAGGGATCAATCTTACAATAACATGATAATATACACCTCCAAACTTGAACTTTGGGAGAGGAATAAAGCAAGGAGGGATCAATCTTACAATAACATGATAAAATACACCTCCAAAGCAGACAAATTACAATTCACAGCATTATGTGGTTTCTCATGATGACAACTTATGTGCAATTTGCGAATAGGCCAAATAGTAGGAAAAAAACCATACAGGTTGATGATAAAAGATTATCATCCTATCTCATGGTTGGTTGGTGTGCATTTAAAATAAAGGATCGGATAACAAAGAGAATTAGTCATCCTTTTAGTGTAGGATGACTCAATTCTCTCCAAAAAAGAAAAGATTATTTTAATCCATGACATTAAATGGTAAATGCTTTTACATTTTTTATTTTACTCCTTGAACTTATATCTAAAAATTGATTAAGCTAATGTAATATGACAAGTGCCATTGTTTGATTCACTAATTTAAAATAGGGGTGAGTAAAAGTTGATTAAAATAACTTAATCAAATTAACTGACAAAATTCAATCAATTTGGATCCGTTAATTTGATTAATTCAGTTATTTTACTTAAAGATGTCAATACTTAAGTCAATTATGTTAAGTCGATTCAGTTAAAAAAATTTGAAGTCGATTAACCAAATTAATCGACTTTGTATTTACTTTTTTTTTAAAAGATACTTTTGCATGTATGTAACTCACACAGTTTCTCCATATTCACGTATAAATTAAGGGCTCAGATTGCATCAATTAACCAAAAATAATATACAAATAGCACATAATTAATCTCATTAGTATTTTATTTTTTGTTATTTTTAAAATTTATTTATTTATTTATATATATAAATATATAATTCATGTCAATATTCAATTTCCAAATGTTGCAATAAAAAATTAATTTATATAATAAATTTTTATATAAACATTAATATAATTGATACAATCATATACAACACCTATAGAAAACTAAACATAATGCAAAACTATATCAAAATATCTTTATTTACAAAATATGTGACTATGATCTCACTTATTTATCTAAAAATGTTCAAAAATGTGAAACAGTTTTTTATTAATCAATTTACTTTATTTGAACAAATCACTTATGAAAATTACAAAGCACTTAATTGAGTAATTAATTAATCTAAGTGGCTTAAGTCCTAACCCCTAACATCTACGTGATAAATTAATCTATTTATATAACTTAGTAACATAATCTAATTATCCTAATTAATAAATTGATTATGGTAATTTCCATCACCCAAAAATTAAAATAAGTCCTTAAAACTTAAAATTTGTAATATAAACATAAATATAGAATAAACCCTCGCTCTTTGAAACTTAAAAATTAAAACAAGTCCTAATGTCCTATAAAGCTATAAGCCTTGTCTAATTATCCAATTATCTAATTTCCATCACCACAAAATTTATTAGGTGAATACTAAAAGATAATTAAAAATTGAACTCTCATTCCGTCATATAGAAAAAAATATATAAATATTTTAATGATATCCATACCAATACCGTAAAGTCGATTAAATGGCCAAGTCAATTAAGTGCAAAATTTGATTTGTTTGGTTAACTTTCTACACAATTATGTCAGTTAATGAAAGTTAGAAAAAATTCATGCATAACAGCAACACCTACATCTTCAAAACAAAAAGAGCAAATCAATCCCTTTCGATATTGTACTTTCCATTTGTCATTTTCATTAGGAAGAGATCATCATCTCCCTTGTGAGTTAGGGTTTAGTCAAATTAACCTTGATTTAACATGTAATTGGTATAAATGTTTCAATAATATATATCTACGAATTATGTGTATGTTTGAATTATGTGTATGTTTGACGTGACTTTTTTACAACTTATTTACTTTTTAAAAGTAAAAGTTAAATCAAATAAAATTTTTGAAAAACTCTTAAAGAAAATAATTTTTTTAAAAAAATTAAATTTTTAATAAAAGATTTTTAAAAAATTACAAAGAGAAGTTTTCTTTTTTTTTAAAATAAACCAATTTTTTCAAGAAATACTATTCTCTCTCAATCAACTCGCTCTCTTCTCTCTTTCTTTGCAAATCACCATTTTTCAATGTCAAATCCAATCTCTCTCTCCTCTACCTCTTTCTACAAAGATTATTAAAAAAAAGAAAAAAACACAAAAAAAGAAGATCTAATAACATAATAGCAAAATATAAGATTCTTTTGTTCTTATAAAGATCAAGAGAAAAAAAATCTAAAATTTAAAGTTGCATTACAATTTAAAGGTTTTTTTTTCTTTTTCATAAAAAAAATCTAATACTATTATTACTATATAAGTTTGAGAGTTTTTCTATTTCTTATGGATTTATTTGATTTTAATATCTGAAATTGTATATAAATTCCAAGTAGATTTGTTTTGTTTTGATTGTTTAAGTGATTGTAGATGGCATGAATACTTTTGTGGTAATTTTAACTAAAATTAAAACTTAGATAGTTTATTTTATCAAAAAAACTTATTAACCAGTTATAGCTTAATCTTAAAAGTTATTATAAAAACTATACAATTACTTTTAATCTAAAAAACATTAAGCTAAACAGGCTTTATATATGGTGCAATTTAATTAGACAGATCGACTAACAACTCAAATTTTTCAAGAAATGTAACTTTCAGACCAAGGGCCCAACGCAGTGTGGAAGCCATGACCTATCTCCTTGTGGAATCATCCTGGATCAGCCTCCTCAACATTGCAGGGTGAATCTTGGATAGTATTTACAATGAAAGTCTGTCAAAGAAGAAACATTGCAGGCTAAACTTGCGCCACGCTTGTTACATGGTGGCTTCAGAAACAGACACGTCATCCCTTTGCGCATTCAGTTTCGCTAATTCCACACTGAGAGCTTTGAGATTATCTTCAAGCTTACGTGTGTAACTTGCATGTCCAACAATGCAATCCAAGCAATGAGAGACCGTACCCTCCGTTGAGATTGAGATTGAGCACAAATTTCCCATGATTTAGTGATAAAAAATTTGATTGATGAACAAAGAAGAATGAAATGAAATGAATTGTGGGTTTGAAGAGTCTGCTTGTTTTGATGAATTTGTGGTGTTCATAGGGAGATGCAACGCATTTGCGATAATGTATTGACTTAGACTTTTGTTGGCCAATTTTCGGCCATTAGAATTTGGATTGTTTAGTGGCTGCATCGGTGATTGGTTGGTACTAAGATAATATAGGTTGAATTATTAAAGAGCACATTGCTCTCAATGTAGTTGAAGAAAAGGACAAGCTTTCAATAAGAATCTGAATAATAACACTACTTATTTGACTGCTATATATAAATAGGTAATTCTCTTTCAATTCAACAAAGAAAAAGAAATTGATGCTCTTTTAACTGCTATGATGAAAAATCTTGAAAGAAGGACACCTTGTAGCATGCACTATATTATTATATGTTTGGCTTTTCTTTTTCCTTGAAATATATTTTTGATAATCATACTAGGCAAGACAAAATGTTCACTTCCCCTTTGAACTTCTCAAGAGTTTTTACATTTTCCTTTTGTTGGTGAGTTTGACATTACATGTCCAAACCAAACAAATTGACCTGAAAGTGATGAGGCGGTATGAAAAGAAAAAAAAAAAAGAAATATTGATAAGTGAAATTAACAAGAATTAGTTTAACCTTTTTGTATATTTGATATATCAATTAATATAGTTAATTATTTAATAAAAATTGCAACAAATTCTAAATAGTTTTACTTTATCACCCTTTTGTAAATGACTGACTCATTAGTCAGTTCCAGTTATTTAACTATGACAATTGGAATTTAGACAGATTGACTAACAAGTTGAATTTTTCAAGAAACAGGACTTTTCAGACCAAGGGCACAATGCAGTGTGGAAGCCATCACTTATCTCCTTGAGGAATCATCCTGGATCACCCTTCTAAACATTGCAGGGGGAATCTTGGATAGTATTTACAATGAGAGTCTTTCAAAGAAGAAACATGCATAATAAACATCTTGGATAGAATATGGTCAGTTGTGTTGTGTGGGAATCCTTGGGTCTATGCCATTCATTGGAATGCCTTTTATGATTAAGCTTTCAAAATTGAGCCACATGGTTAGTATAGGATAAACTAGGTCCGTCAAATGTAAAGACCTTTGGGGCAAGCCTTGTGCAGTTGCGTGAAGAGTGCAAAGGTAATTAGCATCGGGACGTCATTAGGTGGTTATATTGGTACCTTAAATTTTTTCTACTTCCTTTTGGTAATTTTGGGTAATGGTTTTCTTACAATTTGATTAAACTTTGTCAGTCTTTGTATAGCATTCAAATGATTTTATTTGTATGCAGTTAGATTTTCTCTCAAAGAGAAAATTATTTATTCTTTACTCTACTCTTCAAATTACTTTTCACATTTTGACAGAGAAATAAATTTTTACATTAGTGTATTTTAGCTTAAAGAGTTTGAAATTTATTTTCAACTTGTTTATTCATTAATTTGTTTTTTTTTTAATTGAGGGAGGGGGGATTTGAACCCTGCTTTTTAAGCAGGGGGATAATGCACAAACCAATGAGTCAAATGCACGGGTGCATTCATTAATTTGTTTATTAAATTACTTTTGACATGTTTTAATGTGAAAACAAATTTGACAAATTTGTTTTCAAGCTTGCCTTTATTAAAAGTTTAATTTGTTGAAAAGAAATTTTATAAATCTAATTCACTCTTTTTGGTTATTTTCGCATTATTATTGAGTTGACATTTTTCACAATTAACTGATCAAAAGTTTAGATTTATTAAGCACATAATTAAAAAAGTGAGAAAATATATTATTTTTATTAATTATTCTGATTTTTACATAAAAAATGAGCTAAATAATTGAGAATAAATATGTGAAAGGAAGAGAAACTAAATATTTATTAGGCTTGAGAGATAGATAAATATTTTAATAATTATTCTAATTTTTGTATAGTTTTATATAACTAATTATATTATTATTATAAAATTAAGAGGTCTACAAAAAATTTGGAGCGTAAAGCCACCACTTTGGTGGCTTTACCCTTGAGCTGGCACTATATATATTGAAAAGTAGATCATTTGTGTTTATGATTCAACATAAGGACTAGATCAGTCTCATGACTAAGTCATTGGTTCATCAAGTCCAATTTTAATAATTACATGCTTATTAATATTAATTTGAATTTATAAGTTTCTGAATATTATTTAAATTGATTACTCTACGATAGAAACAATAACCAATTATATACATTTTTTTTTATTTCTTGTATGCCTACTTATACGATATATATATATATATATATATGCCTATTTGGCTGAAAAATAAAATTATTTCATAAGAATATTTTTACTCCATTATTAATAAAAAAATTCATATAATTTTTTAAAAAATTAATACATATATTATTTATTTAAACGACTATGTATATTATAGTTGCAACATATATAGCATAGAATAATTGTAGGTTCCAAAATCTTTCAAAATTTACATATATTAGTAATTAAAAAAATGGAAGACTATTACAGCTCAAATCTTAGATTCTACCAACCCCATCCCACCCTTACCACATCAGTTTTTTGATTTATTTCATTTTGGATATAATGATTTATTAAACCGTTTGAAAGTGTGATATATTGAAATGTTCTTAAATGAATTATATGATATATTAAAAATGATACTTAATCCGGTAAAGTATTTATGGCTATACTTGCTGAGCTATAATTTGCTCATTCTTTTATTTATAATTTAGCAAATAATTAAAGATGAGAGCTTTAGAATTATGGAAGTTAAGAGAACAATTTAAACAATTTAATTTAATGTCAAAACATTATTAACAATTTTGAGACTTTTCCACATGTAAGTGATATATAGATAAATAAAAATATAAATATGAAATTTTAATTATAATTAGCATCATTTCATTTGAGAACTTCTGTAAGAATGAAATATAACAAGATTTTGTATTACTTTAGAGATTAGTCTCAAGATAATATCTCGTTTTTGGAGCACGACACACCTATTGTTAGGATCTTTTTGGAAGATGAACCTGCTCGCGCCACGCTTGTTACATGGTGGCTTCAGAAACAGACCCGTGGAGGTAACAGTAACATTCATATGCCAGATTTTTCCTTTGTTTTTCTTTTTTTTTTTTAATTATGTTCTTTTCTGGACTCAAATCTCTGGGCTTTCGCATGGATCAAGCTGGCTCAACCAGCTTTGCTTAGGCGAGGAATAGTACTCAACAAGGACAGGTTGTTTGTTATCCCATCTTTGTCTTAGACTTCAAAGAGAAAAAGAGGGAAGGGAAAGCGAAAGGAGGCGGCAAGGAACAGAGAGGTGGATGGGAAGTAGAAGAATCAGTCATTTACATGGAGAAGTAACTTTTTCCAGGAAGATAAACCCGGCCAACTTCCAAGGCTAATGTCTTTGTCATTACCATAGAGATGGAGAACAACTAGACAAGCACTTGCATTAAATTAGTGCTGATCAGTGATGGACTCCAATGCCACCGAGATGGTTTGATAAGGAACAAGCAAGAGGCCAAATTCCAGACTGAGTATCATAGAAATAGGCAAGAGTTATGTGACAATTTCAAGGTGAATTGTTGACAGACAAAGCCGCATGCACCACAAAACAAACATTAGACAATTGTAGCTTCAACTGTTTGAAATAGAAATTATTAATGCAGGCTATTAAGCTTCAGATCATCTAGGAGCCCAAACACTCACAAGTTCCATACAAGACAAAACATGATCACCGTTTGTTATCCCAAAATTTCTAATGCAAGCCTCGTCATTATAGCCACTTCGGACCTTCACCATACCAGCAATATCTCCACATATTTAGTTTTCAAAGAAAAAATAGATGGTACTGTTAAATTTCTGAGCAACATGGTTTAGATGACAAACCTCACGATAAGAAGTCAAGAACTAAAATGCAGCAAGCAGCGATGCACAATCATCACGACAATAAGTCAAGAACTAAAATGCAGCGAGCAGCGATGCACAATCAAACAGGTCTAATCTTGTTTCATTTTAGTTGAGAACTATCAAATGATAGATACAAATGGAAATTTCGCCACAAATCAAGTATGGGATATGATGAAAACAGGACAACCACACAAAACAGAACATACAAATTACAATCTCAGAGGTCCAAGACAAACTAAACTTGACAAGAGAAAAGAAAAATAGCAACAATACTTTGTGGTGTATTACACCTGAGTTCTTCGTTGTTTTATGCTCCTTAAGATCATAACTCCAGAAATTTATTAGACCATTGAGTAAGTGTCCTGGACACTAAATCCTCCCATTCTAGCTCTTTCTAGCATCCTTCCTCTCTTTCAGCGTTGATTTCCAAATACATGTAGCAATCGTCAAACTGATTAACTTGTCCATGCACCAGTCTCTGCCCAAAGAATAAGAAAACCTGCAGATGTGCAGAAAAATATGAATAGTGTGGAGATAGTTTAAACTTTTAAAATTAACAATAAAGAAAAAAAAAGTAGAAGCACTAAGATTGGGATTTAGAGACCTTATTGTATCTAACGGTTAGCATGCTATCTCACCTTCGAAAACAATGATAATATCAAAGACAAAAATAAGAGAAAAATGACTTCTGAAATGTCACACACCTTTCTTTTGCGGTCTTTACCAAAAGAAACAGTTAAGATATCGATTGCGTCCATCCTGGGACTCTACCTCTTTCCACCACTCTGCACATTTGAAAGAGGGCAAAAAACATTTTCGAGTGGCTTCATCCTTCCATTGAATCTTTTCCCACCACTCCTTATATCCTTCAATGCTGATTTGATTCCCACTGTCCAAGTTGAGTGGAAGGTTCTCTAGTTTTGAGCAATTGAATACTTTGATTTTTCTTAAACGTGGGAAGGACAAGGCATCCCAGTATATGCTCTTCAATTCCGGTAGACCTCGTAAATCAAGCTCTTCTAGATTCGCAAATAGACTTGGGTTCAGAATTCCAACCACATCTGTGACTTTATCACTTATTATTTCTTCCATTCTTGAGCAAAACACTACATAAAGGTACGTTAAATTTGGAGCAAGAATAAGCCACGTGATGTCTCTCAAGTTGTTGCAACTGCAGAGGGAAACTCTTCTCAGTGTGTGAAAGCAAGGAGCCTTCTCTATCTTCCTTATTACCATCTTTTCCATGCTTTCGCAAAATCTAATTATTAGGCTCTCTAAATGCTCCATTTGTGTTAAAGATAAAATATCCAACACCTTTGTCTTGCTCAAATCTCGGAGGAATAGTCGTTCAGTGCATCTTCGTAAGTTGTGGAAGCTCAAAAGGCTTTCTAGAGCGAAGACACTTCTTATTTCTATATTCAGCTCATTTAAATGTTGCAAGCATTTCAATTCCTCTATTAGACCTTCATGATCACCATTTAGGACATTATCTTCATCCACTAGATCTTCATAAACGTCAAATAATACAGACATTCCGAACCTTTGCAGCTCTGAAAATCTACATATCAATTGTCGTGGGATTTTTTGGAGTTGCAATGTCTCATGCAAATTCAAAACTTTCAGTTTTGACAACCTATTCAACTCAATTGGCAACTCCACTATTCCTGTATGTGATAGATTGAGGCACTCTAGTGAAACCAGGTTTGAAATTCCCTTTGGCAACTCAAGGAGATGAACGTTTCCATACAAGTTTAGAACTCTCAGATTGCACATAAATTGGAAGAAACCATCACTAATCATCATCAAATTGTTTTCACTAAGAAATAAAGTTTGAAGATTAGGACATCTAGGTGTTCCTCTCAGATCTATAATACCACTCTTCGCCAATGACATTCTTACACCTTCCCAATTTTCAACATCATGTGCCATATTTAATTGCACCCCTGCTCGTACCAGAAATTTCTTCTCAGGTGCTTCACACTCACGTGCTATCCACAAAGTCATGTCACGGACCACATCATGCATCTTTACAAATATTGCTTCTTCACATCTTTCCAATAAACAAGCATTACAAAGAAAATTGATAATGCTATACCCTTGCATTCGAGCTCTACTTATGTTGTCAAATTCATCCAAAAATCCCTCACAAAACCAATAATCTATTAGCCAAATTATGCCAATTGTTTGATCTTCAGGATACAAACTACAATACAAAAGGCAAGATCTCATCAATTCATTAGGCAAGCTATCATAACTAAATTTTAGAAGAGAATACACCTGTTCATCCATTCTTTCTAATTTGTGCGGAAATTCTTTCAAGACCTCAATTGCATATTTCCAATCTTGGGGTATCTTTTTGCAAGCCATGGCTCGACCAATTGTAATCAATGCAAGAGGTAGTCCTCCACACTTTGCAACTACTTGTTTAGCTAACCCTCGAATATCTGGATGGCTGTCAAGGGTTTCTTCTCCAACCTTCTCTTCAAACAATTTCCAAGCTTCATCTTTGCTTAAACACTCTATTTTGATTTTTTCACGAGCTCCCATTTCTCCACATACTTGTAAGGAACGAGTTGTAAAAATTAATTTAGAACCATTATCTTGATTTGGTACAGGTATTCCAACTTTGATCAAATCCACCCGCTCCCACACATCATCCAACAACAGAACAAACTTTTTTTCACTCAAAACTCTAAAAATATCTATAGCTTTCTCATCACAACTTTTATTCTTCCACATCTCATTTGAAAGGCCAACCTTTTCACCAATTTTTTCTTGAACCCTTTCGATTGTGTGATCTTTAGACACAACCACCCAAATTACAACATCATAACCGATTAGCATATCTCTTAACTTGTTGTTAATTAGGGTCAAGAGTGTTGTTTTACCAACTCCTCCCAAGCCATGTAACCCAATAATGCCCACATTGTTTTCTTCAAGTAAGCGCCAGACTTTAACCAATGTTGGTTCCAAACCCACCGTGGGCTCAGTAGGTCTTACTTCCACTTGGTGTGCAAGTTCATTCTCAGCTACCCTTTCAAAATCTCCTTCATCCTTTAGATCAACTATTTCTGCAAGTTTTCTAGTCACTTGTTTACCAAAGTTGTAGCTAGACTTACAATTCTTGGAAAAGCAGCCACCAAAACATAATTTCTGAATTTGTTGAGTGCCACTGTTGATCAATTCCTCAGCTTCAGCTCCCACAGTCTGGACCCTTGAAAGCCAGAGTTGAACTTGGTTGAGCGGCTCCATACGTTGTTGTTCGGCAAGATCTACCCTCCGCTTCACGTCATCCCTTCGCGCATTCAGTTTCGCCAATTCCACACTGAGAGCTTTGAGATTATCTTCAAGCTTACGTGTGTAACTTGCATGTCCAACAATGCAATCCAAGCAATGAGAGACCGTACCCTCCGTTGAGATTGAGATTGAGCACAAATTTCCCATGATTTAGTGATAAAAAATTTGATTGATGAACAAAGAAGAATGAAATGAAATGAATTGTGGGTTTGAAGAGTCTGCTTGTTTTGATGAATTTGTGGTGTTCATAGGGAGATGCAACGCATTTGCGATAATGTATTGACTTAGACTTTTGTTGGCCAATTTTCGGCCATTAGAATTTGGATTGTTTAGTGGCTGCATCGGTGATTGGTTGGTACTAAGATAATATAGGTTGAATTATTAAAGAGCACATTGCTCTCAATGTAGTTGAAGAAAAGGACAAGCTTTCAATAAGAATCTGAATAATAACACTACTTATTTGACTGCTATATATAAATAGGTAATTCTCTTTCAATTCAACAAAGAAAAAGAAATTGATGCTCTTTTAACTGCTATGATGAAAAATCTTGAAAGAAGGACACCTTGTAGCATGCACTATATTATTATATGTTTGGCTTTTCTTTTTCCTTGAAATATATTTTTGATAATCATACTAGGCAAGACAAAATGTTCACTTCCCCTTTGAACTTCTCAAGAGTTTTTACATTTTCCTTTTGTTGGTGAGTTTGACATTACATGTCCAAACCAAACAAATTGACCTGAAAGTGATGAGGCGGTATGAAAAGAAAAAAAAAAAAGAAATATTGATAAGTGAAATTAACAAGAATTAGTTTAACCTTTTTGTATATTTGATATATCAATTAATATAGTTAATTATTTAATAAAAATTGCAACAAATTCTAAATAGTTTTACTTTATCACCCTTTTGTAAATGACTGACTCATTAGTCAGTTCCAGTTATTTAACTATGACAATTGGAATTTAGACAGATTGACTAACAAGTTGAATTTTTCAAGAAACAGGACTTTTCAGACCAAGGGCACAATGCAGTGTGGAAGCCATCACTTATCTCCTTGAGGAATCATCCTGGATCACCCTTCTAAACATTGCAGGGGGAATCTTGGATAGTATTTACAATGAGAGTCTTTCAAAGAAGAAACATGCATAATAAACATCTTGGATAGAATATGGTCAGTTGTGTTGTGTGGGAATCCTTGGGTCTATGCCATTCATTGGAATGCCTTTTATGATTAAGCTTTCAAAATTGAGCCACATGGTTAGTATAGGATAAACTAGGTCCGTCAAATGTAAAGACCTTTGGGGCAAGCCTTGTGCAGTTGCGTGAAGAGTGCAAAGGTAATTAGCATCGGGACGTCATTAGGTGGTTATATTGGTACCTTAAATTTTTTCTACTTCCTTTTGGTAATTTTGGGTAATGGTTTTCTTACAATTTGATTAAACTTTGTCAGTCTTTGTATAGCATTCAAATGATTTTATTTGTATGCAGTTAGATTTTCTCTCAAAGAGAAAATTATTTATTCTTTACTCTACTCTTCAAATTACTTTTCACATTTTGACAGAGAAATAAATTTTTACATTAGTGTATTTTAGCTTAAAGAGTTTGAAATTTATTTTCAACTTGTTTATTCATTAATTTGTTTTTTTTTTAATTGAGGGAGGGGGGATTTGAACCCTGCTTTTTAAGCAGGGGGATAATGCACAAACCAATGAGTCAAATGCACGGGTGCATTCATTAATTTGTTTATTAAATTACTTTTGACATGTTTTAATGTGAAAACAAATTTGACAAATTTGTTTTCAAGCTTGCCTTTATTAAAAGTTTAATTTGTTGAAAAGAAATTTTATAAATCTAATTCACTCTTTTTGGTTATTTTCGCATTATTATTGAGTTGACATTTTTCACAATTAACTGATCAAAAGTTTAGATTTATTAAGCACATAATTAAAAAAGTGAGAAAATATATTATTTTTATTAATTATTCTGATTTTTACATAAAAAATGAGCTAAATAATTGAGAATAAATATGTGAAAGGAAGAGAAACTAAATATTTATTAGGCTTGAGAGATAGATAAATATTTTAATAATTATTCTAATTTTTGTATAGTTTTATATAACTAATTATATTATTATTATAAAATTAAGAGGTCTACAAAAAATTTGGAGCGTAAAGCCACCACTTTGGTGGCTTTACCCTTGAGCTGGCACTATATATATTGAAAAGTAGATCATTTGTGTTTATGATTCAACATAAGGACTAGATCAGTCTCATGACTAAGTCATTGGTTCATCAAGTCCAATTTTAATAATTACATGCTTATTAATATTAATTTGAATTTATAAGTTTCTGAATATTATTTAAATTGATTACTCTACGATAGAAACAATAACCAATTATATACATTTTTTTTTATTTCTTGTATGCCTACTTATACGATATATATATATATATATATATATGCCTATTTGGCTGAAAAATAAAATTATTTCATAAGAATATTTTTACTCCATTATTAATAAAAAAATTCATATAATTTTTTAAAAAATTAATACATATATTATTTATTTAAACGACTATGTATATTATAGTTGCAACATATATAGCATAGAATAATTGTAGGTTCCAAAATCTTTCAAAATTTACATATATTAGTAATTAAAAAAATGGAAGACTATTACAGCTCAAATCTTAGATTCTACCAACCCCATCCCACCCTTACCACATCAGTTTTTTGATTTATTTCATTTTGGATATAATGATTTATTAAACCGTTTGAAAGTGTGATATATTGAAATGTTCTTAAATGAATTATATGATATATTAAAAATGATACTTAATCCGGTAAAGTATTTATGGCTATACTTGCTGAGCTATAATTTGCTCATTCTTTTATTTATAATTTAGCAAATAATTAAAGATGAGAGCTTTAGAATTATGGAAGTTAAGAGAACAATTTAAACAATTTAATTTAATGTCAAAACATTATTAACAATTTTGAGACTTTTCCACATGTAAGTGATATATAGATAAATAAAAATATAAATATGAAATTTTAATTATAATTAGCATCATTTCATTTGAGAACTTCTGTAAGAATGAAATATAACAAGATTTTGTATTACTTTAGAGATTAGTCTCAAGATAATATCTCGTTTTTGGAGCACGACACACCTATTGTTAGGATCTTTTTGGAAGATGAACCTGCTCGCGCCACGCTTGTTACATGGTGGCTTCAGAAACAGACCCGTGGAGGTAACAGTAACATTCATATGCCAGATTTTTCCTTTGTTTTTCTTTTTTTTTTTTAATTATGTTCTTTTCTGGACTCAAATCTCTGGGCTTTCGCATGGATCAAGCTGGCTCAACCAGCTTTGCTTAGGCGAGGAATAGTACTCAACAAGGACAGGTTGTTTGTTATCCCATCTTTGTCTTAGACTTCAAAGAGAAAAAGAGGGAAGGGAAAGCGAAAGGAGGCGGCAAGGAACAGAGAGGTGGATGGGAAGTAGAAGAATCAGTCATTTACATGGAGAAGTAACTTTTTCCAGGAAGATAAACCCGGCCAACTTCCAAGGCTAATGTCTTTGTCATTACCATAGAGATGGAGAACAACTAGACAAGCACTTGCATTAAATTAGTGCTGATCAGTGATGGACTCCAATGCCACCGAGATGGTTTGATAAGGAACAAGCAAGAGGCCAAATTCCAGACTGAGTATCATAGAAATAGGCAAGAGTTATGTGACAATTTCAAGGTGAATTGTTGACAGACAAAGCCGCATGCACCACAAAACAAACATTAGACAATTGTAGCTTCAACTGTTTGAAATAGAAATTATTAATGCAGGCTATTAAGCTTCAGATCATCTAGGAGCCCAAACACTCACAAGTTCCATACAAGACAAAACATGATCACCGTTTGTTATCCCAAAATTTCTAATGCAAGCCTCGTCATTATAGCCACTTCGGACCTTCACCATACCAGCAATATCTCCACATATTTAGTTTTCAAAGAAAAAATAGATGGTACTGTTAAATTTCTGAGCAACATGGTTTAGATGACAAACCTCACGATAAGAAGTCAAGAACTAAAATGCAGCAAGCAGCGATGCACAATCATCACGACAATAAGTCAAGAACTAAAATGCAGCGAGCAGCGATGCACAATCAAACAGGTCTAATCTTGTTTCATTTTAGTTGAGAACTATCAAATGATAGATACAAATGGAAATTTCGCCACAAATCAAGTATGGGATATGATGAAAACAGGACAACCACACAAAACAGAACATACAAATTACAATCTCAGAGGTCCAAGACAAACTAAACTTGACAAGAGAAAAGAAAAATAGCAACAATACTTTGTGGTGTATTACACCTGAGTTCTTCGTTGTTTTATGCTCCTTAAGATCATAACTCCAGAAATTTATTAGACCATTGAGTAAGTGTCCTGGACACTAAATCCTCCCATTCTAGCTCTTTCTAGCATCCTTCCTCTCTTTCAGCGTTGATTTCCAAATACATGTAGCAATCGTCAAACTGATTAACTTGTCCATGCACCAGTCTCTGCCCAAAGAATAAGAAAACCTGCAGATGTGCAGAAAAATATGAATAGTGTGGAGATAGTTTAAACTTTTAAAATTAACAATAAAGAAAAAAAAAGTAGAAGCACTAAGATTGGGATTTAGAGACCTTATTGTATCTAACGGTTAGCATGCTATCTCACCTTCGAAAACAATGATAATATCAAAGACAAAAATAAGAGAAAAATGACTTCTGAAATGTCACACACCTTTCTTTTGCGGTCTTTACCAAAAGAAACAGTTAAGATATCGATTGCGTCCATCCTGGGACTCTACCTCTTTCCACCACTCTGCACATTTGAAAGAGGGCAAAAAACATTTTCGAGTGGCTTCATCCTTCCATTGAATCTTTTCCCACCACTCCTTATATCCTTCAATGCTGATTTGATTCCCACTGTCCAAGTTGAGTGGAAGGTTCTCTAGTTTTGAGCAATTGAATACTTTGATTTTTCTTAAACGTGGGAAGGACAAGGCATCCCAGTATATGCTCTTCAATTCCGGTAGACCTCGTAAATCAAGCTCTTCTAGATTCGCAAATAGACTTGGGTTCAGAATTCCAACCACATCTGTGACTTTATCACTTATTATTTCTTCCATTCTTGAGCAAAACACTACATAAAGGTACGTTAAATTTGGAGCAAGAATAAGCCACGTGATGTCTCTCAAGTTGTTGCAACTGCAGAGGGAAACTCTTCTCAGTGTGTGAAAGCAAGGAGCCTTCTCTATCTTCCTTATTACCATCTTTTCCATGCTTTCGCAAAATCTAATTATTAGGCTCTCTAAATGCTCCATTTGTGTTAAAGATAAAATATCCAACACCTTTGTCTTGCTCAAATCTCGGAGGAATAGTCGTTCAGTGCATCTTCGTAAGTTGTGGAAGCTCAAAAGGCTTTCTAGAGCGAAGACACTTCTTATTTCTATATTCAGCTCATTTAAATGTTGCAAGCATTTCAATTCCTCTATTAGACCTTCATGATCACCATTTAGGACATTATCTTCATCCACTAGATCTTCATAAACGTCAAATAATACAGACATTCCGAACCTTTGCAGCTCTGAAAATCTACATATCAATTGTCGTGGGATTTTTTGGAGTTGCAATGTCTCATGCAAATTCAAAACTTTCAGTTTTGACAACCTATTCAACTCAATTGGCAACTCCACTATTCCTGTATGTGATAGATTGAGGCACTCTAGTGAAACCAGGTTTGAAATTCCCTTTGGCAACTCAAGGAGATGAACGTTTCCATACAAGTTTAGAACTCTCAGATTGCACATAAATTGGAAGAAACCATCACTAATCATCATCAAATTGTTTTCACTAAGAAATAAAGTTTGAAGATTAGGACATCTAGGTGTTCCTCTCAGATCTATAATACCACTCTTCGCCAATGACATTCTTACACCTTCCCAATTTTCAACATCATGTGCCATATTTAATTGCACCCCTGCTCGTACCAGAAATTTCTTCTCAGGTGCTTCACACTCACGTGCTATCCACAAAGTCATGTCACGGACCACATCATGCATCTTTACAAATATTGCTTCTTCACATCTTTCCAATAAACAAGCATTACAAAGAAAATTGATAATGCTATACCCTTGCATTCGAGCTCTACTTATGTTGTCAAATTCATCCAAAAATCCCTCACAAAACCAATAATCTATTAGCCAAATTATGCCAATTGTTTGATCTTCAGGATACAAACTACAATACAAAAGGCAAGATCTCATCAATTCATTAGGCAAGCTATCATAACTAAATTTTAGAAGAGAATACACCTGTTCATCCATTCTTTCTAATTTGTGCGGAAATTCTTTCAAGACCTCAATTGCATATTTCCAATCTTGGGGTATCTTTTTGCAAGCCATGGCTCGACCAATTGTAATCAATGCAAGAGGTAGTCCTCCACACTTTGCAACTACTTGTTTAGCTAACCCTCGAATATCTGGATGGCTGTCAAGGGTTTCTTCTCCAACCTTCTCTTCAAACAATTTCCAAGCTTCATCTTTGCTTAAACACTCTATTTTGATTTTTTCACGAGCTCCCATTTCTCCACATACTTGTAAGGAACGAGTTGTAAAAATTAATTTAGAACCATTATCTTGATTTGGTACAGGTATTCCAACTTTGATCAAATCCACCCGCTCCCACACATCATCCAACAACAGAACAAACTTTTTTTCACTCAAAACTCTAAAAATATCTATAGCTTTCTCATCACAACTTTTATTCTTCCACATCTCATTTGAAAGGCCAACCTTTTCACCAATTTTTTCTTGAACCCTTTCGATTGTGTGATCTTTAGACACAACCACCCAAATTACAACATCATAACCGATTAGCATATCTCTTAACTTGTTGTTAATTAGGGTCAAGAGTGTTGTTTTACCAACTCCTCCCAAGCCATGTAACCCAATAATGCCCACATTGTTTTCTTCAAGTAAGCGCCAGACTTTAACCAATGTTGGTTCCAAACCCACCGTGGGCTCAGTAGGTCTTACTTCCACTTGGTGTGCAAGTTCATTCTCAGCTACCCTTTCAAAATCTCCTTCATCCTTTAGATCAACTATTTCTGCAAGTTTTCTAGTCACTTGTTTACCAAAGTTGTAGCTAGACTTACAATTCTTGGAAAAGCAGCCACCAAAACATAATTTCTGAATTTGTTGAGTGCCACTGTTGATCAATTCCTCAGCTTCAGCTCCCACAGTCTGGACCCTTGAAAGCCAGAGTTGAACTTGGTTGAGCGGCTCCATACGTTGTTGTTCGGCAAGATCTACCCTCCGCTTCACGTCATCCCTTCGCGCATTCAGTTTCGCCAATTCCACACTGAGAGCTTTGAGATTATCTTCAAGCTTACGTGTGTAACTTGCTTGTCCAACAATGCAGTCCCAGCAATGAACAATATCCTCTATTGTGATTGAGATTGAGCACAAATTTCCCATTATTTAGTGATCAAATATTTGATTGATGAACAAAGAAGAATGAAATGAAATGAATTGTGGGTTTGAGGAGTCTGCTTGTTTTGATGAATTTGTGGTGTTCATAGGGAGATGCAACGCATTTGCGATAATGTATTGACTTAGACTTTTGTTGGCCAATTTTCAACCATTAGAATTTGGATTGTTTAGTATCTGCACTGGTGGTTGGTTGGTACTAAGATAATATAGATTGAATTATTAATGAGCACATTGCTCTCAATGTAGTTGAAGAAAAGGACAAGCTTTTAATAAGAACCTGAATAATAATACTACTAATTTGACTGCTATATATAAAGAGGTAATTCTCTTTTAATTCAAAAAAGAAAAAGAAATTGATGCTCTTTTAACTGCTTTAATGAAAAATCTTAAAAGGACACATTATAACATGCACAATATTATTATATGTTTGGCTTTTCTTTTTCCTTGAAATATGTTTTTGATAATCATATTAGGCAAAACAAATTGTTCACTTCCCCTTTGAACTTCTCAAGAGTTTTTACATTTTCCTTTTGTTGGCGAGTTCGACATTACATGTCCAAACCAAACAAATTGACCTGAAAGTGATGAGACGGTAAGAAAAATAAAGAAAGAAATATTGATAGGTGACATTGATAAGAATTAGTTTAACCTTTTTATACATTTGTTTTATCAATTAATATAGTTAATTATTCAATAAATAATTGTAACAAATTCTAAATAGTTTTAGTTTATGACCCTTTTGTAAATGACTCACTAGTTATAGTTAAATAACTGGAACTGACTAACTATATATATATATATATATATCTAAAACTTATATTTAATAAAAGACAGATGAAATTAAGTATAAACCTAGTTTTCATGCATCCTATTACTTCTTATAAGATAATGAAACTGCATGTAAAGTAAATATTTCAAATGTATTATTTAATCTTATTTTATGTTCTTGAATCAGATATTACGTGATACATTGGCTATTTTCATTTCTTTCTTTTTTGAAATTATAAAAATAAAAATATCAAATTAATTTTGAATAAAATTCTTATAAACTATTTAAATAACAATATATAAGCATATTATATTTTATCATGTAAAAACAAAATATACTAAAATTTAAGTTATCATAATTAATTAATATTAATTATATATTTATATTTTACAATGTGATGAAATTAATAGTTGATATTATTTTGGCAAGAAATTAAGTTGATCAGAATGCTTTTTATTTAAAAATCCATATCTGATTTTATCAATCATATAGCAATTAAGTATTTTAAATATGTGATTTAGTTATATATTTATTTTAATTAATTAACTATATTTTATACCACATTTTTATTTAATAAAAATATGTTTATGTTATTTAATTTTTTTCCTCTTACTCCTTGGCCTGTTGGCTAGCAACAGCCAAATCAACACCCTTATGAAGGCCATTGAGTAGGGCCATGCCATTGCGGCCTCTGCCATCGCCCATCGAATTGCCCCTTCTGTCTTCTCCTCCTTCCCTTCTAGTCTTTCCCTTTATTCCTCCTCTCCTTTCGTGGAAACTTACCTTTTCCTTCCCCCTTCCTAATTTCTTTTTCTTTTTTTCTGAAGCAATAACACATTAAAACAGTTTTTTTCCCTTTCATACAAATTTCAAATTTGAAGATCCTTAATCTCAATCACTCACATGCCTTACCAAAACCATTTCTTTTCAGGACTCCCAAGTCTTGAGAAGTTGAGGCTTAAAGATTGATTACAGTTGATTTAAGGCTGATCAATCAATCGGTGAGCTAAAGACACTTTCTTTCTTAAGCCTCAAAGATCGAGAAAAGCCTTAGAAAACTTCCAAAGATAATTGGTTTGCTGGGGGTAAAATTACACGAATGCCTTACAAGTGAAATAGGGAAAGGTCTCCAAATGTCAAAATGAACAATCTCAAAACGGAAATCAGAAATAGAAGTACTATTATTTAATGAAAAAGCTGGCTGTCCTAACAACCCACGATAAAATAAAGGATATAATAATTACTTACTAAAGCATGGCATAGAAAAAGATACCACTGATACAAAGAAGAGCTAAATATAGAGGCAACGGACACATGTTGCGTAGGGAGGTGGAAGAAGACAAGCCAAAACAATCCTTCAACATTGCGGGTGTCCCAAGAATTTTCCCCCTTGGTGGTCTTGTACCTAACAACTAGATGAAGATAAGAGAATAGTGAAGCCTCAATCATACAATTGACTCATAGAAATAAGAGAGCTAAATATAGTGGCAACGGACACATGTTGCATAGGGAGGTGGAAGAAGACAAGCTCAAACAAAATTTCCACCTTGCGGGTGTCCCAAGAAATTTCCCCATTGGTGGTCTTGTACCTAACAACCAGATGAAGATAAGAGAATAGTGAAGCCTCAATCATGTAATTGACTCATAATGGCTTTCTGGTTGGGTTAAAAAAATTTAAAGTTGTTGAGTTTTTTGTTTTTTGGAAGAAAGTGTTGAGTTATTTTAGTTGGGTTGATTTTGGATGTATTTTATATGTGTCATTATTATTATTGAGGTAAAAATATTTTTATTATTGAATTAATTTAAATTAATACATTAATAATTATAAATTTATATAGGCAATAATAAAAAGGAGAGAAAAATATATATTGTTATTGAATTAATTTAAATCAATAGAAAATTATATATTTAATAAACAACAATAAAAAGAAGGAAAGAAAAAAGAATTATAGAAAATAAATAAATCACTATAATAAAAATTATAACGATGATAAGCATGAATTCAAATAACATATACAATGAAGATGAAAGAAGAAGGAAAAAGAAAGAAAGAGAAGGGAGAGGCAAAAGATAATTTTAGAATTGAAACATCAAAATAAAATATTACCAATTTAAGTTAAACAATGATAAAAGCAAGAAAAGACCAAAAAAAAAGAAAAAATAAATAATAAAAAAATATAGTTGGTATGAATTGACCAAAAATTAGTTTTTGTTGAATTTTTTTTTCTGACGTATAAATTGGTGTGGCTTGTGGAGGGATTGACCCGCAAATATATTTGGAGTGGAAATGCATTTGCCTGAATTGACTGGCACGGAATGATCAAGGGACCTCTTTGAATTTTTTTTTTCTGACGTATAAATTGGTGTGGTCTTTGGAGTGATTGACTGGCAAATATTTGAATTGATTTCCTAAAATGACCGGCAAAAATTTTTGGATGTCAACTCACATTCAAGTAGCAAAAAGAGTCACCATCATAGCGGGTCCATTCATATTTATAGGATAAAATTTAAAAAAAAAAATTTAAACATTTCAAAAGAATATTTTGATATTTTTTGTTTTAAAATGATATTTTTATCCCTTAACTCTTAACACTGTAAGTTAATAGTTAAAAGAATTATATCTAATACATAAATATTTTAAGACATAAATCTGTTTATATTATTTTTTTAATTTAAGCATATTCATTTTTCTAAAAAAACTATTCATTGTTCTCTCAAAAACCTTAATAAAAAGAAAAAGCTAAAAAATTTTGATTTGAAAGCCTCGAAATTTAAAGCTATATCTACCTTGCAAAACTATAAAAAAAATTTTTGAGGTAAAATCTGTTGTCATCAAATTATTTATTTCTCCAATAGTTTGGGACGTTTTCTTTTCATTGAAAAGAATATATTAAAAGTAAATATTTTGTTCAATTATAGACATTTCAAATATGATGGTGTCAAGTCAAGAGATTAATTTTTTTCTCATGATTACTAATTTTGTCCAAAAATATTTGCCCAAAATTTGTTTTTTGAGAATAGGGTTTAAGGTGATGTAAAAAGATTTTGACTAGATTACTATATATCAAAAGTTTTAAGTTTTTTGTTCTTCTTTATTAATTATTGAATTTTATTAGGTATCAAAGTAAGACAAACTACCACATTTACAAATTTCATTCTAGAATTTTACTACGTTTTAAGGTTTTTTTCTTCTCTGTTAAATATTGAATTTTATTAAATATTAAAGTGAATTTTATTAAGTTTTGGAAGACAACATGAGAAGATGTTTTCTTTTTTTTTTTTTTGAGAGGACATTTGTGTTCTAAAATATTTATGTAGTATTAGGTATAACTTTTTTTAATTGTTGACAAACGGTGTTAACAATTAAAGGACCAAAAATACCATTTTGAAATAAGAGGGATCAAAGTGTCATTTTAAGGTGTTTTAAGGGACTTTTTAGATTTTACCCATGTTTAGACCTAGAAAATTAAGTGGCCTAAAATAATTGGACTATTGAGAAAAAAAAAGGCAAAAATCTTGTTTAAGATTGGATTTCTTTTTTTCTTTTGAGTTTTTATCCCAAAAAATTATTATAAAAATAAAAGTAAAGATTTAAAACAAAATCATAGTAAGAGCCTATTTGGTCTAACTTTTTTTTTTAATCTAAAAACTATTATGAAGCTTTTATGAAAAATAATACATTTTAAAATTAAACTAAAGATATTTGGTAAACTATTTAACAAAATAAATTATATAAGTTCTAATTTTGATTAAAATTACCATAAAGGATATTCATGTCATCTTCAATTACCTAATAAACTATAACGAAAGGTTTCAAGTTTATATACGATTTCAGATGTTAAAATGAAAAAAAATCAATAAAGAAACGGAACAATTATCTCAAACTTATATACTAACAATAGTATTAAATTTTTGTTGATCTAACAAGCAATCGGACCATGATGGTTCAATTTCCAAAAAAGAAGAGAAAAGAGAAAATAGTGTATTTGACATTAAAATCATTTTTGGTGAAGAAGGGAGAAAATTTTTAAATAGCATATGAATACAGTTTTGAATTTTGAATTTTTTTTCAAAAAAATAAAAAAATTATGATTTTACTATTTTATTGTTGAAAAGGACCAATGGCAAGCCCTTAGGGATGCTATCAGCAGCTATTCTCTTTTTTTTTTTTTTTTTTTTTTGACAGCAGAAGCTATTCTCTTTATAAAGATGAATTTGATTGGAAAGGAAATGCTAAAGGGTTTTATTCTTCTTGCAGTTTCTATAAAGCTGCCATGGGGATTTTTTAAGAAACTGATGGTAGTAGGAATTTTTGGAATCTTATTTGGTCTAATCTTGCTGCTTCCAAATGTGAAGTTTTTTGTTGGCAGGTTATGAAAAGGCGTATTGCCGTTAAAGGTGAGCTTCTGTGGAGAGGTTTGATTGATAGAAATGTTCCTCTTTGCCCTATTTTCAATTTGGATGTTGAATCAGTGGAACATATTTTCATTGAATGTCATGATGTTTGGTAGTTATGGGCTTTGGGGATTAATACGTGGGATATTTTTTGGGTTGCCCCCTGGTAATATGAGAGATTTCTCTTCTTTTGAAATGGACTATTCTTTGATAATGAGCGACTCCTTGTTTGGAGGATGGCTTTCTTACCCATCCTACGGATTATTTGGATTCATAAAAATAATTTGGTATTCAATGGGAAGCTATGAGACACTGATGATATTTTTGATGTTATCAAGTTAAGAATTGGATGGTGGGTCAAGGCTAAATGGCACCATGGAATTCTTCGGTGATGGACATGGTTAGAGAATCAGCTGGTATTAAAGCAACCTCTTCCAAGAAAAAGTCCAAGGATAATTGCGTGTGGGTTAAACCACCTAACAGTTCCTTGAAATTCAACATTGATGGTGCGGCGCGTGGGTGTCCTGGGCCATCTGGTATTGGAGGTGCATTACGGGATCATAATGACTCAAATATGGCCAAGATCTTAGCCCTTAAAAAGTCATTCTTTCTTTTTGTCGCTTCTTCCTGGAGTGCTATTCATTCTTTCATTATTGAATCAGACTCATCTAATATTGTTAAACGAGTTAATCATCCTTCCTCAGTTCCTTGGCGCTTCAAGGGAATTTCGAATCAAATTAATAGCTTGAAGAAAAAATGTAGGTGCTGGTCTGTCATCCACACTTTGAGAGAGGCAAATCATCTTGCGGATTGATTAGCTAAATTGGCTGTGGATCGAACTTCTGACCGTCTCCAGGTTTTTGGCTAATTCTCGTGTTCCTGTTGTTGAATTTTCTGCGTTTCTCTTGCTTCCCTGCAGGTCTTTTTTGCTGCGATTCTGGTTGCTCAGTGGCTGGGGTTCTGTTTCTGCTTTCAGTTTTCATGGTCCTTCCGTGTTTGCTTTGTTTTATTTCTTTTTATTCTGGATTTGTTTTTTGTTGCCTCTATGTCTTAGGCAATTTTTCTTATTCTGTTTGGTTGTTCTGAATTTTCTTTGTGATGGAGTCCACTCCTCGGGTGACTCTATTTTTCATCTATAATATCTTGCTATTCAAAAAAATAAATTAATTAATTAACTTATATGAAATTCTTGCCTCTCTAGTCTTTTTTTATAGATAACTTTTTTCAAATCCTTCGTATGTATTCCAAATTAGAATTACTATGATCACTTCATCAAAGAATAATAATAATAATAATAATATCTCACTCAACCTTTTTAAAGTTATTTTTGTTAAAAAAAATCCTAATTACTGTTTAACATATATGAAATTGTTGACAGTCGGCTTTTCAAAAAAAAATTGTTGCTAGTCTAATTGTATTTTTTTAAGAAATAAAAGAATTCAAACTAAATTTTTTATATAACATATACATACACTTTTTATTGAGTCAAATATTGTCATACACCAACCCCAACCCCAAAGTCCAAGTCATACAGATAATGAATCATGACATGTTGCCTTAGGTTCAATTCTTTGTTCAATGGCGTGAAAAGTCAGCTGAAAATGACAGCAAATAAAAATAAAGATGTATTAAAGAGGGCTTTATCATGTCAATTTTTAAGTATAAAAAGGGTTGTAGTGCTGCTAACTCTTCTTAGTTCATAAGAACACATCCTGTCTAATTTCTTAAAAAATGCAAAAGGTATCTATTTCTTGATCATCTCTGGTTTTACAGTCGACTCTCTTCATAGAGAGTATAAGTGCAACGAAAGGCTGTTAGCAAGGTACCGTCTTGTCTAAATTCATTTACCAGCTTAAGTATGATCTTTAACCCTAGCTTTAGCTCTAACTTATATAACTATTTATTTTTAATTTTTTGATCTTGGTTATGTATAAGGCCTTCAAATTCTTTTATTAAATTCGTTCCTTTGATGACATAATTAAGTTGTTCTACATTATTTTAGGTGCCTCATCAACCAATACAAATTCTTTTGTGTTCTTCTTCAATGGCTGTTTCAATAATCCAGGAGTCCTCTTCATCAATTTCTCGATATACTTATCATGTATTCTTGAGTTTTAGAGGTGTAGATACACGTAAGAACTTTACGGATCACCTTTACATGGCTTTAGTGCATTCAGGAATTCACACTTTTAGAGATGATGATGAAATTGAAAGAGGAGAGAACATAAGAGACGAAATTGAAAGAGCATTGCACGTGTCAGAAATGTCTATCATTATCTTCTCAAAGAATTATGCTTCATCAACATGGTGTCTTAACGAACTTGTCAAGATAATGGAACATAGGAAATTCTCCAAACACATTGTTTTGCCAATTTTCTATGACGTGAATCCGTCTCAAGTCAAGAAGCAGACAGGGAGTTTTGCAGAAGCGTTTGCTAGACATGAAGAGAGCTTCAAGCATGAGATGGACATGGTACAAAGATGGAGGACTGCTTTAAGAGAACTTGCGAATTTGGGAGGCATGCTTCTAGAAGATAGGTAAGCAAGCTTGAAACTATTTGATCCCTTCTTAAAAATTGCAATCCTACATATGCCCATAATTTCATGATAATTTTTTCACTACGTGATTGAATATTTTAATGTTTCTTTGACTTGATAAAGGAATATTAAACTCCCAATTGAGGTTTAATTTCAAAGCATAAATCTTCTCTTCCTTAGCCTCGTACAGATGAACATTGAATTTCATTCTTGATTTTGATTTATAGGGCCATCGAATATAACTAAAAGCACCAATCTAGTGAAAAATAATTTCTCAATCTACCTCATGGGTCATGAAATGATTGCCCCATTTTTTTTTAAATTTCTCAAATTGTTATTTTTCATATCTTAAGTTGACATTCCTATTATTGTTCCTATATTACACAATAAATTTCACATGACCAAAAAGTTATAATGACTAGAGATAAAGGTATAATTTTATTGAAACCAACACACTTTTCTTAAATTCTGTAATATTAAAAATAGAGACCAACAAAAAGAATTAAAAAAACATAAGAATGGCATAATAACCCGTACATGGGTTTCGTCTTGCCCCAGCCTGATAAGAGTCTTTTTAAAAAAAAAAAAAAAAATTGGGGGCCGAAGCTGGTGGGGTCGAGTTTTACAATTAAAAAATTAGGTCGAGGTTGGGGTCAGATTTAGGGCCCCACCTTGGGGTATAACAGAAAGTGTTTTATTTAATTTTATATTTATAGATATATGTGTAGTATATTAATAAATTTATAAATTTATTATTTACTATTAATTAGAGATATTATCTTAATAATATATTGGCGAGGGGTAGAAGTTTAACTGCCTTTGGTTGGTTTAGGACATGTTTACATGGGCCTAACATTCTTTGTCTTGCCTTATCCCAAATGGTGGCTGCTGGATTTATTTTGGGAGATGATAATTCTTGTAGATCCGACTATCCCTAAACCCAGGAGCTAGTTTTTTTGGAGTTATTTTATTTCCGTTATAAAATAATAAAGTCTATAGTAATTTAAACTATGACAATTATAATAAAATTTGAAAAAAAATGTAATAATATAATATATTGAAAAGTAATTAAGATGTAATTTACATTAACAATAAAAAATTACATGAAAATAAAAGTAATATAATATAAAAAAAAGGATTTTGAAGTAGAAGAGGTCGAATGCAGTCATATAGTTTTCTTCGTTCGAGGTTTGGTATTAAAATTGATAACCCGGTGTCAAGGCGAAGCAGGTTTAGAATAAGAAAATATTGAGTTGGGTTGGGTTTGGAACAGATATTCATTGCCATATCTAATTTTTTTTTAGTGGTACCTTTCAAGATACAAATAAAGAAAGTAAATTCTTTTTTTTTAATGTGAAGAAAGTAACTTATTAAGTAAAATAGTTTATAAAATTTCTAGAAAAGTATACCTTAATATTTAACATACATTTAAAAATTTTAACATAGATATGATGAGTTAAGATGAAATTAAAAATCACAATTATGTAAAAAAAATAAACAAACAAGTTAAAAAGATTTTTTCTCAATTTTCATGATGTCATTTGCTAAGTTATATATATTTTTTGAAAAATGCTACGTTTTATTTCAAATATATTAAAACTTATATATTTTAACATTTGTAGATATGAATCACAATTCATTCAAGATATTATTAAAAAAGTTCAAAATAAACTCCATCGCACCACTTTATATGTCCCTCCCTATTTAGTTGGAATAGATGCTCTTGCGGTGCACATTAATTGGTGGTTGAGAGATGGGTCAAATAAGGTTGGCATAGCAACAATTTGCGGAATTGGAGGGATTGGGAAGACAACCATTGCCAAACTTGTTTACAATCAGAATTTCCAAAGATTTGAAAGTTACAGTTTCCTTGCTGATGTTAGAGAGACTACTCAAGAACGCAATGGTCTGGTTCAATTGCAAAGACAGCTTATTTCAGATATCTTGAAGGGGAAAGCAAACAAAATATACAATTCAGATGATGGAATCACTAAGATCAAAGAAACTATATGCCATAGACGTGTGCTTCTTGTCCTAGACGATGTGGATGATTCAGAAAAAGTAACTGAAATAATTGGAGTGCAAATTCCTTTTCATCCAGGAAGTAAAATCATTGTAACTAGCAGGCATCAATGTCTACTGAGTGATCTTTTTATTAGGCAGATGTTTGATCTTGAAGCATCATCCAATTATGGAGACTTATGCAAAGTATTTGAAGTAAAAGAATTAGCTTTCAATGAATCACTTCAACTTTTTAATTGGTATGCCTTTGGACAGAATGATCCAATTGAAAGTTACATGGATTACACAAGGAGTATAGTTAAACATTGTGATGGGCTTCCATTAGCTCTTCAAGTTTTGGGTTCTTCTTTGTCTGGTAAAAGTATAAATTTGTGGAGAAGTGCATTAGAGAAATTGAAAGCAATCCCTCATAGCAAAATTCAGAAGATTCTACAAATAAGCTATGATTCCCTACAAGATGATCATGATAAAAATCTATTCCTTGACATAGCTTGTGTATTCATCGGGAAGGATAGAGATTACACAACTAAAATTCTAGATGGCTGTGATTACTATACAGTAATTGGCATAGAAAATCTCAAAAATAGGTCTCTTTTGGTTGTTAATGAAAGAAACAAGCTGATGATGCATCAAATGATTAGAGATATAGCAAGGAACATTATTCGTCAAGAATCTTTCGACTTTGGGAAACGAAGCAGGTTGTGGCATAAAGACGCATTTGATGCATTAAGAGAAAAAATTGTAAGAGAGACTTCATTTTCTTCTACTCTTTTTATTCAATTTTCTAATATCGTACTTTTTTAAACTAAAAAATTCTTTCTCCAACAGGGTACAAAAACAATCATGTGCCTTACCATTAACTTACAAAGATTGCAGAAAGAGAAGTATGGAAAGACAACTGCAAATCATTCAAAAAATTCATTTCTCATGTCAAATGAGGTCAATATAGAAACTGATGCATTTGCAAAGATGCAGAGACTTAAACTACTTCAACTGGATTATGTAAAACTTAAAGGAGGCTACAGAGACTTCCCTAGGAGCTTAATATGGTTGTGTTGGCATGGATTTCCTCAAGAATATCTTCCTAGAGATTTAGATATTTCTAGGCTTGTTGTTCTTGAGATGTGCAACAGTAGCCTCAAACGTGTTTGGAATGATACAAAGGTGTGATACTACTTAATTTCTCTTTACTTTTTGTGAAGCAAAAACAAAATTATAAGTCTAAGCGTTTTTTACCTTTTCTACAGTACTTTCTTCCAAATTTGAAGATCCTTAATCTCAGTCACTCCCATGGCCTACTCAAAATCCTTAACTTATCGGGTCTTCTTAGTCTTGAAAGGTTGATACTGAAAGATTGCATAAAGTTGATTGAGGTTGATCAATCCATTGGTGAGATAAAGACTCTTGCTGTTTTAAACCTTAAAGGTTGCAAAAGTCTTAGAAAACTTCCAAGGACAATTGGTTCATTTGAATCTTTGGAAGAACTTATTTTATCTGGTTGCTCAACATTTAATGATGCGCTTAAGGATTTGCAGAATATGAAATCATTGAGGGTGCTTAACTTAGATGGAACTGCTATATATGAATCCAATTCGTGGTTGTCTTGGTTATCACCGAAAAGAAGCAAAGAGTTGGGTTTCTTTTGGGCTTCTTTGCCATGTTCTTTGGTAAAGTTGAGTCTTGAAAGTTGCAGACTATCTGATGATGTTATGCCTGTTGATTGGAGCCACTTACCTTCCTTGAAATCATTAAATTTAAGTAGAAACCCAATTCATAGCCTTCCTGAGAGCATTATCCGCCTTACAAAGCTTGATGAACTTCTGCTGATTTGTTGCAAAGAGCTCCGATGGCTTCCAAAGCTTCCAACGAGTGGCTTGCGTGTGATAACGTCTCGCTCATCGCATAGGATTTCAAGTCTGCGAAGCTTATTAAATTTGAAAAGGTGTATTGTCTTTGGTTGTGAAAAGCTAACTGAGGTTGAAGGTGTGTTCAAGTCGGAACCAGTTGAAAACTTTGAAGTGGAAAAGATCAAAAGCTTATTCAATCTGGACTTGATCGGAAGCATTAAATTGAAAATTTATAACTATCTTACGGACACAAAAATGGTGGCTACCACCCAGGTATTTTCTCAATATACTAAAAATTTTTATTTTCTTATTATTCATTATTTAGTGCTTTCATAAATAATAATTTTAATGTTTCAGATATTTCGTGATGGTGACATAACTAGCTGCTTTGTCTCCGGAAATGAGGTTCCAATCTTATTTCAGTCTCGCTCTAAAGGGTCTAAAATTTCCTTTTCTTTGCCACAAAATCCTGGTGAAAAAGTTTGTTGGTTAAAACTATGCATAGTATATTCTCTTGTTAGTGATGAGATATTTGACTATCTACCATGGGTGCAAATTATTAATGAGACCAAGAAGTTGACGTGGTTTTATTTCTCAAGTTTCATTGGAATTCCTGAAACCAATAGTAACACAATCTTATGGCTAATCCATTGGCCAGTAATGGATTATCAGTTGGAAAATGGTGATTTGGTGAGCTGCAAATTATCAACTTCTGTTTTCAACGTAAGAGAATTTGGTGTTACATGTGTATCAGAAACCAAGGTTATGTATGAAGATGATACTCCACAATACTCTCAAGGTATGATTTCACCTAATAGCATTTATAAGAACTTTTTTTTATCTTTTTGGCTTGACTTTATACATCAATAGTTTCATATATCTTGCTTTTTTCATGGAAATTTTTTAAATTAATCTATGAATTTTTTAAATAAAAAAACTAAGTACGAGATATGTCAGCATGTCAGATCATTATCAATTATGACATATTAGAATGTTACGTCAATGTCACATAATATAAAATGATAAATGCCATTTTGATTAAGTCAATCTTTAGTTATAAAAACTTATTTGATTCAAAATAAAAAAATAATGACTTATTTGACTCAAAATAAAGGTATAAAGATTTGATAAATGCAATAAAAGTGTAAGGGTTTGTTTAAATTTTTTTAAATAGTTTAAAGATTTTTTTAGATATTATGTCAAAAATATTTTTAATATTTAAATAATAAATAGGAAATAAATAGGCCTTATTGCCCTAGCTTAAGTTTTTGAATTGTTAATTGGGCTTGGTCTATCCTATAAACACCTATAGATGCTTACTTTAGGTCAAAATATTTATAAATCACTTTAGATTAACTATAGCCATAAATATAACAAGAAATAATGATGATAGGATTGTTGGATTGCACCATGTTACAAGATATTGGTTTTTTTTAGGGCCTACCTTGATGATATTATTATTTTGAAAAAAAGGCACCTTGTGAGGGAACATGTCTTTATTTATAAGGTACAATTCAATCTTTGGTTCTTAAATATGTGGAATCTAATTTTTTCAAAAGAAGAAAAGATGTGGAATTTTTTTCCCCTCGACATTAACCCCCTAATCGCAGTAGATTTTGTTTTCTTTGTGGGTCAGTATATGAGTCCCACAAACACAGTAATTTGTTAATGCTAGAGTTATTGGACTACATCAAATTACAAGATATTATCTATTTTGAGATCTGCTATTTCGATTTTGTTCTGTTGGGAAAAGGTATACCTTCACTTATAAGTCATGTATAATCTAGTCCTTGGTTCTTAAAAATGGGAGATCTTTCCCCTTTAACAAAGGCCTTTTCACTTATAATATTGTTCCTATTCTTATACATATGATCTAAAGCTACAAAAATTATATGTGGCACTTTCTCATCTATTCTTGTCAGTTTCCAATAATTTCAACCTAAGCCTTCTAAATTAACTGGGTCTCAAATTCTTAGCATTCTTTTAATATATTAATATTAATTTTAACTTGGATCTTAATCTAAAATTTAATTATTTTTTTTCATGCACCACTATACTATTGTATCTTTAAGGGCTTTTTCTGTTGTATTTTTAAATTCAATTTTTTTTATAAACGAATACTCATGGAAATGCAATATTTGATTATTAAAATTGTATAATAACGACATATCTATTTTTCACATCTTTTAGAAAATGAAGATATTTGGAGAGAGATTGAGTTGAAAGTTAATGAAGAGTTACTCAAATTGGGCTCCAGTGGAAATATCAAAGTGCAAATTTACAATGATTTAGAGGAACCAAAAACGATTGCTTCCCCCAAGGTTTCCTTGATCTCCTTTCAAATAATTTTGGTTTATTGTTCTTTTCTTTCTTTTTATAACTTATAATTAATTTAATATTGTTACAGGTGTTATATGATTGTGGGATAATTAGCATGTATTATTTACGTGGCTTTCCCGAGGGTTGGCACAACCATCATGCTGATGGAAACAAGATTTCATTTGTAGTGGCCCGAAGTCCTGGTCAACATATTGGCTATCTAAACTTGGGGGCCACTCTTCTTGACGAAGATGATAAAATATTTGATTTTTTATCACGTATTGAGATTGTCAACAAGACCAAAGATACTAGGTGGATCTATTATAAAAATTTCAGCGGAATTCCTAAGGCCAAGAATAATACTTTTTGGTTTAGTTCTTGGAGATTTATAGATGAATTGGAAGAAGGTGATCAAGTGAGTTGTACAGTATTTTCTGATTTATATGTAAAAGAATTGGACATTGATCTCCTATATGAACCTGATGACGACCTTCAGCCTAAATCAAACTCTGCTTATCAACATTTGCAAGGTAATACTACACATTCTAATTGGCTTTTTCCTCTTTTTTTATTTTTCTTGTTCAAGTCTCAAAGGACTCTTTATAGGATTCGGAGTTTAGACAAATTAGAGTAATTATATGTGGGATCTTGATGGAGCAAATAGGACAATTCATCTACTTCTTGTTGTAATTAAAAGATTCATGCAGACAAATGGTTTTTGACATATCAATGCAAGAATTGTCATTGATAGCAAGGGTTTTTTGTTTTAATTTCATATCACCTCCATGATGTTATTTCTCTCTCCTTTCTTAGGGTCTTATGTATTACCATGCCTAAATCAACACCCCAAAATAAAAAGGATGAGCATGGTTTGGTTTGGGTTGGTTTTTCAATGGTAAATCTAAATCAAATTGAAAATTTTGGTTTTTATTTAAAAAATAAAACCAATCATATTATAATGAAAATCAAATTAAAATATAAAAATTCAGTTTGGTTAATTTAGGTTTTTTTTTTTTGAATGGCATCGTATGTTATTAAAATGATAGAGCTTCATCAGCATATGAGAACTCTTCAATACAAGGCGCCATAAACAAAAACAGACAACAAATCGAAAACGTTCTCAAGACCAATGCAGACAATAAAAACAAGTGGAAAGTCATCAAAAGAAGACAGAAACAACAATAAGGGAACCCATAAGGAAAATAAAAAAAAAACTAAGCAAACACTTGAAGATGATCAGTTGAGTGATCCACAGCCAATTTGGCAAGTTTGTCAGCCAGGTGATTAGCCTTTCTTGATGTATGAATAACAGACCAATTCCTGATTTTATTCTTCAAACAATTGATATGGTCATGATCCCTTTAAATCTCCAAGGAACAGAAAATGGTTGGTTAACCCACAAATAGTATTAGATGAATCAGATTCAACAATGAGGGAATAAATAGAGCACCAAGAAAAAGCTACAAAAAGATAAAAAGCTTACTTGATAGCAAGGATTTCCGCCATATTGGAATCACCATGGCCAAGCGATTTGGAAAAGAGGATTTTAACATGTTCTTCATGATTATGCATTGCACCACTCATACCAGAAGGACTGGGGCAACCACGAGCAGCACCATCAATATTGAACTCCATAAAACCCATCGAAGGTTTACCTCGATCACACTTCTTCCTAGATTTTTGCTTGGAACATGGAGCATTAATACAAGTTGGCAAAGAAAACATCTCAGTAACAAAAGAATTAACCTGTGGCAATTTGGCTCTTATCCACCATCTCACTTTAAGCTTCACACTATATATAAAAAAAAAAGCCTATTTCCAACAGAATTTTTCATTGGAAATAGGCTTTTTTCCGTTGGAAATTAACATTTCCAATGGATTTTCAATTGAAAATTCCATTTGAAAATCTACAGATAAAAATCTCATAAGTAATACTTTCCGTTAGAAATTCGTTGGAAATTTTCGACAAAAAATTTCATTGGAAAATTTTGAGATATGTGAAAACCTAATTGGAAATTCGTTGGAAATTTCCAACAGAAAATCCGTTGGAAAAGACTAGTGGGAAACATTCCGTTGGCAATTTCCAACAGAATTTTCCGTTAGAAAATGTTTTCCAACAGAAAATTCTTGTGGAAATAATTTTTCAACGGAAAATTCGGATGATTAATGTCCCGTTGGAAAATTTTTTCCAACGGATTTCCATTGGAAGTTTTCAACAAAAAATTCCGTTAGAAATAATTTTCCAACGAAAAATTTAGGTGATTAAAACTCCATTGTAAAATTATTTCTAACGGAAATATCGGGTGATTAATTTTCCGTTGGAAAATTATTTCCAATGAAAAATTTCGTTGGAAATAATTTTCCAACGAAAAATATGATTTATATTTCCAACAGAAATTTCCGTTAGAAATTTAATTACTTATTCTATTGCTAATAATTTTTCAACCAATATTCCCTGTTTTCATTTCAATGATAAATTACCAATTCCCATCCGCATTTTAGTATCAAAATATATAAAATAAATACACCTTAAAAATAGAGATTCATCGCTTAATGCATCTAATTAATAATTACTTGAAACACACAATATATAAAAAAGTGAAATACATATGAATATAAAACATAACTATACTAAAAAGTATCTAAGTGTAGCACTGAAAAATATACATCAAGTTCATGGAATTTTGTGTTCTTACTTGTCAATATTTTATCTTGAAGGTCTCGCATCTCCTTGTGTTGAACGCCCATTACTCATGAACATAGTTTCCATACGTGCCATAAATTGGCTCATGCTTTTCGCCATTGCATTCTTAATTTCTTCGCGTATTTCCCCACGTAATTCCTCACGTATCTTACCCAAATTTTCTAAAAGATTTTCTACTTTTTCTTTCAATGCAATTGCGAGACTGCTAACGTTTGAGTTGATAAGGCCACACGCAAACTTAGATGTTGATACATTGCTATGTGTTCCAGTAAGTAAAGCTGTAACTGGCACCCGAGTACCAAACCCATAGACGTGAGTGCGTGTAGTCTTCATCCCTCCAATTGCTTCAGTCCATGCATGCGGATCGAATTCTGGCTGAAAAGATGAATCTTCACCGCACTTCTGCGATAGTACAGAATGATACATTTCCTACATACAAAAATATAAATACCATTAATATTCAACTAGATCATCAACTTTAAAGTAAAAGTAACAACTAATAAGTTTTTTTCTTACACTTGTAGACTTGGACTTGTTATCTATAAAATCACCATGGCCCCTTGAGCGCTTATGAGTGCGATTGAACACTTCCAAGAAGCTAACATCTCGTTTCATCTCAATTGCCTGCATTTATTTACAACCTTTTATATACTCAATCATAATCAATATATATATATATATAAATAACCTGGAACAAAAAACCAAAGTGAATGTACTAAACATAAAATTTAAGTGGGAAAGATGGGAAACCAAGCATATAAATTCGAAGTAAGGTTAATTCATACCATCCTTTTTGCATGAACCACAAATGGAACTAAATCGGCTATGTGCTTTGGGATGCTTCCTTCTTTTGGCATTAAACGATTTTCCCTTGCTTTTCTCGATTTGTTTTGCCACTCTTCTATACCCCATATCATATTGATCAGGGTACCCCAGATTTCATTTGTGATCCATTCCCTTGACATGCCTTTGTAATCCCTAATGTTGTTTGTTTTATCTTCTATCATTGCTTTATGCCTTTATTCTAAAAGCATGTCTTTTAATTGATCGGCACAAATTTTTTCCCATATGCGTCGAACCAAAACATTTTGATTTGCAAACCAAACACATTTTTCCTTCAACAAAATAATAGCGTAATTAAAAAAATTTATACAAATTTATTGAAAACAAAAACTTATAATTTAATTGAATAACAAACATAATGCTTGAAATTTATGAAACATTAACTCCGTTGTATCATTAGGGACTTTCCTCTATGTCGACCATGGGCCATTGAAGTGATTTTTTATAATCCTTGTTATTGTAGTAGTGACGCCTCGTTCGAAAAAAGTACTTGTAAAAGATGTTTAAAAAAATTCTAATATATTAAAATTTATCACAAATATAACAATTTCTTTAACAAATATAGCAAATATAACAATATAACATATCTCTTCCCAATAAGAGTTATGCACAATCTGTTTGATGGGTCTACAAGAGTTTGTAATCCTACACTAGGCCCTCTACCTTTTGACCTTGCGGATGTATCATCTACATTTGCACCTAAATCAATAGATGGGGATCTTCACAAATCATGAGTAGATGTCTTATTTTTTACTTGCTCTGCGGATGCCCCAAACAATGTTGATGTCTCATATAGCACATCATGATACTCTTGCTGCATCTGTTGTTGAATGGATAGATGAGCAAAGGCAGCAACACTTGTAGGCAAAGACATACTTCCAGAGGCATTTGTTGACGTAGGTCTTAGTTTTGAATGCTTCCCTTTCACCATCGTTCCTGTAATATTTTTTTGTTAAAATCCCAACAAAATTTATTAATATACAAACGTATTCAAATCATCAATTTCCGTACAATCAAAGCTGCTATTATATAGGTTTAATTTCAACATTTATAAATATTAACTTTCAGCTCAATTGTATATCATGTCCAAATCCTTTAATATTATAACATTAAAGTTAAACAACAATGTTAAAAAAATATATGAAACCATTATCTTATATGCCTACCATCATCAATTACTGCCAGAATAAGCAAACTCATTTTCTTCATTATTATTACTATCATTATTAAAAGTTTCATAATCGTCGTCTTCAAGTTGATCTTCATCTTCATTTTCATCTCTTTCCATGTCATCTTCTTCATCCTCATCTCTTTGCATGTCATCCTCTTCATCCTCAATCAAAACATCAACCTTTTCATAATCACCACGTGATAAACTTGTAAAATTATCAACTTTTTCTTCTGCCGTACCAATAATTGAAGTAAACACATATTCTTGGTATAATCCTTCATTCAAATCACTTTCATTTTCTCTATCACCACTACTAGGAATGTGAAATATACTCCTAGATTTTGTTTTAAACACTACCCACCAATCACGACGATCTCTTTTGTTTTATGGATAACTACTATAATAAACTTGGTGAGCTTGTGCATCTAAAACAAATGGTTAATTAGTGGCAAGTATTGAGTTATAGTTAATTTCAACAAGACCATGCACTAGATCAACCTTAATCCCTTTTTCAATGTCAAACTAATGACACTTAAATAGCACAACTCTGTTTCCAATACCAAAATACTCCAACTCGATTATGTCCACTAAAAGACCATAAAAGTCACTCTAATGATCATTGTAAAAACTCCCTTTTATGCAAACCCCACTATTCATTGTCTTACGATTTTGATCGTAATCTAGGGTGTGAAAATTGAACCCATTAACAAAGTATCCTTTGTAACACCTTATCATACGTCATGGACCATGAGAGATTTCAATTATACGTGGGTCAATTTCATCTTTACATTGTGCAACCTGCGAACATTACATACAATTTGTTAAATTAATAATTACATAATTAATGCCTCAATGTTATCAAAATTTTACTTCTAATTCCGTTGCACTTACAAAATTTTTAAACCATTTCACGAATCGTGCATCACATACTTTCTCCAATTCTTCTTCCGATATATCCACAAAATCTCCCTTGACAGTTTCATTAAATATCCTATCATTATATCCATAACTTTGTGATTACTTTCATTCTTATGATCGATCATTACCAATTATGGCATAGTGGAACTTACTTTATATATAGGAGCATCTCCTCACAATTCAGTAAAACATATAACTCATCAGCATAAAACTCATCCTCATTTAAAAATTGAGATTTATCTAAGGGACCAAAAACTCGCCCAGGGTGAGTGAAAATTGAAAGACGACCTTGAGAATCCACTTTTCCCCCATCATCATTACGTGGCACTCTATTTACTCTTGTTCGCACAATAATTTCAAAATACCATGAGCAAAACGAGGATACTTCCTTGATAATATAAGCTTCACAGATAGATCTTTCAACAAAGGCTCGATTTTTTACTTTCTTCTTCAAATGTTGTAGAAACCTAAAAATCACAATATTCATCAAACTTATACAGTGCTTTAAACTCTTATAATTAACTATATGAAAACAAATAATAATTATAGTACCTTTCAAATGGATACATCCAGCAATACTGGACAAGTCCACCAACCTTCGCCTTGTAAGGTAAATGTATCAGTAAATGCTCCATAGAGTCAAAAAAATCAGGAGGAAAGATCTTTTCTAGTTTACATATAGTTTCACATATTTTTCCTTGCAATGTGTTCATATGATCTACAGGTATTTCAGTTCCACACAAATCCCTAAAAAAGTGAGAAATCTTAGTAATCGCTTCTCAAATTGAGTGAGGCACCATATCACGAAAGACAATTGGGAGTAGTCTTTGAAAAAATACATGACAGTCAAGACTTTTCATCTCATAAAATTTACAATCAATCTCATTAACACACCGAGAAATGTTTGACACAAACCCATAAGGTAATCTCAATTGTTTAACCCAAGCACAAACATTTCTTATTTCTTCTTTATTTAACGTATATGCAGCCTTAGGCTTGTAAATTTTTCTATTATGTTCCACAAATTCCAACTCTAGCCGCTTGCAATACACCTTCAAATCTTATCGTGCCTTTAAGTTATCTTTTGTCTTTCCCTTAACATCGATCATTGTGTTGAATATATTCTCGAAAACATTACGTTCAATATGCATCACATCTAAATTGTGACGAATAAGAAGCGTATGCTAATAAGGTAGTTCCCAAAATATACTCTTTTTCACCCAATTATAACTTACACCATAACCCGAAATCTTTTGCACACCACATTTTGTTCCAAATGGGAGATGAGGAAGTGAATTCAAACATGACAAAATTTCCTCACTTGATAATCGAGAAAATAGTAAGTCATTTTCTACTCTTTTTTTTCATAAATTTGTCTCTCTGCCTCCTAAAAGGATGATTAGCTCGCAAGAATTGCGGATGACAATAAAAAAAAACAAGGTTTCTTATCATGATCCAAGATGAAAGATTTAGAATGTTCCATGCAACATGGACATGATAATCGTCCATGAGTACTCTACCTTGACAACATACCGTAAGTAGGAAAATCATTAATTGTCCATAATAATGTTGCCATTAAATGAAAATTTTGTTTCCTATATGCATCATACGTGACAGCACCCTGGGTCCACAGTATTATCAACTCATCTATCAAAGGCCTCAAGAAAATATCAATATTTTGACTTGGATTTTTCTTCCCCGGAATAACCATATTAAAAAAATATATTGTTGTTTCATACACATCCATGGGGATAAATTATGCACGCAAATTATTACTGACCAAACAGAATAAGGATTCACATTCAATCCAAATGGATTGAAACCGTCAGCACATAACCCTAGTCTGACAGTTCTATATTCCATTGCAAATAACTCATGTGTCTGGTTGAAGTGTTGCCAAGCCTCACCATCAATAGGGTGTCTAACGAATCTATCATGACTTTGGTGGTGCGTATGCCCGTCATATGTTCAACAATTTTGCATGACATATTGTGAGACCTTGTCAAGCTCGATTAAAAGACGGTATTGTACCGAGTGGTACAACTAAGTTAAATCGAGCCTTGAACTAGTTCAAATAGAAATTCTAAGAGGAATTTGAAAATTCTGAAACCCACAGAATGGCTTAGAATAGTGATTCGGAGTTGAAGGTTCAATTTGGAGTCAATCGAGAAAATTGACCGCTTAGGGACAAAACAGTCATTTTACCATTTGATGATTTAATGGAGATTTTTAACCAAGATTTGGTCACATTGGACCAAAAATAATTATATGAAATATAATTAAGATTATTGGAGTATAAAATGATATTTAGCAGTGAAAAATTATGATTCTCGGTATTTTTAGAGCACAAGGGTAAAATGGTAATTTTACTAGTAAAGGACTAAATGGGAATTTTTTTGAAAAGATTTTTACCCCATTTGGTTAATATTGATCAATATTAGTGTAATTTGAGGTTAGAAAGTGAAAATAATGTGATTCCGGTACATTTCGAAGTATAAGAGCAAAATCATAATTTTTTCATCCCGGGGGCAAATCGATAAATTTTTCAACCCAGCACTTATCAAGACCAAGGGATTTTATTCCTCTTGGGAATTGATAAATATGGAATTTATTTGTGGTGGAAAAATTAGAATAAAAGTCAAAAAGTTAAAAAAAATGGACTAATGGCATTTTGCCATGTGGCAAGCCATTTATTTTATGATTAAACTAATAAAATCAGCACATAACCCTCACTTTCTCTCATCAAATTCGGCACAAACCTGCAGCAAAGGAAAACAAAAGAGAAAAAAGAGAAAAACAAGCCAAAAATTCAAAGAATTTCAAAGTTTTTCAAGATTCAAGCCAAACAAAGGTGAGATTTCTTTAGATCTACTTTAAACCTAGCTTACCCATGCTTTTGTTCTTAATTTCCATGGTTGAGTCTTGAGTTATCATGATGAATTCAATTCTGAAAAATGGGTATGGAAGAGAAATTAAGGTTGGATTGGCTTGATTTTAGACTATGTTGATGTTTAGAGGTAGTTAGCCACGTTTAGGGAGAAAATTATGGAAGAAAATTATGTACTCTATGAAAATCCATTTTAGCCGAATATTCAAGGGAGAAATTGATGCCCAATTTGTGACATTTCAAGGTACTTAGATAGTGTTTGATAATTAGTAGTGTTATAAATTAAATTGGAAGAATTGGATATGAAAATTTAGCAAGAAAGTGAATTGTTCACCATTGAACCCTATGTGGCCGAATATGAGGAGTGATAATTTGATGATGAATTGATTTCATTTTTGGGTGAAATCTTGTGTTATTTGGTTAAGAATAAATGGTTTGAAAAATGAGAATCAAGCTTGAACAATTTGATTATTGGTGAACCCTTCAATGGCCGAATTTAGTATATGGAGTGTTGATGATAAACTTTATTTTATTTCAAGTGAATTAAGTGGGAAATTAAAGATTTATGGTGAGAAAATTAAGCTTGAGAAATTATAATATTAGTGCACCCTATGTACTGAATTTTCCTTGGAAAATATGAGAGTGATTTTGGTCATATTTCGAGTTAATTAAAATGGAGTTTGATGATTAGGAATATTGGAAGAAAAAAAATGGGATTATTTGGAATTAAATTGGATGTATTGGCCAATTAATCGGGTAATCGACCGAATTAGGTCAACACCGCGTTTAAGCGATTGACCGAGTATTCTATGCATTTGTATAGAAATTAGGTTAATTTTATACCTAATCAACACTAATATAGTAATTAAATTATTGTGCTATTTGTCAAGGTGGTGAGATTTCTAATAAAGGCAAGAAAATCGCACTCAAGGATTAGCAGTCGAAGTGCTCGAATTCGATTTTCGAAAACCTATGAGTGAATTTGCATTTCAAATTATTTTGGGAAATGCAGGTGTATTGAAATGGATAATCTAAATGAGTTTATCCAAATTTTCTTAAAATACGTGCCGAGGAACAAGCCCTTGATAAAAATGTTTTGATGTGTGAATTGTGATATGTATAAGGGCATGAATTCATGTGCTCTTATAATATGTTGCTATATATGTGTAGATGTGTGATATGTATTGAAAAATAATAATGTGTGATAATTATAACCATACATGTGAACGATGTGGGGAAACACATGTCAGCGATGATGGGTGCGGAGATATGGAGAATGATATTGCTTGTGCACGATGTGGGGGGCTGCACACGATAAATCCATATATGTGCACGATGTGGGGGGATGCACACGATAAATCTAGATATGTGCACGATATGATAGGATGCACACGATAACTCCAGCTATATGCGCGATATGGGGGTTGCACATGAGATGGTGAGATAGTTATGAATGAGGATATTGTATGTGCACGATGTGGGGGGATGCACATGATAACTCCAGCTATGTGTGCGATGTGGGGGTTGCACATGAGCTGGTGAGATAGTGGTGGTATTTGTGTTTATATATGCTTATGCGAGTAGAGAGTGGACTAGATTGAAAGAAAAAAAAATAAAAGAAAAGGTGTGGTGTATGTAATCGTGTGTGATTTTTATCTATATGTAAATATGTGGTGTATATAGTTGCTTTTAATTTTATGTGTATATGTGTGATTGTATGGTATGCGAATTGTTTGAAATTGAAGAAAAAGGGTTTAACACGAAACCCTCGTTCTATGACGGTTTGTAAACAACCGTCGGATTTACTACTGTGATAAAATGATCGGTGTAAATTCAAGGATGTTTAATCCTTGAATGCGTAATAAATTTAAGGGTAAAGGAAAAAGGGTTTGGAATAGTAGTTAGATGAAAATGGCTTTATTTTCAACCGGTGCATCATGATTGTCAAATTTCCTAGTTGAGAATGCTTGTTCCCTTCTAATATTCACTCACTGAGTTTCGTACTCACGTTTTATAAAAATTCATGTTTTCAGATCAGGAAACTATTACATCCTAGATCGAGGAGTCCCCGTAGTGCATCTCCTGGGTATGTGTCTGGCATTCGATAGTGATCCTTTTTATTGTAAATGTCTCCGCTGGAAGTCATGGGTCATTTTGTATTATGAATACAATCTAACTATGTGAATATGTGTATGCAATGTAAATTGCTAAATATATGACTGGTATAGTGCATGTATATTTTATTGATAATGCCATTGTTAATTGGCTTTGTGTGCACACTGGGTGCATTATGTGTGTATGCATCACACAGTCGTACGATAAGTAAAGTAAATGGATAGACTTGCTTGGGCTTAGTGAGCTATGCTCATTGAGCTCATGCGCCGGTCATGGCCCCAGAAATTAGGTCGTGACACATATAAAGCCGTTGAAGCCTGGGTATAAGTGGCAAGTAACGCAAAATCTTGTAAGGTTTCTTCTTCTGCCTACTCACACTTGAATTCCTCAGTTTATACCTAGGATGCCCACATACCATACAATACTCCAAATTAGCAGTTTCCTCATAAAATAATATGCAATTGTTTTTGCAAGCATGAATTTTGATATATCCCAATCCAAGTTTTGCTACCTTTCTTTTCATTCTATAAAAGTCGGTTGGTAAATTTTCATCCGATGGCAACATATTCTTGATTATCTCCAACAGTCTATCAAAACATGATTCACTCAAATTGTATTTTGACTTAACATTTAAAAGTTGTGATAGAGCTGAAAGCGCTGTGTGCTTTATGCAACTTGACCACAAAAGTTCCTCCGCATTGCTTAACAAAGAGTAAAAGGTAGATGCATTTGGATTTGGATCTTCTTCCACAAAAGTTGACTCATTTTCATAATCGTCGTTGAAAGCAACTTCCAGACCCATAGCATCCCTAACCATTCTAGCATATGGATTTTCTATTGCCTCATCATATGTAGGTTCTCCATATTCATCATGTTCGTCATTGATAACATTGGGTTGAACTCTATCTCTATTTCTTGATGATTATCCAACATCATGTTCCCCATGTAAAGTCCAAATTGTATAAGCACCAATAAAACCCCTGTTAAGGATGTGGTATGTTTCCTGATCGGAATCTAGAAACTTGTTGTTACTACATCTTTTGCAAGGGCATCTAATTTTATTCCCCCATATAAATGTAGGATTAGAATGTGCAAAATTAATGAATTCTTCAACTCCATTTACAAATTCTTCTGTAATGTATCCATTAGAAGTTAAGCGACAGTTCATCCAAGAGCGATCTCTCGTCATTTTCTAATCCTAAATGTCATAGAATATAACAGTCAAGAGTAATTTCCACTGTTGTTAACAATAAAATTTGTTAACAATGACATTCCAATATATTTTTAAAATATATATCTTAAAAATTAATAACAACTGAAGATAGTATCTATGATTCCATACAGGGACTAAAAAAAGAACAAGATGGTAAATAAATGTAACTTTATAAATGATTAGATAAATTCATGTTAAGGAGCTTATCTATGTATTAATGATTCCAAAATTCATATAAAGTAATGTGACTGAGAAATGACAAAAACTATTTGGCTTGTAATTTTGGACTCCTTGTTAAGCACTATGAATTCTACATGAACTCATAAACCCTTTTTTTTACCCTAAAATTAATCACAATTCCAACATTATAATGTTCAGGATTGGACCCCAAATGTTTAGTGACAAATCTATCCATGCTTTTACTTTGGATTAGTCAAAAAACTTAATAAAATTTTAGATCTATCCCAAGCTTTTACAATTAATAGCATAATGTTACAAGTTTCTTAAACTAGACAAAAATTAGATATATTCATAGTTGGATTTATATTAATTTGATTACAAATTAAATTAAATTTGGGGTTGACCCTTTACACATATGAAATATAATATTCTTTCATTCTTGGGTTTTGGTTGAAAGTGTAAGATCCTTTAAATAAATAAAATATAATCTTCTTATTTTTATTGTACATTTTTTAATTCAAATAACAATGACCCGACCCAAGCATTATTTGCTTACTGGAATTATTGACTAAACCTTTTTTTTTAATTTATTATTTAATAAATAATAATTTCCAATAATATAGCAATACAAAAGCGTAAAATATTGACAAGTTTTTATCATTGGGAATGAAAAAATCATATTTTACTAAACGATGGGATGTACAGGGGGAAGGAACACATATATTAGTTTTATACAGGGAGAATGATCAAAGGCTCTTTGTATGACCCAATTCGACATACTATGGTTATCCAGCAGTGACGAGGTTGAAATTAAGTAACCGTCATTCTTAATGAACGCCATTTATCGCTTATCTAAACTTTTCAAAATTTAATTTTCAATCATTGGTGGCATATAATTGACTATCTATACTTAACGTAAATAACAAAAAACATCAATACGAAAATAAGAATATTCTTCACTCTTATCTTAAAAGAATAAAATGGAATACAAAAATCGACTTTAACGTTGAAAAGAGAGAAGCCCGAAGCTTTGATGCTCAGATGTCGAAAACCAACTTTGAAAAGTAAAAAGTTTTACAGATTCCTACAATTGTTGAATATTTAAAAAAAATCTTAATGAAAACGTTAAAAACAAGGGAATTAATCGTGGAAATACCAAGTTCGAATTGAAAATGCTACAGATATATGAAACTAATTTCTCATCATGTCTTTTTGCTTTAGAAATATAATGTTATTACTACTATTACTATATATAGTCTGATTCCCACAAACCAAAGCAAACACGCAATTTCCAAAATGTCAAAAAAATATATGAGAAATTCCTATTTTACACCAAAATAAATATCCTGTAGCTGCTTCTTAATTTCCATGGAAACTACTAAGTTAGTAGACAAAGCTGGCAGTAATGAAAAGTTATAGAAGAAACCAACATATTTGCCTATAAGGTTACACATAATTGAAACAGATACAAAAATCACCATGACATTATGCCTAAAATAATCATGATATCAAGAATCGAAGCAAAAACAATTAGTTAACACCCTTTTATCTAGCTATTTGATGGTTATTGAAGAAGTTAATTATGAGAATTATACTGATATTTCAGTAGCACTTGTCAATATTATGGTATATGCCTATTAATTTTCAATTAAGGTTTTAATGATCTGTCCTAACTATATGTATGTTCAGGATGAACAGACAACAAAACAAAGGTTAATCCGCAAAAGACTGATCAATTGACAAGCATAGAAAAATTTCATTCACCTGATCCATCCATAACCATCAACATATCTGATAATTTCTATTGAAGCTTACCTTAAATCGGGTGGATCTTAACCCGAAAGTTGCGTTGATTAACTGAATCAAACTCTTTAACCGTGAAACCCAAATTTCTATAACAAAATGGAAGAGTATGTTAGGAACTTTAGTTAAAAGAAGAGCAGCCAAAAATAGGACAAAATCGCACAAAACTTTACTTAATTGGGAAAAAAAATTACTACAATAAAATGATCTCTTCAATCTCAAAATGTACTGCTTCAATGTTGACAGACCGCGAAGCAGGGAGAGAAGATAGGATTTGTTTTTGGAGAAAACAGAACAAAATTAGCTTCACAACAAAAAAAGTGGAGAGTGTCAGACTGGTACAGAGATACAATGAAAGAGGGAAATGAGGAAGAGAGAAGGAAAAAAGACCCTAAACCCACGAACACGAGAAAGACAAATTTAGTCACAGGCAGTGAGATCTGTCGATGCTCAACTAGCAAGGCGAGGAAGACTAGTTGAACGACAAGAAAAAAGTAAATTCAATGAGGGATCGCTGGTGACAAGGGAGAGACGACACGGAAGCTGGAAGCGTTTTTAGAAAGAAAAGAGAGAGCCGGATAGGTAGAAAGAGAAAATTGAAGAGGGAAATATGGGAGAGAGGAGAAAATTTTGCTTTTATACTTAGGATTTGTAGGCCCAAAACTACGTCGTTTTGGATGAACCAAATATCCCTTCCTATTATTTCCAACGGCGTCGTTTTGCCCTATAGATTCGAACAGTGCATTATTGGGAACAGATCCTGGGCCAACATATTAACTTTGGGTCAGTCTGATCCAATCAAGTAAAAGGTTTAAGTCATGACCCAAACACAAAAAGGAATTGATTATTTTTTATTAATAAATTATATTTTTTTATATTACTCAATATAAAACATAATGTTATATTACTAAATTTATTGTATACATATATATATGACACAAATTATATGTTATATTTTAACAATTATACAAAATTTATATAATTAGTTATCAATATAATTTTATAAAAAGTATGATAAAAAAACTAATAAAATTAATAACCCTAATCATCTAAATGAAATTTACTATAACCTTACATATAAAACATATTAATATATATATGTAGGATATAACATATATCTCATATACATACATATATATATATATATATATTAACTTATAAAGTTATATCAATTAAAAAATATAACTTGTACTTTCAGTTTAATATAATAGGTCACATATATAGATTTTTGTTTTAATAATGGAGGTTTATCTATATACATATATATATATTCTATACCTATCAATATAATTTGTATAGATATATATAATAATTTAAAATATTTTAAATCTATTATATTAATAAGTTTATTATAAATATCTATCTTATTACTTAAAACGTACATAAAGTAACTAATTATAATTTTCAATATAGTAACTAATTACAAAACAAATGTACATAAAGTGTTATTATTTTTTGTTTAATTGATTATTATATCTTATCATGAATTTTTATAAAATAAAATGGTTTATTTTCTTCTTTTTATTAATTTTCTAATGGTATAAAATTAACTAATTTGGTATTATTAATTTATAATGTATGAATCAATAAAGTTTAAAAAAATATTCATAATTAATTCAAGCAAAACATACTTCAACTTTAAAATTGGCATAAACTTGAATATGTATGTATTTGCTTTGATTAATATCTATTTTTTATAAAATACTAATAAATTTTATAAAAAGTATAAAATATTGTTAGAAAAAATTATCTATTTCTATTACCAACGGAAAAATTTCGTTGGAAATTTCCGTTGCTAAAAATTGTTTCCAATGGAAATTTCCGTTGTAAACTTTACCAGACTTTCTAATTTTTTTTCTTTCAATTTCCAACGAATATCCAATAGAAATTTTTTCGTTGGAAAATTCTAACAGATTTCCATTGAAAATTCTGTTGGAAATGGTGGTATATTATTCTTTTTTGTGACAAAAATTTTTCCAACGGATTTCCAACAGAAAAATTCCATTGAAAATCCGTTGGAAAAAGCAGTTGAAATATTCCAACAAATTTCGTTGGAAATCCGTTAGAAACATCATGTTTTTTTGTAGTGTCACAATATAAAAAATGTACCTATGATCCCAAAGATTATGTTTGTTTTGTACTAGTGAGCTAGAGAATGAAGAACTCGAGGAATGAAGAAGTTTCCAAAAAAGAAGCTAAGTGACAACTGAATTCTTATTCAAGTCAAGGAGTAGTTACATGTATTATACAAGGCTACCGCTGGCTGTCAAGAAAGGAAAAATAAAAAAAATAAAAGAAATCTACTACAACAAAATAAATATCTACCTATTTACAAATTGATCACATGTAGATTGATACACATGTAACTACCATATTCAACACCCCCCTCAAGATGAGAATTATGAGCATGAATGTTCAAAATACTCATCTTGTTAAGTAAGAATTGAAACTGTCCTGGTAAGAGTGATTTAGTAAACAACTCTGCCAGCTGATGAGAAGTTTGCACATAGCTTGGTTTGATAAGTCCAAAAATATCCTTTTCTCTTACAAAATGGTAATCAACCTCTATATGCTTTGTTGTCTCATGAAAAACAGGATTTCTACATATACTCAAAGCAGACTAGTTGTCACAATATAATTCTACTGCTTCTGAATGAACAACTCCAAAATCTGTCAATAAGAATAGCAGCCAAATAATTTCACTGCACGTTACAGACATTGATCTATACTCTGCTTCAGTAGAGCTTTTAGCTACAATACTCTGTTTCTTTGACTTCCAACTAATCAAAGAATCACCAAGGAAGATAGCATAACTTGTCACTGATTTTCTTGTAAGTAAGCAACTAGCCCAATCACTATCACAATAGGCTTTAATTTTAGTTGTGAAGAAGCAGACATTAGAATTCCCTGACCAGGAAAACCTTTCAAGTATCTAGGAATTCTAAAAGCAACTTGTAAGTGAACATTCCCTAGTTTATCTAGAAACTGTGCTAGAACTTGTACCCCATAGACAATATCTGGCCTAGTAAAGGTCAAATATATTAATTTGCCAATGAGTTGCCTATACATAGTACCATTAACCAACAAATCATCTTTATCAACAGTAGCTATCTTGTGATTATATTCCATTGGGGCTGGAGCTGGCTTAGAACTTAACAAACCATGCTCATTAATAAGATCCAGTGCATATTTTCTCTAACACAATAAAATGCCTTTAGGAGATCTAGTTATCTCAATACCTAAGAAATACTTAGGTGAACCAAGGACCTTCAACTTGAATTTTGACTTCAAATATTGTTTCACTTCAGTTTCAACTTGTGCTACAGAATTGGCTACTAAAATATCATCTACATACACCAAAAAAGCTACAAATTCACTATTATCATATTTCTTTGTAAACAAAGAATAATCAGCTTTTGATTGCACGAATCCATACTCAATTAGAGTCTTTGTAAATTTGGCATTCCACTGTCTTGATGCTTGTTTAAGGCCATATAATGATTTTTGGAGTTTACAAACAAATTTAGTCCCTAGTGGACACTCCCCCTAAATGACAAATCCCTGAGGCAGCTCTATATATACATCCTCAACAAGATCACCATTAAGGAAAGCATTATTGATATCTAATTGGGATAAAGACCAATTATGAATAGCAACTAAAGCAATAAAAACCCTTACAGTTGTTTGCTTAGCAACAGGGTTAAAAGTGTCTTGATAATCAAAACCTTCCCTTTGGTTGTAGCCTTTGGCTACCAACTTGGCCTTGAATTTGTCTATATTTCCATTAGCAAGGAACTTAATTTTGTACACCCACTTGCAACCGATGACTAAAAAATCAGAAAGAACAGCAACCACTTCCCAAGTTTTGTTCTCAACTAAAGCATCTAATTCATCTTGCATAGCATTTCTCCACTAAACATGATGTACAGCTTGTGCATATGTGGTAGGCTCAGAAACAGAAGACAAACTGGTAGTGAAAGCTTTGTGTGAAGGAGAAAGTTGACTTGTGGACAAGTAATTATTTATTGGATATGTTGTAACATTAGACGTCAATAAAGGTAAATCACAATGATAAGACTCTAGGTATTTAGGTAATGATCTGATGCGTTTGCTTTTCCTAGGAATGAAAGAAGTTTTTATTTGTGATGGAATAGAATTTAGCTGAACATCATATGGAGATGAAGAATCTAGAGGAATAGGAGAAGAAAAATCTGATGGTGAAGTAATGTTTGAAGGTGAAATAAGTGAATTTTGTTGAGCATCAAAATGAATGGATGTAGAAGGAAAAATTGGATCATCAAAAATATATGATGAAGGCAAAGAAGTAAAGGTAGGTGAATCCTTGTTACCTAAATGTTTGAAAGGAAAAATGGATTCATGAAACACAACATTCTTGGAAATTAAACACTTATGAGTTTCTAGATCATACAACTTGTAACCTTTGACACTAAATGAATAGCCAATGAAGATGCATGGTTTAGCTTTAAGATCGAATTTAGTTATGTTTCTTTGTAGGGTACTAGCAAAACATAAAGAACCAGAGACCATAAAATGAGAATATGATGGAGATTTGTGATATAACAATTCAAAAGGAGTTTTGTTGTGAAGTAGTAGAAAAGGGATACGATTGATAATATGTGTGGCTGTAAGAATAGAGTCCCCCCAAAATTTAACAGAAAGAGAAACTTGAAAAAGAAGAACCCTAACAACATTCAATAAATGTTGATGTTTCCTTTCAACAATGCCATTTTGCTATGGAGTTTCCACACAAGACCTATGATGCACAATTCCAGTTTTCGAATAAAATTACACTAATCCAAACTCTAGTGCATTATCTGTTCTTAAAACCTGGACTGATGTATGAAACTGGGTATTTATCATTTGACAAAATATAGGAATTATGATACTAACATCATACTTGACTCTTAATAAGTATAACCAAGTAAATCGAGAATAATCATCAACAATTGTTAAAAAATAATGATGTATTGATAAAGAGGGCGTACGATAAAGCCCCCATATATCTGCATGAATTAGTTCAAAGAGTTTTGTAGTAGACTAAGCATGCAAAGGAAAGGGCAATTTGTGTTGCTTAACTAAGGGACAACTATTGCATTGAGAATTATCCTTACAAATCACATCTAAGCAGCATTCATGAATCTATTTTATTCTTTGTGATGACACATGACCTAATCTATAGTGCCACATATCATAATCTTGACTCAAAGAACTACAAACAAACTTTGAACAATCATCATGTATCAAATCAGACTCTATAGACTTTGTATTAGCAAACTGAACATTATGAATCCTAGATTTTGAAGAAATAGAAGCAGAACCATTATGAACAGAAATCAATTCCAAGAACTGTGCATTCATCTATCTTTGTATGATATAAAGTCCAGCAATGACTCTAACATGCCTAATCACTGTCCATGTAAGAAGATCCTGAATGAGGCAATGATTTTCAGCAAAAACTAAGCATTTGCTTTTATCATTGGTAAGTTTACTAACTGAAACTAAATTGAATTTAAATGAAGGAACCAGGAGAACATTTTCTAGTGTTAAGTTCTAAGAAAGTCTAACTGATCTTAAATGTGTCACAACAACTTTAGCTTTATTTGGTAATTCAACAAACATATCATGAACAGGTCTAGAACAACTAAAATGGTGTAAGGAACATGCAATGTGATCTATAGCCCCAGTGTCTAAAATCCAGGTGTTATGATTCAATGCAAGCAATTTATGTACAGCAGAATTTACTTAAGGAATATGTGATGAAATTTTACCTGCCAGTGCAGAATTTACAAGAAAAGGCTTATCTGAATGATTTTCCTTAGCATTTACAATATCACTTTGTTCAGAGATCAATGCCATAAGCTTTTGAATTTGTGCTTTAGTCAAGGACAGTTCTGAAATCGAATTGGTAGCTGATCCATCATATTCATCCTGTTCAGAAGCACTAACAGTACTATTAACTGATGAACCTCATTTCTTCATATTCCCTTTTGATTTCGTGAACTTAAAGTTCTCTAGGAATCCTATGATGTGATAGCATTTTTCTTTTGAATGTCCTTTCTTACCATAGTGTGAACATACCATATTAGTCTTTTTCCTTTTTCCTTTTGTTACAACAATTGCCATAGTTGAGTTTTCAATAGAGGATAGTAAAATCAAAGATCTTTGTGACTCTTCCCTGATCACTAAACTATAAGCTTGGTCAATACTAGGGAATGGTTTAAGCATCAAAATATGTGATCTTAGACCTGAAAATGATTCATTTAAACCATTCAAGAATCTAATACCACATCTTTATTCTGTTGATCTGCATATTTTGTATAACAATTACTTTTGCAACCCCCACAATCACAATAAGGCAAAGGCCTGAAGTTCCTTAACTCTTGCCAAATTGAATTTAATTTTGTAAAATAAGCATTCACTGACCTTGTTCCTTGCAAGACATTTCCCAATTGAAACTGAAGGTTACAAATTTTGGTCTCGTCTGGCTGAGAAAATCAATTCTTCAATGTCTCCTAGATCTCTTTGGCTGAGTCCATGTAAAGGACATTTGATGCAATCTCAAGTGTCAATGACTCAAGCAACTAAGTAACTATCAAACTGTTGCATCTGGACCAGTCTTCAAACAATGAATCTGCCTCACTTGGTTCTTTGATTGTTCCATCGATAAATCCCCTTTTCTTGTGAATTGAGAGGGCATGCAAGAAAGCTCGACTCCAAGACATGTAATTGGTAGCAATAAGTTTAGGATTTATCACTACTGATCCATATACATCAGAATGATGGATGTAATATGGTTAGAGTGGATTTTTTACAAATGAAACTTGAGTTCTTGTAGATGAATCTGTCATTCTAAGGTTTTGATTAAAAAAGAAAAGAACCGGTGGATGAAGTAAAAATTGTGAGATAAAATGAAAGAATAGTGGATGAGCTAATCAAGCAACAGAAGAATTTGATGATGTGAACCTCGATTCTGGCTCTGATCTGGCTCTGATACTATGTTCATTTTGTACCAGTGAGCTAGAGAATGAAGAACTCGATGAATGAAAAAGTTTCCAAAAAAGAAGCAAAGTGGCAACTGAATTCTTATTTAGGTTAAGGAGCAGTTACATGTATTTATACAAGGCTTCAACTGGTTGTCAAGAAAGGAAAAATAAAAAAATAAAAGAAATTGTACTATAACAAAATAAATATCTGCCTATTTACAAATTGATCAAATGTAGATTGATACACGTGTAACTACCATATTCAATAGATTATCATTAAAAACAAGGTTGTTTCTGTGAATCCAAATAGTCCAAAGGATCACAAAAAAAGCCAATCGCCAAACAAAGTTGTGATTATAATCATAAATTTTATCATTCCAGGCAATGAAAAGATCACACATCTTACCAAGAAAAACCCCTGAGATGCCTTAAGCTTTAAGTCACAAAGTCCATACTTTCCAAACATCCTGACTTTCAATAAATAGGTGGTCAATATACCCAATTTCATAACTACAAATAGGGCCAAGGGTAGAATTATGATTGATAATTCATCTTTATAGTAACTCAGCTTTCACAGCAATACGACCTTTCATGACTTGCCAACAAAACATCTCACACTTAGGTGGTGCAAGATTAGCCCATATTAAATTCCAAAACTTGCTTTCCCCATCAGACGCACCAAGAGCATAATAAGCTGATCGATAAAAATTGCTAATAGAGTAAACACCACTAAGGTTCTTTTTCTAAATTATTTTATCTAGTTCATCTTTGATAAGGGAGAAATTCATAATAATTTAATAAGAAGATCCCATTGTCCCGTTTCCCAATCAAAGAGCACTCTTCTTAAAGGAATATTCCAACACCAAAAATAATCAATCTATTCACCATAACCATTAAGAAAGCCATTTTTAGATAAAGAGAGGGTGAAAATTCAAGGAAATGATGATTTAAGGGGTAAACCATCATGCCAAAATTTAATTATATTCTCCATGCCTGGAAAGAATCCAATCCCATTCTTAACAATGCAAGATAAACTATCATTGGAAGTCAAAGGTTTAACAATATTCTTCCAAAGATAAAACATGTTCCTTAATGAAAAACAAATGGGAAGAAGAGAGTTAGGATTCATACAATTTTTCTCGATAATAGTTTTGTGCCAAAGGCTATCATTTTCCACTCCAAAATGCCATATCTATTTGTGGAGCGTAGCAAAATTTTTAATGTGCATTTTCCTTCTATTACTATTGCGCTTCAAAGGAATCTTCTTATGATTTTATCAAGCTTGTCTTTAATTTCAATAGGCATCCAAAATAAAGACATGTGATAAACCGGCAACAAAGCAAGGATATAATTAATCAGGATAACTCTGCCACCAGAAGAAAAAAGATTAGCTTTCCAGTTTGCCAATCTTGACTCGAATTTGTCAATGATAGGATTTTATAAGGTCTGTGAATTGAGATGATCACCAATAGGAAGGCCCAGATATGAAACAGGAAATTTATCAACATTCCAGTAAATAATTCTAGCCCACTCATCGAAAAGATTTCTTACCACCCCAATACCATTTAAAAAACTTTGTTGAAAATTAGTTTTCAAACCTGAGATGAGTTGAAAACATAAGAGAATGCGGCAAGTACATAATAAATTGTCCAGGTCTAGTTTGCAGAACAAGATGGTATTGTCCGCAAATTGAAAATGGGAAACCACCAGACCATTCCTTCCAACATTAATAACACGTGGGAATCCTAAAGAGACAACACTATTAATCATCCAATTCAAGGTCTCACCCACAAGATTAAAGAATAAGGGTAAAAGGCACACCCTTGGCAAAAACCTCTATACGTTGAAAACTGCTTGGTGGGAGTACCATTAACCTAAAAAGAGGCTTGAGCTGTGGATATGTAAGAATGAATCCATTTACACCATTTGAATCCAAAACCCATTTTGCCCATAAGAAAATCTAAAACTCCCAGTCAATACAATCATAAGCTTTTTGAAAATCAATTTTCAAAATAACACCACTTTCAGAATCCTTTTTCATATGACCAATGATCTCATTGGTAATACGGACACAATCCAGAATTTGTCGACCCTTAGTGAAGGTGAACTTTATCTGGCCAATGATATTCCGCATAACAAGTTTAAGCTTATTAGCCAAGACTTTTGCCATTAGTTTGTAAAGACAGCCCACAAGGTTTATAGGAAGAAAATCATAGACATTTTTCGAATTAGCCTTTTTTGGGAATAAGAGAGTTAAAAGAGGAATTCATTCTTCAATCCAAGGAACCAAAAATCAAAACATAGAGACATCACATCATTCTTGATTCTACCCTACCGATTTTTTAAGAAAGCCATATTGAAGCCATTAGGACCTAGCGCTTTATTGCCATCAGAATTTTCAAGAGTAGACCAAATTTTAGCTTCAGAAAAAGGCTCTTCAAGATGTGAAGCAAAAGAAGAATCCAAAGAGTTTAAAAGAAAATTAAACTCAAAAACTTTAAAGACAGTCCTCTTCTTAAAGCAATTCACAAAAAAGGTAGTAATAAAATTCAAAACAGATTCTGGTTCTGAAAAAACTTTACCATTGATAGAAATTTTATCAATCCAGTTCAATCTTCTTTTGTTGGAAACAACCACGCGAAAGAATTTAGTATTACGATTTCCCTCAAGAAACCACTTAATTTTAGATTTTTGGTGTCAAGAAAATTCCTCCATTTTGTAAAGATTCCATAATTCAACTTTAAGATGAATAAAATCCTCCTTAAGAGATAAATTATTCAAGCCCTGCTGTAAAGCCATAAGTTTCCCCTGAATATCAATCTCTAAAATAGAGATTTTGTCACCCAAATTCCCAAAAGTTGACCGTTGCCACAACTTGATTTTTGGTTTAAAAGATTTAAGCCTTTCCCACAATAGAACTCTGGAACTATTGAAATCAACTATGGCATCCCATTCAAAATTCCTCAGCTCTTGGAAGCCATCATTCTCAAGCCAAAAATTGAAGATCTGGAAAGGCTTAGGACTCCAAGAGTTAAAACCATCACATAAAGAAATAGGATTGTGACTTGAAAGAGATGATGGAAGACATCTCCGCACAAGGTCATGCCAGTTAGGATAGAACTAAAGGTCGATAAGGAATCTGTTAGCCCTGTTAAATGAAGGCGGGTCTCGATTGTTACACCAAGAAAAGCTACCTCCAAATAGAGGAAGATCCAACAAATTAACATCATTGATGAATTCTTGAAAATGAAGAATGGTTCTTTCACTACCCTGCCAACCCAATATCTCCTTATAAGAAAGAACAATATTAAAATCGCCCCCGTAACATTAAGGCAAATTGGACTCATTAATAATCTCGGCAAGTTCAATCCAAATAGATCTTCTGTCATCTTCATCATCAGGGCCATAGATGTTCCCAAAGCCTACCTACCTATCGACCATTTAAGAGTCCTAATTAACAAAATAAGGTGCTTCCTTTCTATTCTAGATTCACAAGAGAAAAAAGAGTCCTACCAAGCAGAAATCAATCCACCAGAAGCACCTTAAAAAAAAAATACAAGCCCAAGAAATACCATTATTATTCCGAGGGCTGCTGAATAAATGGGAATTAATAGATTTCAGTTTAGATTTATTGTTAAAATTATCCACCCACGCAAGTATATGTATAAAAAGATAATACAATTGCAAGTAGAGTATTGATCTCATAAAGAATTGATTTAAAATTTTATTAATTACTAAAATTAGAACAATTTTATTTTATTCAAACAATTAAAAATTGATAACTAATTAAACTAAAAATTAATTGACAAAAGAAAGAAACTAATTAACAATAATTAAAAATCAAAGAAAAAATTTAATTGAATAAAAATGAAATTTAAACAAGCCTAGGATTAAGATATCCCTTTCACTTCTTCTAAATCTTACATTTCTTTCTCTTAACTTATTCCAATAGATTGAATCGCTACCCTAAAGTCCTTAATTATTTATAAGGCTTTCCCGAAACTCTTATGAAAATATCTACTTTAATTAAAACATTGTAGCCCTATGTGACCTGAAATTAAAATAGATTCATTAAGTCCAAGCTCTAATCTTGACTACATATGGCATATAGGTATATCTCTATCCTATACATAAATCAATTTATTCAACCAAGCAAATAAATATGATCATATGTTATTCCAATTTTATTCTTCACTAAACTCCCTTTCCAAAGTTATGTTTAGGTTTCTAAATCAATTTAATTAATGATCAAGGAATTAAAAGCACTGAGGACAAATAAGAATATACAATTCAATTCCATTGAAAATAAGCTAGAAAGAGATTAAAAATTTAGGGTACATGTGAGTTCAATTGCAATCTTAAAAAAAAGAAATTTAGCAACCGTTGTTGATTTCTCACGCAAGTGTACATATCATTAACAAGTAATATAGTAATGAAGTAGAGTATCGTTCCCACAGAGAATTGTTTAATGCCTACTGTTAACTACTAAAATTAACACACCTTAGTTTTATCTAAACAATTAAAATTAAAAAGGAAAATTCAAAACTATTAAACTAATAACTAAAACTAAAACTAATCTAAAATCTATTAATGAATTTATTTTATTAAATGCAAATGACTACCAAACCTAAGATTATGATATCTCTCAATATTTCATCTTATTGTTGTCTCTCTCTCTTAACTCAGTTTAATAGATTAAGTTGCTAACTTAGAATCATAAATTATTTACAAGTCTCTGTCGAGTTTTTTATAAAAATATCTCTCCCAATTAATTTACTATATGTCTATGCAAATTATATTGAAGAAAGATTCATTAAGTTTGTGCTCTAATTTTAGCTACATATGGCTCATAGGTGTATGTCTACCTTATATGCGAATCAAACCACCTAATCAACTAAGTGTATTGAATCATACGTTATTTTATTCAAAGTTTACCTAAATCTCCTTCATCAAGATTTAACCTAGGTTTCCATATCAATCTAATTAGTGATTAGGCAATTAGAAGCATTAAGAACAAAATAAAATAAACAACTTAAATCTATCAAACATAAGTAAAAAAGTGATAAATAAATCAGACTATATATTGAGTTCAATCATAATTTTAAATTAAAAAATTTAGTTCCTCATCAAGTCATATATCATCATTGAATAAAATTTAAACATTAAAATCAAAACCAAGAAACTAAGAGAATAAAAGAAAATAAAGAAACTCAAGAATTGTATTCTTGATCTCCAAATCTCCTTGAATCCTTCAAATTCTTCTTAACTTCAAGGACTTTATGGCTTGGCTCTCAGTTGTTAATCTGGTGTTTCTTTGTTCTTTCGTTCATATCCTTTAAGTCCTCTAAAAGGTTGTTTCTATAGGTTTTGAAGTAAGGCAAAGTTGGGTGAAGAAAGAAGTCAATTCCAATTAGACTTATGTGAGTTGCAGTCTTGCCCAATTAATTAATAAAAATCATAGTTGCTCTAAGACTGCTATAGTGCATTAATTTTGACATGATTTTAAACCATATTCCAAGCCGAACTAGGTGAAGTATAAACATGAAGTTGTATATTTTTCTCTTATCTTTCCAATGGTCCAAGAAGTGCATCATTTGGAGCTCTGTAGAGAAAGTTATGGCTGAAATACCGAAGTATATGCAATAAAAGTCTACACCTTAAAATTGCTCTTCTTTTTCTCTTAAAATTTTCCTTTCGTCAAATACCTACAAAAGCATAATTAGATCAATAACAACTTATCTTAACCACATTAACACCAAATTAAGTATAAAATTAACCGTGATTAGATTGACTCACCTAAAATAACTAATTTAAAATAATTAAATAAAATCTACTACTTTCTATGCATTACTACAAAAACTAAGCTAAATTACTATCAAAATTAAGTCCAAATAACTCTCTATCATAGAGTTATCAGCAACTCATAATTGCAATAATAAATAAAAACATACGAAGTTTAGCTATCAAGAGTAACAAGAATAATAAAAGCTAAGGAAGAAGAAAATAAACAAATTTTGTAGCCTTGATCTTCAATCTTCAACCTTAACCTTTAACTTCTTGAATCTCTCTTAGGATTTTCTTTTTACAGCTAGCTTCTTCTCAAGTTATCTATTTATAATTGAAACTAATTAACCTAATTTGTCCTAAACTTAACTATTTTAGCCTAATGACTCTTACTTTGGGCTCAGAAAAGCGTAGAACCCATAAGACTTAAGTCAACCTGAATCCTTTTCTTTCTCTCAGCAACTTATTCAAATTTTTCTCTTCAACGTCGTGGCGAACCCCATCAGTGCCCCGATGCTCCCTTGGCTTCAAGCCTTCTCTTATTGACTACTACACTGTCAACTTTCAATACAATTTTCTCTATCATCGAGGCAAAAATGGGCAAAGAAACCTAAATGAAAGTTGTGACTTTGTAATTTAGCTTTTCATTGGTCAAGAATTACTTCATTTGGAATTGAGATTGACATTGGGATTGAAAGTTATGCTCAAATTACTGTGATGTGTACAAACAAAGCCTAAGCTCTGTAAATGCTTTTCTTCACCAAATCGAGCCTTCTTCCTTTAGAGTCTTATAAAAATATAAAAACTAATAAAAATTAACTAAACTAAGGCAAACAAACATAAAATTAGCATAAAATAAAATAACTTAAAAAAATAAACTAATTAGGAAAATAACTAAAAATAACTAAATCATATTATAAACTCAAGAACTTAAATAACTTTTAAGAACAATTTTGAGATTAAAATAATTATATTTTATACAATTATCAAGACTCTTGTAAAAACACTATATTCGACTTAACTGATAAGATTTTCCTTTTAAAAATTTTTTTTTTCACCACTATTCATCCCTTTGACATTTTGTGTGAGAAGTAGCATAGGGAAAAAAACTGCAAGACACATAGAAAAGATTACATATCATGATAGATCTCTATATCAACCAAGGCATCAATAATTTGAGGACTCAGGTCATGAAAAAAAACTCCAAAGCTATTAGCCAATTTTACAAAATCAGTGGTTTCTCTTTTAATAATCGAATTTCTATGGGCAATGTTTGCATCAAAAACAAAATTGTCCCTAGGTAAAATGGCATGGGACTTAGAATCACTCAAACCAACAAAAATGCCTTCCCTCAGCCTCTTCTTTCTTCTTTAGTCGAACCTCACTTCTCTTTATTTTTGTGCACTAACAAAATCTTAAGAGAGGAACCCTTTGATCAATTCCTTTTAATGCAATAAATTAAAGAAACCCAAAGAATTAAACTTTTTTTACCAACTAACCTATTATCACCTGAAATAGGAGTATCCAAAAGATTAAAAGTACTACCTAGATTTAGAGAAAAATTAAAAATCATGACCTAAAGAAAAAATTATGGGTGGAGAAGGGGTAATTGGTGTAGCTTGCAATGGGGTAATAGACACCTTTTTAGAAGCTTCTTTCGAAACAAAATTAGCCACCACTATATCTATAGAGTTGAAATCATCAGCCACCAAGTACTTTGAAATTTCAAAAACAACCATGGGAGGAACTTGCTTTTCAAAAACTGCCGATGATTGGGACCCATTAACGATTTCTTCCTGTTACCCTTTTCCCAAATTTAACCTTTCCCCAACCACCCTTAAAGGATTTATGAGACTTGTTTTTAACCTTTTGCTTTAATTTCTTGCTTACTTTTTTGGCTTTAGTAGAAAAATGAATTGAAGGAATTGTAGGTCTAGAAAGACAAAGATAAGGATTAAGAGAAAAAACCCTTTGAGTCTAATGAGTTTAGGCTATTACCCAAAGATAGCTTCCAATATGAGCCCAAGACCAAAGCAATCCCCAATTGGTCCAAAACAATACAAGGGTAAATAAAAGGCCTATTCTCGTAAGGAAATATGTGGTCCACTTTACCATCAACCTTAAGATCCAAATTAAAACTACTAACATTATCAGGACTTTCCCCATAATTCGAAAGCCACTTTTTGGGACCTAGTAAATCATTGCATGAAACTATATCTCCACCATTTGCTCCATAGGCTAATGCATGAAGAAACTGAGGAAAATGTGGTATAATAATCAAATCTTGAGAATGAAGTTGGTGACTACTAGGCTCCCTAAATGCTTCACTAGAACAACCATTATCAATCAAAACTCCTTCAGTCGGAAGATAAAGAACCTTATCATTGACTTCATCAACGTCCCTCTATTATTCCTCCATTATCTAATTTGAATAAGAACTTAATGAAGACTTATTAGAAGAAGAAATTCTAACAGTATAAAAAATTTTGTTTGAAATTCCTCATTAAATATGAATAACTGAAAGGCTTTTAAGAAATAAACTCAACCATTAATAATAACTTTACCAAAGAAAGGAAAAACACAATCCTTTGATTTCTCAATCATGATACAAGCAAACTCAAACCTTTCCATGGAAAAATAGCTTTATTTATCATCACAAAGAAGCCCTAGTGATCACTTAATGCTTTAAAAACATTAGAATGCCATAAGTGAATCGGTAATCCTTCAATATTGATCCAAATTAAATTCTCTTTAGGTGTATGTCCATAATCATAAGGAGAAATAGAGGCAAACCAGTGCTTAAACATATCGAAACACTCATTAATCAGAGTTATCATCTCATTTTTATCATAGAAAGTAATGATAACTTTCTTGTTACCGGTATGATGAAGACAAACCTAAATATCTTGATGAAAAAGTTGAGATTTGATAAGACCCAACTAAAATCATCTATCAAAAAAAACCAAAAATACATATATCAACCCACTCCATATTTTGTAATGGCACCATTAATCTGTAAAAATTATCCTCCAGGGATGGGTTTTCAGTAGGAGGATGAATAGTAGGGCTAAACTTAGCCTCAAAACTATCCATCTAAATCCCATCGCCACTAACAAGGGCTTATTTGTAAGTTTTAACAAGATCATAACCATGATAATGATAGGCAGGTTTTGATGAGCCAGCACCAAGAGAAACAAGTCTTTGTACAGATTAAGACATATCCTTGCAAGCCAATGAAACTTTAATTAAGCCCCCATTAAAAGATAATTTGCTACCATCCTTGTGTGCTTTCTATTACTCCAATTCCTATTGAAACCTAACAAAGGCATAAGTGGATGACCAATTCCTTTTGCCAAGAGACAGATTGACCATAAAAACATCAAGGACTTCACAAAATCTACTAAACAGATACTTGATATCCCTTTTCAAAATATTCAATGGAAGATTCCTAACATGAACAGAAAAGAGGTTACTCCTCCATTTGTCAATGCTTTTCACGATTTTATAAGTCCAAGTTTGATCAACACCCTACTTGGTTCCAGCCCTTCTTTAATCATTTTGTCTTCATACTTCCTTTCACATTTGACTCTCTATTTGCTTAATTTTTAATTTGGTTTCTTATTTTATTTTAGGATCTTACAACTGAACCCATAATTTTTTATAAATAATCTACCCTAAAGGATTGATTGAAGATGGCTATAAACAATTTATGGGAAATATTATAGGGTTTTGGATGCATTTATCCTTAAGGGGAAGAATTTTGGGTTTGTTAGGTATGAACACTAGTTAAGCTAGAACAACCACTTAGAATGAAGTGTGACTCTTGGATCATAAAGTACAAGGTATATATTACTTGATTAAACCCAAAAGAACTCACTATAGAGAAGGAAATCATATCAAAACAAAGTTCTTTTCAATGAAAGAAGGGGAAAATGTGTAAAAATTTGATAGAATATGAGTGCATTATTGAGCTTATAAAAGAGAAAGAGAGAAAGGGGATTAAAGTGAGAAGGATTTTTAGATGTTGGTGAGATGGTTTTCATGGATTGAGTGATTGTGGGTTTGATCTAGATTGGTTGAGTAGCAAACTCAATGGGTAAACCTCTAAAGCCGAATTGCACTATTATTTACTTAATGGATGGGCTTAAGAAGGCAAATGATGGATAGGCTTGATTCAAGTCTTATAAAGGAAATAAAGAAGTTTTTTTAAGAATAAGGATGGTGTAAAGACCACTAAGCGAATATATAGGGGAAATTAAGGCTACATTTTTTATGCCCATATTCATAACAGATGGAAACCTTTTGATGAACTAGAATTAAAAGGGCAGAATAAAATGGCAAAATAAGTAATTGGAAAAAATGTGAGTCAGAAGAACAAAACAAAAAGACGTAGAGCGCTGAACTTCATAGCTAATGCCTCATTGTAAAATGATGATTTTATCAATAGAAACGTCGTGATAAGGAAGAAGGTGGAGGAAATTTGGGGCATGTGTAAATAATTAAGCCTTGTTGGTTTTTTATTTAATTAATTCTTTCAAAATTTGATATGCTTATGGGAGATGTATGATCTTTTATTGTAGAAAGGCATGTCACTTTGATAATTAGAAAGATAAATTTGTTGAATAAATGTATTTGTATAATGAAGAGACATATTGGTGATGTTTCACTATCTATAAATATCCATCTCCTCATTTTTGAAAAGTACTTTTTTATCTCTTATATCTTGACTTCAGTTATTCTTCTAATCCCCTTTTTCTCAAAAGTTCAAACAAAGCATTCCATATTTCCAAAACTCTATTCTTCTTCATTCTAAAATTCTTTCAAAAGCAATTAAAAGATTTATGAGTTCATCTAATTTTCTATTTGAGTGCACATTAGAAGATCCTTTAATGGTTTATTATATCGTAGGAGTAAGACGTCATCAATTGTTATTTGCACCGAGGTAGCAATCAAAATATACTCAAGTCAACATCTTCTATAACGTGACTCGAACCATTTTTCACATTCCAAACTTTTTCTTATTTCTTTTTGTTGTTAACTGTTGAGTCTTTGGTATTTCTTCGTGCATTATTCTTTATATTTTTTTGAATAAAAAGTCCAAAAATTTCAAAGTTGATCTATTTTCAGGATTTAAAAAAATGGTTTCAATTGAAGAATAAATTTCTGCAAAGCTGAAGAAATTCTTTAGGCATAATTTTGTAGATGGTAGAATCAAATGAGTTATAGGTTAACAATTTTAGGACTTTATTATGTTATCTTCAATACTATTGTTTCTTCAATTGAAAATCCCGATCTTGTTGATCTTGTAAATAAAAACCCTGATTCTAACTTAACTGAGAACACAAGCACACAAACACAATTATAAGAATTATCTTTTTCATGGCCGTATTTTGTCTACTTTGTCTAGTAATCTTTATGATATCTTCTACACTACAAAAATTGTCATGAATTGTGGGAAGCGTTATAAAAGAAATATGATAAAGAGGATGAAAGTCTTGATAACTACATTATAAGAAAATATATTGACTTCAAAATGACTGATAATAAATCTATAATGGAACAAGTACACTTTTTTCAAGTTCTTATTCATCAGTTGAACCAAAAAAAAGATTGCATGTGTGAAACATTTCACGTGGGTGCCTTCCTTGAAATACTTCCTCCAAAGTAGAAATCGTTTGCTTTGTCCCTAAAACACAAGCATGAGACTTTGACTATAGACAATTTAATTTTTTTTTTCTCTTCAAATTTAAGAAAAATAGAGAGAAAGGTAAAATGTCCAATGAGTTTGAGGGCAAAGTAAACATTGTAGAAGGGAAAAATTCAAACACGAAAAAAAAAAAGAAGTTTTCAAAAGATTATTTTTGTAAACAATAACCATTTAGTGTCAACAAGAAAAAAAAAAGATGCTGCTTTATTTGTGGAAAACTGGGACAGCTGCAAGAGTTTGTCAACATTGCAAAGGCCAGAAAACATCTAAGACACTAGTCTCATAAGTCAACGTTGTGACTAGTGAGAATGATAAAAAGTATGTTTCAAACATTCCTGTAGTCAATTTAGTGTGTGAATCTACTAATTGGTGGTTGATACCAATGCTAATATCCATGTTTGTACTGACCAATCCATATTTTTAAAATATTAGGTCATTGATGGAAAATACGTGAACATGGGTAATTCTACGATTGCATAAGTGAAAAGAGATGGAAAGATAGATATATTGTTGACTTTTGAGAATACCTTGTCTTTTTATAAAGTGCAAAATGTGCCCAACATTAGAAAGAATTTGGTTAGCGATTTTTTTTTCTTTGGAGATGGTTATAAATTATTGTTTGAATCTAATAAAGTTGTAATTTGTAGAAATGAGTATCCGAGGGTCTCTTCAAGTTAAATGTGTGGAATGCTTTTTTGTCATGGTAATTAAAGTAATAATAGTTTTTGTGACATCCCCTTCGGGGGCAACACATCTAAGGTATTGGCATGGTCATTTAAGGCATATTAATAATATGTCTATTGAGAGAATGATAAATTTGGATCTTATTCATAAATCCGACATAAACATGTATGAAAAATGTGAAATTTTTTATAATCTAAATTATATAGCAAGCCTTTTAAATTTATAGCTAGAAAATTTGCAATCTTAAAGTTAATACATAGCAATGTCTATGACAATCAAGTTTGCTCTAGGAATGTTAAGAGATACCTTATTACTTTCATAGATAATTTTTCTAAATATTGTTATGTCATTCTATTTAAAACAAAAGATAAGGCTTTGGCAATGTTTATTACATATAAAAATGAAGTTGAAAATTAGAAAGAAAAATGAATCAAAATTCTTCATTCAAATAAAGGAGGAGAATATGTTCTAGAGTTTTCAAACTTCTGTAATGAGAATGGAATTATCTGTCAAGTATCCCCCTGTAAAACCCGACCCTATAAATACATGTCATGACATACATGCAATGAATAACTTGTTTGTATGTTAGGAAAGTCTCAAAGAATAGCTAAAACTCGGTATTGGTATTGTACCAAATGGTACACTCAAGTTGATTTAACCTCGAATTAGTTCAAATAAGAATTTTAAGATGAAATTTAATATTTCACAGTCTAGGAATGACTTAAAATGATGTTTTGGAGTTCGAGGGTTAATTTGGGATGAAACTGAAAATTTTGATGTCCAGGGGTAAAATCGTCATTTTGCCACCTGAGACAATAAATTGACCATGGAGTGAAATTTTTGATCAATATTGACTATTTGGAGTATAATTTGATGATAGGAAGTGAAAATTTTCAATTCTGGCAGTTTTCGGAACATAGGGGCAACACGGTAATTTTATCGTCCCAGGGGTAAAATCGTAATTTTCACCACTCAAAACTTGTCAAAATCTTAGAATTTATACATTTTTGGTATGAATGATCATGGTATTTCAAGTGGTGAAAATTTGAAGTTTAAAAGATGAAATTTTAAAAATGGGTCCCACGGGAAAGTGACATGTGGCATTTTTAAATGAAATAATATTATTTTATTCAAACAAGCCCATTTAAGCTTCAGCTGATGAGGGGCACGACCCAAAGGAGAAAATAAGAGAGAAAATAGAGAAAAAAAGGAAGAAAAAAGAAAAACCAAAGAAAAGCTTGAAATTTGACGAAAGATTCGCGGTTTTCGCCCGTTTTCGTGTCTAACGGTAAGATTTTTCGACTTTGGCTTGGTTTCTACCTTTCCCATGCTTTTGTTTTCATTTTCCATGCTTCAAGAGAGAGATCACAGAATAGATCTAAGTGCTGGACCGAATTTGAGGGGAGAGATTTTGGATTTTTCAAGTTTCGATTCTTAGCTAAATCGGTAGTTTCGGTTAGTTAGAGTTGTTTAGAAATTAAATTGGACTCGAAAGCATAGAATTTTCACAATACCCACTCTAGGCTGAATCTTCAATGCTGTCCAATGGTGATGAATTGATTTTTATTCAAATGGATTGAAGGGAAAATGATGAAAAATGACTAATTGTGCTAGAAAAACAAAGTAGAAAATTTACCGGGCGAATGTCCCATTTTAACCGAATTTTTGAGGAAAGAAAGTGACCTGAATTTAGTGATTCCAGAGGGTTATAAGCAGGTATTTGATGGTTAAAAATATTGGAGAGAGAATAGGACGATTTAGAGCAAAAATGGAGCGCGTTAGCAATTTATCGGGTAAAGTACCGAAAATAGGCTAGCACCGCGTTTAAGCCGTTTTAGGCCGTTGCATTTCATGCCATGCATTAATATAGGATTTAAATCAATTATATAGTGATTTAGCATAAATGTGTTGAATTGTGTAATTTTTACAATGTGTATAGGAGGAGAGCCTTCTGGTAAAGGCAAGGAAGTTGTGCCCGACAAACAGTAATCGGGGCACCTAAAAAGCCTTAAATTTGTGCAAACGGTGAGTAAACTTATTATTATTGTAAATTATCTAAAGTCTATTTTAAATTGTTATTTGTGAATTCTATGCAAAAATGACTTTAAAAGAAAAACTTTGCTGTATACAAATAAATAGATTAAAATGTGAATATGTGATTTTAGTCAAAAATGGAGTAGTTTGGAGGCCGTAAATTGTATTACAAATGATGTTTTCATTCAATAGGCTTATGAGTATGTGTATATATGTGGCTATGTTTGAAATGTTATTGGGAATAAATGTAAGTTGGATTTTTACTATGCAGGCTGGGTAAATAAATAAAAGCCACGTTATACTGTCGAAATTTTATTAAATTGGTGGGTTTAGTCATTGCAGTGGCGGGTTTCTGTGGACCGCCTATTAGAGGGGCACGGCAAACCCGGTTATATAGTTACTCCGGTTGTAGAGGCGAGGAGAGTAACTCCCGGGGTAGTGTTAGAGTTCACTTCACGTAGAACCCACACGTGAATGTGTATCTCGGCCAACGCCAAGGAACGGCTTGTTTTAAAAACTAAAGTGTGTTTAATGTGTAACTGTTTTGACTACCTTGGCGGACTCGGTTAGATACCTCGGCCAAGGTATCCCCGAGAACTAGTTTTGGCTTGAACCATGATTTTAATAAAAGTCATAAGCCTTAACAATTGTTTTGATAAATCATAAATATTTCTTGATTTAAGAAATAAAATGAAACTTTATGAAATGGTTTGAAATAGCTATTTAAATTTGCCTCCATTTTACTTACCTTTAGATGTTTATAATAATGTTTGTTTACTCATTGGGATTGCAAAATCTCACCCACCTCCCGTCCAAACATTTCAGGCCTGTGGTAGCTCGTAGATACCAGATTTTGTCGAGGACTATCGTAGATCGTCTTCCCACGACAGATAGTAGGTGTACTACCATTGTCGTATTTATATAGTTATGGGCCCACCGGTCATTGTAATTATTATTGTACATTATGACTTTGTAACTTAATGTATGTATGAATTTATTTTACTTTCACGCTATAAAAATTACTTATACGCGTGTCTATAAAAATTATTTTATAAGAAAATGGAATATTTTTATCAATATTTTTTAATAGTAAATTGTGACTTTAAACCCTTGAAAAAGAAGGTTTCGGACTTCCGATTTCAAATCCGATTTCAAATTATGTTTTCTGGATGCATAAACTATATTTTTACCAGATTTTAATATTTTCGTTGAAAAATGACCAAAATACCCCTGTGAGTCAGATTTTATAGTTTGATTTATTTAAGCCAGAAAGGAGTGGTAAACCCTCAAAAGGGTATGTTTGAAAAGAATTAGTCACAGGGAAGGCTAGAAACTGGTACGTAAGCCTTACGGGGTTCCAGTTGGCATTCCGGATAATGAGTGTCAATTGGGACGTCGTGGCGGTTGTCATGGGCCCGAGGGAAGTTCCGGGTCGTGACAATTCGATTGGTATCAGAGCTGTTGGTTTAAAAGCTTATGGTTTTGAAAGAAATTTTGATTTTTAAGGTTTTTGGATTTAAAGTTATTTTAAAATAAATTACAATGTCAGTGTGGCCCAGTTAAGATTAGTTTGTTGCATATAGAGTTTTAAGTTGTCTAAACCAATTCCGTTCCTTTTGTAGATCATTATGCCTCCTCGACGTGAGCTACCACCTATTCCTAGACCTACCGGTAGGGGGAGAGGTCGCCCTAGACTGAATCTGTCAGATCTTGTGGAAGAGGAATCGGCTGCGTCTTCTTATAGAGTAGCATCTGCTACAGAGCAGCATGATAGTCCCCCACATCCTATACCTCCTCCACCACCTGTTGCTACTCCTGGTCTACCCGTCATGTCACCTGAGGCAGCCCAGTTACTAGCAACATTTCTTACCACGATGGCTGGTTAGGCTCAAGCTAGTCAGGTTCCGCCGGTAGTGCCTCCAGTTGCTCCTACAGTTCAACAGGCACAGGATGTGTCTATCTCCAAGAAACTGAAGGAGGCTAGGCAGCTTGGTTGCGTTTCGTTTACTGGTGAGTTGGATGCGACCATAGCTAGGGATTGGATTATTCAGGTATCGGAGACTATGGCGGATATGGGATTAGATGATGAGATGAGGTTAAAGGTGGCTACACGATTACTTGAGAAGAGAGCCCATACTTGGTGGAGTTCAGTGAAGTCACGCTCTCCTACACCACTGACTTGGACAGATTTCCTCCGAGAGTTCGATGGTCAGTACTACACTTATTTTCATCAGAAGGAGAAAAAGAGAGAGTTTTTGAGCTTGAAACAGGGGAATATGACCATTGAGGAGTATGAGACTCGTTTTAACGAGCTGATGCCTTATGTACCTGAGTTGGTGAGATTGGAACAAGACCAGGTAAACTACTTTGAGGAGGGACTCCGTAACGAGATTCGGGAGCGTATGATACTGACCGGTAAGGAGCCGTACAAAGAAGTTGTGCAGATGGCTTTACGGGCTGAGAAGCTCGCTACTGAGAATAGACGGATCCGAGCTGAGTTCGCAAAGAGAAGGAATCCGCCTACATTCCCGGGTCAGTCTTCAAAGAGAGGCAGAGATTCGACATCTACTGCGGGAAGTACTACCTCAGCATCTGTGGCATCGACGAGACCTCCATCTCAGCAGTCACAACTGAGATCTACTAGATTCGGTCGACCGGTAATGAGTAGTCAGGGGAGGACTTCAGAAGGATTGGACAAGTGCCGTAATTGCGGAGGATTTCGTGTTGGGTCTTGTAGAGAGGCTGTAAAGTGATTTCAATGCAGTCAACAGGGGCATATGAGGAGAGATTGTCCTCAGTTGAGACGAGGTACGATGACTACTTCTACTTCTTCAACTCGTCCTAGTATACCGCGGAGAGACGCTTCGGGATCACAGTCCAAACAAGGCCCAGTGATACGGTCAGGCATGGGGAGTAATACCCCAAAGCAGCCATCTTCTAGACCACAGCCTCAGATTTCGACCAGGGTCTTCGTAGTGACTGAGGATGAAGCCCGAGTTCGACCTAGCACTGTGACAGGTACTATGATTGTGTTTGATAGAGATGCACATGTTTTGATAGATTCGGGTTCTGATAGATCATATGTGAGTGTATCATTTGCCTCATTCTCAGATAGGAACTTGTCACCACTAAAGGAGGAGATTGTAGTGCACACCCCTTTGGGAGAGCAGTTGGTTAGAAATATGTGTTATAGGGATTGTGGAGTTAGAATAGGTGGAGAGGAGTTTAGGGGTGACTTAATTCCTTTAGAGATCTGAGACTTTGATTTGATTTTGGGCATGGATTGGTTGAGTGCACACCGAGCGAACGTAGATTGTTTTCGAAAAGAAGTAGTGCTTCGGAATTCTGAGGGAGCAGAGGTGATATTTGTAGAGGAACGTCGAGTTTTACCATTTTGTGTAATCTCGGCAATTAAAGCATTGAAAATGGTGCATAAAGGGTATCCAACTTACTTGGCTTATGTGGTTGATGCTACAAGAGGGGAACCTAAGCTAGAAGATGTCCCTATAGTGAGTGAGTTCCCGAACGTGTTTCCTGATGAGTTACCGGGACTACCTCCAGATAGAGAGCTTGAGTTCCCTATTGACTTACTTCCGGGTACCGCACCTATTTCTATTCCCCCGTACAGAATGGCTCCGGTAGAACTAAAGGAGCTGAAAGTTCAGTTGCAAGACCTAGTAGATAAAGGTTTCATTCGTCCTAGTATTTCACCTTGGGGAGCACCGGTTTTATTTGTTAAGAAAAAGGATGGCACTTTTCGATTGTGTATCGACTATCGTCAGCTTAACCGAGTGACCATCAAGAACAAGTATCCTCTGCCTAGGATTGATGATTTATTTGATCAGTTGAGAGGTGCTATGGTGTTCTCCAAGATTGATTTGAGGTCTGGGTATTATCAGTTGAAGATTAAGGAGCAGGATGTACCCAAGACTGCATTTAGGACGAGATATGGGCATTATGAGTTTCTGGTGATGCCATTTGGTTTGACTAATGCCCCGGCAGCTTTTATGGATCTCATGAACAGGGTGTTCCATATTTGGACAAATTTGTTATTGTGTTCATTGATGATATCTTGATTTACTCGAGAGATAATGATGAGCATGCTGCCCACTTACGTACAGTATTGCAGACTTTGCGGGAAAAACAGTTGTATGCAAAGTTTTCAAAGTGTGAGTTTTGGTTACAGGAAGTGGTATTCTTGGGACACGTAGTATCGGGAGCAGGAATTTATGTTGATCCCAAGAAAATAGAGGCGATTGTGCAATGGGAGCAACCACGGACAGTGACGGAGATCCGTAGTTTCCTCGGATTAGCCGGTTACTATCGGAGGTTTGTTCAGGGATTTTCCTTGATAGCAGCTCATTTGACCCGTTTGACTCGTAAGGGAGTTAAATTTGTGTGGGATGATCTCTGTGAGAGTCGGTTTCAGGAGCTGAAGACCCGATTGACATCCGCTCCCGTGTTAACACTTCCTGTAAGTGGTAAGGAATTTGTAGTATATAGTGATGCCTCTAAGATGGGATTAGGGTGTGTACTGATGCAAGATGAGAAGGTGATAGCCTATGCTTCCCGGCAACTGAAAAAGCATGAGGTAAATTACCCTACCCATGATTTGGAGTTAGCAGTGGTAGTGTTCGCACTGAAAATTTGGAGGCATTACTTGTATGGTGAGCATTGTCGTATCTTTACAGATCACAAGAGTTTAAAATATTTGCTCACTCAGAAAGAGCTGAATTTGAGGCAAAGGCGATGGTTGGAATTGATAAAAGATTATGACTTGGTGATAGACTATCATCCGGGTAAGGCGAACGTTGTTGCTGATGCCTTAAGTCGTAAGTCTTCATTGTCTTTAGCTACACTTCAGAGTTGTTATTTTCCAGTTTTATTAGAGATGAAATCTCTCGGGGTCCAGTTGGGAAATGGTGAGGATGGATCCTTACTGGCAAGTTTTATTGTGCGACCTACATTGCTCAATCAAATCAAGGACATTCAGAGGTTCGATAACGAGTTAAGGAAGGAAGCGCAAAAATTGATAGATGGGGGTGTTAGTGATTTCAGGCTCGGGGATGATGATATTTGGATGTTTAAAGACCGAGTCTGTGTTCTTGAAGGGAACCAGTTGAGGCAGGCGATTATGGAAGAAGCTCATTCATCCGCCTATGCATTACATCCCGGAAGCACCAAGATGTATCGGACTATACGGGACAGTTATTGGTGGCCGGGTATGAAGCGAGACATAGCAAAATTTGTAGCAAAGTGTCTCGTATGTCAGCAAGTTAAGGCGGAACATCAGAGGCCAGCAGGTACACTCCAGTCTTTACCTATTCCCGAGTGGAAATGGGAGCATGTAATTATGGATTTTGTTTTGGGACTGCCACGGACACAGAGGGGAAATGATGCAATCTGGGTGATCGTAGATTGGTTGACTAAGTCCGCTCACTTTTTAGCTGTCCATAGTACATACTCTATTGAGAAGCTAGCTCAGCTTTATATAGATGAGATCGTGAGGCTACATGGAGTTCCTGTTTCTATAGTGTCAGTCCGAGATCCTCGATTTACTTCTCGATTCTGGCCTAAGTTTCAAGAAGCTCTCGGAACCAGATTGAGATTCAGCACTGCTTTTCACCCACAGACGGATGGTCAGTCAGAGAGGACTATCCAGACTATGGAGGACATGTTGAGGGCTTGTGTCATGGATTTTCTTGGGAGTTGGGATAGACACTTGCCATTAGCGGAATTTGCTTACAACAACAGCTTCCAGTCTATCATCGATATGACACCGTACGAAGCTTTATATGGAAGAAAATGTCGTACTCCAATTTGTTGGGATGAAGTGGGTGAAAAAAAGTTAGTTAGTGTGGAGTTGATCGATCTAACTAATAACAAGATTAAGGTTATACGGGAGCGGCTAAAGGTAGCCCAGGATAGGCAGAAGAGCTATGCGGATAAACGGAGAAAAGACTTGGAGTTTGAGATCAGTGATAGGGTTTTTCTTAAGGTTTCTCCATGGAAAGGTAATAATTTGAATACTTTGAAATATTAAGTTCTTCTTGATTATGCTATGATAATAAATTGTGGTATTTTAATGGATATTTAAAGGTGTGATTCGATTTGCCAAACGAGGGAAGCTTAACCCGAGGTATATTGGACCATTTCGAATCATTGAGAGAATTGGACCAGTGGCGTATCATTAGAACTACCTCCGGAGTTAGATCGGATCCACAACGTTTTCCATGTCTCCATGCTTAAGAAATATGTACCAGATCCTTCTCACATCCTCGAATCACCTCCGATCGAGTTGCATGACGACTTGAAGTTTGAAGTGCAACCTGTGAGTATTTTGGATCGAAAGGATCGCGTACTAAGGAACAAGAGCATTCTAATGGTCAAAGTGTTGTGGAGGAATGCTCGAATGGAGGAAATGACATGGGAGGTAGAACACCAGATGAGGAACCAATACCCGCATTTATTCGTCGAATCTGGTAAGTGAAATTTTGAGGTCAAAATTTTATTTTAAGGGGGGTAGAGTTGTAAAACCCGACCCTATAAATACATGTCATGACATATATGCAATGAATAACGTGTTTGTATGTTAGGAAAGTCTCAAAGAATAGCTAAAACTCGGTATTGTACCAAATGGTACACTCAAGTTGATTTAACCTCGAATTAGTTCAAATAAGAATTTTAAGATGAAATTTAATATTTCACAGTCTAGGAATGACTTAAAATGATGTTTTGGAGTTCGATGGTTAATTTGGGATGAAACTGAAAATTTTGATGTCTAGGGGCAAAATCGTCATTTTACCACCCGAGACAATAAATTGACCATGGAGTGAAATTTTTGATCAATATTGACTATTTGGAGTATAATTTGATGATAGGAAGTGAAAAATTTCAATTCCGGCAGTTTTCGGAACATAGGGGCAAAACGGTAATTTTATCGTCCCAGGGGTAAAATCGTAATTTTCACCACTCAAAACTTATCAAAATCTTAGGATTTATACATTTTTGGTATGAATAATCATGGTATTTCAAGTGGTGAAAATTTGAAGTTTAAAAGACTAAATTTTAAAAATGGGTCCCACGGGAAAGTGACATGTGGCATTTTTAAATGAAATAATATTATTTTATTCAAACAAGCCCATTTAAGCTTCAGCTGATGAGGGGCACGACCCAAAGGAGAAAATAAGAGAGAAAATAGAGAAAAAAAGGAAGAAAAAAGAAAAACCAAAGAAAAGCTTGAAATTTGACGGAAGATTCGCGGTTTTCGCCCGTTTTCGTGTCTAACGGTAAGATTTTTCGACTTTGGCTTGGTTTCTACCTTTCCCATGCTTTTGTTTTCATTTTCCATGCTTCAAGAGAGAGATCACAGAATAGATCTAAGTGCTGGACCGAATTTGAGGGGAGAGATTTTGGATTTTTCAAGTTTCGATTCTTAGCTAAATCGGTAGTTTCGGTTAGTTAGAGTTGTTTAGAAATTACATTGGACTCGAAAGCATAGAATTTTCACAATACCCACTCTAGGCTGAATCTTCAATGCTGTCCAATGGTGATGAATTGATTTTTATTCAAATGGATTGAAGGGAAAATGATGAAAAATGACTAATTGTGCTAGAAAAACATAGTAGAAAATTTACCGGGCGAATGTCCCATTTTAACCGAATTTTTCAGGGAAGAAGTGACCTGAATTTAGTGATTCCAGAGGGTTATAAGCAGGTATTTGATGGTTAAAAATATTGGAGAGAGAATAGGACGATTTAGAGCAAAAATGGAGCGCGTTAGCAATTTATCGGGTAAAGTACCGAAAATAGGCTAGCACCGCGTTTAAGCCATTTTAGGCAGTTGCATTTCATGCCATGCATTAATATAGGATTTAAATCCATTATATAGTGATTTAGCATAAATTTGTTGAATTGTGTAATTTTTACAATGTGTATAGGAGGAGAGCCTTCTGGTAAAGGCAAGGAAGTTGTGCCCGACGAACAGTAATCGGGGCACCTAAAAAGCCTTAAATTTGTGCAAACGGTGAGTAAACTTATTATTATTGTAAATTATCTAAAGTCTATTTTAAATTGTTATTTGTGAATTCTATGCAAAAATGACTTTAAAAGAAAAACTTTGTTGTATACAAATAAATAGATTAAAATGTGAATATGTGATTTTAGTCAAAAATGGAGTAGTTTGGAGGCCGTAAATTGTATTACAAATGATGTTTTCATTCAATAGGCTTATGAGTATGTGTATATATGTGGCTATGTTTGAAATGTTATTGGGAATAAATGTAAGTTGGATTTTTACTATGCAGGCTGGGTAAATAAATAAAAACCATGTTATACTGTCGAAATTTTATTAAATTGGTGAGTTTAGTCACTGCAGTGGCGGGTTTCTGTGGACTGCCTATTAGAGGGGCACGGTAAACCCGGTTACATAGTTACTCCGGTTGTAGAGGCGAGGAGGGTAACTCTCGGGGTAGTGTTAGAGTTCACTTCACGTAGAACCCACACGTGAATGTGTATCTCGGCCAACGCCAAGGAACGGCTTATTTTAAAAACTAAAGCGTGTTTAATGTGTAATTGTTTTGACTACCTTGGCGGACTCGGTTAGATACCTCGGCCAAGGTATCCCCAAGAACTAGTTTTGGCTTGAGCCATGATTTTAATAAAAGTCATAAGCCTTAACAATTGTTTTGATAAATCATAAATATTTCTTGATTTAAGAAATAAAATGAAACTTTATGAAATGGTTTGAAATAGCTATTTAAATTTGCCTCCATTTTACTTACCTTTAGATGTTTATAATAATGTTTGTTTACTCATTGGGATTGCAAAATCTCACCCACCTCCTGTCCAAACATTTCAGGCCTGTGGTAGCTCGTAGATACCAGATTTTGTTGAGGACTATCGTAGATTGTCTTCCCACGACAGATAGTAGGTGTACTACCATTGTCGTATTTGTATAGTTATGGGCCCACCGGTCATTGTAATTATTATTATACATTATGACTTTGTAACTTAATGTATGTATGAATTTATTTTACTTTCACGATATAAAAATTACTTATACGCGTGTCTATAAAAATTATTTTATAAGAAAATGGAATATTTTTATCAATATTTTTGAATAGTAAATTGTGACTTTAAACCCTTGAAAAAGAAGGTTTCGGACTTCCGATTTCAAATCCGATTTCAAATTATGTTTTCTGGATGCATAAACTATATTTTTACCAGATTTTAATATTTTCGTCGAAAAATGACCAAAATACCCATGTGAGTCAGATTTTATAGTTTGATTTATTTAAGCCAGAAAGGAGTGGTAAACCCTCAAAAGGGTATGTTTGGAAAGAATTACTCACAGGGAAGGCTAAAAACTGGTACGTAAGCCTTACGGGGTTCCAGTTGGCATTCCGGATAATGAGTGTCAATTGGGACGTCGTGGCTGTTGTCATGGGCCCGACGGAAGTTCCGGGTTGTGACACCCCCCTTACACACCCTATCAAACAATGTGACAGAGAAGAAAAATCAAACTTTATTAGATATGGTAAACTATATCCTCTCAAGTTCCAAACTCTCAAAAAGCTTATGGAATGAAGCACTCTTATTTGCATCTTACATTCTAAATAGGGTTGCTCATAAAAAATTAGACAAAACTCCGTATGAATTATAGAAAGGGAGGAAACCCAATTTAAACTATTTAAGAATGTGGGGGTGCTTGGAAAAAGTGAAAATTTCAAAAATCAAAAGGAAGAAACTGGGACCTAAAACTATTGATGGAGTTCATATGGGTTATTCCCAATATAGTGTCACCTACAAGATTTTTGTAATAAAATATGAAATTACTGATATGAGTGTCAACATTGTCATAAAATTGAGAGATGTTGTAATTTTTGGATATTTTACCCTTGAAAAATAAGGTGAATAAATCAATATCTTTCTATTGTACTCCAATTTCGATAGAGCAAGAGGAAAAAGATATGATCAATTACAAAGGTCCTAAAAGAAGAAAAAGAGCAAGAGTAAAGAAAAATTTTGAAAACGATTCCATCCCTATGTTGGGAGTAGAACGTCATCGATTGCTATTTGCACCAAGGTAGCAATGGAAATCTACTTTGAAGTTAATGTTTTCCATAGTGTGCCTTGAATCGATTTTCACATTTAAAACTCTTTCTTATTTCTTTTTGTTGTTAACTGGTGAGTCTATTATTTCTTTGTGTGTTTTTCTTTAATTTTTCGAGTAGAAGTCCAACAAACCTTTCCCCGATCAGTGATGAGCCATTAATTTTTTGTAATTTTATTTTATAAGGTGTTTTTTTATATGGTCCATTGCGTAACTAAAGTATCCATTTCATAAAATTTTAACATGTGAAACCATCATGAGTTTACGACATTCTCTATACATATGAACTTGTATCAATATTTTTGATAGTGTCTCAGCTTATGGTCTCTTTTTCGTTGTGTGTTGCCCCTTAGTGTTATGCTGTCACTTTGGAAAGAAAATATGAGGCCGAGCCTAAAATGATTTTTCAAATGATGATTTTTTCTAGCTTACTGTCATAGGTTTTGAGTAAAGGAAATTGTGTTGTTAGTTATGTTGATTTATGGTGCTTGATCTTTGGAATGGAGATGTTGGAAATTCATGGAATCCGATTACTTGAAATATCTATTTTTTGCTGGTCTTATGTACGGTTGGGAGCTAGTTTTCAGATGCAACTCTTGGTTGTTTGACTTTTTCTATTTTGCACTTTAACCAATAGGTGGATTCTGTTGAGTTTGATTCCAAAATAAGTTTTAGTTTGATGGACTTGCTGTTCATAAGTTCTCTTTTTGAGATATTTTTATAATGATTCATAGCTTTTTTGTGAGCGAAACTTTTGTAATTGTATAGTGATTTTACCCATACTAGGTTTTGTATGTTACTAAAGTCTTTTGTCAATCAAGTTAAAAGACTTGTGATGGTACTACCAGTAACGGAGGGATAAAATACATTTTTTAAAAAAAATTGATAATGAATCCTACTCATCCCTTAAGGCTCTGTTTAGTTGTTAATTTTCATACTTGTTTTTTTCTAATTGTTTGTTACTTGCTATTAAAGTGAAGTGAATTCTTAATCAATTAAAAATTAAAAGTTGACTAAAATATTAAAATGTTATACCATTTCTAACATAACTATTCTTATACAAAAGTAATAACATGCATTTCATTCTCCAAATAACTTTAACATTTAAACTTTGGGTTTTTCAAAAAATTGGCATCTAGTTCCTACTTAGTCTGCCCCAAGGATTTCAATATCTATGTTAACGACTAAATCACAACAAAACATGCATGTATACAGACATATCATTTCAATTGTCCAATTACCCTTGGTTATGGTCTTTTGAAACGATGGAATGCGACGCATATCCAATCCCAATGAGCTCCATGAATCAACTTGCAATGCCACCGGGGCTGCCTGCAAAACTTTCGATGCCATAACACTCTTTTTGGATGCAATAAGCCCACATCACGCTTATTTCACAGCCTGGTCGGCTTTTTTCCGAACCTCCTTAAGTACTTGGCCAAAGGCGATGTGGTGTCTCTTTGTTTCTGAGGCTGATTGTGGTAACTACTTGGATTATTGAGTACATGTTGTTGGCAAGGAATGTTCAGGTTTCAAAGAAGGAAAGTATCATGGTTTTGGAAGAATAAATTATTTGGGTCTTACTAGAGAGGTGAATTTGGTTGGATTTGGGTTGTTAAGGCTTGGATGAATTGTAGAACGTTGGGGTCTTGAAGGGAAAAATTGGGATTTAGAGATTAGAATGGTGGCTTAGTCGGAGGAAGGCCGCTTAGGGTGGCATGGATAGTGATCCTGGAGGTAATCGCGCATCTTTAAGGAAAAAAGGAAGTAAAAAAGGCTTTATTTGAATTTTTCACATTTTCTTTTTGATATAATGTTATCAAATAATTTAATTTTATTCTTATCTCATTAAATTGATCCCTTATAATCTTAGTATAATGATAATTAAGGAAAATTTAAAAGACAAGTCAAATTTTATATATAACACTAGTGTGCTACTCGTGCGATCACTCAAGGTCGTTATTATTATTTTTTTTTTGTAAGAATGTGAGTAAAATACTTAGAGATTTTTTTTTTTGGAAATGCACTAACAAAGAGAAAATAATAAGCAAGAACCTTTTGAAATGGGTGAAAGGAATGAAAAATATAAAAATGCATACATCTTTTTCGCAAATCCGAAAACAACCCTGGAAAAAAAAAAAGAGAAGTTATTTGAAAAGACAAAAAAAGGGTGAAAATTCTAAAAAATTCCACCAGACTAAAATCTAAACCAATTCAAACTAATTCACAACCAAAACAAACAGTCTTGCATGCCTCCTAAAGGACAATTGGCCCAAATAGACAAGCAACCAGTGTCACACAATTCTCAAAGCACAATTAGCACAGTCAACACACGAAGTAGCTGTTCAACGTTGCCCATCCCCAAGAGTCAAGCCAAGAAAAATCCCACAAACACCTACAATCCATACCTAACCGAGCATAGTTAGAAAGATAAACCCTATAGAAACCCATTCTCAGAAACTAAAAGTCAAATCTTGAAGCCACATATCAAAAGAAAAAGTATTTAGAAGCTATCGAGAAAAGAGATGAAGAAACCAAAGAAGAAAATGAGACAACAATAGAATGGCCGAACAAAAAACTCTCAGTTAAGCCCAAACCTTCAAATGCCCAAAGGAAACCTAAGCCCAAGCAAGCAAGAGCCCACACACTTAATCAATGAGATAAAAATAAGGAAAATTTAAAAATGTACATGAAAGGCTTTTGATTTTTGTATGAAAGCAATAATGTTATAAAAATAAAAATAATAAAGAATCTAAATAATAAAAACTTAAATAAATAGAAAATCATGAAATTAAGATTGTATACTTGGAAACTATCTTAAACCTATAAAAATCAAGATTGTATAACAAAATAAAGCAAATTAATCCAAAAGCCACATCAACATTAATCGAACACAAACCAATCACATTCCAACAAATTAATCCAAAATCCGCATCAACTTATAAAATAGAAAATTTATGTATAAAAAAAATTAATAACAATGGGTAATTACCACGAAGATAAGGGAAGTTTTTTTCTTTACTTGTATGGCAATTTTTCTAAAAAAAAAAAGAAAAAGAAAAAATTGTAAATGTAATTAGTAAAGAAAAAAAAACATTAAGAGAAAGAATAACAAAATAGTAAGCAGCAATGTACAAGAAAACATGTCTAATCTTGATTCGTTTTAGTTGAAAAATATCAAATGATAGATATAAATAGAAATTTTTCCAAGAAAATCAAGTCAAAATATGATAAAAACAGACAACCACACAAAATAGAACATACAAATAACTATCTTAAAGGTCAAGACAAACTAAACTTGAGAAGAGAAGAAAAGAGCAAACAATACTTTGTGATTTATTACATTTGATGAGTTCTTCATTATTTTCTACTCCTCAAGACCATAACTCCAAAAGTTTATTAAACCATTGAGTAAGTGTCCGAGACACTTTCCAGCATCCTTCCTCTTTTTCAATGTTGATTTCCAAATACATGTAGCTATCATCAAACTAATTGACTTGTCCATGTACCAGTATTTACCCAAAGGATAAGAAGATATGCATCAGTGTAGAAAATTTATTAGTGCTTATATTTTTGCTCCCAAATATGTTGTGTTTCCTGTACATGTAATGAAGACTATGAAAAATTAAAGATTACTGAGTAATTTTAAGCAAGGAAACTTACTAGTTGACATACTAGATGAATTGACATTGTAAACCACAATGTTGAATCCTTTATTAATGCATAAAGTTGTTTTTCTTTCTTCTATAACATATGAATTCTTGCAAATTCAATTCATTGCGTGACACCCTTACATAATTATGGAGCACTAGCCCTAATATTGTATTTGGTGTATAGCATAAATGTACCAATTATTTTGTATAAAAAGAATTATTGCATTCTCCTATTCAATTCATGTCATTCTTGCATTCTTCAAGATTCAGGACAAAAAGGTAAAAGAGAATAAAAAGGTAGAAGCCAGAAACGTATTTGTAAGAGACCTTATTATATCAAACAATCAGGTTGCTATCTCACCTTTAAAGACAATCATAATACAAGAGAGAAAAATACCACATACCTTTTGGTCGCAGTCTTTTTTGAAACAACAAAGTAGGATGTATAAGGTTTCATCCTCCTAATCTAGGTCTTTCCTCCAAACCACATGTTTGAAAGAAGGTAAAAAAGCATTTTGAGTGACTTCATCCTTTCGTTGAATCTCTTCCCACCACTCTTGATATCCTTCAATGCTGATTTGATTCACACTGTCGAAGTTGTGTGAAAGCTTTTTCAACTTGGAGCAGTTGAATACTGTGATTTGTCTCAAACATGGGAAGGGTAGGGCATCCCGACATATGCTTTTCAATTTTCGTAGATCGTGTAAATTAAGTTTTTCTAGCTTAGCAAACGGGCTAGGGTTCGGGATTTCAATTGCTTTTATGACTTGATCACTTATTATTTCTTCCATTCTTGAGCAAGATATTACAACAAGCTTCATTAGGTTTGGAACAAAAACAAGCCACGTCGCATTCTTCAACTTGTTGCATCCGCTTAAGGAAACCTCGCTCTGTACATGAAATCAAGGAGTAATATTATTGCTACTAGTTGGAAAGAATGGAGAGGTTTCTATCATTCTTCCTTCCCTAAATTCCTTCTCCATCTTCCTTATTACCATCTCTTCCATGCTTTCACATTTTCTAACAACTATGCTCTCCAAATGCTCTATATTTGCTAAACATGAAACATTAAATACCTTTGTCTCTGGAAAATCTAGGAGCAAAAGTTGCTCAGTGCATCCTCGTAAGTTGTAAAAGCTTAGAAGGCTTTCTAAAGCAAAAACATTTTTTATTTCTATACGCAGCTCACCCAAATGGGCCAAGCATTTCAATTCCTTTAATAAATCTTCATTACCATCGTTCAAGACATTGTCTTCATCCAGTTCATCTTCAAATGAACTTAATATAGACATTCTGAATATTTGTAGCTTCGAAAATCTACATATCAATTGCCTTGGGATTTTTCAGAGAAATATTGTCTCTACCAAGTTTAAAGTTTTCAATTTTGACAACCTATTCAACTCAATTGGTAACTCTCTTATACTTGTAAATGATAGATCGAGATAATCTAGTGAAATTAGTGCTGAAAATCCCTTTGGCAACTCACAAATATGCATGTTAAATTACAAGTATAAAACTCTCCAATTTCGCATAAATTGGAAGAAACCATTACTAATCACTTTTAAATTGTTACAATTAAGAAATAAAGTTTGAAGATTAGGACATCTCGGTGTTCCTCTTAGACTTTCAATTCCGTTATATGCCAAAGACATTCTTAGACCTTCCTAATTTTCAAAATCAAGTGTCTTATTCGATGCTACCCTTACTTGTACAAAAAATTTCCTCTCAGGTGCTTCACACTCACATGCTATCCACAAAGCCAAGTCATGAATCACATCATGCATCTTTACGTACTCTACAAAATATTCACTTCTTTCTAATAAACAAGCATCAACAAAAGAATTGATAATGTTGTACCCTTGCATTCGAGGTCCACTTATGTTACCAAATTCACCTAAAAATCTATCAAACCCTGATCTATAAAATAATTATGATGTCAATTACATGCTCGGTAGAATGTTTGCATATTTAGAAAATTTGAGAAAATCGTTAAAAGACGATATTATCCCTAATAGTACCATTAAGTCGATTAAGCCTCGAATGAGTTCAAATAAGGATTTTAAGAGTGAAATCGAGAATTTCACAGTCCAGTGATTATTTAAAATGGTAATTCGGAGTTCGAGGTCCGATTTGGAGTCAATCCGAAATAATTGACCGATTAGGGACAAAACGGTCATTTTTCAATTTCAGGACAAAATGAAAATTTTTAATAAAGATTTTGATTTCAAATGACCAAGAATAATTATATGAAATATAATATGATTATTGGAATATAATATGAAGTTCAGCAGTGAAAAAGTGTAATTCTCGATATTTTGGGACACAAGGGTAAAATAGTAATTTTGCCACTAAAGGTCAAAACAAGAATTTTTAAAGAAGATTTTAGCCCCATTTGACATGTTTGAGTATGATATGAGTATTGAAGTACAATTGGAAGATTTAGCCGTGAAAAATATGAGTTTTCGATAATTTTGGAGTATATGGGCAAAATGGTAATTTTACCACCCGGGACTGAAAATTGAATTTTCGAAAGGATTGTGATCAAATTTAATTATTTGGAGTGTGGTATGAGTTTGAAGAGTGAAAAATATGCCTTGTGGCAATTTTTCAATTTTTGGGGCAAAAATGTAATTTTGCACTTTTTCGGGGGCAAAAGTGTAATTTTACAAAATTACACCATAAAAATCTTTGGGGATTTTAGGAATTTACACCGTGTATAGGCAAGTTAGGTTCGGACACCGCAATTAAGCGATTATATAGAAATTTCAAACCCTATCTAGTGCATACGCATGGATAAGAGCCTGAAATAATTTATAATGATTTGACACAAATTATTGAATTTTTGTGTCATGTATTGTGGATAGGTGGTGAGCTATCTGATATGGGTAAAAGACTACACCCGAGGACCAAGAATAGGAGTATATCTACTCCTAGTACAATGAGTACTCCTATATCGTCTTAATTATCTATAGTAGTTTTATTCAATTATGTGATTTTATGAAAAATGGTTTTAATGCCAAAATGTAATGTTTTATTGAAAAATGTGATTTTATAAAATGATTTTATAAATTTTCTGAAAAATTGAATAATGGTTTTAAAAATAGAGTAATCGGAGACTGTTATGTGTTGTGAAAAAAAATTGTATTTTTAATTTGAATGGCTTATGATATTTTGTTAGCATGAATGGCAGAACTGATATTTGTTAATATGTTAAATTTATATGTGAACTATTTTGATCAGCCTAAGAGAGGCTAGGTAGAAAAATAAAAAGCCATATCATGCAGTTAAGATTTTATGAATCCGGTGGTAGATAAATTCCCCGCTGCAATGGCAAGTTCCGTGGACCAGCTTATAAGAGTGGCACGGTTCCTACATATATTCTTACCTCGATAAGGAGAGTCGTGTGTAGGGCATCTCCTGAGGCAAAGTTTGAGTGCACTTCACGCGGACCACCACGTGAGTGTGAGACTCAGCCAACGCCAAGGAATGGCTAGATTTTTAGATGAAAAATGAGTGTAAGAAATTTAATAGCCTTGGCGGTCTCGGTTAGATGCCTCCGGCCGGGGTATCCCCGAGAATGATTTTGGCATAAGCCAAGTTTTGTGAAATCCATAAGCCAAGTTAATCGTTTTGAGTACAATGAAAATTTATGTTATGAAAAACATACTGGAGGGAATATTTTATTTGTCTCCATTTACTCGATTGTAGATAGTTTAGAGGGTATATGTTTACTCACTGAGATTTATAAAATCTCACCCTTCTTCCTATACATTTTTCAGGCTCAAAATAGGTAATAGACCAACAATTGCATCGAGAAAGAAATCTCAAAGTGGCATCTTAGAAAGTAAAGATTCGCAGTCCTGTACCTTCGTGGTTAATTGGGGGCCCACGCGTCACTGTAACTGAATTTTTATATTTTAGTTATCTTTGTTATTGTATAAATAAATTTATTTTACTTTTATGCTACAAAAAAATGATTTTTGAAAGACTTTGTAAATATTGTGTTTTAAGAAAATGAAATACTTTATCGAATATGTTGGTTTTATTCAAATAGTTGAAATTTTTACTTTAAACAAATATTTTAGACTGTTAGATTTATTTTTAATTATGAAATATGTGTTCTCCGCTTGCATATTATATTTTAATCGGTTTCGAAGTTTTTGAGAAAACTGGTACGCAAGCCTTGCGATGTTTCAGTCGGTATTCGGGGTATGAATGCTTATTGAAACGTCGTGACGATTGTCACGGGCCCGAAGGGGAGTTCCGGGTCATGACAAAATCCCTCACAAACCAACAATCTATTAGCAGTTTAACACTAATGAAAAAATCTTCAAGATACAAACTATAGTACAAAAGGCAAGACCTCATCGTGTCAATAGGCATGCTATCATAACTAAATTTTAAAAGAGAGTACACCTGTTGATCCATTCTTGCCAATTTATGCAAAAAAATTTTTAAGACTTCAATTGCCGATTTAGAGTTAATCGGAAAAATTGACCAATAATGGGTAAAATGGTCATTTTGCCATTTAAAGACAAAATGGGGATTTTTGGTAAAGATTTTGATCACATTTGAACAACAATGATTATTTGGAGTATAATATGAGGTTTAGCAGTGAAAGATTTTCAATTTTCGGTATTTTTGGAGTATAGGGGCAAAACAGTAATTTTACTTTATCAGGGGCAAAATAGTAATTTCCACCACCAAAACTTGTCAAAGACCAAGGATTTTGTTTATCATTAAAATGGATAAATATGAGAATAATTGTGGTGGAAAAGTTAATAGAAAAAGTCAAATAATTAAAATAATGAACCAATGGCTTTATGCCATGTGTCAAGCTTTAGTATTTTATTATTAAACCATAAAAATCAGCTTATATACTTCATTTTCTCTCACTAAAGTCGGCCTACACCAGAACTAAAGGGAAAGAAAAGAAAACAGAGGGGAAAAACAAAAACCTAGCCAAGGAATCAAGAGATTTCAAAAATTTTTCAAAGATCAAGCAACATAAAGGTAAAATTTCTTTAGTTTTGCTTGAAACCTAGCTTACCCATGTTTTATTTCTTATTTTCCATGGTTGAATATTGAGTTATCATACTGAAATCATTAAGGCCGAATGGGTATGGAAGAGAAATTGATGTTGGATTAGCTTGATTTTGAACTATGTTGATGTTTAGAGATAGTTAAGCATGTTTATAAGCAAAACCACAAGAAAAAAATTGATTCTCTTTAGTGTTCTACATTGGCTGAACCTGGTATGTTGAGTATCAATGAGGGATTGTTTGAATTTCAAGAGATGTGGTTTAAAAAATGATGAATTAGGGTGAAAAGGTTAAGTAGGAAAAATTACGGTGCTAGTACACCAAATGATCGAATTTTTTTATAAGGAAATGTGAGGGTTCTAATGCTAAATTTAGTATTATTTGAATGATTGTTGTCAAGGGTTTCTTCTCCAACCTTTTTTTCAAACAATTCCCAAGCTTCATCTTTTCTTAAACACTGTACTTCAATTTTCTCCTGAGCTTCCATTTTTTCACATACCTTTAAGAAGTGAGTTGTAAAAATTAATTTAGAAACATTATCCTGATTCGGTATAGGTATTCCAACTTTGATCAAATCCACCTGCTCCCACACATCATCAATCAATAGAACAAACTTCTTTTTGCTCAAAATTCTAAAAATATCTATAGCTTTCTCATCATAACTTTTATTCTTCCACAACTCATTTGAAAGGCCAACCTTTTCACCAATTTTTTCTTGAACCTTTTCGATAGTGTGATCTTTAGACACCACCACCCAAATTACAACATCATAACCGATTAGGTTATTGCTTAACTTGTTGTTAATTTGGGTCAAGAGTGTTGTTTTACCAACTCCTCCCAAGCCATATAACCCAATAAGGCCCACATCTTTTTCTTCAAGTAAGCGCTAGACATTAGCCAATGTTGATTCCAAACCCACCGTAGGCTCAGTAGGTCTTACATCCACTTGGGGTACAAGTTCATTCTCAGCTACCCTTTCGAATGCTCCTTTTTCATTTAGATCCACTATTTCTTCAAGTTTTTTGACACTTGTTTACCAAACTTGTAGTTAGACTTACAATTCTGGGAAAAGCAGCCTACAAAGCATAATTTTTGAATTTCTTGAGGACCGTTTTGGATCAATTCCTCAACCTCAACTACCACAGTCCGAACCCTTGAAAGCCAGAGTTGAACTTGGTTGAGTTGCTTCATACATTGTTGCTCAACAAGATCCACCCTATGTTTTAAGTCATCACTTCATGCTTTCAGTTTCGCTAATTCCACACTAAGAGCTTTAAGATTATTTTCAAGTTTACATGTGTAACTTGCTTGTTCAACAATGCAATCCCAACAACGAGAGACTGTAACCGCTGTTGAGATTGAGATTGCGCACAAATTTTCGATGATATTTGGTTGATGGACAAAGAAGAATGAATGAATTGTGGGTTTAAAGAGACTCTTGTTTTGATGAATTTCTCATATGCAACGTTTTTGGGCTCTATGTTGACTTAGACTTTACCAACCATTAGCATTAAGATTGTTTATTAACTAAACTGGTGATTGATTGGTACTAAAATAATTTAGATTAAGTTATTAATGGATTCATTGCTATCAATCAAGTGACAGAATAATAATACACTATTTTCTAAGAATTTTCTTATATCTTCAATGCCATAATTTTGTTAATGGACCCTTTCTTACCTTACCTAATCATAATAATTTATTATATTTAACCATTAAAATATTCCATCTATAATGTCATTACAAAATATTTAGAGCAAGTGACAAGGTTAATAGAATTACCATTACCATAAAACTAAACAACAGCTAGAAAGCAATTTGCAGTAAACTAGTCTTGGTAAGCGATCGAGTCTAGTGACATAACATCAAGAAACAAAATTTCAGACCAAGGGCAGAATGCGTTGTGGAAGCCATTACCTTTTAACATGTGCTTACTTTATCCTTGTCCATGTAATTCACAGCATTCTATTGTTTGGGTCGATGACAAGCTACCTATATGCAGAGCAATTAGTTCCACTTGTCAGCAAGCAACATGAACTGAAGAAGATTTCAAATTTTAGAAAAGAGATAACAAAAAGCAGAAACAAACAATGTGTCATCCAAAGTCTAAAACATGACATGGCTCAATTGTTGGAGGCCGACTTGAGAAAAAAGAAATAGTCTCATTGGGTAGTTAGTACATTTTCATACTCATCTGAGCTTGAAGATTTCATCTTTTTATTTTTATTTTTTCCTTGTCATTATAAATAGAACATTTCATTTTTTTTGTCACCTAATATTGGAGTGAAGTTAAAAATTTGTGTTGTGGAATTTGTTAATCTTTTTTTTTATTTTGATGGTAAGTTAGTTTTTAATAAAATGTTGCCCTTTTGTTTCATTATAAATGCAACATTTATCTTTCTAATTTGGTGTTGTATAGGAATTATAGTTGTATCTAAACTTAGGTGTGGCAACTGTGGTTTATTGTGATAAATTTTCTAAAGGGCACATTATATGTGATGCTCCGATAAAATTGATGTTCTCTGCGTCACCGTTCACAGAGCCGGTTTTAACAGATCTGACTTCTCTCATCTTAGCTAACTCTACTTTCGAGCTGCTCACCCTCACAGCCGGTATCCCTTGCTCTGACTGCAACTTTAATCCTCAGATCTGATTTCCTTTGCGTCGCCGTTCACAACGCCAGTCCTCACAGATCTGACTACCGTTTAAATCCTTTGCTCTGCCCTCATATCAGTTGCCGCTAACCTGCACCGCTGACCTACCTTATCATCCACAATCAAAACACCGCTGACCTACCCTATCACCCTCTCCTCCCGTCGAACCCAGCCACTGGTTCTTCCGACCAGATCCCTAAACGAAGCAATCAAAGTACTATTGGACACTAAACCCACCCATACAGAGGCCCCAAAGATGCGAAACAGGGGTTGTTCATCCATGTAGGAAGAGTGGTCCAAAAGGGGAACCACGGTGCACATCACAAACCTCTCTCTTCACATCACTGACCAATGGCTTAAAACTATATGCAATCATTATGGAAGAGTGGCTGAAGTCTCAATCCCTCTAAGGCAACCCAACCACAATAGCAAATATGGGTTTGTCCATTTTTTCACAATGAAAGAGGCAAAGAGAACCATCCAAAGCCTCAATGGCATTTGGTTTTTCAATCTCAGACTAGCTCTCAATTTTGCTAGAAAAAATCTATCTCACAAATAACCCCAAAGATTAGCCAATCGACAATTCTAAAAAAGAAACTTTCAAACCAAAAATAGAGTTTATCATTTCCAAATCAAAGCCCAAAGTAGAAATCCCCAAATCCAAATCTGTCCAAACCAACCCCCAAATCTTTCCCACCCGCATAATTCGGATCAACCATAGTCTAAAACTAATCACCGCAACCCAAACGCCAGATCTTATCTTCAAGCTGTTGTGGGTTCTTTTCCTTTACTAGAAGGCTCTCCCCCTCCTCCTCCGCCTATGAATCCTCTTAAACTATGCAAGGGCCATGTGAAAAATGAAATCCTTCACTGGCTCGATTGTTGTGTGGTTGGCAGATCAAGGGAGAGTCTCGAACCTGAAGCAATTTCAAAATTGATAAAGGAAAAAGGTAAGAATGGTTTTGCAGTCAAACAACTTTCGGGCTTTTAATTTTTGATTGCTTTTCCAAATATTGAATCCTTTGAGCTAGCTAAAGCTAAAAAATGGGATTGGTTATTTGAATGGTTTGATGATATCAAGAGTGGTCTTCCAATTTTCCAACCAAAGAGAGGCGCTGTTGGCTTTCAATTTATGGAATCCCTATCCATGCTTAGAGTAGGGCTACCTTCCAAAATATCAGCAATTTATAAGGTTCCTTCATCTACCTTGGTGAGGAAACGACCACTTTTAAATCCTTTGAATGGGCCACGATGCTTATAACTACCAATTCACTTGAGAATGTTGATGAATTCATCAATTTAGCTGTTGGAAACTAAATCTACTGCCTCTATGTCCAAGAATTTGCTCCTGCTTGCATAATGGACTATTCGGGCTGGTCATGTTGGCAACAGGATGACGACTTGAGTAGTTCATCATCTGTCTCCATTTCGCTTGATGTTGTGCCAACTGTTGCACACGGTGGTATTAACCAAACCATTCCAGAATTTTCCATGCCAGAAAACAAAGTCCAACCTTCTCCCCCAAACTCTCAACTTGAGTTGGATAAGATGCTAGTGTCACGCCCATTTTGTGGACATGGGCGGGACAGCCCGATGGTAGGGCTTGGGGCTCGATGATGGGCGAGCCAGCTCGATGGTGGACGAGCAAAGTGCGCGGAAACCCCACCCGGTGCCAAGGGCTCGATGGCATCGGCACCCGCAGGTAGCCCAGGCGCGCATAGGCGAGCAGACCAGGCACACGGGCCGACAGACTGGCAGTGTGCGCGGGGTAGCTGTTGCCTGCCGTTGGCTACAGTGCTGGGGGCGCATCTGCCAACCCCAACAGACCCCTACACTGTTCCTAGCCGTTGGGCACCACCTTGTAACGGGTCCAAGGGGCCCTAAGGCTATATAAACCCCTTGGAACCCCATTTTTACAGACAATGTCCCTTTGTATGAACGTGGCCATCAATAAAACTCTCTCTTGCTCTCCCAACTCTCTTGTGTGCTTGCCATAACGATCCTTTCTTGCATTTCTTGAGTAGGCTGCTAGCCTTTCGAAGCGCTCTCGGATAGGCAAAGGCTAGGCCGCACGGGTCAAGAGAAAACCCCCGTGACACTTGGTATCAGAGCGCAATGGCAAACACGAGGTTTGGAGCGGGAGATGTTGTTCCCACCCCCGAGTCAAGGGACAAACGTTCGGGTAGGGTGAAGAGGGCTCTGTCTAGAGACCTCCTTGCCGCGGTAGAGACCAGGCTGACCCGTCAAGAGGAGTACGTGGCAGAGCTGGCTGACCGTTGCGAGGCACGGGATGCTCGATGGGAAGGACACGAGGAGCAAATGGCGGAGCTACGGGAAGAGCTCCAAGCTGCCCTCAATGAGACCCTCGAGGGACTAACCCAACGTTATGCTAGGCGCGAGGCCGAGGCCGAGCAAATGAGGCACGAGATGAGCGAGCTACGCTGCAAACTCGAGGCATGCAAGGCACTCCTCGGAGGGGGCCTACTAGCCATGCAGCTAACTAGCAAAGTCGACGTCCCGAGACCGAAAGAGTTCAAGGGTGCGCGAGACGCCCAAGAGATTGACAACTTCTTGTGGGGGATGGAACAATACTTCCGAGCCGCCAACGTTGCCGATGATGGTAAGAAAATTGACACCGCTTCAATGTATCTTACTGACTTGGCTCGTTTGTGGTGGCGCAGGAGGAGTGACGAACGACTTGGGGGCACTGTCATCCGGACGTGGGCAGACTTTGTGTGCGAGCTAAGGGCACAATTCTACCCCGAGTATGCGCAAGATGAGGCGCGCGGGAAATTGAGACGCTTGAAGCAGCGTGCGGGAGTTCGGGACTACGTGCGAGAGTTCACCGAGCTCATGCTGCAAATCGACGACCTAGGCGAGCGGGAGGCTTTGTTCTGTTTCCTCGATGGACTGAGGCCATAGGCAAAGCAAGAACTCCAACGCCGAGGGGTCCAAGACATCACCGCTGCCATGGCGGCAGCCGAGTCCCTGGTGGAGTTTCGCAGGCCAGACGCGGACCGGGACGTGGAGAAAGGCAAGGCCAAGGTACAGGCCAAGCCACTGCCGAGGGAGGCCACCAGCAGGCCAAACAGCACCCGAGCCACGAGCAACGGGCAAGGCAGCAGGCGGGGTGGTGACCAAGGCAGTTATGCGGGCAACGGGGCCAGCAGACCCCTGCGATGCTTCCTGTGTGATGGACAGCACTGGGTCCGAGACTGTCCCAAGAGAGCTAAGCTGTCCGCCATCGAGCAGCAGGAGGATGAGCAGCAGCGGGGCAGGACCTTGAGGCTAGGCACCATACGATTGACCAGTGGCATACGCCGGGGCGAGGGAACCCTTGGGGCCATACCAGCGTGGGATGAGGGCAAGGCAAGTGAGGCAGTACCCGTGCCAAGCAAAGGAGCGGAAGTGCTGGGCGAGACAGCACCCGTGCCGAGCAAGGGGGCGGGGGCACTAGACGGACATGCAGACGACGTGACCACCGAGCTGCCAAGCTCCTTGCCATCTGAACATGAGGGCCCGATGGTTCCGAGCACTGTCGACCAGCCAGCCGAGAGACTGACCCGAAGGGCAGAATTGGCAGCCATCAGCCAAGCACACGACGAGGTGGTGGCTAAGATACGCACGAGGCTCGCGAAGGACACCAACGCCCAGGCCATCCTTGAGAAGGCCAAGGAAGGCAAGACACGGCGATTATGGACGGATGGAGACCTGCTCATGGCAAAAGGGAATCGGATATACATGCCGAGAGTCGAGGGGCTACATAAAGAAATCATACGAGAACACCACGATTCCTTGTGGGCGGGACATCCGGGAGTCGAACGGACCGAGGCGCTAATCGCGGCACGCTACTACTGGCCCAAGATGACCGAGGATGTCGGGACATATGTGCGAACGTGCTTGGTATGCCAACAAGACAAAGGCGAGCCAAAGCCACCAGCGGGCCTACTCGAACCCCTGGAGCTACCCGATCGGCCATGGCAATCAGTATTCCTAGACTTCATTACTAACCTGCCTATTACTAACGGCCTTGGTGCCATAATGGTTGTGGTGGACAGGTTTAGCAAGTACGGGACCTTTGTGCCGGTCGCCCGAGTGTTCATGGCCCACATCGTCAAACTGTGAGGCTTGCCCGAGAGCCTGGTGAGCGATAGGGATGGGCGCTTCACAGGCAGATTCTGGACCGAACTATTTAAGCTGCTAGGGTCCAAGCTCCGGTTTTCGACCAGTCTCCACCCGCAGACAGACGAGCAGACGGAGAGGGTAAACCACCTGTTGGAGATCTACTTGCGGCACTTTGTCCGCAACACCCAGACGGACTGGGCCAAGCTGCTGGACGTTGCACAGTTCAGCTACAACCTGCAGCAACGGGAGCCAACCGGGAAGAGCCCATTCGAGTTAGTGATGGGGCAGCAACCGATGACCCCGGGGGCCCTAGTCAGTAGCTACACGGGACCGACGCCATCCGCATTCCTCTATGCCCAGGATTGGCATGAGCAGCGGGACATGGCGAGGGTGAGCCTTGAGCGAGCCACCCGGAGATACAAGAAGTGGGCGGATAAGCACCGAAGGGATGTGAGCTTCGACGTGGGGTACCTAGTGCTCGTAAAGCTGCACCTAATCCTCCGTCATAAGCTACACAAGGGGCTAGTAAGGCGGTACGAGGGACCCTTCCCCATCATGAAGAAGGTAGGGTGCACCGCTTACAAGCTGGACATGCCCCACGAGCTCAAGGTGCATCCGACCTTCCATGTGAGCATGCTAAAGCCCTACCATGCGGACTCGGACGACTCGAGCAGAAATCGTAGTCAACGACACCCCGTGGGGCAAAAGACCTCATACGAGCGGGAGGCCGAGCGGGTCTTGGCAGACAGGGTCTTGCGGAGGAAGGGCCACTGCCCGCAGCATCAATACTTAGTCCGCTGGAAGGGGCAGCTTGCGAGCGAGACGAGCTGGGAACCAGCCCATGCACTGTGGCAGTTCGAGGACTTGGTGGAGCAGTTCCACGAACACCAGGCAACAGAGGCGTTGCCAGAATAGGTGGGGGAGAGTGTCACGCCCATTTTGTGGACATGGGCGGGACAGCCCGATGGTAGGGCTTGGGGCTCGATGATGGGCGAGCCAGCTCGATGGTGGACGAGCAAAGTGCGCGGAAACCCCACCCGGTGCCAAGGGGCTCGATGGCATCGGCACCCGCAGGTAGCCCAGGCGCGCATAGGCGAGCAGACCAGGCACACGGGCCGACGGACTGGCAGTGTGCGCGGGCCAGCTCGCAGACGGGGCGCACAGGGGCGTAGGAATTTGGCGAGCAGGCGGGCTAGAAAACTGGCGTGCAGACGGGGCGCGGGAACTGACCAGGCAGTCTGCCAGATGCGCGGGAAATACTGGCTCCCCTTGGGCCAGCGGGGTAGCTGTTGCCTGCCGTTGGCTACAGTGCTGGGGGCGCATCTGCCAACCCCAACAGGACCCCTACATTGTTCCTAGCCGTTGGGCACCACCTTGTAACGGGTCCAAGGGGCCCTAAGTCTATATAAACCCCTTGGAACCCCATTTTTACAGACAATGTCCCTTTGTATGAACGTGGCCATCAATAAAACTCTCTCTTGCTCTCCCAACTCTCTTGTGTGCTTGCCATAACGATCCTTTCTTGCATTTCTTGAGTAGGCTGCTAGCCTTTCGAAGCGCCCTCGGATAGGCAAAGGCTAGGCCGCACGGGTCAAGAGAAAACCCCCGTGACACTAGCCCAAACCTCCACCCACAACTTTCAGCACAACAAGCCACATCTTCTAGGCCCAATACCCACCAAAGTCCCAAGTCACCACACCCAATCCAAGATACCCCACCCACTCATCAACTTAATCATCAAAACTCCAGCACCAACGGGACCTCCTCATCTACTCCTCTGATCCAATCATGAGCTGTTAACCAAACAAGCCCACAGACGGAACCTTTTAATCAAATTATTCTACTTCTTGAGCCACATTCTCCCATCTGCCCACCGGATACTTCTGACATTGAAAATTTGAACCCAAACTTAATCTGCCAAGAATTAGAAGAGGAAGTCCAAGACACTTTCAACCTTGTGAAGAAAACGTTAAGGAAAGTCACTTTCCTTGAAGACATCTCAAGAGTCATCAGAGGGGCCATCAAAAGAGGTAGGAAGGAGGGTAGGAGATCAGGAAAAAAAGGGAAAGAGGTGAGACATACCCAGCAATGATTTGTTGTTACTCACAACTCTGACAGTCTTTTTACCAACGCTTTTTTATCAGATGATGATTTCAGGAAAAAGAATTCCCCCATTTTGATTGAATCAGAAAAAACTTAGGATATTGGCAAACAAATTGGTTTCTCCCCTTGGTGCTCTGAACAGGATATCTTGAGAAATTTGGAAAGAATAGAGGTTCTCCACTCTTAAGATTGCGCTCAGCATTGGATTTCCACAAGATTCCTGATTCTTCTTCTTTTTATCACTTACTCTTCTCTTACGTTTTTGGCGCATTATACAAGAACTAACAATACCAGCCTTTTATGGTTTTGCAACTATTTTTGTAATTTTACTTTTCTTTTTTGTGAGCTCTATTTCAACCCTTGGCAGTTTCTTCTTGTCTTCCTGTTGACTTGTCAAGATAAGTCTATTATGCATTTACTCTCTTGGAACTCACGTGGGCTCGGTTGTGGACAAAAATTGAACATTTTATGGAAGCTAGTTCAGTCCAACAATGTTAATTTTCTTTTACTCCAAGAAACCAAGTTATCCGATATTTCGAGCAAGCTTATTGAAAGAATCTAGGGTAATGATGACATAAACTGGTCCTTTAGCCCAACATTAGGACGATCAGGAGGCATTCTTTCTTCTTGGCATTCTAAGTCCTTTTCTCAATCATCAGTGATTATTAGAAGGAATTTTATCATTCACATCGGTGTATGGTTTCCTTTCAATCTCCATTGTGCTTTCATTAACATTTATGCCCCTTATAACGAGGATGATAAGCGATCTTTATGGAAGGACTTACTCTCATTTGGACTTACTCTCATTTAAAGCCCAACTTTCTACTGCATGGTGCATTGCTGGTGATTTCAACACGGTAAAATGCACTGAGGAGAGATAGGGCTGCATCATATCTGGGATAGGTACTGATGATTTTAATGATTTCATTAATTTATGTGAACTCACTGATTTGCCTTTAATTGGTAAGAAATTCACGTGGTATGGCATGGATTCGAAACGTAGTCGATTGGATCATTTTCTGCTTTCATCTAAATGGATGTTTTATTTTCACAACTTGTGTCAAAAAGGCCTCAAGCGCTCCCTCTCCGACCATTGCCCTATTCTTCTTTTCTTTGAATCTATGAATTGGGGCCCAAGGCCATTCCGATTCATTGACTGTTGGCTCTCAGTGCCTAGTTTCAAAGATATGGTCACCCAAAAATGGTCATCTACTCCTGTCAATGGATCTTCTGGTTTTTGTTTGAAGGTCAACCTGAATAGGCTTAAAAGTCATCTTAAGCATTGGAACAAGGTCTCTTTTGGTAATATTGATGACACTATTAATGAGCTAGAAAGCAAAGTGGAAGAATTTGATATTATTTGCAACCTAAGGGATCTCACAGAAAATGAATGCATAGCCAAAAAAAAAGTCGTCCAGCAACTATGGTCATATTCTAGGTAGCGCGAATCAATTTGGTGCCAAAAATCGAGAATTCAATGGTTAAAGGAAGGTGATAAAAATACACATTTTTTTCAATGCAAGGCCGAGGCTTGTTTTTGTCGTAACTATATCGTTGGAATCACAATCAATGGTTCATGGATCTCTAATTTAGCAGAGGTACGACAGGCTACTTTTGAACATTTTTGAAACTTTTTTAATTACAACCAATGGTCTCATTCGGGTGTTGATGGTTTTCAATTCAAAAAGATCAACGCTCATGATGCTCAAAACTTGGAGGCTCCAATTTCTATGGAGGAACTTAAATATGCTATATGGAGTTGTGATGGCTCCAAAGCCCTTGGGCCTAACGGATTCAATCTTAACTCCTTCAAGCATTGCTGGTCTTTTATCAAATCTGAGTTGTTTGACTTCATTTCTGATTTCATGACTCGTGGCAAGCTCGACATGGGTTTTAGCTCATCATTCATTGCATTGATTCCTAAGACACCTAACCCAACTGCTTTTTCAAAGTACCGACCCATCAGCCTCATCAATTCTTTCTACAAAATCCTAGTCAAGCTGCTGGCCAATAGGCTCAAGACTGTAATATCTAAAGTCAATAGTGATCATCAAAGCGCATTCATACAGGGCTGCCAAATTACGGACTGCATAATGTTGGCTAACGAAGTCATCCATAGCATGAAGCACCATCTACACAACGAAAGAGGTATCATTCTCAAACTTGACTTTGAAAAAGATTTTGATTGTGTTGATTGGAATTATTTGCTTCTTGTTATGCATGCTATGGGATTTGGTCATAGATGGTGCAATTGGATTTTTAAGTGTATCTCCACAGTCCGACTCTTTGTGTTAGTCAACGGATCAGCCACCCCTGAGTTCCCCATGAAGCGAGGGCTTTGCCAAGGTGATCCTCTTTGTCCATTTCTTTTATCATGGCTATTGAAACTCTTCATTTATCTCTTGTGAAGGCTGAATCTCTTAGGCTTTTTTGAGGCATTTCAATCACATTCTTTGGCCTGTCCTTTTCTCATTTGGAATTTGTAGACGACACTATAATTTTCGTGCATGTTGATACCCAATGAGCTCTTAATCTAAAATGAATCTTGCACTCTTTCGAGTTAGCTTCGGGCTTTCACATTAATTTTCAAAAACCATCTGCTTTCTCGATTGGTATTTCGGACTCTTTAGGTAACGAGCTAGCAGCTCTTTTGCATTGCAAAGTTGGCTCTCTTCCTTTGTCTTACCTTGGTATTCCACTCGACGCCAATCCTAAAAGAACATCTACTTGGGATCCCATCATCAACAGATTCAAGCAAAAGCTTGCATTATGGCAAAGAAAGTATTTATCTCTCAGAGGCATGGTCATACTTATAATTCTGTTCTTAATTCATTACCACTCTATTATCTATTAGTTTTTAAAGCGCCCAAAGGCTTTCTTTGAAAATTAGAGCAGCTAAGGCGATCTTTTTTATGGGGTGGAACATCTGATAAACGAAAGATCTCAAAAGTCAAATGGGACATGGTATACAAGCCAAAACGATTTGGAGGGTTAGGAATCAGCAACCTATCTTATAAAAACCTTGCTTTACTTGCCAAATGGTGGTGGCGCTATGGGACAGACAAAAATGTATTATGGAAAAGATTGATTATGGAAAAATATGGTGAAGGATAACCTCACTAGATACCCTCGACATCTAACACAACAAGAATGCCTTCGATATGGAGGAGTATTGTCCAACTTCCTTCTTCTGAAAGGATGTAAAATCTAGTTGGCTTTCATACCTGTCGTTGGATTGTAGGTAATGGTGATACTATCTTCTTCTAGTTTGACAAGTGGATTGAAGACATTCCTCTTGTATCTAAATTCCCTAAACTTTTTTCTTTGGCTGTGAACAAAGACATGAGAGTCCTTGTCGCCTATCATAATGGATTATGGTCAATCAACTTTAAGCACGAGTTGTATAGTTGGGAGAAAGAGGACTTGGAGCAAATTTTCTTTCCTCAATTTCGCTTGTGCCATTGAGAGATGATAAGCTGGTTTGGACGCATGATCCTAAAAGCTCTTTCTCAGTCAAAACTCTTTACTCTCTCTTGGATCCCTCAAGTGACTCCATCACAGTTTGGTTTCATTCCATTTGGAAATTGGTCGTTCCCCCCAAGATCCAATGTTTCCTTTAGCTGACGATCTTCAACTCTATCCCCGCTAAAGTCTTTCTTTCTTCACGGGGGGTCCACTTCTCCTTCGATCAACTTCGTTGTGTATGGTGTGGCCAATTCGAGGAGTGTTGTTCACACATTCTTCTCACTTGCCCATTCAGTTGGTGAGTTTGGGGACTCGTTCTTAAATGGTGGGGAATCTCTTGGTGTTCTCCGTGTTCTTTATCCTCCTTCATGCAAGCTTGGGAAGGTTGCCTTTTTTGGGGAATAATCTATAAGAGATGGTTGATTGTTTGTGCTGTTTCACTATGGTCTTTTTGGCTAGCACGAAATGAGTCAGTCTTTAACTTTAAGGTATGGGATGGCTTCCAAATTTTCTTCCTCATCAAATTACGCTCAATGTTCTGGATACGAGCTTCTGAAAGTGTCGATGCTATTGATGATTTGGGATGGTGGAATGACCCACGTCTATCTTCGAAGAGGAAAGCACCACATCACCACCATATGGGCACTTCATGGTCTCCACCCCCCTCTGGCGAATTCAAATTTAATGTCGACGGTTCAGCCAAAGGCAAGCCAGGACCTGCTGGCTGTGGTGGCGTCCTTCGAGATTCGGATGGTCATGTTGTTGGCCTTTTCTTTTGCCCTATTGGCGTCCATGACTCCAACTTCGCAGAGCTTATGGCCATTTTAAAGGCTCTTAAACTCTTTGTTGTCACTCTTTACGCATCATCCTCTTTAATCATTGAATCTGATTCACGCGATGCTCTCTCGTGGGTTAACTCAGTTGAAAAAAGACCATGGGACAAATGGAGTATTTTTAACGAATTTGACTCTCTGCTCTACGTTAGGTATAATTTCTTTTAAGCATATCTTCAGAGAAGGTAATGGTTTTGTTGATTCCTTGGCAAAGTACGGTGTCAATAATAACACATCATTTTCTGCTTAGCGGTGACCTCAATGATCTTGTTGATTCTTACCTCTTATGTTGTTTTTTCTCTCTGATTTCTGGATTACCACATCTTGCCTTTCTCATCAATATTTGGCTGCTTTTTATTGTATTGTCTTTTACTTCATTTCGTAGGTAGGTCTTTCCTCAGGTATTTTCTTTTGTCTTTAATCTTTTGTAACAGAGAGTACCCCTTATCTGTTACCTGCAGTTGCTGTACCTATGGCTGACAGGCCTTCTTTTGTATATCCTTATTAATTTTAATGAATGGCTTAGCAAAAAAAAAAAAAACTGTGGTTTATTGCTGCAGGCATTGATCATTAAAGTTTATCTCCTTTAGGAACAAGGATGAATTAATTTAGGTGCTGAATCCATATCTGGATTTCCCCATAAAAGCAGAGATAATTTCTATTCCATACCAAATAATTACATGTATGTGACAGGTTTTGGCAAATCATTAATTTCTATTTATGGTGTTGTTGCAACGTCACAGGTGCCAAGCGGTTTTCTTGTATTGGACTTGATGCACATTCTTCAGTTCCAGACTTGTCTTAGATATCTAATTCTACAACAGGTGTCTATTCCCTTTCCATACCAAGTGTAAGGTATCAAGGTTTATGCTTGCAATTGCATGCCATATGATCTTCTGTTTCTAGTAAATTGGTTGTGGAAATGGCTGCTATGTATTTTGCCAGTTGGTCAACAACAAGAAAAGAATGACTTGTACCAATCCCACACCAATTATATCTCCTTGTCAATTAAAAACGTGTTGATAGAATAAAGTTGGTACATATTTTTTCAATGGATGCTTCATCAACTTGTCTGAGTTTTAAATTATGGAATTATCAAGTATTAATTGTTATATTTATTATTTAAGCATAGTTATCCAGTATCATTTTCACCCAAAAAACTTGAGCTAAACATGATTGATGTTTTTGGAGACAAAGCTATAAACTTTGATATTCAACATAATTGCACCTTTGATATTTAACATAATGGGAGTCACGCAACTTGCATGTTATTTACCAAAACTGGTAATAAAATGAAAATCACACAATTTACATTATTGTTGTTTGTCACACTAACTCATTTCTTTCTTACTCATTTACTGTGAATCAATTGCCAGCTTATGCAAAAAACATTTATTTCTATTATATATATAACTATCCTTCCTCTTGGTAATTTGATAGCAACTAGTTAGAGATCTTTTATTCATGCATTTACTTTATTTTTCACACCATGGCTTCCAATGCTGCTAATGAAAACGTTGAGCGCAAAGACTATGATTCCTTTTGCAACATTTGGGGTCGACAATACAAGTCTTTGAAGCATGTTATAAGTCACCAAGAGCAATCTTATGAGAAAAATCTTATCAAATTCAAATGTGACATTTGCAAGCGTGGTTTTCCAACCAAAGTAGCAAGGAACGAGCATTGTGACAATGGTCACTAAGATTATATTTTAATATGCCCACCCATCTACTTTATTTATAAGATATTATATTGATATTTATAGTTTTAATTGTCATTTACTTGTTTTGAAGAATTTTAAATGGTATTTATAATTTTAATTGTCATTTAGTTGCTTTGAAAAACTTTAAGTGTTATTTTATAATATTTTTATATTCTTAATTTATGTAAAACTTACTGGTGGGAACCATGTTTTATTACATGGTATTTATAGTTCTTTTATAATATAATGCTATTTTATACTTTATTATTTTAATTATGAAATCGTATAAATAGAAATGTTTGTTCTATTTCATATATTTAAATCGCAGAAAAAGTCCATTAATACTTGCTTCCTATCAAGTTAGAGAAAAGCTTAAAAAGTAGATCAAGGGTGCCCATTTGTAGTGAACATTAACAGCCGGGCAAGCTATAATCTATGTTTTTATTGTTTTTTGATGCTAAATAATGGAAAAGTGCTGTTACTAGAGAGGAACCAAATAACAAAGGAAAAGCAAAATAAGTAATAGCACAGAATATCCACCCCAGCAGGCTGTTTTTATCCACTATTACCCCGAAAGGCATAAGCGTGCAAATGTGGGTCCACCATGAGAACATCATCACGATGGCTTCATATCTATTCACAACTTCAACTGTTGCTAAAGATAACACTGAGCCAAGAGCTTAACTGCTGAGCAAAGCATCATTATGTTTCCAACTAGCAAAACAAGTTGTTAATCTGCTAGTATTACTCTTTAATCAGCACAGAGTTCACCGGCTTTTTGCAATTTATTCAAAACAAAAAGCATTACACCCTTATATATAGTTTGGTGCAATTGATTATAATTTACATGATTCCTAAAATTGAGAAAAAGTAGACATCATTTAATTGTAGCAAAGATATCATCTATATATTATCAATCAGCATGGTCTATCTACTAATCCTGTGATTCAGTGTAACCACGCATCCATTGCATGCCCAAGTAATCCACACAATTATGCTTTCCCTTCCCTTCGAATAGGTGCAAAAGCTAACACTTGATCGCAAATTCACCCCTCGACCTTCTTTTTAACTGTGATGAAATTGCTTATCAATCAGCAAGTCTCAACCCACCCAAACCCCTTAACACTAATGTGTAGTCCTGTCACCCTAGAAGGGCTTTTTCCTAGCAGTGATTACTTCACAATTGTCAAACAGATGAAAATTACAAAACAGAAGAAAACAATTTGCCAGGAATTGTGCATAATTGAACAGAATATTAAGATCACTATAATATGAAAAGTTAAAGATATAACTAAACAAATCGATAAAGAGGAAATCCCTCTTTAAAGGGTATATATACTATAACAAGGAATCACATAGGATAACCAATAGGAAACCAAATAATTTGAGCAGCCCGAAACAGGAATTGAGCATAATAGAACAGAATATTGAAATCAATACAATATGAAAAAGTTAAAAGATACAAGTAAACAAATCAATAATGAGGAAATCCCTCTTTAAGTTGCATATATACTTAAAACAGGGAATCACATAGGGTAACTAATAGGAAACCGAATAATATAAATAGCCAGACACAGTGTGCTATCCTATAATTTCGATTTTACAAAGTTTATTTGAAAAGATAGCAACCGAAAATGTCTAGTTACATATGGATAACATATGGACAAGACTATCCTTTCCTTATTCTTGAAAAAACACATTTATTGACCTTTTATGTCTATTGAAAATACAGCTCATACAATTTAAAAAATGGGGCCACTTAATTGAGGCATACCTTTTTACTTTTTCTGGTACAAGGAAGAGTATTACAGCTCAAATCTAAGATTCTACCAACCCCATCCCACCCTTACCGCTTGAGCCTTTTTCTGCCTACTACCTTTCGAGGTGCACACCCTAGGCACTCAAGGTGAGTGTCTCAATAAAGGTACCTCAACTGAAGGGGTCAAAGGAGCCTTTACTAAATTTTGCTCCAACTTAGCACTAATGCCTCAACTGTACTGGAAAACATTTTTCCCCGAAAAAGGTAAAAACAGGATTATGCTTTAATACACCATTGATAGTAAACAATGTTATCTCAAATGCTCATGCTCTTCAAGTTACCAAATGCTCAAAAGAAGATATCGAAAGGATTCAAGGAGCATTTACTAGAGTCTGCTGCAATTTAGCACTTAGGTAAATAACAACTTATTTCAACCAACTAAGCACAGTAGACTTACAGCAACATTTAGTAATCTAATAAAAGGAGACAAAGAAGAATTGACTTCATTTTCTTCTTCTTCTAAGCTGTTGACTTGTAAAAGAAGAGCATTCTTTGCAGAACCTATGCATAAAACAAAAGTCCATGAAATGCACCTCATATTACAGTGAGATTAAAAGAAAAACCCTCAATGTCCAGCCTCATGCAGATAACATTCAGGAAAAAAATAAGTACTCGAGAGAAATAAAAATGCAACTGATCCCTCAAACATGTACCACCTAAATTAAAAAGATAGGAACCTAAACTAGGAATCCAGTGCAAGTGTCAGATCTGAGTCTGTTACTTGTCCATTGTCTATGTAGATCAAAATTATTTGCAAGTGTCAATGCAAATATGTATCTCTCTCTCTCTCTCTCTCTCTCTCTCTCTCTCTCTCTCTCTCTCTCTCTCTCTCTCTCTCTCTCTCTCTCTAAGACTGCATGTGCAAGTGTTCGGGAAAAAAAAATAATGCAACTACGAAGTTGATAAAGCTTCTGCTCCTCCCTCTCCCCCTCCTCCCTCTCCTTCTCTCCCTCTATGCACAGTCATATCCACAGCTAAGCTTTTCTACAGCGCCTGATTAAATTAAAATTCCAAAACTTACCCCCAATCAGTAAGTATTATACCAAAAAATCAGATCATTCCACATATTGTTGAAAGAGGAAATTGTGAGGAATGTCATTTCTTGATAAAGACATTTTAAAAATAACCATCAGAATAAGTTTAACAGTTTTTAGCCATATTTATCTATGACTTGACAAAAATACCCTTTAAACTATTTTAAATAAATTAAACCATTCATCATAATTTCTCTCCATTTCTATTTCGGATTTCTCTCTCTCACCATCCCACTCTCTCAAATTTTATCGATTTCTCTCTTCGACATTCGTCTGTTATTCTTCCGATTTCTCTCTTCGACATTCGTCTGCTATACTTTCGATTTCTTTCTCTCGCGTTTTCAGATTTTTTTTTCTTGTGCTTTCAATACACTAAGCAATCGTTTCGAAGTGTTTTGGTGGGTGGATATTTGAAAATTTTGATTTTTAGGTATTTTGGAAAAAATTAAAATGGTAGAAATAATCACAGATGTATGAAATAGCTTTTAATTGAATCAATTCGGGATCTAGACACCAATAAATTTAAAATTTTGAAATTTATAAACCTAGATTTTCAAAAGAATTTTTTTTTAATTTTTAGTCAAAGTAGGTGTTTTAGATAAAAATTTGTATTTTGATTTATGAAAACATGTTGGAAACACTTTAAGCAGTGGTGTGTCACAGATTTTTGTACATGGCGTGTCACAACCTAACCATGACTTGTCACAAGTTTTTGTACATGGCGTGTCACAGCCTAACCATGGCGTGTCACAACTTAACCATGATGTGTCACAGATTTTTGTACATGGCTTGTCACAACCTAACCATGGCTTGTCACAGGTTTTTGTACATGACGTGTCACAGTCTAACCATGGCGTGTCACAACTTAACCATGGTGTGTCACAAATTTTTGTACATTGTGTGTCATAGATTTTTGTACATGGTGTGTCACAACCTAACCATGACTTGTCACAGGTTTTTGTACATGGTGTGTCACAGCCTAACCATGGCGTGTCACAACTTAACCATGGCGTGTCACAGATTTTTGTACATGATGTGTCACAACCTAACCATGGCTTGTCACAGGTTTTTATACATGGCGTGTCACAGCCTAACCATGGCGTGTCACAACTTAACCATGGCGTGTCACAAATTTTTGTACATGGTGTGTCACAGATTTTTGTACATGGTGTGTCACAACCTAACCATGACTTGTCACAGGTTTTTGTACATGACGTGTCACAGCCTAACCATGGCGTGTCACAACTTAACCATGGCGTGTCACAGATTTTTGTACATGGTGTGTCACAGATTTTTGTACATGGTGTGTCACAACCTAACCATGGCTTATCACAGGTTTTTATACATGGCATGTCACAGCCTAACCATGGCGTGTCACAACTTAACCATGGTGTGTTACAGATTTTTGTACATGACGTGTCACAACCTAACCATGGCTTGTCACAAGTTTTTGTACATGGCGTGTCACAGCCTAACCATGGCGTGTTACAACTTAACCATGGCGTGTCACAGATTTTTGTACATGGTGTGTCACAGATTTTTGTGCATGGTGTGTCACAACCTAACCATGGCTTGTCATAGGTTTTTATACATGGGGTGTGTCACAACCTAACCATGGCTTGTCACAGGTTTTTATACATGGCGTGTCACAACCTAACCATGGCGTGTCACAACTTAACCATGGAGTGTCACAGATTTTTGTACATGGTGTGTCACAGATTTTTGTACATGGTGTGTCACAACCTAACCATGGCTTGTCACAGGTTTTTGTACATGGCGTGTCACAGCCTAACCATGGCGTGTCACAAGTTTTTGTACATGGTGTGTCACAACCTAACCATGACGTGTCACATCATAGCGTGTAATTTCATTAAGAGTATTTTTGTCCAACTTGGTTAAAAATAGTTAAAATTATAAAGATGGCTACCTTTGAAAACGTCTTATCTTTAAAGGCTATTTTTTAAAACGCCCTTTGTTGAAATCTTAATATCCTGCACGCATAGAGGTGTCAAAGAAAAAGTAGTGAGGAAATGCAAATATGAAGTAGATAAAGCTATAATATATAATGACACTCAAGTTTACAATTAGCTGTTTGAGTTGATTGTATTCTCTTATCAGGGAATAAAGCTTGCTTCCAAGATAAATAAAAGACACCAGGAAAAATTCCAAATTAAAAATGCGAGGAGAGAGAATATGTGATGCAATAAAAAGAGAAATAAATTGAACTTCTCCATTCACGAGAAACGAAAAAAACTGGAATACTCTGACAATGACCATTGATTCGAAGGGCTATCTACATCAACTTCCTTTCTAGGTGAAGGAAGAACAGAATGACTATGTCCTTGAAGGAAGAAATGCAAATATAGGTTGTTGGTCCAGAAATTGTCTCTAACATCCACGCTCAGACTTCTGCAGTGTAAATGCTATAGAAATTTTTGTTGTTTGCACATCAAGATGAATAATATCAGCCTGCTACTTTTGGGATGCTACAAACCATGTCTTGTTATCTATCCCACATGGAACCCTTATAATACCATTTGCCAAAATTTCTTTTCTAATAACAATAAAAGAATTATTGGGCATGTTCCAAAACACCATACATTGGAGCCTGTGGAGAAAGAGTCATATGGAAAGATGAAAATCTAAAAACATGGAAATAATATTGATCATATCATTTCCTTTAGATGTTAATGATACAAAGCATGTGTTCCAACATTTATTATCCAGTTGATTATTATCTCCACTCAACAGCATTTCAAAAGAGTCAACATTACAAGAAGGTACTAGAGTTGGCAAAACAAAACCTATCCAACCATCACTTATATCAAACTTGACATGAAACCCATTGGAATGAATCTCAGGAGCATCTGTAACTTGGAAAATGCCCAAAACAAAGGCCCAAAGAAACCGGTCATTAACAGAACACACCCAGGAAGTACCTTTCAATTGAGATTCTTGCGCCAAACAGTGCAGGAAATGGTATATTCAACCTTAATGCAGGAAGAAAATCATTTTGTCCATGACCATTGACTAACAATCTAGTGACTATTTTTGGATTCTCAAGAATGGAATACCTGATGTTTTGGCAGTCAAGAAAATTCCATTCTACTTTTGGATATGAAAGAGAAAATGGACAAGCTTAATTAAAATTAGTATAATGTTTTCCAGTTCAAGGAAGCTAGCTGCTAAATATTAGCTTGAGCAAAAAGACAGGAGCCACAATATTTGTCTTGTTTAATTATCTAACCTCTTCCCCCAGCTGTCACTCAGTGGACCATTTAAGTCTTATTCATACGCTATCACATATCTTCTACTCAAGACATGAAATCATGGTAACAGATGACATTGCTTGAACAGAGCAAATCATTGAGAGAGAATATAAATTAAAAATCTGAAATATATATAGATGAAACTTGTAACACCCCATAAAGGAGGGGCCCGACCATTGAAGAAGAAAAGAAAAGTGGCAGGCTGTGAGAGAGTAAAGAGAAAAAGACAAAGAAAGTGATAGAAAAAGAAAGAGAAGAAATGATGGGGTCAGTTGAACAAAAGAAGAAAGAAGAAATAAAAGAAAAAGAAATTGATAGGACAAGACAAGAAGAGAAGAAAGAAAGTTGAAAGAGAAGAAAAGAGAAAAAGAAGAGTCGGCTATGAGAGAGAGTAGGAAGGAAAAATTTAGAGAGTGGCTTGCTAAAGGAGAAAAAAAAAAGAAAGAAGAAAAAATCGGTACTGTCAGTTGGAAATGAGAGAGAAACTAGCTATGAGGGAGAGAAAAATTTAGCCATCGACCAAAAAAGAAACGAATAAAGGAAAGAAAAAGAGAGAAAGAATTTGGCCAAACCAAGGAGAGAAAAGAGAAAGAAAGAAAGAAAGGGAAAAATAAAGAGTTGGGTTATGGTGGCTGGCAGGAAAAAAGAGAGAGAGCTTGATATTTGGTGACAAAATTGGCTGAATAAAAAGGGAGAAAAAATTAGAGTTCTTTGGGTTGACTTGGAGCTAACAACGATGGAAGTAGAGAGGGGACTTTAAGCCACCGATGATGTGAGGGAGAGAGAGAGTGTGTGCTGTCCATGGGTGTTGGTTTGTGAGAAGGCCAGCTGGGACAAAGAGGAAGAGAAAGGGAAAGAAAAGAAAGGTGGATATTTGGGCTACCCAGCCCAAATTGGTAAAAATTGCCTTACTCTATTTTTGGATTTGTTATGAAATTGGTTTATTTGGGCCTAGCCCATCTTGTTCAGCTAATTTTTGATATTTGGTGATATGAATTTAATTTAAATTGCTTTAATAAATAATTGAAAATTCTTTTATGATGTCTCGTAGGACTAAAGCAAATAAGGAAATATAAAATTGATGAATAGTGCTTAAATGTAGTTAAGGAATTTTGAAATGGTTTATTGTGAGGAATTATTGTTGTCGGAGGAATTTATTTGCATAAGTTAGTTGAAAGAGTTAAGTTGAATAGTATATTAATTGGAAGAAATGAGGAGGAATAATCTGGATAGAAATTGGAAAATAATTGAGTAGATTTGAAATTATTGTGGTTGTCGTAAATATAGCTAATATTGTGAAAATATAAGGTGGATTTTGGCGGAAGATATTAAGAAAGGTTGAAGTAGGAACGTGACATCATAAATAAGTTGCTAGGGTTATAATCTAAGGAATTACTTGAGCAATGGATATAAGTAATCTTAGTAAAAATGCATTAAGATGGGAGTTAATTGAATATGGATTCATAATAGGATGAGAAATAGAAATGGGATTGATGCACTAAATATATTGAGTTTGGGTTATTGCTAGAAAGTGCTAAAATGAAGATAATGCATTATAGTGGCGTGCCGAAGAAAGTGACGAGCGACCGGCAAGTAGAAATGGCGATATAGTGTCCCGCTATTGTGAAGTGAGTAGAGGGTGTCGATTTTAAAATTTTCATATATCTATATATATATATTCGCATGATTTATTGCACACGCACTACTGTGGGAAGCATACGTTGGTAGAATTTTAGAAAATTATGGATGTAAGTTATTTTCAAAATTGTTTTGAATATATATATGTATGCCCTATATGTAAAGCGTTTTAAAATGGGAAACAAGCCTTTCAACGTGATTTGCCTTTTAAATTGTGCCTTATAAATCTGTGTAATGTGCATACATGATTACGAGGTTTAATTACCCTCTGCTTGGTGATTTATGAATCATGCATTAAACTTTGTTTTGTGAGCATAACGATAAATTTTTATTACTTTTATATTGAATCTTTGGAAATAAATTTGAAATGATAATTCAAGGATATAAATAATTTTTAAAACGATTTCGTAAATCAAGATATTCGAGAGTAGGTTGGATGTCACATCGGTTAAGTGTGACCATCGTGCACGAGTGAGCTCTAGCTAGAGAACTTTCGGGTCACCGACGGGCAGATAGACGTGGCGAGGGCCACGACCAGATATATATATATGTGTGGCTTGGCCACTTGTGATATGCGGTTGCGATCGCTTGATATCTCCGATGTCGGCCAACATCATTGAGATTGCCATGGCATTATGTGGGAATCCGGTAGAAGCATTGCTCCCGGATGTTATTACGTGGTAGCGAGACCATGAGTTCTTATTTTATTTCCTACTTGAGAGTAAAATCTCTTTGGATTTTCAAACTTATATTTTCTGTGCATGGTGAAAGTTATAAAGTTTTTGACAGCTCCCTATTTATAAAATGATATGATTTTAACACCTTACGCATGAGGTGATTCGTGGATTTGAGTATAAGTATTCCAAAGTTTGACTTTTATGAAAGTTTTCCTGATTGAAGGAAGTTCATTTGAATAAATTATTCTAAATGATTTCTACATGTGAATTTTTATGCACACCAGATTTGATATATGCCTATGTATATAAATATATATATATTTGTGGAGTGGTTATATCATAAAGTGAACTTTTGATATTTTCTTTATATATAAGGCACAAATATCCGTTTGAAAGAAATTGTTGTGTCATCCTGTATTTTTAATATTCAAATGATTAGCTATTTGCTTGTTTCCCATCTACGCCCTACTCATTGAGCCGATGATCACTGAGTCTATGAGACTCACACCCCTTTTATTTTCCCTTTTGCAGACAGGGATCGACCTAGCGCGTAATCATCGATATGCTCAGTTCCTTACGAATAGGTAAAGGCATCTCTTAGCCTCATTTTGAGTAGCTCCGCTGTCTAGAGTTCAGTCACTTGGAATTTGTACATGCTACCAAAATTGTCAAGTCATAATTATGCATTATTGAAAACTTCGTATTTTAAATTTAATTGCTATTACTAGAAATGGAATACCAATAGTGCACTATAGTTATTATTAATTAGTTACATACATGTTAGTATATTTAATAAATATCTTGAGAATTTCATAAAAGCTTGTTCGGGACTTGGTGGGATCTCCCGGAGGTCTCGGACGCCGGTAACGACCGGGAAGGGGTCGTTACAAGTTTGGTATCAGAGCCTTATGTTTAGTCGAGTCCTAGGAATTCTTGTGTCAAACAACAGAGTAGTGGGGTCGATGTAGAGTCTTGTTTATAGTCAGTGACTGCAGCACCGATTATAAGCAAGAGGCTAAGTAGACTCTTTATCTTAGAAAACTACCTTGTATAATCATAAGTGATGATTAAATAATGAGAATTGATTATCAATGTTCGGGTTTGAGATGTCACCCGAGACATGTGCTACTGTTGGAAAGATCTTAAAGCAAAATACTTTTAGTAAAGGTTAATGAATAATATATCCCTCCGACTAAGGATAGAGGAAAGTTGAGTTGGACTAATAGGTCTGTAATAACTTAATTATTTGGAATTATAATTTGAGCCCCTGATTGTTAATGGGAAGAAAATTAGATGACTATGGATTGTATTTGAGGATACTATTAAGGAATAGTGCGATAATGGTAACAAGAGGCATACTTTGACCGAAACGAAAAGTGATAATTGTGATTCACTCGAGATTTATAGCTATGAGTATTAAGAGAGGCATAAACCAATACTTATGTGCACGAAAGTAATTGCATTGTGTTAATTAAGTTGCCCTACTTAATATGAATGGTGCTGAACTTTCAAAATATTTTATATGCGGATATGTGTTAAATATATGTACATCAGCTTAGATGGAGCTAGTTTTGATTTCAATCAAGTGATTGCGAGACCCCAAGGTTTGATTTGAACTATTATGATTATAGTTATAAGTACATGAAATGGCTTAAGGGTAAACATCAATGGTTATCATAGTTGATGTGTGATCGTGAAGTAAAAGGTTAGTAAGTAAATATGCTCTAAAGATGACCTTAACATTTTGCTATGCCTAGTACGAAGCCAACAAGTTAAAGGACTAGTGCTAAATGTGGTAGCTTAAAGTTAAATGACTTAAGAAAAGTTGATTATAGTCTAAATGCTTTGTGGAGTTCTAAATTTGAGCTTCATACATGAATCATTTTAAAAGATCAATTTAAGAGTCTAATTGGATTAGTATGTAAACTATGGTGTAAATGATTAGTCTTAAAATTTATTTCTCCAAAGGTAAGGAACTTAGAAAATTTTGATTTTTGGATATGCTCTAAGAGGGAGCTTCTGCATCTTAAGTTTAAGACAACTTTGATCTTTCGCAAAGGCAAGATGCAATAATTAAGTAATTTATTCACTTTATAAATGTAATGTAATTGGTTAAGAATTGAAGAGTAAAGTCAAGATCTCGACGATAAGTGGTATACAATTTAAGATATACGTAACTAAGAGTACATTTAGAGATCATTGCTTAAACAAGTTTATATTAAATGTTATGGTAAAGGTATATCAATGTTAGTATGGAAATGTATCCAGGGATGATTTTGACATATCACCAAAGGTGAATTAAATATGTTGAAATTAATGTTATGATAGTGTGCATATGATAGAAAGTTATTTATAAATGGTAGTTTTCATGATCATAAAATATATGAAGGTTATCAATATGTGAGCGTACATTTGAAGTTATAATTTACGAGTTTGGAGTACTCAAGATATGGTTGAAAGGAATTAGTATTAGTCAAAGTACATAAATCTTTTAATTAATTCTTACGGGGTATGAATGTTGGTAGAATGAAGGCACCTAGTTCCCTGATACTGTGTGATCATAACTGATACAATTTATATTATTGGCAATGCTGGTGAAAAGAGGAGGAAGAATAAATTATTAATTTTTGAAATAATGATGTGAGCATAAGAAGGTTGACTAAGACGAACAAATTTTATAATAATTGTAAGTTGAAATTGTTGAATTACATAAGTTGTAAGATCAGAAGGACAATAAGTTGTGAATATTAAAAGAATAATGGAACACTAAAAATGATGAATAATTATGTGTGGCAATATGTAATTGAAAATTCATCGTACCAAATGGAAAGGGTGTATTTAAGTGAGACTTGTTTAGTTGATCACAAGTGCTAAGAGACAACATGAACTTAAAGGTATTGACTAGACCTTGAGCATATGATTGATGTAATAGTCTTAAAGGTAAAAAAAAAAAAAATTCTTGTGGAAGAATTTTTAGTAGTTGCACTATCGTAACACCAACTGTTCGGTGTCACAACGCTAGGAACACCTCATGTATCGGATGCATGAGCAAGGAGTGGAAGGTATGGAAAATGAACGTACAAGTTAAATTCAGGTCATTGGACTTGGTATTGAACGTTACTATGGGAGATTTAAACGATTAAGAGGACGATACATGAATTGAAAGGTTTCTTTATTGCCTTATATCCCATGACATGTACGAAAAAGGGAAGTTAGGTAGTTATTGTGATAAGCTACAATATGAAGAATCAAGAAGAATATTAAGTCAATTGAAGATGAATTTTAAAAGATAAAGGGATGATAATATCAACTGAGAAAATTGTGAATGAATGATTATGAGGTGGTCATAACGATAGAACAAACTTATTGTATCGTTAAGGAGTTCTGTAATCTCATTTTAAAATAATTAAAGAAAAAAAGACTAGTGATAAGACAAGGTTAATTATGTGGCGTATTAGAATCTACAAATATAAATTGAGGCATGAGTATAAGCGAATACTATTAAATCTTTTGGGGAATGAGTACATGCTTATAAGCCAAATTGTTCAAAGAATTGATGAACAAGTAAGTGACCAAGTAATTGGAAATGCACAAAAAGTTTTGAAGGATACATACCAAACCATATGTGCCAAAGACGATGGCTCATATTACTTTGGTGAATTTTATATGCCCATCGATATAACGTGATAGTTGGAATCTATTACAAAACCTAATGATTAAGCCACAAGTTATGTAGTTATAAACTAAGAGATATAAGTATAAGGTGGATATTTATAAGGTAATAGTCAAGAAGAATCTACTATGAATCTTATAAAAAGAAGCTTTGAATTATGTAGTTACAAGAGGAAATAAGCAAGTAGGAAGTGAATGCTTGCAATGACATTGAGAAATACTAAAGTATAATCTTGTTTCGCATTCTGCAATCGTGGGTACTAATCGAATGATGATTAACATTACTTCAGTATAATTCCCATGTCCAATAAGGAAATGTAGAACTTAAAATTTTCAAAGGGTTTAATGGCTAAACCATGGGTTACGTGGTCATGTGATGTAAGTTTGAAAATGGATATTGGCAATGATTTTAAGAGGTATTTGAGTAGAATCTTATTTCAAGTTTTATAATTACCAGCACTGACTGCATAGATGCTAAAAGGAAAATAGTGGGATATTGGTGTCAAGGAATAGTATGAAATATGAGTGAAGCTAGCCCTAAAGATGAAATTGATTGACAAAAATCCCATAACGAGAAATTTAGAAATCGATTATGTGAAAGTTACATATGACTCAAAGGACTTGAGTCTTAAGCGACCAAGTAAGATCGAAATGGATAAAGACATACATGTTGGAAGTGTGAAGGTAAGTGAGAAAGGAAGATGACTTTTAGGAATTGTGCTATTGTATAAGAAACAATGATCAAGCAAAGATGAATTTTGATGGATTCATAAAAAGTAAAGCGTACACGTATATCGAATTATAATTAGATAGAAATGATATTTATCAAGTGAGATATGGATAATGACAGGGTGATGTAAGGATACGCGGTGTAATGAAATTTATACATATGATTGGAAATTGATTATAATCTAATGTTCATGGACTAAATATGATTTTTGGAAACGAAATAGAAAGATAAACTAAAAATGTCAAAATTGAGAAAAGTAAAAAGGAAACTTGATTCGAATATAGTTGACAGGAGTCCTAACACACGGTGTTAAATGTTGATGTCTAAATATATATATATATATATGTGTGTGGAGTTACACATGTAAGCGGTGGAAGTGAAGAATTATTTTTAGTAATTTGAGTTTTGAACACAATATGTTTGAGGAATTGCATAAATGGCACAATGGTAAGAGATACCACTAGAAAATTGAACTAAGTCGATATAAAGAGAATTCTAGAATAATAGGCAAGATGGAATGATATGATTGAGATGCAAGAATGAAAGAAGTGTTATTTCCTAACTATACTAAATTCTCTATGCGACAATAATGCGATGGATGAAGAATAGATGGTGAAAGTATTATGAGTTGAATATTGGCGAATTAGGTTAGAAAGATGAGATTTAATTTTGTCAAGGATGGTCAAAAAAAAAGTTTTAAAGAATTATACTTAAGGATAAAGATTGGCTAGTGAATTACCTTCCTATACAATTTGAACTATATTAAACTAAGAATAATATAGAAGTGTGAATCTTCGAACCTGTAATTAACGGAAAGATGGAGATGATTGGAGTTCAAGGCATACTTGGGATCACGATGATAATAGAAGACAATTGTGAAAAGTATCATGGTTTTGAATTCCGAGATGATAAAAGATCTATGTAGTGTGTTTCAATTGAAACAAAAGTAAATGGGGTGGAAAAAAATCCTTATGAAAAAGAAAGTGAAGTATGTTTGTAAAGTGACATTAGTAACCTAATGCTTATGTGAATTCGAGGACGAATTCTATTTAAGTGGGGCAGATTGTAACACCCCATAAAGGAGGGGCCCGACCATTGAAGTAGAAAAGAAAGTGGTAGGCAGTGAGAGAGTGAAGAGAAAAAGACAGAAAATTGATAGAAAAAGAAAGAGAAGAAACGATAGGGTCGGTTGAACAAAATAAGAAAGAAGAAATAAAAGAAAAAGAAATTGATGGGACAAGACAATGAGAGAAGAAAGAAAGTTCAAAGAGAAGAAAAGAGAAAAAGAAGAGTCGGTTGTGAGAGAGAGCAGGAAAGAAAAATCTGGAGAGTGGCCGGCCAAAGGAGTACAAAAAAGAGAAAGAAGAAAAAACCAGTACTGTCGGTTGGAAATGAGAAAGAAACTAGCTATGAAAGAGAGAAAAATTTAGCCATCGACCAAGAAAGAAAGGAAGAAAGGAAAGAAAAAGAGAGAAAGAATTCGGCCAGACCAAGGAGAGAAAAGATAAAGAAAGAAAGGGAAAGATAAAGAGATAGGTTATGGTGGCTGGCAGGAAAAAAGAGAGAGAGAGAGAGAGAGAGAGAGAGAGAGCTTGATATTTGGTGACAAAATTGGTTGAATAAAAAGAGAGAAAAAATTAGAGTTTTTTGGGCTGACTTGGAGCTAACAACGATGGAAGTAGAGAGGGGACTTTAAGTTGTCGGTGATGTGAGGGAGAGAGAGAATGTGTGCTGTCCATGGGTGTTGGTTTGTGAGAAGGCCAGCTGGGACAAAGAGGAAGAGAAAAGGAAAGAAAAGAAAAGTGGATATTTGGGCTACCCAGCCCAAATTGGTAAAAATTGCCTTACTCTATTTTTGGATTTGTTATGAAATTGGTTTATTTGGGCCTAGCCCATCTTGTTCAGCTAATTTTTGATATTTGGTGATATGAATTGAATTTAAATTGCTTTAATAAATAATTAAAAATTCTTTTATGATGTCTCGTAGGACTAAAGCAAATAAGGAAATATAAAATTGATGAATAGTGCTTAAATGTAGTTAAGGAATTTTGAAATGGTTTATTGTGAGGAATTATTGTTGTCGGAGGAATTTATTTGCATAAGTTAGTTGAAAGAGTTAAGTTGAATAGTATATTAATTGGAAGAAATGAGGAGGAATAATCTGGATATAAACTGAAAAATAATTGAGTAGATTTGAAAGTATTGTGGTTGTCGTAAATATAGCTAATATTGTGAAAATATAAGGTGGATTTTGGCGAAAGATATTGAGAAAGGTTGAAGTAGGAACGTGACATCATAAATAAGTTGCTAGGGTTATAATCTAAGGAATTACGTGAGCAATGGATATAAGTAATCTTAGTAAAAATGCAGTAAGATGAGAGTTAATTGAATATGGATTCATAATAGGATGAGAAATAGAAGTGGGATTGATGCACTAAATATATTGAGTTTGGGTTGTTGCTAGGAAGTGCTAAAATGAAGATAGTGCACTATAGTGGCGTGCCGAAGAAAGTGACGAGAGACTGACAAGTAGAAATAGCGATATAGTGTCCCGCTATTGTGAAGTGAGTAGGGGGTGTCGATTTTAAAATTTTCATATATCTATATATATATTCACCTGATTTATTGCACACGCACTATTGTGGAAAGCATACGTTGGTAGAATTTTAGAAAATTATGGATGTAAGTTATTTTAGAAATTGTTTTGAATATATTTATATATGCCCTATATGTAAAGCATTTTAAAATGGGAAACAAGCCTTTCAACCTGATTTGCCTTCTAAATTGTGTCTTATAAATCTGTGTGATGTGCATACATGATTACGAGGTTTAATTACCCTCTGCTTGGTGATTTATGAATCATGCATTAAACTTTGTTTTGTGAACAAAACGATAAATATTTATTACTTTTATATTGAATCTTTGGAAATAAATTTGAAACGATAATTCAAGGATATAAATGATTTTTAAAACAGTTTCGTAAATGGAGATATTCGAGAGTAGGTCGGATGTCAAATCGGTTAAGTGTGACCCTCGTACACGAGTGAGCTCTAGCTAGAGAACGTTCGGGTCACCGATGGGCAGATAGACATGGCGAGGGCCACGACCAGATATATATGTGTGGCTTGGCCATTTGTGATATACGGTTGTGACCGCTTGATATCTCCGATGTCGGCTAACATCGTTAAGATTGCCATGGCATTATGTGGGAATCCGGTGGAAGCGTTGCTCCCGGATGTTATTACGTGGTAGCGGGACCACGAGTTCTTATTTTGTTTCTTACTCGAGAGTAAAGTCTCTTTGGGTTTTTGAACTTATATTTTCCGTGCATGGTGAAAGTTATAAAGTTTTTGACAGCTCCCTATTTATAAAATGATATGATTTTAACACCTTACGCACAAGGTGATTCGTGGATTTGAGTATAAGTATTCCAAAGTTTGACTTTTATGGAAGCTTTCCTGATTGAAGGAAGTTCATTTGAATAAATTATTCTAAATGATTTCTACATGTGAATTTTTATGCACACCAGATTTGATATATGCCTATGTATATATATATATATATTTGTGGAGTGGTTATATCATAAATTGAACTTTTGATATTTTCTTTATATATAAGGCACAAATATCCGTTTGAAAGAAATTGTTGTGTCATCTTGTATTTTTAATATTTAAATGATCAGCTATTTGCTTGTTTCCCATCTATGTCCTACTCATTGAGCCAATGATCACTGAGTCTATGAAACTCACACCCCTCTTATTTTCCTTTTTGCAGACAAGGATCGCCCTAGCGCGTAATCATCGACATGCTCAATTCCTTGCGAATAGGTAAAGGCATCTCTTAGCCTCGTTCTGAGTCGCTCCGCTGTCTAGAGTTTAGTCACTTAGAATTTGTACATGCTACCAAAATTGTCAAGTCGTAATTATGCATTATTGAAAACTTCGTATTTTAAATTTAATTGCTATTACTAGAAATGGAATACTAATAGTGCACTATGGTTATTATTAATTAGTTACGTACATGTTAATATATTTAATAAATATCTCGAGAATTTCATAAAAGTTTGTTCGGGACTTGGCGGGATCTCCTGGAGGTCTCGGACGTCGGTAGCGACCGGGAAAAGTCGTTACAAAACTGTTGCTTTCAGTATACTTGAAACACAGATTTGAAGCCAATGCCTTTCTTTCCTACATATCCGGCAGATACTTTTTTGGTTGAGCTTCCAAAATCATAAAGAGCTCTGATGTTCTGAGCAGAAAAGCCTTGTTCATTATTAAAAAGAATTATACCCAGCTCTTGAAGAATAGATGTTAGAGTTGGTTCCACAGTTTCAGAATAGACATTATCATCAGCATTTTCAACCTAAAGCAACATGAAGCTTTTTGTCTAACTCATCAGCAAATATTGCCATGTCTAACTCAAACAACGTAGTAATTTTCCATACTCCCACAAAACATTGAATAAACGCATTTACCTAAACAATATAAAGAGTAGAAAGGAAGAAATTAGAAAAAAAAAAGGGAAGGGGGATTGAAGGAAATAATCATTATGTTTCAAACAATAATTTGGTCTCCAATTGTAGCGGGGTAGACATTTTCAATTTTGCCTGCTACATGTGAAAAGCTGTTTTCAATGTGGCTAGAGAGATATGCCCTGCCCATTCATTTCTCCCTTAAAGGAAAACTATCGAACTTTTTGTCATCAAAGTTTATAATTCAATATAACTCCATATTTTTGCCTGAGAAACTTTCCAAGCCGTAACACTCTTTCTGGACGCAATAAGCTCGCGCCACGCTTGCTTAACGGCCTGGTCGGCTCTTTCCCGAACCTCCTTCGGTACTAGGCCAAAGGTAGTGTGGTGTCTCTCTATTTCTAAGGCTGACTGTGGCAATTGCTTGGATTATTGAGTACCTGTTGTGGTTGGATTTGAGTTGTTAGGGCTAGCATGAATTGCAGAACGTTGGGGTCTTGGAGGGCAAAATTAGGACTTAGAGATTGGAATGGTGGCTTAGGTGGAGGACGGCCGCTCGGGGTGGAATGGACAATGGCTGTGGAGGGAAAGAAGGAAGTAAGGGAGGCTTTATTTGAATTTTTCCCATTTTCTTTTTTTATTATGCTACCGAATAATTTATTTTTATTTTTACTTTTAATCCTAGTAAAATAGTATAATGATAATTGAGGAAAATTTAAAAGAAAAGCCAAATTATATATATATATAATTAAAATATTACATGACTTCATACAGCTTCAAATACCAAAACTAAAACAAATTTAAACTGACTTTAATTTAAAATCAACTGGTGGTAAAATCCAAGCATAAAGAGGTAGATTTTATGTGAAGGTTTAAATTGGTAATGTTCTGCAAGAGTTTTATCTTTTATATTGAAAATGCCAACATCTCGAGGACCATATGGCTGATATGCATACATTTCGAACAAATCATCTATGAAATATATAGAATTAAGCTGTTGTGCTTCAGGAAAATCCAAAATTGAGACGGCTAAGGTTCTGTTGTCTCCCACAAACACTACATCTCCATCTATGCTCTTCACCTCTTTTTGTTCTAACAATTCACCACTTTGATCATCCAAAATCAACTTGAAAATTTTGAAATTCTTAGTCAAATAATTACCATCCTCATCGAAATTCAAATATCTTTTTATAGAGAATAAATTTCCCTTGGATGACTCAACAAGATATGCTCTATATGAATAGTTACTTGAGTTTAGGTACCTTTTGTCTACCGACACGAGTATCTTCAACTTTGGTGGTTTCGAAGTGTCATCAAGACTATTAACATCAAAAGAAGCTATCATATTCCAATTTCCGATAGCATAAACCAAATTTTTATAAAAAATAAAATCAGTGAAAAGGGTGAAATCCTTTTCCAAATATATCCAATCTCTTTGGCCAAGTTTGTAGAAAGCTAACCTGAAATACAGACCATGAATAATTACCACCACATAACTATTTAGATACGATATTAGGTTAACTGATAAGATAACTTTGTGAATGTCATATTGGTAGCTCGATGTCTTGACAACTTCAATTTTAGGAAGATCAATTGTGATCCCATCCTTAAAAAGGTTTAAGAGAGTTATAACCATATTCTCATCCACCAAGGCCAACCAATCATAACAAAAACCACAAAATCTCGTACCATAAGATTTTGGTAATTCAACGTTGAAAATTTTTACTTTGGCTTGTAGATTGTATAATTTTCGATTTTTGTTGCTCTTTTTGCTTGGAATCACTAGCATGGGAATTAGATTAAGCGTTGATCACCTTCTTGAGTCAAGAAAATCATTAAAAACTGAATACCAATTCTTGCAAACTGCACCAAATTGAACTAGCATACTAGAAGCTTTTAATTTGTCAAGAATAAAAAAGAAACAAAGTGTTGGATGATTTTTCCAATCTGCTTCAACGTTCTCCATGTTTTCTTAGATCAATAGTCTAAAAATATGAACTTTTTTATTATTGAAACAATATGAAAAGTAAAATATTTTGAAAAATCGCAAAAGATATAGAAAAGAGAATTACCTGGCTTTTTGCGAGGTATGTTCTGCTCGTTTCTAAGTTGCGCTTAAATGAATAGAAATTAAGTTTTTATATTGTTTGACATATAAGTCCAATTCAAATTAGGAATATATTTTAAAGTGTTATAATATTGATTTGATTCCCACTGTCAAAGTTGAGCGGAAGCTTCTTCAATTTTGGACAGTTGAATACTTTGATTTGTCTCAAACATGGGAAGCGTAAGGCATCCCAGTATATGCTCTTCAATTCTGGTAGTTCTCGTAAATCAAGCTTTTCTATCTTAGCAAATGGGCTTAGCTGCGGAATTCCAACCATAGTTGCAACTTCACTTATTATTCCTTACATTTTTAAGCAAAACATTACACTAAGACACGTCAGATTTGGAGCCAAAATAAGCCATGCCATGTCTGTGACATCCCCTTCGGGGTGCACTCAAGGTATTGTTCTATCTAGGTCGGGTCATAGCTCCAGTCTGCTGCAGCTCAAATGGTGAAAGGCATTCCCTTCGGAGGAAGCAAAAGGTCTAAGGTTCGAGTCCCGCAGGGATCGAACTCAAGGTCAAGGTTCTGAGGGCTGCTGCAGCAGACTGGAGCTATGACCCGACCCAGATATAACAATACCTTGAGTGGACCTCAAAGGGGATGTCACAATATCCCTCAAGTTGATGCATTTGCTTATGGAAACCTGTCTTAATGCGTGAAAGCAAGGACTAACAGTATTAATATTAGTTGGCAAGAGTAAGGAGGTTCTTTCTTCTTCCCCATTGCCATCTCTTCCAAGCTTGTACAATAGCTAATATTTAGGCACTCTAAATGCTACATATTTGCTAAACATAAAGCCTTCAATACAATTATATTCCTTAAATCTCAGAGGCATAAATTCTTAGTGCATCCTTGTAACTTGTGCGAGCTCAAAAGGCTTCCTAGAGCAAAAACACTATTTATTTCTATAATCAGCTCATCCAACTGTTGCAAGCATTTTAATTCATTTTTTAGACCTTCATTATCACCATTTAGGATAGTCTTCATCCATTTCATCTCCACAAGAATCTGACCTCGACATTAGGAATCTTTGCAACTTTGAAAATCTACATATCAACTGTGGTGGGATTTTTCGAAGATAATATGTCTCAAACAAGTTCAAAAATTTTAGTCTTGACAACCTATTCAGCTCAATTGGTAACTCTTTTATTCCTGTATATGACAAATCGAGATACTCTAGTGAAATCAGTTCTGAAACTCCCTTTGGCGGCTCATAGAGATTTAAATTTAAAGACAAGACTAGAACTCTCAGATTGGGCATAAATTGAAAGAAATCATCACTAATCACCCTCAACTTATTAGTGTTGAGAAATAAAGTTTAAAGATTAGGACATATAGGTGTTCCTCTTATATCTTTAATTCCACTATATGCCAATGACATTCTTACACCTTTTCAATTTTCAACATCAAGTGCCTTAATTGATCTTACCCTTGCTTGTACCAAAAATTTCTTCTCAACTGCTTCACACTCTCGAGCTATCCATAAAGCCATATCATGGATTACATCATGCATCATTACAAATTTTGCATATTTACCTTTTTTCTAATAAACAAGCATTAAGAAGGGAATCAATAATGTTGTGCCGTTGCATTCGAGCTCTACTTATGTTGTCAAATTCACCCAAAAATCCCTCGCAAAACCAATAATCTATTAGCCCATTAGTGTCAATAGCAAAATCTTCAGGATATAAATTACAATAAAATAGGCAAGATCTCATCGTGTCATTAGGCAAGCTATCATAACTAAATTTTAAAAGAAAATACACTTGTTGATCCATTCTTGCTAATTTATGCGGAAACTCTTCCAAGACCTCAATTGCATACTTCCAATTTTGGGGCATCTTCTCGCAAGCCATGGCTCGACCAATTGTGATCAGTGCGAGAGGTAGTCCTCCACATGTTGCAGCTACTTGTTTAGCCAACCCTCGAATATCTGGATGGCTGTCAAGGTTTTCTTCTCCGACCTTCTCTTCAAACAATTTCCAAGCTTCATATGTGCTCAAACACTCTACTTTGATTTTCTCACGAGCTCCCATTTCTCCACATACCTCTAAATAGCAAGTTGTAAAAATTAATTTAGAACTATTATCCTGATTCGGTATAGGTATTCCAACTTTGATCAAATCCACCCTCTCCCACACATCATCCAACGGCAGAACAAACTTTTTTTTGCTCAAAATTCTGAAAATATCTGTAGCTTTCTCATCACAACTTTTATTTTTCCACAACTCATTTGAAAGGCCAACCTTTTCGCCAATTTTTTTATTGAACCTTTCGGATAGTATGATCTTTAGACAACACCACCCAAAGCACAACATCATAACCGATCAGGTTATTGCTTAACTTGTTGTTAATTTGGGTCAAGAGTGTTGTTTTACCAACTCCCCCCAAGCCATACAACCCAATAATGCCCACATCTTTTTCTTCAAGTAAGCGCCAGACTTTAACCAAGGTTGGCTCCAAACCCACCGCGGGCTCAGTAGGTTTTAGATCTACTTGGGCTGCAAGTTTATTCTCAGCTACAATGTTAAAATCTCCTTGTTTCTGTAGATCAACTATTTCTGCAAGTTTTATAGTCACTTGTTTACCAAAGTTGTAGCTAAACTTACAATTCTTGGAAAAGCAGCCACCAAAACATAATTTCTAAATTTCTTGAGGACCATTTTCGATCAATTCCTCAGCTTCTGCTCCCACAGTCTGCACGTTTGAAAGCCAGAGTTGAACTTCGTTGATCCGCTCCATATGTTGTTGCTCGGCAAGATCTACCCTCGGCTTCATGTCATCCCTTCGCGAGTTTCGCCAATTCCTTCTTCAGAGCTTTAAGATTATCTTCAAGCTTACATGTGTAACTTGCTTGTCCAACAATGCAATCCCAGCAACGAGAGACTGTATCCTCTGTTGAGAATGAGATGGAGCACAAATTTCCCATGATTTAGTGATCAAATATTTAATTGATGAACAAATTAAGAAGAATGAAAATGAATTGTGGGTTTGAGGAGGCTGCTTGTTTTGATAAATTCGGAGTGTTCGGCAGGAAGATGCAAACGCTTTTGCGCCAGTGTATTTTCATAGACTTTGTCGGCCATTGGAATTAGGTTTGACTTACGCTGGTGGCTGGTCGGTACTAAAATAATCTAATGGAAGCAATATCGAGTGGAAGAAAACGACAACCTTCCTATTGAAGGAATTCTTAGATCCACTTGGGGAGCAAGTTCATTCTCGGCCACCCTTTCAAAATCTCCTTGATTCTTTATATCAACTATTTCTTCAAGTTTTATAGTCACTTGCTTACCAAAGCTGTAGCTAGACTTACAATTCTTGAAAAAGCAGCCACCAAAAAATAATTTCTGAATTTCTTGAGGACCATTTTCGATCAATACCTCAGCTTCTGCTACCACAGTCTGCACCCTCGAAAGCCAGAGTTGAACTTCGTTGAGCCGCTTCATACGTTGTTTTGCCAGACCAACCCTCCAGTTCACGTCATCCCTTTTCGCTTGCAGTTGCTCTGATTCCCTTGTTCAAAACTCGAAGATTTTGTTTAAGCTTACATCTATAACTTGCTTGTCCAGCAATGCGATCCCAGCAACGATAGACTATGTTGTCCGTTGAGATTGAGATTGAGCACAAATTTCCCATGATTTAGTGATCAAATATTTGGTTGAAGAACAAAGAAGGATGAAATGAATTGTGGGTTTGAGGAGACTGCTTGTTTTGATGAATTCCTGAGTGATCCACAGGACGATGAAACGCTTTTGCGCTAATGTAATGAATTTGTCTGCCGTAAGCATTAGGATTATTTATTAACTGCACTGGTAATTGGTTGGTAGTAAAATAATTTAGATTAAATTATTAGTGAACGGATTGCTTTCAATCTAGTTGAAGAAAAAGGACAACCTTTGAACAAGAATAATAATTCTACTATTTTCCTGGAATTTTCTTGTGTATTCAATTCAATGTATGTGTTCATCATTTGGAAGTTTAGATCTTTCTTACCTTACAGTCACCTACCAAATCATAATGCAATGGCTATTTTTATATATATATATATATATATATATTTAGTATAAAAGCAAGAATTCCACTGAATCAGCCATTACCTTTTTACGCGTGCTTACTTTATCCTGCTCCTTGTGTAATTTTCCTAAATCAGCCTCCTAAACATTGCAGAGTGAGCTAACTCGAACTCTGGTGCATGAGAACCATCCTCCCAAGAAGTGAGCTAACTTGAACTCTGGGAGAGGGATAAAGCAAGGATGGATCAATCTTACAATAACATGATAATATACACTTCCAAAGCAGACAAATTACAATTCACAGCATTCTGTTGTTTCTCATGTTGACAACCTATGTGCGATTTGTGAATAGGCCAAATAGTAGGAAAAAAACCATACAGGTTGATGATAAAAGATTATCATCCTATCTCATGGTTCGTTGGTGTGCATTTAAAATAGAGGATAGGATAACAAAGAGAATTAGTCATCTTTTTAGTGTTGGACGACTCAAATCTCTCAAAAAAGAAAGGATTATTTTAATCCATGACATTAAATGGTAAATGCTTTTACATTTTTTATTTTACCCCTTGAACTTATATCTAAAAATTGATTAAGCTAATGTAATATGACAAGTGCCATTGTTTGATTCACCAATTTAAAATAGGGGTGAGTAAAAGTCAATTAAAATAACTTAATCAAATTAACTGACAAAATTCAATTAATTTGAATCTGTTAATTTGATTAATTCAGTTATTTTACTTAGAGATGTCAATACTTAAGTCAATTATGTTAAGTCGATTCAGTTAAAAAAATTTGAAGTCGATTAACCAAATTAATGGACTTTGTATTTAATATTTTTTAAAAAAGATACTTTTGCATGTATGTAACTCACACAGTTTCTCCATATTCACATATAAATTAAGGGCTCAAATTGCATCAATTAACCAAAAATAATATACAAATAGCACATAATTAATCTCATTAGTATTTTATTTTTTGTTATTTTTAAATTTTATTTATTTATTTATATATATAAATATATAATTCATGTCAATATTCAACTTCCAAATGCTGCAATAAAAAATTAATTTATATAATAAATTTTTATGTAAACATTAATATAATTGATACAATCATATAAAACACCTATAGAAACTTAAACATAATGCAAAACATAATACAAAACTATATCAAAATATCTTTATTTACAAAATATGTGACTAGGATCTCACTTATTTATCTAAAATGTTCAAAAATGTGAAACAGTTTTTTATTAATCAATTTATTTTATTTGAACAAATCACTTATGAAAATTACAAAGCATTTAATTGAGTAATTAATTAATCTAAGTTGCTTAAGTCCTAACGCCTAACATCTAAGTGATAAATTAATCTATTTATATAACTTAGTAACATAATCTAATTATCCTAATTAATAAATTGATTACGATAATTTTCATCACCCAAAAATTAAAATAAATCCTTAAAACTTAAAATTTGTAATATAAATATAAATATAGAATAAACCCTCCCTCTTTAAAACTTAAAAATTAAAATAAGTCCTAATGTCCTATAAAGCTATAAGCCTTGTCTAATTATCTAATTATCTAATTTCCATCACCACAAAATTTATTAGGTGAATACTAAAAGATAATTAAAAATTGAATTCTCATTCCGTCATATAGAAAAAATATATAAATATTTTAATCATATTCATGCCAAAACCGTAAAGTCGATTAAATGGCCAAGTCAATTAAGTGCAAAATTTGATTTGTTTGGTTAACTTTCTACACAATGACGATTACGTCAGTTAATGAAATTAGGAAAAATTCAAGCATAACAGTAACACCTACATCTTCAAAACAAAAAGAGCAAATCAATCCCATCATCTCCCTTGGGAGTTAGGGTTTAGTCAAATTAACCTTGATTTAACATGTAATTGGTATAGATGTTTCAGTAATATATATCTACGAATTATGTGTCTATTTGGCATAACTTTTTTACAACTTATCTACTTTTTAAAAGCAAAAGTTAGATCAAATAAGATTTTTGAAAAACTCTTAAAGAAAATAACTTTTTTAAAAAAATCAAATTTTTAATAAAAGAGTTTAAAAAAATTATAAAGAGGAGTTTTTTCTTTTTCTTTTTTTAAAAACAAATTAGTTTTTTCAAGAAATACTATTCACTCTCAATCAATCTCCCTCTCTTCTCTCTTCCTTTGCAAATCATCATTTTTCAACGTAAAATCATGATCTCTCTCTCTTCTATCTCTCTTTACAAAAACTATTAAAAAGAAGAAAAAAAAAACACAAAAAAAAAGATCTAATAACAGAATAGCAAAATCCAAGATTCTTTTGTTCTTATAAAGATCAAGAGAAAAAAAATCTAAAATTCAAAATTGCATTACTATTTAAAAGTTTCCTTTCTTCATCATAAAAAAAAAATCTAATACTATTATTACTATATAAGAGTTTTTCTATTTCTTTATAGATTTATTTGATTTTAACATCTGAAATTGTATATAAACTCAAAGCAGATTTGTTTTGCTTTGATTGTTTAAGTGATTGTAGATGGCATGAATACTTTTGTGGTAATTTTAAATAAAATTAAAACTTAGATAATTTAATTTACCAAAAAACTTACCAACTAGTTATAGCTTAATTTTAAAAATTATTATAAAAACTATACAATTACTTTTAACCTAAAAAAAATTAAGCTAAACAGGCTTTATATATGGTGCAATTTAATTAGACAGATCGACTAACAACTCAAATTTTTCAAGAAACGTAACTTTCAGACCAAGGGCACAATGCAGTGTGGAAGCCATTACCTATCTCCTTATGGAATTATCCTGGATCAGCCTCCTCAACATTGCAGGGTGAATCTTGGATAGTATTTACAATGAAAGTCTGTCAAAGAAGAAACATTGCAGGCTAAACTTGCGCCACGCTTGTTACATGGTGGCTTCAGAAACAGACACGTGGAGGTAACAGTAACACTTTATACGCCAGATTTTTCCTTTGTTTGCCCCCCCCCCCTTCCCCCCTTTTTTTTTTTTTTGTAATTATGTTCTTCTTGGACTCAAATCGCTGGGCTTGTCACATGGATCAAGCTGGCTCAACCAGCTTTGCTCAAGCAAGGAATAGTTGGTTACTGGATAATTGATTTAGGTTTTGTACTGATTCAAAACTCTACAATGACAGGTTGTTTGCTTTCCCTCTCTTTTGTCTTAGACTTCAAAGAGAAAAAGAGGGAAGGGAAAGAGAGAGTAGGCGGCAAGGAACAGAAGGGTGGATGGGGAGTGGAAGAATAGACCTAGCAAATCATGTTTCCGTGTCGTAAACGTGTCAGACACGATTAGACACGAAACACGTTAAGGATAAACACGAACACGACACGTTTAATAAACGTGTTTTAAGTGTAAAACACGTACACAAACACGATTAATAAACGTGTAACACGACACGACACGATTAACACATTTAACACTATTAACACGTTTATTAAACGTGTTAATATATGACACGACACGATTAATAACATGTTTAACACGTTTAACGCAATTAACATGTTTAAATAAAAATATTTACAATTAAATATAATTTTATTATTTAAATTCAAAATCTATAATTAAAAAAATAATTATAACAAAACAAAAATAATAATAACATCAAATATAATAAAAATTAATATAAAGAATATACATAAAATTTATTATCATATAATATGATAAAATACATAATTAACATCAAATCTTCAAATATTAATAATATTAAAAATCTTCAAATAAAATCTAAAGGTTAAAAATTAAGGTATTAATGTATAATTACATTAATACTTTTTATAAAATTAAAAAAATTATTTAAAAAAATTATTTAAAATTATTTATATAAGGCTAAATTAGTCTTTAACTGTCAATGTTTAATTAGTTAATAAACGTGTCATCTGTACACATTTAAACACGGTAACACGTTTAAGTAAACGTGTTTAAACGTATTTTAAACGTGTCTGGCGTGTCTTACACGTTAAGACAAGAACATTTTCGTGTCTTAACGTGTCAGACACGACTATACACGAAACACGTTAAGGGTAAACTCATAACCTGTTTAACCTGTGTCTTCTTGTGTCATGTTAACGTGTCGTGTCCAAAATTGTCAGGTCTATGGAAGAATCAGTCATTTACATGGAGAAGTAACTTTTTTCAGGAAGATAGACCGGGCCAACTTCCAAGGCTAATATCTTTGTCATTACCATAGAGATAGAGAACAACTAGAAATGCATCTACATTAAACCAGTGCTGATCAGTGATGGACTCCAATGCCATCGAGATGGTTTGATAAGGAACAAGCAAGAGACCAAATTCCAGACTGAGTATCATAGAAATAGGCAACAGCCATGTGACAATTTCAAAGGTGAATGGTTGACAGACAACTGCATGCACCACAAAACAAACATTAGACAATTGAAGCTTCAACTGTTGGAAATAAAAATTATTAATGCAGGCTATTAAACTTCAGATGGAACTCAAGAAGAAGATAAAAAGGCAATTTGTTATCCCAAATATAGGAACTTTCATGTCATCATCCGGGAACCCAGACACTCACGAGTTCCATACAAGACAAAACATGATCACCATTTATTAGCCCAAAATTTCTAATGCAATGCTTGTCGTTATAGTCCACTTCTAACCTTCACCATACCAGAAATATCTCCACATATTTAGTTTTCAAACAAAAAATAGATGATCCTGTTAAATATCTGAGCAACATGGTTTAGATGACAAACCTCATGACAAGAAGTCAAGAACTAAAATGCAGCAAGCAGCAATGTACAATAAAACAGGTCTAATCTTGTTTCATTTTAGTTGAGAACTATCAAATGATAGATACAGTAGAAATTTCGCCACAAATCAAGTATGGGATATGATGAAAACAAGACAAGCACACGAAACAGAACATACAAATTACAATCTCAGAGGTCCACGACAAACTAAAGTTGACAAGAGAAAAGAAAAAAACCAAACAATACTTTGTGGTTTATTACATTTGAGTTCTTCATTGTATTCTGCTCCTCAAGATCATAAATCCAGAAATTTATTAGACCATTGAATAAGTGCCTTGAGACACTAAATCCTCCCATTCTAGCTCTTTCAGCCTCCTTGCTCTCTTTCAATTTTGAGTTCCAAATACATGTAGCTATCGTCAAACTGATCATTGACTTGTCCATGAACCAGCCTCTGTCCAAAGAATAAGAGACGCAGATTTGCAGAAAATTTATTAGTGCAGTGCTTCTATGGTTGTTCCGAAATATGTTGTGTTTGCTGTACATGTAATGAAGACTATGAAAAGTTAAAAATTACCAGGTCATTCCAACCAAGGAAATTTACTAGTTGCCATACTGGATGAATTGACATTGTAAACCATAATGTTGAAGCCTTTATCAATGCAGAAGGTTGTTTTTCTTTTCTTCTATAACATATGAATTCTTGGAGATTCAATTCATTTCTAAAACCCTTACATAATTATGGAGCATTAGCCTCAATATTGTATTTGGTGTATATCATAAATGTACCAATTATTTGGTATAAAGAGTATTCTTTCATTCTCCTATGTCATTTATGTTAACCAGATCATGCAAAAGTCATTAATCCTTGTTCTTAAACTTTTTTCCGAAGATGTTTGAGACTATGTTTGATTGTCCCATGGCTACTCAATCTTCAAAGATTTAGTATTTGACCGAAAAGAACAGAATCAAAAATAATTCTCTAAAAGTACTATAACCTTGTTTACAGCATTTAAGGACTTCTCTCAAGATCTCTTATCCTTTAATAACCCTTTTTCCAAGTTAGAATATTGAGCATCATGCAAGAATCTGTTCTCGGTTTCTTGTCCTTCAAAATTCTATTTCTAGACCACATCATTTCGTTGAAAATATTGCATCATAGTTTGTTCAATAGAAATTTTGAAGATTTCAGTCTTCATATTGATATGAATAGTGTTAGAGATAATTTAAACTTTTAAAATTAGTAAAAAAAAATAGAAGCACTATTTGTATTTGTAAGAGGATTAAAATGATTGATGAATAAATAAATAAATACTACTAGGATAGGAATTTTAGAGACCTTATTATATCAAACAGTTAGCATTCTATCTCACCTTTGAAGACAATGATAATATAAGAGAGAAAAATATAAAAAAATTTTCTTCTGAAATATCACACACCTTTCCTTGCAGTCTTTACCAGAAGTAAAAATTAAGATTTCGAATGACTTCATCCTCCAAGTCTACCTCTTTCCAGCGCTCTACACGTTTGAAAGAGGGTAAAAAGGCATTTCGAGTGGCTTCATCCTTCCATTGGAGCTTTTCCCACCACTCTTGATATCCTTCAATGCTGATTTGATTTCTCTTTGCACTATCAAAGTTAAGCGGAAGCTTCTTCAGTTTTGAGCAGTTGAGTACTTTGATTTTTCTCAAACATTGGAAGGGTAGGGCATCCCAGAATATGCTCTTCAATTTTGGTAGATCTTGTAAATCAAGCTTTTCGAGCTTAGCAAATGGGCTTGGGTTCAGAATTCCAACCACAGTCTTGACTTCATCACTTATTATTTCTTCCATTCTTGAGCAAAACACTACATAAAGGTACGTTAAATTTGGAGCAAGAACAAGCCACGTGATGTCTCTTAAGTTGTTGCAACTGCAGAGGGAAACTCTGCTCAGTGTGTGAAAGCAAGGAACCTTCTCTATCTTCCTTATTACAATCTTTTCCATGCGTTCGCAAAATCTAATTATTAGGCTCTCTAAATGCTCCATATGTGTTAAAGATAAAATATCCAGCACCTTTGTCGCCTTCAAACCCCAGAGGATCAGTCGTTTAGTGCATCTTCGTAAGCTGTGGAATCTCAAAAGGCTTTCTAGAGCGAAAACACTTATTATTTCTATATTCAGCTCATTTAAATGTTGCAAGCATTTCAATTCCTCCATTAGACCTCCATGATCACCATTCAGGACATTATCTTCATCCATTTGATCTTCATAAAAATCAAATAATGCAGACATTCTGAATATTTGCAGCTTTGAAAATCCACATATCAATTGTCGTGGGATTTTTTGGAGCTCTAATGTCTCGTACAAATTCAAAACTTTCAGCTTTGACAATCTATTCAACTCAATTGGCAACTCTCTTATTCTTGTATATGATAGATTGAGGCACTCTCGTGAGACCAGGTTTGAAATTCCCTTTGGCAACTCAAGGAGATAAAAGTTGAAAAACAAGTTTAGAACTCTCAGATTGAGCATAAATTGGAAGAAACCTTCACTGATCACCTCTAAATTGTTATTTTCAAGAAATAAAGTTTGAAGATTAGGACACCTAGGTGTTCCTCTTAGATCTTTAACACCACTCTTCGACAATGACATTCTTACACCTTCCCAATTTTCAACATCATGTGCCATATTTAATTGCACCCCTGCTCGTACCAGAAATTTCTTCTCAGGTGCTTCACACTCATGTGCTATCCACAAAGTCATGTCACGGACCACATCTTGCATCTTTACATATATTGCATTTTCACATCTTTCTAATAAACAAGCATTACAAAGAAAATCGATAATGTTATACCCCTGCTTTCGAGCTTTATTTATATTGTTAAATTCATTCAAAAATCCCTCACAAAACCAATAATCTGTTAGCCAAATTATGCTAAATTCATAATATTCAGGATATAAGCTACAATACAAAAGGCAAGACCTCATCGTGTCATTAGGCAAGTTATCATAACTAAATTTTAAAAGAGAATACACCTGTTCATCCATTCTTGCTATTTTATGGGGAAGCTCTTTCAATACCTCAATTGCATACGTCCAATCTTGGGGCATCCTCTTGCAAGCCATGACTCAACCAATTGTAATCAGTGCAAGTGGTAGTCCTCCACACTTTGCAACTACTTGTTTAGCTAACCCTCGAATATCTAGATGGCTGTCAAGAGTTTCTTCTCCAACCTTCTCTTCAAACAATTTCCAAGCTTTATCTTTGCTTAAACACTCTATTTTTGATTTTTTCACGAGCTCCCATTTCTCCACATACTTGTAAGGAGCGAGTTGTAAAAATTAATTTAGAACTTGTAACGACCCATCCCCGATCGCTACCGGCGTCCGAGACCTCCGGGAGATCCCGCCAAGTCCCTAACAAGCCTTTGTAAATTTTTCTGAGACATTTATTAAATATGCTAACACGTATGTAAATAATTAATAATAATAATAATAATAATAATAATAATAATACCGTATTGGTATTCCATTTCCAGTAATAGTAATTAAATTTAAAATACAAATTTTTAACAATGCATAAGTAGGAATTGATAATACTAATAATATGTAGAAATTTCATGTGAATGAACTCTAGACAGCGGAGCGACTCGAAGCGGGCTATGAGATGCCTTTACCTATTCGCAGTAGACTGAATACGCCAATAGTTACGCGCTAGGCCGATCCTTGTCTGCAAAAGGAGAAATAAGAGGGGTGTGAGTCTCACAGACTCAGTGATCATCGGCTCAACGAGTAGGGCGTAGATGGGAAACAAGCAAATAGCTGATCAGTTGAATAATAAATCACAAGATTTTCAATGGTAATTTCGATTTAAAGGGAGATTTGTGCCTTATAAAATGATGCGGTAAAATCATCGTGCAACATTTGATTTGGGCAAAACGATGCCAAAAACAGGTGTAATAACTCTAGGTGAAATCAGCAAAAATTCGACTTATCGTTAAAAATTACAAATGAGAAGATAAAAGTGTGCATGCTCCCAAAACATGTAGTCTGCAATCAAATTAAATTATAAACCACGTAAATCACTTCATGATCAATAAATAAGCATTGAAAGCTTGTTTAAATAAAGGGAGCTGTAGAGAAAATCTTAAATCTTCATCATGCATAAAAATGCGTATCGAAAAATTCATAATGCTCTCGAGTAGGAAATTATAACATCAACACGTGGACCCACTTCCACGTAATAACATCCGGGAGCATTGCTTCCACCGGATTCCCATATAATGCCATGGCAATCTCAACGATGTTGGCCGACATCGGAGATATCAAGCGGTCGCAGCCACGTAAATCATCTGTGGCCTTGCCACGTATATCATAGACCATGGCCCCAGCCATGTCTAACAGCCCGTCAACGACCCGAAAATGTCTCTAGCTAGAGCTCACTCGTGCACGAGGGTCACACTTAACCGATGTGACATTCGGCCTACTCTCGACGCTTTTGGTTTATCAAAAACAGAATGTTTTTCGGATCCATAACAAACTTCTCAAGTCTATTTTCTTAAATTATTTAAAAACCAAAAATTTAATAAACCGATATATTGATTTTTTTTTCACATCTTTTGTCTTGATATAAACACTTTTAAAAATTTCAGAATAAAATCGGCTTTCAGAAGCTACATAAAAATAATTTAACAAATGCATTTACTATGCATGACACCCAAAAATATAAGGCACGTGTTTTGATGCTAAGCAGTACGAAAGGCTTGTTTCCCAATTTTTTTTAAATGCTTTACTTATAACTATACATATATATTCAAAACATTTTCTAAAATAATTTACATCCACAATTTCCTAAAATTCTACCAACGCATGCTTTCCACAATTGTGCGTGTTCAATAAATCATGCGTAAGTATATATCTATAGATAATATGGAAATTTTAAAATTGACACCCCTACTCACCTTGTAATAGCGGGATGTTACGTCGCTATTAATTTCGAAGGTGTGTCTTACTCTTTCTTCCTACCGATTGTTCGTTAATTTCTTCGACTTCACTGACTTGGTGATAACATCATAAGGGTCTGATCCAGCTGCAACGAAAACCAAATGACTGCCCTCAAATTTATCAACAGCAGGATCTCCACTTTCCAAGCAGATTTCCATCTCATTTTGTTCATTCCCTTGAAGAATAGCCCTGAAATCACCTTCAAGAATTGGCAAGAAAACTGCATACGTTATTGATTGCTCGACTTCATCTTTACTTCCCTCATCAAGATGAGTGTCATCACATACTTCAACAACTAGGAATTGGGTCTCAAAGGGGATATCTTTGCCAGATGCACCCATCCATTGGGTCATCCACCAGAATTCGTGCCGAAAGACACACATGAAACGCAACTCCTCAAGCTTTCCAACAGAAAAGACTCTTATGCTTCCCTTCTGATCAGATCTGACTCCGATGAAAGCCCCATTGATTAGTGCATCCCCTGAGCCTGATGAGGCTGATGTTATCACTACATTGTCATGAACATCACGCAAGATGCAGGTCCCATACACCGTCAACTTCCCATCACTCACAGATATCCCAGCCCCAACAGTCATTTTGAGTCTTGTAGCTAGAAAGTAGAATCAAGAACAGAAACTGCCACACTAGACTAGACTTGTCATTTACAAAGATACAAGCAGCATCAATGATTGCCATTGCTGTCGTCATTTCTTCTGGTTCTAGCTACTTCCTTGGTTGGACGGTGCTGCACAAGAATGGCTTTTGAAGGCCATTTGAAGGTTAAATATGGAGGGGACTAGACATGACTCATTGTCATGTCCCCTTTCTACATTTTTTACACGTTTTCTATTTCTTTTCATGGCTCATAACCGGCCCCTACCTATCCTTTTCTTTGCTTTTGTCTTTTCTTCTTTTTAGTATTCATCCGCCCCCCCCCCCCCCCCTCCCCCCCTTTGCTCACTCATTTCATGTGTCTTAGTCTTAAAGTTTCAATTGACCACATGGGCGGTTGCCCATGTGGTCTTTCTTTCTTTCTTTTTTTAAAGGGTTGTTACAATCTCCCCCACTTAAATAAATTCATCCCCGAATTAAAAATAAAGTGGGTTGGTAAAACATACCTTAGTCGTGAAAGAGGTGTGGGTATTCCTTCCTCATCTCCTCTTCAGGTTCCCAAGTCGCTTTTTCCATCAAACGGTTTTGCCACAAGACCTTTACTAAGGCAATTTCCTTGGAGCGGAATTGCTTCACTTGACGATCTAATATTGCCACTGGTTGCTCTTCAAAAGTTAATCCTTCATCCAATGGAACCAGATCATATCGTATAACATGTGTTGGGTCTTTAATATACTTTCTTAACATAGACACATGAAATGTGGGATTTACTCGAGCTAACTCCACCGGCAAAGCTAGTCGATATGCTGTGGACCCAATTCGCTCCAGAATTTCAAAAGGTCCAATGTATCTTAGGCTCAGCTTCCCTTTCTTCCTAAATCTTTTGCTTCGTTTCAAGGGAGACACCTAAAAAAATACAAAATTTATCTCTTGAAACTCTAAAGGGTGACGTCTATTATCAGCATAGGACTTTTGTTTGCTCTGGGTTGTCCTTAGGCGATACCTTGCCAAACTCATCACATCCGTTGCTTATTGAACCAAATCGAGACCCAATAATTTTCTTTCTTCCACTTCAAACCATCTAGTAGGTGACCTGTACTTTCGTCTGTACAATGCTTCAAACGGAGCCATTCTGATACTAGCTTAGTAGCTGTTATTATATGCAAATTCCACTAAAGATAATTGTTGATCCCACGTGGTTCTCAAATCTAATACAATTAACCTCAGCATATCTTCGAGCGTTTGTATCACACGCTCCGATTGACCATCCATTTGATGATGATATGTAATACTGAAGCCTAAACGAGTGCCTAACGCTCCATATAAACTTCTCTTAAACTTATTAGTAAACTGTGGCCCTCGATCAGACACTATGGTCACAGAAACTCCATGTAATCGTACAATACAATCAACATAGATCTTAGCATACTTAGTGACCCATAGCTAGTTTTTACTGGAATGAAGTGAGTCGACTTGGTCAATCGATCTACTATCACCCATATGGAATCATATCCTCCTTTTACACCGCGCAATCCTGTCATAAAATCCATAGCCACATGCTCCCATTTTCATTCGGGAATCAACAAAGGCTGTAGCAAACTTGGGGGTTTTCCATGTTCAGCTTTAACTTGTTGACAAGTTAAGCACTTGGCTACATATTCCGCTACATCTTTCTTCATCCCCGGCCACCAATAGACCATCTTTAAATCGTAATACATTTTAGTGGTTCCTGGGTATACGGTACAAGCGGTAATGTGAGTTTTTTCTAAAATTTCTTCTCTCAAGTTATCTCAATCTTATGAATTATATCAATTTCTAATCTTTATAGAGAACTCGACAATGTCATATTACGTTTAATTATAAGTACCACACTTCTTAAATTAAATTAATATTACTCTTCCTCTTATAAAGAGAAATCAAATATATCATTAATTTTAGTCACACATCCATCAAATTATTCTTAAATCGTCAATTATGCATATCTACATAGCCATCCACAATTCTTCTACCTTGATCTTTTATCAAGCCTCCCAACATTCGAATATTTATTCAACCATTGACTACCGGTCTACTTATCAAACCACTTTTATTTCGATTTACTTACGTCCATATCATTTCCATTCAAGTACTTCATAATACGTAAAGATCACGACATTTTATTTCTTTCAGATATACTCAACATCATGAGTAATTCAAATCTAATAACCATTAATGACCACATTCTCAAAATTAAATCTCTGATATTTTCATGATCAAATGCCCATTAAATAATTTTCAACTTATACCTCAATGCATTTTGGTAATTAACGATATTCTTATATAAACCTTTATAATCTTAATCAATTTCTTTAATCAATAGCTGATTAATTCATCATCAACTGCATACAACGTATCTAACTTAAAATTCCTCAAATTTACTCCAAATGGCGAATCTCATGGCCTCATTAATTTATCAATCTTCATATATGAAAACTACTATTGGATTTATATCCAATAATAATACATTATTTTCCATTGCCCCTTAGGACATTAAATTCAAGGCATACTTCTTTATTTGTGTACTCCATAATAATCTGACAAATTTCTAGCTTACAATTAAGCTAATTCATATGCCAAGTCTTTTGGGCTATATCCATATATATATTTCCAAAATTTTCAACTTCAAATAGTCTTATGCATAACCAATTCAATAAACTATTTGTATTACTGAAACAATCATCAAATTGAGTTGAAAATTATCTCTTCTCACGTTTAGTATAATTATGTTCTCCATCATGTGATAATTACATCAAGCCAATGCCGATGTTTTATTTCCATGCAAAAGTTAATTATCAATTGACGCCATCCTTAGATTCCACGTGTCATTAAATCAACTTTACTTAGCCAAAATTCATATTATAATGTCATATCTATAAGTCATGGCTCATTACCAAAGTCTTTACTAGTATATGAGTACTCGAAATCTCAAATCATTATCCTTTTTCCTAAATAAATCTTATAATTCCCGTAGCTTATTTTTATTCCTTTACCAAAGCTAATATCATTTAATCAAATCATATTATCCTTGTTTTCAAAATGTTTGAAGCGCAATTCATCCTTTGCTTATCCTTTTTAGGCACTTTGCCTAGATAATTAATTAAATAAATTGAAATTGATGAAGGAGATACATTTCATACTTTATGTTTTGTATCTACAAGTATATTAAGATCATAACTTCATCAGATCTTGATATCGACAAGGTAATCGTTGTCTCAACCAACATTCCAAACATCTTATATGTTTACAATACATCTTCATATTTATGTGACATATCAGTCGCAAATCTCAATTTAACTATATAGCCATTTTCTCTTTGAGCCTTAATGTTCCTCATAGTGAAAAATTTCTCGAACCTTGTCGTCAGGGTGTTCGCAGAGTAGAAACAAGCTCATAATTTATAGTTCAATGCTTAAAGCAGTGAACACAATTTCCTCATTGAAGTTCTACTCTTACTTACTGATCATAACTCTTTTGCTCATTTATTTACAAGAAAAATCAATGCTTTTTACCTTACGCATTGTTTGGTTGCTCACAAACCACACATAAACATTCAAATTTGAACTCTCATGATTAATCAAACTAGTGCATCCTCACACTTTTCCATTCATTTCCACAACCACTTATATATATATATTTAATACAATTTTGTTGAGTATTAAAACAATTAAAGGCTGATCTCCAAAGCCTTTCATAACCTTAATAGTTCGACGTATACTTATTAACATTTCAACTTATTGGTTCCAATGAATATTATCGTAAAATCCTCCCAATGTGTCCGTGTTCTTAGTCCGGACCATATAGAACCAACTTAATATAATTACATGAATTATCCTTAAACTTCTTAGGTGCGATGTAATAACATCCATATTTATTCCATCACTCATCCAATCATAATCTGGTATTCACATATACTTTATGATCTTATTGACCTTTTAGGTTTATCTTTGCGAGATCACTGGAGTTGTGGGTTATAGGCCCACCACACTTCCGCTGCGCCATTCTGATATTTATAGAACTTAACATAAATTTTTACTTAAATGTCCTTCGACATTATCACCAATATTTAATTTCGATATTGAGTTAATTCATACACTAACAATTACAACCCAGCATTATTCCATCAAACCTTGAGGTCTCATCATCATTTAATTGAATTCAAAATCAGCTTCATTTAAGTTGTTATCACTTATTTAACACATATTCACATTTAAAATATTTCAAATGTTCAGCACTAATCATATACGGGTAAGGCAACTTAATTAATACAGTGCACTTACTTCAGTGCACACAATTATCAATCTGTTTCTCCATAATACTTAAATTTATAATCCTTGGGTAGATCTCAAATATCATTATTTATTCTAGTCAAAATATACATCTTATTATCATTATTGTAGGTTTTCCTCTATATTGTCCTCAAATACAATCCATAATCACTAATTTCTTCTCATCAACCATCATGATTCACATTTTTAACTTCATCAAGTAAATAAATTATTACGACCTTATTAGTCCGATTTCACTTTCCTTCACTTTTAGTCGAAGGAGTATGTCATCATATCGGCCTTTCATTAACGGCATATGCTTAAAATATTTCTAACAGTTGCTCGTGTCTCGGGTGGCATCTCAAACCCAGACTACGGCAATCAATTTTCGTCATTTAATTATCATTTATAATTATACAAGGTGGCTTTCTAAGAAAAGAGTTTACGCAGCTTCTTATCTATAATCGGTGCTGCAGTCACTAATCATAGACAAGACTCTACGTCAACTCCACTACTCCGCTGTTTGACACAAGAATTCCTAGGACTCACTAAACCTAGAGCTCTGATACCAACTTTGTAACGACCCATCCCTGATCGCTACCGGCGTCCGAGACCTCCGGGAGATCCCGCCAAGTCCCGAACAAGCCTTTGTAAATTTTTCTGAGACATTTATTAAATATGCTAACACGTATGTAAATAATTAATAATAATAATAATAATAATAATAATAATAATAATAATACCCTATTGGTATTCTATTTCCAGTAATAGTAATTAAATTTAAAATACAAATTTTTTAACAATGCATAAGTAGGAATTGATAATACTAATAATATGTAGAAATTTCATGTGAATGAACTCTAGACAGCGGAGCGACTCGAAGCGGGCTAAGAGATGCCTTTACCTATTCACAGTAGACTGAATACGCCAATAGTTACGCGCTAGGCCGATCCTTGTCTGCAAAAGGAGAAATAAGAGGGGTGTGAGTCTCACAGACTCAGTGATCATCGGCTCAGCGAATATGGCGTAGATGGGAAACAAGCAAATAGCTTATCAGTTGAATAATAAATCATAAGATTTTCAATGGTAATTTCGATTTAAAGGGAGATTTGTGCCTTATAAAATGATGCGGTAAAATCATCGTGCAACATTTGATTTGGGCAAAACGATGCCAAAAACAGGTGTAATAACTCTAGGTGAAATCAGCAAAAATTCGACTTATCGTTAAAAATTACAAATGAGAAGATAAAAGTGTGCATGCTCCCAAAACATGTAGTCTGTAATCAAATTAAATTATAAACCACGTAAATCATTTCATGATCAATAAATAAGCATTGAAAGCTTGTTTAAATAAAGGGAGCTGCAGAGAAAATCTTAAATCTTCATCATGCATAAAAATGCGTATCGAAAAATTCATAATGCTATCGAGTAGGAAATTATAACATCAACACATGGACCCACTTCCACGTAATAACATCCGGGAGCATCGCTTCCATCGGATTCCCATATAATGCCATGGCAATCTCAACGATGTTGGCCGACATCGGAGATATCAAGCGGTCGCAACCGCGTAAATCATCTGTGGCCTTGCCACGTATATCACAGACCATGGCCCCAGCCATGTCTAACAGCCCGTCAGCGACCCGAAAATGTCTCTAGCTAGAGCTCACTCGTGCACGAGGGTCACACTTAACCGATGTGACATTCGGCCTACTCTCGACGCTTTTGGTTTATCAAAAACAGAATGTTTTTCGGATGCATAACAAACTTCTCAAGTCTATTTTCTTAAATTATTTAAAAACCAAAAATTTAATAAAACGATATATTGATTTTTTTTTCACATCTTTTGTCTTGATATAAACACTTTTAAAAATTTCAGAATAAAATCGGCTTTCAGAAGCTACATAAAAATAATTTAACAAATGCATTTACTATGCATGACACCCAAAAATATAAGGCACGTGTTTTGATGCTAAGCGGTACGAAAGGCTTGTTTCCCAATTTTTTTAAATGCTTTACTTATAACTATACATATATATTCAAAACATTTTTTAAAATAATTTACATCCACAATTTCCTAAAATTCTACCAACGCATGCTTTCCACAATTGTGCGTGTTCAATAAATCATGCGTAAGTATATATCTATAGATAATATGGAAATTTTAAAATTGACACCCTTACTCACCTTGTAATAGCGGGATGTTACGTCGCTATTAATTTCGAAGGTGTGTCTTACTCTTTCTTCCTACCGATTGTTCGTTAATTTCTTCGGCTTCACTGAGTTGGTGATAACGTCATAAGGGTCTGATCCAGCTACAACGAAAACCAAATGACTGCCCTCAAATTTATCAACAGCAGGATCTCCACTTTCCAAGCAGATTTCCATCTCATTTTGTTCATTCCCTTGAAGAATAGCCCTGAAATCACCTTCAAGAATTGGCAAGAAAACTGCATACGTTATTGATTGCTCGACTTCATCTTTACTTCCCTCATCAAGATGAGTGTCATCACATACTTTAACAACTAGGAATTGGGTCTCAAAGGGGATATCTTTGCCAGATGCACCCATCCATTGGGTCATCCACCAGAATTCGTGCCGGAAGACACACATGAAACGCAACTCCTCAAGCTTTCCAACAGAAAAGACTCTTCTACTTCCCTTCTGATCAGATCTGACTCCGATAAAAGCCCCATTGATCAGTGCATCCCCTGAGCCTGATGAGGCTGATGTTATCACTACATTGTCATGAACATCACGCAAGATGCAGGTCCCATACACCGTCAACTTCCCATCACTCACAGATATCGTAGCCCCAACAGTCATTTTGAGTCTTGTAGCTAGAAAGTAGAATCAAAAACAGAAACTGCCACACTGGACTAGACTTGTCATTTACAAAGATACAAGCAGCATCAATGATTGCCATTGCTGTCGTCATTTCTTCTGGTTCTAGCTACTTCCTTGGTTGGACGGTGCTACACAAGAATGGCTTTTGAAAGCCATTTGAAGGTTAAATATGGAGGGGACTAGACATGACTCATTGTCATGTCCCCTTTCCACATTTTTTACACGTTTTCTATTTCTTTTCATGGCTTATAACCGGCCCCTACCTATCCTTTTCTTTGCTTCTGTCTTTTCTTCTTTTTAGTATTCATCCGCCCCCCCCCCCCCTCCTTTTGCTCACTCATTTCATGTGTCTTAGTCTTAAAGTTTCAATTGACCACATGGGCGGTTGCCCATGTGGTCTTTCTTTCTTTTTTTTTTTTAAAGGGTTGTTACAAAATGATTATCCTAATTTGGCACAAGTATTCCAACTTTGATCAAATCCACCTGGTTCCACGCATCATCCAACAACAGAACAAACTTTTTTTTGCTCAAAACTCTGAAAATATCTATAGCTTTCTCATCACAACTTTTATTCTTCCACAACTCATTTGAAAGGCCAACCTTTTCACCAATTTTTTCTTGAACCCTTTCGATAGAGTGATCTTTAGACACCACCACCCAGATTACAACATCATAACCCATCAGGTCATTGCTTAACTTGTTGTTAATTAGGGTCAAGAGTGCTATTTTACCAACTCCTCCCAAGCCATGTAACCCAATAATGCCCACATTGTTTTCTTCAAGTAAGCGCCAGACTGTAACCAATGTTGGTTCCAAACCCACCGTGGGCTCAGTAGGTCTTACATCCACTTGGGGTGCAAGTTCATTCTCAACTACCCTTTCAAAATCTCCTTGATTCGATAGATCAACTATTTCTGCAAGTTTTCTAATCACTTGTTTACCAAAGTTGTAGCTAGACTTACAATTATTGGAAAAGCAACCACCAAAACATAATTTCTGAATTTGTTGAGTGCCACCTTTAATCAATACCTTAGCTTCTGCTCCCACAGTCTGCACCCTTGAAAGCCAGAGTTGAACTTGGTTGAGTGGCTCCATACGTTGTTGTTTGGCAAGATCTACCCTTCGCTTCACGTCATCCCTTTGCGCATTCAGTTTCGCCAATTCCACACTGAGAGCTTTGAGATTATCTTCAAGGTTACGTGTGTAACTTGCATGTCCAACAATGCAATCCAAGCAACGAGAGACTGTACCCTCCGTTGAGATTGAGATTGAGCACAAATTTTCCATGATTTAGTGATCAAAAATTTGATTGATAAACAAAGAAGAATGAAATGAAATGAATTGTGGGTTTGAGGAGTCTGCTTGTTTTGATGAATTTGTGGTGTTCATAGGGAGATGCAACGCATTTGCGATAATGTATTGACTTAGACTTTTGTCGGCCAATTTTCGGCCATTAGAATTTGGATTGTTTAGTAGCTGCACCGGTGATTGGTTGGTACTAAGATAATATAGGTTGAATTATTAAAGAGCACATTGCTCTCAATGTAGTTGAAGAAAAGGACAAGCTTTCAATAAGAATCTGAATAATAACACTACTTATTTGACTGCTATATATAAATAGGTAATTCTCTTTCAATTCAAAAAAGAAAAAGAAATTGATGCTCTTTTAACTGCTATGATGAAAAATCTTGAAAGAAGGACACCTTGTAGCATGCACTATATTATTATATGTTTGGCTTTTCTTTTTCCTTGAAATATATTTTTGATAATCATACTAGGCAAGACAAAATGTTCACTTCCCCTTTGAACTTCTCAAGAGTTTTTACATTTTCCTTTTGTTGGTGAGTTTGACATTACATGTCCAAACCAAACAAATTGACCTGAAAGTGATGAGGCGGTATGAAAAGAAAAAAAAATGAAATATTGATAAGTGAAATTAACAAGAATTAGTTTAACCTTTTTGTATATTTGATATATCAATTAATATAGTTAATTATTCAATAAAAATTGCAACAAATTCTAAATAGTTTTACTTTATCACCCTTTTGTAAATGACTGACTCATTAGTCAGTTCCAGTTATTTAACTATGACAATTGGAATTTAGACAGATTGACTAACAAGTTGAATTTTTCAAGAAACAGGACTTTTCAGACCAAGGGCACAATGCAGTGTGGAAGCCATCGCTTATCTCCTTGAGGAATCATCCTGGATCACCCTTCTAAACATTGCAGGGGGAATCTTGGATAGTATTTACAATGAGAGTCTTTCAAAGATGAAACATCCATAAAATTGAAACGATATTGAGAAAGAAGATCCAACACATAGTAGACGGTGTGCGGGAAATGGAGAACAAAGAACAGCAGAGCCGTGTTTAGTTCCAGCGTAGCTTTTCATGTTTTGTTGAAATATATAGGATCAAAACCTGGTATAGAGTTTGCTGATGGGTAAAGGCCAGTGTTTGTATGATTTGGTATGCTTAGAAAAATCACATCCGGATAACGTTCTAGGTCTCTGTTAGAATATGGTCAGTTGTGTTGTGTGGGAATCCTTGGGTCTATGCCATTCATTGGAATGCCTTTTATGATTAAGCTTTCAAAATTGAGCCACATGGTTAGTATAGGATAAACTAGGTCCGTCAAATATAAGTCCTTTGGGGCAAGCCTTGTGCAGTTGCGTGAAGAGTGCAAAGGTAATTAGCATCGGGACGTCATTAGGTGGTTATATTGGTACCTTAAATTTTTTCTACTTCTTTTTGGTAATTTTGGGTAATGGTTTTCTTACAATTTGATCAAACTTTGTCAGTCTTTGTATAGCATTCAAATGATTTTATTTGTATGCAGTTAGATTTTCTCTCAAAGAGAAAATTATTTATTCTTTACTCTACTCTTCAAATTACTTTTCACATTTTGACAGAGAAATAAATTTGTGAAAATTATTTTTAACATGACTTGAATTGAAGTTTGTGAAAATTTTACATTAGTGCATTTTGCCTTAAAGAGTTTGAAATTTTATTTTCAACTTGTTTATTCATTAGTTTGTTTATTAAATTACTTTTGACATGTTTTAATGTGAAAACAAATTTGACAAATTTGTTTTCAAGCTTGCCTTTAGTAAAAGTTTAATTTGTTGAAAAGAAATTTTATAAATCTAATTCACTCCTTTTGGCTTTTTTCGTATTATTATTGAGTTAACATTTTTCACAATTACCTGATCAAATATTAGGTTGATGAACAAAGACGAAAGAAATGAATTTAGGGTTTGAGGAGATTGCTATGTGTTAGACTTAGACTTTGGTAGCCATTGGCATTACGATTGTTTTTTAGCTGCACAGGTGATTGGTTGGTACTGAAATAATTTAGATTAAATTATTAATGGACGCTTTGCTTTCAATCAAGTAGATGAATAATGGCACACTATTTTTCTTGGAATTTTCTTATGTGTATAATATTTACAATTAATGTTTAATTCTAAAAAATAACTAATAAAAGTTAAAATTTAAATTCTCTCCTTAAATTTCTTTATATGTTACAATTTTTTAAAAAATGGAAAAAAAACTTACATTTACATTGAGAAAAAATAAAAATATTATCGAAGTAGACTCATCTTAAAAAGAGCAGTTTTAATTTTGTATAATTATAATTACATAATTCCTAAGATTGAATATAAAATTGATTATAATTTTATGAATATAAGTCAAATGGAAACAAAATCAGGTTAATCATCTAAGTTAGTACCAAATTAATGGTTGCGAATTTAATTAGGTTTGACTTGGTCATTTGTGAGTGCATATATATATATATATATATATATATATATATATATATATATATATAAGGGCGGCTTAATAACTTTAAAGGTCTAAAGCTAAATATTCAAATGAGATCTTTTTTATTAACATTGAAAAAAAATTATTAAAATTTTAAATTAAATTTATAATTCAATAAATCAACTATCATATAAAATAGAGATAATATAACAATATAATATAAACTCTAAATTAAAATAAAAAAATTTACAAAAATTAAAACAATAATATTTAATTATTGAATGTTTATTGTAAATAACAAATAAGGCTTACGGTTTTATGAAGATAATAATATAACAAGTTTTCTATATATTCTTTAGAGAAAAATTGAAAGTAAAAAAAGATAGAGCAAATGAGGAAATAAAAATTCAAAAATAGATATTATAAAATGAATTAAAAAAGATAATTGGTTTTATATATATGAAAAAAAATTGTTGGAGATCATTAAATATATATTACTATTAATTGATTGCAAACAGAGGAAATAGTTGAGAAAAAAAACTATTAAAGATCATTAAATATATATTACCATTACTTGATTAGAAATAAAAGAAATAGTTGAGAATTAATAGTATTGTAAGAATTAGGAAGTGATAAAAAATTTAGATTTATTAAGCACATAATTAAAAAAGTGAGAAAATATATTATTTTTATTAATTATCCTGATTTTTACATGAAAAATGAGCTAAATAATTGAGAATAAATATATGAAAGGAAGAGAAACTAAATATTTATTAGGCCTAAGAGATAGATAAATATTTTAATAATTATTTTAATTTTTTTATATTTTTAATATAACTAATTATATTATTATTATAAAATTAAGAGGTCTACACAAAATTTGGAGCGTAAAGCCACCGCTTTGGTGGCTTTACCCTTGAGCTGGCACTATATATATATATTTATTGAAAAGTAGATCATTTGTGTTTATAATTCAACATAAGGACTAGATCAGTCTCATGACTAAGTCATTGGTTCATGTAGTCCAATTTTAATAATTACATGCTTATTAATATTAATTTGAATTTATAAGTTTCTGAATATTATTTAAATTGATTACTCTACGAAAGAAAAAATAACCAATTATACACATTTTTTTTATTTCTTGTATGCCTACTTATACGATATATATATATATATATATGCCTATTTGGCTGAAAAATAAAATTATTTCATAAAAATATTTTTACTCCATTATTAATAAAAAATTCATATAAATTTTTTTAAATTAATACATATAATATTTATTTAAACGACTATGTATATTATAGTTGTAACATATATAGCATAGAATAATTGTAGGTTTCAAAATCTTTCACAATTTACATATATTAGTAATTAAAAAAATGAAAGACTATTACAGCTCAAATCTTAGATTCTACCAACCCCATCCCACCCTTACCACTTCAGTTTATTGATTTATCTCATTTTAGATATAATGATTTATTAAACCGTTTGAAAGTATGATCTATTGAAATGCTCTTAAATGAATTATATGATATATTAAAAATGATACTTAATCCGGTAAGGTATATATGGCTATACTTTTGAGCTATAATTTGCTCATTCCTTTACTTATAATTTTACAAATAATTAAAGATGAGAGTTTTAAAATTATGGAAGTTAAGAGAACAATTTGAATAATTTAATTTAATGTCAAGACATTATTAACTATCTTGAGACTTTACTACATGTAAGTGATATATACATAAATAAAAATATAAATATCAAATTGTAATTATAATTAGCATCATTTCATTTGAGAATTTCTATAAGAATGAAATATAGCAAGATTTCGTATTACTGTTGAGATTAGTCTCATGACAATATCTCGATTTTGGAGCACGACACACCTATTGTTAGGATCTTTTTGGAAGATGAACCTACTCGCGCCACGCTTGTTACATGGTGGGTTCAGAAACAGACACGTGGAGTAACAGTAACATTCATATGCCAGATTTTTCCTTTGTTTTTCTTTTTTTTTTTTAATTATGTTCTTCTTGGACTCAGATCTCTGGGCTTTCACATGGATCAAGCTGGCTCAACCAGCTTTGCTTAGGCAAGGAATACTACTCAACAAGGACAGGTTGTTTGTTTTCCCATCTTTGTCTTGGACTTCAAAGAGAAAAAGAGGGAAGGGAAAGCGAAAGGAGGCGGCAAGGAACAGAGAGCTGGATGGGAAGTAGAAGAATCAGTCATTTACATGGAGAAGTAACTTTTTCCAGGAAGATAAACCCGGCCAACTTCCAAGGCTAATATCTTTGTCATTACCATAGAGATAGAGAACAACTAGAAAAGCACTTGCATTAAACCAGTGCTGATCAGTGATGGACTCCAATGCCATCGAGATGGTTTGATGAGGAACAAGCAAGAGACCAAATTCCAGACCGAGTATCATAGAAATAGGCAAGAGCCATGTGACAATTTCAAGGTGAATGGTTGACAGACAAAGCCGAACGCACCACAAAACAAACATTAGACAATTGTAGCTTCAACTGTTCGAAATAAAAATTATTAATGCAGGCTATTAAGCTTCAGATGGAACTCAAGAAGAAGATAAAAAGGCAATTTGTTATCCCAAATATAGGAACTTTCATGTCATCATCTAGGAACCCAGACACTCACAAGTTCTATACAAGACAAAACATGATCACCATTTGTTATCCCAAAATTTCTAATGCAAGCCTCGTCATTATAGTCCACTTCTGACCTTCACCATGTCAACAATATCTCCACATATTTAGTTTTCAAACAAACAATAGATGGTCCTGTTAAATTTCTAAGCAACATGGTTTAGATGACAAACCTTATGACAAGAAGGCAAGAACTAAAATGCAGCAAGCAGCGATGTACAATAAAACAGGTCAAATCTTTTTTCATTTTAGTTGAGAACTATCAAATGATAAATACAAACAGAAATTTTGCCAAACAAATCAAGTATGGGATATGGTGACAACAAGACAACCACACGAAACAGAACATACAATTACAATCTCAGAGGTCCACGACAAACAAAACTTGACAAGAGACATGAAAAAAACCAAACAATACGTTTGTGGTTTATTACATTTGAGTTCTTCATTGCATTATGCTCCTCAAGATCATAAATCCAGAAATTTATTAGACCATTGAGTAAATGTCATGAGACACTAAATCTTCCCATTCTAGCTCTTTCCAGCATCCTTCCCCTCTTTCAATTTTGATTTCCAAATACATGCAGCTATCGTCAAACTGATCATTGACTTGTCCATGAACCAGCCTCCGTCCAAAGAATAAGAGACATGCAGATTTGCAGAAAATTATGAATAGTGTGGAGATAGTTTAAACTTTTAAAATTAACAATAAAGAAAAAAAAAAGTAGAAGCACTAAGATTGGGTTTTAGAGACCTTATTGTATCAAACGGTTAGTACGTTATCTCACCTTTGAAGACAATGATAATATAAAAGACAAAAATAAGAGAAAAATGACTTCTGAAATGTCACACACCTTTCTTTTGCGGTCTTTACCAAAAGAAACAATTAAGATATCGAATGGGTTCATCCTCGAACTCTACCTCTTTCCACCACTCTACACATTTGAAAGAGGGCAAAAAGCATTTTCGAGTGGCTTCATCCTTCCATTGAATCTTTTCCCACCACTCTTGATATCCTTCAATGCTGATTTGATTCCCACTGTCCAAGTTGAGCGGAAGTTTCTTTAGTTTTGAGCAATTGAATACTTTGATTTTTCTTAAACATGGGAAAGACAAGGCATCCCAGTATATGCTCTTCAATTCTGGTAGATCTCGTAAATCAAGCTCTTCTAGCTTCGCAAATGGGCTTGGGTTTGGAATTCCAACCACATCTGTGACTTGATCACTTATTATTTCTTCCATTCTTGAGCAAAACACTACATAAAGGTGCGTTAAATTTGGAGCAAGAATAAGCCACGTGATGCCTCTCAAGTTGTTGCAACTGCAGAGGGAAACTCTGCTCAGTGTGTGAAAGCAAGGAGCCTTCTCTATCGTCCTTATTACAATCTCTTCCATGCTTTCGCAAAATCTAATTATTAGGCTCTCTAAATGCTCCATATGTGTTAAAGATAAAATATTCAACACCTTTGTCTCCCTGAAATCTCGGAGGAATAGTCGTTCAGTGTCATCTTTGTAAGTTGTGGAAGCTCAAGAGTCTTTCTAGAGCGGAAAAACTTCTTATTTCTATATTCAGCTCATTTAAATGTTGCAAGCACTTCAATTCCTCTATTAAACCTTCATGATCACCATCCAGAGCATTATCTTCATCCATTTGATCTTCAGAAATATCAAATAATACAGACATTCCGAATATTTGCAGCTTTGAAAATTTGCATATCAATTGTCGTGGGATTTTTCGGAGATGCAATGTCTCATGCAAATTCGGGAACTTTCAGTTTTGTCAACCTATTCAACTCAATTGGCAACTCTCTTATTCCTGTATGTGATAGATTGAGGCACTCTAGTGAAACCAGGTTTGAAATTTCCTTTGGCAACTCACAAAGAGGAAAGTTTTCATACAAGCTTAAAACTCTCAGATTGAGCATATATTGGAAGAAACCAGCACTAATCACCTTCAAATTGTTTTCGTGAAGAAATAAGGTTTGAAGATTAGGGCATCTAGGTGTTCCTTTTAGATATTGCATTCCACAATATGACAATGACATTCTAACACCTTCCCAATTTTCAACTTCCTGTCTCGTATTTAATCTTAACCCTGCTCGTACCAAAAATTTCTTCTTGGGTGCTTCACACTCACGTGCTATCCACAAAGCCATGTCACGGATCACATCTTTCTAATAAACATGCATTACAGAGAAAATTGATAATGTTATACCCTTGCATTCGAGCTTTACTTATGTTGTCAAATTCATCCAAAAGTTCCTCGTAAAACCAATAATCTATTAGCCAAATTACACCAATTTCATGATCTTCAGGATACAAACTACAGTACAAAAAGCAAGATCTCATCAAGTCATTAGGCAAGCTATCATAAGTAAATTTCAAAAGAGAATACACCTGTTGATCCATTCTTGCTAATTTATGCGGAAACTTTTTCAATATCTCAATTGCATATTTCCAATCCTGGGGCATCTTTTTGCAAGCCATGGCTCGGCCAATTGTAATCAATGCAAGAGGTAGTCCGCCACACATTGCTGCTACATGCTCTGCCAGCCCTCGAATTTCTGGATGGCTGTCAAGGGTTTCTTCTCCAACCTTCTCTTCAAACAATTTCCAAGCTTCATCTTTGCTTAAACACTCTATTTTGATTTTTCCACGAGCTCCCATTTCTCCACATACTTGTAAGGAACGAGTTGTAAAAATTAATTTAGAACCATTATCTTGATTTGGTACTGGTATTCCAACTTTGATCAAATCCACTTGCTCCCACACATCATCCACCAACAGAACAAACTTTTTTTTACTCAAGACTCTGAAATATATCTATAGCTTTCTCATCACAACTTTTATTCTTCCACAACTCATTTGAAAAGCCAACCTTTTCACCAATTTTTTCTTGAACCTTTTCGATAGTGTGACCTTTAGACACCACTACCCAAATTACAACATCATAACCCATTAGGTTATTGCTTAACTTGTTGTTAATTTGGGTCAAGAGTGTTGTTTTTCCAACTCTTCCCAAGCCATATAACCCAATAATGGCCGCATTGTTTTCTTCAAGTAAGCGCCAGACTTTAACCAATGTTGGCTCTAAACCCACCGTGGACTCAGTAGGTCTTACAACTACTTGGGGTGCAAGTTCATTCTCAACTACCCTGTCAAAATCTCCTTCCTTCTTTAGATCTACTATTTCTGCAAAATTTCTAGTCACTTGTTTACCAAAGTTGTACCTAGACTTACAATACTTGGAAAAGTAGCCACCAAAACATAATTTCTGAATTTCTTGAGGGCCACCTTCGATCAATACCTCAGCTTCTGCTCCCACAGTCTGCACCCTTGAAAGCCAGAGTTGAACTTGCTTGCGTGGCTCCTTACGTTCTTGTTCGGCAAGATCTACCCTCCTCTTTACGTCATCCCTTTGCGCAGTTAGGTTCGCCAATTCCACACCCAGAGCTTAAGATTATTTTCAAGCTTACGTGTGTAACTTGCTTGTCCAACAATGCAATCCTAGCAACGAACTGTCGCAACATGCGGGTTCGGGAACCGAACCGCCAAACGCGGGTGAAAACAAAGGAAATTAGGGAGTCGCCACCAATCGTTTCTTATAGGTGCGATTGGTCACCTATTGACTCGGTTCTAATCGATGAAGTCCTAAATTGATTTCAGATCCATCGAAAGAACAAAAACTGGTCTACGTTTCTTTTCAAAGATGGGTTCGGGAGTGCAGTTACGCACGGAGAAGGATTAGCACCTCCGTGACGCCCGTTCCACGAACGGTACCATTTAATCTTAAAGTCATTCTATTATGACCTGATTTTGATTTTATTGCTATATTTCCTTAATCTTTACTTATTAACTATGTTTTGTTGAATTGGTCGATTGAGTTCTCTTTTTTTTTTTATTTTTGATTTTACGTATGCACGTGATGCAAGCGTAAGATGATGTAATGATTTATTTATTTTAAATAATGAGGTCGAAAATCTTTTATTGAAAAATCATTCGAAGACCATCCCAACGCTTTGGTGAAGTCTCGACGTTTTCCTCACCTAGAGATATCTCCGAAAAAACTCATCTCTACAAGCTCATCGGAGAAATCCCATAATCGGAATTCCCGCCTCATTTACAAGGGAAATGTGGCATGCTATGACAGGATAAAATGATGATATTTATATGCACGCGTTTATTGACTTAAATGCCTTGTAATTTATTCAATTATGTGCTTAATAATTTGAATAATTTATCACCTTGTTTATATGTTTTATTTCTTATTTTTCATGAATCATTTATTTATTATTTGTTACTTCATTATTATTATTTTAAAATATATATTATTTTATTATAATGATTATTTGAGTTAATGAGTATGGGACTATAGAGTTTGGATTTATCCCGACGCTTCGGTGAAAATCCGTCTTGATCTCCTCACCTAGAAAATTAACTCGAAAGGGGTAACTCTTCACCCGCTTTTTAAGTTGAATTCCATCATCGGATTACTCGAAATTATTATTTATATATATATTTTTATGTATATTTTATTTATTATTATTTATTTATTATATTTTCTTTTGTTTTTCATTTTTTGCTAAACTTGAAATTTATATTAGCTATAACATTGACTTAAAATATAAATTTTATATTATTAGTATTGCCATTTCTATTAAAATTATATTTATTATTTTTTTTATTTTTTATTTTTATTATTATTATTATTTTTATTAATTTTACTTATCTAGGTTTATATTATTATTTATTATCCTATTTTTTATATGCTTATTACTAAAATAGATACTCATATTTTATATATATATTTTTGTTTTCTCTAAAATTTAAACTAAATTAAAATGCATTAAAAATAAAATAAAAATAAAACAGATTCAAAAAAGGGGCCTAGGAAATATACCTATCTGGGCTAGGGTTAGCCCAGATCCGCAGCCCATAGGAGGCCCGCGATTGCCCCAGACGATCCGCTCAGCAGGCCCGCGGTGTGGCAGTCCAAAACGCACCGTTTTGGCCCTTCAAAACGACGTCGTTCCGCCTCAGGCTCTTCAGCTTCCTCTACTCCCTTAAACGGCGTCGTTTGGGTTTTTTTGGTGGGTATAAAAACCCTTTTTTTCTTTTTTCCTTCACTTTCAGCCTTCCCCTCTCTCTCTCTAGCCTCAGATTCTCTCACTTCTCTCTAAACACCCGCAGCCTCCCCCTACCGGTGTCCCCGCCTTGCCGGTCCGACCACCGTCGGCCTACCTTTTCCGATCAAACCCCCCTACTTTCTTTCCGTCGTCGATCTAGCCCACCAGATCTGACCTTTCCTCTCCATCGTCACCGATCTCTCTCTCCTTTCACCGTCGCCGTTCAGCCCCTCCCCCCAGATCTGGCCTCCAGATCTGGGTTTGGCCTAACCACCATTCTACCTTCTCCCTCTACCGTTTTTGTCGATCCTCCTTTCATCGATCGGTCTCGACCCGCGCCTCCCTCATTTCCCTTTCCTCTGATCTCCGATCAGCCACCGACCAGCTTCTCTCCCTAACCTAAACAACCTTTCTTCCTCACCCAAACACCCTAGACCAGCAACCCTCCTCTTTTTTTATTTTTGGTTTGATGATTTCTTTTTTTTATTGAGGTTTTTTGGCTGCTAGATCTAGGAATTTTGGTTGCTGTTTTGCTTGATTTCGGCTTTTGGCTTAAAAAAAAATTTTGTTCTTCGGTTTAAGTCTCCGAAAATTTTGGTCTTTTTTTCGTTTGGTCTCCTGCCCGTTTGAAGCTCGGTTGCCTCCTTTTAGCAGTGGGATTGTCCAAAATTTTGGACAATCCCCTAGCTGAAATCATGCTCAAAAGAGCATGATTTCACCTAGGGTCTAGTGGCTGGGGGGGGGGGGCGCTGATCATCGGATTTGGGGTAATCTCCCAAAATTCGGTGATTGCAGGGGCATTGAAGGCCCCGGGGAAGAGGACTAAGCAAGCTCAGTCCTGTCCCCCCTCTTTTTTGATTTTTTTATTTCTTATTTTATTATTTTAGGTGTCTACACGAACAATATCCTTTATTGTGATTGAGATTGAGCACAAATTTTCCATGATTTAGTGATCAAATATTTGATTGATGAACAAAGAAGAATGAAATGAATTATGGGTTTGAGGAGACTGACTGCTTGTTTTAATGAATTTGTGGTGAGCTAATTCATTGACTTAGACTTCTGTCGACCATGATTCGGCCATTAGAATTAGGATTGTTTAGTAGCTGCACCGGTAATTGGTTGGTACTAAGATAATAAGAAGTATTAACCAGAAAAGGACATATTGCTTTCAATGTAGTTGAATTATTAATAAGAAAAGGACACATTGCTTTCAATGTAGATGAATTATTAATAAGAAAAGGACACATTGCTTCCAATGTAGTTGAATTATTAATGGACACATTGCTTTCAATGTAGTTTGAGAAAAGGACAAGCTCTTAATAAGAATCTGAATAATAATACTTAGGGATGTCAACGGGTCGGATACCCTATAATTTTAAGGTATCCGAACCCTAACCCTATTAAAAATCAACTACCCTAACCCTATTAATTACCCGTATAATTTTAAAATTACTACCCTAACCCTAACCCTATTATTTTTTTACTACCCTATAATTACCCTAACCCGTTTAAAAACCCGATTAGATTAAAAAATTATTAAAATCTATTCCATGACAAAATTTGGGAAAGATGAAGGACCGCTAATTATAAAAATCTATTTGATAAAAAATAAAAATATAACCATTTAATTAAATAAAATAATAACTTATTAAAATTTTTAAATAACTTATAATTTTTTTAAAATATTATATCTAATTTTTAATATGATATATCATTATCTGAATTTGTTGGTTAATAATTATACTAAAAAGAAGGGACTGGAAACTTGTTTCTAGGAAAAATTTTCTTACCGGGCTTTCCTTGAAGTCCAAGAAATTGGGCTGAAGTTGATGAAACCAGACTGGGTTGAGAAGTCTAGGCCCGCTCATGTAAGGTGGCTTCGAGATTCGAGTCTCTGTTTGAAAACACAAAGCAGAAAAAGCAGATCATAATTAATGGCATTTTTTTCTTTAGCTTAATGATTTATTGTTTTTTTATTTATGAGTGGATTCTATCAGTTCTTGCTACTGGAGCATTTTGACTTTCAATACAAAGACAAACACTCAACTGACCAAAGCTCAAAGGCCAAAGGAAAGAAACATGAGAACGAGAGGAAAGATTCCTCAACGAGGAAGGCAAACAAAAGAAAGCAAAGTGGACGTGGGGCCTGGGGCGACACCGCTGCAGCCGAGAGGGCGTGGGGCTTGGGGCGACACCGCGACAGCCGACAGGGAGTGGCTGTGGCTAGGCTGATGGGGAGAAAAGAAAGATGAAGGAGCTGACTGTGGCGTGGTAGGCTGGCAGCTGGGGTCTTGGGGAAGAAGACTGATTCGACTGAACTCTGAAGGAGGCAAGGAGCGGCAGCAGCTACCGACTGTAAGAGAAAAAGGGGTTAAAAAATAATCGGGTTCTCGGGTAACGGGTATTCAAAATGTGATACCCGAACCCTACCCAAATCTGAGTCGGGTAGTGAAATCACTACCCAAACCCGCTCCTAATCCGTTTACAGATACCCTAACCCGGTATAACCGGGTCGGATATCCGCGGGTACCCTATAATAGGGTACCCGTTGACACCCCTAATAATACTACGAGTTTGACTACTATATATAAATAGGTAATTCTCTTTTAATTCAAAAAAAAAAAAAGAAATTGATGCTCTTTTAACTGCTATGATGAGAAATCTTGAAAAGACACGTTATAAAATGCACAATATTATTATACGTTTGGCCTTCTTTATCCCTCAAATATATTTTTGGTAATCATATTAGGCAAGACAAAATGTTCACTTCCCCTTTGAACTTCTCAAGAGTTTTTACGTTTCTTTTTCGTTGGCAAGTTTGATATTACAGGTCCGTTTTGTTTGCAGTAAAATATTTTTTGAAAAATGTTTTCAAGATTTATGTTTGTTTATAAGATGAAAAATTAATTCTAAATATAAAATATTTTATAAGTTAACAAGATTAATCATAGAAAATGTCTTACACTTTTTAAAAATGTAAAATATTTTTTAAAGAATAACAAAAACACATTTATATTAAATTTATAAATATAAATTTGATGAATATTAATATTTAATTTAAAATATTAAAAAATATTAATATTTAATTTTAAAAAATTAATTTAAAATATTAATATTTAAATTATATAGTACTATTGACAAAAAGAATTATTAATATTCTGGATCCCTCACCAGTAGATTGGATAGCAATGAATTCCGATGGGGCATACCAAAGTGGAAGGAGATGGCTTTAGCTGGAGAAATTCTACGATACTCAGATGGTTCATGGATTTGTTGGATATGCGTGTAAATTAGGAACAAGCATAGTATACCGGGCAGAGTTATGGGGAGTATTTCAAGGCCTCAAGCTGGCTTGGGATCACGGTTACCGAAGAATTCAAGTGCAGACAAATAACAAGACAGTAGTTAATGCCCTTAATACTCAGGCTATGCATCCATGCTCCAACTCAGATGTTATAAGAGCAATCAAAGCCTTGCTTAGTAGACAATGGGAGTTCAGTATACGTCACATTTATCAGGAAGGGAATAAGGCTGCAGACTATATGGCTAAGTTAGACCTTAACTTAACTTCTATTTTTGCTACATATGATGCCCCACCTGCAAAAGTGGCATATCTTTTGTTAAAGGATACATTGGGAGTTGGCTCCTTACATTTGATTACTCGATAAAGTTTAGTTTCTTTTAAAAAAATTAAAAAAATAAAAAAATATTTTTTAATAAAATAATTTAATATAATTAAATTTTTTATTTATAAAAAAATAAAATTTATTAATAATTATAATAAAAATTATTTCAAGGATCATCATCTTATGAATACACATTTATAATAAGTTTAAATCTTACTAATAATTATAATAAAAAATATTTCAATAATCGTCATTTAATGAATACATATTTATAAGTATAAGTTTTGGATATCTTACACAATTGATGAATATTTATATTTTTATAGTTGCGATAAAAAAGTGATAAGATGAATTTTTTTTTGAAAATTAGAGATTATTTTCATTACAGATATATAATTAAATACTTTGAAAAATATCATTATTGATTTTATCTATTTTCATACCTATTTTAATTTTGATCTCAAATAAGTGAAAATCAAATATCAATATTATTTTGTAATCAACTCCGATTTATTATTTTAACATCTAAATAACTCCACCATGATAAAAAAAAATTTCATAAAATGATCCAAAGAACAAAAAATGTTTTCAACAATTTATTTAAACAACAAAAAATATTAAAATTTTCTCTAAAATATTTTACACAGAAAAAAATTTTCCTCCAATAAGTCATTTTTCGATTATCAAACTAACCCTACATGTCCAAACCAAACAAATTGACCTTAAAGTGATGAGACTGTAAGAAAAAGAAAGAAAAAAATATTGATAGGTGAAATTGATAAGAATTAGTTTAACCTTTTTGTATATTTGTTATATCAATTAATATAGTTAATTATTCAATATAATTGTAACAAATTCTAAATAGTTTTACTTTATCACCCTTTTGTAAACGACTCATCAGTCATAGTTAAATAATTGGCACTGACTAACTATAGTATTTATATCTAAAACTTATATTTAATAAAAGAAGGATGAAATTAAGTATAAACATAGTGTCATGCATTCTATTACTTCTTATAAGATAATGAAACAACATATAAAGTAAATATTTCAAATGTATTATTAATCTTATTTTATTTTATTCAATCAGATATTACGTGAAACATTGGCTATTTTCATTTCTTTTTTTTAATTATAAAAATAAAAATATCAAATTAATTTTGAATAAAATTATTATAAACTATTTAAATAACAATATATAAGCATATTATATTTTGTCATGTAAAAATAAAATATAGTAAAATTTAAGTTATCATGATTAATTAATATTAATTATATATTTATATTGTATAACGTGATGAAATTAATAGTTGATATTATTTTGGCAAGAAATTGATCAGTATGCTTTTTATTTAAAAAGCCATATCTGATTTTATCAATCATATAACAATTAAGTATTTTAAATATGTGATTTATGTCACATTTTTACTTAATAAAAATATTTTTATGTTATTTAATTTCAAATTCCAATTTTGAAGATCCTTAATGTCAATCACTCATATGTCTTATCAAGGCCATTACTTTTAACGACTCCCAAGTCTTGAGAAGTTGATGCTTAAAGACACTTATTTTCTTAGGAAACTTCCGAGGAAAATTGGTTTGATGGGAGTAGAATTACACAAATGTCTTACAGGTGAAATAGGAAAATGTCCCCAAATATCGAAATCAACAATGTCAAAACGAAAATCAGAAATAGAAGTGCTATTATTATTAAATGAAAAAACTGGTTGCCCTAACAACCCACGATAAAATAGAGGATGTGATAATTGCTTGCTAAAGCCTCACATGGAAAAAGATGCCATTGATACTACGAAGAACTAAATATAGTGGCAATGGACACATGCTGCATAGGGAGGTGGAAGAAGATAAGCTCAAACAATCTTTCCACCTTGCGGGTGTCTCAAGAATTTACCCCGTTGTGGTCTTGTACCTAAGAGCCAGAAGAAAGATAAGAGAATAGTGAAGCCTCAATCATATAATTGACTCATAGAAATAAGATTTAATGCTAAAGTGCACAATAGGTATATGGAAGATTAAGAAAAATTAGAATGTGGCTCCATCATGTTGAGGCAAACCTTTTCTTTTTTTAATTAGTAAACTCATTTATGGACAAAAAATATTTTAATTTGACTTACCATGAGCCGTGGTTTTTTTCTTTGCAAATTTTCATAGAAATTTAGAAATCCCAACTTAAAAATGTGATTTTTTTTTAGATTAGCGCATGGCAAAATAAAAAAGTTTTTTGAAGCTTCCTTTTTAAGTGTGTAATAGATGTATAATGTGAGTGATATTCATTTTTGTATTGTTGACTGTATGGATAAAAAGAAAAAATAAAGAGGATATTATACTGGATAAGATAGAAGGATTAAGAGTAATATGATTATAACAAGTATAATCAAGGAGCGAAAATGAATCACCTGGAGTAAAAGAGAAGGTAGTATGAAAAGAAGAATTCTGAAAAGATAATTTATTTTAATTAAAGGTACCACCTTTGATTTAGGTGAACACAGGTGACAATTCTTAATAATATGCCCAGCCTTATGACATCGTAGGGCAATCAGAAAAGTTGTGACTTCTTAGCGTTAATACTTAAAAAATTTAGCTCATGATTTCTGGTTTGATGGCTTGGAATGGGTACCAACAAGAGCAACATTGGTATGGGGAGATTTGTCTAGGCCAAGATGCGTCCTAAAAAATAATTCCTAGAATAGTAACTACTATTGGAAGGACTAGAATATAGCATTAAAGCTCTGATAGCTTCACATTCTAAACAAAGAGCTATTAGAACTTCAATAAGATAAAGATGATTCTCATTTGATTCTGAATAAGTTGAACTTGAACCAAAAAATCATTCACTTATTAATCAAATTTCTGTTTGAGATGTGAAGAGTAATTGATAGCTAGTAGAGTAGTTCCAGAAGTTTTATGCTCAGAGGCCGAAAATTTTGTTGTAGTGCAGGGGGATTTAGGGACTGCCATATGACGGGATTTGGTGTTGACCTGCAACAATTTGTGATGAACATTGAAGAATGATACATAGAATATTTTGGGAATGATTCATTCCATTTCATAAAATCTGATCTGTACAAAAGAAGGCTTATTTATACTCTGCCTTTTACCCAGAAATCAGAAGAGGACAAAGAAGTTGTAACTAATTACAAAGTTAGTTAACTAACTACAAATTAAAACAATGCTTAACGGTAACAAACAGCTAGCTTCTTATATCATCCTTTTAATGAAACGGTGCACTTTGTGCCTTTCCTTTCTTCTCCTCAGACAATATCGAAACGATGCGTTTCAATATTTGTTCCCCTTTCTCACTTACAAACATTCTTTTTCTCTGTGTATGCAGACAACTCTGCTTCACTTATTCCTGCTGCTTTGCTAATTGTGACTTCAATGGATTCCCATGCTTAACAATTTGTTCGAAGGGTGGTGGAAGGAAATTGGGTTGGTCTTCGTTTTTTGGATCTGGGTTTTTAAATTCAGTATACAGGGTTTTGTTTGGGTGGGTTTCTAGACTTTTTTTAAATTTGGATTTAATGTGTTTGGGGCTTTCTGGTTGGGTTAAAAAAATTTAAAGTTGTTGAGGTTTTTTGTTTTTGGAAGGAAGTGTTGAGTTATTTTAGTTGGGTTGATTTTGGATGTATTTTATATGTGCCATTATTATTATTGAGGTAAAAATATTTTTATTATTGAATTAATTTAAATTAATACATTAATAATTATAAATTTATATAGGCAATAATAAAAAGGAGAGAAAAATATAATTGCTGAAGTAAAAATATATTTTGTTATTGAATTAATTTAAATCAATAGAAAATTGTAAATTTAGTAAACAATAATAATAAGAAGGAAAGAAAAAAGAATTATAGAAAATAAATAAATCACTATAATACAAATTATAACGATGATAAGCATGAATTCAAATAACGTATACAATGAGGATGAAAGAAAAAGAAAAAAAAAAGAAAGAGAAGTGACAGGCAAAAGATAATTTTAGAATTGAAACATCAAAATAAAATATTACCAATTTAAGTTAAACAATGATAAAAGCAAGAAAAGATAAAAAAAATCAGAAAAAATAAATAATAAGAAAGTATAGTTGGTATGAATTGACCAAAAATGAATTTTTGTTGAATTTTTTTTTTCTGATGTATGAATTGGTGTGGCCTGTGGAGGGATTGACCCGCAAATATATTTGGAGTGGAAATGCATTTGCCTGAATTGACCTTCTACCATAAATTAATTTCCAGAAATGGACGGACGGCCTAAATGCTTTGGATGTCAACTCACTCGTCAGGAGATTAGACTAACAGCGGGCCGGTGGGACCACAGCAGCTGGACAGTGATGTTGGAACGGTCGACATTACTGAACGGCACAGGAGGATCAAGGGACCTCATTGCTTTCGTCATATAATTATATTATATGGATTACAATTAATACCTGATTAAACGTGACAAATAAAACCATAGATTCAATGTAATTGTCTTATATAAAAATAAGAATATGCATGTAATTTTTTTATTTATAAATTTAAAATTTGAACTTTTTAATGCATTGCGAAATGTACTTTTTAAATAATAGTAGCAATATGATAGAATATTTTTTGATAAACTATTGAAAAATTTAAAGTTATTGAAAATTAAAATTTTCAATTATTTAATTTTTTAAACATCTAATAAAATATTATCAATTTAAGTTAAATAATGATAAAAAGAAGAAAAGAAAAAAAAGAGAAAAACTAAATATTAAAAAAGAATAGCTGATATAATTGGAAACAGATGAAGAGTCACAGTAGTATGAATTGGAAAAAGAGAAAAATGAATTTTTCTTCTTCGGTTTGTTGTGATCTTTGGAGTGATTGACTGGCAAATATATTGGATTGAAAATGCATTTGCTTGAATTGACCTTTCCACATAAATTGATTTCCTAAAATGACCGGCAAAAATTTTTGGATGTCCACTCACATTCAAGTTGCAAAAAGAGTTACCATGATTGAATTCACAGCGGGTCCAATTATATTTATAGGATAAAATTCAAAAAATTTTTCTAAAACATTTCAAAAGGATATTTTGATTTTTTTTGTTTTAAAATGATATTTTTATCCCTTAACTCTTAGCACTATAAGCTAATAGTTAAAAGAATTAGACCTAATACATAAATATTTCCGGACATAAATCTGTTTATATTATTTTTTTAATTAAAGCATATTCTTTTTTCTAAAAAAAACTATTCATTGTCCTCTCAAAACCTTAATAAAAAGAAGTTAAAAAATTTTGATTTGAAAGCCTCAAAATTTAAAGCTATATCTACCTTGTAAAACCATAAACATTTTTTTTGAGGTAAAGTCTATTGTCATCAAACTCTTTATTTCTCTAATAGTTTGAGAAATTTTCTTTTCATTAAAAAGAAATTTTCTTTTAAAGCTGCAATATGATTGCAGTCCAAAACCAATGCAATGTACATTACATTACATGCTGCAATGTCTGCAATGTTATTAAAGACGTTTTTACTTTTCAACTTTATTATTTTATTAAAAATATTTTATAATATTATAATTAAAATAAAAAAATATTAAAATAAAATATATAATATAAAAAATAAAAATTAAAAAATAAAATATAAAAAATAAAAATTTATATAATATAGGTAAAAGAAATTAAAATAAAATATATAATATAAGAAATAAAAATTAAAAAAATAAAATATAAAAAATTAAAATTTATATAATAGATAAAAAATATTAAAATAAAATATATAATATAAGAAATAAAAATTAAAAAAATATAATTTATATAATATAGGTAAAAAATATTAAAATAAAATATATAATATAAAAATTAAAAATTAAAAAATAAAATATAAAAAATTAAAATTTATATAATATAGGCAAAAGAAATTAAAATAAAATATATAATATAAAAATTATATTAAATAAATAAAATAAAATATGCAAAATTATAATAAAAAATGAAAATAAAATATATGACATTAAAAATATATTTAAGAGATAATATTATATAAAAATTAATAATAAAGAATACAAGTATATTAAATTTGTACTTTAATAAATAAGGGTAATTTTGTAAATTAATATTATATTCCCTGTAAAGTACTTGCAAAACAAACACTACAATGTTATCTTTTCTGCATTTTAATCATTACATTACTTATATACCAAACACTGCAATGTTATCTTCTCTGCAATCACATTACCTGCAATCATATTACCTGCAATCACATTATCTGTAATTGCATTGCATTGTAAAGTACCAAACGCCACCTAAAAGTAAATCTTTTGTTCAATGACAGATATTTCAAATTTGATGGTGTCAAGTCAAGAGACTAATTTCTTACTCATGATTACTAATTTTGTCCAAAAATATTTGCCTAAAATTTGTTTTTGAGAATTAGGTTTAGGGTGATGTAAAAAGATTTTGACTTGATTACTATATGTCAAAAGTTTTAAGGTTTTTTTTTCTTCTTTGTCAAATATTGAATTTTATTAGATATCAAAGTGAGACAAACTACCACATTCACAAATTTCATTCTAGAATTTTATTAAGTTTTAAGGTTTTTTCTTCTCTGTTAAATATTGAATTTTATTAAATATTAAAGTGGATTTTATTAAGTTTTGGAAGACAACATGAGAAGATTTTTTTTTTTGAGAGGGTATTTGTGTTCTAAAAGATTTATGTAGAATTAGTTATAGCTTTTTTTAATTGTTGACTAATGGTGTTAACAATTAAAGGACCAAAAATATCATTTTGAAATAAGAGGGATCAAAGTGTCATTTTGAAGTGTTTTGAGGGACTTTTTAGATTTTTCTCATGTTAAGATCCAGAAAATTAAGTGGCCTAAAATAATTGGACTATTGAGAAAAAAAAGGCAAAAATCTTTTTTGAGATTGGAATTTTTTTTTCTTTCGAGTTTTTATCCCTAAAAATTATTATAAAAAGAAAAGTAAAGATTTAAAACAAAATCATAGTAAGAGCCTATTTAATCAAACTTTTTTTAACTTAAAAACTATTATGAAGCTCTTATGAAAAATAATACATTTTAAAATTAAACTAAAACTATTTGATAAACCATTTAACAAAATAAATTATATAAGCTCTAGTTTTGATTCAAATTACCATAAAGGGTATTCATGCCATCTTCAATTACCTAATAAACTATAACGGAAGGTTTCAAGTTTATATACGATTTCAGATGTTAAAATGAAAGAAAAATCAATAAAGAAATAGAACAGCTATCTCAAACTTTTATACTAATAATAGTATTAAATTTTTGTTGATCTAGCAAGCAATCGGACCATGATGGTTCAATTCCCAAAAAAGAAGAGAAAAAAGAAAATCGTGTATTTGACATTAAAATAATTTTTGGTGAAGAAGGGAGAAAATTTTTAAATAGTATATGAATGCAGTTTTGAATTTTGAATTTTTTTTCAAAAGAATAAAAAAAATTATGATTTTACTATTTTATTGTTGAAAAGGACCAATGGCAAGTGTAATACCCCGTACCTTCGTTAGACACAAATAAAATTCCATTGATCAAAGGAATGATCATTTAATACGAATTAGCGTGCTAAGGAACGCTTACGAATAAAATATATCGCACGCGTAGAACTTATAATTAAATAATAATATTTTTATCAAAGATAAATTAGTGAATTAAAAGATGATTCGGAAGTAAATCGATACATAATAATGCATTTCGAGACTAAGGAAGGCAAGTGAAAATTTTTAGCATAAAATAATATTTTATTAATAAAATAATATTAAAATATTAATATTTTATTGAAGATCAAAATTAGTCATGAAAAATGAAATATGACTAATTTAAGTGGGGGAGGAGTAGTAAAGAAGAATGTTGGATGAAAACGGCGAAAATCGTAGGACACGCATTTTAGTCGAGTTAACGCGGGGAGAAAATATTTAAATATTATGGAGACACCGCGTTGGAATACGATCTCAATAATTTGATTTTATATATGTGAAGGAAGAATAATTTTGAAGGAAATTGAAATTTAATAAGTGTGGATAGGAATGAAAAATATTGGACTTAATTTTTAGGGAGCAAAGTGTTGAAGAACACAAAAATGTTCTTGTACATGCTTGAGTATTTTGGTCATATCTCGAGCTAAAGAACTCCAATTGAAGCAATTCTTAGACCATTGGAAAGCTAAGAGACAGAGCTACAATTTTGATGAAGATCACTTTACCCAGTTCTGTCTCTAAAATAGAGAAAATCATGTTGGAAAATGACGAGGCGTTATTTCTCGGAAATAAAAATTTCAAGGGTTGATAATTAAATTTTTGGAGTCTCTTAGCACAATTTTGAGCCTAATTAAATCCTAAGTTAATTAAAGGCTTAAATGAATATTTAAAAGGTGAAATGAGGGAGAATAAAATATGTATGAAAAGAATAAAAGAAATGTGGTGAAAAGAAAATCAAAATAATTGTGGTGTGATGCATGCTCACATAAAGACAAGACAAACAAATTTCTTTTAATTGTGCAAGATGGGGCCGGCCACAACAAATGAAAAAGAAGAAATGAAGAAAGAAAAGTCAAAGCAAATTTTGGGTTGTATAGAAGTGGGGGCCGGCCACAAAGCAAATGAAAGGAGAGGAAAAGACAAGACAAAGAAATGGGAGAAGAGTCTAGAAGTGAATGGTCAAAGGAAATCAAAAAGGATAAAGAGAAAGATGAAGATGAGGTCGGGAAAGAGAAGGAATAAAAGACAAGGAATAAAGGAGAAAAAAATAAAAGGAAAAAGAGAAAGGAAAGGAGAAGAGGAAGAACGGAAATGAGGAGGAAAAAGCCAAAGAAAATAAACAAGAAGAACCATGAAAGGGGGAGGCAAGAAGATCAAAAATTTTTGTATTTTCTTGGAGTAGTTTTGTTACAATTTTGAGGTAAGAAAAGCTGGTTTTATTTAGACTTTAATTGCTGGAAATTTTGAAGGTTTATGGTTGCAATTTTGAAAGTTCTTGGCTGCTGAAAGTTTGGGTAGAATTGAAGCCAAAAATCTGTTGGTTATGGAGGCTTGAAGGTGTGGTTTGACAGCTGATTTTGAGCAGAAAAATGGAGCAGAAAGATGGCAAAATTTTGAGTTGTTGCTTGCTGATTTTGGGACAAAGATGGAGCTGGAAATTAAGCTAGAAACCAACTGGTTTGGGGGCTGAAAGTGTTGCTCAAATGGTGACAAAGAGAGGAGGAAAAGGGTGGCCAACGGTGGTGGAGAGGAAGAGCCACCACCGGTGGAGAAAGGCTGCCACGGTGGTGAAGGAAAGCTTGGCTGGAAGAAAGGAAGAAGAAAGAGAAAGAAAGAAAAAAAAAAGAGAAAAAGAAAAAAAGAAAAAAAAATGGGTGGGCATGACCCATGAAAAAAATTAACATGGGCATGGCCCAATGACAATTAGGTGGGCAAGGCCCAATAGAAAAATTAAACGGGCTTGGCCCAATAGAAAATTTTGAGAGACCCATGGACAAGGTCCAATAGCTAAGGAAAAATAGAAAAGCCCAATGGAACATGTCGCGAAGACTTGCTGAATGAGACACGCGACTGACAAATAGAAATAATCATACACGCGTACAAAAATAGCGATGTAATATCCCGCTATTTAGAGGTGAGTAGGGGGTGCCGATTTTAAATTATTCCTAATTATATATGTATGGATATATATATATGATTTAATTTGCGTAAAAATTGCGAGAAGTATGAATTGGTGAAATTTTAAGAAATTGTGGGTGTAAGCTATTTTAGAAATAATTTGAAATATATATGTATATTATAAATAAAGTATTTTCAAATCGGGAAACAAGCTTTTCAAAATGATTTCCATCAAAGAAATTGTGCCTTGTATGTTTGTGTAATGTACATACGTGAGTATGAGATTTAAATTTCTCTATGCTCGATGTTTCATAAATCGTACATTGAACTTTATTTTGTGAACAAATGTTATATTTTTATGATTTTTATATTGGACATTTAGCAATAAATTAGAAATGAGATTTCTAAATTTATTTCGAATATAAATGGCTTATGATTATGATAGCATGAATGGCTAGTCTAACGAGATGTTGAAATTATATGAATTGATAGTTTTGCTTGGATTAGCCCGGTAATAATTTGATTTTCATATCATGTTATTTAAACTTTATTGATTGGTGGGTTATAGGATAGTCACTGCAGTGGCGGGTGCCGTGGACTGCCTTTTGGAGGGGCACGGTTACCCGGTTATATTCATACCTCGGTAGTAGAGGCGCGGAGGGTATCTCCTGAGGTATGGTTAGAGTTCCCTTCGGCCGACCCATCACGGGAAGGTGAACTCCGCTAACACCAAGGAACGGCTGTGGTTTCTAAACAGAAAAATATGTTTTATGAGTATATAAAATTTTTAACAGCCTTGGCGGATTCGGTTGGGTGCCCTGGCGCAAGGTACCACCGAATATGAGTTTTTGGCACGAGCCAAGTTTTATTAAAATCATAAGCCTTATTGAACATTTTTGATAAAATGTAATTGTTTTACATGGATTGAAATAAATTTTAATATTACGAATTATATTTCTCTGTATTGTGAGAATAGAATTAAAGGGATTTTTACAGCTCCCTTATTTGTTTCTATGAAACGGATTTGAAATTCCTCGCGTATAGGCGAGCTATGATTTGCATATGATTTTGAATAATATCTGGTTTCACGGGAGCTGGCTCGATTTTATTGATTTGATGCGAAAAATGGTTATAAGGCACAAAATCCTTATTTGAAATAACTTGCTTTTATGATCCTGTGTTTTTATCTTCAACTGATCTGCCGTATGCTTGTTTCCTATCTACGCCCTACTCACTGGGTCGATGATATTCACTGAGTCTATGAGACTCACCCCCAATTCTATTTCCCTTTTTGCAGACAGGGATTGATTTAGCGTGAAGTCATCGACATGTTGGTCTACCGTGAATAGGTAAAGGCATCTCCTAGTACACTATTCGAGTCACTCCGCTGTGTCCTGTACTTGCTAGCATGTTAGAAGTCAAATCGTAGTATTCTACTTATTAAGTTGTAAATAAATTTTAAATTTATATATAAGCATTAATTTGAAAAAAAAAATTATAGATTTTGGCATATATGTAATTGTGGATAAATAAGGAAAAAGTTTATAATGATTTTTATATTATGATTTAATACAGTATATGAAAGTAATACTACTATTTGATGAGTGAATGTAATGGATTAACGAGAAATTTTGGTCAGGCTTGTTCGAGACTTGGCGGGTCTTTGTCAGTTAAAAATCCACTACGCAAGTATACGTATCGAATAGACAGTATATCAGCAAGTAGAGTATCGATCCCACGGAGAATTGATCTAAAACTTTACTAATTACTAAAATTAAAACAATTTAATTTTATTCAAATAATCTAAATTAAGTGATTAAATAAAACTAAAATTTAATCTAACAAAAAATCAAAATAATAATAACTGGAGAAAATATTAAATTAAACAAGCCTAGGATTACAATATCCCTCACACTTCATCTAAATTTTACTTCTCCTCCTTAACTTATTTCAATGGGTTGAATTGCTAACCTAGAGTCCTAAATTATTTATAAGGGTCTCCCGACTCGTCCTATAAAAATATCTATTTTAACCAAAACATTATATCCCTATGTGATTTGAAATTAAAACAGACTCATTAAGTTCAGGCTCTAATCTGGCTACATATGGCTTATAGGTATATCCCTATCCTATAGGCAAATCATTTAACATGATCATATGCTATCCCAATTTTAGTCTACTCTAAACTCCCTCTCCCAAGTTTGTTTAGGTTCCTAAATCAATTTAATTGGTGATCAGGCAATTAAAAGCATTAAGAACAAATTGAAATAAACAATTCAATTCCCATTAAAATAAATAAGAAAAAGATTAAAAACTTAGACTACATGTGAGTTCAATTGCAATCCTAGAAAAAGAAAATTAGCTACTCATAATTGCAAAATCAAATAACATTGTATAAAGTTCAACCATTGAAAACAACAAGAAGAATAAAAGCTAAAGAAGAAAACAAAATAATTGCCGCTTTGATCTCCGGGTTTCCGCTTCAACTTCTAGCTTCTTGAATCTCCAAAGGTTCTCTTTTTTTAGGTCTCCAAATATCCTATATATACTAACAAACTTAACCTAGATTTCTCCAAGTTGACCTAGGGTTTAATTGGGCTTAAAACATAATGAGAGGCCCAAAAAATCACTTAACAATCTTTACAAATTTCCATTCCCGGCACAGTACGTCCAGCAATATTCCGATACGATTTTCTCTATCTTTGAGGCAGAACTGGGCAAAGTGATCTTCATAAAAGTTGTATCTCTGTCTCTTAGCTTTCCAATGGTCTAAGAATCGCAGCAATTGGAGTTCTGTAGCTTGAGATATGGCTAAAATACTGAAGTATATGCAAGCAGATTTCTGGATCTTTCAGCACTTTACTTTCCAAAATTAAACCCAATGACTTTAGCTCCTACCAAAAATATAAAAACTAATAAATATTAACCAAATTAAAGGAAATAACATAAAATTAAATAACTTACTTAAAAATAAACTAAATATAAAAATAACTAAAAATTAAGTAAATTATAATTAAAAACTAAGGACTTAGCTAAAATTTAATAACAAAATTGGAATAAAATAACTCTATAAAATAGAATTATCACACCCCCAAACTTAAGATTTTGCTAGTCCTCGAGCAAAAGAAAAGAATCACAAAAAGAAAACGCAAACATGAAAATCCTTGAACGAGAGATAGAAATACCAAATCATGATTTCTCAATTTTTCCTCAGAAATTAACTCAAATTCTAGCTTAAGGTAACATACAACTAATCCTTAAATTCATGCATCAATTCAAGTGAAACTTTATTTTTCGAATGGACTTCCGTGTGTGTGTGTATGCTCTTTTATAAAGAATATCATGCAATTCAAATTAGTTTATGCCAAATCTAAGCATAGATTAGTACTTGGATCCCATAAGTTTGCTTTTCATCTCTCTCTCCACTAATGTAGATTAACACTTATTCAAGAATCAATAGGTCTTTATCAAGCTTGTAATGTAAGGCTAGGGTCAAGGTATGATAAATGATATATTTAGGCTCAAATTCACCCTAAGCACTTATCAATCTAGGACACATAAAGAGCTCAATTTTTTTTTAGCACCCTCAAACTTGAAGTAAACTTTCCTTTGTAACACACATTGCTTTCTTTTCTTTCTCTTTTTTTTTTTTAACCCCCAAACTTATTTTTGACAATTATAACAAGGGGTAATTTTTCCAACAACCTTCATCATTTTTTTTTTTTTCAAACCTTCTTCCTCAATTTATTTTTGAAGCTCAAATCATTCCTTAGAAAAATTAAAATACTTAGAGGGTGAAAGGTTCAAATTGCTGGATTTAAATAGAAAGGTCATGGCTAACATAATTAGGTAATTACAAAGAAAAGGTAAATTAGGCTCAAAAAGGGTGACTAAGGATAAATATAACAAGGTAGGCTCAAAAAAGCTCAAACGATCCAAATATGGCCTAAATCACTTCCTATCCTAAGTGTTATCTAAGATTTCACCTCGAGAGAGAATCAAACAAATTCTAGAATTCATGACTTCACTATACTTTTTCATCAATATAAACTTTATCTAAAGCACATAAAAATTCTAAGTAAAAGAGTATAGTGCTCAATTTATTGGAAGTCACACTCTAAAATAAAATTAACACAAGAATATCACATAAGATTAAATCATAACTATATGTTTCCCAAAAGCTAAGAATAAAAAGAAAATTAAAATATCATCCTAGGATTGGGACAATCATGAATAAGGTGCAACTATCTCATTTTTTTTTTTTTTGAAACACACAAATAAAACATGCAAAATATAAATAAACATGCAAAACAAATTCTAAACCAAAGCTAACTAAACATAAAAAAATTAAATCAACAAAATTCGACACTACTAAATTCTAAACCACTCCTCCAAACTTAAATTGCACATTGTCCTCAATGTGATAAAAGAAAATAAAGAAAAAGGACAAGAATACTCCCCTAAGTCCGAAGCGGCAGACTATGAATCCTCTGCATCGTTACCTCCAAAATCATCCTCAATATCAAAATCCATATAAAAAATGAAAAGGAATGTGCGGAAGACAAAAATAAAAAAAATAAAAAAAAAGTGAGGTTAAAGGTAAAAGAGAAAAAAAAATAAAAAATAAAAATAAAAGTAAAAGGGGATAGGATGGTTAGAAGATGAGAGAAAAAGAAAAATAAATAAATAAATAAATAAAGAAAATGGGGGATGGGACCTTGGAAAAGACAAAAGAAAGAAAAAATAAATAAATAAAAAATAAAAAAAATTGGTGTAGGAGAAAGAAGAGTAGAAAAGCTGCTGCGCACTGTTGTGCGCAACGGATTGGAGCGCCGCGGCTCTGGGACTGAACGCCGCGGCGCTCAATGCTCCTGGATGTGTGCTGCTTGGACAGCACATGTGAGGGCCGCGGCTCTCATGCCGTTTTTTTTTTTTTTTTTAAAACCAATTACCTGCAAAAGGAAAAAAAAATTAGGATAAATAATAAAAACAACTACTAAATAAATAAGTAATAAAATAAAATAAAAACTCATGAAATAAAAAATAACGAAAATAAATAAAGTTGAGAAACTTGGGTTGCCTCCCAAAAAGCGCTCGTTTACAGTCACTAGCTTGACTTCGGTTTAGGTCTTCATTCACCCTTTAAGGAGGTTTGAGTTTGCATGGAAAAAGTTTGAGGTGTGAAAGTAGTCTCCTCCTAAGATGAGGTTGTAGTGGCTTTAACTCAAGATTTGGTGCTCGCTCAACCCAAGATGGTGGAATAGGCTGACTTTTACCCAACTTCTCAAATTGAGTTCTACTTGGATAATGCACTTTCGGTGTAGCTTTCAAAACATATGCAACATTTGTAAGTTCTTCATTCTGGTCCTTGGTTGTTGCATCTTGAACCAAACAAGCTTCAAGAAACTTATTTGAATTTTCCATATCAATAGCCTCCTTAGGTAACTTATCAACTATATCTAGAAAAGGAATGAGAGGTACATATGGCTTGCCTTGTGATGGTGTAGATACTTTCTCCTCTTGCTTAATTTTTTCATCTTGAACTTGATTACTAAAAGTATTTCCTTGATCTACTTTATCTCCATCATCTACCAAATTCTTGCCATTTACCTCATCAAGACACTTACCATATTCTTCTTTTCTAGGATTAGGCTCAAGGTCATTTGGTAAAATTTCTTGAGGCATATTGTTGATGTAACTGACAAGTTGGCCCACTTGAGTCTCAAGATTTCGTATTGATTCTGCTTGACTCTGAAGGATGGCATCTTGACTCTGAAGGATGGCATCATTCTTTGTCATGAATTGTATAAACATATCCTCCAACGTTAGCTTCTTCTCAAAAATAGGGGCTCTAACCTGTGACTGGAAATCATGCTGGAAAATAGGCTCTGATGAATATGTAGGACCCTGATCATTACTCCATGAAAAATTTGGGTGATTCCACCATGAGTTATAACTGTTAGAATACGAATTGTTTTGCTGCCCATTGAAGCTTCCATCAAATTGTATTAATTCATAATAAATTGGACAACAATCACTTGAATGCCTATCTCCACAAAGCTCACATGCCACAAAGGGATTTTGAAAACCATTAACACCGCAAGTGTCAATTTTTTGAGACAAAGCATCTACTTCAACTGCTAAAGCATTGATGGCCAATTCAAAATCACTAGCAACCCTCTTAGGCACAAATTGTTCAGATGTCCACTGATAGTTACAATAATTCATCACCTCAACCAAAAGCACCTGAAAATAAAATAAAAAAAAATTTGAATTAAGATTAAATTTGCTTGGTATTAGTATTAGTAAAAATTCTAGAAACAATTCCCCGGCAACGGCGCCAAAAACTTGTCAGTTAAAAATCCACTACGCAAGTATACGTATCGAATAGACAGTATATCAGCAAGTAGAGTATCGATCCCACGGAGAATTGATCTAAAACTTTACTAATTACTAAAATTAAAACAATTTAATTTTATTCAAATAATCTAAATTAAGTGATTAAATAAAACTAAAATTTAATCTAACAAAAAATCAAAATAATAATAACTGGAGAAAATATTAAATTAAACAAGCCTAGGATTACAATATCCCTCACACTTCATCTAAATTTTACTTCTCCTCCTTAACTTATTTCAATGGGTTGAATTGCTAACCTAGAGTCCTAAATTATTTATAAGGGTCTCCCGACTCGTCCTATAAAAATATCTATTTTAACCAAAACACTATATCCCTATGTGATTTGAAATTAAAACAGACTCATTAAGTTCAGGCTCTAATCTGGCTACATATGGCTTATAGGTATATCCCTATCCTATAGGCAAATCATTTAACATGATCATATGCTATCCCAATTTTAGTCTACTCTAAACTCCCTCTCCCAAGTTTGTTTAGGTTCCTAAATCAATTTAATTGGTGATCAGGCAATTAAAAGCATTAAGAACAAATTGAAATAAACAATTCAATTCCCATTAAAATAAATAAGAAAAAGATTAAAAACTTAGACTACATGTGAGTTCAATTGCAATCCTAGAAAAAGAAAATTAGCTACTCATAATTGCAAAATCAAATAACATTGTATAAAGTTCAACCATTGAAAACAACAAGAAGAATAAAAGCTAAAGAAGAAAACAAAATAATTGCCGCTTTGATCTCCGGGTTTCCGCTTCAACTTCTAGCTTCTTGAATCTCCAAAGGTTCTCTTTTTTTAGGTCTCCAAATATCCTATATATACTAACAAACTTAACCTAGATTTCTCCAAGTTGACCTAGGGTTTAATTGGGCTTAAAACATAATGAGAGGCCCAAAAAATCACTTAACAATCTTTACAAATTTCCATTCCCGGCACAGTACGTCCAGCAATATTCCGATACGATTTTCTCTATCTTTGAGGCAGAACTGGGCAAAGTGATCTTCATAAAAGTTGTATCTCTGTCTCTTAGCTTTCCAATGGTCTAAGAATCGCAGCAATTGGAGTTCTGTAGCTTGAGATATGGCTAAAATACTGAAGTATATGCAAGCAGATTTCTGGATCTTTCAGCACTTTACTTTCCAAAATTAAACCCAATGACTTTAGCTCCTACCAAAAATATAAAAACTAATAAATATTAACCAAATTAAAGGAAATAACATAAAATTAAATAACTTACTTAAAAATAAACTAAATATAAAAATAACTAAAAATTAAGTAAATTATAATTAAAAACTAAGGACTTAGCTAAAATTTAATAACAAAATTGGAATAAAATAACTCTATAAAATAGAATTATCAGTCTTTCCCGAAAGTTTCGGACGCCGGTAGCGACCGGGGAGTGGTCGTTACAGCAAGCCCTTATGGATGCTATCAGCAGCTATTCTCTTTTTTTTTTTTTTTGACAACAGAAGCTATTCTCTTTATAAAGATGAATTTGATTGGAAAGGAAATGCTAAAGGGTTTTATTCTTCTAGCAGTTTCTATAAAGCTGCCATGGGGATTTTTTAAGAAACTGATGGTAGTAGGAATTTTTTGAATCTTATTTGGTCTAATCTTGCTGCTTCCAAATGTGAAGTTTTTTGTTGGCAGGTTATGACAAGGCGTATTGCCATTAAAGGTGAGCTTCTGTGGAGAGGTTTGATTGATAGAAATGTTGCTCTTTGCCCTATTTTCAATTTGGATGTTGAATAAGTGGAACATCTTTTCATTGAATGTCATGATGTTTGGTAGTTATGGGCTTTGTGGATTAATACGTGGGATATTTTTTGGGTTGCCCCTTGGTAATATGAGGGATTTCTCTTGTTTTGAAATGGACTATTCTTTGATAATGAGCGACTCCTTGTTTGGAGGATGGCTTTCTTAGCCATCCTACGAATTATTTGGATTCATAAAAATAATTTGGTATTCAATGGGAAGCTATGAGACACTGATGATATTTTTGATGTTATCAAGTTAAGAATTGGATGGTGGGTCAAGGCTAAATGGCACCATGGAATTATTCGGTGATGGACATGGTTAGAGAATCAACTGGTATTAATGTTAGGATGAGCCCTGTAGCCAATTGGGATTGGTTAAGGCTTGATTCCAATCATACAACAATATCATTCATGTTGAATGATTAGAGGTTTTCCTTCATCAATAAGATATCAATTATAATGAGTTATAAGTCTAATTGGATGAAATCCATGAGATTAATATGCCTTGCAAGGAACTTGTAATGGGTTGCAGTTATAAGATTCCTATGCATCAAAACATAATCTCAAAATGTTCGTAGTCAATGTATCATTGAGACTGGACATCAATGATGCCTAGAGACTGGTACATTCCATGTTTCTTACTTGAGAAATAAGTAACCGATCTCATAGGTTGAAGTATAGAGATACTTGGAATTAAAATGTAGATGCTTGCCTAGAAGAGCAAGTTCACTGAACATGACCCGTCATGAGAAGTGCATTTGGTATTTCACTCAAGTGTCTATGCAATACTTCTCATGTGTCAGTTGTGTAAATACTCCCTAGACTTGAGACACCAGGTTGTCTTATTTGTGGACTGCTATGCTTTGATTTCATCCCTACGGGTGCCTAACCAAGGATGCCAAAAACAAGATGCTTTTAGGTATAGCATAAAGCATGTGAAGGCAAATGAGTAGTCAAGATAAGAATCATCACCCCAAGTGATGTAGGGGACATATCCTAGCTGTTCTTGGTTGATATTAGCTTATTGAAGTCCTTGGCCAAGACAACTTGAAGATTGTGAAAGGAGTTTCATAAATCTTTATAAAGTTGATGATCAAACTTTAAGAATGAATATGAAGATCAATAAGAGTAAATACAGTACCATGCTCTTATCATCTCCGGGATATATGATGAGGGAATGAATTGCACTGAAAGGCTGATCACTAAAAGGTTGAGTCAAACCATCTTGACTCTTCTAACATTTGGGTGGCCATGATGGATTGCTAGATCCCAATCTTGGTCTATGAACTCTAGGTAGTTAACTTGGTTACTGATAAATTTAAAGTAGTTTAAATTTATCTAATTCTAAGTTTAACTTAAGAATTATATATTGAGTTCATTGCCTACATGTTAAAAGCCTAATAGGTCACACACCTAAAATGAATGTTGAAAATAAAATGGGAGAGGTGATTAAGTTGGACTTAATCAAATTAGAAGTTATGAACTTCTCATGCATTTGATTAAAATTGTTTAATTAAGTTATGCCTAATTAATTAAATTGTTTAATTAAATCATTGGGCCTAATTAATTAAATTGTTTAATTAGGTCATTGGGCCTAATTGATTAAATTAAACAATTAAGTTACTAGGCCTAATTGATTAAAATTATTTAATTAAATTGTCGGGCTTAATTAATTAAATTGTTTAATTAATTTATTGGGCATAATTGATTAAATTAAACAATTAAGTTAATTGGGCTTCTAAAGGACTTAATTAAATTGTTTATTCAAATTATTGGATTAATTAGCAATTACAAATAGTTTTGTACTTAGGGTTTAAAAGTAATCCAAGGTATAAATACCTAGCTATAGCCTCCAAACAAAAAGTGGAGAACGGCTGAAAAAAAAAAAAGAAAAACGGCACATTATAATTCCTTATGTGAAGAAAAAGGGTTTTTCATTCACTCCCTTTAGAGTGTTCAGCCCCATAATTTTGTGTGGATTATGAGTTTATGAAACTCATTTTTGCTAACACATTGTCAAGGGCTTAGCACTCCCAATTTTTAAAGAAGGATTTTCTCATTCATTGGTGTGGATCACCAGGCTGCATAAGGATTCTTTAAACAGCTTTGGTTTGCAACAACCGGGCTGAGGTGGTTGAGCTTTTGAAGGCTGATTTGATGGTTTAACAAAGGATTAATCAACCTTTGTTATTCAAGTAAAGTGATATGATTATATTCTTTCAATTTCATTTAATTTCGTACTCAATTTAACATGAAAAAATCCTGGGTAGATGAGGTGAAATTTAATTTTTTTTTGAATTTATTTTCGCTGCATTTTATTTACATTTAATGCATGACCAACCCTCACCCAACAATTAAAGCAACCTCTCCCAAAAAAAAGTCCAAGGATAATTGCGTGTGGGTTAAACCACCTAACAGTTCCTTGAAATTCAACATTGATGGCGCGGCGCGTGGCTGTCCTGGGCCATCTGGTATTGGAGGTGCATTACGGGACCATAATGGCTGTGCAAAAATCATTTTTCAAAACCACAGGGGAACTATGACTCAAATATGGCTAAGATCTTAGCCCTTAAAAAGTCATTCTTTCTTTTTGTCGCTTCTTCCTGGAGTGCTATTCATTCTTTCATTATTGAATCAGACTCATCTAATACTATTAAACGGGTTAATCATCCTTCCTCAGTTCCTTGGCGCTTCAAGGGAATTTCGAACCAAATTAATAGCTTGATGAAAAAATGTAGGTGCTGGTCTGTCATCCACACTTTGAGAGAGGCAAATCATCTTGCGGATTGATTAGCTAAATTGGCTGTGGATCGAAGTTCTGACCGTCTCCAGTTTTTTGGCTAATTCTTGTGCTCCTGTTGTTGAATTTTCTGCGTTTCTCTTGCTTCCCTGCAGGTCTTTTTTGCTGCGATTCTGGTTGCTCAGTGGCTGGGGTTCTGTTTCTGCTTTCAGTTTTCATGGTCCTTTCGTGTTTGTTTTGTTTTATTTATTTTTATTCTGGATTTGTTTTTTGTTGCCTCTATGTCTTAGGCAATTTTTCTTTTTCTGTTTGGTTGTTCTGAATTTTCTTTGTGATGGAGTCCACTCCTCGGGTGACTCTATTTTTCATCTATAATATCTTGCTATTCAAAAAGATAAATTAATTAATTAACTTATATGAAATTCTTGCCTCTCTAGTGTTTTTTTATAAATAACTTTTTTCAAACCCTTCGTATGTATTCCAAATTAGAATTACTATGATCACTTCATCAAAGAATAATAATAATAATAATAATAATATCTCACTTAACTTTTTTAAAGTTATTTTTGTTAAAAAAAATCCTAATTATTATTTAACATATATGAAATTGTTGACAGTCGGCTTTTCAAAAAAAATTTGTTGCTAGTCTAATTGTATTTTTTTAAGAAATAAAAGAATTCAAACTAAATTTTTTATATAACATATACATACACTTTTTATTGAGTCAAATATTGTCATACACCAACCCCAACCCAAAGTCCAAGTCATACAGATAATGAATCATGACATGTTGCCTTAGGTTCAATTCTTTGTTCAATGGCGTGAAAAGTCAGCTGAAAATGACAGCAAATAAAAATAAAGATGTATTAAAGAGGGCTTTATCATGTCAAGTTTTAAGTATAAAAAGGGGTGTAGTGCTGCTAACTCTTCTTAGTTCATAAGAACACATCCTGTCTAATTTCTTAAAAAATGCAAAAGGTATCTATTTCTTGATCATCTCTGGTTTTACAGTCGACTTTCTCTTCATAGAGAGTATAAGTGCAACGAAAGGCTGTTAGCAAGGTACCGTCTTGTCTAAATTCATTTACCAGCTTAAGTATGATCTTTAATCCTAGCTTTAGCTCTAACTTATATAACTACTTATTTTTAATTTTTTGATCTTGGTTATATATAAGGCCTTCAAATTTTTTTATTAAATTCGTTCCTCTGATGACATAATTAAGTTGTTCTACATTATTTTAGGTGCCCCATCAACCAATACAAATTCTTTTGTGTTGTTCTTCAATGGCTGTTTCGATGGTCCAGGATTCCTCTTCATCAATTTCTCGATATACTTATCATGTATTCTTGAGTTTTAGAGGTGTAGATACACGTAAGAACTTTACGGATCACCTTTACATGGCTTTAGTGCATTCAGGAATTCACACTTTTAGAGATAATGATGAAATTGAAAGAGGAGAGAACATAAGAGACGAAATTGAAAGAGCATTGCATGAGTCAGAAATGTCTATCATTATCTTCTCAAAGAATTATGCTTCATCAACATGGTGTCTTAACGAACTTGTCAAGATAATGGAACATAGGAAATTCTCCAAACACATTGTTTTGCCAATTTTCTATGACGTGAATCCGTCTCAAGTCAAGAAGCAGACAGGGAGTTTTGCAGAAGCGTTTGCTAGACATGAAGAGAGCTTCAAGCATGAGATGGACATGGTACAAAGATGGAGGACTGCTTTAAGAGAAGTCGCGGATTTGGGAGGCATGCTTCTAGAAGATAGGTAAGCAAGCTTGAAACTATTTGATCCCTTCTTAAAAATTGCAATCCTACATATGCCCATAATTTCATGATAGTTTTTTCACTACGTGATTGAATATTTTAATGTTTCTTTGACTTGATAAAGGACTGTTAAACTCCCAATTGAGGTTTAATTTCAAAGCATAAATCTTCTCTTCCTTAGCCTCGTACAGATGAACATTGAATTTCATTCTTGATTTTGATTTATAGGGCCATCGAATATAACTAAAAGCACCAATCTAGTGAAAAATAATTTCTCAATCTACCTCATGGGTCATGAAATGATTGCCCCATTTTTTTTTAATTTCTCAAATTGTTGCTTTTCATATCTTAAGTTGACATTCCTATTATTGTTTCCTATATTACACAATAAATTTCACATAATCAAAAGGTTATAATGACTAGGGATAAAGATATAATTTTATTGAAACCAACACACTTTTTTTAAATTCTGTAATATTAAAAATAGAGACCAACAAAAAGAATTAAAAAAACATAAGAATGGCATAATAACCCGTACTTGATGGGTTTCGTCTTGCCCCAGCCTGATAGGAGTCTTTTTTAAAAAAAAAAAAAAACTGGGGGCCGAAGCTGGTGGGGTCGAGTTTTACAATTAAAAAATTAGGTCGAGGTTGGGGTCAGGTTTAGGGCGCCCACCTCGGGGTATATCAGAAAGTGTTTTATTTAATTTTATATTTATAGATATATGTATAGTATATTAATAAATTTATAAATTTATTATTTAGTATTAATTAGAGATATTATCTTAATAATATATTTGCGAGGGGTAGAAGTTTAACTGCCTTTGGTTGGTTTAGGACATGTTTACACGGGCCTAACATTCTTTGTCTTGCCTTATCCCAAATGGTGGCTGCTGGATTTGTTTTGGGAGATGATAATTCTTGTAGATCCGGCTATCCCTAAACCCAGGAGCTAGTTTTTTTGGAGTTTTTTTATTTTCGCTATAAAATAATAGTCCATAGTACTTTAAACTATGACAATTATAATAAAATTTGGAAAAAAAATGTAATAATATAATATATTTAAAAGTAATTAAGATGTAATTTACATTAACAATAAAAAATTACATGAAAATAAAAGTAATATAATATAAAAAAAAGGATTTTGAAGTAGAAGAGGTCGAATGCAGTTATATAGTTTTCTTCGTTCGAGGTTTGGTATTAAAGTTGATAACCCGGTGTCAAGGCGAAGTAGGTTTAGAATAAGAAAATATTGAGTTGGGTTGGATTTGGAACAGACGATATTCATTGCCATCTCTATTTGAGTGGTACCTTTCAAGATACAAATAAAGAAAGTAAGTTCTTTTTTTTTTTTTAATGTGAAGAAAGTAACTTATTAAGTAAAATAGTTTATGAGATTTCTAGAAGAGTATACTTTAATATTTAACATACATTTAAAAATTTTAACATAGGTAGGATGAGTTAAGATGAAATTAAAAATACAATTATGTAAAAAAAACAAACAAACAAGTTAAAAAGATTTTTACTCAATTTTCATGATGTCATTTGCTAAGTTATATATATATATTTTGAAAAATGCTACGTTATATTTCAAATATATTAAAACTTATATATTTTAACATTTGTAGATATGAATCACAATTCATTCAAGATATTATTAAACAAGTTCAAAATAAACTCCATCGCACCACTTTATATGTCCCTCCCTATTTAGTTGGAATAGATGCTCTTGTGGCACACATTAATTGGTGGTTGAGAGATGGGTCAAATAAGGTTGGCATAGCAACAATTTGCGGAATTGGAGGGATTGGGAAGACAACCATTGCCAAACTTGTTTACAACCAGAATTTCCAAAGATTTGAAAGTTACAGTTTCCTTGCCGATGTTAGAGAGACTACTCAAGAAAGCAATGGTCTGGTTCAATTGCAAAGACAACTTATTTCAGATATCTTGAAGGGGAAAGCAAACAAAATATACAATTCAGATGATGGAATCACTAAGATCAAAGAAACTATATGCCATAGACGTGTGCTTCTTGTCCTAGACGATGTGGATGATTCAGAGAAAGTAACTGAAATAATTGGAGTGCAAATTCCTTTTCATCCAGGAAGTAAAATCATCGTAACTAGCAGGCATCAATGTCTACTGAGTGATCTTTTTATTAGGCAGATGTTTGATCTTGAAGCATCATCCAATTATGGAGACTTATGCAAGGTATTTGAAGTAAAAGAATTAGCTTTCAATGAATCACTTCAACTTTTTAATTGGTATGCCTTTGGACAGAATGATCCAATTGAAAGTTATATGGATTACACAAGGAGTATAGTGAAACATTGTGATGGGCTTCCATTAGCTCTTCAAGTTTTGGGTTCTTCTTTGTCTGGTAAAAGTATAAATGTGTGGAGAAGTGCATTAGAGAAACTGAAAGCAATCCCTCATAGCAAAATTCAGAAGATTCTACAAATAAGCTATGATTCCCTACAAGATGATCATGATAAAAATCTATTCCTTGACATAGCTTGTGCATTCATCGGGAAGGATAGAGATTACACAACTAAAATTCTAGATGGCTGTGATTACTATACAGTAATTGGCATAGAAAATCTCATAAATAGGTCTCTGTTGGTTGTTAATGAAAGAAACAAGCTGATGATGCATCAAATGATTAGAGATATAGCAAGGAACATTATTCGTCAAGAATCTTTCGACCTTGGGAAACGAAGCAGGTTGTGGCATAAAGACGCATTTGATGCATTAAGAGAAAAAATTGTAAGAGAGACTTCATTTTCTTCTACTCTTTTTATTCAATTTTCTAATACCGTACTTTTTAAAACTAAAAAATTCTTTCTCCAACAGGGTACAAAAACAATCAAGTGCCTTACCATTAACTTCCAAAGATTGCTGGAAGAGAAGTATGGAAAGACAACTGCAAATCATTCAAAATATTCATTTCTCATGTCAAATGAGGTCAATATAGAAACTGATGCATTTGCAAAGATGCAGAGACTTAAACTACTTCAACTGGATTATGTAAAACTTAAAGGAGGCTACAGAGACTTCCCTAGGAGCTTAATATGGTTGTGTTGGCATGGATTTCCTCAAGAATATCTTCCTAGAGATTTAGATATTTCTAGGCTAGTTGTTCTTGAGATGTGCAACAGTAGCCTCAAACGTGTTTGGAATGATACAAAGGTGTGATACTACTTAATTTCTCTTTACTTTTTGTGAAGCAAAAACAAAATTATAAGTCTAAGCGTTTTTTTCCTTTTCTACAGTACTTTCTTCCAAATTTGAAGATCCTTAATCTCAGTCACTCCCATGGCCTTCTCAAAATCCTTAACTTATCGGGTCTTCTTAGTCTTGAAAGGTTGATACTGAAAGATTGCATAAACTTGATTGAGGTTGATCAATCCATTGGTGAGATAAAGACTCTTGCTGTTTTAAACCTTAAAGGTTGCAAAAGTCTTAGAAAACTTCCAAGGACAATTGGTTCATTTGAATCTTTGGAAGAACTTATTTTATCTGGTTGCTCAACATTTAATGATGCGCTTAAGGATTTGCAGAATATGAAATCATTGAGGGTGCTTAACTTAGATGGAACTGCTATATATGAATCCAATTCGTGGTTGTCTTGGTTATCACTGAAAAGAAGCAAAGAGTTGGGTTTCTTTTGGGCATTTTTACCATGTTCTTTGGTAAAGTTGAGTCTTGAAAGTTGCAGACTATCTGATGATGTTATGTCGATTGATTTGAGCTACTTACCTTCCTTGAAATCTTTAAATTTAAGTAGAAACCCAATTCATAGCCTTCCTGAGAGCATTGTTCGCCTTACAAAGCTTGATGAACTTCTGCTGATTTGTTGCAAAGAGCTCCAATGGCTTCCGAAGCTTCCAACGAGTGGCTTGGATTTGTCAACGTCTCAATCATTGTATGGGATTTCAAGTCTGCCATGCTTATTAAATTTGAAAAGGTGTATTGTCTTTGGTTGTGAAAAGCTAACAGAGGTTGAAGGCGTGTTCAAGTTGGAACCAGTTGAAAACTTCGAAGTGGAAAAGATCAAAAGCTTATTCAATATGGACTTGATCGGAAGCATTAAATTGAAAATTTATAACTATCTTACGGACACAAAAATGGTGGCTACCACCCAGGTATTTTCTCAATATACTAAAAATTTTTATTTTCTTATTATACATTATTTAGTGCTTTCATAAATAATAATTTTAATGTCTCAGGTATTTCGTGATGGTGACATAACTAGCTGCTTTGTCTCCGGAAATGAGGTTCCAATCTTATTTGAGTCTCGCTCTAAAGGGTCAGAAATTTCTTTTTCTTTGCCACAAAATCCTGGTGAAAAAGTTTGTTGGTTAAAACTATGCATAGTATATTCTCTTGTTAGTGATGAGATATTTGACTATCTACCATGGGTGCAAATTATTAATGAGACCAAGAAGTTGACGTGGTTTTATTTCTCAAGTTTCATTGGAATTCCTGAAACCAATAGTAACACAATCTTATGGCTAATCCATTGGCCAGTAATGGATTATCAATTGGAAAATGGCGATTTGGTGAGCTGCAAATTATCAACTTCTGGTTTCAACGTAAGAGAATTTGGTGTTACATGTGTATCAGAAACCAAGGTTATGTATGAAGATAATACTCCACAATGCTCTCCAGGTATATATGATTGCACCTAATAGCATTTATAAGAATGTTTTATCTTTTTGGCTTGACTTTGTATATCAATAGTTTCTTATATCTTGCTTTTTTCATGGAAATTTTTTAAATTAATTTATAAATTTTTTAGATAAAAAAACTAAGTACGAGATATGTCAGCATGTCGATCATTATCAATTATGACATGTTAGAATGTTACGTCAATTTCACATGATATAAAATGATAAATGTCATTTTGATTAACTCAATCTTTAGTTATAAAGACTTATTTGATTCAAAATAAAAGGTAATAACTTATTTGACTCAAAATAAAAGTATAAAGATTTGATAAATGCAATAAAAGTGTAAGGGTTTGTTTAAATTTTCTTAAATAGTTTAAAGATTTTTGTAGATATTATGTCAAAAATATTTTTAATATTTAAATAATTAATAGGAAATAAAAAGGCCTTATTGCCCTAGCTTAAGTTTTTGAATTGTTAATTGGGCTTGGTCTATCCTATAAACACCTATAGATGCTTACTTTAGGTCAAAATATTTATAAATCACTTTAGATTAACAAGAAATATAACAAGAAATAATGATGATAGGATTGTTGGATTGCACCATGTTACAAGATATTGGTTTTTTTTAGGGCCTACCTTGATGATATTATTATTTTGAAAAAAGGCACCTTGTGAGGGAACATGTCTTTATTTATAAGGTACAATTCAATCTTTGGTTCTTAAAGATGTGGAATCTAATTTTTTCAAAAGAATAAAAGATGTGGAATTTTTTTCCCCTCGACATTAACCCCCTAATCGCAGTAGATTTTGTTTTCTTTGTGGGTCAGTATATGAGTCCCATAAACACAGCAATTTGTTAATGCTAGAGTTATTGGACTACATCAAATTACAAGATATTATCTATTTTGAGATCTGCTATTGCGATTTTGTTCTGTTGGGAAAAGGTATACCTTTACTTATAAGTCATGTATAATCTAGTCCTTGGTTCTAAAAAATGGGAGATCTTTCCCCTTTAACAAAGGCCTTTTCACTTATAATATTGTTCCTATTCTTATACATATGATCTAAAGCTACAAAAATGATATGTAGCACTTTCTCATCTATTCTTGTCATTTTCCAATAATTTCAACCTAAGCCTTCTAACTTAATTGGGTCTCAAATTCTTAGCATTCTTTTAATATATTAATATTAATTTTAAGTTGGATCCTAATATAAAATTTAATTATTTTTTTTCATGCACCACTATACTATTGTATCTTTAAGGGCTTTTTTTGTTGTATTTTTAAATTCAATTTTTTTTTTACACGAATACTCATGGAAATGCAATATTTGATTATTAAAATTGTATAATAACGACATATCTATTTTTCACATCTTTTAGAAAATGAAGATATTTGGAGAGAGATTGAGTTGAAAGTTAACGAAGAGTTACCCAAATTGGGCTCCAGTGGAAATATCAAAGTGCAAATTTACAATGATTTAGAGGAACCAAAAACGATTGCTTCCCCCAAGGTTTCCTTGATCTCCTTTCAAATATTTTTTGTTTATTATTCTTTTCTTTCTTTTTATAACTTATAATTAATTTAATATTGTTACAGGTGTTATATGATTGTGGGATAATTAGCATGTATGATATACGTGGCTTTCCCGAATGTTGGTACAACCATCACGCTGATGGAAACAAGATTTCATTTGTAGTGGCCCGAAGCCCTGGTCAACATATTGGCTATCTAAACTTGGGGGCCATTCTTCTTGACGAAGATGATAAAATATTTGATTTTTTATCACGTATTGAGATTGTCAACAAGACCAAAGATACTAGGTGGATCTATTCTAAAAATTTCATCGGAATTCCTAAGGCCAAGAATAATACTTTTTGGTTTAGTTCTTGGAGATTTATGGATGAATTGGAAGAAGGTGATCAAGTGAGTTGTACAGTATTTTCTGATTTATATGTAAAAGAATTGGCCATTGATCTCGTATATGAACCTGATGATGACCTTCAGCCTAAATCAAACTCTGCTTATCAACATTTGCAAGGTAATACTACATATTCTACTTGGCTTTTTCCTCTTTTTTTATATTTCTTGTTCAAGTCTCAAAGGGCTCTTTATAGGATTCGGAGTTTAGACAAATTAGAGTAATTATATGTGGGATCTTGATGGAGCAAATAGGACAATTCATCTACTTCTTGTTGTAATTAAAAGATTCATGCAGACAAATGGTTTTTGACATATCAATGCAAGAATTGTCATTGATAGCAAGGGTTTTTTGTTTTAATTTCATATCACCTCCATGCTGTTATTTCTCTCTCCTTTCTTAGGGTCTTATCTATTACCATGCCTAAATCAACACCCCAAAATAAAAAGGATGAGCATGGTTTGGTTTGGATTGGTTTTTCAAGGGTAAATCTAAATCAAATTGAAAATTTTGGTTTTTATTTAAAAAATAAAACAAATTATATTATAATGAAAATCAAATTAAAATATAAAAATTCAGTTTGGTTAATTTAGGTTTTTTTTTTTTTTGAATGGCATCGTATGTTATTAAAATGATAGAGCCTCATCAGCATATGAGAACTCTTCAATACAAGGCGCCATAAACAAAAACAGACAACAAATGGAAAACGTTCTCAAGACCAATGCAGACAATAAAAACAAGTGGAAAGTCATCAAAAGAAGACAGAAACAACAATAAGGGAACCCATAAGGAAAATAAAAAAAAACTAAGCAAACACTTGAAGATGATCAGTTGAGTGATCCACAGCCAATTTGGCAAGTTTGTCAGCCAGGTGATTAGCCTTTCTTGATATATGAATAACAGACCAATTCCTGATTTTATTCTTCAAACAATTGATATGGTCATGAGCCCTTTAAATCTCCAAGGAACAGAAAATGGTTGGTTAACCCACAAATAGTATTAGATGAATCAGATTCAACATTGAGCGAATAAATAGAGCACCAAGAAAAAGCTACAAAAAGATAAAAAGCTTACTTGTAGCAAGGATTTCCGCCATAATGGAATCACCATGGCCAAGCGGTTTGGAAAAGAGGATTTTAACATGTTCTTCATGATTATGCATTGCACCATCCATACCAGAAGGACTGGGGCAACCGCGAGCAGCACCATCAATATTGAACTCCATAAAACCCATCGAAGGTTTACCCCGATCACACTTCTTCCTAGATTTTTGCTTGGAACATGGAGCATTAATGCAAGTTGGCAAAGAAAACATCTCAGTAACAGAAGAATTAACCTGTGGCAATTTGGCTCTTATCCACCATCTCACTTTAAGCTTCACACTATAAAACAAAAAAAAAAAAGCCTATTTCCAACGGAGTTTTCCGTTGGAAATAAGCTTTTTTCCGTTGAAAATTAGCATTTTCAACTGATTTTCAAAAGAAAATTCCGTTGGAAAATCTATAGATAAAAGTTTCGTAAGTAATACTTTCCATTAGAAATTCGTTGAAAATTTCTGACGGAAAATTCCGTTGGAAAATTTTGAGATATGTGAAAACTTAATTGGAAATCTGTTGGAAAAGACTAGTGGGAAATATTCCGTTAGAAATTTCCAACAGAATTTTTTGTCAGAAAATTTTTTCCAACAGAAAATTCTTGTGGAAATAATTTTCCAACGGAAAATTCGGATGATTAATGTTCTGTTGGAAAATTTTTTCCAACGGAAAATTTGGGTGATTAAAATTCCGTTGTAAAATTATTTCCAACGGAAAAATCGGGTGATTAATTTTCCGTTGGAAAATTATTTCCAACGGAATTCCATTGAAAATTTGTAACGAAAAATTTCATTGAAAATAATTTTTCAATGGAAAATATGATTTATATTTCCAACGAAAATTTTCGTTGGAAATGTTCTGTTGGAAATTTAATTACCTATTCTATTGCTAATAATTTTTCAACCAATATTACCTATTTTCATTTCAATGATAAATTACCAATTCCCATCCACATTTCAGTATCAAAATATATAAAATAAACACACCTTAAAAATAGAGATTCATCGCTTAATGCATCTAATTAATAATTACTTTAAACACACAATATATAAAAAGTGAAATACATATGAATATAAAGCATAACTATACTAAAAAGTATCCAAGTGTAGCACTGAAAAATATACATCAAGTTCATGGAATTTTGTGTTCTTACTTGTCAATATTTTATCTTGAAGGTCTCGCATCTCCTTGTGTTGAACGCGCATTACTCATGAACATGGTTTCCAAATGTGCCATAAATTGACTTATGCTTTCCGCCATTGCATTCTTAATTTCTCCGTGTATTTCCCAATGTAATTCCTCACGTATCTTACCCAAATTTTCTTAAAGATTTTCTTTGTCTTCCAATGCAATTGCGGGACTGCTAACGTTTGAGTTGATAGAGCCACACACAAACTTAGATGTTGATACATTATTGTGTGTTCCAGTAAGTAAAGCTGTAGCTAGCACCCAAGTACCAAACCCATAGACGTGAGTGCGTGTAGTCTTTATCCCTCCAATTGCTTCAGTCCATGCATGCAGATCAAATTCTGGCTGAGAAGATGAATCTTCACCATATTTTTGTGATAGTACAGAATGATACATTTCCTACATACAAAAATATAAATACCATTAATATTCAACTAGATCATCAACTTTAAAGTAAAAATAACAACTAATAAGTTTTTTTCTTACACTTGTAGACTTGGACTTGTTATCTATAAAATCACTATATCCCCCTGAGCGCTTATGAGTGCGGTTGAACATTTCCAAGAAGCTAACATCTCGTTTCATCTCAATTGCTTGCATTTATTTACAACCTTTTATATACCCAATCATAATCAATATATATATAAATAACTTGTAACAAAAAACCAAAGTGAATGTACTAAACATACAATTTAAATGGGAGAGATGGGAAACCAAGCATATAAATTCAAAGTAAGATTAATTCATACCATCATTTTTGCATGAACCACAAATAGAACTGAATCGGCTGTGTGCTTTGGGATGCTTCCTTCTTTTGGCATTAAATGATTTTCCCTTGCTTTTCTTGATCTGTTTTGCCACTCTTCTATACCCCATATCATATCGATCAGGGTGTCCCAGATTTCATTTGTGATCCATTTTGTCATGACTCGGAATTTCCATCGGGTCCGTGACAACCGCCACGAGTCCCGATAGGCACTCATTACTCGAAATGCCAACCGGAACCCCACAAGGCTTAGGTATCAGTTTTCTTACCTTCCTAGTGAGTAACCGTTGCCAAACATCACATTTTAAAGTTTTATTTATCATTTCCGGCTCAAAACAATCATAAAAAAATTTTTTTTTTTACCTCACATGGGTATTTTGGTCATTTTCACAAAAAATTTCAAATTCGGCTAAAATGCCTTATGTGAGTAAGAAACACCTATTTTATAATCAAACATAAATTTAGAAGTTCACATCATTCATAAAACGTGAAATTTTTAACCATTTGAATAAAATAATGATATTCAATAAAATATTCTATTATCTATAAAATAATATTTATAAAAATATACGTAAATAATCTTTTTCAGCGTAAAAACAAAATAAATTCTTTCGTACATTGATATAGATAATCAGAGTATAAAATCTCATTTACAATGACACGTGAGGCCCAAATAATAAAATACTTAAAACAATGAACCTATTGTTTCTGGTGTAGTGAGGCCTACAGTAATCCCTGTCGGTATCGGCTATCTACGAGCTACCCCGAGCCTGAAAGGGTTGGGAGGGAGGTTGGTGAGATTTTACAATCCCAGTGAGTAAACAAATATTACCATAAATATCTAAAGGTGAGTAAATGGAGACAATAAAAGAAACAGTCATTAATAAAATATTTCATAAGGTTCTAAATTCATTTCATATTCTATAAAAAAATTTTAATTCATCAAAACATTTGTTGAGGCTTATGATTTTTGTAAAAATATCATTTGGCTCATGCCAAAACCATTACTCTTGGGTACTTGATCAGAGTATCCTACTGAGTCTGCCAAGGCTGTCGAATATATTTTTATTTAACTAAAAGCACAGTCGTTCCTTGGCGTTGGCTGAGTCAGACCTTCACGTGGGGGTTCGACGTGAAGTGGACTCTATCACTACTCCGGGAGTTCCCTTCCTCGCCTCTACAACCGGAGTAAATATATCACCGGGTTTATCGTGCCCCTCTAATAGGCTGGTCCACGGAAACCCGCCACTGCAGTGACTAAACCCACCATAACAATAAAAATCCAGTCGCATGACATGACTCACATTTTATTATCCAGCCTTTAAGGCTAAACATACAGTTCTTATAATCACAACAAAATCTTTAAATTTAGTCATTCATGCTCAATTTATCATAAGTCAATCAAGTAAAAAAATACAATTTATAACATAATTAATACGGGTCTCCAATTACTCATTTTTAAGTAAAAATCTCGGATTTCAAAATAATCTACAAAAATATTTCCATTTTACCACACTTGTTTCCAAAACATCAAAATTTCCTCTTTTGATTCATTTTTCATAATATTCATAAAATAGCATTTAAAATAAACTTTAGATAATTTAAGATAATGATAAGTTTACTCACCTTATGATAGCGGGATTTTTCCGTCGCTATAGACACTTAGCTAAATTGTATTTTTCCTTTTCTACCGATCAATCGCTAATTCCTCGGCCTGCCACCATAATATGTCACCGTATTTATTCCTCTCATATCTATAAATTGAGATCACTAATATTTATAAGTATACAAATATATCTAGCTTACTTTATTTTTATTTCAATTTATTCCTATCATTTCTTTCATCTTTATTATTTTATTAAATATACATACATATATACATACCATTAAATTTTTATACACTTTATGTCTTTCTATTTTGTTTAACACTATTTTACTTTTCTATTTTTGTTTTATTCTATTTTATTTTTCTTTTTCTCTTCCACCGTCCCATTCCTTTTTTTTCTTCCTTTGTTTTATTCTTCATGCCGTCCTTCACCACCCAAAGCTGCTCCTCCCTCTCTCTCCATCGTTGGCAGCCACTAAGGCCACCACTTTCACTCATTTTTCTTTTATTTCTCTCCCACTCAAAACCGTTCACTACTACTCTCACTTTTTCACCCATTTACTATCATTTTTCTACTCCAAAATCAGCCCCCTCACTCACCCATTTTTCTGCTGAAATTTCCAGCAATGGATCCTTGTTTTTGTACCTTAATTTCAGCTCTTTTCCTTGACTAATTTGGCAGTGTAAGGCTGCTCTTTTCCTCACCCAACCAGCAGCTATAGCTGCCCTCATTTTCAGCTTAGATTTTCAATAAAACAAATTACAATTTCAGCTCTAAAATCACAAGTTTTTGGTTCAAGGAAATTACCTCTTTTTCCTCCAAAAGTTTGCTGAAAATCTGCACTTTTTCTTCATAAACAGCAGCAAAAAATCGTGCCTCCTTCAGCTCTCTTTCTTCCTCGGTTTTTTCCTCTCTCTTTCTTTTCTCTTTCTTCCCGGTTTTTCTTCTTTCTTTCTGCTCTCTCTTCAGCTGAGCCTTTTTTCTTTCCTTTTTCCTTTTTCTTTCTTTCTTTTCTCTCTTCTTGCACGTCTCTTTCTCTTTCCTTCTTTCCAGATTTTTCTTCTTTCTTTTTCACCATCCCTTTCTTTCCTTCTTATCCTTTCTTTTCTTCTTTATTTGGTTGCACCCCTTTTTCCACGGTTTGACCATTCTTTGGTCTCTTGGCTAGTAATCGGGCCCCCACTTCTCCTTTCTCCCATTTCTTTTCTTATTTTTCCTTTGCTTCTTTGACTTTTCTCTGCCTTATTTTCCCTTCTTTAATTAATTCTTCTCTTGACTTTTCTTCTTGTCTTTTATTTTGTCTCCATTCTCTCTTTCAATTCTCATGGCCGGCCCCTTGCTTCCTTTATTTTTTTTGTCCTTCATTTGTTTTGCTTGACTATTCTTTTGTTTCTTTGTCTTGTACCTTTCCCTTCCACACATACACACACACACTTTCCTTTCTTTGACTTGTCTTGTTTCTATTTTTTTGTCTCATGTCCAAGTGCATTTGCCTTCTTTGTTTTTCTTTTACTTTTTATTGTCCCATTTCATATTCTAAATATTAATTTAAGCCTTAATTATCATAGGATTTAATTAGGCTTAAAAGTGTACTAAGAGACCCTAAAAATTTAATTGTCAATCCTTGAAATTTTCATTCCCGACATATGACATCTCATTACTTTTCAATGAAATTTTCTCTATTGTAGAGATAGAACTAGGTGAAGCAATCTTCATCAAAGTTGTAGCTCTATCTCTTAGCTTTCCAATGGTCTAAGAATTTCTACAATTGGAGTTTTGTATCTTGAGATATGACGAAAATACTCAAACATGTATAAAAAAATTTCTGAGTTCTTCAACATTTTGCTCTTCAAAAATTAAGTCTAATATTTTTAATTCCTATCCACACTTATTAAATTTCAATTTCCTTCAAAATTATTCTTTATTTCTTCTCCCCCACTTGAATTAGACATAGTCTCATTTTTCATGACTAATTTTGACCTCCAATAAAATATTAATATTTTAATATTATTTTATTCTAAAATTTTTCACTTGTTTTCTTTAGTCTCGAAATGCATTATTATGCATCGATTTGCTTCCGAATCATCCTTTTATCATTATTTAGCATGCCAATTCTCTTTGATCAATCCTTCATCTTTCCAGGACAGTTACGTTGACTACTATATAAAAGTACGAAGTATTACAGTCTCCCCCACTTAAATAAAATTCGTCCTCGATTTTCAAATCAACATGCAATGAATACTCAAAGTTCTAAAATTCTTCTACATTGCTTTCATTGAACATTCTCCATATAGAATCTCAATCTTATAAATTATGAAAATTTCCAATCCCTGTAGAAAAGTCAACAATACTATATTACATTTAATTATAAGGACCGCACTCCTTGAATTAAATCAATATTATTCTTAAATCATCAATTATATATATTCACATAATCATCTCCCAATTCTTCTACCTTGATCCCTTATCAAACCTTCCATCACTCAAGCACTTATTCAACCATTGACTACATGTCTAACTTGTCAATCTTTCTTTATTTCGATTTACCTACTTCCATATCATCTCCATTCTGGTATCTCATAGTATATAAAAATCAATACATACTTTATTCATTTCAGATATATTTGACATCATGGATAGTTCAAATCTAATAACCATCAGTAATCATATTTCCAAAATCAAAACTCCATTACTTTCATGATCGAATGTTCACTAGATAATTTCAACTTATACCACAAGGCATCTCGATAATTAACGATACTTTTGTATATATCTTTATAATCTTAATCAATCTCCTTAATCCATAGCTAATTTGTTCATCATTAGCTGCATACAACATATCAAATTCGAAATTCCTCAAATTTATTCCAAATATCAAATCTCATGGTTTCATTACTAAAGTATGTACTAATGTATGAATATCCAAAATCTCCAACCATTATTATTATTATTATTTTTATAGATCTTTAAAATTCCCATAGCGTATTTCTATTCCTTCACCATGGGTAGTATCATTTAATCAAACCTTATCAATCTCGTTCTTTAGATGTTTGTAACACAATTCCACCTTCGTCTATCTTTATCAGATATTTTGCCTTGATAATTAATCGAATATATTGAAACTGATGGAAGAGGTACATTTCCCAATTTATGTTATGTATCTATAAACATGTCAAAACCACAACTTCATCAAATTTAGATATCAGTAAAATACTCATTGCCTCAAACCACCATTTTCAAACATACATGGATGTTGGCAATATATCTTCATACTTATGTGATATATCGGTCACAAGCCCCAACTTGGATATATAGCCATTTTGCTCTTTTACTTACACATTACTTGGTTGCTCATCAGCCATCCATAACCATTCAAATTCGAACTTTTACAAATAGTAAGCTAATGCATCCTCACACCTTTCCATATATTCCTAAATCACTTAAACACTTCCTTTAATACAATTTCATTGAAGATTTAGATGATCAACGGCTGATCTTCAAGGCCTCTCAAAATTTTTAACATTTCGATGTATACTTATTAACATCCCAACTCCTTGGTTCCCAATGAACATTATTCTAAAATCCCTCTCAAACGTATCTGTGTTCTTCATTCGAACCATACAAAACTAACTTAATATGATTACTCCAATCATCCTTAAGCTTCTTAAGCGCGATGTAACAACATCCATATTTCTTCCATCGCTTATCTAATTGCAATATGGTATTCGCATATGCCTTATAATCTCATTAACCCTTTAGGTTTATCTTTACGAGGCCACTAAATTCGTGGGTTATAGGTCCACCATGCTTCTGCTGTGCAACTCTGATATTTATAAAACTTAATATGGATTTTACTTAAATGTCCCTCGACATTATTGCCAATTTCTAATTTCAACCTTGAGCTTATTCAGGAACTAATAATTACAACCCAACATAGTTCCATTAAACCTTGAGATCTAATTGTCTCTTAATTAAATTCAAAACCAGTTCTATTTAAGTTGTTGTGCATATTCAACACATATTCATATACACAATAGTTCAAGATCCCAACATCACTTATGACCTTTGCATAATAGTAGCAAAAAGGTAGATTACTAAGAATAGGAGTTTATATAGCCTCTTGTCTATGACGTGTGCTGCAGTCACATGCCATAAACAAAACTCTACATTAACTCCAACAACTCCAATACTTTCACAATTAATTACTCACTAGTCATATAATCAATTTATACTACAAATCATTTCAATAAATCATGATGTTCCACATACCTCGTCAATACACTTAAGACTCCAAACAACAAAACTTAACATCCCAACCAATGACCATATTTCATCTCATGAATCTTATCTTCATGCCGCTCCCAATATTTAAGTCCATTAGGAAGCTTTTCAATTCATTTAGTATTCTCTTATGCTTTCACCGTATATTATCAACCTCTATACGTGTTATGATCATGGAACCTCAACTTGTAAAGTTAACTTTCTATCACTAGTTTTCGATCAGAACCTTAACTTCCATATATCTCACTTTAAATATTTGTCACTACTGACATTCATATATTTTTATTGCAACCTTAGGTGCAATTTGTTAAATCCTGATTTCCAAATTACTCTTAACTGTGTATTCGTCAGATTATATACCACCCGTTGCTAGAAACTCAATCTTATTCATCAGTTCTTAACTAATTACATTTATAAAATAAATAGTTCATTGTCGTACCTTGTAGTTACTTAATTCATTATCGACTTTCTTCGTTAGTTTACCCTAATTGCATAAAGTGATCAACCATCCCGCTAAAATATGCGTTCTTTGTAATAACTATTTTTTCCAGTCTACTTTATCATACCAAAAATTTACCATATTGGTCAAGTCATTTAAACAACTATCTCAAAATTCATTCTAGTCACATGCTTTAAAAGTCAAACTCTTAACTCCTTTGTACAGATAGTTATTATTTTTCTCACACTACATCTGCCTGAAATTACAATAATACAAGATCTAACGATAGTATTAAACATTACTATGATCATCTTTAGAACATTCTCCCTTCTCTTGGGATTTCTCCCTATGTTCTTAAATCCAAACCTGCTGGATTCTCCTACACTCTTCATCACTCATCGGTGCAGCATTTCTTCCACAATAGGGAGGGAAATATCTAATGGCAAGCCCAACACATTTTCTAGGATGAAGATGTCCTTTTGCTATTGCCTTTTTTGTCGTTTCTATGGCATACTCGTCAGACTTCTTTAAAAGAAAATCCCTTACACCTATCCTTAGGTCATTACTAGCTTTACTCTTAGTAGTCTCGCTAGGATTAGTGCTTTCCTATGGGTGAAGCCACATTTACCAATCTGACGGAGTTCTAGGAGAATCACTTCGTGGGCTACTGGGTTCGGGATGCCATTGGCTCTTAACCGTAGAATCTAATGTCCCTTCGCTAATACTATGAGATGTGTTTGAGTTACCCTTTCTCCTAGACATGATAGGTGGTCGACAGATCTCAAAACCTATAAATAACCAAATATTAATTTCTTAGTCACCTATGCATCAAAAGGACAGGCATGTTTCTATATGCAGACATACATGTTCTGTTCAGTCTATCTAACTTAGTTTGAATTAGGGTCACACGGACACTGTAACTTTTAAAATTTCTTTAAAACCAAAAACTTCGATGTCTTTTTAAAACCAAAAGCTTTTAAAACCTGGCTCTGATACCAATTGAATTGTCACGACTCGGAACTCCCCTCAGATCCGTGATAACCGCCGCGACGTCCCGATAGGCACTTATTACCCGAAATGCCGATCGAAACCCCGCAAGGCTTACGTATCAGTTTTCTTACCTTCCTAGTGAGTAACCATTGCCAAACATCACATTTTAAAGTTTTATTTATCATTTCCAGCTTAAAACAATTAGAAAAAAATTTTTTTGCCTCACATTTATCATTTTGGTCATTTTCACAAAAAAATTCAAATTCGACTAAAATGCCATATGTGAGTAAGAAACACCTATTTTATAATCAAACATAAATTTAGAAGTTCACATCATTCATAAAACGTGAAATTTTTAACCATTTGAATAAAATAATGATATTCAGTAAAATATTCTATTATCTATAAAATAATATTTATAAAAATATACGTAAATAATCTCTTTCAACATAAAAGCAAAACAAATTCTTTTGTACATTGATATAAATAATCAAAGTATAAAATCTCATTTATAGTGACACGTGAGGCCCAAATAATAAAATACTTAAAATAATGAACCTACTGTTTCTGGTGTAGTGAGGCCTACAGTAATCCTTGCGGGTATCGGCTATCTACGAGCTACCCCGAGCCTGAAAGGGTTGGGAGGGAGGTTGGTGAGATTTTACAATCCCAGTGAGTAAACAAATATTACCATAAATATCTAAAGGCGAGTAAATGGAGACAATAAAAGAAACAGTCATAATAAAATATTTCATAAGGTTCTAAATTCATTTCATATTCTATAAAAAAATTTTAATTCATCAAAACATTTATTGAGGCTTATGATTTTCGTAAAAATATCATTTGGTTCATGCCAAAACCATTACTCTCGGATACTTGATCAGAGTATCCTATTGAGTCCGCCAAGGCTGTCGAATATATTTTTATTTAATTAAAAGCACAGCCGTTCCTTGGCGTTGGCTGAGTCGCACCTTCACGTGGGGGTTCAACGTGAAGTGGACTCTATCACTACCCTGAGAGTTACCCCCCTCACGTTTACAACCGGAGTAAATATATCACCGGGTTTATCGTGCCCCTCTAATAGGCTGGTCCACGGAAACCCGCCACTGCAGTGACTAAACCCACCATAACAATAAAAATCCAGTCGCATGACATGACTCACATTTTATTATCCAGCCCCTAAGGCTAAACATATAGTTCTTATAATCAAAACAAAATCTTTAAATTCAGTCATTCATGCTCAATTTATCATAAGTCAATCAAGTAAAAAAATACAATTTATAACATAATTAATACGGGTCTCCAATTACTCATTTTTAAGTAAAAATCTCATATTTCAAAATAATCTACAAAAATATTTCCATTTTACCACGCTTGTTTCCAAAACATCAAAATTTCCTCTTTTGATTCATTTTTCATAATATTCATAAAATAGCATTTAAAATAAACTTTAGATAATTTAAGATAATGATAAGTTTACTCACCTTATGATAGTGGGATTTTTTCGTCGCTATAGACACTTAGCTAAATCCTATTTTTCCTTTTCTACCGATCAATCGCTAATTCCTCGGCCTGCCACCACAATATGTCACCGTATTTATTCCTCCCATATCTATAAATTGAGATCACTAATATTTATAAGTATACAAATATATCTAGCTTACTTTATTTTTATTTCAATTTATTCCTATCATTTCTTTCATCTTTATTATTTTATTAAATCTACATACATATACACATACCATTAAAGTTTTATACACTTTATGTCTTTCTATTTTGTCTAACACTATTTTACTTTTTAACTATTTTTACTTTTCTATTTTTATTTTATTCTATTTTTTTCTTTTTTTCTTCCACCGTCCCATTCTTTTTTTTTCTTCCTTTGTTTTCTTCTTCACGCCATCCTTCACCACCTAAAGTTGCTCATCCCTCTCTCTCCACCGTTGGCAGCCACTAAGGCCACCACTTTCACCCATTTTTCTTTTATTTCTCTCCCATGCAAAACCGTTCACCACTACTCTCACTTTCTCACTCATTTACTACCATTTTTCTGCTCCAAAATCAGCCTCCCCACTCACCCATTTTTTCTGCTGGAATTTCCAGCAATGGATCCTTGTTTTTGTACCTTAATTTCAGCTCTTTTCCTTGACTAATTTGGCAGCATAAGGCTGCTCTTTTCCTCACCTAACCAGCAGCTATAGCTGCCCTCATTTTCAACTTAGATTTTCAATAAAACAAATCACAATTTCAGCTCTAAAATCACAAGTTTTTGGTTCAAGGAAACTACCTCTTTTTCCTCCAAAAGTTTGCTGAAAATCTGCACTTTTTCTTCATAAACAGCAGCCAAAAATCGTGCCTCTTTCAGCTCTTTTTCTTCCTCAGTTTTTTCCTCTCTCTTTCTTTTCTTTTTCTTCTCGGTTTTTCTTCTTTCTTTCTGCTCTCTCTTTAGCCGAGCCTTTTTTCCTTTCCTTTCTCCTTTTTCTTTCTTTGTTTTCTCTCTTCTTGCACGTCTCTTTCTCTTTCCTTCTTTCCAGATTTTCTTCTTTCTTTTTCACCGTCCCTTTCTTTCCTTCTTATCCTTTCTTTTCTTCTTTATTTGGCTGTACCCCTTTTTCCATGGTTTGACCATTCTTTGGTCTCTTGACTAGTAACCGGGCCCCCACTTTTCCTTTCTCCCATTTCTTTTCTTATTTTTCCTTTGCTTCTTTGACTTTCCTTTGCTTTATTTTCCCTTCTTTAATTAATTCTTCTTTTGACTTTTCTTCTTGTCTTTTGTTTTGTCTCCATTCTTTCCTTCAATTCTCATGGCCGGCCCTTTGCTTCTTTTATTTTCTTTGTCCTTCATTTGTTTTGCTTAACTATTCTTTTGTTTCTTTGTCTTGCACCTTCCCTTCCACACATACACACACACACTTTCCTTTGTTTGACTTGTCTTTTTTCTATTTTTTTGTTTCATGTCCAAGTGCATTTGCCTTCTTTGTTTTTCTTTTGCTTTTTATTGTCCCATTTCATATTCTAAATATTAATTTAAGCCTTTAATTATCATAGGATTCAATTAGGCTTAAAAGTGTACTAAGAAACCCTAAAAATTTAATTATCAATCCTTGAAATTTTCATTCCCGATATATGACACGTTGTCACTTTCCAATGAAGTTTTCTCTATTGTAGAGATAGAACTGGGTGAAGTGATCTTCATCAAAGTTGTAGCTCTGTCTCTTAGCTTTCCAATGGTCTAAGAATTTCTGCAATTGAAGTTCAATAGCTTGGGATATGGCTAAAATACTCAAGCATGTATAAAAATATTTCTGAGTTCTTCAACACTTTGCTCTCCAAAAATTAAGTTCAATATTTTTAATTCCTATCCACACTTATTAAATTTCAATTTCCTTCAAAATTATTCTTTATTTCTTCTCCCCCACTTGAATTAGTCATAGTCTCATTTTTCATGACTAATTTTGACATTCAATAAAATATTAATATTTTAATATTATTTTATTAATAAAATATTATTTTATTAATAAAATATTATTTTATTCTAAAATTTTTCACTTATCTTCTTTAGTCTTGAAATGCATTATTATGCATCGATTTGCTTCCGAATCATCCTTTTATCATTCTTTAGCACGTCAATTCTCTTTGATCAATCCTTCATTTTTCCGGGACAATTACGTTGACTACTATATAAAAGTACGGCGTATTACACATTCCCTTGACATGCCGTTGCAATCCCTAATGTTGTTTGTTTTGGCTTCTGTCATTGCTTTATGCCTTTCTTCTGAAAGCATATCTTTTAACCGATCGGCACAAATTTTTTCCTATATGCGTCGAACCAAAGCATTTTGATTTGCAAACAAAACGTATTTTTCCTTCAACAAAATAATAGCGTAATTAAAAAAATTTATACAAATTTATTGAATACAAAAACTTATAATTTAATTGAATAACAAACATAGTACCTGAAATTTATGAAACATTAACTCCTTTATATCATTAGGGACTTTCTTCCATGTCGACCATGGACCATTGAAGTGATTTTTTATAATCCTTGATATTGTAGCAGTGACCCCTCGCTCGAAAAAAGTACTTGTAGAAGATGTTTAAAAAAATTTAATATATTAAAATTTATCACAAATATAACAATTTCATTAACAATATAACAATATAACATATCTTTTCCCAATAGGAGTTATACGTAATCTGTCTGATGGGTCTACAGGAGTCTGTAATCCTACACTAGGCCCTTTACCTCTTAACTTTGCGGATATATTATCTACATTTGCACCTAAATCAATAGATGGGGATCTTCGTAAATCATGAGTAGATGTCTTATTTTCTACCTGCTTTGCGGATGCCCCCAACAATGTTGGTGTCTCATATGGCACATCATGATACTCCTGCTACATCTGTTGTTGAATGGATAGATGAGCAAAGGCAGCAACACTTGTAGGCAAAGACATACTTCCAGAGGCATTTGTTGACGTAGGTCTAGGTTTTGAATGCTTCCCTTTCACCATCGTTTCTGCAATATTTTTTTGTTAAAATCCCAACAAAATTTATTAATATACAATTGAATAAACGTATTCAAATCATCAATTTCCATACAATCAAAGCTGTTATTATATAGATTTAATTTCAACATTTATAAATATTAACTTTCAGCTCAATTGTATATCATGTCCAAATCCTTTAATATTATAACATTAAAGTTAAACAATAATGTTAAAAAAAATATATGAAACCATTATCTTATATGCCTACCATCATCAATTACTGCCAAAATAAGCAAACTCATTTTCTTCATTATTATTACTATCATTATTAAAAGTTTCACAATCATCGTCTTCAAATTGATCTTTATCTTCATCTTCATCTTCATTTTCATCTCTTTCCATGTCATCTTCTTTATCCTCATCTCTTCGCATGTCATCCTCTTCATCCTCAATCAAAACATCAACCTTTTCATAATCACCACGTGATAAACCTGTAAAATTATCAACTTCTTCTTCTGTCGTACCGATAATTGAAGTAGACACATCTTCTTGGTATACTCCTTCATTCAAATCACTTTCATTTTCTCTATCACCACTACTAGGAATGTGAAATATACTCTTAGCTTCTGTTTTAAATACTGCCCACCAATCACGACGATCTCTTTTGTTTGATGGATAACTACAATAATAAACTTGGTGAGCTTGTGCAGCTAAAACAAATGGTTCATTAGTGGCAAGTATTGAGTTGTAGTCAATTTCAACAAGACCATGCACTAGATCAACCTTAATCCTTTTTTCAGTGTCAAACCAATGACACTTAAATAGCACAACTCTGTTTTCAATACCAAAATACTCCAACTCGATTATGTCCACTAAAAGACCATAAAAGTCACATTAATGATCATTGTAAAAACTTCTTTTTATGCAAACCCCATTATTCATAGTCTTATGATTTTGGCTGTATCTAGGGTATGAAACTTGAACCCATTAACAAAGTATCATTTGTAACACCTTATCATACGTCCTGGACCATGAGAGATTTCAATTATATGTGGGTCAATTTCATCTTTACGTTGTGCAACCTGTGAACATTACATACAATTTGTTAAATTAATAATTACATAATTAATGCCTCAATGTTATCAAAATTTCACTTCTAATTTCGTTGCACTTACAAAATTTTTAAACCATTTCACGAATCGTGCATCACATACTTTCTCCAATTCTTCTTTCGAAATATCCACAAAATCTCCCTTGACAGTTTCGTCAAATATCCTATCATCATATCCACAACTTTGTGATTACTTTCATTCTTATGATCAATCATTACCAATTATGGCATAGTGGAACTTACTTTATATATAGGAGCATCTCCTTACAATTCAGTAAAACATATAACTCAGCAGTATAAAACTCATCCTCATCTAAAAATCGAGATTTATCTAATGGACCAAAAGCTCGCCTGGGGTGAGTGAAAATTGAAAGATGACCCTAAGAATCCATCTCTCCCCTATCATCATTACGTGGTACTCTATTTACTCTTGTTCGCACAACAATTTCAAAATACCATGAGCAAAACGAGGATACTTCCTCGATAATATAAGCCTCACAGATAGATTCTTCAACAAAGGCTCGATTTTTGACTTTCTTCTTCAAATGTTGCAGAAACCTAAAAATCACAATATTCATCAAACTTATACAATACTTTAAACTCTTATAATTAACTATATGAAAACAAATAATAATTATAGTACCTCTCAAATGGATACATCCAGCGATATTGGACAGGTCTACCAACCTTCGCCTCGTAAGGTAAATATATCGGTAAATGCTCCATAGAGTCCAAAAAACTAGAAGGAAAGATCTTTTCTAGTTTGCATATAGTTTCACATATTTTTCCTTGCAATGTGTCCATATGATCTACAAGTATTTCAGTTGCACACAAATACCTAAAAAAGTGAGAAATCTTAGTAATCGTTTCCCAAATTGAGTGAGGCACCATATCACGAAAGACAATTGGGAGCAATCTTTGAAAAAATACATGATAGTCATGACTTTTCATCCCATAAAATTCGTGATCAATCTCATTAACACACCGAGAAATGTTCGACGCAAACCCATAAGGTAATCTCCATTGTTTAACCCAAGCATAAACATTTCTTATTTTTTCTTTATTTAACGTGTATGCAGCTTTAGGCTTGTAAAATTTTCTATTATATTCCACCAATTCCAACTCTGACCACTTGCAATACACCTTCAAATCTTGTCATGCCTTTAAGTTGTCTTTTGTCTTTCCCTTAACATCTATCATTGTATTGAATATATTCTTGAAAACATTACATTCAATATGCATCACATCTAAATTGTGACGAATAAAAAGTGTATGCTAATAAGGCATTTCCCAAAATATACTCTTTTTCACCCAATTATAACTTACACCATAACCAGAAATCTTCTGCACACCACATTTTGTTCCGAATGGGAGATGAGGAAGCGAATTCAAACGTGACAAAATTTCCTCACCTGATAATCGAGAAAATAGTAAGTCATTTTCTACTCTTTTTTTTTCATAAATTTGTCTCTCTGCCTCCTAAAAGTATGATTAGCTCACAAGAATTACCGATGACAATAAAAAAAATAAGGTTTCCTACCATGATTCAAGATGAAAGATTTAGAATGTTCCATGCAATATGGACATGATAATCGTCCATGAGTACTCCACCCTGACAACATACTGTAAGTAGAAAAATCATTAATTATCCATAATAATGCTGCCCTTATATGAAAATTTTGTTTCCTATATGCATCATACGTGACAACACCCTAGGTCCACAGTATTATCAACTTATCTATCAAAGGCCTCAAGAAAACATCAATATTTTGACTTGGATTTTTCTCCTCAGAATAACCATATTAAAAAAAATATATTGTTGTTTCATACACATCCATGGGGGCAAATTATACACACAAACCATTACTGGCCAAACAGAATAAGGATTCACATTCGATCCAAATGGATTGAAACTGTCAGCACATAACCCTAGACTGACATTTCTATGTTCCATTGCAAATAACTCATGTGTCCGGTTGAAGTGTTGCCAAGCCTCACCATCAATAGGATGTCTAACAAATCCATCATGACTTTGGTGGTGCGTATGCCACGTCATATGTTTAGTAGTTTTGCATGACATATAAAGCCGTTGAAGCCTGGGTATAACTGGCAAGTAACGTAAAATCTTGTAAGGTTTTTTCTTCTACCTACTCACACTTGAATTCCTCAGTTTATACCTAGGATGCCCACATACCATACAATACTCCAAATTAGTAGTTTACTCATAAAATAACATGCAATTGTTTTTGCAAGCATGAATTTTGATATATCCCAATCCAAGTTTTGCTACCTTTCTCTTAATTCTATAAAAGTCGGTTGGTAAATTTTCATCTGATGGCAACATATTCTTGATTATCTCCAACAGTGTCAAACCCTACTCTATAAAGTAATCACGGTGTCATTCACATACTCGATAAGATGTTTGTATATTGAGAAAGCCAGAGAAAAATCGATAAAAAGACGGTATTGCCCCTAGAAGTGCTGCGAAGTTGATTTATACTTCGAGTTAGTTCAAACGAAATATTTAAAAGGAATTTGAGAATTCTGAAACCCCAAAATCTACTTGGAATGGTAATTCGGAGTTCAAGGTTCAATTTGGAGTCAATCAATAAAATTGACCAGTTAAGGGTAAAACGGTCATTTTGTCATTTAAGGACAAAATGGAGATTTCCATAAAAGATTTTAATCACATTCGACCAAGATCAATTATTTGAAGTATAATATAATTATTGAAGTATAATATGAAGTTTGATAGTGATAAATTAAATTTCTCGATAGTTTTGGAGCACAAGGGCAAAATAGTAATTTTACCACTAAAGGACAAATCGAGAATTTTTAGAAAAGATTTTGATAACAATTGATCAAGATTAATTATTTAGATTATTTAGAACATAATTGAAGTTTAGGAGATGAAGAATATTGATTTCGGTAATTTTTTTGGGACATCGAGGGCAAAACGATAATTTTGCCACCCTAAGGGCAAAATGGTAATTTTGCCTCTTAAGACTTAAACTTTGAGTGTAGAATGAAGTCTTTGATTAAGATTTATCATTTGGGGTACAATTTAAGGTTGAAAAGTGAAAAAGAATTGTAATTCCAGTATTTTTGGAATGTAGGGGTAAAATCGTAATTTTACCATCCCAGGGGTAAAATCGTAATTTTCCACCACCAGGACACTTGTCCAGCCATGGTTATCCCTTATCAACATTTGACTTGTGACAAATCAAGTGGTGGAGAATAAAAGTTAATTATTAAATTAGAAAAAGAAAAATGGGCCAATAAGGTAATGACATGTGGCACCCATTATTATTTTACTATTTTTCCATAAAAATCAGCCCATAAATCTTCACTTTCTTTCCCATAGTCGGCCTAGCATGAACAAAGGCAAGCAAGAAAGAAAACTAGAAACCGTTGGTGAAGAAATCAAAGGAAATTAGTGAGAAATCAAACATTCAAGCTAGATAAGGTAAGATTTCCTAATTTTTACTTGAAATCTATCATACCCATACTTTACTCTTTCATTTCCATGGATAAATTACTTGATTTCATGATGCGTTTGATGATGACCAAATGGGTTTAGAGAGGGAAAGTTGATGGAAATGGTTTGAATTTAAAGTATGTTAGTGTTTTAGGTAGTTAATGTTGTGTGGCATGAAATCAAGTGAAGAAAAATCACCAAACCTTTGGTACCCTCCATGGCCGAATATTGTAGGTTGAGTGGTGATGGTGGATTTGATTTGTTTCAAGAAAATTAGTTAAGGCAATGATGATTTATGGTGGGAAAATTTAATAGGAAAAATTTTATGGTTAATGCCCACCATAGCCGAATTTCATAGTTAGTGTATTGATGATGAAACAATTTCATCTCAAGTGAAATGGATTAAGAAATAATGAATTATGGTGAGTGGATTAAGTGACATTAGTATTTTAAATTGTGGATGATTAATGGTATGAAGAAAATTAGCAAGAAAACAATATATTGTCATTAAACCCCAAAGGGCTGAATTTTCTAGGAGAGAGATTAATGTTAAATTGGTGATATTGTATGGTATTTAGATGGAAATTGATGATTTGTGATATTAGAAATTAAATGGGAAAATTTGGCATGAAAATATGAATTTTTGCCTAATGTATGGACATATATGATTTGTGGCCTAGGACTAGTAAATTAAATAATAATCACAGTCATTGAGGTATTTTGGTTATAATTGGAGTATTGAAAGTGAAATGGATTGAATCGGACTTGAATTGGAGGTTTTAGCAATTTAGACTGTGAATAAGCAAGTTGGGTCGGACACCGCAATTCAGCGATTGTCCAGATATTTCATACTCATTCTCATGTATACATATAGATATGAGCCTGAATTAATTTATAATGGTTTGACACAAATTATTGAATTTTGTGTCATATACGGTGGATAGGTGGTGAGCTATTTGACACGAGTAAAAGATTGTGCCCGCGGACCGAGAATATGAGTATTTCTACTTCTAATACTGTGAGTAAACTTATTATCATTTAATTTATCTAAGGTAGTTTTTATGAAAATTTATAAATTCTATGAAAAATGGATTTAAAAAGGATAAATTTCGTGTTTTATAAATAAATGTGTTTTTATAAAATGGTTTTATAAATTGTTTGAAATTAATGATGAATGTTATTTTTTTTTAAATAGAGTACTTGGAGACTGTGGTTGTTAAGTATGAATTGTATTTTTAATTCAAATGGCTTATGATAGTGTGAGCATGCTTGGCTGGTTTATTGTATTGAAATTACACAAATTGTGGTTTGTCGTGCAAATTAGTTATTATAAAAAAATTACCTTGTTATGCTGTTAAACTATTTTATGATTATGGTGGGGCTGACTTACACTACAGTTGCGGGTTTCCGTGGACCAACCTATTAGAGGGGCATGGTAAACCCGGTTGATTTATTTTACCTCTGTAGGAGAGGCGCGTAGGGTAACTCCTGTGGAGGGGTTTGAGTCCAGTTCACGCTCTACCACCAATGAAAGTGAGATTCAACTAATGCCAAGGGATGGCTGTTTTATATGAATAAGTCGTTTTAATAGCCTTGGCAGACTCGAGTGAATGCTTTGATGACGATCAAGTATCCCCGAGGATGAGTTTTGGTATGAGCCAAATTTTATGAGAAACATAAGCCTTGAAAATCATTTTAATTGAATTATAATTGTTTTCATGGGATGGAATAAATTTCCAAGTTATGAAATGCATATTGGGATGGGGTATTTTATTGTCTCCATTTACTCGGCTTTAGATACTTTAGATGGTATATTTTTACTCACTGGGATTATAAAATCTCACCCCTTATTCCTATACATTTTTCAAGCTAAGGACAGTTTGTAGATAGTTGAGTAGGATGAGAACTAAGCTGGGAACTGCATTATAGAAAGTAAGAGTTCACAGTCTTACATACTCTTGGTCAATTGGGGCCCACGTGTCATTGCAGATCAAATCTTATATTTTGGTTATCTGTATTTCTATTCATACAATTTTACTTTACTTTCATGTGTGGAAAATTATTTACGAATATTTCTATAAAAATTTATTTTACGAGAAAATAGAATATTTTATTTATTATTTTTGAATAGTACTAGTTGCAACAATTTGCTTATAAATGAATGTTTTAGATATCAAAACCTATTTCTAAGTATAAAATATGTGTTTTCCACTTAATTATTACATTTTTAACCTGTCTCGAAATTTTTGACAAAAATGACGAAAACGCCCATGTGAGGAAAATTTTAAAATTTTATTGTTTTTGGACAAAAAAATGATCCGTATTGTTTTGAAACATGATTTTTGTAACGGTCAATCACAAGGGAGGTGAGAAACTGATACAAGAGCCTTGCGAGGTCTCAATAAGGTACTAGGGAGATGAGTGCTTATCGGGATATCGCGACGGTTGTCACGGACTCGAGGGTGGTTCCAGGTCGTGACAAACAGTCTATCAAAACATGATTCACTCAAATTGTACTTTGACTTAACATTTAAAAGTTGTGACAGAGTTGAAAGCGTTGTGTGCTTTGTACAACCTGACCACAAAGGTTCCTCTGCATTGCTTAACAAAGTGTAAAAGGTAGATGCATTTGGATTTGGATCTTTTTCCACAAAAGTTGACTCATTTTCATAACCATCGTTGAAAACAACTTCCAGACCCATAGCATCCCTAACTATTCTAGTATCCGGATTTTCTATTTCCTCATCATATGTAGGTTCTCCATATTCATCATGTTCGTCATTACTAACATTGGGTTGAACTCTATCTCTATTTCTTGATGATTGTCCAACATCATGTTCCCCATGTAAAGTCCAAATTGTGTAAGCACCAGTAAAACCCCTGTTGAGGATGTGCTATATTACCTTATCGGAATCTAGAAACTTGTTGTTACTACATCTTTTGCAAGGGCATCTAATTTTATTCCCCCACATAAATGTAGGATTAGAACGTGCAAAATTAATGAATTCTTCAACTCCATTTACAAATTCTTCTGTAATGTATCCATTAGAAGTTAAGCGACAATTCATCCAAAAGCGATCTCCTGTCATTTTATAATCCTAAGTGTCATAGAATATAACAGTCAAGAGTAATTTCCACTGTTGTTAACAATAAAATTTGTTAACAATGACATTCCAATATATTTTTAAAATATATATCTTAAAAATTAATAACAACTGAAGATAGTATCTATGATTTCATACAGGGATAAAAAAAAAGAACAAGATGGTAAATAAATGTAACTTTATAAATGATTAGATAAATTCATATTAAGGAGCTTATCTATGTATTAATGATTCCAAAATTCATATAAAGTAATGTGACTGACAAAGACAAAAACTATTTGGCTTGTAATTTTGGACTCCTTGTTAAGCATTATGAATTCTACATGAACTCATAAACCTTTTTTTTAACCTAAAATTAATCACAATTCCAACATTATAATGTTCAGGATTGGACCCCAAATGTTTAGTGACAAATCTATCTCATGCTTTTACTCTGGATTAGTCAAAAAACTTAATAAAATTTTAGATCTATTCCAAGCTTTTACAATTAATAGCACAATGTTACAAGTTTCTTAAACTAGACAAAAATTAGATATATTCATATTTGGATTTAGATTAATTTGATTACAAATTAACTTAAAATTGGGGTTGACCCTTTACACATATGAAATATAATATTTTTTCATTCTTGGGTTTTGGTTGAAAGTGTAAGATCCTTTAAATAAATAAAATATAATCTTCTTATTTTTATTGTACATTTCTTAATTCAAATAACATTGACCCAAGCATTATTTGCATAATGGAATTATTGACTAAATCTTTATTTATTTTTTAATTTATTATTTAATAAATAATAATTTCCAATAATATATCAATCCAAAATCGTAAAATATTGTCAAGTTTTGATCATTGGGAATTAAAAAAATCATATTTTACTAAACAGTGGGTTGTACAGGGGGAAGTAGCGCATATATTAGTTTTGTACATGGATAATGATCAAAGGCTCTTTGTATGACCCAATTTGGCATACTATAGTTATCCAGTAGTGACGAGGTTGAAATCAAGTAACCGTCATTTTTAATGAACGTCATTCATCGCTTATCTAAACTTTTCGAAATTTAATTTTCAATCATTGGTGGCATATAATTGACTATCTATACTTTAACGTAAATAACAAAAAACATCAATATGAAAATAAGAATTTTCTTCACTCTTATCTTAAAAGAATTAAATGGAATACAAAAATCGACTTTAACGTTGAAAAGAGAGATGCTCGAAGCTTTGATGCTCAGATGCCGAAAACCAACTTTGAAGAGTAAAGAGTTTTACAGATTTCTACAATTGTTGAATATTTAAAAAAAAACCTTAATGACAACGTTAAATACAAGGGAATTAATCGTGGAAATACCAAGTTCGAATTGAAAATGCTACAGATATATGAAACTAATTTCTCATCATGTCTATTTTCTTTAGAAATATAATGTTATTACTACTATTACTATATATATTCTGATTCCTAAAAACCAAAGCAAACACACAATTTCCAACATGTCAAATATATATATATATATATGAGAAATTCCTATTTTACATCAAAATAAATATCCTGTAGCTGCTTCTTAATTTCCATGGAAACTACCAAGTTCGTAGACAAAGCTGGCAGTAATGAAAAGTTATAGAAGAAACTAACATATTTGCCTATAAGGTTACACATAATTGAAGCAAATACAAAAATCACCATGACATTATGCCTAAAATAATCATGATATCAAGAATCGAAGCAAAAACAGTTAGCTAACGCCCTTTTATCTTGCTGTTTGATGGTTATTGAAGAAGTTAATTGTAAGAATTTTACTGATATTTCGGTAGCACTTGCCAATATTATGGTATATGCTTATTAATTTTCAGTTAAGGTTTTAATGGTCTGTCCTAACTATATGTATGTTCAGGATGAACAGACAACGAAACAAAGGTTAATCCACAAAAGACTGATCAGTTGATAAGCATAGAAAAATTTCATTCACCCGATCCATCCATAACCATCAACATATCCGATAATTTCTATTGAAGCTTACCTCAAATCGGGTAGATCTTAACCCAAAAGTTGCGTTGATTAACTGAATCAAACTCTTTAACCGTGAAACCCAAATTTCTACAATAAAATGGAAGAGTATGTTAGAAACTTTAGTTAAAAGAAGAGCAGCCAAAAATAGGACAAAATCACACAAAACTTTACTTAACTAGGAAACAAAAATTACTACAATAAAATGCTCTTTTCAATCTCAAAATGCACTGCTTCAATGTTGACAGATTGTGAAGTAGGGAGAGAAGACAGGACCCATTTTTGGGGAAAACAAAACAAAATCAGCTTCACAACGAAGAAAGTGGAGAGCGCCGAACTGGTACAGAGATACAATGGAAGAGGGAAATGAGGAAGAGAGAACGAAAAAAAAAACCCTAAACCCACAGACACGAGGAGGACAGATTCAGCCGCTGGCGGTGAGATCTATCGACCCTCAGCTAGCAAGGCGAGGAAGACAGGTTGAACGACAAGAAAAAAGCAGATTCAAGGCGGGATCGCTAGTGATAAGGGAAAGACGACACGGAAGCTGGAAGCGTTTTTAGAGAGAAATGAGAGAGCCGGATAGGTCTAAAGAGAAAATCGAAAAGGGAAATATGGGAGAGAGGAGAAAATTTTGCTTTTATACTTAGGATTTGTAGGCCCAAAACTACGTCGTTTTGGATGAATCAAATATCCCTTCCTATTATTTCCAACGACGTCGTTTTGCCCTATAGATTCGGACAGTGCATTATTGGGAGTAGATCTTGGGCCAACATATTAACTTTGGGTCAGCCTGATCCAATCAAGTAAAAGGTTTAAGTCTTGACCCAAACACAAAAGGAAATTTTTTATCTTTTATTAATAAATTATATTTTTTATATTACTCAATACAAAACATAATGTTATATTACTAAATTTATTGTATACATATATATATATATTTATGACACAAATTATATGTTATATTTTAACAATTATACAAAATTTATATAATTAGTTATCGATATAATTTTATAAAAAGTATGATAAAAAACTAATAAAATTAATAACCCTAATCATCTAAATGAAATTTACTATAACCTTACATATAAAACATATTAATATATATATGTAGGATATAACATATATCTCATATACATACATATATATATATATTAACTTATAAAGTTATATCAATTAAAAAATATAACTTGTACTTTCAGTTTAATACAATAGGTCACATATATAGATTTTTGTTTTAATAATGGAGGTTTATTTATATATATATATATTCTATACCTATCAATATAATTTGTATAGATATATATAATAATTTAAAATAATTTAAATCTATTATATTAATAAGTTTATTATAAATATCCATCTTATTACTTAAAACGTACATAAAGTAACTAATTATAATTTTCAATATAGTAACTAATTACAAAACAAATGTGCATAAAGTGTTATTATTTTTTGTTTAATTGATTATTATATCTTATCATGTATTTGTATAAAATTAAAAAGGTTTTATTTTCTTCTTTTTATTAATTTTCTAATGGTATAAAATTAACTAATTTGGTATTATTAATTTATAATGTATGAATCAATAAAGTTTAAAAAAAATTCATAATTAATTCAAGCAAAACATACTTCAACTTTAAAATTGGCATAAACTTGAATATGTATGAATTTGATTTGATTAATATCTATTTTTTATAAAATACTAATAAATTTTATAAAAAGTATAAAATATTGTTAGAAAAAATTAACTATTTTTATTACTAATAGAAAAATTTCGTTGGAAATTTCCGTTGCTAAAAATTGTTTCCCACGAAAATTTCCATTGGAAACTTTACCAGACTTTCTAATTTTTTTTCTTTCAATTTTCCAACGAATTTCCAACGAAAATATTTTCGTTGGAAAATTCCAACAGATTTCCGTTGGAAATTCCGTTGGAAATGGTGGTATATTATTCTTTTTTGTGACAAAATTTTTTCCAATAGATTTTCAATGGAAAAATTCCATTGAAAATCCGTTGGAAATTCGTCGGAAAAGTAGTTGAAATATTCCAACAAATTCCGTTGGAAACACCATGTTTTTTTGCAGTGTCACAATATAAAAAACGTACCTATGATCCCAAAGATTATGTTTGTTTTGTACCAGTGTGCTAGAGAATGAAGAACTCGAGGAATGAAAAAGTTTCCAAAAAAGAAGCAAAGTGACAACTGAATTCTTATTCAGGTCAAGGAACAGTTACATGTATTTATACAAGGCTACCGTTGGCTGTCAAGAAAGGAAAAATAAAAAAAATAAAAGAAATCTACTACAACAAAATAAATATCTACATATTTACAAATTGATCACATGTGGATTGATACACATGTAACTACCATATTCAACACCCCCCCTCAAGATGAGAATTATGAGCATGAATGTTCAAAATACTCATCTTGTTAAGTAAGAATTGAAATTGTCCTGGTAAGAGTGATTTAGTAAACAAGTCTGCCAGTTGATGAGAAGTTTGCACATAGCTTGGTTTGATAAGTCCAAAAATCACCTTTTCTCTTACAAAATGGCAATCAACCTCTATATGCTTTGTTCTTTCATGAAAAACAGGATTTCTGCCTATACTCAAAGCAGACTAGTTATCACAATATAATTCTACTGCTTCTGAATGAACAACTCCAAAATCTGTCAATAAGAATAGCAGCCAAATAATTTCACCGCACGTTATAGACATTGATCTATACTTTGCTTCAGTAGAGCTTTTAGCTACAACACTTCGTTTCTTTGACTTCCAACTAATCAAATAATCACCAAGGAAGATAGCATAACTTGTCACAGATTTTCTTGTAAGTAAGCAACTGGCCCAATCACTATCACAATAGGCCTTCAATTTTAGTTGTGAAGAAGCAAACATCAGAATTCCCTGACCAGGATAACCTTTCAAGTATCTAAGAATTCTGAAAGCAGCCTGTAAGTGACCATTCCCTAGTTTATCCATAAACTGTGCTAGAACTTGTAACCCATAGACAATATATGGCCTAATAAAGGTCAAATATATTAATTTGCCAATGAGTTGCCTATACATAGTACTATTAACCAACAAATCATCTTTATCAACAGCAACTATCTTGTGATTATATTCCATTGGGGTTGGAGTTGGCTTAGAACCTAACAAACCATGCTCATTAATAAGATCCAGTGCATATTTTCTCTGACACAATAAAATGCCTTTAGGAGATCTAGCTATCTCAATACCTAAGAAATACTTAGGTGAACCAAGGACCTTCAGCTTGAATTTTGACTTCAAATATTGTTTCACTTCAGTTTCAACTTGTGCTACAGAACTGGCTACTAAAATATCATCTACATAGACCAACAAAGCAACAAATTCACCATTATCATATTTATTTGTAAACAAAGAATAATCAGCTTTTGATTGTACGAATCCATACTCAATTAGAGTCTCTGTAAATTTGGCATTCCACTGTCTTGATGCTTGTTTAAGGCCATATAATGATTTTTGGAGTTTACAGACAAATTTAGTCCTTGGTGGACACTCCCCTTAAATGACAAATCCCTGAGGCAGCTCCATATATACATCCTCAACAAGATCACCATTAAGGAAGGCGTTATTAATATCTAATTGGGATAAAAACCAATTATGAATAGCAGCTAATGCAAGGAAAACCCTTACAGTTGTTTGCTTAGTAACAGGGTTAAAAGTGTCTTGATAATCAAAACCTTCCCTTTGGTTGTAGCCTTTGGCTACCAACCTGGCCTTGAATTTGTCTATATTACCATTAGCAAGGAACTTAATTTTGCACACCCACTTGCAACCGACGACTAAAAAATCAGAAGGAATAGCAACCACTTCCCAAGTTTTGTTCTCAACTAAAGCATCTAATTCATCTTGCATAACATTTCTCCACTGAACATGATGTACAGTTTGTGCATATGTGGTAGGCTCATAAACAGAAGACAAACTGGCAATGAAACCTTTATGTGCAGGAGAAAGTTGACTTGTGGACAAGTAATTATTTATTGGATATGTTGTAACATTAGATGTCAATAAGGGTAAATCACAATGATAAGACTCTAGGTATTTAGGTAATGATCTGATGCGATTGCTTTCCCTAAGAATGAAAGAAGTTTCTATTTGTGATGGAATAGAATTTAGCTAAACATCAAATGGAGATGAAGAATCTATAGGAATAGGAAAAGAAAAATCTGATGGTGAAGTAATGTTTGAAGGTGAAATAAGTGAATTTTGTTAAGCATCAAAATGAATGGATGTAGAAGGAAAAATTGGATCATCAAAAATATATGATGAAGGCAAAGAAGTAGAGGTAGGTGAATCCTTGTTACCTAAATGTTTGAAAGGAAAAATGGATTCATAAAACACAACATTCTTGGAAATTAAACACTCATGAGTTTCTAGATCATACAGCTTGTAACCTGTGACACCAAATGAATAGCCAATGAAGATGCATGGTTTAGCTTTAAGATCTAATTTAGTTCTGTTTCTTTGTAGGGTACTAGCAAAACATAAAGAACCAGAGACCCTAAAATGAGAATATGATGGAGATTTGTGATATAACAATTCAAAAGGAGTTTTGTTGTGAAGTAGTAGAAAAGGTATACGATTGATAATATGTGTGGCTGTAAGAACAGAGTCCCCTTAAAATTTAATAGGAAAAGAAGCTTGAAAAAGAAAAGCCCTAACAACATTCAATAAATGTTGATGTTTTCTTTCAACAATGCCATTTTGCTATGGAGTTTCCACACAAGACCTATGATGCACAATTTCAGTTTTCGAATAAAATTTCACTAATCCAAACTCTAGTGCATTATCTGTTCTTAAAACCTGGACTGATGTATGAAACTGGGTATTTATCATTTGACAAAATGCAGGAATTATGATACTAACATCATACTTGACTCTTAATAAGTATAACCAAGTAAATCGAGAATAATCATCAACAATTGTTAAAAAATAATGATGTCTTGATAAAGATGGCGTACAATAAGGCCCCCATATATCTACATGAATTAGTTCAAAGGGTTTTGTAGTAGACTGAGTATGTAAAGGAAAGGGCAATTTGTGCTGCTTAGCTAAGGGACAAATATTGCATTGAGAATTATCCTTACAAATCACATCTAAGCAGCATTCATGAATCTGTTTTATCCTCTATGATTACACATGACCTAATCTATAGTGCCACATATCAAAATCTTGACTCAAAGAACTACAAACAAACTTTGAACAATCATCATGTATCAAATCAGACTCTATAAACTTTGTATTAGCAAACTAAACATTATGAATCCTAGATTTTGAAGAAAGAGAAGTAGAACCATTATGAATAGAAATCAATTCCAGGAATTGTGCATTCATCTATCTTTGTATGATATAAAGTCCAGTAATGACTCTAGCATCCCCAATCACTGTCCATGTAAAAAGATCCTGAATGAGGCAATGATTATCAGCAAAAAAAAAAAAGCATTTGGTTTTATCATTGGTAAGTTTACTAACTGAAACTAAATTGAATTTAAATGAAGGAACCAGGAGAACATTTTTTAGTGTTAAGTTCTAGGAAAGTCTAACAGACCCTAAATGTGTCACAACAACTTTAACTTTATTTGGTAATTCAACAAACATATCATGAACAGGTCTAGAACAACTAAAATGATGTAAGGCACATGAAATGTGATCTATAGCCCCGGTGTCTAAAATCTAGGTGTTATGATTCAATGCAAGCAATTTATGTACAGTAGAATTTACTTAAGGAATAGGTGATGAAATTTTACCTGTTAGTGCAGAGTTTACAAGAGAAGGCTTATTTGAATTATTTTCCTTAGCATCTGCAGTATCACTTTGTTCAAAGATCAATGCCATAAGCTTTTGAATCTGTGCTTTGGTCAAGGGCAGTTGTGAAATCAAATTGGTAGCTGATCCATCATATTCATCCTGCTCAAAAGCACTAACAACACTATTAACTGATGAACCTCCTTTCTTCATATTCCCTTTTGATTTTGTGAACTTAAAGTTCTCTGGGAATCCCATGATGCGATAGCATTTTTCTTTTGAATGTAGTTTTTTACCATAGTGTGAACATACCATATTAGTATTTTTCATTTTTCACTTTGTTACAACAACTGCCATAGTTGAGTTTTCAACAGGGGATTGTAAAATCAAAGATCTTTGTAAGTCTTCCCTGATCACTAAACTATAAGCTTGGTCAATACTAGGGAATGGTTTAAGCATCAAAATATGTGATCTCAGACCTGAGAATGATTCATTTAAACCATTCAAGAATCTAATACCACATCTTTATTCTGTTGATCTGCTTATTTTTTCTAATAATTACTTTTGCAACCCCCACAATCACACTGAGGCAAAGGCCTAAAGTTCTTTAACTCTTGCCAAATTGAATTTAATTTTGTAAAATAAGCATTCACTGACCTTGTTCCTTGCAAGACATTTCCCAATTGAAACTGAAGGATACAAATTTTGGTCTCGTCTGGCTGAGAAAATCAATTCTTCAATGTCTTCTAGATCTCTTTGGCTGAGTCCATCTAAAGGACATTTGATGCAATCTCAAATGTCAATGACTCAAGCAACCAAGTAACTATCAAACTGTTGCATCTGGAGCAGTCTTCAAACAATGAATCTGCCTCACTTGGTTCTTTGATTGTTCCATCGATAAATCCCCTTTTCTTGTGAATTGAGAGGGCATGCAAGAAAGCTCGACTCCAAGACATGTAATTGGTAGCAGTAAGTTTAGGATTTATCACTACTGATCCATGAATATCAGAGTGATGGATGTAATATGGTGATAGTGGATTTTCTACAAATGAAACTTGAGTTCTTGTAGATGAATCTGCCATTCTAAGGTTTTGATTAAAGAAAAAAAGAATTGGTGGATGAAGTAAAAATTGTGAGATAAAATGAAAGAATAGTGGATGAGCTAATCAAGCAGTAGAAGAATTTGATGATGTGAACCTCGATTCTGGCTTCGATCTAGCTCTGATACCATGTTCATTTTGTACCAGTGAGCTAGAGAATGAAGAACTCGAGGAATGAAGAAGCTTCCAGAAAAGAAGCAAAGTGGCAACTGAATTCTTATTCAGGTCAAGGAGCAGTTACATGTATTTATACAAGGCTGCAACTGCCTGTCAAGAAAAGAAAAATAAAAAAATAAAAGAAATTGTACTACAACAAAATAAATATCTGCCTATTTACAAACTGATCAAATGTAGAGTGATACACGTGTAACTACCATATTCAACAGATTATCATTAAAAACAAGATTGTTTCTATGAATCCAAATAGTCTAAAGGATCACAAAAAAAGTCAGTCGCCAAACAAAGTTGCAATTATAATCAGAAATTTTATCATTCCAGGCAATGAAAAGATCACACATCTTACCAAGAAAAACCCCTGAGATGCCTTAAGCTTTAAGTCACAAAGTCCATACTTTCCAAACATCCTGACATTCAATAAATAGGTGGTCAATATACCTAATTTCATAACTACAAATAGGGCCAAGGGTAGAATTATGATTGATAATTCATCTATATAGTAACTCAGCTTTCACAGCAATACGACCTTTCATGACTTGCCAACAAAACATCTCATACTTAGGTGGTGCAAGATTAGCCCATATTAAATTCCAAAACTTACTTTCCCCATCAGAGGCACCAAAAGCATAATAAGTTGATCGATAAAAATTGCTAATAGAGTAAACACCACTAAGGTTCTTTTTCTAAATTATTTTATCTAGTTCATCTTTGATAAGGGAGAAATTCATAATAATTTAATAAGAAGATCCCATTGTCCCTTTTCCCAATCAAAGAGCACTCTTCTTAAAGGAATATTCCAACAACAAAAATAATCAATCTATTCACCATAACCATTAAGAAAGCCATTTTTAGATAAAGAGAGGGTGAAAATTCAAGGAAATGATGATTTAAGGGGTAAACCATCATGCCAAAATTTAATTATATTCTCCATGCCTGGAAAGAATCCAATCCCATTCTTAACAATGCAAGATAAACTATCATTGGAAGTCAAAGGTTTAACAATATTCTTCCAAAGAAAAAACATGTTCCTTAATGAAAAACAAATGGGAAGAAGAGAGTTAGGATTCATACCATTTTTTTCGATAATAGTTTTGTGCCAAAGGCTATCATTTTCCACTCCAAAATGCCATATCTATTTGTGGAGCGTAGCAAAATTTTTAATGTGCAGATTAACAATTCCTGACTCGCCCATCTTTAGGAGAACAAACAAAATCCCAGTTGACGTGGTGCATTTTCCTTCTATTACTAAACAAAATCCCAGTTGACATGGTGCATTTTCCTTCTATTACTATTGCGCTCCAAAGGAATCTTCTTATGATTTTATCAAGCTTGTCTTTAATTTCAATAGGCATCCAAAATAAAGACATGTGATAAACCGGCAACAAAGCAAGGATATAATTAACCAGGATAACTTTGCCACCAGAAGAAAAAAGATTAGCTTTCCAGCTTGCCAATCTTGACTCGAATTTGTCAATGATAGGATTTCATAAGGCCTGTGAATTGAGATGATCACCAATAAGAAGGCCCAGATATGAAACAGGAAATTTATCAACATTTTAGTACATAATTCTAGCCCAGTCATCAAAAAGATTTCTTACCACCCGAATACCATTTAAAAAACTTTGTTGAAAATTAGTTTTCAAACCTGAGATGAGTTGAAAACATAAGAGAATGCGGCAAGTACATAATAAATTGTCCAGGTCTAGTTTGCAGAACAAGATGGTATTGTCCGCAAATTGAAAATGGGAAACCACCAGACCATTCCTTCCAACATTAATAACACGTGGGAATCCTAAAGAGACAACACTATTAATCATCCAATTCAAGGTCTCACCCACAAGATTAAAGAATAAGGGTAAAAGGCACACCCTTGGCAAAAACCTCTATACATTGAAAACTGCTTGGTGGGAGTACCATTAACCAAAAAAGAGGCTTGAGCTGTGGATATGTAAGAATGAATCCATTTACACCATTTGAATCCAAAACCCATTTTGCCCATAAGAAAATCTAAAACTCCCAGTCAATACAATCATAAGCTTTTTGAAAATCAATTTTCAAAATAACACCACTTTCAGAATCCTTTTTCATATGACCAATGATCTCATTGGTAATACGGACACAATCCAGAATTTGTCGACCCTTAGTGAAGGTGAACTTTATCTGGCCAATGATATTCCGCATAACAAGTTTAAGCTTATTAGCCAAGACTTTTGCCATTAGTTTGTAAAGACAGCCCACAAGGTTTATAGGAAGAAAATCATAGACATTTTTCGAATTAGCCTTTTTTGGGAATAAGAGAGTTAAAAGAGGAATTCATTCTTCAATCCAAGGAACCAAAAATCAAAACATAGAGACATCACATCATTCTTGATTCTACCCTACCGATTTTTTAAGAAAGCCATATTGAAGCCATTAGGACCTAGCGCTTTATTGCCATCAGAATTTTCAAGAGTAGACCAAATTTTAGCTTCAGAAAAAGGCTCTTCAAGATGTGAAGCAAAAGAAGAATCCAAAGAGTTTAAAAGAAAATTAAACTCAAAAACTTTAAAGACAGTCCTCTTCTTAAAGCAATTCACAAAAAAGGTAGTAATAAAATTCAAAACAGATTCTGGTTCTGAAAAAACTTTACCATTGATAGAAATTTTATCAATCCAGTTCAATCTTCTTTTGTTGGAAACAACCACGCGAAAGAATTTAGTATTACGATTTCCCTCAAGAAACCACTTAATTTTAGATTTTTGGTGTCAAGAAAATTCCTCCATTTTGTAAAGATTCCATAATTCAACTTTAAGATGAATAAAATCCTCCTTAAGAGATAAATTATTCAAGCCCTGCTGTAAAGCCATAAGTTTCCCCTGAATATGAATCTCTAAAATAGAGATTTTGTCACCCAAATTCCCAAAAGTTGACCGTTGCCACAACTTGATTTTTGGTTTAAAAGATTTAAGCCTTTCCCACAATAGAACTCTGGAACTATTGAAATCAACTATGGCATCCCATTCAAAATTCCTCAGCTCTTGGAAGCCATCATTCTCAAGCCAAAAATTGAAGATCTGGAAAGGCTTAGGACTCCAAGAGTTAAAACCATCACATAAAGAAATAGGATTGTGACTTGAAAGAGATGATGGAAGACATCTCCGCACAAGGTCATGCCAGTTAGGATAGAACTAAAGGTCGATAAGGAATCTGTTAGCCCTGTTAAATGAAGGCGGGTCTCGATTGTTACACCAAGAAAAGCTACCTCCAAATAGAGGAAGATCCAACAAATTAACATCATTGATGAATTCTTGAAAATGAAGAATGGTTCTTTCACTACCCTGCCAACCCAATATCTCCTTATAAGAAAGAACAATATTAAAATCGCCCCCGTAACATTAAGGCAAATTGGACTCATTAATAATCTCGGCAAGTTCAATCCAAATAGATCTTCTGTCATCTTCATCATCAGGGCCATAGATGTTCCCAAAGCCTACCTACCTATCGACCATTTAAGAGTCCTAATTAACAAAATAAGGTGCTTCCTTTCTATTCTAGATTCACAAGAGAAAAAAGAGTCCTACCAAGCAGAAATCAATCCACCAGAAGCACCTTAAAAAAAAAACACAAGCCCAAGAAATACCATTATTATTCCAAGGGCTGCTGAATAAATGGGAATTAATAGATTTCAGTTTAGATTTATTGTTAAAATTATCCACCCACGCAAGTATATGTATAAAAAGATAATACAATTGCAAGTAGAGTATTGATCTCATAAAGAATTGATTTAAAATTTTATTAATTACTAAAATTAGAACAATTTTATTTTATTCAAACAATTAAAAATTGATAACTAATTAAACTAAAAATTAATTGACAAAAGAAAGAAACTAATTAACAATAATTAAAAATCAAAGAAAAAATTTAATTGAATAAAAATGAAATTTAAACAAGCCTAGGATTAAGATATCCCTTTCACTTCTTCTAAATCTTACATTTCTTTCTCTTAACTTATTCCAATAGATTGAATCGCTACCCTAAAGTTCTTAATTATTTATAAGGCTTTCCCGAAACTCTTATGAAAATATCTACTTTAATTAAAACACTGTAGCCCTATGTGACCTGAAATTAAAATAGATTCATTAAGTCCAAGCTCTAATCTTGACTACATATGGCATATAGGTATATCTCTATCCTATACATAAATCAATTTATTCAACCAAGCAAATAAATATGATCATATGTTATTCCAATTTTATTCTTCACTAAACTCCCTTTCCAAAGTTATGTTTAGGTTTCTAAATCAATTTAATTAATGATCAAGGAATTAAAAGCACTGAGGACAAATAAGAATATACAATTCAATTCCATTGAAAATAAGCTAGAAAGAGATTAAAAATTTAGGGTACATGTGAGTTCAATTGCAATCTTAAAAAAAAGAAATTTAGCAACCGTTGTTGATTTCTCACGCAAGTGTACATATCATTAACAAGTAATATAGTAATGAAGTAGAGTATCGTTCCCACAGAGAATTGTTTAATGCCTACTGTTAACTACTAAAATTAACACACCTTAGTTTTATCTAAACAATTAAAATTAAAAAGGAAAATTCAAAACTATTAAACTAATAACTAAAACTAAAACTAATCTAAAATCTATTAATGAATTTATTTTATTAAATGCAAATGACTACCAAACCTAAGATTATGATATCTCTCAATACTTCATCTTATTGTTGTCTCTCTCTCTTAACTCAGTTTAATAGATTAAGTTGCTAACTTAGAATCATAAATTATTTACAAGTCTCTGTCGAGTTTTTTATAAAAATATCTCTCCCAATTAATTTACTATATGTCTATACAAATTATATTGAAGAAAGATTCATTAAGTTTGTGCTCTAATTTTGGCTACATATGGCTCATAGGTGTATGTCTACCTTATATGCGAATCAAACCACCTAATCAACTAAGTGTATTGAATCATACGTTATTTTATTCAAAGTCTACCTAAATCTCCTTCATCAAGATTTAACCTAGGTTTCCATATCAATCTAATTAGTGATTAGGCAATTAGAAGCATTAAGAACAAAATAAAATAAACAACTTAAATCTATCAAACATAAGTAAAAAAGTGATAAATAAATCAGACTATATATTGAGTTCAATCATAATTTTAAATTAAAAAATTTAGTTCCTCATCAAGTCATATATCATCATTGAATAAAATTTAAACATTAAAATCAAAACCAAGAAACTAAGAGAATAAAAGAAAATAAAGAAACTCAAGAATTGTATTCTTGATCTCCAAATCTCCTTGAATCCTTCAAATTCTTCTTAACTTCAAGGACTTTATGGCTTGACTCTCAGTTGTTAATCTGGTGTTTCTTTGTTCTTTCGTTCATATCCTTTAAGTCCTCTAAAAGGTTGTTTCTATAGGTTTTGAAGTAAGGCAAAGTTGGGTGAAGAAAGAAGTCAATTCCAATTAGACTTATGTGAGTTGTAGTCTTGCCCAATTAATTAATAAAAATCATAGTTGCTCTAAGACTGCTATAGTGCATCAATTTTGACATGATTTTAAACCATATTCCAAGCCGAACTAGGTGAAGTATAAACATGAAGTTGTATATTTTTCTCTTATCTTTCCAATGGTCCAAGAAGTGCATCATTTGGAGCTCTGTAGAGAAAGTTATGGCTGAAATACCGAAGTATATGCAATAAAAGTCTACACCTTAAAATTGCTCTTCTTTTTCTCTTAAAATTTTCCTTTCGTCAAATACCTACAAAAGCATAATTAGATCAATAACAACTTATCTTAACCACATTAATACCAAATTAAGTATAAAATTAACCGTGATTAGATTGACTCACCTAAAATAACTAATTTAAAATAATTAAATAAAATCTACTACTTTCTATGCATTACTACAAAAACTAAGCTAAATTACTATCAAAATTAAGTCCAAATAACTCTCTATCATAGAGTTATCAGCAACTCATAATTGCAATAATAAATAAAAACATACGAAGTTTAGCTATCAAGAGTAACAAGAATAATAAAAGCTAAGGAAGAAGAAAATAAACAAATTTTGTAGCCTTGATCTTCAATCTTCAACCTTAACCTTTAACTTCTTGAATCTCTCTTAGGATTTTCTTTTTACAGCTAGCTTCTTCTCAAGTTATCTATTTATAATTGAAACTAATTAACCTAATTTGTCCTAAACTTAACTATTTTAGCCTAATGACTCTTACTTTGGGCTCAGAAAAGCGTAGAACCCATAGGACTTAAGTCAACCTGAATCCTTTTCTTTCTCTCAGCAACTTATTCAAATTTTTCTCTTCAACGTCGTGGCGAACCCCATCAGTGCCCCGATGCTCCCTTGGCTTCAAGCCTTCTCTTATTGACTACTACATTGTCAACTTTCAATACAATTTTCTCTATCATCGAGGCAAAAATGGGCAAAGAAACCTAAATGAAAGTTGTGACTTTGTAATTTAGCTTTTCATTGGTCAAGAATTACTTCATTTGGAATTGAGATTGACATTGGGATTGAAAGTTATGCTCAAATTACTGTGATGTGTACAAACAAAGCCTAAGCTCTGTAAATGCTTTTCTTCACCAAATCGAGCCTTCTTCCTTTAGAGTCTTATAAAAATATAAAAACTAATAAAAATTAACTAAACTAAGGCAAACAAACATAAAATTAGCATAAAATAAAATAACTTAAAAAAATAAACTAATTAGGAAAATAACTAAAAATAACTAAATCATATTATAAACTCAAGAACTTAAATAACTTTTAAGAACAATTTTGAGATTAAAATAATTATATTTTATACAATTATCAAGACTCTTGTAAAAACACTATATTCGACTTAACTGATAAGATTTTCCTTTTAAAATTTTTTTTTTCACCACTATTCATCCCTTTGACATTTTGTGTGAGAAGTAGCATAGGGAAAAAAACTGCAAGACACATAGAAAAGATTACATATCATGATAGATCTCTATATCAACCAAGGCATCAATAATCTGAGGACTCAGGTCATGAAAAAAAACTCCAAAGCTATTAGCCAATTTTACAAAATCAGTGGTTTCTCTTTTAATAATCGAATTTCTATGGGCAATGTTTGCATCAAAAACAAAATTGTCCCTAGGTAAAATGGCATGGGACTTAGAATCACTCAAACCAACAAAAATGCCTTCTCTCAGCTTCTTCTTTCTTCTTTAGTCGAACCTCACTTCTCTTTATTTTTGTGCACTAACAAAATCTTAAGAGAGGAACCCTTTGATCAATTCCTTTTAATGCAATAAATTAAAGAAACCCAAAGAATTAAACTTTTTTTACCAACTAACCTATTATCACCTGAAATAGGAGTATCCAAAAGATTAAAAGTACTACCTAGATTTAGAGAAAAATTAAAAATCATGACCTAAAGAAAAAATTATGGGTGGAGAAGGGGTAATTGGTGTAGCTTGCAATGGGGTAATAGACACCTTTTTAGAAGCTTCTTTTGAAACAAAATTAGCCACCACTATATCTATAGAGTTGAAATCATCAGCCACCAAGTACTTTGAAATTTCAAAAACAACCATGGGAGGAACTTGCTTTTCAAAAACTGCCGATGATTGGGACCCATTAACGATTTCTTCCTGCTACCCTTTTCCCAAATTTAACCTTTCCCCAACCACCCTTAAAGGATTTATGAGACTTGTTTTTAACCTTTTGCTTTAATTTCTTGCTTACTTTTTTGGCTTTAGTAGAAAAATGAATTGAAGGAATTGTAGGTCTAGAAAGACAAAGATAAGGATTAAGAGAAAAAACCCTTTGAGTCTAACGAGTTTAGGCTATTACCCAAAGATAGCTTCCAATATGAGCCCAAGACAAAAGCAATCCCCAATTGGTCCAAAACAATACAAGGGTAAATAAAAGGCCTATTCTCGTAAGGAAATATGTGGTCCACTTTACCATCAACCTTAAGATCCAAATTAAAACTACTAACATTATCAGGACTTTCCCCATAATTCGAAAGCCACTTTTTGGGACCTAGTAAATCATTGCATGAAACTATATCTCCACCATTTGCTCCATAGGCTAATGCATGAAGAAACTGAGGAAAATGTGGTATAATAATCAAATCTTGAGAATGAAGTTGGTGACTACTAGGCTCCCTAAATGCTTCACTAGAACAACCATTATCAATCAAAACTCCTTCAGTCGGAAGATAAAGAACCTTATCATTGACTTCATCAACGTCCCTCTATTATTCCTCCATTATCTAATTTGAATAAGAACTTAATGAAGACTTATTAGAAGAAGAAATTCTAACAGTATAAAAAATTTTGTTTGAAATTCCTCATTAAATATGAATAACTGAAAGGCTTTTAAGAAATAAACTCAACCATTAATAATAACTTTACCAAAGAAAGGAAAAACACAATCCTTTGATTTCTCAATCATGATACAAGCAAACTCAAACCTTTCCATGGAAAAATAGCTTTATTTATCATCACAAAGAAGCCCTAGTGATCACTTAATGCTTTAAAAACATTAGAATGCCATAAGTGAATCGGTAATCCTTCAATATTGATCCAAATTAAATTCTCTTTAGGTGTATGTCCATAATCATAAGGAGAAATAGAGGCAAACCAGTGCTTAAACATATCGAAACACTCATTAATCAGAGTTATCATCTCATTTTTATCATAGAAAGTAATGATAACTTTCTTGTTACCGGTATGATGAAGACAAACCTAAATATCTTGATGAAAAAGTTGAGATTTGATAAGACCCAACTAAAATCATCTATCAAAAAAACCAAAAATACACATATCAACCCACTCCATATTTTGTAATGGCACCATTAATCTGTAAAAATTATCCTCCAGGGATGGGTTTTCAGTAGGAGGATGAATAGTAGGGCTAAACTTAGCCTCAAAACTATCCATCTAAATCCCATCGCCACTAACAAGGGCTTATTTGTAAGTTTTAACAAGATCATAACCATGATAATGATAGGCAGGTTTTGATGAGCCAGCACCAAGAGAAACAAGTCTTTGTACAGATTAAGACATATCCTTGCAAGCCAATGAAACTTTAATTAAGCCCCCATTAAAAGATAATTTGCTACCATCCTTGTGTGCTTTCTATTACTCCAATTCCTATTGAAACCTAACAAAGGCATAAGTGGATGACCAATTCTTTTTGCCAAGAGACAGATTGACCATAAAAACATCAAGGACTTCACCAAATCTACTAAACAGATACTTGATATCCCTTTTCAAAATATTCAATGGAAGATTCCTAACATGAACAGAAAAGAGGTTACTCCTCCATTTGTCAATGCTTTTCACGATTTTATAAGTCCAAGTTTGATCAACACCCTACTTGGTTCCAGCCCTTCTTTAATCATTTTGTCTTCATACTTCCTTTCACATTTGACTCTCTATTTGCTTAATTTTTAATTTGGTTTCTTATTTTATTTTAGGATCTTACAACTGAACCCATAATTTTTTATAAATAATCTACCCTAAAGGATTGATTGAAGATGGCTATAAACAATTTATGGGAAATATTATAGGGTTTTGGATGCATTTATCCTTAAGGGGAAGAATTTTGGGTTTGTTAGGTATGAACACTAGTTAAGCTAGAACAACCACTTAGAATGAACTGTGACTCTTGGATCATAAAGTACAAGGTATATATTACTTGATTAAACCCAAAAGAACTCACTATAGAGAAGGAAATCATATCAAAACAAAGTTCTTTTCAATGAAAGAAGGGGAAAATGTGTAAAAATTTGATAGAATATGAGTGCATTATTGAGCTTATAAAAGAGAAAGAGAGAAAGGGGATTAAAGTGAGAAGGATTTTTAGATGTTGGTGAGATGGTTTTCATGGATTGAGTGATCGTGGGTTTGATCTAGATTGGTTGAGTAGCAAACTCAATGGGTAAACCTCTAAAGCCGAATTGCACTATTATTTACTTAATGGATGGGCTTAAGAAGGCAAATGATGGATAGGCTTGATTCAAGTCCTATAAAGGAAATAAAGAAGTTTTTTTAAGAATAGGGATGGTGTAAAGACCACTAAGCGAATATATAGGGGAAATTAAGGCTACATTTTTTATGCCCATATTCATAACAGATGGAAACCTTTTGATGAACTAGAATTAAAAGGGCAAAATAAAATGGCAAAATAAGTAATTGGAAAAAATGTGAGTCAGAAGAACAAAACAAAAAGACGTAGAGCGCTGAACTTCATAGCTAATGCCTCATTGTAAAATGATGATTTTATCAATAGAAACGTCGTGATAAGGAAGAAGGTGGAGGAAATTTGGGGCATGTGTAAATAATTAAGCCTTGTTGGTTTTTTATTTAATTAATTCTTTCAAAATTTGATATGCTTATGGGAGATGTATGATCTTTTATTGTAGAAAGGCATGTCACTTTGATAATTAGAAAGATAAATTTGTTGAATAAATGTATTTGTATAATGAAGAGACATATTGGTGATGTTTCACTATCTATAAATATCCATCTCCTCATTTTTGAAAAGTACTTTTTTATCTCTTATATCTTGACTTCAGTTATTCTTCTAATCCCCTTTTTCTCAAAAGTTCAAACAAAGCATTCCATATTTCCAAAACTCTATTCTTCTTCATTCTAAAATTCTTTCAAAAGCAATTAAAAGATTTATGAGTTCATCTAATTTTCTATTTGAGTGCACATTAGAAGATCCTTTAATGGTTTATTATATCGTAGGAGTAAGACGTCATCAATTGTTATTTGCACCGAGGTAGCAATCAAAATATACTCAAGTCAACATCTTCTATAACGTGACTCGAACCATTTTTCACATTCCAAACTTTTTCTTATTTCTTTTTGTTGTTAACTGTTGAGTCTTTGGTATTTCTTCGTGCATTATTCTTTATATTTTTTTGAATAAAAAGTCCAAAAATTTCAAAGTTGATCTATTTTCAGGATTTAAAAAAATGGTTTCAATTGAAGAATAAATTTCTGCAAAGCTGAAGAAATTCTTTAGGCATAATTTTGTAGATGGTAGAATCAAATGAGTTATAGGTTAACAATTTTAGGACTTTATTATGTTATCTTCAATACTATTGTTTCTTCAATTGAAAATCCCGATCTTGTTGATCTTGCAAATAAAAACCTTGATTCTAACTTAACTGAGAACACAAGCACACAAACACAATTATAAGAATTATCTTTTTCATGGCCGTATTTTGTCTACTTTGTCTAGTAATCTTTATGATATCTTCTACACTACAAAAATTGTCATGAATTGTGGGAAGCGTTATAAAAGAAATATGATAAAGAGGATGAAAGTCTTGATAACTACATTATAAGAAAATATATTGACTTCAAAATGACTGATAATAAATCTATAATGGAACAAGTACACTTTTTTCAAGTTCTTATTCATCAGTTGAACCAAAAAAAAGATTGCATGTGTGAAACATTTCACGTGGGTGCCTTCCTTGAAATACTTCCTCCAAAGTAGAAATCGTTTGCTTTGTCCCTAAAACACAAGCATGAGACTTTGACTATAGACAATTTAATTTTTTTTTTCTCTTCAAATTTAAGAAAAATAGAGAGAAAGGTAAAATGTCCAATGAGTTTGAGGGCAAAGTAAACATTGTAAAAGGGAAAAATTCAAACACGAAAAAAAAAAGAAGTTTTCAAAAGATTATTTTTGTAAACAATAACCATTTAGTGTCAACAAGAAAAAAAAAAGATACTGCTTTATTTGTGGAAAACTGGGACAGCTGCAAGAGTTTGTCAACATTGCAAAGGCCAGAAAACATCTAAGACACTAGTCTCATAAGTCAACGTTGTGACTAGTGAGAATGATAAAAAGTATGTTTCAAACATTCCTGTAGTCAATTTAGTGTGTGAATCTACTAATTGGTGGTTGATACCAATGCTAATATCCATGTTTGTACTGACCAATCTATATTTTTAAAATATTAGGTCATTGATGGAAAATACGTGAACATGGGTAATTCTACGATTGCATAAGTGAAAAGAGATGGAAAGATAGATATATTGTTGACTTTTGAGAATACCTTGTCTTTTTATAAAGTGCAAAATGTGCCCAACATTAGAAAGAATTTGGTTAGCGATTTTTTTTTCTTTGGAGATGGTTATAAATTATTGTTTGAATCTAATAAAGTTGTAATTTGTAGAAATGAGTATCCGAGGGTCTCTTCAAGTTAAATGTGTGGAATGCTTTTTTGTCATGGTAATTAAAGTAATAATAGTTTTTGTGACATCCCCTTCGGGGGCAACACATCTAAGGTATTGGCATGGTCATTTAAGGCATATTAATAATATGTCTATTGAGAGAATGATAAATTTGGATCTTATTCATAAATCCGACATAAACATGTATGAAAAATGTGAAATTTTTTTATAATCTAAATTATATAGCAAGCCTTTTAAATTTATAGCTAGAAAATTTGCAATCTTAAAGTTAATACATAATGTCTATGACAATCAAGTTTGCTCTAGGAATGTTAAGAGATACCTTATTACTTTCATAGATAATTTTTCTAAATATTGTTATGTCATTCTAATTAAAACAAAAGATAAGGCTTTGGCAATGTTTATTACATATAAAAATGAAGTTGAAAATTAGAAAGAAAAATGAATCAAAATTCTTCATTCAAATAAAGGAGGAGAATATGTTCTAGAGTTTTCAAACTTCTGTAATGAGAATGGAATTATCTGTCAAGTATCCCCCTGTAAAACCCGACCCTATAAATACATGTCATGACATACATGCAATGAATAACTTGTTTGTATGTTAGGAAAGTCTCAAAGAATAGCTAAAACTCGGTATTGTACCAAATGGTACACTCAAGTTGATTTAACCTCGAATTAGTTCAAATAAGAATTTTAAGATGAAATTTAATATTTCACAGTCTAGGAATGACTTAAAATGATGTTTTGGAGTTCGAGGGTTAATTTGGGATGAAACTGAAAATTTTGATGTCTAGGGGTAAAATCGTCATTTTGCCACCTGAGACAATAAATTGACCATGGAGTGAAATTTTTGATCAATATTGACTATTTGGAGTATAATTTGATGATAGGAAGTGAAAATTTTCAATTTCGGCAGTTTTCGGAACATAGGGGCAAAACGGTAATTTTATCGTCCCAAGGGTAAAATCGTAATTTTCACCACTCAAAACTTGTCAAAATCTTAGAATTTATACATTTTTGGTATGAATGATCATGGTATTTCAAGTGGTGAAAATTTGAAGTTTAAAAGATGAAATTTTAAAAATGGGTCCACGGGAAAGTGACATGTGGCATTTTTAAATGAAATAATATTATTTTATTCAAACAAGCCCATTTAAGCTTCAGCTGATGAGGGGCACGACCCAAAGGAGAAAATAAGAGAGAAAATAGAGAAAAAAAGGAAGAAAAAAGAAAAACCAAAGAAAAGCTTGAAATTTGACGGAAGATTCGCGGTTTTCGCCCGTTTTCGTGTCTAACGGTAAGATTTTTCGACTTTGGCTTGGTTTCTACCTTTCCCATGCTTTTGTTTTCATTTTCCATGCTTCAAGAGAGAGATCACAGAATAGATCTAAGTGCTGGACCGAATTTGAGGGGAGAGATTTTGGATTTTTCAAGTTTCGATTCTTAGCTAAATCGGTAGTTTCGGTTAGTTAGAGTTGTTTAGAAATTAAATTGGACTCGAAAGCATAGAATTTTCACAATACCCACTCTAGGCTGAATCTTCAATGCTGTCCAATGGTGATGAATTGATTTTTATTCAAATGGATTGAAGGGAAAATGATGAAAAATGACTAATTGTGCTAGAAAAACAAAGTAGAAAATTTACCGGGCGAATGTCCCATTTTAACCGAATTTTTGAGGGAAGAAAGTGACCTGAATTTAGTGATTCCAGAGGGTTATAAGCAGGCATTTGATGGTTAAAAATATTGGAGAGAGAATAGGACGATTTAGAGCAAAAATGGAGCGCGTTAGCAATTTATCGGGTAAAGTACCGAAAATAGGCTAGTACCGCGTTTAAGCCGTTTTAGGCCGTTGTATTTCATGCCATGCATTAATATAGGATTTAAATCAATTATATAGTGATTTAGCATAAATGTGTTGAATTGTGTAATTTTTACAATGTGTATAGGAGGAGAGCCTTCTGGTAAAGGCAAGGAAGTTGTGCCCGACAAACAGTAATCGGGGCACCTAAAAAGCCTTAAATTTGTGCAAACGGTGAGTAAACTTATTATTATTGTAAATTATCTAAAGTCTATTTTAAATTGTTATTTGTGAATTCTATGCAAAAATGACTTTAAAAGAAAAACTTTGCTGTATACAAATAAATAGATTAAAATGTGAATATGTGATTTTAGTCAAAAATGGAGTAGTTTGGAGGCCGTAAATTGTATTACAAATGATGTTTTCATTCAATAGGCTTATGAGTATGTGTATATATGTGGCTATGTTTGAAATGTTATTGGGAATAAATGTAAGTTGGATTTTTACTATGCAGGCTGGGTAAATAAATAAAAGCCACGTTATACTGTCAAAATTTTATTAAATTGGTGGGTTTAGTCACTGCAGTGGCGGGTTTCTGTGGACCGCCTATTAGAGGGGCACGGAAAACCCGGTTATATAGTTACTCCGGTTGTAGAGGCGAGGAGAGTAACTCCCGGGGTAGTGTTAGAGTTCACTTCACGTAGAACCCACACGTGAATGTGTATCTCGGCCAACGCCAAGGAACGGCTTGTTTTAAAAACTAAAGTGTGTTTAATGTGTAACTGTTTTGACTACCTTGGCGGACTCGGTTAGATACCTCGGCCAAGGTATCCCCGAGAACTAGTTTTGGCTTGAGCCATGATTTTAATAAAAGTCATAAGCCTTAACAATTGTTTTGATAAATCATAAATATTTCTTGATTTAAGAAATAAAATGAAACTTTATGAAATGATTTGAAATAGCTATTTAAATTTGCCTCCATTTTACTTACTTTTAGATGTTTATAATAATGTTTGTTTACTCATTGGGATTGCAAAATCTCACCCACCTCCCATCCAAACATTTCAGGCCTGTGGTAGCTCGTAGATACCAGATTTTGTCGAGGACTATCGTAGATCGTCTTCCCACGACAGATAGTAGGTGTACTACCATTGTCGTATTTGTATAGTTATGGGCCCACCGGTCATTGTAATTATTATTGTACATTATGACTTTGTAACTTAATGTATGTATGAATTTATTTTACTTTCACGCTATAAAAATTACTTATACGCGTGTCTATAAAAATTATTTTATAAGAAAATGGAATATTTTTATCAATATTTTTGAATAGTAAATTGTGACTTTAAACCCTTGAAAAAGAAGGTTTCGGACTTCCGATTTCAAATCCGATTTCAAATTATGTTTTCTGGATGCATAAACTATATTTTTACCAGATTTTAATATTTTCGTCGAAAAATGACCAAAATACCCCTGTGAGTCAGATTTTATAGTTTGATTTATTTAAGCCAGAAAGGAGTGGTAAACCCTCAAAAGGGTATGTTTGAAAAGAATTACTCACAGGGAAGGCTAGAAACTGGTACGTAAGCCTTACGGGGTTCCAGTTGGCATTCCGGATAATGAGTGTCAATTGGGACGTCGTGGCGGTTGTCATGGGCCCGAGGGAAGTTCCGGGTCGTGACAATTCGATTGGTATCAGAGCTGTTGGTTTAAAAGCTTATGGTTTTGAAAGAAATTTTGATTTTTAAGGTTTTTGGATTTAAAGTTATTTTAAAATAAATTACAATGTCAGTGTGGCCCAGTTAAGATTAGTTTGTTGCATATAGAGTTTTAAGTTGTCTAAACCAATTCCGTTCTTTTTGTAGATCATTATGCCTCCTCGACGTGAGCTACCACCTATTCCTAGACCTACCGGTAGGGGGAGAGGTCGCCCTAGACTGAATCTGTCGGATCTTGTGGAAGAGGAATCGGCTGCGTCTTCTTATAGAGTAGCATCTGCTACAGAGCAGCATGATAGTCCCCCACATCCTATACCTCCTCCACCACCTGTTGCTACTCCTGGTCTACCCGTCATGTCACCTGAGGCAGCCCAGTTACTAGCAATATTTCTTACCGCGATGGCTGGTCAGGCTCAAGCTAGTCAGGTTCCGCCGGTAGTGCCTCCAGTTGCTCCTACAGTTCAACAGGCACAGGATGTGTCTATCTCCAAGAAACTGAAGGAGGCTAGGCAGCTTGGTTGCGTTTCGTTTACTGGTGAGTTGGATGCGACCATAGATAGGGATTGGATTATTCAGGTATCAGAGACTATGGCGGATATGGGATTAGATGATGAGATGAGGTTAAAGGTGGCTACACGATTACTTGAGAAGAGAGCCCGTACTTGGTGGAGTTCAGTGAAGTCCCGCTCTCCTACACCACTGACTTGGACAGATTTCCTCCGAGAGTTCGATGGTCAGTACTACACTTATTTTCATCAGAAGGAGAAAAAGAGAGAGTTTTTGAGCTTGAAACAGGGGAATATGACCATTGAGGAGTATGAGACTCGTTTTAACGAGCTGATGCCTTATGTACCTGAGTTGGTGAGATTGGAACAAGACCAGGTAAACTACTTTGAGGAGGGACTCCGTAACGAGATTCGGGAGCGTATGATAGTGACCGGTAAGGAGCCGTACAAAGAAGTTGTGCAGATGGCTTTACGGGCTGAGAAGCTCGCTACTGAGAATAGACGGATCCGAGCTGAGTTCTCAAAGAGAAGGAATCCGCCTACATTCCCGGGTCAGTCTTCAAAGAGAGGCAGAGATTCGACATCTACTGCGGGAAGTACTACCTCAGCATCTGTGGCATCGACGAGACCTCCATCTCAGCAGTCACAACCGAGATCTACTAGATTCGGTCGACCGGTAATGAGTAGTCAGGGGAGGACTTCAGAAGGATTGGACAAGTGCCGTAATTACGGAGGATTTCGTGTTGGGTCTTGTAGAGAGGCTGTAAAGTGATTTCAATGCAGTCAACAGGGGCATATGAGGAGAGATTGTCCTCAGTTGAGACGAGGTACGATGACTACTTCTACTCCTTCAACTCGTCCTAGTATACCGCGGAGAGACGCTTCGGGATCACAGTCCAGACAAGGCCCAGTGATACGGTCAGGCATGGGGAGTAATACCCCAGAGCAGCCATCTTCTAGACCACAGCCTCAGATTTCGACCAGGGTTTTCGTAGTGATTGAGGATGAAGCCCGAGTTCGACCTAGCACTGTGACAGGTACTATGATTGTGTTTGATAGAGATGCACATATTTTGATAGATTCGGGTTCTGATAGATCATATGTGAGTGTATCATTTGCCTCATTCTCAGATAGGAACTTGTCACCACTAAAGGAGGAGATTGTAGCGCACACCCTTTTGGGAGAGCAGTTGGTTAGAAATATGTGTTATAGGGATTGTGGAGTTAGAATAGGTGGAGAAGAGTTTAGGGGTGACTTAATTCCTTTAGAGATCCGAGACTTTGATTTGATTTTGGGCATGGATTGGTTGAGTGCACACCGAGCGAACGTAGATTGTTTTCGAAAAGAAGTAGTGCTTCGGAATTCTGAGGGAGCAGAGGTGATATTTGTAGGGGAACGTCGAGTTTTACCATTTTGTGTAATCTCGGCAATTAAAGCATTGAAAATGGTGCATAAAGGGTATCCAACTTACTTGGCTTATGTGGTTGATGCTACAAGAGGGGAACCTAAGCTAGAAGATGTCCCTATAGTGAGTGAGTTCTCGAACGTGTTTCCTGATGAGTTACCGGGACTACCTCCAGATAGAGAGCTTGAGTTCCCTATTGACTTACTTCCGGGTACCGCACCTATTTCTATTCCCCCGTACAGAATGGCTCCGGTAGAACTAAAGGAACTGAAAGTTCAGTTGCAAGACCTAGTAGATAAAGGTTTCATTCGTCCTAGTATTTCACCTTGGGGAGCACCGGTTTTATTTGTTAAGAAAAAGGATGGCACTTTTCGATTGTGTATCGACTATCGTCAGCTTAACCGAGTGACCATCAAGAACAAGTATCCTCTGCCTAGGATTGATGATTTATTTGATCAGTTGAGAGGTGCTATGGTGTTCTCCAAGATTGATTTGAGGTCTGGGTATTATCAGTTGAAGATTAAGGAGCAGGATGTACCCAAGACTGCATTTAGGACGAGATATGGGCATTATGAGTTTCTGGTGATGCCATTTGGTTTGACTAATGCCCCGGCAGCTTTTATGGATCTCATGAACAGGGTGTTCCATCCTTATTTGGACAAATTTGTTATTGTGTTCATTGATGATATCTTGATTTACTCGAGAGATAATGATGAGCATGCTGCCCACTTACGTACAGTATTGCAGACTTTGCGGGAAAAACAGTTGTATGCAAAGTTTTCAAAGTGTGAGTTTTGGTTACAGGAAGTGGTATTCTTGGGACACGTAGTATCGGGAGCAGGAATTTATGTTGATCCCAAGAAAATAGAGGCGATTGTGCAATGGGAGCAACCACGGACAGTGACGGAGATCCGTAGTTTCCTCGGATTAGCCGGTTACTATCGGAGGTTTGTTCAGGGATTTTCCTTGATAGCAGCTCATTTGACCCGTTTGACTCGTAAGGGAGTTAAATTTGTGTGGGATGATCTCTGTGAGAGTCGGTTTCAGGAGCTGAAGACCCGATTGACATCCGCTCCCGTGTTAACACTTCCTGTAAGTGGTAAGGAATTTGTAGTATATAATGATGCCTCTAAGATGGGATTAGGGTGTGTACTGATGCAAGATGAGAAGGTGATAGCCTATGCTTCCCGGCAACTGAAAAAGCATGAGGTAAATTACCCTACCCATGATTTGGAGTTAGCAGTGGTAGTGTTCGCACTGAAAATTTGGAGGCATTACTTGTATGGTGAGCATTGTCGTATCTTTACAGATCACAAGAGTTTAAAATATTTGCTCACTCAGAAAGAGCTGAATTTGAGGCAAAGGCGATGGTTGGAATTGATAAAAGATTATGACTTGGTGATAGACTATCATCCGGGTAAGGCGAACGTTGTTGCTGATGCCTTAAGTCATAAGTCTTCATTGTCTTTAGCTACACTTCAGAGTTGTTATTTTCCAGTTTTATTAGAGATGAAATCTCTCGGGGTCCAGTTGGGAAATGGTGAAGGTGGATCCTTACTGGCAAGTTTTATTGTGCGACCTACATTGCTCAATCAAATCAAGGACATTCAGAGGTTCGATAACGAGTTAAGGAAGGAAGCGCAAAAATTGATAGATGGGGGTGTTAGTGATTTCAGGCTCGGGGATGATGATATTTGGATGTTTAAAGACCGAGTCTGTGTTCTTGAAGGGAACCAGTTGAGGCAGGCAATTATGGAAGAAGCTCATTCATCCGCCTATGTATTACATCCCGGAAGCACCAAGATGTATTGGACTATACGGGACAGTTATTGGTGGCCGGGTATGAAGCGAGACGTAGCAGAATTTGTAGCAAAGTGTCTCGTATGTCAGCAAGTTAAGGCGGAACATCAGAGGCCAGTAGGTACACTCCAGTCTTTACCTATTCCCGAGTGGAAATGGGAGCATGTAATTATGGATTTTGTTTTAGGACTGCCGCGGACACAGAGGGGAAATGATGCAATCTAGGTGATCGTAGATCGGTTGACTAAGTCCGCTCACTTTTTAGCTGTCCATAGTACATACTCTATTGAGAAGCTAGCTCAGCTTTATATAGATGAGATCGTGAGGCTACATGGAGTTCCTGTTTCTATAGTGTCAGTCCGAGATCCTCGATTTACTTCTCGATTCTGGCCTAAGTTTCAAGAAGCTCTCGGAACCAGATTGAGATTCAGCACTGCTTTTCACCCACAAACGGATGGTCAGTCAGAGAGGACTATCCAGACTATGGAGGACATGTTGAGGGCTTGTGTCATGGATTTTCTTGGGAGTTGGGATAGACACTTGCCATTAGCGGAATTTGCTTACAACAACAGCTTCCAGTCTATCATCGATATGACACCGTACGAAGCTTTATATGGAAGGAAATGTCGTACTCCAATTTGTTGGGATGAAGTGGGTGAAAAAAAGTTAGTTAGTGTGGAGTTGATCGATCTAACTAATAACAAGATTAAGGTTATACGGGAGCGGCTAAAGGTAGCCCAGGATAGGCAGAAGAGCTATGCGGATAAACGGAGAAAAGACTTGGAGTTTGAGATCAGTGATAAGGTTTTTCTTAAGGTTTCTCCATGGAAAGGTAATAATTTGAATACTTTGAAATATTAAGTTCTTCTTGATTATGCTATGATAATAAATTGTGGTATTTTAATGGATATTTAAAGGTGTGATTCGATTTGCCAAACGAGGGAAGCTTAACCCGAGGTATATTGGACCATTTCGAATCATTGAGAGAATTGGACCAGTGGCGTATCAGTTAGAACTACCTCCGGAGTTAGATCGGATCCACAACGTTTTCCATGTCTCCATGCTTAAGAAATATGTACCAGATCCTTCTCACATCCTCGAATCACCTCCGATCGAGTTGCATGACGACTTGAAGTTTGAAGTGCAACCTGTGAGTATTTTGGATCGAAAGGATCGCGTACTAAGGAACAAGAGCATTCTAATGGTCAAAGTGTTGTGGAGGAATGCTCGAATGGAGGAAATGACATGGGAGGTAGAACACCAGATGAGGAACCAATACCCGCATTTATTCGTCGAATCTGGTAAGTGAAATTTTGAGGTCAAAATTTTATTTTAAGGGGGGTAGAGTTGTAAAACCCGACCCTATAAATACATGTCATGACATATATGCAATGAATAACGTGTTTGTATGTTAGGAAAGTCTCAAAGAATAGCTAAAACTCGGTATTGTACCAAATGGTACACTCAAGTTGATTTAACCTCGAATTAGTTCAAATAAGAATTTTAAGATGAAATTTAATATTTCACAGTCTAGGAATGACTTAAAATGATGTTTTGGAGTTCGATGGTTAATTTGGGATGAAATTGAAAATTTTGATGTCTAGGGGCAAAATCGTCATTTTACCACCCGAGACAATAAATTGACCATGGAGTGAAATTTTTTATCAATATTGACTATTTGGAGTATAATTTGATGATAGGAAGTGAAAATTTTCAATTCCGGCAGTTTTCGGAACATAGGGGCAAAACGGTAATTTTACCGTCCCAGGGGTAAAATCGTAATTTTCACCACTCAAAACTTATCAAAATCTTAGGATTTATACATTTTTGGTATGAATAATCATGGTATTTCAAGTGCTGAAAATTTGAAGTTTAAAAGACGAAATTTTAAAAATGGGTCCCACGGGAAAGTGACATGTGGCATTTTTAAATGAAATAATATTATTTTATTCAAACAAGCCCATTTAAGCTTCAGCTGATGAGGGGCACGACCCAAAGGAGAAAATAAGAGAGAAAATAGAGAAAAAAAGGAAGAAAAAAGAAAAACCAAAGAAAAGCTTGAAATTTGACGGAAGATTCGCGGTTTTCGTCCGTTTTCGTGTCTAACGATAAGATTTTTCGACTTTGGCTTGGTTTCTACCTTTCCCATGCTTTTGTTTTCATTTTCCATGCTTCAAGAGAGAGATCACAGAATAGATCTAAGTGCTGGACCGAATTTGAGGGGAGAGATTTTGGATTTTTCAAGTTTCGATTCTTAGCTAAATCGGTAGTTTCGGTTAGTTAGAGTTGTTTAGAAATTAAATTGGACTCGAAAGCATAGAATTTTCACAATACCCACTCTAGGCTGAATCTTCAATGCTGTCCAATGGTGATGAATTGATTTTTATTCAAATGGATTGAAGGGAAAATGATGAAAAATGACTAATTGTGCTAGAAAAACATAGTAGAAAATTTACCGGGCGAATGTCCCATTTTAATCGAATTTTTCAGGGAAGAAGTGACCTGAATTTAGTGATTCCAGAGGGTTATAAGCATGTATTTGATGGTTAAAAATATTGGAGAGAGAATAGGATGATTTAGAGCAAAAATGGAGCGCGTTAGCAATTTATCGGGTAAAGTACCGAAAATAGGCTAGCACCGCGTTTAAGCCATTTTAGGCCGTTGCATTTCATGCCATGCATTAATATAGGATTTAAATCAATTATATAGTGATTTAGCATAAATTTGTTGAATTGTGTAATTTTTACAATGTGTATAGGAGGAGAGCCTTCTGGTAAAGGCAAGGAAGTTGTGCCCGACGAACAGTAATCGGGGCACCTAAAAAGCCTTAAATTTGTGCAAACGGTGAGTAAACTTATTATTATTGTAAATTATCTAAAGTCTATTTTAAATTGTTATTTGTGAATTCTATGCAAAAATGACTTTAAAAGAAAAACTTTGCTGTATACAAATAAATAGATTAAAATGTGAATATGTGATTTTAGTCAAAAATGGAGTAGTTTGGAGGCCGTAAATTGTATTACAAATGATGTTTTCATTCAATAGGCTTATGAGTATGTGTATATATGTGGCTATGTTTGAAATGTTATTGGGAATAAATGTAAGTTGGATTTTTACTATGCAGGCTGGGTAAATAAATAAAAGCCATGTTATACTGTCGAAATTTTATTAAATTGGTGAGTTTAGTCACTGCAGTGGCGGGTTTCTGTGGACTGCCTATTAGAGGGGCACGGTAAACCCGGTTACATAGTTACTCCGGTTGTAGAGGCGAGGAGGGTAACTCCCGGGGTAGTGTTAGAGTTCACTTCACGTAGAACCCACACGTGAATGTGTATCTCGGCCAACGCCAAGGAACGGCTTGTTTTAAAAACTAAAGCGTGTTTAATGTGTAATTGTTTTGACTACCTTGGCGGACTCGGTTAGATACCTCGGCCAAGGTATCCCCAAGAACTAGTTTTGGCTTGAGCCATGATTTTAATAAAAGTCATAAGCCTTAACAATTGTTTTGATAAATCATAAATATTTCTTGATTTAAGAAATAAAATGAAACTTTATGAAATGGTTTGAAATAGCTATTTAAATTTGCCTCCATTTTACTTACCTTTAGATGTTTATAATAATGTTTGTTTACTCATTGGGATTGCAAAATCTCACCCACCTCCTGTCCAAACATTTCAGGCCTGTGGTAGCTCGTAGATACCAGATTTTGTTGAGGACTATCGTAGATTGTCTTCCCACGACAGATAGTAGGTGTACTACCATTGTCGTATTTGTATAGTTATGGGCCCACCGGTCATTGTAATTATTATTATACATTATGACTTTGTAACTTAATGTATGTATGAATTTATTTTACTTTCACGCTATAAAAATTACTTATACGCGTGTCTATAAAAATTATTTTATAAGAAAATGGAATATTTTTATCAATATTTTTGAATAGTAAATTGTGACTTTAAACCCTTGAAAAAGAAGGTTTCGGACTTCCGATTTCAAATCCGATTTCAAATTATGTTTTCTGGATGCATAAACTATATTTTTACCAGATTTTAATATTTTCGTCGAAAAATGACCAAAATACCCATGTGAGTCAGATTTTATAGTTTGATTTATTTAAGCTAGAAAGGAGTGGTAAACCCTCAAAAGGGTATGTTTGGAAAGAATTACTCACAGGGAAGGCTAGAAACTGGTACGTAAGCCTTACGGGGTTCCAGTTGGCATTCCGGATAATGAGTGTCAATTGGGACGTCGTGGCGGTTGTCATGGGCCCGACGGAAGTTCCGGGTCGTGACACCCCCCTTACACACCCTATCAAACAATGTGACAAAGAAGAAAAATCAAACTTTATTAGATATGGTAAACTATATCCTCTCAAGTTCCAAACTCTCAAAAAGCTTATGGAATGAAGCACTCTTATTTGCATCTCACATTCTAAATAGGGTTGCTCATAAAAAATTAGACAAAACTCCGTATGAATTATAGAAAGGGAGGAAACCCAATTTAAACTATTTAAGAATGTGGGGGTGCTTGGAAAAAGTGAAAATTTCAAAAATCAAAAGGAAGAAACTGGGACCTAAAACTATTGATGGAGTTCATATGGGTTATTCCCAGTATAGTGTCACCTACAAGATTTTTGTAATAAAATCTGAAATTACTGATATGAGTGTCAACATTGTCATAAAATTGAGAGATGTTGTAATTTTTTGGATATTTTACCCTTGAAAAATAAGGTGAATAAATCAATATCTTTCTATTGTACTCCAATTTCGATAGAGCAAGAGGAAAAAGATATGATCAATTACAAAGGTCCTAAAAGAAGAAAAAGAGCAAGAGTAAAGAAAAATTTTGAAAACGATTCCATCCCTATGTTGGGAGTAGAACGTCATCGATTGCTATTTGCACCAAGGTAGCAATGGAAATCTACTTTGAAGTCAATGTTTTCCATAGTGTGCCTTGAATCGATTTTCACATTTAAAACTCTTTCTTATTTCTTTTTGTTGTTAACTGGTGAGTCTATTATTTCTTTGTGTGTTTTTCTTTAATTTTTCGAGTAGAAGTCCAACAAGCCTTTCCCCGATCAGTGATGAGCCATTAATTTTTTGTAATTTTATTTTATAAGGTGTTTTTTTATATGGTCCATTGCGTAACTAAAGTATCCATTTCATAAAATTTTAACATGTGAAACCATCATGAGTTTACGACATTCTCTATACATATGAACTTGTATCAATATTTTTGATAGTGTCTCAGCTTATGGTCTCTTTTTCGTTGTGTGTTGCCCCTTAGTGTTATGCTGTCACTTTGGAAAGAAAATATGAGGCCGAGCCTAAAATGATTTTTCAAATGATGATTTTTTCTAGCTTACTGTCATAGGTTTTGAGTAAAGGAAATTGTGTTGTTAGTTATGTTGATTTATGGTGCTTGATCTTTGGAATGGAGATGTTGGAAATTCATGGAATCCGATTACTTGAAATATCTATTTTTTGCTGGTCTTATGTACGGTTGGGAGCTAGTTTTCAGATGCAACTCTTGGTTGTTTGACTTTTTCTATTTTGCACTTTAACCAATAGGTGGATTCTGTTGAGTTTGATTCCAAAGTAAGTTTTAGTTTGATGGACTTGCTGTTCATAAGTTCTCTTTTTGAGATATATTTATAATGATTCATAGCTTTTTTGTGAGCGAAACTTTTGTAATTGTATAGTGATTTTACCCATACTAGGTTTTGTATGTTACTAAAGTCTTTTGTCAATCAAGTTAAAAGACTTGTGATGGTACTACCAGTAACGGAGGGATAAAATACATTTTTCAAAAAAAATTGATAATGAATCCTACTCATCCCTTAAGGCTCTGTTTAGTTGTTAATTTTCATACTTGTTTTTTTCTAATTGTTTGTTACTTGCTATTAAAGTGAAGTGAATTCTTAATCAATTAAAAATTAAAAGTTGACTAAAATATTAAAATGTTATACCATTTCTAACATAACTATTCTTATACAAAAGTAATAACATGCATTTCATTCTCCAAATAACTTTAACATTTAAACTTTGGGTTTTTCAAAAAATTGGCATCTAGTTCCTACTTAGTCTGCCCCAAGGATTTCAATATCTATGTTAACGACTAAATCACAACAAAACATGCATGTATACAGACATATCATTTCAATTGTCTAATTACCCTTGGTTATGGTCTTTTGAAACGATGGAATGCGACGCATATCCAATCCCAATGAGCTCCATGAATCAACTTGCAATGCCACCGGGGCTGCCTGCAAAACTTTCGATGCCATAACACTCTTTTTGGATGCAATAAGCCCACATCACGCTTATTTCACAGCCTGGTCGGCTTTTTTCCGAACCTCCTTAAGTACTTGGCCAAAGGCGATGTGGTGTCTCTTTGTTTCTGAGGCTGATTGTGGTAACTACTTGGATTATTGAGTACATGTTGTTGGCAAGGAATGTTCAGGTTTCAAAGAAGGAAATTATCATGGTTTTGGAAGAATAAATTATTTGGGTCTTACTAGAGAGGTGAATTTGGTTGGATTTGGGTTGTTAAGGCTTGGATGAATTGTAGAACGTTGGGGTCTTGAAGGGAAAAATTGGGATTTAGAGATTAGAATGGTGGCTTAGTCGGAGGAAGGCCGCTTAGGGTGGCATGGATAGTGATCGTGGAGGTAATCGCGCATCTTTAAGGAAAAAAGGAAGTAAAAAAGGCTTTATTTGAATTTTTCACATTTTCTTTTTGATATAATGTTATCAAATAATTTAATTTTATTCTTATCTCATTAAATTGATCCCTTATAATCTTAGTATAATGATAATTAAGGAAAATTTAAAAGACAAGTCAAATTTTATATATAACACTAGTGTGCTACTCGTGCGATCACTCAAGGTCGTTATTATTATTTTTTTTTTTGTAAGAATGTGAGTAAAATACTTAGAGATTTTTTTTTTTTGGAAATGCACTAACAAAGAGAAAATAATAAGCAAGAACCTTTTGAAATGGGTGAAAGGAATTTTTTGAAATGCACTAACAAAGAGAAAATAATAAGCAAGAACCTTTTGAAATGGGTGAAAGGAATGAAAAATATAAATATGCATACATCTTTTTCGCAAATCCGAAAACAACCCTGGAAAAAAAAAGAGAAGTTATTTGAAAAGACAAAAAAGGGGTGAAAATTCTAAAAAATTCCACCAGACTAAAATCTAAACCAATTCAAACTAATTCACAACCAAAACAAACAGTCTTGCATGCCTCCTAAAGGACAATTGGCCCAAATAGACAAGCAACCAGTGTCACACAATTCTCAAAGCACAATTAGCGCAGTCAACACACGAAGTAGCTGTTCAACGTTGCCCATCCCCAAGAGTCAAGCCAAGAAAAATCCCACAAACACCTACAATCCATACCTAACCGAGCATAGTCAGAAAGATAAACCCTATAGAAACCCATTCTCAGAAACTAAAAGTCAAATCATGAAGCCACATATCAAAAGAAAAAGTATTTAGAAGCTATCGAGAAAAGAGATGAAGAAACCAAAGAAGAAAATGAGACAACAATAGAATGGCCGAACAAAAAACTCTCAGTTAAGCCCAAACCTTCAAATGCCCAAAGGAAACCTAAGCCCAAGCAAGCAAGAGCCCACACACTTAATCAATGAGATAAAAATAAGGAAAATTTAAAAATGTACATGAAAGGCTTTTGATTTTTGTATGAAAGCAATAATGTTATAAAAATAAAAATAATAAAGAATCTAAATAATAAAAACTTAAATAAATAGAAAATCATGAAATTAAGATTGTATACTTGGAAACTATCTTAAACCTATAAAAATCAAGATTGTATAACAAAATAAAGCAAATTAATCCAAAAGCCACATCAACATTAATCGAACACAAACCAATCACATTCCAACAAATTAATCCAAAATCCGCATCAACTTATAAAATAGAAAATTTATGTATAAAAAAAATTAATAACAATGGGTAATTACCACGAAGATAAGAGAAGTTTTTTTCTTTACTTGTATGGCAATTTTTCTAAAAAAAAAAGATAAAGAAAAAATTGTAAATGTAATTAGTAAAGAAAAAAAAACATTAAGAGAAAGAATAACAAAATAGTAAGCAGCAATGTACAAGAAAACATGTCTAATCTTGATTCGTTTTAGTTGAAAAATATCAAATGATAGATATAAATAGAAATTTTTTCAAGAAAATCAAGTCAAAATATGATAAAAACAGACAACCACACAAAATAGAACATACAAATAACTATCTTAAAGGTTAAGACAAACTAAACTTGAGAAGAGAAGAAAAGAGCAAACAATACTTTGTGATTTATTACATTTGATGAGTTCTTCATTGTTTTCTACTCCTCAAGACCATAACTCCAAAAGTTTATTAAACCATTGAGTAAGTGTCCGAGACACTTTCCAGCATCCTTCCTCTTTTTCAATGTTGATTTCCAAATACATGTAGCTATCATCAAACTAATTGACTTGTCCATGTACCAGTATTTACCCAAAGGATAAGAAGATATGCATCAGTGTAGAAAATTTATTAGTGCTTATATTTTTGCTCCCAAATATGTTGTGTTTCCTGTACATGTAATGAAGACTATGAAAAATTAAAGATTACTGAGTAATTTTAAGCAAGGAAACTTACTAGTTGACATACTAGATGAATTGACATTGTAAACCACAATGTTGAATCCTTTATTAATGCATAAAGTTGTTTTTCTTTCTTCTATAACATATGAATTCTTGCAAATTCAATTCATTGCGTGACACCCTTACATAATTATGGAGCACTAGCCCTAATATTGTATTTGGTGTATAGCATAAATGTACCAATTATTTTGTATAAAAAGAATTATTGCATTCTCCTATTCAATTCATGTCATTCTTGCATTCTTCAAGATTCAGGACAAAAAGGTAAAAGAGAACAAAAAGGTAGAAGCCAGAAACATATTTGTAAGAGACCTTATTATATCAAACAATCAGGTTGCTATCTCACCTTTAAAGACAATCATAATACAAGAGAGAAAAATACCACATACCTTTTGGTCGCAGTCTTTTTTGAAACAACAAAGTAGGATGTATAATGGTTTCATCCTCCTAATCTAGGTCTTTCCTCCAAACCACATGTTTGAAAGAAGGTAAAAAAGCATTTTGAGTGACTTCATCCTTTCGTTGAATCTCTTCCCACCACTCTTGATATCCTTCAATGCTGATTTGATTCACACTGTCGAAGTTGTGTGAAAGCTTTTTCAACTTGGAGCAGTTGAATACTGTGATTTGTCTCAAACATGGGAAGGGTAGGGCATCCCGACATATGCTTTTCAATTTTCGTAGATCGTGTAAATTAAGTTTTTCTAGCTTAGCAAACGGGCTAGGGTTCGGGATTTCAATTGCTTTTATGACTTGATCACTTATTATTTCTTCCATTCTTGAGCAAGATATTACAACAAGCTTCATTAGGTTTGGAACAAAAACAAGCCACGTCGCATTCTTCAACTTGTTGCATCCGCCTAAGGAAACCTCACTCTGTACATGAAAGCAAGGAGTAATATTATTGCTACTAGTTGGAAAGAATGGAGAGGTTTCTATCATTCTTCCTTCCCTAAATTCCTTCTCCATCTTCCTTATTACCATCTCTTCCATGCTTTCACATTTTCTAACAACTATGCTCTCCAAATGCTCTATATTTGCTAAACATGAAACATTAAATACCTTTGTCTTTGGAAAATCTAGGAGCAAAAGTTGCTCAGTGCATCCTCGTAAGTTGTAAAAGCTTAGAAGGCTTTCTAAAGCAAAAACATTTTTTATTTCTATACGCAGCTCACCCAAATGGGCCAAGCATTTCAATTCCTTTAATAAATCTTCATTACCATCGTTCAAGACATTGTCTTCATCCAGTTCATCTTCAAATGAACTTAATATAGACATTCTGAATATTTGTAGCTTCGAAAATCTACATATCAATTGCCTTGGGATTTTTTAGAGAAATATTGTCTCTACCAAGTTTAAAGTTTTCAATTTTGACAACTTATTCAACTCAATTGGTAACTCTCTTATACTTGTAAATGATAGATCGAGATAATCTAGTGAAATTAGTGCTGAAAATCCCTTTGGCAACTCACAAATATGCATGTTAAATTACAAGTATAAAACTCTCAAATTTCGCATAAATTGGAAGAAACCATTACTAATCACTTTTAAATTGTTACAATTAAGAAATAAAGTTTGAAGATTAGGACATCTCGGTGTTCCTCTTAGACTTTCAATTCCGTTATATGCCAAAGACATTCTTAGACCTTCCTAATTTTCAAAATCAAGTGTCTTATTCGATGCTACCCTTACTTGTACAAAAAATTTCCTCTCAGGTGCTTCACACTCACATGCTATCCACAAAGCCAAGTCATGAATCACATCATGCATCTTTACGTACTCTACAAAATATTCACTTCTTTCTAATAAACAAGCATAAACAAAAGAATTGATAATGTTGTACCCTTGCATTCGAGGTCCACTTATGTTACCAAATTCACCTAAAAATCTGTCAAACCCTGATCTATAAAATAATTATGATGTCAATTACATGCTCGGTAGAATGTTTGCATATTTAGAAAATTTGAGAAAATCGTTAAAAGACGATATTATCCCTAATAGTACCATTAAGTCGATTAAGCCTCGAATGAGTTCAAATAAGGATTTTAAGAGTGAAATCGAGAATTTCACAATCCAGTGATTATTTAAAATGGTAATTCAGAGTTCGAGGTCCGATTTGGAGTCAATCCGAAATAATTGACCGATTAGGGACAAAACGGTCATTTTTCAATTTCAGGACAAAATGAAAATTTTTAATAAAGATTTTGATTTCAAATGACCAAGAATAATTATATGAAATATAATATGATTATTGGAATATAATATGAAGTTCAGCAGTGAAAAAGTGTAATTCTCGATATTTTGGGACACAAGGGTAAAATAGTAATTTTGCCACTAAAGGTCAAAACAAGAATTTTTAAAGAAGATTTTAGCCCCATTTGACATGTTTGAGTATGATATGAGTATTGAAGTACAATTGGAAGATTTAGCCGTGAAAAATATGAGTTTTCGATAATTTTGGAGTATATGGGCAAAATGGTAATTTTACCACCCGGGACTGAAAATTGAATTTTCAAAAGGATTGTGATCAAATTTAATTATTTGGAGTGTGGTATGAGTTTGAAGAGTGAAAAATATGCCTTGTGGCAATTTTTCAATTTTTGGGGCAAAAATGTAATTTTGTACTTTTTCGGGGGCAAAAGTGTAATTTTACAAAATTACACCATAAAAATCTTTGGAGATTTTAGGAATTTACACCGTGTATAGGCAAGTTAGGTTCGGACACCGCAATTAAGCGATTATATAGACATTTCAAACCCTATCTAGTGCATACGCATGGATAAGAGCTTGAAATAATTTATAATGATTTGACACAAATTATTGAATTTTTGTGTCATGTATTGTAGATAGGTGGTGAGCTATCTGATACGGGTAAAAGACTACGCCCGAGGACCAAGAATAGGAGTATATCTACTCCTAGTACAATGAGTACTCCTATATCGTCTTAATTATCTATAGTAGTTTTATTCAATTATGTGATTTTATGAAAAATGGTTTTAATGCCAAAATGTAATGTTTTATTGAAAAATGTGATTTTATAAAATGATTTTATAAATTTTCTGAAAAATTGAATAATGGTTTTAAAAATAGAGTAATCGGAGACTGTTATGTGTTGTGAAAAAAAATTGTATTTTTAATTTGAATGGCTTATGATATTTTGTTAGCATGAATGGCAGAACTGATATTTGTTAATATGTTAAATTTATATGTGAACTATTTTGATCAGCCTAAGAGAGGCTAGGTAGAAAAATAAAAAGCCATATCATGCAGTTAAGATTTTATGAATCCGATGGTAGATAAATTCCCCGCTGCAGTGGCAAGTTCCGTGGACCAGCTTATAAGAGTGGCACGGTTCCTAGATATATTCTTACCTCGATAAGGAGAGTCGTGTGTAGGGCATCTCCTGAGGCAAAGTTTGAGTGCACTTCACGCGGACCACCACGTGAGTGTGAGACTCAGCCAACGCCAAGGAATGGCTAGATTTTTAGATGAAAAATGAGTGTAAGAAATTTAATAGCCTTGGCGGTCTCGGTTAGATGCCTCCGGCCGGGGTATCCCCGAGAATGATTTTGGCATAAGCCAAGTTTTGTGAAATCCATAAGCCAAGTTAATCGTTTTGAGTACAATGAAAATTTATGTTATGAAAAACATACTGGAGGGAATATTTTATTTGTCTCCATTTACTCGATTGTAGATAGTTTAGAGGGTATATGTTTACTCACTGAGATTTATAAAATCTCACCCTTCTTCCTATACATTTTTCAGGCTCAAAATAGGCAATAGACCAACAATTGCATCGAGAAAGAAATCTCAAAGTGGCATCTTAGAAAGTAAGGATTCGCAGTCTTGTACCTTCATGGTTAATTGGGGGCCCACGCGTCACTGTAACTGAATTTTTATATTTTAGTTATCTTTGTTATTGTATAAATAAATTTATTTTACTTTTATGCTACAAAAAAATGATTTTTGAAAGACTTTGTAAATATTGTGTTTTAAGAAAATGAAATACTTTATCGAATATGTTGGTTTTATTCAAATAGTTGAAATTTTTACTTTAAACAAATATTTTAGACTGTTAGATTTATTTTTAATTATGAAATATGTGTTCTCCGCTTGCATATTATATTTTAATCGGTTTCGAAGTTTTTGAGAAAACTGGTACGCAAGCCTTGCGATGTTTCAGTCGGTATTCGGGGTATGAATGCTTATTGAAACGTCGTGACGATTGTCACGGGCCCGAAGGGGAGTTCCGGGTCATGACAAAATCCCTCACAAACCAACAATCTATTAGCAGTTTAACACTAATGAAAAAATCTTCAAGATACAAACTATAGTACAAAAGGCAAGACCTCATCGTGTCAATAGGCATGCTATCATAACTAAATTTTAAAAGAGAGTACACCTGTTGATCCATTCTTGCCAATTTATGCAAAAAAATTTTTAAGACTTCAATTGCCGATTTAGAGTTAATCGGGAAAATTGACCAATTATGGGTAAAATGGTCATTTTGCCATTTAAAGACAAAATGGGGATTTTTGGTAAAGATTTTGATCACATTTGAACAACAATGATTATTTGGAGTATAATATGAGGTTTAGCAGTGAAAGATTTTCAATTTTCGGTATTTTTGGAGTATAGGGGCAAAACGGTAATTTTACTTTATCAGGGGCAAAATAGTAATTTCCACCACCAAAACTTGTCAAAGACCAAGGATTTTGTTTATCATTAAAATGGATAAATATGAGAATAATTGTGGTGGAAAAGTTAATAGAAAAAGTCAAATAATTAAAATAATGAACCAATGGCTTTATGCCATGTGTCAAGCTTTAGTATTTTATTATTAAACCATAAAAATCAGCTTATATACTTCATTTTCTCTCACTAAAGTCGGCCTACACCAGAACTAAAGGGAAAGAAAAGAAAACAGAGGGGAAAAACAAAAACCTAGCCAAGGAATCAAGAGATTTCAAAAATTTTTCAAAGATCAAGCAACATAAAGGTAAAATTTCTTTAGTTTTGCTTGAAACCTAGCTTACCCATGTTTTATTTCTTATTTTCCATGGTTGAATATTGAGTTATCATACTGAAATCATTAAGGCCGAATGGGTATGGAAGAGAAATTGATGTTGGATTAGCTTGATTTTGAACTATGTTGATGTTTAGAGATAGTTAAGCATGTTTATAAGCAAAACCACAAGAAAAAAATTGATTCTCTTTAGTGTTCTACATTGGCTGAACCTGGTATGTTGAGTATCAATGAGGGATTGTTTGAATTTCAAGAGATGTGGTTTAGAAAATGATGAATTAGGGTGAAAAGGTTAAGTAGGAAAAATTACGGTGCTAGTACACCAAATGATCGAATTTTTTTATAAGAAAATGTGAGGGTTCTAATGCTAAATTTAGTATTATTTGAATGATTGTTGTCAAGGGTTTCTTCTCCAACCTTTTTTTCAAACAATTCCCAAGCTTCATCTTTTCTTAAACACTGTACTTCAATTTTCTCCTGAGCTTCCATTTTTTCACATACCTTTAAGAAGTGAGTTGTAAAAATTAATTTAGAAACATTATCCTGATTCGGTATAGGTATTCCAACTTTGATCAAATCCACCTGCTCCCACACATCATCAATCAATAGAACAAACTTCTTTTTGCTCAAAATTCTAAAAATATCTATAGCTTTCTCATCATAACTTTTATTCTTCCACAACTCATTTGAAAGGCCAACCTTTTCACCAATTTTTTCTTGAACCTTTTCGATAGTGTGATCTTTAGACACCACCACCCAAATTACAACATCATAACCGATTAGGTTATTGCTTAACTTGTTGTTAATTTGGGTCAAGAGTGTTGTTTTACCAACTCCTCCCAAGCCATATAACCCAATAAGGCCCACATCTTTTTCTTCAAGTAAGCGCTAGACATTAGCCAATGTTGATTCCAAACCCACCGTAGGCTCAGTAGGTCTTACATCCACTTGGGGTACAAGTTCATTCTCAGCTACCCTTTCGAATGCTCCTTTTTCATTTAGATCCACTATTTCTTCAAGTTTTTTGACACTTGTTTACCAAACTTGTAGTTAGACTTACAATTCTTGGAAAAGCAGCCTACAAAGCATAATTTTTGAATTTCTTGAGGACCGTTTTGGATCAATTCCTCAGCCTCAACTACCACAGTCCGAACCCTTGAAAACCAGAGTTGAACTTGGTTGAGTTGCTTCATACGTTGTTGCTCAACAAGATCCACCCTATGTTTTAAGTCATCACTTCATGCTTTCAGTTTCGCTAATTCCACACTAAGAGCTTTAAGATTATTTTCAAGTTTACATGTGTAACTTGCTTGTTCAACAATGCAATCCCAACAACGAGAGACTGTAACCGCTGTTGAGATTGAGATTGCGCACAAATTTCCGATGATATTTGGTTGATGGACAAAGAAGAACGAATGAATTGTGGGTTTAAAGAGACTGCTTGTTTTGATGAATTTCTCATATGCAACGTTTTTGGGCTCTATGTTGACTTAGACTTTACCAACCATTAGCATTAAGATTGTTTATTAACTAAACTGGTGATTGATTGGTACTAAAATAATTTAGATTAAGTTATTAATGGATTCATTGCTATCAATCAAGTGACAGAATAATAATACACTATTTTCTAAGAATTTTCTTATATCTTCAATGCCATAATTTTGTTAATGGACCCTTTCTTACCTTACCTAATCATAATAATTTATTATATTTAACCATTAAAATATTCCATCTATAATGTCATTACAAAATATTTAGAGCAAGTGACAAGGTTAATAGAATTACCATTACCATAAAACTAAACAACAGCTAGAAAGCAATTTGCAGTAAACTAGTCTTGGTAAGCGATCGAGTCTAGTGACATAACATCAAGAAACAAAATTTCAGACCAAGGGCAGAATGCGTTGTGGAAGCCATTACCTTTTAACATGTGCTTACTTTATCCTTGTCCATGTAATTCACAGCATTCTATTGTTTGGGTCGATGACAAGCTACCTATATGCAGAGCAATTAGTTCCACTTGTCAGCAAGCAACATGAACTGAAGAAGATTTCAAATTTTAGAAAAGAGATAACAAAAAGCAGAAACAAACAATGTGTCATCCAAAGTCTAAAACATGACATGGCTCAATTGTTGGAGGCCGGCTTGAGAAAAAAGAAATAGTCTCATTGGGTAGTTAGTACATTTTCATACTCATCTGAGCTTGAAGATTTCATCTTTTTATTTTTATTTTTTCCTTGTCATTATAAATAGAACATTTCATTTTTTTTTGTCACCCAATATTGGAGTGAAGTTAAAAATTTGTGTTGTGGAATTTGTTAATCTTTTTTTTTATTTTGATGGTAAGTTAGTTTTTAATAAAATGTTGCCCTTTTGTTTCATTATAAATGCAACATTTATCTTTCTAATTTGGTGTTGTATAGGAATTATAGTTGTATCTAAACTTAGGTGTGGCAACTGTGGTTTATTGTGATAAATTTTCTAAAGGGCACATTATATGTGATGCTCCGATGAAATTGATGTTCTCTGCGTCACCGTTCACAGAGCCGGTTTTAACAGATCTGACTTCTCTCATCTTAGCTAACTCTACTTTCGAGCTGCTCACCCTCACAGCCGGTATCCCTTGCTCTGACTGCAACTTTAATCCTCAGATCTGATTTCCTTTGCGTCGCCGTTCACAACGCCAGTCCTCACAGATCTGACTACCGTTTAAATCCTTTGCTCTGCCCTCATATCAGTTGCCGCTAACCTGCACCGCTGACCTACCTTATCATCCACAATCAAAACACCGCTGACCTACCCTATCACCCTCTCCTCCCGTCGAACCCAGCCACTGGTTCTTCCGACCAGATCCCTAAACGAAGCAATCAAAGTACTATTGGACACTAAACCCACCCATACAGAGGCCCCAAAGATGCGAAACAGGGGTTCTTCATCCATGTAGGAAGAGTGGTCCAAAAGGGGAACCACGGTGCACATCGCAAACCTCTCTCTTCACATCACTGACCAATGGCTTAAAACTATATGCAATCATTATGGAAGAGTGGCTGAAGTCTCAATCCCTCTAAGGCAACCCAACCACAATAGCAAATATGGGTTTGTCCATTTTTTCACAATGAAAGAGGCAAAGAGAACCATCCAAAGCCTCAATGGCATTTGGTTTTTCAATCTCAGACTAGCTCTCAATTTTGCTAGAAAAAATCTATCTCACAAATAACCCCAAAGATTAGCCAATCGACAATTCTAAAAAAGAAACTTTCAAACCAAAAATAGAGTTTATCATTTCCAAATCAAAGCCCAAAGTAGAAATCCCCAAATCCAAATCTGTCCAAACCAACCCCTAAATCTTTCCCACCCGCATAATTCGGATCAACCATAGTCTAAAACTAATCACCGCAACCCAAACGCCAGATCTTATCTTCAAGCTGTTGTGGGTTCTTTTCCTTTACTAGAAGGCTCTCCCCCTCCTCCTCCGCCTATGAATCCTCTTAAACTATGCAAGGGCCATGTGAAAAATGAAATCCTTCACTGGCTCGATTGTTGTGTGGTTGGCAGATCAAGGGAGAGTCTCGAACCTGAAGCAATTTCAAAATTGATAAAGGAAAAAGGTAAGAATGGTTTTGCAGTCAAACAACTTTCGGGCTTTTAATTTTTGATTGCTTTTCCAAATATTGAATCCTTTGAGCTAGCTAAAGCTAAAAAATGGGATTGGTTATTTGAATGGTTTGATGATATCAAGAGTGGTCTTCCAATTTTCCAACCAAAGAGAGGCGCTGTTGGCTTTCAATTTATGGAATCCCTATCCATGCTTAGAGTAGGGCTACCTTCCAAAATATCAGCAATTTATAAGGTTCCTTCATCTACCTTGGTGAGGAAACGACCACTTTTAAATCCTTTGAATGGGCCACGATGCTTATAACTACCAATTCACTTGAGAATGTTGATGAATTTATCAATTTAGCTATTGGAAACTAAATCTACTGCCTCTATGTCCAAGAATTTGCTCCTGCATGCATAATGGACTATTCGGGCTGGTCATGTTGGCAACAGGATGACGACTTGAGTAGTTCATCATCTGTCTCCATTTCGCTTGATGTTGTGCCAACTGTTGCACACGGTGGTATTAACCAAACCATTCCAGAATTTTCCATGCCAGAAAACAAAGTCCAACCTTCTCCCCCAAACTCTCAACTTGAGTTGGATAAGATGCTAGTGTCACGCCCATTTTGTGGACATGGGCGGGACAGCCCGATGGTAGGGCTTGGGGCTCGATGATGGGCGAGCCAGCTCAATGGTGGACGAGCAAAATGCGCGGAAACCCCACCCGGTGCCAAGGGGCTCGATGGCATCGGCACCCGCAGGTAGCCCAGGCGCGCATAGGCGAGCAGACCAGGCACACGGGCCGACGGACTGGTAGTGTGCGCGGGCCAGCTCGCAGACGGGGCGCACAGGGGCGCAGGAATTTGGCGCGCAGGCGGGCTAGAAAACTAGCGCGCAGACGGGGCGCGGGAACTGACCAGGCAGTCTGCCAGATGCGCGGGAAATACTGGCTCCCCCTGGGCCAGCGGGGTAACTGTTGCCTGCCGTTGGCTACAGTGCTGGGGGCGCATCTGCCAACCCCAACAGACCCCTACACTGTTCCTAGCCGTTGGGCACCACCTTGTAACGGGTCCAAGGGGCCCTAAGGCTATATAAACCCCTTGGAACCCCATTTTTACAGACAATGTCCCTTTGTATGAACGTGGCCATCAATAAAACTCTCTCTTGCTCTCCCAACTCTCTTGTGTGCTTGCCATAACGATCCTTTCTTGCATTTCTTGAGTAAGCTGCTAGCCTTTCGAAGCGTCCTCGGATAGGCAAAGGCTAGGCCGCACGGGTCAAGAGAAAACCCCCGTGACACTAGCCCAAACCTCCACCCACAACTTTCAGCACAACAAGCCACATCTTCTAGGCCTAATACCCACCAAAGTCCCAAGTCACCACACCCAATCCAAGATACCCCACCCACTCATCAACTTAATCATCAAAACTCCAGCACCAACGGGACCTCCTCATCTACTCCTCTGATCCAATCATGAGCTGTTAACCAAACAAGCCCACAGACGGAACCTTTTAATCAAATTATTCTACTTCTTGAGCCACATTCTCCCATCTGCCCACCGGATACTTCTGACATTGAAAATTTGAACCCAAACTTAATCTGCCAAGAATTAAAAGAGGAAGTCCAAGACACTTTCAACCTTGTGAAGAAAACGTTAAGGAAAGTCACTTTCCTTGAAGACATCTCAAGAGTCATCAGAGGGGCCATCAAAAGAGGTAGGAAGGAGGGTAGGAGATCAGGAAAAAAAGGGAAAGAGGTGAGACATACCCAGCAATGATTTGTTGTTACTCACAACTCTGACAGTCTTTTTACCAACGCTTTTTTATCAGATGATGATTTCAGGAAAAAGAATTCCCTCATTTTGATTGAATCAGAAAAAAGTTAGGATATTGGCAAACAAATTGGTTTCTCCCCTTGGTGCTCTGAACAGGATATCTTGAGAAATTTGGAAAGAATAGAGGTTCTTCACTCTTAAGATTACGCTCAGCATTGGATTTCCACAAGATTCCTGATTCTTCTTCTTTTTATCACTTACTCTTCTCTTACGTTTTTGGCGCATTATACAAGAACTAACAATACCAGCCTTTTATGGTTTTGCAACTATTTTTGTAATTTTACTTTTCTTTTTTGTGAGCTCTATTTCAACCCTTGGCAGTTTCTTCTTGTCTTCCTGTTGACTTGTCAAGATAAGTCTATTATGCATTTACTCTCTTGGAACTCACGTGGGCTCGGTTGTGGACAAAAATTGAACATTTTATGGAAGCTAGTTCAGTCCAACAATGTTAATTTTCTTTTACTCCAAGAAACCAAGTTATCCGATATTTCGAGCAAGCTTATTGAAAGAATCTAGGGTAATGATGACATAAACTGGTCCTTTAGCCCAACATTAGGACGATCAGGAGGCATTCTTTCTTCTTGGCATTCTAAGTCCTTTTCTCAATCATCAGTGATTATTAGAAGGAATTTTATCATTCACATCGGTGTATGGTTTCCTTTCAATCTCCATTGTGCTTTCATTAACATTTATGCCCCTTATAACGAGGATGATAAGCGATCTTTATGGGAGGACTTACTCTCATTTGGACTTACTCTCATTTAAAGCCCAACTTTCTACTGCATGGTGCATTGCTGGTGATTTCAACACGGTAAAATGCACTGAGGAGAGATAGGGCTGCATCATATCTGGGACAGGTACTGATGATTTTAATGATTTCATTAATTTATGTGAACTCACTGATTTGCCTTTAATTGGTAAGAAATTCACGTGGTATGGCATGGATTCGAAACGTAGTCGATTGGATCATTTTCTGCTTTCATCTAAATGGATGTTTTATTTTCACAACTTGTGTCAAAAAGGCCTCAAGCGCTCCCTCTCCGACCATTGCCCTATTCTTCTTTTCTTTGAATCTATGAATTGGGGCCCAAGGCCATTCCGATTCATTGACTGTTGGCTCTCAGTGCCTAGTTTCAAAGATATGGTCACCCAAAAATGGTCATCTACTCCTGTCAATGGATCTTCTGGTTTTTGTTTGAAGGTCAACCTGAATAGGCTTAAAACTCATCTTAAGCATTGGAACAAGGTCTCTTTTGGTAATATTGATGACACTATTAATGAGCTAGAAAGCAAAGTGGAAGAATTTGATATTATTTGCAACCTAAGGGATCTCACAGAAAATGAATGCATAGCCAAAAAAAAAGTTGTCCAGCAACTATGGCCATATTCTAGGCAGCGCGAATCAATTTGGTGCCAAAAATCGAGAATTCAATGGTTAAAGGAAGGTGATAAAAATACACATTTTTTTCAATGCAAGGCCGAGGCTTGTTCTTGTCGTAACTATATCGTTGGAATCACAATCAATGGTTCATGGATCTCTAATCCAGCAGAGGTACGACAGGCTACTTTTGAACATTTTTGAAACTTTTTTAATTACAACCAATGGTCTCATTCGGGTGTTGATGGTTTTCAATTCAAAAAGATCAACGCTCATGATGCTCAAAACTTGGAGGCTCCAATTTCTATGGAGGAACTTAAATATGCTATATGGAGTTGTGATGGCTCCAAAGCCCTTGGGCCTAACGGATTCAATCTTAACTCCTTCAAGCATTGCTGGTCTTTTATCAAATCTGAGTTGTTTGACTTCATTTCTGATTTCATGACTCGTGGCAAGCTCGACAAGGGTTTTAGCTCATCATTCATTGCATTGATTCCTAAGACACCTAACCCAACTGCTTTTTCAAAGTACCGACCCATCAGCCTCATCAATTCCTTCTACAAAATCCTAGTCAAGCTGCTGGCCAATAGGCTCAAGACTGTAATATCTAAAGTCAATAGTGATCATCAAAGCGCATTCATACAGGGCTGCCAAATTACGGACTGCATAATGTTGGCTAACGAAGTCATCCATAGCATGAAGCACCATCTACACAACGAAAGAGGTATCATTCTCAAACTTGACTTTGAAAAAGATTTTGATTGTGTTGATTGGAATTATTTGCTTCTTGTTATGCATGCTATGGGATTTGGTCATAGATGGTGCAATTGGATTTTTAAGTGTATCTCCACAGTCCGACTCTTTGTGTTAGTCAACGGATCAGCCACCCCTGAGTTCCCCATGAAGCGAGGGCTTTGCCAAGGTGATCCTCTTTGTCCATTTCTTTTATCATGGCTATTGAAACTCTTCATTTATCTCTTGTGAAGGCTGAATCTCTTAGGCCTTTTTGAGGCATTTCAATCACATTCTTTGGCCTGTCCTTTTCTCATTTGGAATTTGTAGACGACACTATAATTTTCGTGCATGTTGATACCCAATGAGCTCTTAATCTAAAATGAATCTTGCACTGTTTCGAGTTAGCTTCGGGCTTTCACATTAATTTTCAAAAACCATCTGCTTTCTCGATTGGTATTTCGGACTCTTTAGGTAACGAGCTAGCAGCTCTTTTGCATTGCAAAGTTGGCTCTCTTCCTTTGTCTTACCTTGGTATTCCACTCGACGCCAATCCTAAAAGAACATCTACTTGGGATCCCATCATCAACAGATTCAAGCAAAAGCTTGCATTATGGCAAAGAAAGTATTTATCTCTCAGAGGCATGGTCATACTTATAATTCTGTTCTTAATTCATTACCACTCTATTATCTATTAGTTTTTAAAGCGCCCAAAGGCGTTCTTTGAAAATTAGAGCAGCTAAGGCGATCTTTTTTATGGGGTGGAACATCTGATAAACGAAAGATCTCAAAAGTCAAATGGGACATGGTATACAAGCCAAAACGATTTGGAGGGTTAGGAATCAGCAACCTATCTTATAAAAACCTTGCTTTACTTGCCAAATGGTGGTGGCGCTATGGGACAGACAAAAATGTATTATGGAAAAGATTGATTATGGAAAAATATGGTGAAGGATAACCTCACTAGATACCCTCGACATCTAACACAACAAGAATGCCTTCGATATGGAGGAGTATTGTCCAACTTCCTTCTTTTGAAAGGATGTAAAATCTAGTTGGCTTTCATACCTGTCGTTGGATTGTAGGTAATGGTGATACTATCTTCTTCTAGTTTGACAAGTGGATTGAAGACATTCCTCTTGTATCTAAATTCCCTAGACTTTTTTCTTTGGCTGTGAACAAAGACATGAGAGTCCTTGTCGCCTATCATAATGGATTATGGTCAATCAACTTTAAGCACGAGTTGTATAGTTGGGAGAAAGAGGACTTGGAGCAAATTTTCTTTCCTCAATTTCGCTTGTGCCATTGAGAGATGATAAGCTGGTTTGGACGCATGATCCTAAAAGCTCTTTCTCAGTCAAAACTCTTTGCTCTCTCTTGGATCCCTCAAGTGACTCCATCACAGTTTGGTTTCATTCCATTTGGAAATTGGTCGTTCCCCCCAAGATCCAATGTTTCCTTTAGCTGACGATCTTCAACTCTATCCCCGCGAAAGTCTTTCTTTCTTCACGGGGGGTCCACTTCTCCTCCGATCAACTTCGTTGTGTATGGTGTGGCCAATTCGAGGAGTGTTGTTCGCACATTCTTCTCACTTGCCCATTCAGTTGGTGAGTTTGGGGACTCGTTCTTAAATGGTGGGGAATCTCTTGGTGTTCTCCGTGTTCTTTATCCTCCTTCATGCAAGCTTGGGAAGGTTGCCTTTTTTGGGGAATAATCTATAAGAGATGGTTGATTGTTTGTGCTGTTTCACTATGGTCTTTTTGGCTAGCACGAAATGAGTCAGTCTTTAACTTTAAGGTATGGGATGGCTTCCAAATTTTCTTCCTCATCAAATTAAGCTGAATGTTCTGGATACGAGCTTCTGAAAGTGTCGATGCTATTGATGATTTGGGATGGTGGAATGACCCACGTCTATCTTCGAAGAGGAAAGCACCACATCACCACCATATGGGCACTTCATGGTCTCCACCCCCCTCTGGCGAATTCAAATTTAATGTCGACGGTTCAGCCAAAGGCAAGCCAGGACCTGCTGGCTGTGGTGGCGTCCTTCGAGATTCGGATGGTCATGTTGTTGGCCTTTTCTTTTGCCCTATTGGCGTCCATGACTCCAACTTCGCAGAGCTTATGGCCATTTTAAAGGCTCTTAAACTCTTTGTTGTCACTCTTTACGCATCATCCTCTTTAATCATTGAATCTGATTCACGCGATGCTCTCTCGTGGGTTAACTCAGTTGAAAAAAGACCATGGGACAAATGGAGTATTTTTAACGAATTTGACTCTCTGCTCTACGTTAGGTATAATTTCTTTTAAGCATATCTTCAGAGAAGGTAATGGTTTTGTTGATTCCTTGGCAAAGTACGGTGTCAATAATAACACATCATTTTCTGCTTAGTGGTGACCTCAATGATCTTGTTGATTCTTACCTCTTATGTTGTTTTTTCTCTCTGATTTCTGGATTACCACATCTTGCCTTTCTCATCAATATTTGGCTGCTTTTTATTGTATTGTCTTTTACTTCATTTCGTAGGTAGGTCTTTCCTCAGGTATTTTCTTTTGTCTTTAATCTTTTGTAACAGAGAGTACCCCTTATCTGTTACCTGCAGTTGCTGTACCTATGGCTGACAGGCCTTCTTTTGTATATCCTTATTAATTTTAATGAATGGCTTAGCAAAAAAAAAAACAAAAACTGTGGTTTATTGCTGCAGACATTGATCATTAAAGTTTATCTCCTTTAGGAACAAGGATGAATTAATTTAGGTGCTGAATCCATATCTGGATTTCCCCATAAAAGCAGAGATAATTTTTATTCCATACCAAATAATTACATGTATGTGACAGGTTTTGGCAAATCATTAATTTCTATTTATGGTGTTGTTGCAACGTCACAGGTGCCAAGCGGTTTTCTTGTATTGGACTTGATGCACATTCTTCAGTTCCAGACTTGTCTTAGATATCTAATTCTACAACAGGTGTCTATTCCCTTTCCATACCAAGTGTAAGGTATCAAGGTTTATGCTTGCAATTGCATGCCATATGATCTTCTGTTTCTAGTAAATTGGTTGTGGAAATGGCTGCTATGTATTTTGCCAGTTGGTCAACAACAAGAAAAGAATGACTTGTACCAATCCCACACCAATTATATCTCCTTGTCAATTAAAAACGTGTTGATAGAATAAAGTTGGTACATATTTTTTCAATGGATGCTTCATCAACTTGTCTGAGTTTTAAATTATGGAATTATCAAGTATTAATTGTTATATTTATTATTTAAGCATAGTTATCCAGTATCATTTTCACCCAAAAAACTTGAGCTAAACATGATTGATGTTTTGGAGACAAAGCTATAAACTTTGATATTCAACATAATTGCACCTTTGATATTTAACATAATGGGAGTCACGCAACTTGCATGTTATTTACCAAAACTGGTAATAAAATGAAAATCACACAATTTACATTATTGTTGTTTGTCACACTAACTCATTTCTTTCTTACTCATTTACTGTGAATCAATTGCCAGCTTATGCAAAAAACATTTATTTCTATTATATATATAACTATCCTTCCTCTTGGTAATTTGATAGCAACTAGTTAGAGATCTTTTATTCATGCATTTACTTTATTTTTCACACCATGGCTTCCAATGCTGCTAATGAAAACGTTGAGCGCAAAGACTATGATTCCTTTTGCAACATTTGGGCTCGACAATACAAGTCTTTGAAGCATGTTATAAGTCACCAAGAGCAATCTTATGAGAAAAATCTTATCAAATTCAAATGTGACATTTGCAAGCGTGGTTTTCCAACCAAAGTAGCAAGGAACGAGCATTGTGACAATGGTCACTAAGATTATATTTTAATATGCCCACCCATCTACTTTATTTATAAGATATTATATTGATATTTATAGTTTTAATTGTCATTTACTTGTTTTGAAGAATTTTAAATGGTATTTATAATTTTAATTGTCATTTAGTTGCTTTGAAAAACTTTAAGTGTTATTTTATAATATTTTTATATTCTTAATTTATGTAAAACTTACTGGTGGGAACCATGTTTTATTACATGGTATTTATAGTTCTTTTATAATATAATGCTATTTTATACTTTATTATTTTAATTATGAAATCGTATAAATAGAAATGTTTGTTCTATTTCATATATTTAAATCGCAGAAAAAGTCCATTAATACTTGCTTCCTATCAAGTTAGAGAAAAGCTTAAAAAGTAGATCAAGGGTGCCCATTTGTAGTGAACATTAACAGCCGGGCAAGCTATAATCTATGTTTTTATTGTTTTTTTATGCTAAATAATGGAAAAGTGCTGTTACTAGAGAGGAACCAAATAACAAAGGAAAAGCAAAATAAGTAATAGCACAGAATATCCACCCCAGCAGGCTGTTTTTATCCACTATTACCCCGAAAGGCATAAGCGTGCAAATGTGGGTCCACCATGAGAACATCATCACGATGGCTTCATATCTATTCACAACTTCAACTGTTGCTAAAGATAACACTGAGCCAAGAGCTTAACTGCTGAGCAAAGCATCATTATGTTTCCAACTAGCAAAACAAGTTGTTAATCTGCTAGTATTACTCTTTAATCAGCACAGAGTTCACCGGCTTTTTGCAATTTATTCAAAATAAAAAGCATTACACCCTTATATATAGTTTGGTGCAATTGATTATAATTTACATGATTCCTAAAATTGAGAAAAAGTAGACATCATTTAATTGTAGCAAAGATATCATCTATATATTATCAATCAGCATGGTCTATCTACTAATCCTGTGATTCAGTGTAACCACGCATCCATTGCATGCCCAAGTAATCCACACAATTATGCTTTCCCTTCCCTTCGAATAGGTGCAAAAGCTAACACTTGATCGCAAATTCACCCCTCGACCTTCTTTTTAACTGTGATGAAATTGCTTATCAATCAGCAAGTCTCAACCCACCCAAACCCCTTAACACTAATGTGTAGTCCTGTCACCCTAGAAGGGCTTTTTCCTAGCAGTGATTACTTCACAATTGTCAAACAGATGAAAATTACAAAACAGAAGAAAACAATTTGCCAGGAATTGTGCATAATTGAACAGAATATTAAGATCACTATAATATGAAAAGTTAAAGATATAACTAAACAAATCGATAAAGAGGAAATCCCTCTTTAAAGGGTATATATACTATAACAAGGAATCACATAGGATAACCAATAGGAAACCAAATCATTTGAACAGCCTGAAACAGGAATTGAGCATAATAGAACAGAATATTGAAGTCAATACAATATGAAAAAGTTAAAAGATATAAGTAAACAAATCAATAATGAGGAAATCCCTCTTTAAGTTGCATATATACTTAAAACAAGGAATCACATAGGGTAACTAATAGGAAACCGAATAATTTAAACAGCCAGACGCAGTGTGCTATCCTATAATTTCAATTTTAAAAAGTTTATTTGAAAAGATAGCAACCGAAAATGTCTAGTTACATATGGATAACATATGGACAAGACTATCCTTTCCTTATTCTTGAAAAAACACATTTATTGACCTTTTATGTCTATTGAAAATACAGCTCATACAATTTAAAAAATGGGGCCACTTAATTGAGGCATACCTTTTTACTTTTTCTGGTACAAGGAAGAGTATTACAGCTCAAATCTAAGATTCTACCAACCCCATCCCACCCTTACCGCTTGAGCCTTTTTCTGCCTACTACCTTTCGAGGTGCACACCCTAGGCACTCAAGGTGAGTGTCTCAATAAAGGTACCTCAACTGAAGGGGTCAAAGGAGCCTTTACTAAATTTTGCTCCAACTTAGCACTAATGCCTCAACTGTACTGGAAAACATTTTTCCCCGAAAAAGGTAAAAACAGGATTATGCTTTAATACACCATTGATAGTAAACAATGTTATCTCAAATGCTCATGCTCTTCAAGTTACCAAATGCTCAAAAGAAGATATCGAAAGGATTCAAGGAGCATTTACTAGAGTCTGCTGCAATTTAGCACTTAGGTAAATAACAACTTATTTCAACCAACTAAGCACAGTAGACTTACAGCAACATTTAGTAATCTAATAAAAGGAGACAAAGAAGAATTGACTTCATTTTCTTCTTCTTCTAAGCTGTTGACTTGTAAAAGAAGAGCATTCTTTGCAGAACCTATGCATAAAACAAAAGTCCATGAAATGCACCTCATATTACAGTGAGATTAAAAGAAAAACCCTCAATGTCCAGCCTCATGCAGATAACATTCAGGAAAAAAATAAGTACTCGAGAGAAATAAAAATGCAACTGATCCCTCAAACATGTACCACCTAAATTAAAAAGATAGGAACCTAAACTAGGAATCCAGTGCAAGTGTCAGATCTGAGTCTGTTACTTGTCCATTGTCTATGTAGATCAAAATTATTTGCAAGTGTCAATGCAAATATGTATCTCTCTCTCTCTCTCTCTCTCTCTCTCTCTCTCTCTCTCTCTCTCTCTCTCTCTCTCTAAGACTGCATGTGCAAGTGTTCGGGAAAAAAAAATAATGCAACTACGAAGTTGATAAAGCTTCTGCTCCTCCCTCTCCCCCTCCTCCCTCTCCTTCTCTCCCTCTATGCACAGTCATATCCACAGCTAAGCTTTTCTACAGCGCCTGATTAAATTAAAATTCCAAAACTTACCCCCAATCAGTAAGTATTATACCAAAAAATCAGATCATTCCACATATTGTTGAAAGAGGAAATTGTGAGGAATGTCCTTTCTTGATAAAGACATTTTAAAAATAACCATCAGAATAAGTTTAACAGTTTTTAGCCATATTTATCTATGACTTGACAAAAATACCCTTTAAACTATTTTAAATAAATTAAACCATTCATCATAATTTCTCTCCATTTCTATTTCGGATTTCTCTCTCTCACCATCCCATTCTCTCAAATTTTATCGATTTCTCTCTTCGACATTCGTCTGTTATTCTTCCGATTTCTCTCTTCGACATTCGTCTGCTATACTTTCGATTTCTTTCTCTCGCGTTTTCAGATTTCTTTTTCTTGTGCTTTCAATACACTAAGCAATCGTTTCGAAGTCTTTTGGTGGGTGGATATTTGAAAATTTTGATTTTTAGGTATTTTGGAGAAAATTAAAATGGTAGAAATAATCACAGATGTATGAAATAGCTTTTAATTGAATCAATTCGGGATCTAGACACCAATAAATTTAAAATTTTGAAATTTATAAACCTAGATTTTCAAAAGAATTTTTTTTTTAATTTTTAGTCAAAGTAGGTGTTTTAGATAAAAATTTGTATTTTGATTTATGAAAACATGTTGGAAACACTTTAAGCAGTGGTGTGTCACAGATTTTTGTACATGGCGTGTCACAACCTAACCATGACTTGTCACAAGTTTTTGTACATGGCGTGTCACAGCCTAACCATGGCGTGTCACAACTTAACCATGACGTGTCACAGATTTTTGTACATGGCTTGTCACAACCTAACCATGGCTTGTCACAGGTTTTTGTACATGACGTGTCACAGTCTAACCATGGCGTGTCACAACTTAACCATGGCGTGTCACAAATTTTTGTACATTGTGTGTCATAGATTTTTGTACATGGTGTGTCACAACCTAACCATGGCTTGTCACAGGTTTTTGTACATGGTGTGTCACAGCCTAACCATGGCGTGTCACAACTTAACCATGGCGTGTCACAGATTTTTGTACATGATGTGTCACAACCTAACCATGGCTTGTCACAGGTTTTTATACATGGCGTGTCACAGCCTAACCATGGCGTGTCACAATTTAACCATGGCGTGTCACAAATTTTTGTACATGGTGTGTCACAGATTTTTGTACATGGTGTGTCACAACCTAACCATGACTTGTCACAGGTTTTTGTACATGACGTGTCACAGCCTAACCATAGCGTGTCACAACTTAACCATGGCGTGTCACAGATTTTTGTACATGGTGTGTCACAGATTTTTGTACATGGTGTGTCACAACCTAACCATGGCTTATCACAGGTTTTTATACATGGCGTGTCACAGCCTAACCATGGCGTGTCACAACTTAACCATGGTGTGTTACAGATTTTTGTACATGACGTGTCACAACCTAACCATGGCTTGTCACAAGTTTTTGTACATGGCGTGTCACAGCCTAACCATGGCGTGTTACAACTTAACCATGGCGTGTCACAGATTTTTGTACATGGTGTGTCACAGATTTTTGTGCATGGTGTGTCACAACCTAACCATGGCTTGTCATAGGTTTTTATACATGGGGTGTGTCACAACCTAACCATGGCTTGTCACAGGTTTTTATACATGGCGTGTCACAACCTAACCATGGCGTGTCACAACTTAACCATGGAGTGTCACAGATTTTTGTACATGGTGTGTCACAGATTTTTGTACATGGTGTGTCACAACCTAACCATGGCTTGTCACAGGTTTTTGTACATGGCGTGTCACAGCCTAACCATGGCGTGTCACAAGTTTTTGTACATGGTGTGTCACAACCTAACCATGACGTGTCACATCATAGCGTGTAATTTCATTAAGGGTATTTTTGTCCAACTTGGTTAAAAATAGTTAAAATTATAAAGATGGCTACTTTTGAAAACGTCTTATCTTTAAAGGCTATTTTTTAAAACGCCCCTTGTTGAAATCTTAATATCCTGCACGCATAGAGGTGTCAAAGAAAAAGTAGTGAGGAAATGCAAATATGAAGTAGATAAAGCTATAATATATAATGACACTCAAGTTTACAATTAGCTGTTTGAGTTGATTGTATTCTCTTATCAGGGAATAAAGCTTGCTTCCAAGATAAATAAAAGACACCAGGAAAAATTCCAAATTAAAAATGCGAGGAGAGAGAATATGTGATGCAATAAAAAGAGAAATAAATTGAACTTCTCCATTCACGAGAAACGAAAAAAACTGGAATACTCTGACAATGACCATTGATTCGAAGGGCTATCTACATCAACTTCCTTTCTAGGTGAAGGAAGAACAGAATGACTATGTCCTTGAAGGAAGAAATGCAAATATAGGTTGTTGGTCCAGAAATTGTCTCTAACATCCACGCTCAGACTTTTGCAGTGTAAATGCTATAGAAATTTTTGTTGTTTGCACATCAAGATGAATAATATCAGCCTGCTACTTTTGGGATGCTACAAACCATGTCTTGTTATCTATCCCACATGGAACCCTTATAATACCATTTGCCAAAATTTCTTTTCTAATAACAATAAAAGAATTATTGGGCATGTTCCAAAACACCATACATTGGAGCCTGTGGAGAAAGAGTCATATGGAAAGATGAAAATCTAAAAACATGGAAATAATATTGATCATATCATTTCCTTTAGATGTTAATGATACAAAGCATGTGTTCCAACATTTATTATCCAGTTGATTATTATCTCCACTCAACAGCATTTCAAAAGAGTCAACATTACAAGAAGGTACTAGAGTTGGCAAAACAAAACCTATCCAACCATCACTTATATCAAACTTGACATGAAACCCATTGGAATGAATCTCAGGAGCATCTGTAACTTGGAAAATGCCCAAAACAAAGGCCCAAAGAAACCGGTCATTAACAAAACACACCCAGGAAGTACCTTTCAATTGAGATTCTTGCGCCAAACAGTGCAGGAAATGGTATATTCAACCTTAATGCAGGAAGAAAATCATTCTGTCCATGACCATTGACTAACAATCTAGTGACTATTTTTGGATTCTCAAGAATGGAATACCTGATGTTTTGGCAGTCAAGAAAATTCCATTCTACTTTTGGATATGAAAGAGAAAATGGACAAGCTTAATTAAAATTAGTATAATGTTTTCCAGTTCAAGGAAGCTAGCTGCTAAATATTAGCTTGAGCAAAAGGACAGGAGCCACAATATTTGTCTTGTTTAATTATCTAACCTCTTCCCCCAGCTGTCACTCAGTGGACCATTTAAGTCTTATTCATACGCTATCACATATCTTCTACTCAAGACATGAAATCATGGTAACAGATGACATTGCTTGAACAGAGCAAATCATTGAGAGAGAATATAAATTAAAAATCTGAAATATATATAGATGAAACTTGTAACACCCCATAAAGGAGGGGCCCGACCATTGAAGAAGAAAAGAAAAGTGGCAGGCTGTGAGAGAGTAAAGAGAAAAAGACAAAGAAAGTGATAGAAAAAGAAAGAGAAGAAATGATGGGGTCAGTTGAACAAAAGAAGAAAGAAGAAATAAAAGAAAAAGAAATTGATAGGACAAGACAAGAAGAGAAGAAAGAAAGTTGAAAGAGAAGAAAAGAGAAAAAGAAGAGTCGGCTATGAGAGAGAGTATGAAGGAAAAATTTAGAGAGTGGCTTGCTAAAGGAGAAAAAAAAAAGAAAGAAGAAAAAATCGGTATTGTCAGTTGGAAATGAGAGAGAAACTAGCTATGAGGGAGAGAAAAATTTAGCCATCGACCAAAAAAGAAACGAATAAAGGAAAGAAAAAGAGAGAAAGAATTTGGCCAGACCAAGGAGAGAAAAGAGAAAGAAAGAAAGGGAAAAATAAAGAGTTGGGTTATGGTGGCTGGCAAGAAAAAAGAGAGAGAGAGAGAGAGAGCTTGATATTTGGTGACAAAATTGGCTGAATAAAAAGGGAGAAAAAATTAGAGTTCTTTGGGTTGACTTGGAGCTAACAATGATGGAAGTAGAGAGGGGACTTTAAGCCACCGATATGTGAGGGAGAGAGAGAATGTGTGCTGTCCATGGGTGTTGGTTTGTGAGAAGGCCAGCTGGGACAAAGAGGAAGAGAAAGGGAAAGAAAAGAAAGGTGGATATTTGGGCTACCCAGCCCAAATTGGTAAAAATTGCCTTACTCTATTTTTGGATTTGTTATGAAATTGGTTTATTTGGGCCTAGCCCATCTTGTTCAGCTAATTTTTGATATTTGGTGATATGAATTGAATTTAAATTGCTTTAATAAATAATTGAAAATTCTTTTATGATGTCTCGTAGGACTAAAGCAAATAAGGAAATATAAAATTGATGAATAGTGCTTAAATGTAGTTAAGGAATTTTGAAATGGTTTATTGTGAGGAATTATTGTTGTCGGAGGAATTTATTTGCATAAGTTAGTTGAAAGAGTTAAGTTGAATAGTATATTAATTGGAAGAAATGAGGAGGAATAATCTGGATAGAAACTGAAAAATAATTGAGTAGATTTGAAATTATTGTGGTTGTCGTAAATATAGCTAATATTGTGAAAATATAAGGTGGATTTGGGCGAAAGATATTGAGAAAGGTTGAAGTAGGAACGTGACATCATAAATAAGTTGCTAGGGTTATAATCTAAGGAATTACGTGAGCAATGGATATAAGTAATCTTAGTAAAAATGCAGTAAGATGAGAGTTAATTGAATATGGATTCATAATAGGATGAGAAATAGAAGTGGGATTGATGCACTAAATATATTGAGTTTGGGTTGTTGCTAGGAAGTGCTAAAATGAAGATAGTGCACTATAGTGGCGTGCCGAAGAAAGTGACGAGAGACTGACAAGTAGAAATAGCGATATAGTGTCCCGCTATTGTGAAGTGAGTAGGGGGTGTCGATTTTAAAATTTTCATATATCTATATATATATTCACCTGATTTATTGCACACGCACTATTGTGGAAAGCATACGTTGGTAGAATTTTAGAAAATTATGGATGTAAGTTATTTTAGAAATTGTTTTGAATATATGTATATATGCCCTATATGTAAAGCATTTTAAAATGGGAAACAAGCCTTTCAACCTGATTTGCCTTCTAAATTGTGTCTTATAAATCTGTGTGATGTGCATACATGATTACGAGGTTTAATTACCCTCTGCTTGGTGATTTATGAATCATGCATTAAACTTTGTTTTGTGAACAAAACGATAAATATTTATTACTTTTATATTGAATCTTTGGAAATAAATTTGAAACGATAATTCAAGGATACAAATGATTTTTAAAACAGTTTCGTAAATAGAGATATTCGAGAGTAGGTCGGATGTCAAATCGGTTAAGTGTGACCCTCGTGCACGAGTGAGCTCTAGCTAGAGAACGTTCGGGTCACCGATGGGCAGATAGACGTGGCGAGGGCCACGATCAGATATATATGTGTGGCTTGGCCATTTGTGATATACGGTTGTGACCGCTTGATATCTTCGATGTCGGCTAACATCGTTAAGATTGCCATGGCATTATGTGGGAATCCGGTGGAAGCGTTGCTCCCGGATGTTATTACGTGGTAGCGGGACCACGAGTTCTTATTTTATTTCTTACTCGAGAGTAAAGTCTCTTTGGGTTTTTGAACTTATATTTTCCGTGCATGGTGAAAGTTATAAAGTTTTTGACAGCTCCCTATTTATAAAATGATATGATTTTAACACCTTACGCACAAGGTGATTCGTGGATTTGAGTATAAGTATTCCAAAGTTTGACTTTTACGGAAGCTTTCCTGATTGAAGGAAGTTCATTTGAATAAATTATTCTAAATGATTTCTACATGTGAATTTTTATGCACACCAGATTTGATATATGCCTATGTATATATATATATATATTTGTGGAGTGGTTATATCATAAATTGAACTTTTGATATTTTCTTTATATATAAGGCACAAATATCCGTTTGAAAGAAATTGTTGTGTCATCTTGTATTTTTAATATTTAAATGATCAGCTATTTGCTTGTTTTCCATCTATGTCCTACTCACTGAGCCAATGATCACTAAGTCTATGAAACTCACACCCTTCTTATTTTCCTTTTTGCAGACAAGGATCGCCCTAGCGCGTAATCATCGACATGCTCAATTCCTTGCGAATAGGTAAAGGCATCTCTTAGCCTCGTTCTGAGTCGCTCCGCTGTCTAGAGTTTAGTCACTTAGAATTTGTACATGCTACCAAAATTGTCAAGTCGTAATTATGCATTATTGAAAACTTCGTATTTTAAATTTAATTGCTATTACTAGAAATGGAATACCAATAGTGCACTATGGTTATTATTAATTAGTTACGTACATGTTAATATATTTAATAAATATCTCGAGAATTTCATAAAGGTTTGTTCGGGACTTGGCGGGATCTCCTGGAGGTCTCGGACGTCGGTAGCGACCGGGAAAAGTCGTTACAAAACTGTTGCTTTCAGTATACTTGAAACACAGATTTGAAGCCAATGCCTTTCTTTCCTACATATCCGGCAGATACTTTTTTGGTTGAGCTTCCAAAATCATAAAGAGCTCTGATGTTCTGAGCAGAAAAGCCTTGTTCATTATTAAAAAGAATTATACCCAGCTCTTGAAGAATAGATGTTAGAGTTGGTTCCACAGTTTCAGAATAGACATTATCATCAGCATTTTCAACCTAAAGCAACATGAAGCTTTTTGTCTAACTCATCAGCAAATATTGCCATGTCTAACTCAAACAACGTAGTAATTTTCCATACTCCCACAAAACATTGAATAAACGCATTTACCTAAACAATATAAAGAGTAGAAAGGAAGAAATTAGAAAAAAAAAGGGAAGGGGGATTGAAGGAAATAATCATTATGTTTCAAACAATAATTTGGTCTCCAATTGTAGCGGGGTAGACATTTTCAATTTTGCCTGCTACATGTGAAAAGCTGTTTTCAATGTGGCTAGAGAGATATGCCCTGCCCATTCATTTCTCCCTTAAAGGAAAACTATCGAACTTTTTGTCATCAAAGTTTATAATTCAATATAACTCCATATTTTTGCCTGAGAAACTTTCCAAGCCGTAACACTCTTTCTGGACGCAATAAGCTCGCGCCACGCTTGCTTAACGGCCTGGTCGGCTCTTTCCCGAACCTCCTTCGGTACTAGGCCAAAGGTAGTGTGGTGTCTCTCTATTTCTAAGGCTGACTGTGGCAATTGCTTGGATTATTGAGTACCTGTTGTGGTTGGATTTGAGTTGTTAGGGCTAGCATGAATTGCAGAACGTTGGGGTCTTGGAGGGCAAAATTAGGACTTAGAGATTGGAATGGTGGCTTAGGTGGAGGACGGCCGCTCGGGGTGGAATGGACAATGGCTGTGGAGGGAAAGAAGGAAGTAAGGGAGGCTTTATTTGAATTCTTCCCATTTTCTTTTTTTATTATGCTACCGAATAATTTATTTTTATTTTTACTTTTAATCCTAGTAAAATAGTATAATGATAATTGAGGAAAATTTAAAAGAAAAGCCAAATTATATATATATAATTAAAATATTACATGACTTCATACAGCTTCAAATACCAAAACTAAAACAAATTTAAACTGACTTTAATTTAAAATCAACTGGTGGTAAAATCCAAGCATAAAGAGGTAGATTTTTATGTGAAGGTTTAAATTGGTAATGTTCTGCAAGAGTTTTATCTTTTATATTGAAAATGCCAACATCTCGAGGACCATATGGCTGATATGCATACATTTCGAACAAATCATCTATGAAATATATAGAATTAAGCTGTTGTGCTTCAGGAAAATCCAAAATTGAGACGGCTAAGGTTCTGTTGTCTCCCACAAACACTACATCTCCATCTATGCTCTTCACCTCTTTTTGTTCTAACAATTCACCACTTTGATCATCCAAAATCAACTTGAAAATTTTGAAATTCTTAGTCAAATAATTACCATCCTCATCGAAATTCAAATATCTTTTTATAGAGAATAAATTTCCCTTGGATGACTCAACAAGATATGCTCTATATGAATAGTTACTTGAGTTTAGGTACCTTTTGTCTACCGACACGAGTATCTTCAACTTTGGTGGTTTCGAAGTGTCATCAAGACTATTAACATCAAAAGAAGCTATCATATTCCAATTTCCGATAGCATAAACCAAATTTTTATAAAAAATAAAATCAGTGAAAAGGGTGAAATCCTTTTCCAGATATATCTAATCTCTTTGGCCAAGTTTGTAGAAAGCTAACCTGAAATACAGACCATGAATAATTACCACCACATAACTATTTAGATACGATATTAGGTTAACTGATAAGATAACTTTGTGAATGTCATATTGGTAGCTCGATGTCTTGACAACTTCAATTTTAGGAAGATCAATTGTGATCCCATCCTTAAAAAGGTTTAAGAGAGTTATAACCATACTCTCATCCACCAAGGCCAACCAATCATAACAAAAACCACAAAATCTCGTACCATAAGATTTTGGTAATTCAACGTTGAAAATTTTTGCTTTGGCTTGTAGATTGTATAATTTTCGATTTTTGTTGCTCTTTTTGCTTGGAATCACTAGCATGGGAATTAGATTAAGCGTTGATCACCTTCTTGAGTCAAGAAAATCATTAAAAACTGAATACCAATTCTTGCAAACTGCACCAAATTGAACTAGCATACTAGAAGCTTTTAATTTGTCAAGAATAAAAAAGAAACAAAGTGTTGGATGATTTTTCCAATCTGCTTCAACGTTCTCCATGTTTTCTTAGATCAATAGTCTAAAAATATGAACTTTTTTATTATTGAAACAATATGAAAAGTAAAATATTTTGAAAAATCGCAAAAGATATAGAAAAGAGAATTACCTGGCTTTTTGCGAGGTATGTTCTGCTCATTTCTAAGTTGCGCTTAAATGAATAGAAATTAAGTTTTTATATTGTTTGACATATAAGTCCAATTCAAATTAGGAATATATTTTAAAGTGTTATAATATTGATTTGATTCCCACTGTCAAAGTTGAGCGGAAGCTTTTTCAATTTTGGACAGTTGAATACTTTGATTTGTCTCAAACATGGGAAGCGTAAGGCATCCCAGTATATGCTCTTCAATTCTGGTAGTTCTCGTAAATCAAGCTTTTCTATCTTAGCAAATAGGCTTAGCTGCGGAATTCCAACCATAGTTGCAACTTCACTTATTATTCCTTACATTCTTAAGCAAAACATTACACTAAGACACGTCAGATTTGGAGCCAAAATAAGCCATGCCATGTCTGTGACATCCCCTTCGGGGTGCACTCAAGGTATTGTTCTATCTAGGTCGGGTCATAGCTCCAGTCTGCTGCAGCTCAAATGGTGAAAGGCATTCCCTTCGGAGGAAGCAAAAGGTCTAAGGTTCGAGTCCCGCAGGGATCGAACTCAAGGTCAAGGTTCTGAGGGCTGCTGCAGCAGATTGGAGCTATGACCCGACCCAGATATAACAATACCTTGAGTGGACCTCAAAGGGGATGTCACAATATCCCTCAAGTTGATGCATTTGCTTATGGAAACCTGTCTTAATGCGTGAAAGCAAGGACTAACAGTATTAATATTAGTTGGCAAGAGTAAGGAGGTTCTTTCTTCTTCCCCATTGCCATCTCTTCCAAGCTTGTACAATAGCTAATATTTAGGCACTCTAAATGCTCCATATTTGCTAAACATAAAGCCTTCAATACAATTATATTCCTTAAATCTCAGAGGCATAAATTCTTAGTGCATCCTTGTAACTTGTGCGAGCTCAAAAGGCTTCCTAGAGCAAAAACACTATTTATTTCTATAATCAGCTCATCCAACTGTTGCAAGCATTTTAATTCATTTTTTGGACCTTCATTATCACCATTTAGGATAGTCTTCATCCATTTCATCTCCACAAGAATCTGACCTCGACATTAGGAATCTTTGCAATTTTGAAAATCTACATATCAACTGTGGTGGGATTTTTCGAAGATAATATGCCTCAAACAAGTTCAAAAATTTTAGTCTTGACAACCTATTCAGCTCAATTGGTAACTCTTTTATTCCTGTATATGACAAATCGAGATACTCTAGTGAAATCAGTTCTGAAACTCCCTTTGGCGGCTCATAGAGATTTAAATTTAAAGACAAGACTAGAACTCTCAGATTGGGCATAAATTGAAAGAAATCATCACTAATCACCCTCAACTTATTAGTGTTGAGAAATAAAGTTTAAAGATTAGGACATATAGGTGTTCCTCTTATATCTTTAATTCCACTATATGCCAATGACATTCTTACACCTTTTCAATTTTCAACATCAAGTGCCTTAATTGATCTTACCCTTGCTTGTACCAAAAATTTCTTCTCAACTGCTTCACACTCTCGAGCTATCCATAAAGCCATATCATGGATTACATCATGCATCATTACAAATTTTGCATATTTACCTTTTTTCTAATAAACAAGCATTAAGAAGGGAATCAAAAATGTTGTGCCGTTGCATTCGAGCTCTACTTATGTTGTCAAATTCACCCAAAAATCCCTCGCAAAACCAATAATCTATTAGCCCATTAGTGTCAATAGCAAAATCTTCAGGATATAAATTACAATAAAATAGGCAAGATCTCATCGTGTCATTAGGCAAGCTATCATAACTAAATTTTAAAAGAAAATACACTTGTTGATCCATTCTTGCTAATTTATGCGGAAACTCTTCCAAGACCTCAATTGCATACTTCCAATTTTGGGGCATCTTCTCGCAAGCCATGGCTTGACCAATTGTGATCAGTGCGAGAGGTAGTCCTCCACATGTTGCAGCTACTTGTTTAGCCAACCCTCGAATATCTGGATGGCTGTCAAGGTTTTCTTTTCCGACCTTCTCTTCAAACAATTTCCAAGCTTCATATGTGCTCAAACACTCTACTTTGATTTTCTCACGAGCTCCCATTTCTCCACATACCTCTAAATAGCAAGTTGTAAAAATTAATTTAGAACTATTATCCTGATTCGGTATAGGTATTCCAACTTTGATCAAATCCACCCTCTCCCACACATCATCCAACGGCAGAACAAACTTTTTTTTGCTCAAAATTCTGAAAATATCTGTAGCTTTCTCATCACAACTTTTATTTTTCCACAACTCATTTGAAAGGCCAACCTTTTCGCCAATTTTTTTATTGAACCTTTCGGATAGTATGATCTTTAGACACCACCACCCAAAGCACAACATCATAACCGATCAGGTTATTGCTTAACTTGTTGTTAATTTGGGTCAAGAGTGTTGTTTTACCAACTCCCCCCAAGCCATACAACCCAATAATGCCCACATCTTTTTCTTCAAGTAAGCGCCAGACTTTAACCAAGGTTGGCTCCAAACCCACCGTGGGCTCAGTAGGTTTTAGATCTACTTGGGCTGCAAGTTTATTCTCAGCTACAATGTTAAAATCTCCTTGTTTCTGTAGATCAACTATTTCTGCAAGTTTTATAGTCACTTGTTTACCAAAGTTGTAGCTAAACTTACAATTCTTGGAAAAGCAGCCACCAAAACATAATTTCTGAATTTCTTGAGGACCATTTTCGATCAATTCCTCAGCTTCTGCTCCCACAGTCTGCACGTTTGAAAGCCAGAGTTGAACTTCGTTGATCCGCTCCATATGTTGTTGCTCGGCAAGATCTACCCTCGGCTTCATGTCATCGCTTCGCGAGTTTCGCCAATTCCTTCTTCAGAGCTTTAAGATTATCTTCAAGCTTACATGTGTAACTTGCTTGTCCAACAATGCAATCCCAGCAACGAGAGACTGTATCCTCTGTTGAGAATGAGATGGAGCACAAATTTCCCATGATTTAGTGATCAAATATTTAATTGATGAACAAATTAAGAAGAATGAAAATGAATTGTGGGTTTGAGGAGGCTGCTTGTTTTGATAAATTCGGAGTGTTCGGCAGGAAGATGCAAACGCTTTTGCGCCAGTGTATTTTCATAGACTTTGTCGGCCATTGGAATTAGGTTTGACTTACGCTGGTGGCTGGTCGGTACTAAAATAATCTAATGGAAGCAATATCGAGTGGAAGAAAACGACAACCATCCTATTGAAGGAATTCTTAGATCCACTTGGGGAGCAAGTTCATTCTCGGCCACCCTTTCAAAATCTCCTTGATTCTTTATATCAACTATTTCTTCAAGTTTTATAGTCACTTGCTTACCAAAGCTGTAGCTAGACTTACAATTCTTGAAAAAGCAGCCACCAAAAAATAATTTCTGAATTTCTTGAGGACCATTTTCGATCAATACCTCAGCTTCTGCTACCACAGTCTGCACCCTCGAAAGCCAGAGTTGAACTTCGTTGAGCCGCTTCATACGTTGTTTTGCCAGACCAACCCTCCAGTTCACGTCATCCCTTTTCGCTTGCAGTTGCTCTGATTCCCTTGTTCAAAACTCGAAGATTTTGTTTAAGCTTACATCTATAACTTGCTTGTCCAGCAATGCGATCCCAGCAACGATAGACTATGTTGTCCGTTGAGATTGAGATTGAGCACAAATTTCCCATGATTTAGTGATCAAATATTTGGTTGAAGAACAAAGAAGGATGAAATGAATTGTGGGTTTGAGGAGACTGCTTGTTTTGATGAATTCCTGAGTGATCCACAGGACGATGAAACGCTTTTGCGCTAATGTAATGAATTTGTCTGCCGTAAGCATTAGGATTATTTATTAACTGCACTGGTAATTGGTTGGTAGTAAAATAATTTAGATTAAATTATTAGTGAACGGATTGCTTTCAATCTAGTTGAAGAAAAAGGACAACCTTTGAACAAGAATAATAATTCTACTATTTTCCTGGAATTTTCTTGTGTATTCAATTCAATGTATGTGTTCATCATTTGGAAGTTTAGATCTTTCTTACCTTACAGTCACCTACCAAATCATAATGCAATGGCTATTTATATATATATATATAAATATATTTAGTATAAAAGCAAGAATTCCACTGAATCAGCCATTACCTTTTTACGCGTGCTTACTTTATCCTGCTCCTTGTGTAATTTTCCTAAATCAGCCTCCTAAACATTGCAGAGTGAGCTAACTCGAACTCTGGTGCATGAGAACCATCCTCCCAAGAAGTGAGCTAACTTGAACTCTGGGAGAGGGATAAAGCAAGGATGGATCAATCTTACAATAACATGATAATATACACTTCCAAAGCAGACAAATTACAATTCACAGCATTCTGTTGTTTCTCATGTTGACAACCTATGTGCGATTTGTGAATAGGCCAAATAGTAGGAAAAAAACCATACAGGTTGATGATAAAAGATTATCATCCTATCTCATGGTTCGTTGGTGTGCATTTAAATTAGAGGATAGGATAACAAAGAGAATTAGTCATCTTTTTAGTGTTGGATGACTCAAATCTCTCAAAAAAGAAAGGATTATTTTAATCCATGACATTAAATGGTAAATGCTTTTACATTTTTTATTTTACCCCTTGGACTTATATCTAAAAATTGATTAAGCTAATGTAATATGACAAGTGCCATTGTTTGATTCACTAATTTAAAATAGGGGTGAGTAAAAGTCAATTAAAATAACTTAATCAAATTAACTGACAAAATTCAATTAATTTGAATCTGTTAATTTGATTAATTCAGTTATTTTACTTAAAGATGTCAATACTTAAGTCAATTATGTTAAGTCGATTCAGTTAAAAAAGTTTGAAGTCGATTAACCAAATTAATCGACTTTGTATTTAATACTTTTTTTAAAAGATACTTTTGCATGTATGTAACTCAAACAGTTTCTCCATATTCACATATAAATTAAGGGCTCAGATTGCATCAATTAACCAAAAATAATATACAAATAGCACAAAATTAATCTCATTAGTATTTTATTATTTGTTATTTTTAAATTTTCTTTATTTATTTATATATATATAAATATATAATTCATGTCACTATTCAACTTCCAAATGCTGCAATAAAAACTTAATTTATATAATAAATTTTTATGTAAACATTAATATAATTGATACAATCTTATAAAACACCTATAGAAAATTAAACATAATGCAAAACATAATACAAAACTATATCAAAATATCTTTATTTACAAAATATGTGACTATGATCTCACTTATTTATCTAAAAATGTTAAAAAATGTGAAACAGTTTTTTATTAATCAATTTACTTTATTTGAACAAATCACTTATGAAAATTACAAAGCACTTAATTGAGTAATTAATTAATCTAAGTGGCTTAAGTCCTAACCCCTAACATCTAAGTGATAAATTAATCTATTTATATAACTTAGTAACATAATCTAATTATCCTAATTAATAAATTGATTACGGTAATTTCCATCACCCAAAAATTAAAATAAGTCCTTAAAACTTAAAATTTGTAATATAAATATAAATATAGAATAAACCCTCGCTCTTTGAAACTTAAAAATTAAAACAAGTCCTAATGTCCTATAAAGCTATAAGCCTTGTCTAATTATTCAATTATCTAATTTCCATCACCACAAAATTTATTAGGTGAATACTAAAAGATAATTAAAAATTGAACTCTCATTCCGTCATATAGAAAAAAAATATAAATATTTTAATCATATCCATACCAATACCGTAAAGTCGATTAAATGGCCAAGTCAATTAAGTGCAAAATTTGATTTGTTTGGTTAACTTTCTACACAATTATGTCAGTTAATGAAATTTAGGAAAAATTCATGCATAACAGCAACACCTACATCTTCAAAGCAAAAAGAGCAAATCAATCCCTTTCGATATTGTACTTTCCATTTGTCATTTTCATTAGGAAGAGATCATCATCTCCCTTGTGAGTTAGGGTTTAGTCAAATTAACCTTGATTTAACATGTAATTGGTATAAATGTTTCAATAATATATATTTACGAATTATGTGTATGTTTGAATTATGTGTATGTTTGACGTGACTTTTTTACAACTTATTTACTTTTTAAAAGTAAAAGTTAAATCAAATAAAATTTTTGAAAAACTCATAAAGAAAATAATTTTTTAAAAAAAAATCAAATTTTTAATAAAAGAGTTTAAAAAAATTACAAAGAGAAGTTTTCTCTTTTTCTTTTTTTTTTAAATAAACCAGTTTTTTCAAGAAATACTATTCTCTCTCAATCAACTCGCTCTCTTCTCTCTTTCTTTGCAAATCACCATTTTTCAATGTCAAATCACGATCTCTCTCTCCTCTACCTCTTTCTACAAAGATTATTACAAAAAAGAAAAAAACACAAAAAAAAGAAGATCTAATAACATAATAGCAAAATATAAGATTCTTTTGTTCTTATAAAGATCAAGAGAAAAAAAATCTAAAATTTAAAGTTGCATTACTATTTAAAGGTTTTTTTTTTTTCATAAAAAAAATCTAATACTATTATTACTATATAAGTTTGAGAGTTTTTCTATTTCTTATGAATTTATTTGATTTTAATATCTGAAATTGTATATAAATTTCAAGTAGATTTGTTTTGTTTTGATTGTTTAAGTGATTGTAGATGGCATGAATACTTTTGTGATAATTTTAATTAAAATTAAAACTTAGATAGTTTATTTTAGCAAAAAACTTACTAACCAGTTATAGCTTAATCTTAAAAGTTATTATAAAAACTATACAATTACTTTTAATCTAAAAAACATTAAGCTAAACAGGCTTTATATATGGTGCAATTTAATTAGACAGACCGACTAACAACTCAAATTTTTCAAGAAATGTAACTTTCAGGCCAAGGGCCCAACGCAGTGTGGAAGCCATGACCTATCTCCTCGTGGAATCATCCTGGATCAGCCTCCTCAACATTGCAGGGTGAATCTTGGATAGTATTTACAATGAAAGTCTGTCAAAGAAGAAACATTGCAGGCTAAACTTGCGCCACGCTTGTTACATGGTGGCTTCAGAAACAGACACGTGGAGGTAACAGTAACACTTCATATGCCAGATTTTTCGTTTGTTTTTTTTATTCTTTTAATTATGTTCTTCTTGGACTCAAATCTCTGGGCTTGTCACATGGATCAAGCTGGCTCAACCAGCTTTGCTCAAGCAAGGAATAGTTGGTTGCTTTGATAATTGATTAAGGTTTTGTACTGATTCAAAACTCTACAATGACAGGTTGTTTGCTTTCCCTATCTTTTGTCCTAGACTTCAAAGAGAAAAAGAGGGAAGGGAAAGAGAGAGGAGGCGGCAAGGAACAGAAGGGTGGATGGGGAGTAGAAGAATCAGTCAGTTACGTGGAGAAGTAACTTTTTCCAGGAAGATAGACCAGGCCAACTTCCAAGGCTAATATCTTTGTCATTACCATAGCGATAGAGAACAACTAGAAATGCATCTACATTAAACCAGTGCTGATCAGTGATGGACTTCAATGCCATCGAGAAGGTTTGATAAGGAACAAGCAAGAGACCAAATTCCAGACTGAGTATCATAGAAATAGGCAACAGCCATGTGACAATTTCAAAGGTGAATGGTTGACAGACAAAGCCGCATGCACCACAAAACAGACATTAGACAATTGAAGCTTCAACTGTTGGAAATAAAAATTATTAATGCAGGCTATTAAGCTTCAGATGGAACTCAAGAAGAAGATAAAAAGGCAATTTGTTATCCCAAATATAGGAACTTTCATGTCATCATCCAGGAACCCAGACACTCACGAGTTCCATACAAGACAAAACATGATCACCATTTATTATCCGAAAATTTCTAATGCAATCCTTGTCGTTATAGTCCACTTCTAACCTTCACCATACCAGAAATATCTCCACATATTTAGTTTTCAAACAAAAAATAGATGATCCTGTTAAATTTCTGAGCAACATGGTTTGGATTGTAATATCCTTACAATATATATATATATATATATTAATTAATTCAATTATAAAGGACCAAATGGGCAGCTGCCCATGTGGTCAAATTAAAGAAGAAATAAAAGTCAATTGAAGCTTTGAATGAAGTGGGGGAGGGGGGGGGGCGGACGGATGGAGACATAAAAAGGGAAGAGAAGACAAAAGCAAAAGCAAAGAAAAGAATGCATGGGGTAGGGGCCGGCCACAAATAAAATAAAGAAGGCAAGATAAATGAATTAAAAAAAGAGGGGGGACATGACAAGAAGTCTGTCATGCCCGGTTCCCTTCCCCATTTTACTTTAGCCCTTATTTGTTCTTCATTCCACTGGGTAAGGAATGAGAAAGAAGGAAGAGAGAGCCGAGGGGTAAGGAAGAGAAAGAAGAATAAGAAGAGAGAAAAGAAAGAATAACGGAAGGGGAAAGAAAATGAAGAGAAAAAGGGAGAGAAGAAACCGTGAGAGAGGGAAAGAAAAGAGAAAGATTATGCATTTTTTTTGAATGATTTTGCTGTAATTTTCAAGGGGATTTGCTGTTGAAATTTTCTGGTAAGTTGCTGAAATTTTGTGATTTTTGCTATCCAAAAATTTTGTGGTTTTTCATGGTTGATTTGTGAACTGGAATTGGCAGGATTTTGAGTGGAAAATGAGTTGAAAATCTGATGGTTTTAGAGGCTGAAAAGTGTGGTTTTGATGGCTGATTTTTTGAGCTATTGGTGATAGGTTTTGGGAGGAAGAAAGGGAGGAGAAAGGTGATGCCACCACCGGCGGTGGTGGAGAGGATGAGCTGCCACGGAGAAAGGAGGAGGCCATGGGCTGGAAGGAGGAGAGAAGCAAGAAGAAAGAAAAACGTGGGAAACAAAAAAGAAAAAGAAAAAGAAAAAGAAAAAAAATGTGGAAAAAATATATATATATAGAAAATGAAAAATGAAAGAATAGGAAAATAAAAATGGGCCCAAATGAGAAATAAATTGGGGAAAGCCCAATAAGAAAAAATAAATGGGTATGGCCTAATGGTAATTAAATGGGCAAGGCTCAATAGAAAGATGAAATTGGGCAAGGCCCAAGTGGAAAATAAAATTGGGCTTGGCCCAATTGGAAAATTGAAGAGGTTCTTGGACAAGGTCCAATAGCTAGGAGGGATAGAAAAGGCTCAATGGCACATTTATCGATAAGACGTACTGAACGAGACACACGACCGAGAAATAGAAATAAATATATACGCGTACAAAAATAGCGATGTAATATCCCGCTATTTCGATATGAGTAGGGGGTGTCAATTTGAAAATTTTCGTAATTATATATGTATGTATAGGCATGAATTATATTACGTACAAATTGTGGAAAGCATGAGTTGGTAGATTTTTAGGAAATTTGTGAATGCTACGAATTTCAAACGTATTTTGAATATATATATATAAAGTATACGTAAAGTGTTTTAAACCGAGAAACAAGCTTTTCAATGGGATTTATATTCAAAATTGTGCCTTATACTTGTGTAGTGTGCATCCATGATTATGATGCCTGATTACCATGTAAAGTATTTCGAAATTCACGCACCAAATTTTTATTTATGAAAATGACAATTGATTTTATTATATTTTCTGTCGAATGTTTTGAGAATAAATTGAAATGAGACTTTCAAGACATAAAATAATTTCTAAAGTGATTCTATTTAATTGAGAGATTCGAGAGTAGGCCGGATGTCACATCGGTTAAGTGTGACCCTCGTGCACGAGTGAGCTCTAGCTAGAGACATTTTCAGGTCGCCGACGGGCTGTTAGACATGGCTGGGGCCATGGTCTGTGATATACGTGGCAAGGCCACAGATGATTTACGCGGTTACGACCGCTTGATATCTCCGATGTCGGCCAACATCGTTGAGATTGCCATGGCACTATGTGGGGATCCGGTGGAAGCGATGCTCCCGGATGATATTACGTGGTAGCGGGACCACGAGTTTTTATCTTATTTCCTACTCGAGAGTAAAGTCTTTTTGGATTTTCAAATTATATTTTTCCGTGTATGGTGAAAATGAATTTAAAATGGCTTTTTCGCAACTTTCCATTTTTATGGAAAAATGAATTTTAACTCCTAGAGTACGAGGCGATTTGTGGTTTACGTATATATTTGATAAATATATGATTTTACGAGAGCTTGCCTGATTTAAGGAAATTGTTTTGAATAAATTATTCTAAATGATTTCTGCATGAAATTATTATTCACACTAGATTTGACGCGTATTTATCTATATACCTTTGGTTTGGTTATATCATAAACGAATTCTTGATATTTTCTTTATATATAAGGCACAAATATCCGTTTGAAATAAATTGTTTTATCATCCGTTAATTTGATATTCAAATGATCAGCTATTTACTTGTTTCCCATCTACCCCCTACTCGCTGAGCCGATGATCACTGAGTCTGTGAGACTCACACCCCTCTTATTTCTCCTTTTGCAGACAGGGATCGGCCTAGCGTGTAACTATTGGCGTATTCAGTCTACTGCGAATAGGTAAAGGCATCTCTTAGCCCGCTTCGAGTCGCTCCGCTGTCTAGAGTTCATTCATATGAAATTTTTACATATTATTAGTATTGTCAATTCTTACTTATGCATTGTTGAAAACTTTGTATTTTAAATTTAATTACTATTACTGGAAATAGAATACCAATAGGGTATTATTATTATTATTAATTATTTACATACGTATTAACGTATTTAATAAATGTCTTAGAAAATTTACAAAGGCTTGTTCGGGACTTGGCGGGATCTCCCAGAGGTCTCGGACACCGGTAGCGACCGGGGATGGGTCGTTACAAAGTTGGCATCAGAGCTCTAGGTTTAGTGAGTCCTAGGAATTCTTGTGTCAAACAGCGGAGTAGTGGAGTCGACGTAGAGTCTTGTCTATGATTAGTGACTGCAGCACCGATTATAGGCAAGAGGCTGCATAGACTCTTATATCTTAGAAAACCACCTTGTGTAATTATATAAGAAAATTAAATAGTGAGAAAATTGATTGTCGTAGTCTGGGTTTGAGATGCCACCCGAGACACGAGCAACTGTTAGAAATATTTTAAGCGGAAGCCTTTAATGAAAGGCCGATATGATGACATACTCCTTCGACTAAAAGTGAAAGACAAAGCATCACCAGGTTGAACCCAAGTGATACCCCATAAGCGACAGCAAGAAGACCATGTTCTTCAGGCAGTGGTGCAATCAAAGAGAACGTGAAAGGGAGTTTCAAGCTGAGAGTTACAAAAAGAGCAATTTGTGTCCTCAATCGCAAGAATTCCCCGATGCATCAAAATAGATTTGGCAGCTATTTTGCCATGGAGGGTTTGCCAACAGAAAATTTCAACTTTCGGGGGAGCGTAGCCAATCCAAACATTTTTCCACAAGCTTGTAGAGCTAGGAAGGGTACCATAGCTTGCTTTAATAAAAGAGGAAGGAGTGTAGAGACCACTAGTGGTTTTCTTCCATACAACCATATCTTTGTCAGTGGGGTGAGGTTGAAAGTTCTCAATGAAGGTAGTGAAATCTCTCCACTGGTGTTGCTCCCAGCTTAAAGGCTGCCTTCTTAACTTAACGTCCCACCTCCAATTACCTTCGACCCAGCTTCCCATTTCAGCAACCGTGGCTTTCGTGCTTATTGCTAGTGCATGAATGCATGGAAATTTGGTGGCCAGAGTGGAGTCATCAGCCCACAAGTCTTCCCAGAAGGGGATGGTGGTGCCTTTACCGAGAGAGTGAGCAAACCCCTTGGTTACAAGTTCATGGTATTTGTTAGTTGGGTCCATTGGCCTCATGATGTGATTCCATAGAGGGGAAGGCTTGTGAGGTTTGTCAATTGGAATCATATAGTCTGGTTTCAACTTGTTTTTGGCAGAGACAACTTGCCTTCATATCCAATCAAGCTCATTTACATAGCTCCAAAGCCATTTATTGAGGAGAGCTCGATTTTTTAACTCTAAATCTATGATTCCCAATCCTCTTTGAGTTTTTGGGTTACTAACTGTGGACCAATTGACATAATGAACTTTCTTTTTCTCATAAGAGCCAGACCAAAGAAAGTTCCTTTGAATAGCTTCAAGCTTTTGTTTGACCATGGCTGGAAGATGGAAAATGGAGAGGTAAAAGATGGGGAAGCTTGAGAGTACTGAGTTGATAAGTGTAAGCCTGCCTCCCATAGAGAGAATTTGCCCTTTCCAGCCAGCTAATCTTGAATAAAATTTGTCAATGATGGGCTGCCAAGTGCCCATAGAACGAAGATTAGCTCTTAATGGTAACCCGAGATAATTTATGGGGAAGGTTCCCACCTTGTAATTAATCATTGAAGCCCAAGAACTCAACAAAGAATTATCGATGCCAATGCCTATTAGACAACTTTTAGAGAAATTGATTTTGAGCCCTGAAACTGATTGAAAAATTCGTAGAATCCTTGCAATATTTGCAATCTGATCAGAGTGAGGTCCACAAAAAAGAAGGGTGTCATCAGCAAATTGTAAGTGAGAAATAGCAATGCTAGAGCTCCCAATTTTGATACCTTCAAAGATTCCCAAATTATTAGCCTTGTTGAGAAGGATGCTAAGAGATTCAACAACAATGTTAAAGAAAAAGGGAGAAATAGGGCATCTTTGCCTAAGTCCTCTCTGAGCAGAAAATTGAGCAGTAGGGGTGCCGTTCACAAGGATTGAAATGTTGGCAGTAGTAACACATTGCTTGATCCAGCCTCTCCATCTTGGACCAAAATCCATGAGTTGCATGATTAAATCTAAATAATCCCATTCAACACTATCAAAAGCCTTTTCAAAATTAGCTTTGAATAGAAGACCGCTTCTTTTGGTTTTCTTCATAAAGTCAATGAGCTCGTTGGCTATTAGATAACAGTCTAGAATTTGCTTCCCTCTGAAAAAAGCAAATTGACTTTCACCAATGACAGATCCGATCACCGTTTTGAGCCTGTTAGCAAGAACTTTTGCTAAAATTTTATAGATGCAGCCTACAAGGCTGATGGGCCTGAAGTGAGAGATCAAAGTAGGACTACTTATTTTTTGGACCAAGGTAATAAAAGAGGAGTTTATATTTTTGTTGAAATTCCCAGTGCTGTAGAAATTTTCCATAAAAGCAAGGATTTCCTCTTTAAAAAGTGACCACTGCTTATTAAATATCTCCATGTTGAAGCCATCCAGGCTAGGGGCTTTGTTCCCGTCACATTGTTGAATGGCTAAAAAATTTTCTTCCTCAGTGAAAGGTGCTTCAAGGCTGTTATTCTGGTCAACACTGAGTTGTCGAAATTGGCAGTTAAACTCTTTAATTTTCAAACTATCTTGCCTGAGAAAAAAAGTTTTGAAGTGATGGAGAACCTTATTTTTTATGCTGATGGGGTCATGGATAAAAGTTCCGTTCCTCTGCATTTGATGGATTGAATTCTTCCTCCTTCTGTTTGAAGCTGTAATGTGGAAGAACTTGGTGTTACGATCACCTAATTTAGTCCACTGCAGTCGTGATTTTTGTAACCATGATTGCTCCTCTAGTTTGTACAAGTTCCATAGTTTTGATTTGAGGTTGGTGTGGTTGGCTTTTTCAGATACAGATAGTTCTATTTTTTCTGCTTTTTTTTCCAGGTTATCAATGTCGTTCTCCAAGATGGTGATCATTTTCTCATCCTCAGCATGATGTTGTTATTGCCAGGCTTTCACTGAGAATTTAAGCTTTTTCATTTTTTTCAAAAAAGCCACCAGAGCCACTATAATCTTGATTGATCAAATCCCATGTGTTTTTCAGGAAAGTGGCAAACTCCTCATTTTCGAGCCAGTGGGAGAATAGTCGAAAAGGTTTTGGACCCTAATTCCATTGGTCGACAACGAGTGAGATGGGATTATGGTCAGAGAGGGACCTTGGGAGCACTTTCTGTACAATTGCGGGGAAGCTGAGGATAATCTCGCTACTGATAAGAAAACGATCAAGGCGGCATTTGGTAGGGGCATCCCTGTTATCTGTCCACGTAAACAACCCTCCAGAAAGAGGAATATCAATAAGATTCATATTATTGATAAAATCAAAAAATTGAACCATACCCGTGAGGTCCAAGTTGTCTCATCAGCAGTCTTGATAATATTAAAGCCTCCACACACACAGAAAGGCCCTGTTATTTGACTTTTGAGCTTTAAAATTTCAACCCACAGACCAGCTCTTTCCACTGGGCAATTTGGTGCGTAGATATTTAGAAATGAACATCGAAAGTTGACCGATTTAATGGTTCTAGAGGTAATGATGTATCTTTGTTGGATAACAACAGAAGAGGTCTCAAAAAAATCTTCTGACCAAATGGTAATGAGTCCACCTGCAGTACCTATGGAGGCCACCATTTCATAAGAAAATCTCTCTTTTTTCCATAAGGATTTGACAAATAAAGGGTCGATAATGCTCTTTTTTGTCTCTTGTAAGAAAAGTATTCTTGTTTTTTGAGAAGTAACAAGCCTTTTCACTGCTCTTCGCTTAATCCTTGATCCTAGACCCTTGATATTCCATGAGATAACATTTATCATGGTGGAAGGGTGGGGAGACGCTTATCGTACTTGATGAAATCATTTAGCCTCCTTAGTGGAGTCGACTAGAGACTTCGAGAAGTATTAGATAGCTGTTTCATCATCATTTTTAAGGACAAGCCCCAATATTGAGCATATGTTGAGCGTGTTTCTTGCTTCTTCCAATATGGTAGAGTTTCTCTCTGTTTCACTTGTTGCACCATTTTTAGGTTCCATAAGACAATTTGTTTTTGTGTGAGCTTTCCTCTTTTTCTGTTGATTCCTCCCTCTGGATTCTTTGTCAGGACCTTTTTTTTTTGACTTCGTTCTTTCTCTGAACTAAGACATTTTTTTGAGTTTTTTTGACTTTTTGAATTGAAAAATGACTCTTTTATCCTTTTTTCTAGCTTTGATTTTTGCCCGGAGCTTTGAAAGTGGCGTAAAGTCATCATCTGAGGAATAGTGATTTTTGCTATCGACTTCATTGCTCCCTTGCATTGTTTTTTTAGTGTGGAGATATCAGGCATACGAGTTGGGTGACACTATTACTTTATTTTTGGTTGAGTTGCCTGGTTGGGTTTTCAAGGCTGTTGTCTTTTTGGATTGCTTTGTTTTTCTGGTTGAGTTGGTTGGGTTGGTGGGCTTGAGCATCGACTGTGATACGGAGCTGGGTGTTTTTTGGTCTGAGTTGTGTGATGGTGGGTTTTCTTGTGTGGGGCTGTTTTGTGGGCTTAGCTGGTGATGAGATGAAGACTGCAAGCTAGCAGCATGGGTGGGACTTTTATTTTGTAGGTTGGTTGGGGGAGCCGTTGTGGTGCTACTCCAAGTAATAATGGGTTTGAGATGGTCAGTTCCCCTAAGGCTATCATTCCTTGTGTAGTGTTCACTCTAGGTTTTGCAGACTGCTCTGCTCAAGTCTTGCTGTTCTGACATGTCCCATCCAATAGACCGTTGCCCACTATCACTGTACTGCTTGGTTTGAATTAAGGGGTGAGATGTCGCCGGAGCTCCGCCGGAGCTATGGGGTTTAGGAAGGTCTTGCACATCTTCTTCTTTTACGTGAACCTTGTAAATCGCTCCATTTGCTTTGAAGGTAACTAAGGTGGGAACAGTAGTGCTCTTTTTGACAGAGATAAGCATTCGAGCAATGTCGTACAGTTGACGGTGGTAGGTGTCCTCATCTATCATGATGAAGGAGCCACATTGTTCCCCAATTTCACTGAAGAGTGCTTCAGTCCACAGGTTGTTAAGTACGCCATCGACTTTTATCTATGTTAGCTTCTCAGCAGGAGGGGTTGCATTTTTCCAGGGGACAATGGATTCAAACCAGAGGTTAAGCCATGCTCTGTGTTCTTCGGTGCAAGCCTTCAAGTCTTCCTTGAGGCAGAAGGTGAAAAGAACATTTTTGCCCCCCATCGGCTTGATTACACATTGATACCCTTCCTCTGTAAAAATCTCTTGGAGGATCTGGTGGTGGACGTAGCTTAATAGTGTGCCTACAGCGCTACGGTTAAACCATTCGAATTCTTCTTGACATACCTCAATGTTAAAACTGGCTTGTTGCTGTAGTGGTTGCGGTGGTTGCGGTTGCAGGCTGTTTTGTAGGACTTGGAGATAAGTTCTATCATCTCTTGGCGAGCATGGCCTTGAGCGGTATTTTGGTGATGATTGTGCTGGTTGTCTTACTTCCACTTGGTGTGCAAGTTCATTCTCAGCTACCCTTTCAAAATCTCCTTCATTCTTTAGATCAACTATTTCTGCAAGTTTTCTAGTCACTTGTTTACCAAAGTTGTAGCTACACTTACAATTCTTGGAAAAGCAACCACCAAAACATAATTTCTGAATTTGTTGAGTGCCACTGTTGATCAATACCTCAACTTCAGCTCCCATAGTCTGGACCCTTGAAAGCCAGAGTTGAACTTGGTTGAGCTGCTCCGTACGTTGTTGTTCGGCAAGATCTACCCTCCGCTTCATGTCATCCCTTCGCGCATTCAGTTTTGCCAATTCCGCACTGAGAGCTTTCAGATTATCTTCAAGCTTACGTGTGTAACTTGCATGTCCAACAATGCAATCCCAGCAACGAGAGACTGTATCCTCCGTTGAGATTGAGATTGAGCACAAATTTCCCATGATTTAGCGATCAAATATTTGATTGATGAACAAAGAAGAATGAAATGAATTGTGGGTTTGAGGAATCTGCTTGTTTTGATGAATTTGTGGTGTTCATAGGGAGATGCAAACCTTTGCGATAATGTATTGACTTAGACTTTTGTCAGCCATTTGTTGGGCATTTGTCGGCCATTAGAATTAGGATTGTTTAGTAGCTACACCAGTGATTGGTTGGTACTAAGATAATATAGGTTGAATTATTAATGAACACATTGCTCTCAATAAGAATCTGAATAATAATACTACTAATTTGACTGCTATATATAAATAGGTAATTCTCTTTTAATTCAAAAAATAAAAAGAAATTGATGCTCTTTTAACTGCTATGATGAAAAATCTTGAAAGAAGGACACCTTAGAGCACGCACAATATTATTATATGTTTGGCCTTTCTTTTTCCTTGAAATATATTTTTGATAATCATATTAGGCAAAACAAAATGTTCACTTCCCCTTTGAACTTCTCAAGAGTTTTTATATTTTCCTTTTGTTGGCGAGTTTGACATTACATGTCCAAACCAAACAAATTGACCTGAAAGTGATGAGACGGTAAGAAAAAGAAAGAAAGAAATATTGATAGGTGAAATTGATAAGAATTAGTTTAACCTTTTTTTATATTTGTTATATCAATTAATATAGTTAATTATTCAATAAAAAATTGTAACAAATTCTAAATAGTTTTACTTTATCACCCTTTTGTAAATGACTCATTAGTCATAGTTAAATAACTGGAACTGACTAACTATATATATATATATATCTAAAACTTATATTTAATAAAAGAAGGATGAAATTAAGTATAAACCTAGTTTTCATACATCCTATTACTTCTTATAAGATAATGAAACTGCATGTAAAGTAAATATTTCAAATGTATTATTTAATCTTATTTTATTTTGTTCAATCAGATATTACGTGATGCATTGGCTATTTTCATTTCTTTCTTTTTTGAAATTATAAAAATAAAAATATCAAATTAATTTTGAATAAAATTATTATAAACTATTTAAATAACAATATATAAGAATATCATATTTTATCGTGTAAAAATAAAATATACTAAAATTTAAGTTATCATAATTAATTAATATTAATTATATATTTATATTGTATAGCGTGATGAAATTAATAGTTGATATTATTTTGGCAAGAAATTAAGTTGATCAATATGCTTTTTATTTAAAAATCCATATCTGATTTTATCAATCATATAACAAATAAGCATTTTAAACATGTGATTTAGTTATATATTTATTTTAATTAATTAACTATATTTTATGCCACATTTTTGTTTAATAAAAATATTGTTATGTTATTTAATTGTTTTTCCTCTACTCCTTGGCCCATTGGCTAGCAACAACCAAATCAACACCTTTATGAAGGCCATTGAGTAGGGCCATGCCAATGCGGCCTCTGCCAGCGCCCTTCGAATTGCCCCTTCTCTCTTCTCCTCCTTCCCTTCTAGTCTTCCCCTTTATTCCTCCTCTCCTTTTGTGGAAACTTCCTTTTTCCTTCCCCCTTCCTAATTTCTTTTTCTTTTTTTCTAAAGCAATTACACATTAAACAGTTTTTTTCCCTTTCATACAAATTCCAAATTTGAAGATCCTTAATCTCAATGGCTCACATGCCTTATTAAAACCATTTCTTTTCAAGACTCCCAAGTCCTGAGAAGTTGATGCTTAAAGATTGTCAAAATGACATAGAAGTACTTATTAAATGAAAAAGCTGGTTGTCCTAACAACCCACGATAAAATAAAGGATATAATAATTACTTGCTAAAGCATGGCATAGAAAAAGATACCACTGATACAAAGAAGAGCTAAATATAGAGGCAACGGACACATGTTGCGTAGGGAGGTGGAAGAAGACAAGTTCAAACAATCTTTCCACATTGCGGGTGTCCCAAGAATTTTCCCCGTTGGTGGTCTTGTACCTAACAACCAGATGAAGATAAGAGAATAGTGAAGCCTCAATCATATAATAGACTCATAATGGCTTTCTGGTTGGGTTAAAAAAATTCAAAGTTGTTGAGTTTTTTTTTTTTTTTGGAAGAAAGTGTTGAGTTATTTTAGTTGGGTTGATTTTGGATGTATTTTATATGTGTCATTATTATTATTGAGGTAAAAATATTTTTATTATTGAATTAATTTAAATTAATACATTAATAATTATAAATTTATATAGGCAATAATAAAAAGGAGAGAAAAATATAATTGTTGTGGTAAAAATATATTTTGTTATTGAATTAATTTAAATCAATAGAAAATTATAAATTTAATAAAGAATAATAAAAACAAGGAAAGAAAAAAGAATTATAGAAAATAAATAAATCACTGTAATAAAAATTATAACGATGATAAGCATGAATTCAAATAACATATACAATGAATATGAAAGAAAAAGGAAAAAGAAAGAAAGAGAAGGGAGAGGCAAAAGATAATTTTAGAATTGAAACATCAAAATAAAACATTACCAATTTAAGTTAAACAATAATAAAAGTAAGAAAAGACAAAAAAAAAAGAAAAAATAAATAATAAAAAAGTATAGTTGGTATGAATTGATCAAAAATTAATTTTTGTTGAATTTTTTTTTCTGACATATAAATTGGTGTGGCCTGTGGAGGGATTGACCCGCAAATATATCTGGAGTGGAAATGCATTTGCCTGAATTGACCTTCTACCATAAATTGATTTCCAGAAACGGACGGGCGCCCAAAATGCTTTGGAAGCCAGCCCACTCGTCAGGAGATTAGACTAAAAGCTGCTGGACAGTGATGTTGGAACGGTCGACTCACATTGGCTGGTGTGGTCTTTGGAGTGATTGACTGGCAAAAATACTTGGATTGCAAATGCATTTGCTTGAATTGATTTCCTAAAATGACCAGCAAAAAGTTTTGGATGTCAACTCACATTCAAGTTGCCAAAAGAGTCACCATGATTGGATTCATAGCGGGTCCAGTCATATTTATAGGATAAAATTCAAAAAAAATTTTTAAAACATTTCAAAAGGATATTTTAATAATTTTTGTTTTAAAATGATATTTTAATCCCTTAACTCTTAACACTGTAAGTTAATACTTAAAAGAATTAGATCTAATACATAAATATTTTAAGACATAAATCTGTTTATATTATTTTTTTAATTTAAGCATATTCTTTTTTCTAAAAAAATTTTTGATTTCAGGTTTTTGGCTAATTCTTGTGTTCCTGTTGTTGAATTTTCTGCGTTTCTCTTGCTTCCCTGCAGGTCTTTTTTGCTGCGATTCTGGTTGCTCAGTGGCTGGGTTTCTGTTTCTGCTTTCAGTTTTCATGGTCCTTTATTGTTTGCTTTGCTTTATTTCTTTTTATTCTGGATTTGTTTTTTGTTGCCTCTATGTCTTAGGCAATTTTTCTTATTCTGTTTGGTTGTTCTGAATTTTCTTTGTGATGGAGTCCACGCCTCGGGTGACTCTATTTTTCATCTGTAATATCTTGCTATTCAAAAAAATAAATAAATAAATTAACTTATATGAAATTCTTGCCTATCTAGTGTTTTTTTATAGATAACTTTTTTCAACTCCTTCCTATGTATTCCAAATTAGAATTACTATGATCACTTCATCAAAGAATAATAATAATAATAATAATATCTCACTTAATTTTTTTAAAATTATTTTTGTTAAAAAAATCCTAATTATTGTTTAACATATATGAAATTATTGGCAGTCTGCTTTTCAAAAAAAAAATTTGTTGCTAGTCTAATTATATTTTTTAAAAAAATAAAAGAATTGGAGCTAAACTTTTTATATAACAGATACGTATACTTTTTATTGAGTCAAATATTGTGGTACACCAACCCCAACCCTAAAGTCTAAGTCATACAGATAATAAGTCATGACATGTTGCCTTAAGTTCAATTCTTTGTTCAATGGCGTGAAAAGTCAGCTGAAAATGACAACAAATAAAAATAAAGATGTATTAAAGAGGGCTTTATCATGTCAATTTTTAAGTATAAAAAGGGTTGTAGTGCTGCTTACTGTTCTTAGTTCATAAGAACACATCCTGTCTAATTCCCTAAAAAATGCAAAAGGTATCTATTTCTTGGTCATTTCTAGTTTTACAGTCCACTTTCTCTTCATAGAGAGTACAAGCGCAACGAAAGGCTGTTAGCAAGGTACTGTCTTGTCTAAATTCATTTACCAGCTTAAGTATGATCTTTAATCCTAGCTTTAGCTCTAACTTATATAACTACTTATTTTTAATTCTTTGATCTTGGTTATATATAAGGCCTTCAAAATTTTTTATTAAATTATTTCCTTTGATGACATAATTAAGTTGTTCTACATTATTTTAGGTGCCTCATCCACCAATACAAATTCTTTTGTGTTCTTTTTCAATGGCTGTTTCGATGGTCCAGGAGTCCTCTTCATCAAATTTTCGATATACTTATCATGTATTCTTGAGTTTTAGAGGTGCAGATACACGTAAAAACTTTACAGATCACCTTTACATGGGTTTAGTACATACAGAAATTCACACATTTAGAGATGATGATGAAATTGAGAGAGGAGAAAACATAAGAGACGAAATTGAAAGAGCATTGCACGAGTCAAAAATGTCAATCATTATCTTCTCAAAGAATTATGCTTCATCAACATGGTGTCTTAACGAACTTGTCAAGATAATGGAACATACGAAATTCTCCAAACACATTGTTTTGCCAATTTTCTATGACGTGCATCCATCTCAAGTCAAGAAGCAGACAGGGAGTTTCGCAGAAGCGTTTGCTAGACATGAAGAGAGCTTCAAGTATGAGATGGACATGGTACAAAGATGGAGGACTGCTTTAGGAGAAGTTGCGGATTTGGGAGGCATGCTTCTAGAAGATAGGTAAGCAAGCTTGAAACTATTTGATCCCTTCTTAAAAATTGCAATCCTATATATGCCCATAATTTCATGATAGTTTTTTCACTACGTGATTGAATATTTTAATGTTTCTTTGACTTGATAAAGGAATATTAAACTCCCAATTGAGCTTTAATTTCAAAGCATAAACTTTTCTTCCTTAGCCTCGAACAGATGAACATTGAATTTCATTCTTAATTTTGATTTATAGGGTCATCGAATATAACTAAAAGCATCAACCAAGTGAAAAATAATTTCTCAATCTACCTCATGGGTCATGAAATGATTGTCCCATTTTTTTTAAATTTCTCAAATTGTTATTTTTCATATCCTAAGTTGACATTCCTATTAGTTTTTCCTATATTACACAATAAATTTTATATGACCAAAAGGTTATAATGACTAGGGATAAAGATATAATTTTATTGAAATGAACACACTTTTCTTAAATTCTGTAATATTAAAAATAAGGACCAACAAAAAGAATTAGGAAAACATAAGAACGGCAAAATAACCCGTACTTGATGGGTTTCGTATTGCCCCAACCGTATTTATTTTATTTTTGAAAATTGGGGGCCGAAGTTGGTGGGGTCGAGTTTTACAATTAAAAAATTAGGTAGAGGTTGGGGTCAGGTTTAGGGTACCCAACTCGAGGTAAAATAGAAAGTAGTTTATTTATTTAATTTTATATTTATAGATATATGTGTAGTATATTAATAAATTTATAAATTTATTATTTAGTATTAATTCGAGATATTATCGTAATAATATATTTGTGAGGGCTAGAAGTTTAACTGCCTTTGGTTGGTTTAGGACGTGTTTACACGGGCCTAATAGTCTTTGTCGTGCCTTATCCCAAATGGTGGCTGCTGGATTTGTTTTCGGAGATGATAATTCTTGTAGATCCATGTATCTCTAAACCGAGGAGCTAGTTTTTTTGGAGTTATTTTATTTCCATTATAAAATAATAAAGTCACAGTAATTTAAACTATGACAATTATAATAAAATTTGGAAAAAAAAACTAATAATATAATATATTTAAAAGTAATTAAGATGTAATTTACATTAAAAATAAAAAATTGCATGAAAATAAAAATAATATAATATAAAAAAATGGATTTTGAGGTGGAAGAGGTCAAATGCAGTTGTATACTTTTCTTTGTTCGTGGTTGGGTATTAAAGTTGATAACCCGGTGTCAAGGCGAAGCGGGTTTAGAATAAGAAAATATTGAGTTGGGTTGCGTTTGCAACGGACGATATTCATTGCCATTTCTAATTTTTTTGAGTGGTACCTTTCAAGACACAAATAAAAAAAATAAGTTTTTTTTTAATGTGAAGAAAGTAACTTATTAAGTAAAATAGTTTATGAGATTTCTAAAAAAGTATCTCTTAATATTTAACATACATTTAAAAATTTTAACATAGGTAAGATGAGTTAAGATAAAATTAAAAATCAAAATTATGTTAAAAACAAACAAACAAATTAAAAAGATTTTTAATCAATTTTCATGATGTCATTTGCTAAGTTATATATATATATATATATATATATTGAAAAGTGCTAAGTTATATTTTGAATGTATTAAAATTTATATATTTTAACATTTGTAGATATGAATCGCAATTCATTCAAGATATTATTAAACAAGTTCAAAATAAACTCCATCGCACCACTTTATATGTCCCTCCCTATTTAATTGGAATAGATGCTCTTGTGGCGCGGATTAATTGGTGGTTGAGAGATGGGTCCAATAAGGTTGGCATAGGAACAATTTGCGGAATTGGAGGTATTGGGAAGACAACCATTGCCAAACTTGTTTACAATCAGAATTTCCAAAGATTTGAAAGTTACAGTTTCCTTGCTGATGTTAGAGAGACTACTCAAGAACGCAATGGTCTGGTTCAATTGCAAAGACAGCTTATTTCAGATATCTTGAAGGGGAAAGCAAACAAAATATACAATTCAGATGATGGAATCACTAAGATCAAAGAAACTATATGCCATAGACGTGTGCTTCTTGTCCTAGACGATGTGGATGATTCAGAAAAAGTAACTGAAATAATTGGAGTGCAAATTCCTTTTCATCCAGGAAGTAAAATCATTGTAACTAGCAGGCATCGATGTCTACTGAGTGATCTTTTTATTAGGCAGATGTTTGATCTTGAAGCATCATCCAATTATGGAGACTTATGCAAGGTATTTGAAGTAAAAGAATTAGCTTTCAATGAATCACTTCAACTTTTTAATTGGTATGCCTTTGGACAGAATGATCCAATTGAAAGTTATATGGATTACACAAGGAGTATAGTGAAACATTGTGATGGGCTTCCATTAGCTCTTCAAGTTTTGGGTTCTTCTTTGTCTGGTAAAAGTATAAAGGTGTGGAGAAGTGCATTAGAGAAATTGAAAGCAATCCCTCATAGCAAAATTCAGAAGATTCTACAAATAAGCTATGATTCCCTACAAGATGATCATGATAAAAATCTATTCCTTGACATAGCTTGTGTATTCATCGGGAAGGATAGAGATTACACAACTAAAATTCTGGATGGTTGTGATTACTATACAGTAATTGGTATAGAAAATCTCATAAATAGGTCTCTTTTGGTTGTTAATGAAAGAAACAAGCTGATGATGCATCAAATGATTAGAGATATAGCAAGGAACATTGTTCATCAAGAATCTTTTGACCTTGGGAAACGAAGCAGGTTGTGGCATAAAGACGCATTTGATGCATTAAGAGAAAAAATTGTAAGAGAGACTTCATTTTCTTCTACCCTTTTTATTCAATTTTCTAATATCGTACCTTTTTTAAACTAAAAAAATTCTTTCTCTAACAGGGTACAAAAACAATCAAGTGCCTTACCATTGACTTCAAAAGATTGCTGGAAGAGAAGTATGGAAAGACAACTGCAAATCATTCAAAAAATTCATTTCTCATGTCAAATGAGGTCAATATAGAAACTGATGCATTTGCAAAGATGCAGAGACTTAAACTACTTCAACTGGATTATGTAAAACTTAAAGGAGACTACAGAGACTTCCCTAGGAGCTTAATATGGTTGTGTTGGCATGGATTTCCTCAAGAATATCTTCCTAGAGATTTAGATATTTCTAGGCTAGTTGTTCTTGAGATGTGCAACAGTAGCCTCAAACGTGTTTGGAATGATACAAAGGTGTGATACAACTTAATTTCTCTTTACATTTTATGAAGCAAAAACAAAATTATAAGGCTAAGTGTTTTTTTCCTTTTCTACAGTACTTTCTTCCAAATTTGAAGATCCTTAATCTCAGTCACTCCCATGGCCTTCTCAAAATCCTTAACTTATCAGGTCTTCAAAGTCTTGAAAGGTTGATGCTGAAAGATTGCACAAAGTTGATTGAGGTTGATCAATCCATTGGTGAGATAAAGACTCTTACTGTTTTAAACCTTAAAGGTTGCAAAAGTCTTAGAAAACTTCCAAGGACAATTGGTTCGTTTGAATCTTTGGAAGAACTTATTTTATCTGGTTGCTCAACATTTAATGATGTGCCTGGAGACTTGCAGAATATGAAATCATTGAGGGTGCTTAACTTAGATGGAACTGCTATATATGAATCCAATTCGTGGTTGTCTTGGTTATCACCGAAAAGAAGCAAAGAGTTGGGTTTCTTTTGGGCATCTTTGCCATGTTCTTTGGTAAAGTTGAGTCTTGAAAGTTGCAGACTATCTGATGATGTTATGCCTGTTGATTTGAGCCACTTTCCTTCCTTGAAATCATTAAATTTAAGTAGAAACCCAATTCATAGCCTTCCTGAGAGCATTATCCGCCTTACAAAGCTTGATGAACTTCTGCTTATTTGTTGCAAAGAGCTCCAATGGCTTCCAAAGCTTCCAACGAGTGGCTTGCGTGTGATAACGTCTCAATCATTGCATAGGATTTCAAGTCTGCCATGCTTATTAAATTTGAAAAGGTGTATTGTCTTTGGTTGTGAAAAGCTAACTGAGGTTGAAGGTGTGTTCAAGTTGGAACCAGTTGAAAACTTTGAAGTGGAGAAGATCAAAAGCTTATTCAATATGGACTTGATCGGAAGCATTAAATTGAAAATTTATAACTATCTTACGGACACAAAAATGGTGGCTACCACCCAGGTCTTTTCTCAGTCTACTAAAAATTTTTATTTTCATATTATACATTATTCAGTACTTTCATAAATAATGGTTTTAATGTCTCAGATATTTCGGGATGGCGACATAACTAGCTGCTTTGTCTCCGGAAATGAGGTTCCAATCTTATTTGAGTCTCGTTCTAAAGGGTCAAAAATTTCTTTTTCTTTGCCACAAAATCCTGGTGAAAAAGTTTGTTGGTTAAAACTATGCATAGTATATTCTCTTGTTAGTGATGAGATATTTGAATATCTACCATGTGTGCAAATTGTTAATGAGACCAAGAAGTTGACCTGGTTTTATCACTCAAGTTTCATTGGAATTCCTGAAACCAATAGTGACACAATCTTATGGCTAATCCATTGGCCAGTAATGGATTATCAATTGGAAAATGGCGATTTGGTGAGCTGCAAATTATCAACTTCTGGTTTCAACGTAAGAGAATTTGGTGTTACATGTGTATCAGAAACCAAGGTTATGTATGAAGATAATACTCCACAATGCTCTCCAGGTATATATGATTGCACCTAATAGCATTTATAAGAACTTTTTATCTTTTTGGCTTGACTTTGTATATCAATAGTTTCTTATATCTTGCTTTTTTCATGCAAAATTTTTAAATTAATCTATGAATTTTTGAGATAAAAAAAACTAAGTATAAAATATGTTAACATGTCAGATTATTATCAATTATGACATATTAGAATGTTACGTCAATGTCACATAATATATAATGATAAATGACATTTTGATTAAGTTAATCTTTAAATGTAAAGACTTATTTGACTGAAAATAAAAAAACAATAACTTATTTGACTCAAAAAAAATATATAAGGACTTGATGAACGTAATAAAAGTGTAAGGGTTTGTTTAAAATTCTTAAATAATTTAAGGATTTTTTTAGATATTATGTCAAAAATATTTTTAATATTTAAATAATAAAGAGGAAATAAATAGGCCTTATTGCTCAAGCTTAAATTTTTAAATTGTTAATTGAGCTTGGTTTATCCTATAAACACCTATAGATGCTTGCTTTAGGTCAAAATATTTATAAATCACTTTAGGTAACTATAGCCATAAATATAAAAGGAACTAATGATGATAGGATTGTTGGATTGCACCTTGTTACAAGATATTGGTTTTTTTAGGACCTACCTTGACGATATTATCATTTTGAGAAAAGGCACCTTGTGAGGGAACATGTCTTTGTTTATAAGGTACAATTCAATCTTTGATTCTTCAAGATGTGGAACCTAATTGTTTCGAAAAAAGAAAAGATGTGGAACTTTTTCCCCTCAACATTAACCCCCCCATCAAAGTAGATTGTATTTTCTTTGAGGGCCAGTATGGGAGTCCAGCCATTTATTAATGTTAGAGTTATTGGACTACATCAAATTACAAGATATTATTTATTTTGAGATCTGCTATTGCGATTTTGTTCTTTTGAGAAAAAGTACCTCGTAAGGAAAAGGTATGCCCTCACTTATAAGTCATATAATCTAGTCCTTGGTTCTCAAAAATGGGAGATCTTTCCCCCTTAACAAAAGCCTTGTCACTTATAATATTGTTCCTATTCTTATACATATGATCTTAAGCTACAAAAATGATATGTAGCACTTTCTCATCTATTCTTGTCTTTTTCCTATAATTTCAACCTAAGTCTTCTAAATTAATTGGGTCTCAAATTCTTAGCATTCTTTTAATCTATTAACATTAATTTTAAATTGGATCCTAATCTAAAATTTAATTATTTTTTTTCATGCACCACTATACTTATATCTTTAAGGGCTTTTTTTGTTGTATTTTTAAATTAAATTTTTTTATACATGAATACTCATGGAAATGTAGCATTTGAGTATTGAAATTGTATAGTAATGATATATCTATGTTTTGCATCTTTTAGAAAATGAAGATATTTGGAAAGAGATTGAGTTGAAAGTTAATGAAGAGTTACTCAAATTGGGCTCCAGTGGAAATATCAAAGTGCAAATTTACAATGATTTAGAGGAATCAAAAATGATTGCTTCCCCTAAGGTTTCCTTGATCTCCTTTCTAATATTTTTGGTTTATTATTCTTTTCTTTCTTTTTATAACTTATAATTAATTTAATATTGTTACAGGTGTTATATGATTGTGGGATAATTAGCATGTATGATATATATGACGTTCCAGAGGGTAGGCACAACCATCACGTTGTCGGAAACAAGGTTTCATTTGTAGTGGCCCGAAGCCCCGGTCAACATATTGGCTATCTAAACTTGGGGGCCATTCTTTTTGATGAAGACGATAAAATATTTGATTTTTTATCACGTATTGAGATTGTCAACAAGACCAAAGATACTAAATGGATCTATTCTAAAAATTTCATCAGAATTCTTAAAGCCAAGAACAATATCTTTTGGTTTAGTTCTTGGAGATTTATGGGTGAATTTGAAGAAGGTGATCAAGTGAGTTGTACAGTATTTTCTAATTTATATGTAAAAGGATTTATCATTGATCCCGTATATGAACCCGATGATGACCTTCAGCATAAATGCAACTCTGCTGATCAACATTTGCAATGTAATACTATATATTCTCGTTGGCTTTTTCCTCTTTTTTTATATCACTTGTTCAAGTCTCAAAGGACTCTTTATAGGATTCAGAGTATAGACAAATTAGAGTAATTATATGTGGGATCTTGATGGAGCAAATAGGACAATTCATCTACTTCTTGTTGTAATTTAAAGATTCCTGCCCTTAAATGGTTTTTGACATATCAATGCAAGAATTGTCATTGATAGCAAAGGTTTTTTGTTTTTTGCTTCAATTTCATATCACTTCCATGCTGTTGTTTCTCTCTCCTCTCTTAAGGTCTTATCTATTACCATGCCCAAATCAATATCCCAAAATAAAAAGGATGAACATGGTTTGGTTTGGGTCGGTTTTTCAAAGGTAAATCTAAATCAAATTGAAAATTTTGGTTTTTATTTTTTTAAAAAAACCAAATCATATTATAATGAAAATCAAATTAAAATATAAAAATTCAATTTGGTTAATTTGGGGTTTTTTTTTTAAATGGCATCATATGTTATAAAAATGATAGAGCCTCATCAGCAGATGAGAACTCTTTAATACAAGGCGCCGTAAACAGAAACAGACAACAAATGGAAAACATTCTCAAGACCAATGTAGACAATAAAAACAAGTGGAAAGTCATCAAGAGAAGACAGAAACAACACTAAGGGAACCCATAAGGAAAAAAAAAAAAAACTAAGCAAACACTTGAAGATGATCAGTTGAGCGATCCACAGCCAATTTGGCAAGTCTGTTAGCCAAGTGATTAGCCTTTCTTGATGTATGAATAACAGACCAATTCCTGATTTTGTTCTTCAAACAATTGAAATGGTCATGATCCCTTTAAATCTCCAAGGAACAGAAAATGGTTGGTTAACCCACAAACAGCATTAGATGAATCAGATTCAACAATGAGGGAATAAACAAGGCACCATGAAAAAGCTACAAAAAGATAAAAGGCTTTCTTAATAGCAAGGATTCCGGCCATATTGGAATCACCATGGCCAAGCGATTTGGAAAAGAGGATTTTAACATGTTCTTCATGATTATGCATTGCACCACCCATACCAGAAGGACTGGGGCAACCATGAGCAGCACCATCAATATTGAACTTCATAAAACCCATCGAAGGTTTACCCCAATCACACTTCTTCCTAGATTTTAACTTGGAACATGGAGCATTAATACAAGTTGGCAAAGAAAATATCTCAGTAACAGAAGAATTAACCTGTGGCAATTTGGCTCTTATCCACCATCTCACTTTAAGCTTCACAATATCAAAAATGTACCTATGATCCCAAAGATTATCATTAAAAACAAGATTGTTTCTGTGAATCCAAATAGTCCAAAGGATCACAAAAAAGCTAGTTGCCAAACAGAGTTGCGATTATAATCAGAAAATTTATCATTCTAGGCAATGAAAAGATCACACATCTTACCAAGAAAGACCCCTGAGATGCCCCAAGCTTTAAGTCACAAAGTCCATTCTATCCAAACATCCTGACATTCAATAAATAGGTGGTCAATATACCCAATTTCATAGCTACAAATAGGACCAAGGCTAGAATTATGATTGATAATTCATCTTTTTAGTAACTCAGCTTTCACAGCAATACGACCTTTCATGACTTGCCAACAAAACATCTCACACTTAGGTGTTGCAAGATTAGCCCATACTAAATTCGAAAACTTACTTTCCCCATCAGAGGCACCAAGAGCATAATAAGCTGATCAATAAAAATTGCTAATAGAGTAAACAACACTAAGGTTCTTTTTCTAAATTATTTTATCTAGTTCATCTTTAATAAGGGAGAAATTCATAATAATTTAATAAGAAGATCCCATACCTTTTTCCCAATCAAAGAGCACTCTTCTTAAAGGAATATTCCAACACCAAAAATAATCAATCCACTCACCATAACTATTAAGAAAGCCATTTTAAGATAAAGAGATGGCGAAAATTCAAGGAAAGGATGATTTAAGAGGTAAACCATCATACCAACAATCATGCCAAAATTTAAATGTAATCTCCATGCCTGGAGAGAATCCAATCCCATTCTTAACAATGCAAGATAAACTATCATTGGAAGTCAAGGGTTTAACAGTATTCTTTCAAAGATAAAACATGTTCCTTGATGAAAAACAAATGGGAAGAAGAGAGTTAGGATTCATACCATTTTTCTCGATAATAGTTTTGTGCCAAAGGCTATCATCTTCCACTCCAAAATGCCATATCTATTTGTGGAGCATAGTAGAATTTTTAATATGCAGATTAACAATTCCTAACCCGCCCATCTTTAGGAGAACAAACAAAATCCCAGTTGACATGTTGCATTTTGCTTCTGTTACTATTGCGCTCCAAAGGAATCTTCTTATGATTTTATCAAGCTTGTCTTTAATTTCAATAGGCATCCAAAATAAAGATATATAATAAACCGGCAACAAAGCAAGGATATAATTAATCGGGATAACTCTTCCACCAGAAGAAAAAAAATTAGCTTTCCAGCTTGCCAATATTGACTCGAATTTGTCAATGATAGGATTTCATAAGGCCTTTGAATTGAGATGATCACCAATAGGAAGGCCCAGATATGAAGCAGGAAATTTATCAACATTCCAGTAAATAATTCTGGCCCACTCATCGAAAAGATTTCTTACCACCCCAACACCATTTAAGAAACTTTGTTGAAAATTGGTTTTCCAACCTGAGATGAGTTGAAAACATCAGAGAAAGCGGCAAGTACACAATAAATTGTTCAGGTCTAGTTTGCAGAAGATGGTATTGTACGCAAATTGAAAATGGGAAACCACCAGACCATTCCTTCCAACATTAATAACACGTGGAAATCCTAAAGAGACAACACTATTAATCATTGAATTCAAGGTCTCACCCACAAGATTAAAGAGAAGGGATGAAAAGGCACACCCTTGGCAAAAACCCCTATGCATTGAAAACTGCCTGGTGGGAGTACCGTTAACCAAAAAAGAGGCTTGAGCGGTGGATATGCAAGAATGAATCCATTTACACCATTTGAATCCAAAACTCTCAGTCAATATAATCATAAGCTTTTTGAAAATTAATTTTCAAAATAACACCACTTTCAGAATCCTTTTTCATATGATCAATGATCTCATTAGTAATACGGACACAATCCAGAATTTGTCGACCCTTAGTGAAGGTGAACTTTTTCTGGCCAATGATATTCCGCATAACAAGTTATAAGCTTATTAGACGAGACTTTTGCCACTAGTTTGTAAAGACAGCCCACAAGGTTTATAGAATGAAAATCAGAAATATTTTTCGAATTAGCCATTTTTGGAATAAGAGAGTTAAAGGAGGAATTCATTCTTCTATCCAAAGAACCAAAATTTAAAAAAAAATAAAAAAATAGAGACATCACATCATTCTTGATTTTACCCCACTTGTCCTAATTTTTTAAGAAAGCCATATTGAAACCATTAGGACCTAGCGCTTTATTGCCATCAGAATTTTCGATAGTAGACCAAATTTTAGCTTCAGAACAAGGCTCTTCAAGATGTGAAGTAAAAGAAGAATCCAAAGAGTTTAAAGACAATTAAACTCAAAAACTTTAAAGACAGTCCTCTTTTTAAAGTAATTCAAAAAAAGGGTAGTAATAAAATTCAAAACAGATTCTGGTTCTGAAAAAACTTTATCATTGACAGAAATTTTATTAATCCAGTTCAATCTTCTTTTGTTGGAAACAACCACACGAAAGAATTTAGTATTACGATTTCTCTCAAGAAACCGTTTAATTTTAGATTTTTGGTGTCAAGAAAATTCCTCCGTTTTGTAAAGATTCCATAATTCAACTTTAAGATGAATAAACTCCTCCTCAAGAGATAAATTATTCAAGCCCTGTTGTAAAGCCATAAGTTTCCCCTGAATATCAATCTCTAAAATAGAGATTTTGTCACCCAAATTCCCAAAAGTTGACTGTTGCCACAACTTGATTTTTGGTTTAAAAGATTTAAGCCTTTCCCACAATAGAACTCTAGAACTATTGAAATCAACTATGGCATCCCATTCAAAATTCCTCAGCTCTTGGAAGCTATCATTCTCAAGCCAAAAATTGAAGATTTGGAAAGGCTTAGGACCCTAAGAGTTAAAAACATCACATAAAGAAATAGGATTGTGACTTGAAAGAGATGATGGAAGACATCTCCGCACAAGGTCATGCCAGTCAGGATAGAACTGAAGGTCGATAAGGAATCTGTCAGGCCTGTTAAATGAAGGCGGGTCTCGATTGTTACACCAAGAAAAGCCACCTCCAAATAGAGGAAGATCCAACAAATTAACATCATTGATGAATTCTTGAAAATGAAGAATGGTTCTTTCACTACCCTGCCAACCCAATATCTCCTTACACGAAAGAACAATATTAAAATCGCCCCCCAAACATTAAGGCAAATTGCACTCATTAATCCCGGCAAGTTCAAGCCAAATAGATCTTTTGTCATCTTCATCATTAGGGCCATAGATGTTCCCAAAGCCTACCTACCTATCGACCATTCTAAGAGTCCTAATTAATAAAATAAAGTTCTTCCTTTCTATTCTAGATTCACAAGAGAAAAAAGAGTCCTACCAAGCAGAAATCAATCCACCAAAAGCACCTTCAGAAAAAACACAAGCCCAAGAAATACCATTATTATTCCAAGGGCTGCTGAATAAATGGGAATTAATATATTTCAGTTTAGATTTATTGTTAAAATTCTCCACCCACGCAAGTATATATATAAAAAGATAATACAAGGGAGATTTTTTTTTTTAGCCATTAAAAATAAGGCGTGTTTAAAAATAGCCAGTAAAATAACTTTAACTGTTTTTAGCCAAAAAAGTACATTTTCGGACAAAAATGCCCTTAATGAGACATCTTTGTTCTGGGCACTCTGAAACACCCAGACGGTTGAAAATTATGCAAAGAAATTAGCAAACATCTATTTTTTGCGCAAAACATCTTCTTTTTTTTTTTTTGGAGAAGCTTGTGCAAAAGAAAATAATGTTGCATGAGATGGATTTTCTGAATGTTCGGACATGGCATTTAGATAAACCGAACGAGGAGGGGAGGTGGTCGTGATGAATCGAAAGCTTGGAGCACGATGTGAAACCGGAAATCCTGCTTAAGGAGGTGAATCGAAAGAAGAAAGACGTGAATGCAAAGCACGAAATGATCGTGCTACAGCAATAGGGACAGGCCATTGGGTTTAGGGTTTGTGAAAGGGAAAATGTGACACGGCAGGGTGCAGAGTTGGTGACACGCCAGGGTGCAGAGTTGGCGGCAGGGTGCAGAGTTGGTGACACGGCAGGGTGCAGAGTTGGTGACATCCCCCCCTTGATATAGTAAACTTTAGAATTGTCACTAGCCTAATAATAAATAAATCTGTTTCTCTTGGCCTCCGACCTGTTTGCAATGTCCAACCCAGGCTATTTGAAATCCAGAGTCTCTGGATTTCAAATAGCCAGGGTTGGACAATTGCTTACAAGTCAGAGGCGAAGAGAAATAGATTCATTATTCGACTAGTGGACAATTCTAAAGTTGAATACATCAAGGGCGGGATGGAAACAACTGCAAAAAATGCTCGGAAGAACTGCCGATGAAGCATCGACAAAGTCTGCTTTAGAGGCAACGTGCGGTCTGTCTATGAGAACTGAGGAGTTTTGGACTATATATAGTAGAGGAATATAAACCGACCTAAACCGACTTTACCAGTTTAAACGTTTCGGCTACCACTGCGGACCTGGTCGTGACACGCCAAGTGCATGCAGATATTGGTGGTGACACGGCATGGAGCTGAGTTGGTGACACGGCATATGCTGAGTTTGTGACACGCCATGGTGACACGGTTTTGAGTGTGTGACACAGCATTGCTTTAACATCTGACAGGCCATGGTTTGCTTTGAAATATGTGACACGGCATTAATAGAAAGGCTGACACGGCGGATTGAAAAGCAGGCAGTTTCATGAATATCCCTTAATTTTAAATTTTATTTATTCATTTTTCACAGTAAACCGTTCATATTCCCTTTTCCTCATTCGTAAACGTCTGTGTGTGTGAACCAAGGGCTGTTCGATTCATTTCTCATTGCGAAAGGTCGAAGGGAGTTCAACTTCGCTGTTTAGAAGGTTAACGACACCACTGCAACAGGAAGAAGAATGTCGGATATCGGTGAAGAGGTATGTGAGACTGGAAAAAAAAAACCACAAAAAAAACCTTCATTGATTTCGGTAATTGATTTTAAGGGTTTAGGGTGATACATATGGTCGTCTTTTTTGCAAATGTTAAGTTTTAAACTGTTTGAGTCCTGGTTTGGTGCTATGTTGACTGGACTTTGGGGTTTAGTGTGTGACAACATCTTCACCTGATATGCATGGCGTGTCACAGCATTTCACCTGGTATGCATGGCGTGTGACAGGCGTGTGACAGAATTTCACCCCATATGCATGGCGTCGTGTGACAGCATTTCACCTCATATGCATGGCGTGTGACAGCATTTCACCTCATATGCATGGCGTGTGACAGGCGTGTGACAGAATTTCACTCCATATGCATGGCGTCGTGTGACAGCATTTCACCTCATATGCATGGCGTGTGACAGGCGTGTGACAGAATTTCACTCCATATGCATGGCGTCGTGTGACAGCATTTCACCTCATATGCATGGCGTGTGACAGGCGTGTGACAGAATTTCACTCCATATGCATGGCGTCGTGTGACAACATTTCACCTCATATGCATGGCGTGTGACAGGCGTGTGACAGAATTTCACTCCATATGCATGGCGTCATGTGACATCATTTCACCTCATATGCATGGCGTGTGACAGCATTTCACCTTAGAATTTCACTCCATATGCATGGCGTCGTGTGACAACATTTCACCTCATATGCATGGCGTGTGACAGGCGTGTGACAGAATTTCACTCCATATGCATGGCGTCGTGTGACATCATTTCACCTCATATGCATGGCGTGTCACAACATTTCACCTCATATGCATGGCGTGTCAGAACAATTATTTATATAGTTAGTATACCTTTTGGGCACATTATTGGTTAACTGACTCGTGCACGTGTGCCATGTGATGCAGATACATCGTAGAGAATATGAGGATCTTGACAATGTCCTCATTGTGCCGAAGGAGAAGTGGGCCTTCAATGTCTCAATAAACACCCACTGTAAGTGGTCCCAGCTCCATTACATCAACAAGACTCTCCAAGAGAAGGGGGAGTTGGATGCAGTGAAGCGTACATGCTTCGGAATGCTCCTGGATGTCTATCCGCAAGGCTACTTCAGCGCTGGTCTCCTTCATAACATAATGATTCGTCGAATCAATGAAAGGGAGGCAACGGAGGAGGAGCTCTGGTTTGCTATCGGCAAGAGCAAGGCGCGGATATCGAAGCAGGAGTTCTGCCTTATAACCGGGCTGAAGTTCGGTCCAATGCTCGATGTGTTCACACGTTCGTACGAGATGGTTGCGGACAGAATTCATGCGAGATACTGGAGCGGCCAGGATAGCATAAAGCTGCAGGCTTTGCTTGACACGTTCCGTGGAGGAAACTTCCAGCGGGAAGGAGACGCGACTAAGATGGCACTCGTCTTGATCGCAAATAACATTTTATTTGGGCAAGACTACCGTAGACGGGTGACACCTTGGTTGCTGTCATTGGTTGAGGACCTTGACGCTTGGAACGCATTTCCGTGGGGCCACTATGTTTGGAGGCTCACCTTGGACTACCTATTGAAAGGGTTCGAGATGCCTACCTCAAGCGAAGCAAAAGAAAGCCGTTTACAGTACAACATCTACGGCTTCGTATGGGTGATACAGGTATTGTCACATTTACCGCTTTTGTTTGGTTTCGAGAAAATAATTTATTGTTGCACTGTTTAATAATTTACGTTTGATAATGTTTACAATTGACTTGCAGTTCTGGGCATTGGAGGTAATTTCGGTCTTGCGGAAAATAGTAGCCCCCTCTGCTCCGAAGGATAACGTGTACCCGCGAATGTGCAGATGGCAATGTAATCAGAAGCCAAAAGACCTGCACAAGGCGGTTGAGAAGTTCGAGTCATCTAAGCAAGTGAGTGAATAGCTACAAATTGATCGATCCTTCATATTTGTATAAGAAATTTGCCTCAAATTTAAACGTTTGATAAATATTTTTCTTTTGTAGTTATGGGCCCTGGAGACGTTGGAGATCACCCCGGAGGAGGCCAACCGGGAGTATTTGGTGGACCTCGATGTGCCGTTATCGGAGGGCCACCAGTACGTGCCAATCGGGCAGACGGAGGATCGGGGTGATCACATTGGTGTCCCTGCCAGGTCGAAGAGGAGAAGCCTGAAGGAGAAAAGATCCACCGCTTCAAGTAAGCGGATGCGCACCGACTCTCCCAGTGTTGATGAGCCGTTGGCCCCAGAGTTGATGGAACAAGGAGACGACCATGGTGCAGGAAGTGAACAGCCGGTATTTACGGTTCTAACATTTTTTTTACATCCATTTTGATATGTGATTATCTACTAACATTTATGTGCGTGCAGTTGGATCAACCTACGACAGTTCCACAACCACCCACCGGTCCTCCTCAGTCACACATTCGTATTGAGCCGTCGGTAAGTTTGGTTATAACGATTTCTGTTCAAAGTTTCGACATATGTTGAGCTAGTAACAAAGTAACTTATGTCATTGCAGTTCACAGAGGCCACGTCCAGTCCGCAACCAGCAATGGCTCCGACTCCGATTCAACCGCATACTGCCCATGAGCCGCCGGTAAGGATATTAAAGTTGTTATATTGGTTTTCCACACGTTTCCTATATGATTTTATTTTAACACCACTAATATATATGTTATTGCAGTTGACCCAGTCGACAAAAGTCAATGACGGCATAGGCACAAAACGTCAGCTCCGACATATCATGCGGGAAATGTCGAAGCTGAAGGCATCAATTAAGTCCTTGACTTTTGCGGTTGAAACGCTAGAGAACCGCATCGTTTCACGGGTTCTAGCTGGGCTGAAATCACAAGTACGTTAATCTTTCTGCACTTGTATTTTGCTATTTTAGGTCAATTCGCTATCGAATTTTCACAGTTGTCTCGTTCTGTAGGCCGGTCCTTCATCCGACAATGCTGCTGCGGGTCACGATGATCCTGATGATGGGCAGCGTGAGGAGCATGGTGCCAGCCTTCAATCAGAAGATGCTGAAGGAGCGGAGGTTGGTGAGGCCGATCCTACTGAGCATACTTTCGTGGGACAGGAGGGAGCCCTTCAGTTATTAGAGTCAGCCATAGAGCATCTTCCTCCATCCGAGGCGATCGTCGCGCTTCCAGCGGCAGGATCGGGCGAGCTTGCTCTGACCACTCTTGAAGCCACCAGCTCACCACTATCCTCTGATTACCATCATCTTGCAGCAGCAATTGCCGACCCTACTGAGCGGGCACGGGTGATTATGGCGAGCAAATACCTTGCAAGCCCGTATGTCGACCCCGCATTGACTCGTCGGGCGGTGAAGGACACGATGATGGAAGCATACGAAGCCTTCAAGAAGAACCAGTCCGCGAGGTCAGCTTCTAAATATTAATTCATTGTTGTTTTCTATAGAAACATTAATCCACCATCGCTTATCAAATTCATTTTGTGACATATGCAGGCGTAACGTCGGAATCTTAGGGGATCAAGGTCTTGACTTCTTCACATCGTTAGAGGATCCCTAAGAAGAAATGACAAGTGAACACATCGACGCATGCCTCAGCGTTATCTGTAAACGGGCGACAGGCCCAAAATCGAAGCATTACACTGCCCGTGCATGCGTGGTTGACACGATATTCTTTGTAAGTTTTCTGCAAAAAATTTTATTTTTTTCGAAGCTTTTCAGTGCATTAAGTCTAAACCAATGCAAATTTTTTTCCAGGACACCATCCGTATGCTACACTTGACATATAAAACCGAAGATGCCCTGTCAAGCATGCAAATTCTGACTGATTTACGGGGGTATGTGGAGGGTGAAAGGCCGACATACGGCAAGAAATGGGAAGAGGTCGATTTCATCCTCGCTCCTTGCAATGTTGATGGGCATTGGGTGGTGGCAAAGATCGATTTGGGTAAGTGGAAGATCAAGGTGATCGACTCCGCAACAACTTCGGCAGCGAAGGATAACGGAGCTCGTGCGGAGCAGATGAAGCCACTTACAACAATTTTTCCATTCATCTGTCACCAAGCCGGGTATTTCAATAAAACCCGTCGGAAGAGACGGGATTTGACGCCGATGCCATTGGAAATTTCTTTGCCCAGCCCTTCAGTGCATCGGCAGGAGGATAGTCTCAATTGCGGCATGTTCATGGTAAGCTACATTGACGCAATTTTGCAATCGGAGCCGATAAGAGTTAAGCAGAAAATGATTGCAAAATTGCGTATCCAATACGCACAAGAAATTTTTGGAAACAGCTGTGCGAGCGAACCATGAACATATCGGCAGTTAGTTGTATAATTTTTTTTCTGCACAATACAATTTAGAGATAAATTTTTTGTTGTATACACAATCATAGGAAATAGAATCATTTTTTTATTAATCACTTCATTATATTTTTATACAGAATAAAATTTTTTTGTATAGACAATTTTATACAGGAATACATTATCTTTATGTAATTTTGTATCCAGTGTTGTATCCAGTGAACATATTTTTTTGTATCGCAATTTAGTAATAAGTCAGCGTATGACAACATTGACAATATGCAGGTGACGTGTCACCACCATGTCTGCATGCGTCTGGCGTGTCACAGCCAGTATGCATGCAGGTGGCGTGTCACCACCAATATACCCGAATGCAGGTGGCGTGTCACCACTATGTCTGCATGCGTCTGGCGTGTCACCCCCAGTATCCGCACTAGCTGCACTGGGCGTGTCACAACCATGTCTGCATGCTCCTGGCGTGTCACAGACAGTATGCATGCAGGTGGCGTGTCACCACCAATATACCCGAATGCAGGTGGCGTGTCACCACTATGTCTGCATGCGCCTGGCGTGTCACCCTCAGTATGCATGCAGGTGGCGTGTCACCCCCAGTATGCATGCATGTGACGTGTCACCCCCAGTATGCATGCAGGTGGCGTGTCACAACCAATATCTGCATGCACTTGGCGTATCAACAGCACGTGTGCATGCACGTCTGCATGCACTTTAATAATTAAAGTAAAAATTTATAATTTTTACAAACTTTACCCTAAATTTTTTTATTAAAAACTAACAAATATATGAAAAGTATGATTACTTTAATTATTAATGTGATGACATTAATATATTTAAATTAAAAAATTATTATATTGTTATTTATGTTTAAGTATGATTACTCTAATTATTAATACGATGACACTAATACTTTTATGAATGAGTGTGTGTATATATTATGTATTTTAAATATAAATATATTTACTCTTTATTTTGTTTTAACATTGTAAAAATTATAACTCCTAAAATTATTAATTACAGTGTATATATATGTTTATTTATATAAACATATAACATATAAATCTAAAGGTAAGTTATGAGATTAGAAAAGTTAATTGGGTAATTGGGTTCTCACGAAGAAAATTTTAATAATTTTTTTATTTAATCGGGTATTTAAACGGGTTAAGATAATTATAGGGTAGCGGGAATATATTAGGGTTAGGGTTTAGGGTAGTAATTTTACCCTATCACAAACTCTAAACCAAAGTGGACAATTGATATAGTTTTGCAACGTCGTTTGTAAAATGAGTAAAATTCCCTTATGTATATTGAAGCGATTTGCTTGCAACCCTAAATAACATAATGAATGTATTGGCTTTACAATTGTCGAAATGTAGAGTAACATTGTTGATTTTTTATTTATATATGCTGTCCAAAGATTAGACAATTTACATTCCATACTATACCACCATGCATGGTGTGGCTAAAGTCAATTCTTGACAACTTCTATGCCTATGCAATGCTATTATTATACACTGGTTTATAGCAAATATCATTATTCAATGCAAATGTCAATGGCCAAGATCGAAACAGTTCGAATCAAACCCTAACAAAGCAACAGAAAAATTGCAATTAGTTAGGCCCCGATAATATGTCATCCTCCACACCACACACTACGTTTTCAGACATTGTCATTCGGATTGGACAGCTGTCGTGTGTGTGACCAGTTTCTCTGCAAATTGAACATGCTTTCGGTCGGCGCACTCATTGGGGTGCTAATTGACTTGGAGATGGTGCCGGATTTGTAGATGGATTTGCAAATGGAGATGGGCAATTCTGTCTGTTGTGCCCGTACATCTTGCATTGCGAACATCTCCGTGCTCGACTGCCTTCACCAGCGGATGGAATCCTTCTCCTCCTAGGTCTTCCTGCTTGGCCTCGCCAAGGTGGTGGCAAGACGACAATTTGTTTCACATGCGAGGGGATGTCCCATTCACTAGGATGCCCTACTGGGCGAATGGACCCCACATAACCTTCCACCCAAACGGTTGTCTTGTAGTAGTCGGCGCAGAAATCAAAGGCTTCACGTTTGCATTTACCGAAAAATACAATGAACCCAATATTCAAGCAGAATATAATGCTATGTTATGTCAAAATAAGGATCAAATAAGAAATAAAGAAAATATAATCTGACCTTATTGCTGCAATGGCATGGCTGCATGGCAGCAAATCTTTTTGGAACTCACAGCATGAACACGTCTTCGTGGACAGGTTAACAAGTCCGTCCATCTTCCCGTCTTTAACTTCAAACTCCACTCGATTGATAGGCTTCACTACAAAGCGATGTGCATGATTGAAGCGTTTGCTCAATTGCCTAGCAACCCAAGGGCTGAGGGGTGTGGTCACCTTGACAGCCTCCTCGTACCGATCATGGAACCAACGTTGGAACATGTCTCGTATAAACTCGATCAAAACAGTGATTGGCATTTGTCTGGCATGCTTTAAGCAGGAGTTAACACATTCGGCAATGTTCGAGGTCATCATTTGGTATCGCCTTGTCGGTGAACATGCACGTGCCCATCTCTCAGGGCCTATTCTAAAAAGATCAGCATAGGCTCCCGCATGAATTTGCTTGAGCTGGTTCATATGTCTGTTGAATTCGGAAACCTTATAGCAATCTTGAGCAAGGGTGAAAATCATAGAAACATCATCACGCTTGAACTTATTTTTTAAGTTTTTCTTCAAATGGTAACCGCATAAACCGTGGTGAGCTTCTGGGTATGCATTTTGGATTGCTTTCTTAATGCCGAGATGCTGATCAGAAATGAACATGGTGTTTTCAGGACAACCAACCGCATCACGTAGCTTGATGAGAAACCACGTCCATGAGTCTTCGTCCTCAACATGGCCGATGCCAAACGCAACTGGATATACACACTCGTTCGCGTCTTTGCATACAGCAACAAACAGAACACCCTTGAACCTGCCTTTCAGATGTGTTGCATCAATTGCGACCGTAGGACGCATTACATCCCTAAACCCCCGAATACAAGCCCCGTATGACCAGAAACAATATTTGAATCTTTCAGCCTCGTCAGTAGCCACTGCTGTGACTGTGCCAGGATTTTCTTGTTCCAGCATATAAAAATATGAGGGTAGTAGTTGAAATGACTCCTCCGGGGGACCGAAAACAAGCGTCTCCGCATACTCCTTTGCTTGCCAAGCCTTACCATACAAGCATTCCAATCCCCATTGAACCCTCATCTCACCAATTATGTCCTTAGGTCTCAACGCTACTCCATTAGCCTAAAGCTTGGGTGCCATAAGTTCACCAATTATCTTGGCACTCGCAGATGCAAATCGCCCTTGCAAACCATCAACAGTACATGTGTGTACTTTGTGGAACTTCTGAACTTCCCAATACCCTCCTTCGTCAAGTAACTTCCTTGAACGGACACTGAACTTGCATGCCTTGTCTTTGCAACTAACCTCGTAACGACTTTTGCATGACCTTTTCACTCTTATCCCAAATTGCTCTTTTAGAGCCAACATGTTCAGAGCTCGTTTCAACTCTGCCTTCTAGGAAAACATTCTTCCTTTGTATAAGCGATCATTGGGACATGTCGACTCCTCAGTGCTAATTGTTTGGAAGGCGAACCTTTCTGCACCTGCAATTCACCACGTAGAAGATATCCCTTCATTTCGCCTTTCTTGATAACTATCATCGACCATTGCATCAACGGAACGATTCCCGTCCTCACCAGCGATGGGGTTATTGTATATGGGATCATCACACTGAACATTTCCTACATCAAAACCTTCAACAGGTTCTGTTTCACCTTCAACATTATTGCAAATTGGAATGTCACTGTCATAAAGGCAGTCATTGTCTGAAATGTCATGATCCCATTCGTCAAGCCCATCACTCGAACTGTCATCAAATCTATCTTCACTGCCAGCAAACAAATCCTCATTTCCCTCATAACATGCAGCATTATCCTCCAGCGTCGCAGTGTTAACATCCAACGTCACAGTGTTGTACTCACGTGTCGTATTCTCATTTGAAATTGGAATTACACACTCTACCGTTTCACCCGATCGATGCATTCCTTTAGCAGCAGACCCTAATTGGTTTGATGCACATCCCGATCGGAATTGTTCACCCAACTCTTCTATCAATGTCCTCTGGTTACCGGGCTGTACAAACTCCTGAGGATACCCCAACTGCGGGTTACGGACCGAATGCTCTGGCATATGTGAAGCATTGTAAATCTGATTCTGATTGAGCTGATTACCATGTTTTTCAGCTTCTCCATGTGACATAACATTTGTTTCGGGTCTTTTAATGCTGACGTACACAGCTGGAACATTCCTCTGTTCTAGCAGAATTAATGCAACATCCTCATCATCCTTGATAGTTGGCCGTGATAGCTCCCCGGGTGTACTGATCAATGCATGCAACTCAATGTCGTCAATTTCTGAGTTTACCCCAACAACATCTTCAACCAGCTTCATCAAGCCCGCAAACGACAAATCACTCCTAACCCCCCGCATTCGTGACTCACCACCCTTGTACATGCCATCCACCCACTGACCACCGTGTCTTATCACAAGTCGCAGAATTGAAACCCCACTGAAATTTTGAAAACAAAAATAATTATTTATTTTACTTAATTACATGGTGGTGACAGTCCAAGTGCATGCATGCATGCTGGTGACACGCCAATTGCAGGCAGACATGCTGGTGACACGACAAGTGCATGCATGCATGCTGGTGACACGCCAATTGCACATAGACATGCTGGTGACACGACAAGTGCATTCAGACATGCTGGTGACACGCCAAATGCATGCAGACATGCTGGTGACACGACAAGTGCATGCAGACATGCTGGTGACACGCCTTTATGTTTCTAATCCGTCTTCTGATTTACAAAAAAAGTTTCACAAATTTATGTGTTGCAGCAATGAACCCAAAATCATACCTTGATGTCATCTCTGCAATGGGGTTTATTTTTCGAGGACAAAATAGCCAAATGGCGAGAGATAGACCACGGCACAAAGACGATGGTGCTCAATAGAGAGTTGACAGAGCTCACACGGTTCAGAGAGCTGAGAGAGCTGATGACGATGGTGCTGAACACAAAGTTGATACAGTTCAGAGAGCTGAGAGAGAAAGATGAGCGAGCACAAACAACTGAGCATTAATTTCTAATTTTTGGAAGATGGCGGGAGGCAGATATCGACAGCACAATTTGCTACAGTGTTTTTTAAGGGCATTTCCGTCTGCTCATGCTTCTTTTTGGGTAGAAACAGATAACTTTATTTTGGTGGTTACTTTTGAAATCACCTTATACGGATGGTTATTTCTCACAATTTCCTCATAATACAATTATAAGTAGAGTATCGATCTCATAAAGAATTGATTTACAATTTTATTAATTATTAAAATTAGAACAATTTAATTTTATTCAAAGAATTAAAAATTGATAACTAATTAAACTAAAAATTAATTGACAAAAGAAAGAAACTAATTAACAATAATTAAAACTCAAAGAAAAAATTTAATTGAATAAAAATCAAATTTAAACAAGCCTCGGATTAAGATATCCCTCTCACTTCTTTTAAATCTTACCTTTCTTTCTCTTAACTTATTCCAATAGATTGAATCGCTATCCTAAAATCCTGAATTATTTATAAGGCTTTCCCGAAACTCTTATAAAAATATCTACTTTAATTAAAATACTATAGCCCTATGTGACCTGAAATTAAAATAGATTCATTAAGTTTAGGCTCTAATCTTGGCTATCTATGGCATATAGGTATATCTCTATCCTATACATAAATCAATTTATTCAACCAAGCAAATAAATATGATCATATGCTATTCCAATTTTATTCTTCACTAAACTCCCTTTCCAAAGTTATGTTTGGGTTTCTAAATCAATTTAATTAGTAATCAGGCAATTAAAAGCACTGAGGACAAATAGGAATATACAATTCAATTTCATTGAAAATAAACTAAAAAGAAATTAAAATTTTAGATTACATGTGAGTTCAATTGCAATCCTAAAAAAAGAAATTTAGCAACTCATAATTGCAATAATAAATAAAAACATATGAAGTTTAGCCATCAAGAGTAACAAGAATAATAAAAGCTAAGGAAGAAGAAAATAAACAAATTTTGTAGCCTTGATCTTCAATCTTCAGCCTCAACCTTTAACTTCTTGAATCTTTCTTAGGATTTTCTTCTTACGGCTAGCTTCTTCTCAAGTTATCTATTTATAATCGAAACTAATTACCTAATTTGTGCTAAACTTAACTTTTTTAGCCTAATAACTCTTACTTTGGGCTTAGAATAAGTGTAGAGCCCATAGGACTTAAGTCAACCCGAATTCTTTCTTTCTCTCAGCAACTTATTCAAATTTTTCTCTTCGATGCCGTGGCATACCCCATCAGTGCCGTGGTGCTCCCTTGGCTTCAAGCTTTCTCTTTTTCACTGCTACACTCTGTCCACTTCTAATGCAATTTTCTCTATCATCAAGGCAAAAATGGGCAAAGAAACCTAAATGAAAGCTGTAACTCTATCTCTTAACTTTTCATTAGTCAAGAATCACTTCATTTGGAATTGGGATTGAAAGTTATGCTCAAATTATTGTGATATGTAAAAACAAGGCTTGAGCTCTATAAATGCTTTTTTTCACCAAATGGAGCCTTCTTCCTTTAGAGTCCTACAAAAATATAAAAACTAATAAATATTAACTAAACTAAAGCAAACAAACATACAATTAGCATAAAATAAAATAACTTAATAACAATAAACTAATTAAGAAAATAACTAGAAATAACTAAATCCTATTATAAACTTAAGAACTTTAATAACCTTTAAGAACAATTTTGTGATTAAAATAATTCTATTTTATACAATTATCAAAACTCTCGTAAAAACACCATATTCAACTTAACTGATAAGATTTTCCTTTTAAAAGATACTTTTTTTCACCACTATTCATCCCTTTGACATTCTGTGTGAGAAGTAACATAAGGGAAAAAAACCACAGAGAACACAGAAAAGATTACATATCCTGATAGATCTTTATATCAACCAAGGCATCAATAATCTAAGGATTCGAATCATGAAAAAAAACCCCAAAGCTATTAGCCAATTTTACAAAATCAGTGATTTCTCTTTTAATAATTGAATTTCTATGGGCAATGTTCACATCAAAAACAAAATTGTCCCTAGGTAAAATAGAAAGGGACTTAAAATTACTCAAACCAGCAAAAATGCCCTCCCTCAGCTTCTTCTTTCTTCTTTAATTGAACCTTGCTTCTCTTTATTTTTATGCACTAACAAAATCTTAAGAGAGGAACCCTTTGATCAATTCCTTTTAATGCAACAAATTAAAGAAACCTGAAGAATTAAACTTTTTTTGCCAACTAACCTATTATCACCCGAAATGGGAGTATCCAAAAGATTAAAGTACTACCTAAATTTAGAGAAAATTAGAAATCATGACCCAAAAAGAAATTATGGGTAGAGAAGGGGTAATTGGTGGACCTTGCAATGGGGCAATAAACACCTTTTTAGGAACTTCTTTTAAAACAAAATTAGCCACCACTATATCTAAAGAGTTGAAATTATCAGCTTCCAAATTCTTTGAAATTTCAAGTACAACCATGGGAGGAACTTGCTTATCAGAAACTGCCTGATGATTGGGACCCATTAACGATTTCTTCTTGCTAGCTTTTTCTCAAATTTAACCTTTTACCAACCACCCTTAAAGGATTTACGAGACTTGGCTTTAACTTTTTGCTTTAATTTCTTACTTAATGTTTTGGCTTTAATAGAAAAAGGAATTGAAGGAATCGTAGTTCCAGAAAGACAAAGATAAGGATCAAGAGAAAAAACCCCTTAAGTCCAATGAGTTTAGGCTATTACCCAAAGATAGCTTGCAATATGAGCCCAAGACAAAAGCAATCCCCAATTGGTCCAAAACAATACAAGGAGAGATAAGAGGCCCATTCTCGTAAGGAAAAATGTGGTCCACATCACCATCAGCCTTAAGATCCAAATTAAAACTACTAACATTATCAAGACTTTCCCCACAATTCGAAAGCCACTTTTTAGGACCTAGTAAATCATTGCATGAAACTAGATCTCCACCATTTGCTCCATAGACCAATGCATGAAGAGACTGAGGATAAGGTAGTATAAAAATCAAAGCTTGAGAAGGAAGATGGTGACTACTAGGCTCCCTAAATGTTTCACCAAAACAACCATTATCAATTAAAACTCCTTCAGTCAGAAGATAAAGAACCTTATCATCAACTTCATCAACGTCCTTCTACTATTCCTCCCTTATCTAATCTGAATAAGAACTTAATAAAGACTTATTAAAAGAAGAAATTCTAACAGTATCAAAAATTTTGTTTGAAATTCCTCATTAAATAAGGATAATTGAAAGGCTTTTAAGAAACAAACTCAACCATTAATAATAATTTTACCAAAGAAAGGAAAAACATAATCCTTTGATTTCTCAATCATGATACAAGCAAAATCAAACCTTTCCATGGAAAAATAGCTTTATTTGTTATCGCAAAGGAGCCCTAGTGATCACGTAATGCTTTAAAAACATTAGAATGCCATAAATGAATCGGTAATCCTTCAATATTGATCCAAATTAAATTCTCTTTAACTATACGTCCATAATCATAAAGAGAAATCGAGGCAAACCAGTGCTCAAACATATCGAAACACTCATTAATCAAAGTTAGCATCTTATTTTTATCATAGAAAGTAATGAGAACTTTCTTGTTTTCGATATGATGAAGACAAACCCAAATACCTTGATGAAAAAGTTAAGATTCGATAAGGCCCAATTGAAATTATCTATCAAAAAACCAAAACCACACATATCAACCCACTCCATATTTTGTAATGGCACCATTAATCTACAAAAATTATCCTCCAGGGATGGGTTTTCAGTAGAAGGGTGAATAGCGGGGCTAAACTTAGCTTCAAAATTATACATCTGAATCCCATCGCCACTAACAAGGGCTTATTTGTAAGTTTTAACAAGATCATAACCATGATAATGATGGGCAGGTTTTGATGAGTCAACACCAAGAGAAACAAGTCTTTGTATAGATTAAGACATATCCTTGTGAGCCAACAAAACTTTAATCAAACTGCAATTAAAAGACAATTTGCTACCATCCTTATGTGCTTTCTATTACTCCAATTCCTATTGAAACCTAACAAAGGCATAAATAGATAACCAATTCCTTTTGCCAAGAGACAGATTGACTAAAAAAACATCAAGGACTTCACCAAATCTATTAAACAGCTCCTTGATATCCCTTTTCGAAATATTCAATGGAATATTCCCAACATGTACAGAAAAGAGGTTACTTCTCCATTTGTCAACACTTTTCTCAATTTTGTAAGTCCAAGTCTGATCAGCACCCTACTTGGTTTCGGCCATTCTTTGATCCTTTGGTCTTCATACTTCCTTTCACATTCGACTCTCCATTTGCTTAATTTTTAATTTGGTTTCTTATTCTATTTTAGGATCTAACAACTAAACCCATAATTTTTTGTAAATAATCTACCCTAAAGGATTGATTAAAGATGGCTATAAACAATTTATGGGAAATATTGGAGGGTTTTGGATGCATTTATCCTTAAGGGGAGGAATTTTTGGTTTGTTAGGTATGAACACTAGTTAAAGCTAGAACAACCACTTAGAATGAAGTGTGACTCTTTGATCATAAAGTACGGGGTAAATATTTCTTGATTAAATCCCAGAAACTCACTATAGAGAAGGAAATCATATCAAAACAAAGTTCTTTTCAATGAAAGAAAGGGAAAATGTGTAGAGATTCAATAGAATCTGAGTGCCTTATTGAGCTTATAAAAGAGAAAGAGAGAATGGGGATTGAAGTGAGAAGGATTTTTAGATGTTGGTGAAATGGTCTTCATGGATTGAGTGATCGTGGGTTCGATCTAGATTGGTTGAGTAGCAAACTTGATGGTAAACCTCTAAAGCCAAATTGTACTATTATTTATTTAATGGATGAGCTTAAAGAAGGCAAATGATGGAAAGGCTTGATTCAAGTCCTACAAAGGAAATAAAGAAGTTTTTTTAAGAGTAGGGATGGTGTAAAGACCACTAAGCGAATCTATGGGGGAAATTAAGGCTACATTTTTTATGCCTATATTCATGAAACCTTTTGATGATCTAGAATTAAAAAGGCAGAATAAAGGGGCAAAATAAGCTATTGAAAAAAATGTGAGTTAGAAGAACAAAACAAAAAGACAGAGCGCTGAACTTCGTAGCTAATGCCTTATTGTAAAATGATGATTTTATCAATAGAAACGTCGTGATAAGGAATAAAGTGGAGGAAATTTGGGGCATGTATAAATAATTAAGCCTTGTTGGTTTTTTATTTAATTAATTCTTTCAAAATTTGATGTGTTTATGGGAGATGTATGATCCTTTATTGTAGAAAGGAATGTCTCTTTGATAATTAGAAAGATACATTTGTTCATTTCATGAATAAATGTGTTTGTATAATGAAGAGACATATTGGTGATGTTTCACTATCTATAAATATCCATCTCCTCATTTTTGAAAAGTACTTTTTTATCTCTTATATCTTGACTTCAGTTATTCTTCTAATCCCCTTTTTCTCAAAAGTTCAAACAAAGCATTCTGTATTTCCAAAACTATATTCTTCTTCATTCTAAAATTCCCTGAAGAGCAATTAAGAGATTTACTAGTTCATCGGATTTTCTATTTGAGTGCACATTAGAAGATCCTTTAATGGTTTATTATATCTTAGGAGTAGGATGTCATCAATTATTATTTGCACCGAGATAGCGATCGAAATATACTCTTAAGTCAACATCTTCTATAATGTGTCTCAAATCATTTTTCACATTCCAAACTCTTTCTTATTTCTTTTTGTTGTTAACTGTTGAGTCTTTGGTATTTCTTCATGCATTATTCTTTATATTTTTGAATAAAAAGTCCAACAATTTCAAAGTTGATCTATTGTTTAGATTTAAAAAAATGGTTTCAATTAAAAAATAAATTTTTGCAAAGCAAAAGAAATTCTTTAGGCATAATTTCGTAGATGGTAGAATCAAATGAGTTATAGGTTAAAAATTTTAGGACTTTATTCTATTATCTCCAATCTTGTTGTTTCTTAAAATGAAAATCCCGATCTTGTTGATCCTGCAAATAAAAACCTTGATTCTAACTTAACTGAGAACACAAGCATACAAACACAATTGATAAGGATTATCTTTTTCATGGTTGTATTTTGTCTACTTTGTCTAGTAATCTTTACGATATCTTCTACATTACAAAAATTATCATGAATTGTGGGAAGCATTATAAAAGAAATATGATAAAGAGGATGAAAGTCTTGATAACTACATTATAGGAAAATATATTGACTTCAAAATGACTGATAATAAATCTATAGTGGAACAAGCACACTTTTTTCAAGTTCTTATTCATCAGTTGAACCAAAAAAAGCATTGACATGTGTGAAAAATTTCACGTGGGTGCCTTCCTTGAAATACTTCCTCCAAAATAGAAATCATTTGCTTTGTCCCTAAAACACAAGCATGAGACTTTGACTATAGACAGTTTTTTTTTTCTCTTCAAATTGAAGAAAAATAGAGAGAAGGATAAAATGTCCAATGAGTTTGAGGCAAAGTAAACATTGTAGATGGGAAAAATTCAAATTCAAAAAAAAAATTCAAACCAAAAAAAAAAGTTTTCAAAAGATTATTTTTGTAAACAACAACCATTTAGTGTTAACAAGAAAAAGAATAGATGTTGCTTTATTTGTGGAAAACTAGGACATCTGCAAGAGTTTGTCAACATTGCAAAGGCCAAAAAACGTCTAAGACACTAGTCTCATAAGTCAATGTTGTGACTAGTGAGAATGACAAAAAGTATGTTTCAAACATTCCTGTAGTCAATTTTATGTGTGAATCTACTAATTGGTGGTTTGATACCGATGCTAATATCCATGTTTGTGCTGACCAATCCATATTTTTAAAATATTAGGTCATTGATGGAAAATACATGAACATGGGTAGTTCTACGATTGCATAAGTGAAAGAAGAAGGAAAGATAGATATATTGTTGACTTTTGGGAATACCTTGTCTTTTTATAAAGTACAAAATGTGCCCAACATTAGAAAGAATTTGAATAGCGGTTTTCTTTTCTTTGGAGATGGTTATAAATTATTGTTTGAATCCAATAAAGTTGTAATTTGTAGAAATAAGTCTTTTGTTGGTAAAAGATATGAATCTGAGGGTCTCTTCAAGTTAAATGTGTGGAATGTTTTTTTGTCATGGTAATGAAAGAAATAATAGTTTTTCTCTTCATAATGTTGTTTTTTCTTCTACTGTTTGGCATGGTCATTTAAGGCATATTAATAATGTCTATTAAGAGAATGATAAATTTGGATCTTATTCATAAATCTGACATAAACATGTATGAAAAATGTGAAATATTTTTATAATCTAAATTATATAGCAAGCCTTTTAAATTTATAGTTAAAAAATTTGCAATCTTAGAGTGAATACATAGTGATGCCTATGACATTCAAGTTTGCTCTAGGAATGGTAAGAGATACCTTATTACTTTCATAGATGATTTTTCTAAATATTGTTATGTCTTTCTAATTAAAACAAAAGATAAGGCTTTGGCTATGTTTATTACATATGAAAATGAAATTGAAAATTAGAAAGAAAAAAGAATCAAAATTCTTCATTCAGATAAGGGAGGAGAATATGTTCTAGAGTTTTCAAACTTTTGTAATGAGAATGGAATTATCTGTCAAGTATCCCCCCATTACACACCCTAATCAAACAATGTGACAGAGAAAAAAAATCAAACTTTATTGGATATGGGAAATTGTATCCTCTCAAGTTCCAAACTCTAAAAAAGCTTATGGAATGAAGCACTCTTATTTGCATCTCACATTCTATATAGGGTTGCTCATAAAAAATTAAACAAAACTCCGTATGAATTATAGAAAGAGAGGAAACGCAATTTAAATTATTTAAGAATGAGGGGGTGCTTGGAAAAAGTGAAAATTTCAAAAATCAAAAGGAAGAAACTAGGACCTAAAACTATTGATGGAGTTCATATGGGTTATTCCCAATATAGTGTCATCTACAAGATTTTTGTAATAAAATCCGAAATTACTGATATAAGTGTCAACATTGTCATAGAATTGAGAGATGTATTTTTTGTAGGATATTTTACCCTTGAAAAATAAGGTGAATATATTAATATCTTTCGATTGCACTCCAATTTCAATAGAGCAAAAGGAAAAAGATATGATCAATTAGAAAAGTCCTAGAAGAAGCAAAAGAGCAAGAGTAAAGAAAAATTTTGAAAACGATTCCATACCTATGTTGGGAGTAGAACGTCATTGATTGCTATTTGCACCAAGGTAGCAACAGAAATCTACTTTGAAGTCAGCGTTTTCCATTGTGGGCCTTGAATCGATTTTCACGTTTAAAACTCTTTCTTATTTCTTTTTGTTGTTAACTGGTGAGTCTATTATTTTGTCTTGTGTTTTTCTTTATTTTTTCGAGTAAAAGTCCAACAAGCCTTTCCCTGATCAGCGATGAGCCATTAATTTTTTGTAATTTTATTTATAAGGTGTTTTTTTATATGGTCCATTGTGTAACTAAAGTATCCATTTCATAAAATTTTAACATGTGAAACCATGATGAGTTTACAACATTCTCTATACATATGAACTTGTATCAATATTTTTGATAGTGTCTCAGTTTATGGTCTCTTTTTCGTTGTGTGTTGCCCCTTGGTGTTATGCTGTCGCTCTAGAAAGAAAATAAGAGGCTGGGCCTAAAATGATTTTTCAAATGATGATTTTTTCTAGCTCACTTTCATAGGTTTTGAGTAAAGGAAATTGTGTTGTTAGTTATGTTGATTTATGGTGCTTGATCTTTGGAATGGAGATGTTGGAAATTCATGGAATCCGAATACTTGAAATATTTGTTTTTTGCTGGTCTTTCGCATGGTTGGGAGCTAGTTTTCGGATGCAACTGTTGGTTGTTTGGCTTTTTCTATTTTTCACTTTAACCAATAGGTGGATTCTGTTGAGTTTGATTCCAAAGTAAGTTTTAGTTTGATGGACCTGTTGTTCATAAGTTCTCTTTTTGAGATATTTTTATAATAATTCATAGCTTTTTTGTGAGCTAAACTTTTGTAATTGTATAGTGATTTTACCCATACTAGGTTTTGTATGTTACTAAAGTCTTTTGTCAATCAAGTTAAAGACTTGTCATGGTATTGCCAGTAACGGAGGAATAAAATACATTTGTCAAAAAAAAAATAATAATGAATCCTAATCATCCTTTAAGGCTCTGTTTAGTTGTTAATTTTCGTACTTGTTTTTTTCTAATTGTTTGTTACTTGCTATTAAAGTGAAGTGAATTCTTAATTAATTAAAAATTAAAAGTTGACTAAAATAGTAAAATGTTATACCATTTCTAACATAACTACTCTTATACAAAAGTAATAACATGCATTTCATTCTCCAAATAACTTTAACATTTAAACTTTGGGTTTTTTAAAAAATTGGCATCTAGTTCCTACTTAGTCTACCTCAAGGATTTCAATATCTCTGTTAACGACTAAATCACAACAAAACATGCATGTATACAGACATCATTTCAGTTGTCTAATTACCCTTGGTTATTGTCTTTTGAAGAGATGGAATCCGATGCATGTCCAATCCCAATGAGCTCCATGAATCAACTTGCAATGCCACCAGGGTTGCCTACAAAAGTTTCCATGTCATAACACTCTTTTTGGATGCAGTAAGCTCACATCACGCCTACTTCACAGCCTGGTCAGCTTTTCCTGAACCTCTTTAAGACTTGGCCAAAGGCGATGTGGTGTCTCTTTGTTTCTGAGGCTAATTGCGGCAACTACTTGGATTGTTGAGTACATGTTGTTGTTGGCAAGGGATGTTAGGGTTTCAAGGAAGGAAATTAACATGGTTTTGGAAGAATAAATTATTTAGGTCTTCCTAGAAAGGTGAATTTGGTTGGATTTGGGTTGTTAAGGCTTGGATGAATTGTAGAACGTCGGGGTCTTGGAGGGGAAATTTGGGATTTAGAGATTAGAATGGTGGCTTAGGTGGAGGAAGACCGCTTAGGGTGGAATGGACAGTGATCGTGGAGGTAATCGCGCATCTTTAAGGGAAAAAGGTAGTAAATGAGGCTTTATTTAAATTTTTCACATTTTCCTTTTGGTATAATGTTATCAAATAATTTAATTTTATTCTAATCTCGTTAAATTGATCTCTTATAATCTTAATGTAATGATAATTGAGGAAAATTTTAAAAACAAGCCAAATTTTTTATATAACACTAGTGTGCTACCCATGCGATACACTCAAGGTTGCTAATTTTTTTTGTAAGAATGTCAGTAAAATACTTAGAGAAAATTTTTTTTTAAGTGCACTAACAAAGAGAAAAAAATAAGCAAAAACCTTTTGAAACGCGTGAAAGGAATGAAAAATATAAAAATGCGTACATATTTTTTGCAAATCCGAAAACAACTCTGAAAAAAAAAAGAGAAGTTATTTGAAAAGACAAAAAAGGGGTGAAAATTCTAAAAAATTCCACCGGACTAAAATCTAAACCAATTCAAACTAATTCACAACCAAAACAAACAGTCTTGCATGCCTCCTAAAGGACAATTGGCCCAAATAGAAAAGCAACCAGTGTCACACAACTCTCAAAGCACAATTAGCGCAGTCGACACACAAAGTAGCTGTTCGACGTTGCCCATCCCCAAGAGTCAAGCCAAGAAAAATGCCACAAACACCTACAATCCATACCTAACCAAGCATAGTCAAAAAGATAAACCCTATAGAAACCCATTCTAATAAACTAAAAGTCAAATCTTGAAGCCAACATATCAAAAGAAAAAGTATCTAGAAGCTATCAGGAGAGGAGATGAAGAAACCTAAGAAGAAAATGAGACAACAATAGAATGGTCAAAGAAAAAACTCTCAATTAAGCCCAAACCTTCAAATGCCCAAAGGAAACCTAAGCCCAAGCAAGCAAGAGCCCACACACTTAATCAAATGAGATAAGAAGAAGGAAAATTTAAAAGCGTACATGAAAGGCTTCTGATTTTTGTATGAAAGTAATAATATTATAAAAATAAAAATAATAAAGAATCTAAATAATAAAAAATTAAATAAATAGAAAATCATGAAATTTAGATTGTATACTTGGAAACTATCTTAAACCTATAAAAATCAAGATTGTATAACAAAATAAAGCAAATTAATCCAAAAGCCACATCAACATTAATCGAACACAAATCAATCACATTCCAACAAATTAATCCAAAATCCGCATCAATTTATAAAATAGAAAATTTATGTAAAAAAACAATCAATAACAATGGGTAATTACCATGAAGATAAGAGAAGTTTTTTTCTTTACTTGTATGGCAATTTTTCTAAAAAAATAAGAAAAAGACAAAATTGTAAATGTAATTAGTGAAGAAAAAAAAACATTAAGAGAAAGAATAACAAAATATTAAAAGAGAGAAAACTAAACAAAGAATTCAAATCTCACAATAAGTAAAGGTGCAACTAGATCATTTTCCACAATAGAAAAATATAATCACACACTTAATCAAATGAGATAAATGTTGGGTGAGGGCTGATCATGCATCAAATGAAAATAAACTTGCAGCGGAAATAAAAATAAAATGCACCTCACTTTCTCAGGATCTCATTCATGCCAAATCGAGTACGAAATTAAATGAAATTGAAAGTATATGATTAGATCACTTTACCTAAATAACAAAGGTTGATGAATTTTTTGTTAAACCACCAAATCAGCCTTCAAAAAGCTCAACCACCTTAGCCCGATTGTTGCAAACCAAAGTTGTCTAAGGAATCCTTGTGCAGCCTCTAATGGTGATCCACACCAATAAATGAGAAAATCCTTCTTTAAGAATTGGGAGTGCTTAGCCTTGACAATGTGCTAGCAAAGATGAGTTTCATAAACTCATAATCCACACAAATTTGTGGGGCTAAACACACAAAAGGGAGTGAATGAAAAACCCTTTTTCTTCACACACAGAATTCTAATGTGCCGTTCACCCTTTTCTTTTCAGTCGTTCTCCACTTTTCTGTTTGGAGGTTATAGCTAGGTATTTTTACCTTGGATTAATTTTAAACCCTAAGTACAAAACTATTTTGTAATTGCTAATTAATCCAATAATTTGAATAAACAATTTAATTGAGTCCTTTAGAAGCCCAATTAACTTAATTGTTTAATTTAATCAATCAAGCCCAATAACTTAATTAAACAATTTAATTAATTAAGCCCAACAATTTAATTGAACAATTTTAATCAATTAGGCCCAAAGACTTAATTAAACAAATTTAATCAATTAAGCCTAATAACTTAATTGTTTAATTTAATCAATTAGGCCTAATGACTTAATTAAACAATTTAATTAATTAGGCCCAATGATTTAATTAAACAATTTAATTAATTAGGCACAACTTAATTAAACAATATTAATCAAGTGCATAAGAAGTTCATAACTTCTAATTTGATTAAGTCCAACTTAATCACCTCTCCCATTTTATTTTCAATATTCATTTTAGGTGTGTGACCCATTAGACTTCTAACATGTTGGCAATGAACTCAATATATAATTCTTAAGTTAAACTTAGAATTAGATAAATTTAAACTACTTTAAATTTATCAGTAACCATGTTATCTACCTAGAGTTCATAGACCAAGATTGGGATCTAGCAATCCATCATGGCCACCCAAACGTTAGAAGAGTCAAGATGGTTTGACTCAACCTTTCAGTGATCAGCCTTTCAGTGTAATTCACTCCCTCATCATATATCCCGGATATGATAAGAGCATAGTGAAGTGTCTACTCTTATTGATCTCCATATTCATTCTTAAAGTTTGATCATCAGCTTTATAAAGACTTATGAAACTTCTTTCATAATCTTCAAGTTGCCTTGGCCAAGGACTTCAATAAGCTAATATCAACCAAGAACAGCTAGGATATGTCCCTTGCATCACTTGGGGTGATGATTCTTATCTTGACCACTCATTTTGTAAAGCCCGACCCTAACTTATGCTTGGCATGCAATTTACATGCATTGGATAGCATGTTTATATATTGAAATACCCTGGAAACGTGGTAAAAGTCGATAGTATACCGAGCTGTACAATTAAGCAGATCGAACCTCGAACTATTTTAAATAGAGATTTGAGGATGAAATTGAAGATTTTAGAACCCTAGAATGCCTTATAATGGTGATTAGGAGTTCGACGGTGAATTGGAGTCAATTGGACACTTTCGGGTCTTAGGGGCAAAATGGTCATTTTACCACCCGGGGACAAAAAAATTGAATTTTTGAGAGAATTTTGATCAAATTTAAATATTTGGAGTGTGATATGAGTCTAAGGAGTGAAAATTATGCATTTTGGTAAATTTTTATATATTGGGACAAAAATATAATTTTTGAAAAGTTTGAGGGCAAAAACGTAATTTTAAAAAATTTACTCCACCAAAAAATTTGGAAGAGTCTAGAAACTCCATGTGGACTATAGATAAGTGAGAAAAATTGAATGGTGGAGATTAAAAGTAAAAAAGATAAGGATTTAAAAATGAACCAATGAAAAATGGACAAATGTCATTAACAATATAATATTTTATTTGGTTATAAAAAGCCTTAAATTTTCAGCCCTTCTTCCTCACATGGCCAGCCACTCAAAGGGGAAAGAAGAGAAAGAAAATCCCAAAGACCTTGCTGAAATTTGAAGGAAAAATCAAGAGGAAACAAGGAAAAGTCTTAGAAAATGGTAAAATTCTTAGTTTTTCTTAGTGATTTTCACTTTCCCATCATTTTTTTTCCATTTTCTTGCAAAAATGAGAAGTGGGTATGACACCCACATGCTGGCTGAACCACCATGGGAGGAATTTGAGCAATGTTGTTGACGGATTTAGATTAATTTAATGTAGTTTAGCTAGGTTATGTAATTAAATATCAAGTTAACATGAAAACTCAATTTTCCCACATTGAAACCACCATAGCCGAACCTTCAAGAGTGTGAAATGCTGTTGATTTTAGTGTTATTTTGAGGCATTTAGATAAATTATGATGAATTATGGTGCTAGGAAAATTACAGGAAATTTTAGTGCAAAAATACGACTTTTTGACTAATAAGGGCATTTTCATAAATTATCGTTCGGACCAAAAATTTGCACCACATTTAGTGGCATTAAGTCAATTTGGGTATAATTAAGACATAAAAATTAAAAGAACCCGATTCGGACTTAAATCGGAGGTTTTAGAGAATTAAATCGCGTCCCGTGCGTATTAGGCCGAATACTGCGTTTCAAAAGTTATTCGGGCAATTTTGCATCACATTTCTTGTATTCATATAGAATGTAGTGCCTGAAATCAATTTTGATAAATTGGCATCAATCATTGAAATTCGTGTCACATGTGTCATGTAGGTGGTGATTTGTCCGACAAAGGTAAACAAATCACGTTTGACCAACAGGACTAGGAGTATTTTGACCTCTAAAAGTGGTGAGTGGATAAACTATCTTCCTCAATATCTAGAGTGATTTTTACCTGTTTTTGAATTTATAACGAATTGAATTTTATAAATGGTTTGTAAATTGAAAAACTGATTTTATAACACTGAGTGCATGGAGACGGGTTTTGAACTTATATTTATGTATTCAAACTGATATCTATGGCTACTGAATCTTGGGATACATGATGGCTGGAATTATTTGGTATAAATTGTGCAAATTGTTTCATTTGTCTAACAGGCTGGGTAAAGTTTTAGTTGAGCTGTCATGCTGCCAAAATTTTTATTTATTAATTAGTGGGTCATTTAGTCACTGCAGTGGCGGGTTTCTGTGGACCAGCCTATTAGAGGGGCATGATAACCCAGTTTCATTTTACCTCGGTACGAAAGGCGAGGAGGGTAACTCCTAAGGTAAAGATCGAGTTCACTTCACGCTGAACCACCACATGAAGTTGAACTTAGCCAACGTTAAGGAACGGTTGTTTTCTAAACGAAAAATGTGTTTTATCTGTACATGGTTTTTAACAGCTTTGGCGGGCTCAATTGGATGCTCTGATCAAGTGTCCACGAGTATGAGATTTGGTTAAGCCTAGTTTTTAAGAAAACAATCATAAGCCTTATTATTTCGATGTATTAATATTTGTTTTGTATAAATGTACTAAAATGATGTTATGAACTACTTTATGGTATCACGTTTTTATATTGTCTCCATCTACTGGACTTTAGATGTCGGGGATGGTGTTTATTTACTCACTGAGTTGTCAAACTCACCACCTCCATTTTCCCCCATTTTAGGCTCGCAGGCATTTGTAGATAGAGAGTTTTGTCAAGGAGACAGTTGGAGTGACGACCTTGGTTACCAAAGGTTTACTCCTATTTCCATGTTTTTCTCTGTTGTGGGCCCACTTAGCATTGTAAATTAACTTTCATACTCCAATCAATTGTATTACAGTATATAATAATATATTTTGCTTTTACGCTACAAAAATTATTACCCGAGTTGTCTAAAATTTTTGTACAAAAGAAAAATAGAATATTTTTATTGAATATTTTTGAATAGTAAAATCAATCTTTAAATCCTTTAAAATGCATGTTTCAGATTTCCAATTTAAATTTTAACTACAAATCATGTATTCTCTACACGTGTGCTATGTTTTTACCAAATTTCGAGATTTTAGTCAAAAATGACAAAAATGCCCCTATGTAGCAAATTTTATTTTATGACAGTTTTCGACTCGAAATCAATTTATATTCGTTTGAATATGATATTTAATAATAAATACTCACAGGGGAAGTGAAAAATTGGTACGAGATGCCTTGCGGAGTCTCGATTTGCGCTTGGGGGATGAGTGCCTATCGGGACCTCGCGACAGTTGTCACGGGCTCGATGGGAGTTCCGGGTCGTGACAATTCATTTGGTATCAGAGCCTTTGGTTTAAAAGCTTATAGTTTTGAAAGAAGTTTTTGATTTTTAAGTTCTTAGATCTAAAGCTATTTTAAAATAATTTACAATGTCAGTGTGGCACCAGTTGAGATTAATTAGTTGCATGTAGTTGCATATAGAACTTTAAGTTGTCTAAACCCGTTCCTTTCTTTCTTGTAGAGAGTCATGCCTCCTCGACGTAGGTGTCTACCTCTCTCTAGGTTAGAAAGGAGGGGAAAAGGCCATTCTAGGCAGAGTCAGCCTGATCCCATAAAAAGGGAGTCGGTTGGGTCCTCTTTCCGAGCAGCATCTGCTGCTGAGCCTGTCGATATTTTTGCATCTCCTTCACCACCTGTTGCTGCTCCTGGATCACCTACCATTTCACCCAAGGCAGCCCAGGTATTTGCTGCATTTCTTGCTACTCTTATGGGCCAAGCTCAAGCTAGTTCAGTCCCACCCGTTGTTCCTCCAGCAGCACCCCTAGTGCCACCACCACCACCTCTTGTCCCACCTCAGACACCTGACGTTTCCATTTCTAAAAAGTTGAAGGAAGCTCGACAGTTGGGTTGCGTCTCGTTTGTTGGTGATTTAGATGCGACCGCAGCCAAGGATTGGGTTGTTCAAGTATCAGAGACACTAACAAACATGGGGTTAGATGATGAGATGAAATTGAAGGTGGCCACGCGAGTACTTGAGAGGAGAGCTCGTACATGGTGGAGTTCAGTCAAGTCTCGTTCCCCTACACCACTGACTTGGACGAATTTCCTCTGAGAGTTCGATGGCCAGTACTACACTTATTTCCACCATAAGGAGAAAAAGAGAGAGTTTCTAAGTTTGAAACAAGGGAACATGACCATCGAGGAGTACGAGGCTCGTTTTAACGAGCTGACGTCTTATGTACCTGAGTTGGTGAGAGCGGAACAAGACCAGGTAAATTACTTTGATGAAGGACTCCGTAACGAGATTCGAGAGCGCATGATAGTGACCGACAAGGAGCCGTAGAAGGAAGTCATACAGATGGCTTTACGGGTTAAGAAGTTCGCCACTGAGAATAGACGGATCCGAACTGAGTTTGCAAAGAGAAGGAATCCGCCTATGTTCCCCGGTTAGTCTTCAAAGAGAGGTAGGGATTTGACAACTACTACGGGGAGTACTACTTCAGCATCTGTAACATCCACTAGACCTCCATCTCAGCAGTCGCAGTCGAGATTTTCAGATTTGGTCGGCCAGTGACGAGTGTTTCGAGGAGGACTTCAGAAGGATCTGACAGATGCCGTAATTACGGAGGATTTCATGTTAGGTCATGTAGAGAGCTTGCAAAGTGTTTTCATTGTGGCCAACAGGGGCATATGAGGAGAGATTGTCCTCAATTGAGATGGGGTACAGTAGCTACTTCTACTCCTCCGACTCGTCTTAGTATACCGCGGAGAAACACTTCGAGATCCCAATTCAGACAGGGCCTAGTGATACGGTCAAGCATGGGGAGTAATACCCTAGAGCAGCCCCAGATTTTGACCAGGGTTTTTGTAGTGACTGAGGATGAAGCTCGGGTTCGACCTAGCACAGTGACAGGTACTATGATTGTGTTTGATAGAGATGCACATGTTTTGATAGATTTAGGCTCCGATAAGTCATATGTGAGCATATCATTTGCATCATTCTCATATAGGAACCTATCACCATTAGAGAAAGAGATTGTAGTGCACACTCCTCTAGGTGAACGGTTTGTGAGAAATACTTGTTATAGAGATTGTGGTATCAAAATTGGGGAGGAAGAATTTAGAGGTGATTTGATCTTTTTGCAGATTTGGGACTTTGATCTAATACTGGGTATGGATTGGTTGTTCACTCATTGAGCGAAGGTGGATTGCTTTAAGAAAGAAGTAATTCTTCAAAATTTAGAGGGAGCAGAGATTGTATTTACGGGGGAACGTTGAGTATTACCGTCATGTGTGATCTCAACCCTTAAAGCTTTAAAATTAGTGCAGAAGGGGTATTCGGTTTACTTGGCTCACGTGATTGATACATCGAGGGAGAAACCTAAGTTGGAGAATGTCCCCATAGTGAGTGAGTTTCCTGATGTGTTTTTTGATGAATTACTGAGACTTCCTCTTGATCGTGAGTTTGAGTTCACCATTGACTTACTTCCAGGTACTGCACCTATTTCTATTCCTCCGTACAAAATGGCTCCGGCAGAATTGAAGGAATTGAAAGTGTAGTTGCAAGAGTTGGTGGATAAGGGTTTTATACGCCTTGGCATTTCTCCGTGGGGAGCACTAGTCTTATTCGTGAAAAAGAAAGATGGCACATTTCGGCTGTGTATAGATTACCGACAGCTTAATAGGGTGACCATCAAAAATAAGTATCCGTTACCGAGGATCGATGATCTCTTTGATCAGTTGCAAGGTGCCACAATATTTTCCAAGGTTGATTTGAGATCTGGGTATCATCAGTTGAGGATTAAAGAACAAGATGTACCTAAGACAGCCTTTAGGACTCAGTACGGGCATTATGAGTTCTTGGTCATACCTTTCGGGTTGACTAATGCACCGGTAGCGTTTATGGATCTTATGAACAGGGTGTTTCATCCTTACTTGGACAAGTTTGTTATCGTATTCATTAATGACATCCTGATTTATTTGAGAGATAGTGATGACCATGCTGCCCACTTGCGTATAATGTTGCAGACTTTGTGGGAAAGACAGCTGTATGTAAAGTTTTCAAAGTACGAGTTTTGGTTACAAGAAGTAGTCTTCTTGGGACATGTAGTGTCAAGAGCTAGAATATATGGTGATCCCAAGAAGATAGAGGCAATTCTATAATAGGAGCAACCTAAGACAGTGACGGAGATTCGTAGCTTCCTCGGGTTAGCCGGTTATTATCGGAGATTTGTTCAGGGGTTTTCATTGATAACAGCTCCTTTGACCCGTCTAACTCATAAAGGAGTTAAGTTCGAGTGGGATGATGTGTGCGAGAGTCGATTTCAGGAGCTAAAAAACCGGTTAACTTCTACTTCAGTGTTGACACTTCTTGTGAATGGTAAAGAATTTGTAATATATAGTGATGCCTCGAAGTTGGGGTTAGGGTGTGTATTGATGCAGGATGAAAAAGTTGTGGCTTATGCTTCTAGACAGCTAAAGAGGCATGAAGTAAATTACCCTACCCACGATTTAGAGTTAGCAGTTGTGGTGTTTGCATTGAAAATCTAAAGGCATTACTTGTATGGTGAGCATTGTCGTATCTTTACAGATCACAAGAGTTTGAAATATTTGCTCACCCAAAATGAGCTTAATTTGAGGCAAAGGCGATGGTTGGAGTTAATAAAAGATTATGACTTGGTGATAGATTATCATTTGGGAAAGGCGAACGTTGTAGCTGATGCCTTAAGTTGTAAGTCTTCATCGTCTTTAGCTGCACTTCAGAGTTGTTATTTTCTAGCATTATTAGAGATGAAATCTCTTGGGGTCCAATTGAGAAATGGTGAGGATGGATCTTTATTGGCAAGCTTCATTGTGCGACCTACATTGCTCAATCAGATTAAGGACATTCAGAGGTCTGATGATAAATTGATGAAGAAAGTTCAGAAATTGACAGATGGGGGAGTTAGTGATTTTATACTCGGGGATGATAATATCTTGATGTTTAGAGACTGAATCTGTGTTCTCAAGGGAAACTAATTGAGACAGGCGATTATGGAAGAGTCCCATTCATCCGCTTATGCATTACATCCCGGAAGCACCGAGATGTATAGGATTATCAGGGAAAATTATTGGTGGTCGGGTATGAAGCGAGATATAGCAGAGTTCATGGCAAAATGTCTCGTATGTCAACAAGTTAAGGCGGAGCACCAGAAGCCATCAAGTACTCTTCAATCTTTACTTGTTCCCGAGTGGAAATGGGAACATGTAACTATGGATTTTGTTTTGGGACTGCCACAGACACAAAAGGGAAATGATGCAATCTGGGTGATCGTAGATCGGTTAACTAAGTACGCTCATTTTTTAGCTGTCCATAGTACATACTCTATTGAGAAGCTGGCTTAGCTCTATATAGATGAGATCGTGAGGCTACATGGAGTTCCCGTTTCTATAGTGTCAGACCGAGATTCTCGATTTACTTCTCGATTCTGATCGAAATTTCAAGAAGCTCTCCAAACCAAATTGAGATTTAGCACTGTTTTTCACCCACAGACGGATGGTCAGTCAGAGAGGACTATCCAGACTATGGAGGATATGTTGAGGGCTTGTGTCATAGATTTTCTTGGGAGTTGGGATAGACACTTGCCGTTAGTGGAATTTGCTTACAACAACAGCTTCCAGTCTAGCATCGGTATGGCACCGTACGAAGCTTTATATGGAAGTAAATATCGTACTCCACTTTGTTGGGATGAAGTGGGTGGAAGAAAGTTAGTTAGTGTGGAATTGATTGATCTAACTAATGACAAGATCAAGGTTGTACGAGAGTGGTTGAAGGTAGCTCAAGATAGGCAGAAAAGTTATGTGGACAGGCAGAGGAAAGACTTAGAGTTTGAAGTTGGTGATAAAGTCTTTCTTAAAGTTTCCCCTTTGAAAGGTAACAATTTGAATAATTTGAGGCATTAAAACTTATTTGATTTATTATGATAATAAATTGTGGTATTTTAATGGATATTTAAAGGTGTGATCCGATTTGCCAAACGAGGGAAGCTCAACCCGAGATATATTGGGTCATTCCGAATCAGTGAACGGATTGGGCCGGTAGCGTATAGATTAGAACTACCTCCGAAGTTAGATCAAATCCATAACGTCTTCCATGTCTCAATGCTAAAAAAATATGTACCCGATCCCTCACACATTCTCGAGACACCACCGATCGAGTTGCACGAAGATTTAAAGTTTGAGGTACAGCTAGTGCGCATCATAGATCAAATGGATCGAGTGTTAAGGAATAAGAGCATTTCAATGGTTAAGGTTTTATAGAGGAATGCTCGGATGGAAGAGGTAACATGGGAGGCTGAGCAGCAGATGAGGAAGCATTACCTCTATCTTTTCACAGAGACAGATAAGTTAAATTTTGAGGTCAAAAATTTTATTTTAAGGGGGGTAGTGCTGTAAAGCCCAACCCTAACTTATGCTTGACATGACATTTACAAGCATTGGATATCATGTTTATATATTGAAATACCCTAGAAACGTGGCAAAAGTTGATAGTATATCAAGCTGTACAATTAAGCAGATCAAACTTCGAACTAGTTTAAATAGAGATTTGAGGAGAAATTGAAGATTTTAGAACCCTAGTATGCTTTATAATGGTGATTAGGAGTTCGAGGGTGAATTTCGAGTCAATTGGACAATTTCGGGTCCTAAGGGCAAAATAGTCATTTTGCCAGCCGGGGATAAAAAAAATTGAATTTTTTAGAGGATTTTGATCAAATTTAAATATTTGGAGTGTGATATGAGTACAAGAAGTGAAAATTATGCATTTTGGTAATTTTTCAGATTTTGAGATAAAAATGTAATTTTTTAAAAGTTCAAGGGCAAAAACGTAATTTTGAAAAATTTGCTCCACAAAAAAATTTGGAAGAGTCTAGAAACTCCATGTGGACCATGGATAAGTGAGAAAAATTGAATGGTGGAGATTAAAAGTAAAAAAGATAAGAATTTAAAAATGAACCAATGAAAAATGGACAAGTGTCATTAAAAATATAATATTTTATTTGGTTATAAAAAGCCTTAAATTTTCAGCCCTTCTTCCTCACATGGCCAGCCACTCAAAGGGGAAAGAAGAGAAAGAAAAACCCAAAGACCTTGCTGAAATTTGAAGGGAAAATCAAGAGGAAACAAGGAAAAGTCTTGAAAAAAGGTAAAATTCTTAGTTTTTCTTAGTGATTTTCACTTTCCCACCATTCTTTTTCCATTTTCTTGCAAAAATGAGAAGTGGGTATGACACCCACATGCTGGCTGAAGCACCATGGGAGGAATTTGAGCAATGTTGTTGATGGATTTAGGTTAATTTAATGTAGTTTAGCTAGTTTATGTAGTTAAATATCAAGTTAGCATGAAAACTCAATTTTCCCACATTGAAACCACCATAGGTGAACCTTCAAGAGTGTGAAATGCTGTTGATTTTAGTGTTATTTTGAGGCATTTAGATAAATTATGATGAATTATGGTGCTAGGAAAATTATAGGAAATTTTAGTGCAAAAATATGACTTTTTGCCTAATAAGGGTATTTTCGTAAATTATCGTTCGAACCAAAAATTTACACCACATTTAGTGGCATTAAGTCAATTTGGGTATAATTAAGACATAAAAATTAAAAGAACCCGATTCGGATTTAAATCGGAGGTTTTAGAGAATTAAATCGCGTCCCGTGTGTATTAGGCCGAATACTGCATTTCAAAGGTTATTCGGGCAATTTTGCATCACATTTCTTGTATTCATATAGAATGTAGCACCTGAAATCAATTTTGATAAATTGGCATCAATCATTGAAATTCGTGCCACGTGTGTCGTGTAAGTGGTGAATTGTCCGACAAAGGTAAATAAATCACCTCAGACCAGCAGGACTAGGAGTATTCTGACCTCTAAAAGCGGTGAGTGGATAAACTATCTTCCTCAATATCTAGAGTGATTTTTACTTGTTTTTGTATTTATAATGAATTGAATTTTATAAATGGTTTGTAAATTGAAAAATGATTTTATAACACTGAGTGCATGAAGACGGGTTTTGAACTTATATTTATGTATTCAAATTGATATCTATGGCTTATGAATCTTGGGATGCATGATGGTTGGAATTATTTGGTATAAATTGTGCAAATTGTTTCATTTGTCTAATAGGCTGGGTAAAGTTTTAGTTGAGCCGTCATGCTGCCAAAATTTTTATTTATTAATTGGTGGGTCATTTAGTCGCTGCAATGGCGGGTTTCAGTGGACCAGCCTATTAGAGGGGCACGATAACCCAGTTTCATTTTACCTCGGTACGAAAGGCGAGGAGGGTAACTCCTGAGGTAAAGATCGAGTTCACTTCACGCCGAACCACCACGTGAAGTTGAACTTAGCCAACGCTAAGGAACGGTTGTTTTTTAAACGAAAAACGTGTTTTATCTGTACATAGTTTTTAACAGCCTTGGCGGACTCGATTGGACGCTCTGATCAAGTGTCCATAAGTATGAGATTTGGCTAAGCCTAGTTTTAAAGAAAATAATCATAAGCCTTATTATTTCGATGTATTAATATTTGTTTTGTATGAATGTACTAAAATGATGTTATGAACTACCTTATGGTATCACGTTTTTATATTGTCTCCATCAACTCGACTTTAGATGTCGGGGATGGTATTTATTTACTCACTGAGTTATCAAACTCACCACTCCGATTTTCCCCTATTCCAGGCTCGCAGGCATTTGTAGATAGAGAGTTTTGTCGATAAGACAGTTGGAGTGATGACCTTGGTTACCAAAAGTTTACTCCTATTTTCATGTTTTTCTCTGTTGTGGGCCCACTTAGCATTGTAAATTAACTTTCATACTCCAATCAGTTGTATTACAGTATGTAATAATATATTTTGCTTTTACGCTACAAAAATTATTTCCTGAGTTGTCTAAAAATATTGTACAAAAGAAAAATAGAATATTTTTATTGAATATTTTTTAATAGTAAAATCAATCTTTAAATCCTTTACAATGCATGTTTCAAACTTCCGATTTAAATTTCAACTGCAAATCATGTATTCTCTACACGTGTGCTATATTCTTACCAAATTTCAGGATTTTAGTCAAAAATAACCAAAATGCCCATGTGTAGCAAATTTTACTTTATGATGGTTTTCGACTCGAAATCAATTTATATTCGTTTGAATATGATATTTAATAATAAATACTCACAGGGGAAGTGAAAAACTGGTACGAGATGCCTTGCGGAGTCTCGGTTTACGTTCGGGGGATGAGTGCCTATCGGGACCTCGCGGCAGTTGTCACGGGCTCGATGGGAGTTCCGGGTTGTGACACATTTGCCTTCACATGCTTCATGCTATACCCAAAAGCATCCTGTTTTGGCAGCCTTGGTTAGGCACCCGTAGGGATGAAATCAAAGCATAGCACTCCACACATAAGACAATCTGGTGTCTCAAATCTAAGGAGTATTTGCACAGCTGACATATGAGAAGTATTGCATAGACACTTGAGTAAAATACCAAATGCACTTCTCATGGCGGGCCATGTTCAGTGAACTTGCTCTCCTTGGCAAGCACCTACATGCTAGTTCTAAGTATCTCTATACTTCAACCTATGAGATCGGTTGCTTATTTCTCAAGTAAGGAACATAAAATGTACTAGTCTCTAGGCATCATTGATGTCCAGTCTCAATGATACATTGACCAGAAACATTTTTGAGATTATGCTTTGATGTATAGGAATCTCATAACTGCAACCCATTACAGTTTCCTTGCAAGGCATATTAATCTCATGGACTTCATCCAATTAGACTTATAACTCATCATAATTGATGTCTTATTGATGAAGGAAAACCTCTAATCATTCAACATGAATGATATTGTTGCATGATTGGAATCAAGCCTTAACCAATCCCAATTGGCTGCAGGGCTTATCCTAACAATAAAAAGAAAGAAAATTTAGAAACTTACATGAAAAGCTTTTGGTTTCAGTAGAAAAGCAATAACATTATAAAAATACAAATAATAAAATGGCAACTTGTTTGTTTTTCCATCTTTGTGGTAGACTTCAAAGAGAAAAAAGGGAAGAGAGAGAAAGAGGAGGAGCTAGGCAAGGAACAGAGGAGTGGATGGGGAGGAGAAGAATCAATTATTTACATAGAAAAGTAACATTTTTCAAGAAGATAGACCAAGTCAAGTTACAAGGCTAATGTCATCTTACCATCGCCATTGCCATTACAAGGCTAATATTCAACATGACAAAATGCAATCACCATTTGTGATTTTAAAATTTTTAAAGCAAAGACTCGTCATTAAGCAGCTTCTGACCTTCACCATACTAGGAAAAATGCTACCACACCTAACTTAACCACATTTAGTTCAACTATAATTTAACATCTTCTAATATTTACTTTTCAAAGAAAATTAGATGGTTTTGTTCAATTACTAAGCAACATGGATTAGAAATAAACCTACCGACAAGAACTAAAATGTAGTAAGCAGCGATGTACAAGAAAACATGTCTAATCTTGATTCGTTTTAGTTGAGAAATATCAAATGATAGATATAAATAGAAATTTCTCCAAGAAAATCAAGTCAAAATACGATAAAAACAAGACAACCACACAAAATAGAACATACAAATAATTATCTCAAAGATCCAAGAAAAACTAAACTTGACAAGAGATGAAAAAAGTGAACAATACTTTGTGATTTATTACATTTGATTAGTTCTTCATTGTTTTCTGTTCCTCAAAACCATAACTCTAGAATTTATTAGACCATTAAGTAAATGCCCTGCTACACTTTCCAGCATCCTTCCTCTCTTTCAAAGTTGATTTCCAAATACATGTAGCTATCATCAAACTGATTGACTTGTCCATGTACCGGTCTCTGCCCAAAGAACAAGAAGATATGCATCAATGTAGAAAATTTATTAATGCTTCTATAGTTGCTCCCAAATATGTTGTGTTTCCTGTACATGTAATGAAGACTATGAAAAATTAAAGATTACTGGGTAATTTTAAGTAAGGAAACTTACTAGTTGACATACTAGATGAATTGACATTGTAAACCACAATGTTGAATCCTTTATTAATGCATAAAGTTGTTTTTCTTTTCTTCAATAACATATGAATTCTTGGAAATTCAATTCATTGTGTGACACCCTTACATAATTATAAAGCATTAGCCCTAATACTGTATTTGGTGTATATCATAAATGTACCAATTATCTTGTATACAAAGCGTTATTGCATTCTCCTATGTGATTCTCCTATTCAATTCATGTCATTCTTGCATTCTTCAAGATTCAGTATTTGACAGAAAAGAGAATAATTAAAATTAATTCCTGAAAGTACTGTAACCTTGTTTGTAGCATGTGAGGACTTATCTCAAGACCTCTTAACCTTTAATAACTCCTTTCCAAGTTAAAAGATTGTGCATCATGAAAGAATTTGTTTCCATGCACTTGTCCTTGAAAATTCTTATGTTTATACCATATCATTTCATTGAAAATATTGCATATTTCTTGTTCAATAGAAATTTTGAAGATTTTAGTCTTCATCTCAATTATGAATAGTATTAGAGATAATGTAAACCCTTAAAATTAGTAAAAAAGAACAAAAAGGTAAAAGCCAGAAACGTATTTGTAAGAGACCTTATTATATCAAACAATTAGCTTGCTATTTCACCTTTGAAGACAATGATAATACAATAGAGAAAAATACCACATACCTTTCGTTCGCAATCTTTACCGAAACAACAAAATAGGATGCATAATGGCTTCATCCTCCCACTCGACGTCTTTCCACCAATCCACACGTTTGAAAAGAGGTAAAAAAGCATTTCAAGTGACTTCATCCTTTCGTTGAATCTCTTCCCACCACTCTTGCTATCCTTCAATGCTAATTTGATTCCCACTGTCGAAATTGAGCAGAAGCTTTTTCAACTTAAAGCAATTGAATACTCTGATTTGTCTTAAACATGGGAAGGGTAGGGCATCCCGACATATGCTCTTTAATTTTTATAAATCGTGTAAATCAATCTTTTTTAGCTTAGCAAACAGGCTAGGGTTCGGGATTCCAACTGCATTTATGACTTGATCACTTATTATTTCTTCCATTCTTGAGCTAGATATTACAACAAGCTTAATTAGGTTTAACAAAAACAAGCCACGTCGTGTTCTTCAACTTGTTGCATCCGCCTAGGGAAACCTCGCTCTATACATGAAAGCAAGGAGTAATACTATTGCTATTAGTTGGAAAGAGTGGAAAGGTTTCTATCATTCTTCCTTCCCCAAATTCCTTCTCCATCTTCCTTATTACCATCTCTTCCATGCTTTCACATTTTCTAACAACTAGGCTCTCCAAAGGCTCCATGTTTGCTAAACATGAAACATTAAATACCTTCGTCTCCCGAAAATCTAAGAGCAAAAGTTGCTCAGTGCATCCTCATAAGTTGTGAAAGCTTCAAAGGCTTTTTAAAGCAAAAATACTTTTTATTTCTATGCGCAGCTCATCCAAATGGACCAAGCATTTCAATTCCTTCAATAGATCTTCATTACCACCGTTCAAGACATTGTCTTCATCCATTTCATCTTCATATGATTTTAATACAGACATTCTGAATATTTACAACTTCAAAAATCTACATATCAATTGTCTTGGGATTTTTTGGAGAAATATTGTCTCTACAAAGTTTAAAGTTTTCAATTTTGATAACTTATTCAACTCAATTGGTAACTCTCTTACACTTGTAAATGATAGATCAAGATACTCTAGTGAAACCTAGTGCTGAAAATCCCTTTGGCAACTCACAAAGATGCATGTTAAAATACAAATATAAAACTCTCAAATTTCGCATAAATTGGCAGAAACCATTACTAATCACTTTTAAATTGTTACTGTTAAGAAATAAATTTTGAAGATAAGGACATCTAGGTGTTCCTCTTAGACCTTCAATTCCACTATATGCCAAATTAAGACATTCTTAGACCTTCCCAATTTTCAAAATCAAATGTTTTATTTGATCCTACCCTTGCTTGTACAAAAATGTTCTTCTCAGGTGCTTCATGCTCAAATGCTATCCACAAAGCCATGTCACGAATCACATCATGCATCTTTACGTATTCTACAAAATATTCACTTCTTTCTAATAAACAAGCATCAACAAGAAAATTGATAATGTTGTACCTTTGCATTCAAACTCCACTTATGTTACCAAATTCACCCAAAAATCCCTCAGAAAACCAACAATCTATTAGCAGATTAACACTAATGAAAACATCTTCAAGATACAAACTATAGTACAAAAAGCAAGACCTCATCGTGTCAGTAGGCAAGCTATCATAACTAAAATTTAAAAGAAAGTACACCTGTTGATCTATTTTTTCCAATTTATGCGAAAATTTTTTCAAGACCTCAATTGCATATTTCCAAACTTGGGGCATCTTCTTGCAAGCCATGGCTCGACCTATTGTAATTACTGCAAGAGGCAGTCCTCCACACTTTGCAACAACTTGTTTAGCTAGCCCTCGAGTATATGGATGGCTGTCAAGGGTTTCTTCTCCAACCTTCTTTTCAAACAATTCCCAAGCTTCATCTTTTCTTAAACACTTTACTTCGATTTTCTCCTGAGGTTTCATTTTTCCACATACTTCTAAGAAGCGAGTTGTAAAAATTAATTTAGAAACATTATCCTGATTCGGTACAGGTATTCCTACTTTGATCAAATCCACCCACTCTCACACATCATCCATCAACAGAACAATCTTTTTTTTGCTCAAAATTCTAAAAATATCTATAGCTTTCTCATCATAACTTTTGTTCTTCCACAACTCATTTGAAAGGCCAACCTTTTCACCAATTTTTTCTTGAACCTTTTTAATAGTGTGATCTTTAGACACCACCACCCAAATTACAACATCATAACCGATTAGGTTATTGCTTAACTTGTTGTTAATTTGGGTCAAGAGTGTTGTTTTACCAACTGCTCCCAAGCCATATAACCCAATAATGCCCACTTCTTTTTCTTCAAGTAAGCGCCAGACATTAGCCAATGTTGATTCCAAACCCACCGTATGCTCAGTAGGTCTTACATCCACTTGGGGTGCAAGTTCATTCTCAGCTACCTTTTCAAATTCTCCTTTTTCATTTAGATCCACTACTTCTTCAAGTTTTCTTGCCACTTGTTTACCAAACTTGTAGCTAGACTTACAGTTCTTGGAAAAGCAGCCAGCAAAGCATAATTTCTGAATTTCTTAAGGACCGTTTTGGATCAACTCCTCAGCCTCAGCTGCCACAGTCTGCACCTTTGAAAGCCAGAGTTCAACTTGGTTGAGCTGCTTCATACGTTGTTGTTCGGCAAGATCAACCCTATGTTTTAAGTCATCACTTCGTGCTTTCAGTTTCGCTAATTCCACACTAAGAGCTTTAAGATTATCTTCAAGCTTACATGTGTAACTTGCTTGTCCAACAATGCAATCCCAGCAACGAGAGACTGTATCCGCTGTTGAGATTGAGATTGCGCACAAATTTCCCATGATATTTGGTTGATGGACAAAGAAGAATGAATGAATTGTGGGTTTGAAGAGACTGCTTGTTTTGATGAATTTCTCATATGCAATGTTTCTGCGTTCTGTGTTGACTTAGACTTTACTGACCATTAGCATTAGGATTGTTTATTAACTGAACTGGTGATTGATTGGTACTAAAATGATTTAGATTAAGTTATTAACGGACGCATTGCTTTCAATCAAGTGAAAGAATAATAATACACTATTTTTTAGGAATTTTCTTATTTTTTCAATGTCTGATGGACTCTTTCTTACCTTACCTAATCATAATAATTTATTATATTTAACCATTAAAATATTCTATCTATAACGTCATTATAAAATATTTAGACCAAGTGACAAGGTTAATAAAATTACCATTACCATAAAACTACACAACAGCTAGAAAGCAATTTACATTAAACTAGTCCTGGTAAGCGATCAAGTCCAATGACAGAACATCAAGAAACAAAATTTCAGACCAAGGGCAGAATGCGTTGTGGAAGCCATTACCTTTTAACATGTGCTTACTCTATCCTTGTCCATGTAATTTACAGCATTCTGTTGTTTGTGTCGATGACAACCTACCTATAGGCAGAGCAATTAGTTCCACTTGTCAACAAGCAACATGAACTGAAGAAGATTTCAAATTTTAGAAAAGAGATACCAAGAAGCAGAAACAAACCATGTGTCATCCAAAGTCTAAAACATGACATGGCTCAATTGTTGGAGGCCAGCTTGAGAATAAGGAAACAGTCTCATTGGGTTAGTTGGTACATTTTCATACTCATCTGAGCCTGAAGATTTCATCTTTTTATTTTTATTTTTCCTTGTTTTCATTATAAATAGAACATTTCATCTTTCCAATATTGGAGTGAACTTGAAAATTTGTGTTGTGGAATTTGTTAATCTTTTTTTTTTATTTTGATGGTAAGTTAGTTTTTAATAAAATGTTGCCCTTTTGTTTCATTATAAATGCAACATTTATCTTTCTAATTTGGTGTTGTATAGGAATTATAGCTGTGTCTAAACTTAGGTGTGGCAACTGTGCTTTATTGCTGTAGACATTGATCACTGAAGTTTATCTCCTTTAGGAACAAGGATGAACTAATTTAGGTGCTGAATCCATATCTGGATTTCCCCATAAAATTAGAGATAATTTTTATTCCATATCAAATCATTACATGTATGTGACAGGTTTTAGCAAATCATTAATTTCTATTTATGGTGTTGTTGCAACGTCATAGGTGCCAAGCAGTTTTCTTGTATTGGACTTGATGCACATTCTTCAGTTCCAGACTTGTCTTAGATATCTAATTCTACAACAGGTGTCTATTCCCTTTCCATACCAACAGAATATCCACCCGGACAGGCTGTTTTTATCCACTATTACCCCAAAAGGCATAAGAGTGCAAATGTGGATCCACCGTGAGAACATCATCACCATGGCGTTCATATCTATTCACAACTTCAACTGTTGCTAAAGATAACACTGAGCCAAGAGCTTAACTGCTGAGCAAAGCATCATTATGTTTCCAACTAGCAAAACAAGTTGTTAATTTGCTAGTAGTACTCCTTAATCAGCACAGAATTCACCATCTTTTTGCAATTTATTCAAAACAAAAAGCATCACACCCTTATATATAGTTTGGTGCACTTGATTATAATTTACGTGATTCTTAAAATTGAGAAAAAGTAGACATCATTTAATTGTAGCAAAGATATCATATATATTATCAATCAGCATGGTCTATCTACTAATCCTGTGATTCAGTGTAACCACGCATCCATTGCATGCCCAAGCAATCCACACAATTATGCTTTCCCTTCCCTTCGAATAGGCGCAAAAGCTAACACTTGATCGCAAATTCACCCCTCGACCTTCTTTTTAACTGTGATGAAATTGCTTATCAATCAGCAAGTCTCAACCCACCCAAACCCCTTAACACTAATGTGCAGTCCTGTCACCCTAGAAGGGCTTTTTCCTAGCAGTGATTACGTCACAATTGTCAAACAGATGAAAATTACAAAACAGAAGAAAACGATTTGCCAGGAATTGTGCATAATTGAACAGAATATTAAGATCACTATAATATGAAAAGTTAAAGATATAACTAAACAAATCGATAAAGAGGAAATCCCTCTTTAAAGGGTATATATACTATAACAAGGAATCACATAGGATAACCAATAGGAAACCAAATCATTTGAACAGCCCGAAACAGGAATTGAGCATAATAGAACAGAATATTGAAGTCAATACAATATGAAAAAGTTAAAAGATATAAGTAAACAAATCAATAATGAGGAAATCCCTCTTTAAGTTGCTTATATACTTAAAACAAGGAATCACATAGGGTAACTAATAGGAAACCGAATAATTTAAACAGCCAGGCTATCCTATAATTTCAATTTTACAAAGTTTATTTGAAAAGATAGCAACCGAAAATGTCTAGTTACATATGGACAAGACTATCCTTTCCTTATTCTTGAAAAAACACATTTATTGACCTTTTGTGTCTATTGAAAATACAGCTCATACAATTTAAAAAATGGGGCCACTTAATTGAGGCATACCTTTTTACTTTTTCTGGTACAAGGAAGAGTATTACAGCTCAAATCTAAGATTCTACCAACCCCATCCCACCCTTAACGCTTGAGCCTTTTTCTGCCTACTACCTTTCGAGGTGCACACCCTAGGCAGTCAAGGTGAGTGTCTCAATAAAGGTGCCTCAACTGAAGGGGTTAAAGGAGCCTTTACTAAATTTTGCTCCAACTTAGCACTAATGCCTCAACTGTACTGGAAAACATTTTTCCCCGAAAAAGGTAAAAACAGGATTATGCTTTAATACACTATTGATAGTAAACAACGTTATCTCAAATGCTCATGCTCTTCAAGTTACCAAATGCTCAAAAGAAGATATCAAAAGGATTCAAGGAGCATTTACTAGATTCTGCTGCAATTTAGCACTTAGGTAAATAACAACTTATTTCAACCAACTAAGCACGGTAGACTTACAGCAACATTTAGTAATCTAATAAAAGGAGACAAAGAACAATTGACTTCATTTTCTTCTTCTTCTAAGCTGTTGACTTGTTAAAGAAGAGCATTCTTTGCAGAGCCTATGCATAAAACAAAAGTCCATGAAATGCACCTCATATTACAGTGAGATTAAAAGAAAAACCCTCAATGTCCAGCCTCATGCAGATAACATTCAGGAAAAAAATAAGTACTCAAGAGAAATAAAAATGCAACTGATCCCTCAAACATGTACCACCTAAAATTAAAAAGATAGGAAACTAAACTAGGAATCCAGTGCAAGTGTCAGATCTGAGTCTGTAACTTGTCCATTGTCTATGTAGATCAAAATTATTTGCAAGTGTCAATGCAAATATGTATCTCTCTCTCTCTCCCTCTCCTACTATCTAAGACTGCATGTGCAAGTGTTCAGAAAAAAAAAAATAATGCAACTACGAAGTTGATAAAGCTTCTGCTCCTCCCTCTCCCTCTCTCCCTCTATGCACAGTCATATCCACAGCTAAGCTTTTCTACAACGCCTGATTAAATTAAAATTCCAAAACTTACCCCCAATCAGTAAGTATTATACCAAAAAATCAGATCATTCCACATATTGTTGAAATCTTAATATCCTGCACGCATAGAGGTGTCAAAGAAAAAGTAGTGAGGAAATGCAAATATGAAGTAGATAAAGCTATAATATATAATAACACTCGAGTTTACAATTAGCTGTTTGGGTTGATTGTATTCTCTTATCAGGGAATAAAGCTTGCTTCCAAGATAAATAAAAGACACCAGGAAAAATTCCAAATTAAAAATGCGAGGAGAGAGAATATGTGATGCTATAAAAAGAGAAATAAATTGAACTTCTCCATTCACGGGAAAAGAAAAAAACTGGAATACTCTGACAATGACCACTTATTCGAGGGGCTATCTACATCAACTTCCCCTCTAGGTGAAGGAAGAACAGAATCACTATGTCCTTGAAGGAAGAAATGCAAATATAGGTTGTTGGTCCAGAAATTGTCTCTAACATCCACGCTCAGACTTCTGCAGTGTAAATGCTATAGAAATTTTTGTTGTTTGCACATCAAGATGAATAATATCAGCCTGCTACTTTTGGGATGCTACAAACCATGTCTTGTTATCTATCCCACATGGAACCCTTATAATACCATTTGCCAAAATTTCTTTTCTAATAACAATAAAAGAATTATTGGGCATGTTCCAAAACACCATACACTGGAGCCTGTGGAGAAAGAGTCATATGGAAGGATGAAAATCTGAAAACATGGAAATAATATTGATCATATCATTTCCTTTAGATGTTACTGATACAAAGCATGCGTTCCAACATTTATTATCCAGTTGATTATTGTCTCCACTCAACAGCATTTCAAAAGAGTCAACATTACAAGAAGGTACTAGAGTTGGCAAAACAAAACCTATCCAACCATCACTTATATCAAACTTAACATGAAACCCATTGGAATGAATCTCAGGAGCATCTGTTACCTGCAAAATGCCCAAAAAAAAAGCCCATAGAAACCAGTCATTAACAGAATACACCCAGGAAGTACCTTTCAATTGAGATTCTTGCAGCAAACAGTGCGGGAAATGGTATATTCAACCTTAATGCAGGAAGAAAATCATTCTGTCCATAACCATTGACTAACAATCTAGTGACCATTTTTGGATTCTCAAGAATAGAATAACTGATGTTTTGGCAGTCAAGAAAATTCCATTCTACTTTTGGATATGAAAGAGAAAATGGACAAGCTTAATTAACATTAGTATAATGTTTTCCAGTTCAAGGAAGCTAGCTGCTAAATATTAACTTGAACAAAAGGACAGGAGCCACAATATTTGTCTTGTTTAGTTATCTAACCTCTTCCCCCAACTGTCACTCAATGGACCATTTAAGTCTTATTCATACACTTTCAGATATCTTCTACTCAAGACATGAAAACATGGTAACAGATGACATTGCTTGAACAGAGCAAATCAGTGAGAGAGAATATAAATTAAAAAACTGAAATATATATAGATGAAACTGTTGCTTTCAGCATACTTGAAACACAGATTTGAAGCCAATGCCTTTCTTCCCTACATATCCGGCAGATACTTTTTTGGTTGAGCTTCCAAAATCACAAAGAGCTCTGATGTTCTGAGCAGAAAAGCCTTGTTCATTATTAAAAAGAATTATACCTGGCTCTTGAAGAATAGATGTTAGAGTTGGTTCCACAGTTTCAGAATAGACATTATCATCAGCATTTTCAACCTAAAGCAACATGAAGCTTAATCAGATGCAGTTAACACTTCACCATTTAGTAGCAGCAGTTCAGAAAAATTTAATACTCCTCTATCCCATAATAAGGGTCCTCATCACTATTTTTTGGATGTCCCAATTATATTCTCCACAATCAAAAGTCAAAGGCTCATCATCTAACTTCCAACAACACCCTTTAATAATTTTTAAAAACAAGGGGAAAACGAAAACCAAAAAACTACTTTACTTATGAGAGATAAAGCTGTCAACTATAATTAGCACCATGTGTTACACTGCTTCCTAAAGCTCTTTCAAAGAGGACAGTTATTGTGGGATAGAGGAATACCTAAATCAAGCATACCAAACACTGCATTGACCAATACACTAAACATCACACCACAAACAAAAAATGCCAATGTGTTATAAATATTTTTTTAAGGATAACCTACAAACTTAAATATTAAAAATATTGGACTAACATGCACAAAAATACGATGCTGCTCCAGTGGGTCCACATGTTAATCAACCAAAAAAACCAACTGCCTTGGTTGGCCTCACAGAACTTATTAATAATGACCTTCAAGAATACAGGTACCTAAGATAAAATATCTGAATATAAATTTGTCCTCTAACATATTTCCAAGCAACTACGGAAAAGGATTTTCCCACTAGTCTTTGTTGTAATTTAGAAATTAAGTTTCATAACAAATTGTGAGTCCAAAACTTTATTTAATTTAAGCAACATTTTACAGCATGCACAGACCTACTGTACACAACTAAAAAAAAAACAAAAAACAAACTTACAAGTTCCAGAAGAAATGTGAGTCCTGAGAGTACAACTCCTTAGAAAGAAAATGGAGTGCTCTCCCGATGCAAGCATGCTGCTTATTTAACATTCTACTCTCCATATCGGACAGATATGGATCCAGATGGAACTCATCTAGCCTGATTGACTCAATAACCGAGGCCACATCTTTCTGTTCATCAACTCTAGATGATTGTTTTCTGTTCTTATTGCCCAATCTCTCAGCAGAAACTTCTGCACCATCAATCATGTGACAAACTTTGGGTTGCTTGTATGTCCTATCAAATACTTTGTTTTCTTTCTCTGCATAGGAAAGCCTACCTATTGTATTTTGCATACAGTTTGACCTTGTTTTTAACTCAGACCTACCAGTTTTCATCCCTAATCCCTCAGAGGACAGAAAGATGTTACTGATATCAGTGGAACAAAATGCAGCATAATTCTGTATCCACTCCACTATGCCAAGTAACAAGCCCCTACTTCATGTAGCATAACACAGTCTCAGTTCGTTGCATTCATTAAAAAAATAGCGGAAGGGCAATAATAACTACTGGCACAGTCCATGAAACAATATATCAGCTCCACAACCACTAAAAGGCCAACTCCTTTACTGTTAAGGCCTAAGAGTTATATATAATTTATACTATACTAATGAAGTTTTACCAGGTCATAATAACCAACAATGTGCCTTTGAACCAACAGATTAGATATCAGAGGTTGTAATTTATGAGCAGTGTTCACTGATTTGGGACAAAATCATGATACATCCCCGCAAAACAAATCTAAAATCAAATAAGCCATGCTTTCTGAAAAAGTTTTATGCAGCTCTCAAGGCATTGGTTCTATCAGGGCATGAGACTTTTCCTACTAAGAGTTAGTAGGAAGATATGCAATACATACGTCAAGCTTCAAATATGCATGCCAAGCTTTTCCTTGCACGTGAAAGCTTGCTTGTCAGCAACAAAATCCAAAATTCATCAATAATAATTTTTTGATTTTCATGACAGTCCGTATATTCATGAACTGAGCAATTAGACCCTCACTTGTTATTTTAAACACTTCCATATAATCAGAGTTTAGTAGGAAGTACCGCAAGACAAGCGGATGATGGAGCAAAGGGCCAAGCCCCAGCATTTTAAACGTCTTAACACCCTCATTATCACATATTGCCATGTCTAACTCATACAACGTAGTAATTTTCCATACTTCCACAAAACATTGAATAAACGCATTTACCTAAACAATATAAAGAGTAGAAAGGAAGAAATTAGAAAAAAAAAAGGGGGATTGAAGGAAATAATCATTATGTTTCAAACAATAATTTGGTCTCCAATTGCAGCGGGGTAGAAATTTTCAATTTTGTCTGCTACATGTGAGAAGCTGTTTTCAATGTGGCTAGAGAGATATGCCCTGCCCATTCCACTCTCCCCCAAAGGAAAACTATCAAACTTTTTGTCATCAAAGTTTATAATTCCATATAACTCCATATTTTTGCTGCAATAGATATCTTTAACTCTCAAAAGTCAAAAAATAAAAAAATTTAAATTAAACAATAAATCCTACCCTTCCCTTAAGGCTCTGTTTAGTTGTTGCTTTTGCTACTTGCTTTTCTGTAATTGCTTGTTACTAGCTATTAAAGTAAATCAAATTCCTTTTAAAAATTAAAAGTTGACTAAAATAGTAAAACTTTATAACATTTCTAACATAAATATTCTTATATAAAAGTAAAACCATGCATTTCATTCTCCAAATAATTTAACATTTTCACTTTGGGTTCTTCAAAAAATTGGCATCCAGTTCCTCCTTAGTCTACCTCAAGGATTCCAATATCCATATTAACCACTAAATCGCAACAAAACATGCTTATATACAAACATATCATTTCAGTTGTCTAATTACCCTTCCTCAATGGTTATAGCCTTTTGAAGAGACGGAGTCCGGTGCATATCCAATCCCAACGAGCTCCAAGAATCAGCTTGCAGCGCCACCAGGACTGCTGGTAGGGCGTTGCCTGAGAAACTTTCCGAGCCGTAACACTCTTTCTGGACGCAATAAGCTCGCGCCACGCCTGCTTAACGGCCTGGTCGGCTCATTCCCGAACCTCCTTCGGGACTCGGCCAGAGGCGGTGTGGTGTCTCTCTGTTTCTAAGGCTGACTGTGGCAGCTGCTTGGATTATTGGGTACCTGTTGTGGTTGGATTTGAGTTGTTAGGGCTAGCATGAATTGCAGAACGTTGGGGTCTTGGAGGGCAAAATTAGGATTTAGAGATTGGAATGGTGGCTTAGGTGGAGGACGGCCGCCCGGGGTGGAATGGACAGTGGCGGTGGAGGGAAAAAAGGAAGTAAGGGAGGCATTATTTGAATTTTTCCCACTTTCTTTTTTTATTATGCTACGGAATAATTTATTTTTATTTTTACTTTTAATTAATAATCTTCCAAAGAGGATTCTTGCATTTGCTGGAACGGCTTTACTTGATACCAGGTACATTAAGTATGAATATGTATGTATTGGTACTGTTGAGATCACCCTAAACATAGGAAAATTTAAAAAAAAAATTTATATATAAAATTAAAATATTACATGACTTCGGAGAGCTTCAAATACCAAAATTAAGACAAATTTAAACTAACTTTAATTTAAAATCAACTGGTGGTAAGATCCAAACATAAGGAGGTAGATTTTTATGTGAAGGTTTGAATTGATAATGTTCTGAAAGAATTTCATCTTTTATATTGAAAATACCAACATCTCGAGGACCATATGGCTGATACGCAAACATTTCGAACAAATCATCTATGAAATATATAGAATTAGGTTGTTGTGCTTCAGGAAAATCCAAAATTGAGATGGTTAAGGTTCGGTTGTCTCCCACAAACACTACATCTCCATCTATGTTCTTCACCTCTTTTCGCTCTAACAATTCACCACTTTGATCATTCAAAATCAACTTAAAAATTTTGAAATTCTTAGTCAAATAACTATCATCGTCGAAATCCAAATCTCTTTTTATAGAGAATAAATTTCCCTTGGATGATTCAACAAGATATGCTCTATATGAATAGTTATCTGAATTTGGGTGCCTTTTGTCTGCCGGCATGAGTATCTTCAACTTTGGTGATTTCGAAGTGTCATCGAGACTATTAACATTAAAAGAAACTATCATATTCCAATTTCCGATAGCATAAATCAAACTTCTATAAAAAATAACATCAGTGAAAAGAGTGAAATCCTTATCCAGATATATCCAATCTCTTTGGCCAGGTTTGTAGAAAGCTAATCTGGAATCCATGCTATGAATAACTACCACCACATAACTATTTGGATATGATACTGGGTCAACTGATAAGATAACTTTTTGAATGTCATATTGGTAGCTCACTGTCTTGACAACTTCAATTTTAGGAAGATCAATTGTGATCCCATCCTTAAAAGGGTTTAAGAGAGTTATCACCATATTCTCATCCACCATGGCCAACCAATCATAACAAGAACCACAAAATCTCGTACCATAAGATTTTGGTAATTCAATGTTGCAAAATTTTGCTTTGGCTTGTAGACTGTATAATTTTCGTTTTTTGCTGCTCTTTTTGGTTGGAATCACCAGCATGGGAACTAGATTAAGCGCTGATCGCCTTCTTGAGTCAAGAAAATCATTAAAAACTGAATACCAATTCTTGCAAACTGCACCAAATTGAACCAGCGTACTAGAAGCTTTTAATTTGTCAAGAATCAAAAAGAGACAAAGTGTTGGAAGATTTTTCCAATCTGCTTCAGCATTCTCCATGTTTTCTCAGATCAATAGTCTAAAAATAAGAACTTTTTTATTAATGAAACAATATGAAAAAGTAAAAAATTATGAAAAACCACAAAAGCTATAGGGAAGAGAATTACCTGGCTTTCTGCGGGGTATGTTCTGCTCGTTTCTAAGTTGCGCTTAAATGAATAGAAATTAAGTTTTTATATTGTTTGACATATGAGTTCAATTCCAATTAGGAATATATTTTTAAGTGTTATAATACGACTGAAAAAGTAAAAAAAAAATCCAATTTAAATTAGGAATAGAATTCAAATATAATAATACAACTGAAAAATAATAAACATAAACTTTTAGTTGAATTCCTACTAAAATAAAAACTCAGTATTTTTATCCCTTAATAAACTTTGTAAAGTGAAAACTTGAATTTATAACTTGTTCCAACTTGAATTTAAAACTTGTTCCTGTTGGGTTCGGATATGATAAAGTACTTGATGTCTTGCGATCCTGAGCTCTGGAATAATCTGACAATGACCACTGAGTCTGATTGCAGGGTTATCTACATCAAGAAAGCACAGAATTACAATGTCCTTGAAGGAAGAAAAACGAATGCAGGCATACATGGAAATATAATATAACAGAATAATGAAACCAATAGGAAACCAAATAATTTAATATTAAGTCTGTTTTAGAAAGTTCCGATTTATTGTACTGACGGGAAGATCTGATAATATTATCCGGAATCTGATGACATAATCTTCCTGTTTGTCAATATATTAGGTATTAATCTTATTGAGTTCCCTGTCTAATGAACCCGTGCCTTGTGCTGGTGAATTCCCCTCATTGCTTCCACCCTCTGACAATTTTCTATTGCCTGATGTTGACTCTTTCTTTCCATTTCAATGGGGATTTATCAGTTTCACTTGCTTCTTCAATGCCTCGTAAGAGATAAACTTGCGTTCCCATCCAGGCAAGCTTTTTGTTACCTCAGCCCGATGCCTTTTTCCAAGCTTCATCTCTTCTCCCTGTCAGAGTTTCAATGATTGGTGGAGGTTGAAGCAGCAAGAAGTACATATGAATACTACATTGCAAGCAATTCTTTAGAACCCTAGGCAAATTATTCGCATCACCGCAATGTTCTTGAAGGCTGGAACCATGAAGATTACAACAAGGTAGACTCCAGTATATTCCTGATGGCATTTCCAAACTTCTATATTCCAAGATGCTTCTGCAGAATTTGTATGTTCAATCAAAAAGCCCACATCACTTCTTCCTCAAACAAATGGTAAGGCCATGAGATCCTAGTTAAATCCCAAACGCTTTCTGTTGTCTTACTCTGAGAATACCGATAAAATCCAAGAATGGTATGTTTGCATTGTCCTGGTTGACTGGTTCCAGATTCTTGCCAATATGAACAAGGAAGTTTCAAGTGAAATTTGTATCTCGGAAATGTAAAACATTTTGTAATTTGTAGCAGGATGCGAAACTCTCCAACCGGATTTTCATTTATCTTGCATCAGTGGGAAAGGTAAAATTATTGAAGCCATAGCCATTTTCAGATTGAAACTCCACACTGACAAGTTGTTTGTTTTTCCATGTTTGTCATGGACTTCAAATAGAAAAAGAGGGAAGAGAAAGAGAGAGGAGGCCGAAAGGAACAGAGGAGCAGATAGGGAGGAGAAGAATCAGTCATTTACATGGGAAAGCAACATTTTTTCAGGAAGATAGATTAGGCAACTTACAAGGCTAATATCATTGCCTTTACCATAGAAATAGAAAACAACTAGAAAAGCATTTGCATTAAACTGGCGTTGATCACTGATGGACTCCAATGCCATCAAGATGGTTTGATAAGGAATGAAGCAAGAGACCAAATTTCTGACTGAGTTTATTCGACTGACCTTCACCATACCAGTAATATCTACTCATATTTAGTTTTCAAAGAAAAAATAGAGGGTCCTGTTAAATTTCTAAGCAACATGGTTTAAAACGGCAAACCTCATGACAAGAACTAAAATGACAGCAAGCAGCAATGTACAAGAAAACAGGTCTAATTTTTGTTTCACTTTAGTTGAGAACTATCAAATGATAGATATAAATAGAAATTTTGCCAAACAAATCAAGTATGGGATATGATGACAACAAGACAGCCACACAAAACAGAACATACAAATTACAATCTCGGTCCAAGACAAACTAAACTTGACAAGAGAAGAAAAAACCAAACAATACTTTGTGGTTTATTACGTTTGAGTTCTTCATTGTTTTTTGTTCCTCAACATCATAACTCCAGAAATTTATTAGACCATAGAGTAAGTGTCCTGAGACACTAAATCTTCCCATTCTACCTCTTTCCAGCATACTTCCTCTCTTTCAATGTTGATTTCAACATACATGTAGCTATCATCAAACTGATTGACTTGTCCATGCACCAGTCTTTGCCCAAAGAATAAGAAGACAAGAGGATGTGCAGAAAATTTATTAGTGCTTCTTTAGTTGTTTCCAAATATGTTGTGTTAACTGTAAATGTAATGAGGACTACGAAGAATTAAAAATTATTGGGTCATTCCAAGCAAGAAAAGTTACTAGTTGCCAAATATACTGGATGAATTAGGGATTAAAATGATTGATGAATAAATGAATACTATTGGGATAGGAATTTCAGAGACCTTATCATATCAAACACAGTTAGCATGTCATCTCACCTTTGAGGACAATGACACCATAAGAGAGAAAAAGAAAAGAAAAATTACTTCTAAAATATCACATACCTTTCCTTTGTAGTTTCACCATTGCCAAAATTTAGGATGTAGAGTGGCTTCATCCTTGAAGTCTACCTCTTTCCACCACTCTACACGTTTGAAAGAGGGTAAAAAGGCATTTCGTGTGGCTTCATCCTTCCATTGAAGCTCTTCCCACCACTCCTCATACGCTTCAATGCTGATTTGATTCCCACTGTCAAAGTTGAGCGGAAGCTTCTTCAATTCTGGACAGTTGAATACTTTGATTTGTCTCAAACATGGGAAGGGTAGGGCATCCCAGTATATGCTCTTCAATTCTGGTAGTTATTGTAAATCAAGCTTTTCTAGCTTAGCAAATGGGCTTAGCTGCGGAATTCCAACCATAGTTGCAACTTCACTTATTATTCCTTCCATTCTTAAGCAAAACATTACACTAAGACACGTCAGATTTGAAGCCAAAATAAGCAATGCCATGTCCCTCAAGTTGATGCATTTGCTTATGGAAACCTGCCTCAGTGCGTGAAAGCAAGGACTAACAGTATTAATATTAGTTGGCAAGAGTGAGGAGGTTCCTTCTTCTAATTCCTTCTTCTTCCCCATGGCCATCTCTTCCAAGCTTGTACAACAGCTAATATTTAGGCACTCTAAATGCTCCATATTTGCTAAACATAAAGCATTCAATACAATTATATTCCTTAAATCTCGGAGGCATAAATTCTTAGTGCATCCTTGTAACTTGTGCGAGCTCAAAAGGCTTCCTAGAGCAAAAAAACTCTATATTTCTATAATCAGCTCATCCAAATGTGGCAAGCATTTTAATTCCTTTATTAGACCTTCATTATCACCATTTAGGATATTGTCTTCATCCATTTCATCTCCATAAGAATCTGACCTAGACATTAGGAATCTTTGCAACTTTGAAAATCTACATATCAGCTGTCGAGGGATTTTTCGGAGATAATATGTCTCAAACAAGTTCAAAAATTTTAGTCTTGTCAACCTATTCAACTCAATTGGTAACTCTTTTATTCCTGTATATGACAAATCGAGATACTCTAGTGAAATCAATTCTGAAATTCCCTTTGGCATCTCACAGAGATTTAAATTTACAGACAAGATTAGAACTCTCAGATTGGGCATAAATTGAAAGAAACCATCACTAATCACCTTCAACTAGTTGTTGCTGAGTAATAAAGTTTGAAGATTAGGGCATGTAGGTGTTCCTCTTAGATCTTCAATTCCATTATTCATCAATAACATTCTCATCCCTTCCTAATTTCCAACATCAAATGCCTTAGTTGATCCTTTCCCTGCTCGTACAAGAAATTTCTTCTCAAGTGCTTCACACTCATGTGCTATCCACAAAAGCATGTCACGGATTTCATCATGTATCTTTACAAATATTTCATCTTCATCTTTTTCTAATAAGCAAGCATTGAGAAGAGAATCGATACTGTTGTACCCTTGCTTTTGAGCTCTACGAAAGTTGTCCAATTCATCCAAAAATCCCTCATAAAACCAAAAAACTATTAGCCCATCAATGGAAACTTTAAAATCTTCAAGAAATAAACAACAATACAAAAGGCAAGACCTTATCGTGTCAATTAGCAAGTTATCATAGCTAAATTTTAGAAGAAGACACACATGTTGATTCATTTTTACATCTTTATGCGAAAACTCTTTCAAGACCTCAATCACATACTCCCAATCTTGAGGCATCATTCTGTAAGCCATGGCTCGACTAATTGTAATCAATGCAAGTGGTAGTCCTCCACACTTTGCAGCTATTTGTTTAGCTAGCCCTCGAATATCTGGATGGCTGTAACACCCCGCAAGGTGGGGGTCCGGCCAAGTAAGGAGAATGCAAGAAAAGTCAAAACAATTTAAAGAATGAAGTAGGGGCTTGCAAATGGGACAATGGAGGAGAAAAGGAATAAAAATAATAATAATAAAATAAATGAATGGGAAGACAAAAGTTGAGGGATAGCCACACATGTGTTGAATAAAACTATATGTATAAAATAAAGTGTGATTAAATTTGAGTGGGTAGGGGCCAACCACATGGAGTGAAGAAAGAGAAGAAATAAAAGAGATGAAAAGGAGAGAGAAAAAGAAAGAAAAATCTAGAGAGTGGTGGGCCAAAGAAGAAGAAAGAAGAAGAAGAAAGAAGAAGAAGAAAAGAAAAAGAAAAAAGAGAAAGGGGAAAACGGTCGGCTAAGGAAGAAAGAGAGAAAGAAGAAGAGTAGAAGAAAGAGAGAGTTTTGAGTGAAGAAGATGGAGAAAAATTGCTGTTGGAGAGAAAGACGAAAGCTGAAGAAACAAAGGAAAGAAAAAGAATAAAGGATAGAAGAAGAATAGAGAAAGAACTGCAAGAGAGAAAAGAGAAAGAGAGGTCTGGAAGAGAGAGCAGAAAAATGGTAGCTGTTGCCGCTTAGAGGAGTAAAGAGAAAGGCTTTATGCTGCAAATTTTAAGTGGGAAAAAGAAAAGAAAAAAAGAGAGGAAGCTGGGCTGCTGTGGTGACCGATGGTGAGAGTGACAGTAGAGAGATTGCTGCCAACATTGGGAGTGAAAGAGAAAGGATGGAGGTTGTAGTAAAAAGGAGAAGAAAGAGAGGAAAAAAAGAGAATATGGGCATAACCCAAAAAAAAAAAATGGGCATGGCCCAATAGGAAAAAGTGGGAAGAGTCCATGAGAATAGCCCAATTTGGAAGTGCTTAAGTGAAGATAGTGCACTATAATGGCGTGCTGAAGGAAATGACAAACGACCGGCAAATAGAAATAGCGATGTAATATCTCGCTATTGTGAGGTGAGTAGGAGGTGTCAATTTTAAAATTTTCGTATATATATCCATGTACGTATTTTAACGTTAAGTACAAAATTTGTGGATAGCATGAGCTGGTAGAAATTTTAGAAAATTGTGACTGCAATTTATTTTTAAAAATCATTTGGAATATAGATATATAAAGTATACGTAAAGTGTTTTAAATCGGGAAACAAGCTTTTCGAAACGATTTACATCAAAGAAAAATGTGCCTTATTGGTGTGGTGTGCATTCATGAAAATTATTACATATTCACCATGCTACTTTGATATAAAAATATCATACAAATATTTACAATGAACATCTTACACAAAGAGAGTTTTAATGTGATACGGGGATCGATATTTTGAGAAGGATTTAAAATATCCCCTTGAACACCAAATTTAGATTCTTTTAAAAGTAATTTTATTTAATCGAGAGATTCAAGAGTAGGTTGGATGTCACATCGGTTAAGTGTGACCCTCGTTCACGAGTAAGCTCTAGCTAGAGATAATTTTGGGTCACCGACGGGCTGTTAGATATGACTGGGACCATAGTCTGTGATATACGTGGCAAGGCCACAGATGATATACGCGGTTGCGACCGCTTGATATCTCCGATGTCGGCCAACATCTTTGAGATTGTCATGGCATTATGTGGGAATCCGGTGGAAGCAATGCTCCCGGATGTTATTACATGATAACGGGTCCATGGGTTTACTTCCATTTCCTACTCGAGAGTGACATCTCTGGATTTTAAACTTATATTCCTTGCATGGTGAAAAAAAAATTAAATGACTGTTTCACAGCTCCCATATTTGTTTTTTTGTGAAATGAATCTGTAATTCCTCGCATATGGGGCAAGCTATAATTTGTGCATGATTTTAAATAATATTTGGTTTCGTGGGAGCTTGCTCAATTTTATTGATTTGATTCGAAAATGATTATTAATGTATTTTGATGCGAAAAATTTTATTACCTCGGTTGATTATACCTTACAAGAAATTCTCGATTTTTATATAAGGCACAAATTCCCATTTGAAACAAATGGTGTTCATAATCCTGCATTTTATATTCAATTGATCTACTGTTGGCTTGTTTCCCATCTACGCTTTACTCACCGAGCCGATGATCATTGAGTCTGTTAGACTCACACCTTTCTTTTTTCCTTTTTGCATATAGGGATTAGCCTAACGTGTAATCATCGGCGCGTTCAATCTATTGTGGATAGGTAAAGGCATCTCTTAGCATTTTATCTCGAGTCGCTTCGCTGTAGAGGTCGAGTAGTAGTACTTTATTTATTAAGTTGTAAAAGGTATTAATTATCTTATAAGTAAATAATTGAATACTGTGAATTTCAATGTATAAACTTGTGATTAAATGCTTTGAAGTTTAAATAAATAAGTATGTATATATTTCAATTCATGTTACGAAAGTATAATGTTTTGTGTATTAATATGAAATGCTGATTATATATAGTTAACTGACAGGCAATTCTAGACAAGCTCGTTCGAGACTTAGCGGGTTTTTTTTGAAAATTTCGAACGCCGGTAGCGACCAAGTAGGGGTCGTTTCAATGGCTATCAAGGGTTTCTTTTCCAACCTTCTCTTCAAACAATTTCCAAGCTTCATCTCCGCCTAAACACTGTACTTTGATTTTCTCACGAGCTTCCATTTCTCCACATACCCCTAAAGAACGAGTAGTAAAAACTAATTTAGAATCATTTTCTTGATTCGGTACAGGTATTCCAACTTTGATCAAATCCACTCGCTCCCACACATCATCCAACAGCAGAACAAACTGTTTTTTACTCTACACTCTGAAAATATCTGTAGCTTTCTCATCGCAACTTTTATTCTGCCACAACTCATTTGAAAGGCCAACCTTCTCACCAATTTTTTTTTGAACTGTTTCGATTGTGTGATCTTTAGTCACCACCACCCAGATTACAACATCATAACCCATCAGGTGATTGCTTAACTTGTTGTTAATTAGGGTCAAGAGTGTTGTTTTACCAACTCCTCCCAAGCCATGTAACCCAATAATGCCCACATTGTTTTCTTCAAGTAAGCGCCAGACTTTAACCAATGTTGGTTCCAAACCCACCGTGGGCTCAGTAGGTCTTACATCCACTTGGGGCGCAAGTCAATTCTCAACTACCCTTTCAAAATCTCCTTGATTCGATAGATCAACTATTTCTGCAAGTTTTCAAGTCACTTGTTTACCAAAGTTGTAGCTAGACTTACAATTCTTGGAAAAGCAGCCACCAAAACATAAGTTCTGAATTTGTTCAGTGCCACCTTTGATCAATACCTCAGCTTCTGCTCCCACAGTCTGCACCCTTGAAAGCCAGAGTTGAACTTGGTTGAGCGGCTCCATACGTTGTTGTTCGGCAAGATCTACCCTCCGCTTCACGTCATCCGTTTGCGCATTCAGTTTTGCCAATTCCACACTGAGAGCTTTGAGATTATCTTCGAGCTTACGTGTGTAACTTGCATGTCCAACAATGCAATCCCAACAACGAGAGACTGTATCCTCCGTTGAGATTGAGATAGAGCACAAATTTCCCATGATTTAGTGATCAAATATTTGATTGATGAACAGAGAAAAATGAAATGAAATGAATTGTGGGTTTGAGGAGTCTGCTTGTTTTGATGAATTTGTGGTGTTCATCGGGAGATGCAACGCATTTGCGATAATGTATTGACTTAGACTTTTGTCGGCCAATTTTCGGCCATTAGAATTTGGATTGTTTAGTGGCTGCACCGGTGATTGGTTGGTGCTAAGATAATACAAGTTGAATTATTAATGAGCACATTGCTCTCAATGTAGTTGAAGAAAAGGACAAGCTTTTCATAAGTATCTGAATAATAATACTACTAATTTGACTGCTATATATAAATAGGTAATTCTCTTTTAATTCAAAAAAGAAAAAGAAATTGATGCTCTTTTAACTGCTAGATGAAAAATCTTGAAAGAAGGACACCTTATAGTATGCACTATATTATTATATGTTTGGCTTTTCTTTTTTCTTGAAATATATTTTTGATAATCATATTAGGCAAGACAAAATTTTCACTTCCCCTTTGAACTTCTCAAGGGTTTTTACATTTTCCTTTTGTTGGCGAGTTTGACATTACATGTCCAAACCAAACAAATTGACCTGAAAGTGATGAGGCGGTATGAAAAGAAAAAAAATGAAATATTGATAAGTGAAATTAATAAGAATTACTTTAACCTTTTTGTATATTTGATATATCAATTAATATAGTTAATTATTCAATAAAAATTGAAACAAATTCTAAATAGTTTTAGTTTATCACCCTTTTGTAAATGACTGACTCATTAGTCAGTTCCAGTTATTTAACTATGACAATTGCAATTTAGACAGATTGACTAACAAGTTGAATTTTTCAAGAAACAGGACTTTTCAGAACAAGGGCACAATGCAGTGTGGAAGCCATCATCCATCTCCTTGAGGAATCATCCTGGACCACCCTTCTAAACATTGCAGGGGGAATCTTGGATAGTATTTACAATAAGAGTCTTTAAAAGAAGAAACATCCATAAAATTGAAACGATATTGAGAAAGAAGATCCAACACATAGTAGACGGTGTGCGGTAAATGGAGAACAAAGAGCAGCAGAGTCGTGTTTAGTTCCAGCGTAGCTTTTCATGTTTTGTTGAAATATATAGGATCAAAATCTGGTGTAGAGTTTGCTGATGGGTAAAGGCCAGTGTTTGTATGATTTGGTTTGCTTAGAAAAATCATATCCAGATAACGTTCTAGGTCTCTGTTAGAATATAGTCAGTTGTGTTGTGTGGGAATCCTTGGGTCTATGCCATTCATTGGAATGCCTTGTATGATTAAGCTTTCAAAATTGAGCCAAATGTAAAGTCCTTTGGGGCAAGCCTTGTGCAGTTGCGTGAAGAGTGCAAAGGTAATTAGCATCGGGACGTCATTAGGTAGTTATATTGGTACCTTAAATTTTTTTCTACTTTTTTTTTGGTAAGTTTGGGTAATGGTTTTCTTACAATTTGGTCAAACTTTGTCAGTCTTTTTATAGCATTCAAATGATTTTATTTCTATGCAGTTAGATTTTCTCTCAAAGAGAAAATTATTTATTATTTGCTCTACTCTTCAAATTACTTTTCACATTTTGACAAAGAAATAAATTTGTAAAAATTATTTTTAATATGACTTGAATTGAAGTTTGTGAAAATTTTACATTAGTGTATTTTGCCTTAAAGAATTTGAAATTTTATTTTCAACTTGTTTATTCATTAATTTGTTTATTAAATTACTTTTGACATGTTTTAAAGTGAAAACAAATTTGACTAACTTGTTTTCAAGCTTGCCTTTATTAAAAGTTTAATTTATTGAAAAGAAATTTTATAAATCTAATTCACCGCTTTTGGATATTTTCGCAATTAACATTTTTCACAATTAACTGATCAAATATTAGGTTGATGAACAAAGACGAAAGAAATGAATTTAGGGTTTGAAGAGATTGCTATGTGTTAGGCTTAGACTTCGGTAGCCATTAGCATTAGGATTGTTTATTAGCTGCACTGGTGATTGGTTGGTACTAAAATAATTTAGATTAAATTATTAATGAACGCATTGCTTTCAATCAAGTAGATGAATAATGGCACACTATTTTTCTTGGAATTTTCTTATGTGTAAAATATTTACAATTAATGTTTAATTCTAAAAAATAACTAATATTTACAATCAACTGGCTTTACTTTTTTCTTTTTATTTCATTTTATTATTATTATTTTGTTCTTACTCTCCAAAACACCTTAAGGGTTAATTAATTTTAATCTTGATTTGTTGGTCTTAGTTCTTTTTAGTCTGTGTGATTTGCTTTAATTTCAAATCCATTGTTTGGGCTTGTTTTTATTAATAGATTCAAACATTTAATCTGCTAGACCCAATAAAGCCCAAATTCATTGACAGCCATGGGAGCCCAATTTCAAATTTGAACTTAATAATAAAAAACAAATAAAATAAAGTACATAAATAAAAAATATCAATATGATTTCAATATTGCTCGACGGCCTAACTCAATTCATTATCATGGAACATCTCATATTTGGAATTCGTTGAGTAAATTATGGTCTGTTTTCAATAACAACATACGTTGGTCCCTAGGCGATAGAGTTTTGATTCGTTTTTGGAAAGATATTTGGCTAGATGATACCCCCATTTTTGAACAAGCTCATATTCCCAACATGGCGTTAAACGAAAACTGTCGAGTGCGGGAATTCTTACTAGATACTAGAGATTGGGATCGAGACAAGTTAGCTGCGTACCTACCTGGCGCACTAGTGAACAGGATCTCGATGATATTGCCTCCATCGTTATCTCACAAACTAGATAATCCATATTGGGCTCCATCAGCATTGGGATTATTTATTGTAGCATCAACATATAATTTGTTGCGGAAGAATTATCCTAACTACCTAGGACAACCGAGCAGAAAATGGGATATTGTGTGGAAGTGGGATGACCCCCAATGGGTACGTACATTCCTAGTTCAATGTTTTCATGACAAGTTATTGACAAACCTGGAACGAAGGAAAAGAAACATGTCAGACTCGTCTATTTGTGCATCATGCTCATTGTCTAAAAGAATTAGTCCTGCACCTTCTAAGAGACTGCCCACATTCAAAAGAGGTATGGTTGAAATTGGGAGTATGAATGAATCATGGAAACTTCTTTGATTTATTATTACCAGATTGACTGCTAACTAATCTAAAAAATTATAATGCTTGTGTTGATGGTATTCCATTAGTTGTTCTTTTTGGATTTACATATTGGTATATTTGGAAATGGAGGAATGTAAACATTTTTGATTGCAAGTTGGTCCCTTTGGGTAGGAAGATATCGATGCTAAATGGATTAGCGTCACATAATGTTGTCTCAATTTCCTGCACACATAGTAATCCTAACGGCTACAAAAAAGAAACGTTAGTTGGTTGGCAAAACCCTCCACAAGGTTAGGTGGCAGTAAACTGTGATGGCGCATTACGTCGAAGTACTAGTGTGGCTGCTGCGAGTGGAGTTATACGAGACTATAATGGATTTTGGTTAGAGGGCTTTGCTTCAAGGCTGGGGAGGTGCTTTTCCTCTAGGGCCGAATTATAGGGTGTTTTACATAGCCTTCGCATAGCATGGGATAAAGGATTTCATAGGATATGGCTGCAGGTAGATAACAAAATCGTGGTTCAGGCAATTACAGCTAATTCATCGCACCCATGTGCAAACTCCGATTTACTGGATGCTATGCATAGCTTGTTGCAACTTGATTGGGAGGTAAAGATTTCTCACATTTATCGAGAACGGAATATGGTAGCAGATGGCATTTCTAACATAGGTTTTAATCTAGACAATAGCTTTCTTTTTTATGATGTTCTATCTCCAGGAATCAACTCTTTGCTGTTTGATGACTTAGTAGGAGCATGTTTTCCAAGAATGGTTAGAAATTAATAAACATTTCCTTTGAAAAAAAAAACATAGTGTCTACCATATACAAATAGAAATTTCAACACAAATCAAGTATGGGATATGATGAAAACAAGACAGCCACACAAAATAGAACATACAAATTACACTTTTAGAGATCCAAGACAAACTAAACTTGACAAGAGAAAAGAAAAAGAGAAACAATACCTTGTGGCATATTACATCTGAGTTCTTCATTGTTTTCTGCTCCTTAAGATCATAACTCCAGAAATTTATTAAACCATTAAGTAAGTGTCTGGGTGTCAGTTAAAATTCTACTATGCAAGTATACGTATCGAACATATAGTATATAAGCAAGCAGAGTGTTGATCCCACAGAGAATTAATCTAAAACTTTACTAAGTAATAAAATTAAAACAATTTACTCTTATCCAAATAATCCAAATTGAGTAATTAAATAAAACTAAAAAACTAAAATTTAAACTAACAAGAAAAATCAAAATAATAAGTTGAGAAAAGATCAAATTAAATAAGCCTAGGATTACAATATCCCTCACACTTCATCTAAATCTTACCTCTCTTCCTCTTCTTATTTCAATGGGTTGAATTGCTAACCTAGAGTCCTAAATTATTTATAAGGGTCTCCCGACTCGTCCTATAAAAATATCTATTTTAACCAAAATACTATATCCCTATGTGAATTGAAATTAAAACAGACTCATTAAGTTCAGATTCTAATCTGGCTACATATGGCCTATAGGTATATCTCTATCTTATACGCAAATCAATTAAATTGATCATATACTATCCCAATTTGAGTCTACACTAAACTCCCTTTCCCAAGTTTGTTTAGGTTCTTAAATCAATTTAATTGGTGATTAGGCAATTAAAAGCATTAAGAACAAATTGGAATAAATAATTCAATTCCTATTGAAAATAAGGAAGAAAGAGATTAAAAACTTAGGTTACATGTGAGTTCAATTGCAATCCTAGAAAAAGAAAATTAGCTACTCATAATTGCAAAAACAATTAACATTCTATTAAAATTAACCATTGAAAATAACAAGAAGAATAAAAGCCAAAGAACAAAATAATGATTGCTGTTTTGATTCCCAAACTTCAGCCTCAACTTCTGACTTCTTGAATCTCCAAAAGTTCTCTACTAATGTTCTTGAAAAATATCCTATTTATACTAACAAACTTAACCTAAACTTCTTCCAGTTGACCTATGGTTTAATTGGGTTTAAAAACATAATGAGAGGCCCAAAAAATCACTTGTCAATCTTTACAAATTTTCATTCCTAGCATAGTACGTCTAGTAATTTTACAATGTGATTTTCTCTATCTTTAAGGCAGAACTGGGCAAAGTGATCTTCATCAAAGTTGTAAGTCTGTCTTTTAGCTTTCCAATGGTTCAAGAATCGCAGCAATTGGAGTTCTGTAACTCAAGATATAACCAAAACACTGAAATATATGCAAGCAGACTTTCGAGTCTTTTAGTACCTTACTTTCCATAATTAAGCTCAATTACTTTAGTTTCTACCAAAAATATAAAAAATTAATAAATATTAACTAAATTAAAAGAAATAACATAAAATTAAAATAACTCACTTAAAAATAAACTAAATATAAAAATAACTAATAAATAAGTAATTACAATTGAAAATTGAGAACTTAGCTAATATTTAATAACAAAATTGACATAAAATAATTCTATAAAATAAAATTATCACTGGGGCACTAAATCCTCCCATTCTAGCTCTTTCCAGCATCCTTCCTCTCTTTCAGCATTGATTTCCAAATACATGTAGCCATGGTCAAACTGATTAACTTGTGCATGCACTATTCTCTACCCAAAAAATAAAAAAACCTGCAGATGTGCAGAAAATTATAAATAAGGTGGAGATAGTTTAAACTTTTAAAATTAACAATAAAGAAAAAAAAAAGGTAGAAGCACTAGGATTGGGTTTTAGAGACCTTATTGTATCAAATGGTTAGCACGCTATCTCTCATTTGAAAACAATGATAATATAAAAGACAAAAACAGGAAAAAATGACTTATGAAATGTCACACATCTTACTTTTGCAGCCTTTACCAAAAGAAACAATGAAGATATCGAACGGGTTCATCCTGGAACTCTACCTCTTTCCCCCACTCTGCACTTTTAAAAAGGGCAAAAAGCATTTTCGAGTGGCTTCATCCTTCCATTGAATCTTTTCCCACCACTCTTTATATCCTGTAATGCTGATTTGATTCCCACTGTCCAAGTTGAGCGGAAGCTTCTTTAGTTTTGAGCAATTGAATACTTTGATTTTTCTTAAACATGCGAAGGATAAGGTATCCCAGTATATGCTCTTCAAATTTGGCAGATCACGTAAATCAAGCTCTTCTAGCTTTGCAAATGGGCTTAGGTTCGAAATTCCAACCACATCTGTGACTTGATCACTTATTATTTCTTCCATTCTTGAGCAAAACAGTACATAAAGGTGCGTTAAATTGGGAGCAAGAATAAGCCACGTGATGTCTCTCAAGTTGTTGCAACTGCAGAGGGAAACTCTGCTCAGTGTGTGAAAGCAAGGAGCCTTCTCTATCTTCCTTACAACAATCTCTTCCACGCTTTCGCAAAATCTAATTAATAGGCTCTCTAAATGCTCCATATGTGAAAAAGATGAAATATCCAACACCTTTGTCTCCCTCAAATCTCGGAGGAATAGTCGTTCAATGCATCTTCGTAAGTTATGGCAGTTCAAAAGGCTTTCTAGAGCTGAAACACTTCTTATTTCTAAATTCAGCCCATTTAAATGTTGCAAGCATTTCAATTCCTCTATTAGACCTTCATGATCACCATTTAGGACATTATCTTCATCAATTTGATCTTCACAGATATCAAATAATACAGACATTCCGAACATTTGCAGCTCTGAAAATCTACATATCAATTGTCATGGGATTTTTTGGAGAAGCCTTGTCTCATGCAAATTCAGAACTTTCAGTTTTGACAACCTATTCAACTCAATTGGCAGCTCTCTTATTCCTGTATGTGATAGATTGAGGCACTCTAGTGAAACCAGGTTTGAAATTTCCTTTGGCAACTCATGGAGAAAAAAGTTTCCATGCAAGCTTAGAACTCTTAGATTGCGCATAAATTGGAAGAAACCATCCCTAATCACCATCAAATTGTTTTCATTAAGAAATAAGGTTTGAAGATTGGGGCATCTAGGTGTTCCTCTTAGATCTTCAATTCCACTATATGCCAATGACATTCTTACACCTTCCCAATTTTCAACATCATGTGTCGTATTTAATTTTACCCCTGCTCGTACCAAAAATTTTTCTCGGGTGCTTCACACTCACGTGCTATCCACAAAACCATGTCACGAATCACATGATGCATCTTTACAAATATTGCTTCTTCACATCTTTCTAATAAACAAGCATTACAAAGAAAATTGATAATGTTATACCCTTGCATTCGAGCTCTACTTATGTTGTCAAACTCATCCAAAAATCTCTCACAAAACAAATAATCTGTTAACCAAATTATGCCAATTTTATGATCTTCAAGATACAAACTACAATACAAAAGGTAAGATCTCATCAATTCATTAGGCAAGCAATCATAACTAAATTTTAAAAGAGAATACACCTGTTGATCCATTCTTGCTAATTTATGCGGAGATTCTTTCAAGACCTCAATTGCATATTTCCAATCTTGGGGTAGTTTTTTGCAAGCCATGGCTCGACCAATTGTAATCAATGCAAGAGGTAGTCCTCCACACTTTGCAACTACTTGTTTAGCTAACCCTCGGATATCTGGATGACTGTCAAGGGTTTCTTCTCTAACCTTCTCTTCAAACAATTTCCAAGCTTCATCTTTGCTTAAACACTCTATTTTGATTTTTTCGTGAGCTCCCATTTCTCCACACACTTGTAAGGAGCGAGTTGTAAAAATTAATTTAGAACCATTATCCTGATTTGGTACCGGTATTCCAACTTTGATCAAATCCACCCGCTCCCACACATCATCCAACAACAGAACAAACTTTTTTTTACTCAAAACTCTGAAAATATCTATAGCTTTCTCATCACAACTTTTATTCTTCCACAACTCATTTGAAAGGTCAACCTTTTCACCAATTTTTTCTTGAACCTTTTCGATAGTGTGATCTTTAGACACCACCACCCAAATTACAACATCATAACCCATCAAGTTTTTGCTTAGCTTGTTGTTAATTTGGGTCAAGAGTGTTGTTTTACCAATTCCTCCAAAGCCATATAACCCAATAATTGCCACATTGTTTTCTTCAAGTAAACGCCAGACTTTAACCAATGTTGGTTCCAAACCCACCGTGGGCTCAGTGGATCTTACATCCACTTGGGGTGCAAGTTCATTCTCAGCTACCCTTTCAAAATCTCCTTCATTCTCTAGATCAACTATTTCTGCAAATTTTCTAGTCACTTGTTTACCAAAGTTGTAGCTAGACTTACAATTCTTGGAAAAGCAGCCACCAAAACATAATTTCTGAATTTCTTGAGGGCCACCTTCGATCAATACCTCAGCTTCTGCTCCCACAGTCTGCACCCTTGAAAGCCAGAGTCGAACTTGGTTGATTGGCTCCATACGTTGTTGTTCGGCAAGATCTACCTTCCGCTTTACGTCATCCCTTTGCGCATTCAGGTTCGACAATTCCACACTGAGAGCTTTAAGATTATCTTCAAGCTTACATGTGTAACTTGCTTGTCCAACAATGCAATCCCAGCAACGAACAATATCCTCTATTGTGATTGACATTGAGCACAAATTTCCCATGATTTAGTGATCAAATATTTGATTGATGAACAAAGAAGAATGAAATGAATTGTGCGTTTGAGGAGTCTGCTTGTTTTGATGAATTTGTGGTGTTCATAGGGAGATGCAACGCATTTGCGATAATGTATTGACTTAGACTTTTGTTGGCCAATTTTCAGCCATTAGGAATTGGATTGTTTAGTATCTGCACTGGTGGTTGGTTGGTACTAAGATAATATAGGTTGAATTATTAATGAGCATTTTGCTCTCAATGTAGTTGAAGAAAAAGACAAGCTTTTAATAAGAACCTGAATAATAATACTACTAATTTGACTGCTATATATAAATAGGTAATTCTCTTTTAATTCAAAAAAGAAAAAGAAATTGATACTCTTCTAACTGCTATGATGAAAACTCTTGAAAGAAGGACACCTTTTAGCATGCACAATATTATTATATGTGTGGCTTTTCTTTTTCCTTGAAATATATTTTTGATAATCATATTAGGCAAAACAAAATGTTCACTTCCCTTTTGAACTTCTCAAGAGTTTATACACTTTCCTTTTGTTGGCGAGTTTGGCATTACATGTCCAAACCAAACAAATTGACCTGAAAGTGATGAGGCGGTAAGAAAAGAAAAAAAGAAATATTGATAAGTGAAATTAATAAGAATTAGTTTAACCTTTTTGTATATTTGTTATATCAATTAATATAGTTAATTATTCAATAAAAAATTGTAACAAATTCTAAATAGTTTTACTTTATCACCCTTTTGTAAATGACTCATTAGTCATAGTTACATAACTGGAACTGACTAAATATATATATATATATATATATAACTTATATTTAATAAAAGAAGGATGAAATTAAGTATAAACCTAGTTTTCATGCATCCTATTACTTCTTATAAGATAATGAAACTGCATGTAAAGTAAATATTTCAAATGTATTATTTAATCTTATTTTATTTTATTCAATCAGATATTACGTAATACATTGCCTATTTTCAATTCTTTCTTTTTTGAAATTATAAAAATAAAAATATCAAATTAATTTTAAATAAAATTATTATAAACTATTTAAATAACAATATATAAGCATATCATATTTTATCATGTAAAAATAAAATATACTAAAATTTAAGTTATCATAATTAATTAATATTAATTATATATTTATATTGTATAACGTGATGAAATTAATAATTGATATTATTTTGGCAAGAAATTTAGTTGATCAATATGCTTTTTATTTAAAAATTCATATATGATTTTATCAATCATATAACAATTAAGTATTTTAAATATGTGATTTAGTTATATATTTATTTTAATTAATTAACTATATTTTATGACACATTTTTATTTAATAAAAATATTTTTATGTTATTTTATTTTTTTCCTCTACTCCTTGGCCGATTGGCTAGCAACAGCCATATCAACACCCTTATGAAGGCCATTGAGTAGGGCCATGCCAATGCGGCCTCTGCCAGTGCCCATGGAATTGACCCTTTTGTCTTCTCCTCTTTCCCTTCTAGTTAGGGGTGAGCAAAATGAAACCGAACCAAACAACCGAACCGAACTCAAACGAGTTCGGTTTTTTCAGTTCGATTAGTTCGGTTTTTGGTTAATTTGGTTAAGGTAGTTCAATTAGTATAATTATTTCGATTCAGTTTCAATTACAAAAATGTCTAACCGAACTAATCGAACTAACCGAAGGACATTTTGAACATTTTACCTAAAAACTTCTTTAACCTAACTATGGCCTATGGGAATATCAATTTCCCATTTTGGTTTCTACCGTCCTCCCGTGAGCCGTGACCGTGACTCCCATCTCAAGTTCTCCACTCTCCCACAGTATAGCATCTGCCAGTCGCCCGTTGCTTTCTCTTCTTGTTAATTTTTGGTTTCTGGCTTTCTGCTATCCCGTGAGCCATGATTGCCAGAGTCCCATCTCCAATTCTCCACTCTCCCACACTATAGCTTCTGACCATCACTTTCTCTTCTCGCTAATTTCTGGTTTTTGTCGTCTCGTGAGCCATGACCCCAGCGATTTCAAAGGCTTTCTCTCTCACACACATACAGACCCCAACGATCGCCGACTTTCATCTTTCTTGTGGTTTTTTCCCCGTCTCAATCGATAAGCTATAAACCTGTAGCAAAGCTCAATTTTTATTTTTGTAATAATATTTAAATGTGAAAAACTGAAATGTGTAGCACTGAAATTAACAAATCCTGATTTCTTTTATTTAAAAACTTAAAGACTTAATTAAGTTGTCCATTTAAATATTTTCTGTAATAATATTATACTTGAATCTAATTTTAAATTTGGAGTTCACATGGTGCATGTGAAAGAAAATTCCAGGGACTAAACATAGGATCGGCTGCAATACATAAGGGCACTGAGATGTATTTGTCCAAGAATACTTAATATGTTATTGTAAATCTCTTTCAAACATAATATTCAATTCATTTAATTCCCTTATTCCAGACAAGTTCTTACGGATTATCATGAATTTATCTATACATTCCATTAAATAAACTAATTAATAATTTTCAATGCATTATTAGAATCTTGTTAGTTAATACTTTTATCAAGCTACAGATATTATATATATATATATATATGTGTGTGTGTGTGTCTAAAAGGTAAGGTTAAGGAAAAACATTGATCTTCCCTTCTTTGTCAAAAATTTAAAGTTCAGTGAGTAATTATGACAAGTAATTGCAAGGGATTCAACATATAAGTACATATTTTCTTTTCAAAACATAATGAAGGGAATGACCAATGTGAAGATTGAGTTTTATCAACCGACATGGTAGAAGTGGTTCACATGCTTGGTTGTTGGCATATATATTAAAAAATTTGCTTTGCATAAACAAGAGATGGTGCATTGGTGCTTTCATGAAACAATGGATTCTTATCTAATAAGAATTTCAAACAAGTCCAAGCTCTTCGTATGTTGGAAATGGGAAATGTAACAACCAACACAAACCTAACAATTCCACTTCGTATGTTTCATGGCTCCAGTCATGTCATCAAGATATTTGCAGCTATGTAAATAAGTTTCTAATTATGTCGTCTATGCATTTCATGCCTATATTCAGAATTGACAAGTTTAATCATAGTTATAGGTTTTTTGACTGATATTTTCTTTTTCTTATGTTTCAAGGTATAAAGTTGGTTGATGAAATTTAGCCCATTGTTCCTTTTACAAATTATTTGGCATTTAGTTTTTTCCAACAGAAAGTTATCATGACAAATTTGCTAATTATTTATTGTTGTTTAGATCATATAAATTATATGAGTATTTATTTTCTTTATTATAATTTCTTATCATATAAAATTATATCATATAATTTTATTTATCATATAAATCATATAAATTATGTCACCATGTCCATGAGGATGGATCCTTTGCAATTGTACATCAAATTATTTATTAAGTTTAGTTTTTGCATACAAGCCAAATATATATATATATATATATATATTCAGTTCGGTTTTTGGTAACCGAATTGAACTAACTGAATTAGTTCGATTTCGGTTAGTTCGATTATTTAGGGTCTTCGGTTCGATTTCAGTTAGTTATATGTAAGAATTCGGTTAGTTCGGTTACTAGATATCCAATAACCAAATTAACCGAATAAACCGATTGCACAGCCTTACTTCTAGTCTTCCCCTTTATTATTCCTCTCCTTTCGTGGAAACTTCCTTTTTCCTTCCCCCTTCCTAATTTCTTTTTCTTTTTTTCTGAAGATAACACATTAAAACAGTTTTTTTCCCTTTCATACAAATTTCAAATTTGAAGATCCTTAATCTCAATCACTGACATGCCTTATCAAAACCATTTCTTTTCAGGACTCCCAAGTCTTGAGAAGTTGATGCTTAAAGATTGATTACAGTTGATTTAAGGTTGATGAATCAATCGGTGAGCTAAAGGCACTTTCTTTCTTAAGCCTCAAAGATCGAGAAAAGCTTAGAAAACTTCCAAGGAAAATTGGTTTGGTAGGAGTAAAATTACACGAATGTCTTACAAGTGAAATAGGGAAAGGTCTCCAAATGTCAAAATGACCAATCTCAAAACAGAAATCAGAAATAGAAGTACTATTATTAAATGAAAAAGCCGGCTGTCCTAGCAACCCACGATAAAATAAAGGATATAGTAATTACCTGCTAAAGCATGACATAGGAAAAGATACCACTGGCACAAAGAAGAGCTAAATATAGTGGCAACAGACACATGTTGAATAGGGAGGTGGAAGAAGACAAGCTCAAACAATATTTCCACCTTTCGGGTGTCCTAAGAATTTTCCCCGTTGGTGGTCTTGTACCTAACAACCAGATGAAGATAAGAGAATAGTGAAGCCTCAATCATATAATTGACTCATAAAAATAAGAGAGCTAAATACAGTGGCAACGAACACATGTTGCATAGGGAGGTGGAAGAAGACAAGCTCCAACAATCTTTCCACCTTGCGGGTGTCCCAAGAATTTTCCCCGTTGGTGGTCTTGTACCTAACAACCAGATGAAGATAAGAGAATAGTGAAGCCTCAATCATATAATTGACTCATAGAAATAAGAGAGCTAAATATAATGGCAACGGACACATGTTGCATAGAAAGGTGGAAGAAGACAAGCTCAAACAATTTTTCCACCTTGTGGGTATCCCAAGAATTTTCCCCATTGGTAGTCTTGTACCTAACAACCAAATGAAGATAAGAGAATAGTGAAGCCTCAACCATATAATTGGCTCATAGAAATAAGATTTAAATGCTAAAGTACACAATAGGTATATGGAAGATTAACATTAAAAAAAACTAGATCGAATGTGACCCCCATCATGTTGGGGTAAATTATTTTCTTTTAAATTTTAATAAACTCGCTCACGGACAAAAGATATTTTAGTCTGACTCACTTATGGGCTGTAGTTTTTTCCTTTGCAAACTCTGATCGAAATTTAAGAGTTCCAACTTAAAAATGTAACCTTTTTTAGGTTAGCACATGGCAAAATGAGGAAGCCTTTTTAGATTTTCTTTGTAAGTATATAATAGATGTAATAGATGTATAATGTCAGTAATATTCATTTTTGTATCAATGACAGTATGGATAGAGAGGAAAGATAAAGAGGATATTATAGTGGATAAGATAGAAGGATTAAGAGTTATATGATTACAACAAGTATAATCAAGGAGTGAAATGAATCACCTAAAGTAAAAGAGAAGGTAGTATGAAAAGAAAAACTCAAAGTGATAATTTATTTTAGTAAAGCCTCGATATTAGTGCCCTCAAATGCAAGAGTGACAATGGATAGAGATCTAGATACTGAGAAATCTCCCTTAAGTTTAAAGGTACCACCTTTTGACGAGGTGAACACTGGTGACAATTCTCAATAATATGCCCAACCTTATGACATCATAGGGCGATCAGAAAAGTTGTGACCTTTTTAGCCACAATTCTTACAAAATTTAACTCATGATTTATGGTTTGATGGCTTGAAATGGGTAGCAACAAGAGCAACATCGGTATGGGGAGATTTGTCTGGGCCAAGATGCATTCTAAAAAATGATTCCTAGAATAGTATCTAGTATATATTAGAAGGACTACAACGTAGCATTAAAGCTCTGGTAGCTTCACATTCTAAACAAAGAGCTATTGGAACCTCGATAAGATAAAGATGATTTTCATTGATTTTAGCCTAAGTCAGTCAATTTTAAATAAGTTGAATTTAAACCAAAAATCATTCACTTATTAATCAAATTTCTGTTTAAGATTGTGAAAAGTAATTGATAGCTAGTAGCGTAGCTCCAGAAGTTTTATGCTTAGTGGCCGAAAATTTTGTTGAAGTAGTGCAAGGGGATTTAGGGACTGCCATATATATATGAGGGGATTTGGTGTTGACCTGCAACAATTTGTTCGAAGGGTGGAAGGAAATTGGGTTGGTCTTCGTTTTTTGGCTATGGGTTTTTAAATTCGGTATATAGGGTTTTCTTTGGCTGGGTTTTTAGACCTTTTTTTAAATTTGGATTTAATGTGTTTGGGGCTTTCTGGTTGGGTTAAAAAAAATTTGAAGTTGTTGAGTTTTTTTTTTCTTTTTTTGGAAAAAAATGTTGAGTTATTTTAGTTGGGTTGATTTTGGATGTATGTTATATGTACCATTATTATTATTGAGGTAAAAATATTTTTATTATTTAATTAATTTAAATTAATACATTAATAATTTAAATTTATATAGGCAATAATAAAAAGGAGAGAAAAATATAATTTCTGAGGTAAAAATATATTTTGTTATTGAATTAATTTAAATCAATAGAAAATTGTAAATTTAATAAACAATAATAAAAACAAGGAAAGAAAAAAGAATTATAGAAAATAAATAAATCACTATAATAAAAATTATAACGATGATAAGTATGAATTCAAATAACGTATACAATGAGGATGAAAGAAGAAGGTAAAAGAAAGAAAGAGAAGGGAGAGGCAAAGGATAATTTTAGAATTGAAACATAAAAATAAAATATTACCAATTTAAGTTAAACAATGATAAAAGCAAGAAAAGACAAAAAAAATCAGAAAAAATAAATAATAAAAAAGTATAGTTGGTATGAATTGACCAAAAATGCATTTTTGTTATTTTTTTTTTCTGATGTATAAATTGGTGTGGCCTGTGGAGGGATTGACCCGCAAATATATTTGGAGTGGAAATGCATTTGCCGGAATTGACCTTCTACCATAAATTGATTTCCAGAATTGGACAGACGGCCGAAATGCTTTGGATGTCAACTCACTCGTCAGGAGATTGGACTAACAGCGGGCCAGTGCGACCACAGCAGCTAGACAGTGATGTTGGAACGGTCGACATTACTGAACGGCACACGAGGGTCAAGGGATCTCATTGCTTTCGTCATATAATTATATTATATGGATTACAAATAATAACTGATTAAACGTGACAAATAAAACCATAGATTCAACGTAATTGTCTTATATAAAAATAAGATTATGCATGTAATTTTTTTATTTATAAATTTAAAATTTGAACTTTTTAATGCATTGCGAAATGTACTTTTTAAGTAATAGTAGCAATATGACAGAATATTTTTTGATAAACTATTGAAAAATTTAAAGTTATTGAAAATTAAAATTTTCAATGATTTAATTTTTTAAACATCAAAAAAAAAATATTATCAATTTAAGTTAAATAATGATAAAAAGAAAAAAAGAAAAAAAGAGAAAAACTAAATATTAAAAAAAAATAGTTGATATAATTGGAAACAGATGAAGAGTCACACTAGTATGAATTGGGAAAAGCGAAAAATGAATTTTTCTTCTTCGGTTTGTTGTGATCTTTGGAGTGATTGACTGGCAAATATATTTGGATTGAAAATGCATTTGCTTGAATTGACCTTTCCACATAAATTGATTTCCTAAAATGACCGGCAAAAATTTTTGGATGTCCACTCACATTCAAGTTGCAAAAAGAGTTACCATGATTGAATTCACAGCGGGTCCAATCATATTTATAAAATAAAATTCAAAAAAATTTTCTAAAACATTTCAAAAGGATATTTTGATTTTTTTTGTTTTAAAATGATATTTTTATCCCTTAACTCTTAACACTATAAGTTAATAGTTAAAAGAATTAGACCTAACACATAAATATTTCCGGACATAAATCTGTTTATATTATTTTTTTAATTAAAGCATATTCTTTTTTCTAAAAAAAACTATTCATTGTCCTCTCAAAACCTTAATAAAAGGAAGTTAAAAAATTTTGATTTGAAAAAATTTAAAGCTATATCTACCTTGTAAAACCATAAACATTTTTTTTGAGGTAAAGTCTATTGTCATCAAACTTTTTATTTCTCTAATAGTTTTAAAAATTTTCTTTTCATTAAAAAGAATGTATTAAAAGTAAATCTTTTATTCAATGACAGATATTTTAAATTTGATGGTGTTAGGTCAAGAGATTAATTTCTTACTCATGATTACTAATTTTGTCCAAAAATATTTGCCCAAAATTTGTTTTTGAGAATCAGGTTTAGGGTGATGTAAAAAGATTTTGACTTGATTACTATATGTCAAAAGTTTTAAGTTTTTTTTTTCTTCTTTGTCAAATATTGAATTTTATTAGATATCAAAGTGAGACAAACTACCACATTCACAAATTTCATTCTAGAATTTTATTAAGTTTTAAGGTTTTTTCTTCTCTATTAAATATTGAATTTTATTACATATTAAAGTGGATTTTATTAAGTTTTGGAAGACAACATGAGAAGATTTTTTTTTTTGGAGAGGGTATTTGTGTTCTAAAAGATTTATGTAGAATTAGTTATAACTTTTTTTAATTGTTGACTAATGGTGTTAACAAAAAAGGACCAAAAATATCATTTTGAAATAAGAGGGATCAAAGTGTCATTTTGAAGTGTTTTGAGGGACTTTTTAGATTTTTCCCATGTTAAGACCCAGAAAATTAAGTGGCCTAAAATAATTGGACTATTGAGAAAAAAAAAGGCAAAAATCTTTTTTGAGATTGGAATTTTTTTCTTTCGAGTTTTTATCCCTAAAAATTATTTTTAAAAGAAAAGTAAAGATTTAAAACAAAATCATAGTAAGCGCATATTTAATCTAACTTTTTTTTAACTTAAAAACTATTATGAAGCTCTTATGAAAAATAATACATTTTAAAATTAAACTAAAAATATTTGATAAACTATTTGTAATGACCCAAGTCCAACCACTGGCCCAGCAGCTTTTTGGGCCTAAACCACGTGGCCCTCAAAAGCTTAAGCTCAAGTTGCTAGTAGTAGTGGGGTTGGATTGTTATATAGGTCTTAACAATCACATTTACACCAGATGTGGGATGTTGGGTATTACAATCCCACCCACTCAAATCCTTGATGTCCTCATCAAGGCCACAGATCATATCCACAGGACCAAGATCTCACCAGAACAATGTGAAAGCTCACATCGGACTGGTCCAAGCTCTGATACCATTTGTAACGACCCAAGCCCAACCACTGGCCCAGAAGCTTTTTGAGCCTAAACCACGTGGCCCTCAAAGAACCGACCAAAACTGTTGCCGGAATATGGAGTTCTGGTGACCCAAAGTTGGGTTATCAAACTGTTGAAACCAGGTTTCTAACTATCTTCAAAAATTCATATCTTCCTAACCACAAGGCTAAACGAGATGCTACAAAAACCATTGGAAAGATCTTTTCAAGACCTTTTCATTGGTACCCATCATGCTGCCGGAAAGTCATCGGAAAGGTGTCAGATTTAAATAAAAAGAGACTAAAGTATAACTATTTTAGGATTTTTGTATCCAACACTATAAAAATATAATCCCAAAACATACCTCAATCTGCAATTTCCTTCCCTTTTCTTTGTCTTTCTTCTTCCCTGGTATTAAGTTCTTCTGATTGCCTAGTGATTGAGTATGTTGAATAACCTTGTGTGAGTTCTTGTCTGTTCATATACTCTGCTTAACCCCACTATTTTAAACAAGTAAACTGACCACTAACTATGAAACTAATTTTACATAAATTTCTTCAGTTATTTAAAAACCCCTTCATCTACTTCCTAATTATTAAGGCATCCATGATTATAACTGCAAATAGATAAAATGCTAAAACAATATTTACTTATTATCTTTATAAACTATAGCTTAATATGCTTTTATTATAAATACTATGTGAGGGGTATTACACTATTTAACAAAATAAATTATATAAGCTCTAGTTTTGATTCAAATTACCATAAAGGGTATTCATGCCATCTTCAATTACCTAATAAACTATAACTGAAGGTTTCAAGTTTATATACGATTTCAGATGTTAAAATGAAAAAAAAATCAATAAAGAAATAAAACAACTATCTCAAACTATATACTAACAACAGTATTAAATTTTTGTTGATCTAGCAAGCAATCGGACCATGATGGTTCAATTTCCAAAAAAGAAAAGAAAAAAGAAAATGGTGTATTTGACATTAAAATAATTTTTGGTGAAGAAGGGAGAAAATTTTTAAATAGTATATGAATGTAGTTTTGAATTTTGAATTTTTTTTCAAAAGAATAAAAAAATTCTGATTTTACTATTTTATTATTAAAAAAGACAAATGGCAAGCCCTTATGGATGCTATCAGTAGCTATTCTCTTTTTTTTTTTTGACAGCAGAAGCTATTCTCTTTATAAAGATGAATTTGATTCGAAAGGAAATGCTAAAGGGTTTTATTATTCTAGCAGTTTCTATAAAGCTGCCATGGGGATTTTTTAAGAAACTGATGGTAGTAGGAATTTTTGGAATCTTATTTGGTTTAATCTTGCTGCTTCCAAATGTTAAGTTTTTTGTTGGCAGGTTATGACAAGGCGTACTGCCGTTAAAGGTGAGCTTCTGTGGAGAGCTTTGATTGATAGAAATGTTGCTCTTTGCCCTATTTTCAATTTGGATGTTGAATAAGTGGAACATCTTTTCATTGAATGCCATGATGTTTGGTAGTTATGGGCTTCGCGGATTAATACGTGGGATATTTTTTGGGTTGCCCCCTGGTAATATGAGAGATTTCTCTTCTTTTGAAATGGACTATTCTTTGATAATGAGCGACTCCTTGTTTGGAGGATGGCTTCTTAGGCATCCTATGGATTATTTGGATTCATAAAAATAATTTGGTATTCAATGGGAAGCTATGAGACACTGATGATATTTTTGATGTTATCAAGTTAAGAATTGGATGGTGGGTCAAGGCTAAATGACACCATGGAATTCTTCGGTGATGGACATGGTTAGAGAATCAGCTGGTATTAATGTTAGGATGAGCCCTGTAGCCAATTAGGATTGGTTAATGCTTGATTCCAATCATGTAACAATATCATTCATGTTGAATGATTAGAGGTTTTCCTTCATCAATAAGACATCAATTATAATGAGTTATAAGTCTAATTGGATGAAGTCCGTGAGATTAATATGCCTTGCAAGGAAATTGTAATGGATTGCAGTTATGAGATTCCTATGCATCAAAACATAATCTCAAAATGTTCCTAGTCAATGTATCATTGAGACTGGACATCAATGATGCCTAGAGATTGGTACATTCTATGTTCCTTACTTGAGAAATAAGCACTCGATCTCATAAGTTGAAGTATAGAGATATTTGAAATTAGAATGTAGGTGCTTGCCTAGAAGAGCAAGTTCACTGAACATGACTCGCCATGAAAAGTGCATTTGGTATTTCACTCAAGTGTCTATGCAATACTTCTCATATGTCAATTGTGTAAATACTCCATAAACTTAAGACACCAGGTTGTCTTATGTGTGGAGTTTTATGCTTTGATTTCATCCCTACGAGTGCCTAACCAAAGATGCCAAAAACAAGATGCTTTTGGGTATAGCACGAAGCATGTGAAGGCAAATGAGTGGTCAAGATAGGAATCATCACCCCAAGTGATGTAGGGGACATATTCTAGCTGTTCTTGGTTGATATTAGCTTATTGAAGTCCTTGGCCGAGGCAACTTGAAGATTATGAAAGGAGTTTCATAAGTCTTTATAAAGCTAATGATCAAACTTTAAGAATGAATATGGAGATCAATAAGAGTAGATACTGTACCATGCACTTATCATCTCTAGGATATATGATGAGGGAATGAATTACACTGAAAGGCTGATCACTGAAAGGTTGAGTCAAACCATCTTACTCTTCTAACATTTGGGTGGCCATGATGGATTGCTAGATCCCAATCTTGGTCTATAAACTCTAGGTAGTTAACTTGGTTACTGATAAATTTAAAGTAGTTTAAATTTATCTAATTCTAAGTTTAACTTAAGAATTATATATTGAGTTCATTGCCAACATGCTAAAAACCTAATGGGTCACACACCTAAAATGAATGTTGAAAATAAAATGAGAGAGGTGATTAAGTTGGACTTAATCAAATTAGAAGTTATAAACTTCTCATGCACTTGATTAAAATTGTTTAATTAAGTTATGCCTAATTAATTAAATTGTTTAATTAAATCATTGGGCCTAATTAATTAAATTAAACAATTAAGTTATTAGGCCTAATTGATTAAATTTGTTTAATTAAGTCTTTGCGCCTAATTAATTAAAATTGTTTAATTAAATCGTTGGGCTTAATTAATTAAATTATTTAATTAAGTTATTAGGCCTAATTGATTAAATTAAACAATTAAGTTAATTGGGCTTCTAAAGGACTTAAGTAAATTGTTTATTCAAATTATTAGATTAATTAGCAATTACAAATAGTTTTGCACTTAGGGTTTAAAATTAATCCAAGATATAAATACTTAGCTATAGCCTCCAAACAAAAAGTGGAGAACGGCTGAAAAAAAAAGGGAAAACGTCACATTAGAATTCCTTATGTGAAGAAAAAGGGTTTTTCATTCACTCCCTTTAGTGTGTTCAGCCCCATAATTTTGTGTGGATTATGAGTTTATGAAACTCATCTTTGCTAACACATTGTCAAGACTTAGCACTCTCAATTTTTAAAGAAGGATTTTCTCATTCATTGGTGTGAATCACCATTAGAGGCTGCACAAGGATTCTTTGGACAGTTTTGGTTTGCAACAACAGGACTGAGGTGGTTGAGTTTTTGAAGGCTGATTTGATGGTTTAACGAAGGATTCATCAACCTTTGTTATTCAAGTAAAGTAATATGATCATATTCTTTCAATTTCATTTAATTCTGTACTCAATTTGGCATGAAAGAAATCTTGGGTAGATGAAGTGAAATTTAATTTTTTTTAATTTATTTCCGCTGTATTTTATTTATATTTGATGCATGACCAGCATCACCCAACAATTAAAGCAACCTCTTCCAAGAAAAAGTCCAAGGATAATTGCGTGTGGGTAAACCACCTAACAGTTCCTTGAAATTCAACATTGATGGCGTGGCGCGTGGCTGTCCTGGGCCATCTGGTATTGGAGGTGCATTACGGGATCATAATGGCTGTGCAAAAATCAATTTTCAAAACCACAGGGGAACTATGACTCAAATATGGCTAAGATCTTAGCCCATAAAAAGTCATTCTTTCTTTTTGTCGCTTCTTCCTGGAGTGCTATTCATTCTTTCATTATTGAATCAGACTCATCTAATACTGTTAAACGGGTTAATCATCCTTCCTCAGTTCCTTGGCGCTTCAAGGGAATTTCGAACCAAATTAATAGCTTGATGAAAAAATGTAGGTGCTGGTCTGTCATCCACACTTTGAGAGAGGCAAATCATCTTGCGGATTGATCAGCTAAATTGGCTGTGGATCGAACTTCTGACCGTCTCCAGGTTTTTGGCTAATTCTCGTGTTCCTGTTGTTGAATTTTCTGCGTTTCTCTTGCTTCCCTGCAGGTCTTTTTTGCTGCGATTCTGGTTGCTCAGTGGCTGGGGTTCTGTTTCTGCTTTCAGTTTTCATTGTCCTTCCGTGTTTGCTTTGTTTTATTTCTTTTTATTCTGGATTTGTTTTTTGTTGCCTCTATGTCTTAGGCAATTTTTCTTATTCTGTTTGGTTGTTCTGAATTTTCTTTGTGATGGAGTCCACTCCTCGGGTGACTCTGTTTTTCATCTATAATATCTTGCTATTCAAAAAATAAATCAATTAATTAACTTATATGAAATTCTTGCCTCTCTAGTGTTTTTTTATAGATAATTTTTTTCAAATCCTTCGTATGTATTCCAAATTAGAATTACTATGATCACTTCATCAAAGAATAATAATAATAATAATAATAATATCTCACTTAACTTTTTTAAAGTTATTTTTGTTAAAAAAAATCCTAATTATTGTTTAACATATATGAAATTGTTGACAGTCGGCTTTTCAAAAAAAATTTGTTGCTAGTCTAATTGTATTTTTTTAAGAAATAAAAGAATTCAAACTAAATTTTTTATATAACATATACATACACTTTTTATTGAGTCAAATATTGTCATACACCAACCCCAACCCCAAAGTCCAAGTCACACAGATAATGAATCATGACATGTTGCCTTAGGTTCAATTCTTTGTTCAATGGCGTGAAAAGTCAGCTGAAAATGACATCAAATAAAAATAAAGATGTATTAAAGAGGGCTTTATCATGTCAATTTTTAAGTATAAAAAGGGTTGTAGTGCTGCTAACTCTTCTTAGTTCATAAGAACACATCCTGTCTAATTTCTTAAAAAATGCAAAAGGTATCTATTTCTTGATCATCTCTGGTTTTACAGTCGACTTTCTCTTCATAGAGAGTATAAGTGCAACGAAAGGCTGTTAGCAAGGTACCGTCTTGTCTAAATTCATTTACCAGCTTAAGTATGATCTTTAACCCTAGCTTTAGCTCTAACTTATATAACTACTTATTTTTAATTTTTTGATCTTGGTTATATATAAGGCCTTCAAATTCTTTTATTAAATTTGTTCCTTTGATGACATAATTAAGTTGTTCTACATTATTTTAGGTGCCTCATCAACCAATACAAATTCTTTTGTGTTCTTCTTCAATGGCTGTTTCGATGGTCCAGGAGTCCTCTTCATCAATTTCTCGATATACTTATCATGTATTCTTGAGTTTTAGAGGTGTAGATACACGTAAGAACTTTACGGATCACCTTTACATGGCTTTAGTGCATTCAGGAATTCACACTTTTAGAGATGATGATGAAATTGAAAGAGGAGAGAACATAAGAGACGAAATTGAAAGAGCATTGCATGTGTCAGAAATGTCTATCATTATCTTCTCAAAGAATTATGCTTCATCAACATGGTGTCTTAATGAACTTGTCAAGATAATGGAACATAAGAAATTCTCCAAACACATCGTTTTGCCAATTTTCTATGACGTGAATCCGTCTCAAGTCAAGACGCAGACAGGGAGTTTTGCAGAAGCGTTTGCTAGACATGAAGAGAGCTTCAAGCATGAGATGGACATGGTACAAAGATGGAGGACTGCTTTAAGAGAAGTTGCGGATTTGGGAGGCATGCTTCTAGAAGATAGGTAAGCAAGCTTGAAACTATTTGATCCCTTCTTAAAAATTGCAATCCTACATATGCCCATAATTTCATGATAGTTTTTTCACTACGTGATTGAATATTTTAATGTTTCTTTGACTTGATAAAGGAATATTAAACTCCCAATTGAGGTTTAATTTCAAAGCATAAATCTTCTCTTCCTTAGCCTCGTACAGATGAACATTGAATTTCATTCTTGATTTTGATTTTTAGGGCCATCGAATATAACTAAAAGCACCAATCTAGTGAAAAATAATTTCTCAATCTACCTCATGGGTCATGAAATGATAGCCCCATTTTTTTTTAATTTCTCAAATTGTTGCTTTTCATATCTTAAGTTGACATTCCTATTATTGTTTCCTATATTACACATTAAATTTCACATGATCAAAAGGTTATAATGACTAGGGATAAAGATATAATTTTATTGAAACCAACACACTTTTCTTAAATTCTGTAATATTAAAAATAGAGACCAACAAAAAGAATTAAAAAAACATAAGAATGGCATAATAACCCGTACTTGATGGGTTTCGTCTTGCCCTAGCCTGATAGGAGTCTTTTTTTTAAAAAAAAAAAAAAAACTGGGGGCCGAAGTTGGTGGGGTCGAGTTTTACAATTAAAACATTAGGTCGAGGTTGGGGTCAGGTTTAGGGCGCCCACCTCGGGGTATAACAGAAAGCGTTTTATTTAATTTTATATTTATAGACATATGTATAGTATATTAATAAATTTATAAATTTATTATTTAGTATTAATTAGAGATATTATCTTAATAATATATTGGCGAGGGGTAGAAGTTTAACTGCCTTATCCCAAATGGTGGCTGCTGGATTTGTTTTGGGAGATGATAATTCTTGTAGATCTGGCTATCCCTAAACCCAGGAGCTAGTTTTTTTGGAGTTATTTTATTTCCGTTATAAAATAATAAAGTCCATAGTAATTTAAACTATGACAATTATAATAAAATTTGGAAAAAAAATGTAATAATATAATATATTTAAAAGTAATTAAGATGTAATTTACATTAACAATAAAAAAATTACATGAAAATAAAAGTAATATAATATAAAAAAACGGATTTTGAAGTAGAAGAGGTCGAATGCAGTTATATAGTTTTCTTCGTGCGAGGTTTGGTATTAAAGTTGATAACCCGGTGTCAAGGCGAAGCAGGTTTAGAATAAGAAAATATTGAGTTGGGTTGGGTTTGGAACAGACGATATCATTGCCATCTCTATTTTTTTTTTAGTGGTACCTTTCAAGATACAAATAAAGAAAGTAAATTCTTTTTTTTTAATGTGAAGAAAGTAACTTATTAAGTAAAATAGTTTATAAGATTTTTAGAAAAGTATACCTTAATATTTAACATACATTTAAAAATTTTAACATAGGTATGATGAGTTAAGATGAAATTAAAAATCACAATTATGTAAAAAAAAACAAACAAACAAGTTAAAAAGATTTTTACTCAATTTTCATGATGTCATTTGCTAAGTTATATATATATTTTGAAAAATGCTACGTTATATTTCAAATATATTAAAACTTATATATTTTAACATTTGTAGATATGAATCACAATTCATTCAAGATATTATTAAAAAAGTTCAAAATAAACTTCATCGCACCACTTTATATGTCCCTCCCTATTTAGTTGGAATAGATGCTCTTGCGGAGCACATTAATTGGTGGTTGAGAGATGGGTCAAATAAGGTTGGCATAGCAACAATTTGCGGAATTGGAGGGATTGGGAAGACAACCATTGCCAAACTTGTTTACAATCAGAATTTCCAAAGATTTGAAAGTTACAGTTTCCTTGCTGATGTTAGAGAGACTACTCAAGAACGCAATGGTCTGGTTCAATTGCAAAGACAGCTTATTTCAGATATCTTGAAGGGGAAAGCAAACAAAATATACAATTCAGATGATGGAATCACTAAGATCAAAGAAACTATATGCCATAGACGTGTGCTTCTTGTCCTAGACGATGTGGATGATTCAGAAAAAGTAACTGAAATAATTGGAGTGCAAATTCCTTTTCATCCAGGAAGTAAAATCATTGTAACTAGCAGGCATCAATGTCTACTGAGTGATCTTTTTATTAGGCAGATGTTTGATCTTGAAGCATCATCCAATTATGGAGACTTATGCAAGGTATTTGAAGTAAAAGAATTAGCTTTCAATGAATCACTTCAACTTTTTAATTGGTATGCCTTTGGACAGAATGATCCAATTGAAAGTTACATGGATTACACAAGGAGTATAGTGAAACATTGTGATGGGCTTCCATTAGCTCTTCAAGTTTTGGGTTCTTCTTTGTCTGGTAAAAGTATAAATGTGTGGAGAAGTGCATTAGAGAAATTGAAAGCAATCCCTCATAGCAAAATTCAGAAGATTCTACAAATAAGCTATGATTCCCTACAAGATGATCATGATAAAAATCTATTCCTTGACATAGCTTGTGTATTCATTGGGAAGGATAGAGATTACACAACTAAAATTCTAGATGGTTGTGATTACTATACAGTAATTGGTATAGAAAATCTCATAAATAGGTCTCTTTTGGTTGTTAATGGAAGAAACAAGCTGATGATGCATCAAATGATTAGAGATACAGCAAGGAACATTATTCGTCAAGAATCTTGACCTTGGGAAACGAAGCAGGTTATGGCATAAAGACGCATTTGATGCATTAAGAGAAAAAATTGTAAGAGAGACTTCATTTTCTTCTACTCTTTTTATTCAATTTTCTAATATCGTACTTTTTTAAACTAAAAAATTCTTTCTCCAACAGGGTACAAAAACAATCAAGTGCCTTACCATTAACTTACAAAGATTGCTGGAAGAGAAGTATGAAAAGACAACTGCAAATCATTCAAAAAATTCATTTCTCAAGTCAAATGAGGTCAATATAGAAACTGATGCATTTGCAAAGATGCAAAGACTTAAACTACTTCAACTGGATTATGTAAAACTTAAAGGAGACTACAGAGACTTCCCCAGGAGCTTAATATGGTTGTGTTGGCATGGATTTCCTCAAGAAAATCTTCCTAGAGATTTAGATATTTCTAGGCTAGTTGTTCTTGAGATGTGCAACAGTAGCCTCAAACGTGTTTGGAATAATACAAAGGTGTGATACTACTTAATTTCTCTTTACTTTTTGTGAAGCAAAAACAAAATTATAAGTCTAAGCGTTTTTTTCCTTTTCTACAGTACTTTCTTCCAAATTTGAAGATCCTTAATCTCAGTCACTCCCATGGCCTTCTCAAAATCCTTAACTTATCGGGTCTTCTTAGTCTTGAAAGGTTGATACTGAAAGATTGCATAAAGTTGATTGAGGTTGATCAATCCATTGGTGAGATAAAGACTCTTGCTGTTTTAAACCTTAAAGGTTGCAAAAGTCTTAGAAAACTTCCAAGGACAATTGGTTCATTTGAATCTTTGGAAGAACTTATTTTATCTGGTTGCTCAACATTTAATGATGCGCTTAAGGATTTGCAGAATATGAAATCATTGAGGGTGCTTAACTTAGATGGAACTGCTATATATGAATCCAATTCGTGGTTGTCTTGGTTATCACTGAAAAGAAGCAAAGAGTTGGGTTTCTTTTGGGCATTTTTACCATGTTCTTTGGTAAAGTTGAGTCTTGAAAGTTGCAGACTATCTGATGATGTTATGTCGATTGATTTGAGCTACTTACCTTCCTTGAAATCGTTAAATTTAAGTAGAAACCCGATTCATAGCCTTCCTGAGAGCATTATTCGCCTTACAAAGCTTGATGAACTTCTGCTGATTTGTTGCAAAGACCTCCAATGGCTTCCGAAGCTTCCAACGAGTGGCTTGGATTTGATAACGTCTCAATCATTGTCTGGGATTTCAAGTCTGCCATGCTTATTAAATTTGAAAAGGTGTATTGTCTTTGGTTGTGAAAAGCTAACAGAGGTTGAAGGCGTGTTCAAGTTGGAACCAGTTGAAAACTTCGAAGTGGAAAAGATCAAAAGCTTATTCAATATGGACTTGATCGGAAGCATTAAATTGAAAATTTATAACTATCTTACGGACACAAAAATGGTGGCTACAACCCAGGTATTTTCTCAATATACTAAAAATTTTTATTTTTTTATTATACATTATTTAGTGCTTTCCTAAATAATAATTTTAATGTCTCAGATATTTCATGATGGCGACATAACTAGCTGCTTTGTCTCTGGAAATGAGGTTCCAATCTTATTTGAGTCTCGCTCTAAAGGATCTAAAATTTCTTTTTCTTTGCCGCAAAATCCTGGTGAAAAAGTTTGTTGGTTAAAACTATGCATAGTATATTCTCTTGTTAGTGATGAGATATTTGAATTTCTACCATGTGTGGAAATTGTTAATGAGACCAAGAAGTTGGCGTGGTCTTATTTCTCAAGTTTCATTGGAATTCCTGAAACCAATAGTGACACAATCTTATGGCTAATCCATTGGCCAGTAATGGATTATCAATTGGAAAATGGCGATTTGGTGAGCTGCAAATTATCAACTTCTGGTTTCAACATAAGAGAATTTGGTGTTACATGTGTATCAGAAACCAAGGTTATGTATGAAGATAATACTCCACAATGCTCTCCAGGTATATATGATTGCACCTAATAGCATTTATAAGAACTTTTAATCTTTTTGACTTGACTTTGTATATCAATAGTTTCTTATATCTTGCTTTTTCATGGAAATTTTTTAAATTAATCTATGAATTTTTTAGATTAAAAAACTAAGTACGAGATATGTCAGTATGTCAGATCATTATCAATTATGACATGTTAGAATGTTACGTCAATGTCACATGATATAAAATGATAAATGTCATTTTGATTAACTCAATCTTTAGTTATAAAGCCTTATTTGACTCAAAATAAAAGGTAATGACTTATTTGACTCAAAATAAAAATATAAAGATTTGATAAATGCAATAAAAGTGTAAGGGTTTGTTTAAATTTTCTTAAATAGTTTAAAGATTTTTTTAGATATTATGATAAATGCAATAAAAGTGTAAGGGTTTGTTTAAATTTTCTTAAATAGTTTAAAGATTTTTTTAGATATTATGTCAAAAATATTTTTAATATTTAAATAATTAATAAGAAATAAATAGGCCTTATTGCCCTAGCTTAAGTTTTTGAATTGTTAATTGTGCTTGGTCTATCCTATAAACACCTATAGATGCTTACTTTATGTCAAAATATTTATAAATCACTTTAGGTTAACTATAGCCATAAATATAACAAGAAATAATGGTGATAGGATTGTTGGATTGCACCATGTTACAAGATATTGGTTTTTTTAGGGCCTACCTTGATGATATTATTATTTTGAAAAAAGGCACCTTGTGAGGGAACATGTCTTTATTTATAAGGTATAATTCAATCTTTGGTTCTTAAAGATGTGGAATTTAATTTTTTTCAAAAGAAGAAAAGATGTGAAATTTTTTCCCCTCGACATTAACCCCCTAATCAGAGTAGATTTTGTTTTCTTTGATGGTCAGTATAGAAGTCCCACAAACACAGCAATTTGTTAATGCTAGAGTTATTGGACTACATCAAATTACAAGATATTATCTATTTTGAGATCTGCTATTGCGATTTTGTTCTGTTGGGAAAAGGTATACCTTTACTTATAAGTCATGTATAATCTAGTCCTTGGTTCTTAAAAATGGGAGATCTTTCCCCTTTAACAAAGGATTTTCACTTATAATATTGTTCCTATTCTTATACATATGATCTAAAGCTACAAAAATGATATGTAGCACTTTCTCGTCTATTCTTGTCATTTTCCAATAATTTCAACCTAAGCCTTCTAAATTAATTGGGTCTCAAATTCTTAGCATTCTTTTAGTATATTAATATTAATTTTAAGTTGGATCCTAATCTAAAATTTAATTATTTTTTTTCATGCACCACTATACTATTGTGTCTTTAAGGGCTTTTTTTGTTGTATTTTTAAATTCAATTTTTTTATACACGAATACTCATGGAAATGCAATATTTGATTATTAAAATTGTATAATAACGACATATCTATTTTTTCTTTCAAAAAAAAAAACGACATATCTATTTTTCACATCTTTTAGAAAATGAACATATTTGGAGAAAGATTGAGTTAGTTAATGAAGAGTTACTCAAATTGGGCTCCAGTGGAAATATCAAAGTGCAAATTTACAATGATTTGGAAGAACCAAAAACGATTGCTTCCCCCAAGGTTTCCTTGATCTTCTTTCAAATATTTTTGGTTTATTATTCTTTTCTTTCTTTTTATAACTTATAATTAATTTAATATTTTACAGGTGTTATATGATTGTGGGATAATTAGCATTTATGATATAGATGGCTTTCGCGAGGGTCGTTACAACCATCATGCTGATGGAAATAAGATTTCATTTGTAGTGGCCCGAAGCCCTGGTCAACATATTGGCTATCTAAACTTGGGGGCCATTCTTCTTGACGAAGATGATAAAATATTTGATTTTTTATCACGTATTGAGATTGTCAACAAGACCAAAGATACTAAGTGGATCTATCATAAAAATTTCATCGGGATTCCTAAAGTCAAGAATAATGCTTTTTGGTTTAGTTCTTGGAGATTTATGGATGAATTGGAAGAAGGTGATCAAGTGAGTTGTACAGTATTTTCTGATTTATATGTAAAAGAATTGGCCATTGATCTCCTATATGAACCTGATGACGACCTTCAGCCTAAATCAAACTCTGCTTATCAACATTTGCAAGGTAATACTACACATTCTAGTTGGCTTTTTCGTCTTTTTTTATTTTTCTTGTTCAAGTCTCAAAGGACTCTTTATAGGATTCGGAGTTTAGACAAATTAGAGTAATTATATGTGGGATCTTGATGGAGCAAATAGGACAATTCATCTACTTCTTGTTGTAATTACAAGATTCATGCAGACAAATGGTTTTTGACATATCAATGCAAGAATTGTCATTGATAGCAAGGGTTTTTTGTTTTAATTTCATATCACCTCCATGATGTTATTTCTCTCTCCTTTCTTAGGGTCTTATGTATTACCATGCCTAAATCAACACCCCAAAATAAAAAGGATGAGCATGGTTTGGTTTGGGTTGGTTTTTCAATGGTAAATCTAAATCAAATTGAAAATTTTGGTTTTTATTTAAAAAATAAAACAAATCATATTATAATGAAAATCAAATTAAAATATAAAAATTCAGTTTGGTTAATTTAGGTTTTTTTTTTTTTTTGAATGGCATCGTATGTTATTAAAATGATAGAGCTTCATCAGCATATGAGAACTCTTCAATACAAGGCGCCATAAACAAAAACAGACAACAAATGGAAAACGTTCTCAAGACCAATGCAGACAATAAAAACAAGTGGAAAGTCATCAAAAGAAGACAGAAACAACAATAAGGGAACCCATAAGGAAAACAAAAAAAAAACTAAGCAAACACTTGAAGATGATCAGTTGAGTGATCCACAGCCAATTTGGCAAGTTTGTCTGCCAGGTGATTAGCCTTTCTTGATGTATGAATAACAGACCAATTCCTGATTTTATTCTTCAAACAATTGATATGGTTATGATCCCTTTAAATCTCCAAGGAACAGAAAATGGTTGGTTAACCCACAAATAGTATTAGATGAATCAGATTCAACAATGAGGGAATAAATAGAGCACCAAGAAAAAGCTACAAAAAGATAAAAAGCTTAGTTGATAGCAAGGATTTTCGCCATATTGGAATCACCATGGCCAAGCGGTTTGGAAAAGAGGATTTTAACATGTTCTTCATGATTATGCATTGCACCACCCATACCAGAAGGACTGGGGCAACCACGAGCAGCACCATCAATATTGAACTCCATAAAACCCATCGAAGGTTTACCTCGATCACACTTCTTCCTAGATTTTTGCTTGGAACATGGAGCATTAATACAAGTTGGCAAAGAAAACATCTCAGTAACAGAAGAATTAACCTGTGGCAATTTGGCTCTTATCCACCATCTCACTTTAAGCTTCACACTATAAAAAAAAAAAATCCTATTTCCAACAAAATTTTTCATTGGAAATAGGCTTTTTTCCGTTGGAAATTAACATTTCCAACTAATTTTCAATTGAAAATTCCGTTTGAAAATCTATAGATAAAAGTCTCATAAGTAATACTTTCCGTTAGAAATTCGTTGGAAATTTTCGACAAAAAATTTCATTGGAAAATTTTGAGATATGTGACAACCTAATTGGAAATTCGTTGAAAATTTCCAACGGGAAATCCGTTGGAAAAGACTAGTGGGAAACATTCCGTTGGAAATTTTCAACAGAATTTTCCGTTAGAAAATGTTTTCCAACAGAAAATTCTTGTGGAAATAATTTTCCAACGGAAAATTTGGATGATTAATGTCCCGTTGGAAAATTTTTTCCAACGGAAAATTCCGTTAGAAATAATTTTCCAACGAAAAATTTAGGTGATTAAAACTCCATTGTAAAATTATTTCCAACAGAAAAATCGGGTGATTAATTTTCCGTTGGAAAATTATTTCCAATGGAATTCCATTGGAAATTTCCAATGAAAAATTTCGTTGGAAATAATTTTCCAACGAAAAATATGATTTATATTTCCAACAGAATTTTCCGTTGGAAATTTAATTACCTATTCTATTGCTAATAATTTTTCAACCAATATTACCTGTTTTCATTTCAATGATAAATTACCAATTCCCATCCGCATTTTAGTATCAAAATATATAAAACAAATACACCTAAAAAATAGAGATTCATCACTTAATGCATCTAATTAATAATTACTTTAAACACACAATATATAAAAAAGTGAAATATATATGAATATAAAACATAACTATACTAAAAAGTATCCAAGTGTAGCACTGAAAAATATACATCAAGTTCATGGAATTTTGTGTTCTTACTTGTCAATGTTTTATCTTGAAGGTCTCGCATCTCCTTGTGTTGAACGCCCATTACTCATGAACATAGTTTCCATACATGCCATAAATTGACTCATGCTTTTCGCCATTGCATTCGTAATTTCTTCGCGTATTTCCCCACGTAATTCCTCACGTATCTTACCCAAATTTTCTAAAAGATTTTCTACTTTTTCTTTCAATGCAATTGCGGGACTGCTAACGTTTGAGTTGATAAGGCCACACGCAAACTTAGATGTTGATACATTGCTATGTGTTCTAGTAAGTAAAGCTGTAGCTGGCACCCGAGTACCAAACCCATAGACGTGAGTGCGTGTAGTCTTCATCCCTCCAATTGCTTTAGTCCATGCATGCGGATCGAATTCTGGCTGAAAAGATGAATCTTCACTGTACTTTTGCGATAGTACAGAATGATACATTTCCTACATACAAAAATATAAATACCATTAATATTCAACTAGATCATCAACTTTAAAGTAAAAGTAACAACTAATAAGTTTTTTTCTTACACTTGTAGACTTGGACTTGTTATCTATAAAATCACCATGGCCCCTTGAGCGCTTATGAGTGCGGTTGAACACTTCCAATAAGCTAACATCTCGTTTCATCTCAATTGCCTGCATTTATTTACAACCTTTTATATACTCAATCATAATCAATATATATATATATATATAAATAACCTGGAACAAAAAACCAAAGTGAATGTACTAAACATAAAATTTAAGTGGGAGAGATGGGAAACCAAGCATATAAATTCGAAGTAAGATTAATTCATACCATCCTTTTTGCATGAACCACAGATGGAACTAAATCGGCTGTGTGCTTTGGGATGCTTCCTTCTTTTGGCATTAAACGATTTTCCCTTGCTTTTCTCGATTTGTTTTGCCACTCTTCTATACCCCACATCATATCGATTAGGGTACCCCAAATTTCATTTGTGATCTATTCCCTTAACATGCCTTTGTAATCCCTAATGTTGTTTGTTTTATCTTCTATCATTGCTTTATGCCTTTATTCTAAAAGCATGTCTTTTAATTGATCGGCACAAATTTTTTCCCATATGCGTCGAACCAAAACATTTTGATTTGCAAACCAAACACATTTTTCCTTCAACAAAATAATAGCGTAATTAAAAAAATTTATACAAATTTATTGAAAACAAAAACTTATAATTTAAATGAACAACAAACATAATGCCTTAAATTTATGAAACATTAACTCCTTTATATCATTAGGGACTTTCCTCTATGTCGATCATGGGCCATTGAATTGATTTTTTATAATCCTTGTTATTATAGTAGTGACGCCTCGCTCGAAAAAAGTACTTGCAAAATATGTTTAAAAAAATTCTAATATATTAAAATTTATCACAAATATAACAATTTCATTAACAAATATAACAAATATAACAATATAACATATCTCTTCCCAATAGGAGTTATGCACAATCTGTCTGATGGGTCTACAAGAGTCTGTAATCCTACACTAGGCCCCCTACCTTTTGACCTTGCGGATGTATCATCTACATTTGTACCTAAATCAATAGATGGGGATCTTCGCAAATCATGAGTAGATGTCTTATTTTTACTTGCTCTGCGGATGCCCCCAACAATGTTGGTGTCTCATATGGCACATCATGATACTCCTGCTGCATCTGTTGTTGAATGGATAGATGAGCAAAGGCAGCAACACTTGTAGGCAAAGACATACTTCCAGAGGCATTTGTTGACGTAGGTCTTGGTTTTGAATGCTTCCCTTTCACCATCGTTCCTGTAATATTTTTTTGTTAAAATCCCAACAAAATTTATTAATATACAAACGTATTCAAATCATCAATTTCCGTACAATCAAAGCTGCTATTATATAGGTTTACTTTCAACATTTATAAATATTAACTTTCAGCTCAATTGTATATCATGTCCAAATCCTTTAATATTATAACATTAAAGTTAAACAACAATGTTAAAAAAATATATGAAACCATTATCTTATATGCCTACCATCATCAATTACTGCCAGAATAAGCAAACTCATTTTCTTCATTATTATTACTATCATTATTAAAAGTTTCACAATCGTCGTTTTCAAGTTGATTTTCATCTTCATCTTCATTTTCATCTATTTCCATGTCATCTTCTTCATCCTCATCTCTTTGCATGTCATCCTCTTCATCCTCAATCAAAACATCAACCTTTTCATAATCACCACGTGATAAACTTGTAAAATTATCAACTTTTTCTTCTGCCGTACCAATAATTGAAGTAAACACATATTCTTGGTATACTCCTTCATTCAAATCACTTTCATTTTCTCTATCACCAATACTAGTAATGTGAAATATACTCATAGATTTTGTTTTAAATACTACCCACCAATCATGACGATCTCTTTTGTTTTATGGATAACTACTATAATAAACTTGGTGAGCTTGTGCAGCTAAAACAAATGGCTCATTAGTGGCAAGTATTGAGTTATAGTTAATTTCAACAAGACCATGCACTAGATCAACCTTAATCCCTTTTTCAATGTCAAACTAATGACACTTAAATAGCACAACTCTGTTTCCAATACCAAAATACTCCAACTCGATTATGTCCACTAAAAGACCATAAAAGTCACGCTAATGATCATTGTAAAAACTCCATTTTATGCAAACCCCACTATTCATTGTCTTACGATTTTGATCGTAATCTAGGGTGTGAAAGTGGAACCCATTAACAAAGTATCATTTGTAACACCTTATCATACGTCATGGACCATGAGAGATTTCAATTATACGTGGGTCAATTTCATCTTTACGTTGTGCAACCTGTGAACATTACATACAATTTGTTAAATTAATAATTACATAATTAATGCCTCAATGTTATCAAAATTTTACTTCTAATTTCGTTGCACTTACAAAATTTTTAAACCATTTCACGAATCGTGCATCACATACTTTCTCCAATTCTTCTTCCGCTATATCCACAAAATCTCCCTTAACAGTTTCATCAAATATCCTATCATTATATCCATAACTTTGTGATTACTTTCATTCTTATGATCAATCATTACCAATTATGGCATAGTGGAACTTACTTTATATATGGGAGCATCTCTTCACAATTCAATAAAACATATAACTCAGCAGCATAAAACTCATCCTCATCTAAAAATTGAGATTTATCTAAGGGACCAAAAACTCGCCCAGGGTGAGTGAAAATTGAAAGACGGCCCTGAGAATCCACCTTTCCCCCATCATCATTACGTGGCACTCTATTTACTCTTGTTCGCACAATAATTTCAAAATACCATGAGCAAAACGAGGATACTTCCTAGATAATATAAGCCTCACAAATAGATCTTTCAACAAAGGCTTGATTTTTTACTTTCTTCTTCAAATGTTGTAGAAACCTAAAAATCACAATATTCATCAAACTTATACAGTACTTTAAACTCTTATAATTAAGTATATGAAAACAAATAATAATTATAGTACCTTTCAAATGGATACATCCAGCAATACTGGACAAGTCCACCAACCTTCGCCTTGTAAGGTAAATGTATCGGGAAATGCTCCATAGAGTCAAAAAAACCAAGAGGAAAGATCTTTTCTAGTTTACATATAGTTTCACATATTTTTCCTTGCAATGTGTTCATATGATCTACAGGTATTTCAGTTGCACACATATCCCTAAAAAAGTGAGAAATCTTAGTAATCGCTTCTCAAATTGAGTGAGGCACCATATCACGAAAGACAATTGGGAGCAGTCTTTGAAAAAATACATGACAGTCATGACTTTTCATCCCATAAAATTTACAATCAATCTCATTAACACACCGAGAAATGTTTGACGCAAACCCATAAGGTAATCTCAATTGTTTAACCCAAGCACAAACATTTCTTATTTCTTCTTTATTTAACGTGTATGCAGCCTTAGGCTTGTAAATTTTTCTATTATGTTCCACAAATTCCAACTCTAGCCGCTTGCAATACACCTTCAAATATTATCATGCCTTTAAGTTATCTTTTGTCTTTCCCTTAACATCCATCATTGTGTTGAATATATTCTCGAAAACATTACGTTCAATATGCATCACATCTAAATTGTGACGAATAAGAAGCGTATGCTAATAAGGTAGTTCCCAAAATATACTTTTTTTCACCCAATTATAACTTACACCATAACCCGAAATCTTCTGCACACCACATTTTGTTCCAAATGGGAGATGAGGAAGTGAATTCAAACATGACAAAATTTCCTCACCTGATAATCGAGAAAATAGTAAGTCATTTTCTACTCTTTTTTTTCATAAATTTGTCTCTCTGCCTCCTAAAAGGATGATTAGCTCGCAAGAATTGCCGATGACAATAAAAAAAAACAAGGTTTCCTATCATTATCCAAGATGAAAGATTTAGAATGTTCCATGCAACATGGACATGATAATCGTCCATGAGTACTCTACCCTGACAACATACCGTAAGTAGGAAAATCATTAATTGTCCATAATAATGTTGCCCTTAGATGAAAATTTTGTTTCCTATATGCATCATACGTGACAGCACCCTGGGTCCACAGTATTATCAACTCATCTATCAAAGGCCTCAAGAAAATATCAATATTTTGACTTGGATTTTTCTTCCCCGGAATAACCATATTAAGAAAATATATTGTTGTTTCATACACATCCATGGGGACAAATTATGCACGCAAATCATTACTGACCAAACAGAATAAGGATTCGTATTCAATCCAAATGGATTGAAACCATCAGCACATAACCCTAGTCTGACAGTTCTATATTCCATTGCAAATAACTCATGTGTCTTGTTGAAGTGTTGCCAAGCCTCACCATCAATAGGGTGTCTAACGAATCTATCATGGCTTTGGTGGTGCGTATGCCCATCATATGTTCAACAATTTTGCATGACATATTGTGAGACCTTGTCAAGCTTGATTAAAAGACGGTATTGTATCGAGTGGTACAACTAAGTTAAATCGAGCCTTGAACTAGTTCAAATAGAAATTCTAAGAGGAATTTGAAAATTTTGAAACCCACAAAATGGCTTAGAATAGTGATTCGGAGTTGAAGGTCCAATTTGGAGTCAATTGAGAAAATTGACCGATTAGGGACAAAACGGTCATTTTACCATTTGATGATTTAATGGAGATTTTTAGCCAAGATTTGGTCACATTGGACCAAAAATAATTATATGAAATAAAATTAAGATTATTGGAGTATAAAATGATATTTAGCAGTGAAAAATTGTGATTCTCGGTATTTTTGGAGCACAAGGGTAAAATGGTAATTTTACAACTAAAGGACTAAATGGGAATTTTTTTGAAAAGCTTTTTGCCCCATTTGGTTAATATTGATCAATATTAGTGTAATTTGAGGTTAGAAAGTGAAAATAATGTGATTCCGATACATTTCGAAGTATAATGGCAAAATCATAATTTTTTCATCCCGAGGGCAAATCGATAAATTTTTCACCCCAGCACTTGTCAAGACCAAGGGATTTTATTCCTCCTGGGAATTGATAAATATGGAATTTATTTGTGGTGGAAAAATTAGAATAAAAGTCAAAAAGTTAAAAAAATGGACTAATGGCATTTTGCCATGTGGCAAGCCATTTATTTTATGATTAAACTAATAAAATCAACACATAACCCTCACTTTCTCTCATCAAATTCGGCACAAACCTGCAGCAAAGGAAAACAAAAGAGAAAAAGGAGAAAAACAAGCCAAAAATTCAAGGAATTTCAAAGTTTTTCAAGATTCAAGCCAAACAAAAGTGAGATTTCCTTAGATCTACTTTAAACCTAGCTTACCCATGCTTTTGTTCTTAATTTCCATGGTTGAGTCTTGAGTTATCATGATGAATTCAATTCTGAAAAATGGGTATGGAAGAGAAATTAAGGTTGAATTGGCTTGATTTTAGACTATGTTGATGTTTAAAGGTAGTTAGCCACGTTTAGGAAGAAAATTATGGAAGAAAATTATGTACTCTATAAAAATCCATTTTAGCCGAATATTCAAGGGAGAAATTGATGCCCAATTTGTGACATTTCAAGGTACTTAGATAGTGTTTGATAATTAGTAGTGTTATAAATTAAATTGGAAGAATTGGATATGAAAATTTAGCAAGAAAGTGAATTGTTCACCTATGTGGCTGAATATGAGGAGTGATAATTTGATGATGAATTGATTTCATTTTTAGGTGAAATCTTGTGTTATTTGGTTAAAAATAAATGGTTTGAAAAATGAGAATCAAGCTTGAACAATTTGATTATTGGTGAACCCTTCAATGGCCGAATTTAGTATATGGAGTGTTGATGATAAACTTTATTTTATTTCAAGTGAATTAAATGGGAAATTAAAGATTTATGGTGAGAAAATTAAGCTTGAGAAATTATAATATTAGTGCACCCTATGTACTGAATTTTCCTTGGAAAATATGAGAGTGATTTTGGTCATATTTTGAGTTAATTAAAATGGAGTTTGATGATTAGGAATATTGGAAGAAAAAAATGGGATTATTTGGAATTAAATTTGATGCATTGGCCAATTAATCGGGTAATCGACCGAATTAGGTCAACACCACGTTTAAGCGATTGACCGAGTATTCTATGCATTCGTATAGAAATTAGGTTAATTTTATACCTAATCAACACTAATATAGTAATTAAATTATTGTGCTATTTGTCAAGGTGGTGAGATTTCTAATAAAGGCAAGAAAATCGCACTCGAGGATTAGCAGTCGAAGTGCTCAAATTTGATTTCCGAAAACCTATGAGTGAATTTGCATTTCAAATTATTTTGGGAAATGCATGTGTATTGAAATGGATAATCTAAATGATTTTATCCAAATTTTCTTAAAATACGTGCCGAGGAACAAGCCCTTGATAAAAATGTTTTGATGTGTGAATTGTGATATACATAAGGGCATGAATTCATGTGCTCCTATAATATGTTGCTATATATGTCTAGATGTGTGATATGTATTGACAAATAATAATGTGTGATAATTATAACCATACATGTGAACGATGTGGGGAAACACATGTCAGCGATGATGGGTGCAGAGATATGGAGAATGATATTGCTTGTGCACGATGTGGGGGGCTGCACACGATAAATCCATATATGTGCACGAAGTGGGGGGATGCACACGATAAATCTAGATATATGCACGATATGGGAGGATGCACACGATAACTCCAGCTATGTGCGCGATGTGGGGGTTGCACATAAGCTGGTGAGATAGTTATGAATGAGGATATTGTATATGCACGATGTGGGGGGATGTACATGATAACTCCAGCTATGTGTGCGATGTGGGGGTTGCACATGAGCTGGTGAGATAGTGGTGGTATTTGTGTTTATATATGTGTTTATATATGCTTATGCGAGTAAAGAGTGGACTAGATTGAAAGAAAAAAAAATAAAAGAAAATGTGTGGTGTATGTAATCGTGTGTGATTTTTATCTATGTGTAAATATGCGGTATATATAGTTGCTCTTAATTTTATGTGTATATGTGTGATTGTATGGTATGCGAATTGTTTGAAATTGAAAAAAAGGGTTTAACATGAAACCCTCGTTTTGTGACGGTTTGTAAACAACCGTCGGATTTACTACTGTGATAAAAAGATCGGTGTAAATTCAAAGATGTTTAATTCTTGAATGCGTAATAAATTTATGGGTAAAGGAAAAAGGGTTTGGAATAGTAGTTAGATGAAAATGACCTTATTTTCAACCGGTGCATCATGATTGTCAAATTTCCTGGTTGAGAATGCTTGTTCCCTTATAATATTCACTCACTGAGTTTCGTACTCACGTTTTATAAAAATTCATGTTTTCAGATCAGGAAACTATTGGATCCTAGATCGAGGAGTTCCCATAGTACATCTCCTAGGTATATGTCTGGCATTCGATAGTGATCCTTTTTATTGTAAATGTCTCCGCTGGAAGTCATGGGTCCTTTTGTATTATGAATATAATCTAACTATGTGAATATGTGTATGCAATGTAAATTGCTAAATACATGACTGGTATAGTGCATGTATATTTTATTGATAATGCCATTGTTAATTGGCTTTGTGTGCACACTGGGTGCATTACGTGTGTATGCATCACATAGTCGTACAATAAGTAAAGTAAATGGATATACTTGCTTGGACTTAGTGAGCTATGCTCATTGAGCTCATGCGCCGATCATGGCCCAAAAAATTGGGTCGTGACACATATAAAGCCGTTGAAGCCTGGGTATAAGTGGCAAGTAACGCAAAATCTTGTAAGGTTTCTTCTTCTGCCTACTCACACTTGAATTCCTCAGTTTATACCTAGGATGCCCACATACCATACAATACTCCAAATTAGCAGTTTCCTCGTAAAATAACATGCAATTGTTTTTGCAAGCATGAATTTTGATATATCCCAATCCAAGTTTTGCTACCTTTCTTTTCATTCTATAAAAGTCGGTTGGTAAATTTTCATCCGATGGCAACATATTCTTGATTATCTCCAACTGTCTATCAAAACATGATTCACTCAAATTGTACTTTGACTTAACATTTAAAAGTTGTGACAGAGTTGAAAGCGTTGTGTGCTTTATGCAACTTGACCACAAAGGTTCCTCCGTATTGCTTAACAAAGAGTAAAAGGTAGATGCATTTGGATTTGGATCTTCTTCCACAAAAGTTGACTCATTTTCATAACCATCGTTGAAAGCAACTTCCAGACCCATAGCATCCCTAACCATTCTAGCATATGGATTTTCTATTTCCTCATCATATGTAGGTTCTCCATATTCATCATGTTCGTCATTGATAGCATTGGGTTGAACTCTATCTCTATTTCTTGATGATTATCCAACATCATGTTCCTCATGTAAAGTCCAAATTGTATAAGCACCAGTAAAACCCCTGTTGAGGATATGCTATGTTACCTGATCGGAATCTAGAAACTTGTTGTTACTACATCTTTTGCAAGGGCATCTAATTTTATTCCCCCACATAAATGTAGGATTAGAATGTGCAAAATTAATGAATTCTTCAACTCCATTTACAAATTCTTCTGTAATGTATCCATTAAAAGTTAAACGACAGTTCATCTAAGAGCGGTCTCTCGTCATTTTCTAATCCTAAGTGTCATAGAATATAACAGTCAAGAGTAATTTCCACTGTTGTTAACAATAAAATTTGTTAACAATGACATTCCAATATATTTTTAAAATATATATCTTAAAAATTAATAACAACTGAAGATAGTATCTATGATTCCATACAGGAATTAAAAAAAGAACAAGATGGTAAATAAATGTAACTTTATAAATAATTAGATAAATTCATGTTAAGGAGCTTATCTATGTATTAATAATTCCAAAATTCATATAAAGTAATGTGACTGAGAAATGACAAAAACTATTTGGCTTGTAATTTTAGACTCCTTGTTAAGCACTATGAATTCTACATGAACTCATAAACCCTTTTTTACCCTAAAATTAATCACAATTCCAACATTATAATGTTCAGGATTGGACCCCAAATGTTTAGTGACAAATCTATCTCATGCTTTTACTTTGGATTAGTCAAAAAACTTAATAAAATTTTAGATCTATCTCAAGCTTTTACAATTAATAGCATAATGTTACAAGTTTCTTAAACTAGACAAAAATTAGATATATTCATAGTTGGATTTAGATTAATTTGATTACAAATTAACTTAAATTTGGGGTTGACCCTTTACACATATGAAATATAATATTCTTTCATTCTTGGGTTTTGGTTGAAAGTGTAAGATCCTTTAAATAAATAAAATATAATCTTCTTATTTTTATTGTACATTTTTTAATTCAAATAACAATGACCCAAGCATTATTTGCTTTATGGAATTATTGACTAAACCTTTTTTTATTTTTTTAATTTATTATTTAATAAATAATAATTTCCAATAATATATCAATCCAAAATTGTAAAATATTGACAAGTTTTTATATTTGGGAATGAAAAAATCATATTTTACTAAACGATGGGATGTACAGGGGGAAGGAACACATATATTAGTTTTATACAAGGAGAATGATCAAAGGCTCTTTGTATGACCCAATTTGACATACTATGGTTATCCAGCAGTGACGAGGTTGAAATTAAGTAACCGTCTTTCTTAATGAACGCCACTTATCGCTTATCTAAACTTTTCAAAATTTAATTTTCAATCATTGGTGGCATATAATTGACTATCTATACTTTAACGTAAATAACAAAAAACATCAATATGAAAATAAGAATTTTCTTCACTCTTATCTTAAAAGAATAAAATGGAATACAAAAATCGAATTTAACGTTGAAAAGAGAGAAGCCCGAAGCTTTGATGCTCAGATGCCGAAAACCAACTTTGAAGAGTAAAAAGTTTTACAGATTCCTACAATTGTTGAATATTTAAAAAAAATCTTAATGAAAACGTTAAATACAAGGGAATTAATTGTGGAAATACCAAGTTCGAATTGAAAATGCTACAGATATATGAAACTAATTTCTCATCATGTCTATTTTCTTTAGAAATATAATGTTATTACTACTATTACTATATATAGTCTGATTCCCACAAACCAAAGCAAACACGCAATTTCCAACATGTCAAAAAAATATATGAGAAATTCCTATTTTACACCAAAATAAATATCCTGTAGCTGCTTCTTAATTTCCATGGAAACTACTAAGTTAGTAGACAAAGCTGGCAGTAATGAAAAGTTATAGAAGAAACCAACATATTTGCCTATAAGGTTACATATAATTGAAGCAGATACAAAAATCACCATGACATTATGCCTAAAATAATCATGATATCAAGAATCGAAGCAAAACCAATTATTTAACGCCCTTTTATCTAGCTATTTGATGGTTATTGAAGAAGTTAATTATGAGAATTATACTGATATTTCAGTAGCACTTGTCAATATTATGGTATATGCCTATTAATTTTCAATTAAGGTTTTAATGATCTGTCCTAACTATATGTATGTTCAGGATGGACAGACAACAAAACAAAGGTTAATCCGCAAAAGACTGATCAGTTGACAAGCATAAAAAAATTTCATTCACCTGATCCATCCATAACCATCAACATATCTGATAATTTCCATTGAAGCTTACCTTAAATCGGGTGGATCTTAACCCGAAAGCTGCGTTGATTAACTTAATCAAACTCTTTAACCGTGAAACCCAAATTTCTATAACAAAATGGAAGAGTATGTTAGGAACTTTAGTTAAAAGAAGAGCAGCCAAAAATAGGACAAAATTGCACAAAACTTTACTTAATTGGGAAAAAAAATTACTACAATAAAATGATCTCTTCAATCTCAAAATGTACTGCTTCAATGTTGACATACCGCGAAGCAGGGAGAAAAGATAGGATTTGTTTTTGGAGAAAACAGAACAAAATTAGCTTCACAACAAAAAAAATGGAGAGTGTCAGACTGGTACAGAGATACAATGAAAGAGGGAAATGAGGAAGAGAAAAGGAAAAAAGACCCTAAACCCACGAAGACGAGAAAGATAGATTTAGTCGCAGGCAGTGAGATCTGTCGACGCTCAACTAGCAAGGCGAGGAAGACTAGTTGAACGACAAGAAAAAAGTAGATTCAATGAGGGATCGCCAGTGACAAGGGAGAGATGACACGGAAGCTGGAAGCGTTTTTAGAAAGAAAAGAAGAGCCGGATAGGTAGAAAGAGAAAATTGAAGAGAGAAATATGGGAGAGAGGAGAAAAATTTGCTTTTATACTTAGGATTTGTAGGCTCAAAACTACGTCGTTTTTGATGAACCAAATATCCCTTCCTATTATTTCCAACGGCGTCGTTTTGCCCTATAGATTTGAACAGCGCATTATTGGGAACAGATCTTGGGCCAACATATTAACTTTGGGTCAGTCTGATCCAATCAAGTAAAAGATTTAAGTCATGACCCAAACACAAAAAGGAATTTATTATTTTTTATTAATAAATTATATTTTTTTATATTACTCAATATAAAACATAATGTTTATTACTAAATTTATTGTATACATATATATACATGACACAAATTATATGTTATATTTTAACAATTATACAAAATTTATATAATTAGTTATCAATATAATTTTATAAAAAGTATGATAAAAAAACTAATAAAATTAATAACCCTAATCATCTAAATGAAATTTACTATAATCTTACATATAAAACATATTAATATATATGTAGGATATAACATATATCTCATATACTGTGAGACCTTGTCTAATTTGTTAAAAAGCCGGTATTGTACCTAATGGTACAATTAAGTCAAATCGAGCTTCAAACTAGTTTAATAGAAATTCTAAGAGGAATTTCAAAATTTTGAGACCCACAGAATAGCTTAAAATAGTGATTCAGAGTTCAAGGTCCAGTTTGGAGTCAATCGGGAAAATTGACCGGTTAGGGACAAAACGGTCATTTTTTCATTTGTTGATTTATGGAGATTTTTAACCAAGATTTGATCACATTGGACTAAAAATAATTATATGACATACAATTATGATTATGGGATCATAAAATGATGTTTAGCAGTGTAAAATGGTGATTCCCGGTGTTTTTGGAGCATAGGGGCAAAATGGTAATTTTACCACCAGAGTACTAAACATGAATTTTTGAAAGGATTTTGTCCCATTTGGTTAATATGGATTAATATTAGTTTTATTTGAGGTTGGACAGTGAAAATAATGAAATTTCGGTACATTTCGGAATATAGGGGCAAAATCGTAATTTTACCATCCCGGGGGCAAAACCGTAATTTTCCACTACCAAAATAAATTTTTTCAGCCATGATCATCTTTGGATCAGATTTGGACTTGATTAATCAAGTGGTGGAAAAAGAATGAGAAGAAAAGTAAAAAAAGTAAAGAAAAATGAGCTAATGGCATAATGCCATGTGGCAACTTGTTTATTTTATTATAAAGGCCATAAAAATCAGCCTCAACCCTCATTTTCTCTCTCTAATTTCGGCTCACATCAGAATTGAGGGGAAAGAAAGAAGAACAAAGGGGAAAAACATAAAACCTAGGTGAAAATTTAAGACAAAGTGTGATTTCAAGGAGAAATCAAGTGAAAAAGGTAATAAATCTTCACTTTGACTTATGATCTACAATATATATGCTTTTGTTCTTGAATTCCATGGTTAAATATTGAGATATCATGATGAAAGGAATTCTGAAAAATGGGTATGAATAGGGATTTGATGTTGGATTGGATTGAATTTAGACTATGCTAGTGTTTAGAGGTAGTTAAGCATGATTATGAACAAAAATGGAAGAAAGAAATTGAATTGCATGGTTGTTCTTCATTAGGCCGAACCTAGGGTGGAGAATGCATGAGGAAATTGGTTCATTTCAAATGAAATGATTTCATTTGAAATGAAAGAAATTAGAAAATGACAAATTCAAGTGAAAAATGTAGTAGAAAAATTTTCAGTGCTAATGCATTGCATTGGCCGAATTTTTTCATAAAGAAATGGAAAAGGTTGAATGCTGAAATTGGCATTTATTAAATGGTTTGTGGTGAATTAAGGTATTAGAAAAAGAATTGTGCAATTTGGAATCAAATCACGCTTATTGGCCAATCTATCGGCTGAGCGGTTGAAATTAGGCAATATCGCGTTAAAGCGATAATCGGACGCATTTTTGCCTTTGCGTATCATACGTTAGCAATTTAAATTAGTTTATATTAGTTTGGGGGTAATATAGTAAATTTCTTAATTTTATTCTGTGTTAAGGTGGTGAGAAGTCCGAGAAAGGCAAAGGAATCGTGATTGAGGACTATTAATCCGAGTGCATTCAGATTTGTGAGACGGTGAGTGAACTTGCATTTCAAATTATTTGGAGAATGCACACTGTATTGAAATAGATGATTAAATGATTTATTGAAAGTTTTTAAAAATACGTGCCGGGAACAAGCCTCTGATAAAAAAATGATTTTATGTGATGAAATTATGTGGTATGCATGAAGGCATGAAATTATGTGTTCTTATAACATGTTGTCACATATGTGTGAATATGTGTGATGTATTGACATGTGATATTGTTGATATATATATGTAAATGTACATGTACGTGATGTGGGGAAAAGCTCATGTCGGTGAAATCGGATGTGGAAAATATGGTTTGTGCACGATGTGGGGGGATGCACACTGTAACTCCAGCTATGTGCGCAATGTGGGGGTTGCACATGAGCTGGTGAGATAGTGGTGATATTGTTTGTGCACGATGTGGGGGGATGCACACTGTAACTCCAGCTATGTGCACGATGTGGGGGGATGCACATGAGCTGGTGAGATTGGGGGATATTGTTAGTGCACGAGGTGCACATGATAACTCCAGCTATGTGCGCGATGTGGGGGTTGTACATGAGCTGGTGAGATTGAGTAATATTGTTAGTGCACGAGGTGCACATTGTAACTCCAACTATGTGCACGATGTGGAGGGATGCACATGAGCTGGTGAGATTGAGTAATATTGTTAGTGCACAAGATGCACATGATAACCCCGGTTATGTGCACGATGTGGGGGGATGCACATGAGCTGGTGAGATAGTGGGATATTGTATTTATCTATGTGCATATGTATGAAATTGATTATTCCTTCATTATAAATTAAATTGAAGTGAGGGGAAGGGTTTGATAATAAATTGGATCAAAATGAATGTGTTCCAAACGTTTGCATCATATTTTTAACCCTTCCTGATATTATGGCTTGTTCCTATCTAATGTTTGCTCACTGAGTTTCGTACTCACCGTTTTCAAAAAATTCATGTTTTCAAATCAGGAGATTGTAGATTCCTAGATCGCGGGATCACTATAGTTCATCTCCTGGTAGGTGTCCGGCATTCAATAGCTGCCCGTTTTTATTGTAAATGTCTCCGCTGGAAGTCGTGGTGTTTATTGTATTGTGAATACAATCTAATTATGTGAATATGTGTAAGCAATGTGAATTGCTAAATACATGACTGATATAGTGCATGTATATTAATGTCGATAATGCCATTGTGAATTGGCTGTGTTCACACTCGGGAAAAGGTGTGTGTGTGTGTGTATGTGTGATTGGATATGCCATTGTTAATTGGCATTGTATGCACACTGAGTGCATTACGTGTGGATGCCTTACACGAGCATGTATGGAATAAAGTAAGTGAAAATAGGCTTGCTTGGGCTTAGTGAGCTATGCTCATTAGGTCCTTGCGCCGGTCATGGACCAAGAAATTGGGTCGTGACATATACATACATATATATATATATATTAACTTATAAAGTTATATCAATTAAAAAATATAACTTGTACTTTCAGTTTAATATAATAGGTCACATATATAGATTTTTGTTTTAATAATGGAGGTTTATCTATATATATATATATTCTATACCTATTAATATAATTTGTATAGATATATATAATAATTTAAAATATTTTAAATCTATTATATTAATAAGTTTATTATAAATATCTATCTTATTACTTAAAACGTACATAAAGTAACTAATTATAATTTTCAATATAGTAATTAATTACAAAACAAATGTACATAAAGTGTTATTATTTTTTGTTTAATTGATTATTATATTTTATCATGTATTTTTATAAAATTAAAATGGTTTTATTTTCTTCTTTTTATTAATTTTCTAATGGTATAAAATTAACTAATTTGGTATTATTAATTTATAATGTATGAATCAATAAAGTTTAAAAAAATATTCATAATTAATTCAAGCAAAACATACTTCAACTTTAAAATTGGCATAAACTTGGATATGTATGTATTTGCTTTGATTAATATCTATTTTTTATAAAATACTAATAAATTTTATAAAAAGTATAAAATATTGTTAGAAAAAATTATCTATTTCTATTACCAACGGAAAAATTTCGTTGGAAATTTCCGTTGCTAAAAATTGTTTCCAATGGAAATTTCCGTTGGAAACTTTACCAGACTTTCTAATTTTTTTTCTTTCAATTTCCAATGAATTTCCAACAGAAATTTTTTCGTTGGAAAATTCTAACAGATTTCCATTGGAAATTCTGTTGGAAATGGTGGTATATTATTCTTTTTTGTGACAAAATTTTTTCCAACGGATTTCCAACAGAAAAATTCCACTGAAAATCCGTTGGAAAAAGCAGTTGAAATATTCCAACAAATTTCGTTGGAAATCCATTGGAAACACCATGTTTTTTTGTAGTGTCACAATATCAAAAATGTACCTATGATCCCAAAGATTATGTTTGTTTTGTACTAGTGAGCTAGAGAATGAAGAACTCGAGCAATGAAGAAGTTTCCAAAAAAGAAGCTAAGTGACAACTGAATTATTATTCAAGTCAAGGAGCAGTTACATGTATTTATACAAGGCTACCGCTGGCTGTCAAGAAAGGAAAAATAAAAAAAATAAAAGAAATCTACTACAACAAAATAAATATTTACCTATTTACAAATTGATCACATGTAGATTGATACACGTGTAACTACCATATTCAACATGTCACGACCTGGAACCACCCTCGAGTCCGTGACAACCGCCGCGATGTCCCGATATGCACTCATCCCCCGAGTACCATATCGAGACCTCGCAAGGCTCTCGTACCAGTCTTTCCAACCCCCCTTTGAGTTTCTGTTTATTAATTTCATACTTTAAAACATTTCGTCCCTTTTCGAACCAAAACAGGGAAAAAGACGAAAATTACTACACAGGGGCGTTTCGGTCATTTTTCGTCAAAAATTTCAAAATTTGGAAAAAATGTTACTTATGCGTAAAGATTTCATAAATTGAAGTCGGAATTGAAATCGGATATCTAAAACATGAAATTTAAGTGAAATTATATTTGATGGAATAAAATAATAATATTTCATAAAATATAATATTTTCTTATAAAACAATTTTTATATAGATATCCGAATATAATTTTTACAACGTAAAAACAAAATATATTATTACATATAGTAATACAGATAACTGAAGTATAAAATTTAATTTACAATGCTTAGTGGGCCCAAAATAGAGAAATATAGACTAGGAGATGAACCTGTGCACAGAAGGTTATCTCTTTAAACCTTTTCCTCGACAAAATCCTCTATCTACAACTGTCTATGAGCCTGAAATGGGGAAATTGAGGGGTGAGTTTTACAACCCAGTGAGTCAGATAAATACCATCCACGACATCTAAAGTCGAGTAGATGGAGACAATATAAATAAAACACAATGCTATCATATAGTTAATAGCACCAATTTAATACATTTGTATAAATCAATCTTATTTAACAAAATACCAAGCTTATGTTTTATTTATACAAAATCAGGCTTAAGCCAAATCTCATACTCGTGGACACTTGATCAGAGTGTCTAATCGAGTCCGCCAAGGCTGTTAGAATTTCATAATTTTTCAAATACAGTCGATCCTTGGCGTTGGCTAAACTCATCTTCACGTGGTGGTTTAACGTGAAGTGAATTGTAGCATTACCTCAGGAGTTACCCTACTCGCCTCTACGACTGGGGTAACAATTAATCGGGTTTTTCCATGCTCCTCCTAAAGGCAGTCCACAGCAACCCTCATTGCATTGTTTTATTAGACCACCCAATTTATAGAAAAATTCAACAGCATGACAAGGCCATTTTAATAATAACCAGTCTACACAGCAAACAGCAATTCATGCCAATTTTTAACACAATAAATCAGCCAAGCATGCTCACCAAAATCATAAGCCATAATTTAAATTTTAATAGAAGAACACAAATCTAAACCGGTCTCCACATACTCAATGTTATTAAATCGATTTTTCGATTTAAAATTTATTTATAAAATTCAATTTATTTTTTTATAGCATATAACTAGATAAAATTACTTCAGACTTTGAAAACGGTAGATTATCCACTCACAGGTTTCAGAAGTCCCAAATACCCCTAGTCTCGCTCGTCTGTAGCTACTTCCTTGCCTTTTTCGGACGGTTCACCCCCTACGCGTTACGCGTGGCATGAATTTCAATAAATCAAATCAATTAATTATAATTGATTTCAGGCTCTATAATTTCTACATGAATGCATGAAATGCACCTTAAGCTGTCCGAATAACCGTTGAAACACGGTTTTCGACCTAATTCGCCTACACGCGATTAAATTGCTAAAATCCTCATTTTAATTCTGAATCAATTTTTTTCACTTTCTATACCTCAATTATATCCAATTGGACTTAATGTCCCTCAGTGTGATACAAATTATCAATCTCGGACTGAAATTACGAAAATACCCCTAATGGGTAAAATTTTCGATTTTTGCTCTCAAAATTTCCATAATTTTTCTACACCCTTAATTCATCATAATTCATATAAATACCATTAATTCTCCTCATTTCCAGCAGCAAATTCATTCCTGGAAAATTCAACATAATAGGTTTTAAATGGGGAAAATTTCTATTTCTTGCTTATTTTTGACATTTTTCATTTCTATGCTTAACTTAACTTCCTAAACACCTTATTTCAAGCTAAAATTCAACCAAAATCTTGCTCAAATCTGCCCATGGAGGCTTGGTCAGCATAGTATTCATTGGGCAAGCATGAATTTCATGCATGGAAATTGAAAAGAAATAATTGGGTAAGCTAGATCACTAAGAAAATTAAAAATTTTTACCTTTTTCAAGTTGGATTACTTGAATCTTTGCACTTTCCCCTTAAAAAATCAGCCTAGGGTTCTTGGTTCTTCTTCTTTCTTTTTCTCCTTTGATGGCCGGCCAATATGGGGTTATTTGGCTGAATTTCATGGCTTTTATCACTTAAATAATAAAATAATCCATTTTTACACATGTTATGGTACTATTCCTTATTTTATTATTTCTTTATTTTTCTTTTTTGACTTTATTTCAGCCAAATTTCAGACCTTATCTCTTGATTTTTTCAGGAGCTTCTAGAAAAGATTCCAATGATTTTTATAGTATAATTTTGTGAAATTACACTTTTACCCTCGAAAAAGTGTAAAATTACATTTTTGCCTCAAAAATTGAAAAATTGCCACAAGGCATATTTTTCAGTCCTCAAACTCATACCATACTCCAATTTGTCAAATTTGATCTAAATCCTCTTGAAAAATTAAATTTGGCCTTCCGGTGGTAAAATTATGATTTTGCCCCTGCACTCCAGAAATCATTGAAATTTCTTCTTTTTCCACTTTTCAACCTCAAATAACACTTCAATTGATTAATATGGTCAATCTAAATCAAATGGGATCAAAGAATCTTTTTCAAAAATTCCAAATTCGTTTTTTAATGGTAAAATTACTATTTTGCCCTTGTGTCTCAAAAATACCGAGAATTGTACTTTTCACTGCTAAACTTCATTTTATGTTCCAAGAATCATATTATATTTCATATAATCATTCTTGGTCATTAAAAATCAAAATCTTTATTAAAATCCTCATTTTGTCCTGAAATTTCGCTAATGACCGTTTCGTCCCTAATCGGTCAATTTTCCCAATTAACTCCAAATTGAACCTCGAACTTCGAATCACTGTTTTAAGTAATCCCTGGGCTGTGAAATTCTCAATTTCATCCTAAAATTTTTATTTGAACTAGTTCGGGGCTTAATTGACTTATTAGTACCTCTAGGACAATATTGTCCTTTAACTAACTTTTCGGGCAATACAATATGCTAACATGCTTTCCAATGCATGTAAATGGCATGTTAAAGATAACACGGGGTCAGGCTTTACACAACACCCCCCTCAAGATGAGAATTATGAGCATGAATGTTCAAAATACTCATCTTGTTAAGTAAAAATTGAAACTGTCCTGGTAAGAGTGATTTAGTAAACAAGTCTGCCAGCTGATGAGAAGTTTGCACATAGCTTGGTTTGATAAGTCCAAAAATCACCTTTTCTCTTACAAAATGGTAATCAACCTCTATATTCTTTGTTCTCTCATGAAAAACAGGATTTCTACATATACTCAAAGTAGACTAGTTGTTACAATATAATTCTACTGCTTCTGAATGAACAACTCCAAAATCTGTCAATAAGAATAGTAGCCAAATAATTTCACTGCATGTTACAGACATTGATTTATACTCTGCTTCAGTAGAGCTTTTAGCTACAACACTCCGTTTCTTTGACTTCCAACTAATCAAAGAATCACCAAGGAAGATAGCATAACTTGTCACTGATTTTCTTGTAAGTAAGCAACTAGCCCAATCACTATCACAATAGGCCTCAATTTTAGTTGTGAAGAAGCAGACATCAGAATTCCCTGACCAGGAAAACCTTTCAAGTATCTAGGAATTCTAAAAGCAACTTGTAAGTGAACATTCCCTAGTTTATCTATAAACTGTGCTAGAACTTGTACCCCATAGACAATATCTGGCCTAGTAAAGGTCAAATATATTAATTTGCCAATGAGTTGCCTATACATAGTACCATTAACCAACAAATCATCTTTATCAACAGTAGCTATCTTGTGATTATATTCCATTGGGGTTGGAGCTGGCTTAGAACCTAACAAACCATGCTCATTAATAAGATCCAGTGCATATTTTCTCTAACACAATAAAATGCCTTTAGGAGATCTAGTTATCTCAATACCTAAGAAATACTTAGGTGAACCAAGGACCTTCAGCTTGAATTTTGACTTCAAATATTGTTTCACTTCAGTTTCAACTTGTGCTACAGAATTGGCTACTAAAATATCATCTACATACACCAAAAAAGCTACAAATTCACCATTATCATATTTCTTTGTAAACAAATAATAATCAGCTTTTGATTGCACGAATCCATACTCAATTAGAGTCTCTGTAAATTTGGCATTCCACTGTCTTGATGCTTGTTTAAGGCCATATAATAATTTTGGAGTTTACAAACAAATTTAGTCCCTGGTGGACACTCCCTCTAAATGACAAATCCCTGAGGCAGCTCTATATATACATCCTCAACAAGATCACCATTAAGGAAGGCGTTATTGATATCTAATTGGGATAAAGACCAATTATGAATAGCAACTAAAGCAAGAAAAACCATTACAGTTGTTTGCTTAGCAACAGGGTTAAAAGTGTCTTGATAATCAAAACCTTCCCTTTGGTTGTAGCCTTTGGCTACCAACCTGGCCTTGAATTTGTCTTTATTGCCATTAGCAAGGAACTTAATTTTGTACACCCACTTGCAACTGATGACTAAAAAATCAAAAAGAACAGCAACCACTTCCCAAGTTTTGTTCTCAACTAAAGCATTTAATTCATCTTGCATAGCATTTCTCCACTAAACATGATGTACAGCTTGTGCATATGTGGTAGGCTCAGAAACAGAAGACAAACTGGCAGTGAAAGCTTTGTGTGAAAGAGAAAGTTGACTTGTGGACAAGTAATTATTTATTGGATATGTTGTAACATTAGACGTCAATAAGGGTAAATCACAATGATAAGACTCTAGGTATTTAGGTAATGATCTGATGCAATTGCTTTTCCTAGGAATGAAAGAAGTTTCTATTTGTGATGGAATAGAATTTAGCTGAACATCATATGGAGATGAAGAATCTAGAAGAATAGGAGAAGAAAAATTTGATGGTGAAGTAATGTTTGAAGGTGAAATAAGTGAATTTTGTTGAGCATCAGAATGAATGGATGTAGAAGGAAAAATTGGATCATCAAAAATATATGATGAAGGCAAAGAAGTAGAGGTAGGTGAATCCTTGTTACCTAAATGTTTGAAAGGAAAAATGGATTCATGAAACACAACATTCTTGGAAATTAAACACTCATGAGTTTCTAGATCATACAGCTTGTAACCTTTGACACTAAATGAATAGCCAATGAAGATGCATGGTTTAGCTTTAAGATCGAATTTAGTTATGTTTCTTTGTAGGGTACTAGCAAAACATAAAGAACCAGAGACCCTAAAATGAGAATATGATGGAGATTTGTGATATAACAATTCAAAAGGAGTTTTGTTGTGAAGTAGTAGAAAAGGGATACGATTGATAATATGTGTGGCTGTAAGAATAGAGTCCCCCCAAAATTTAACAGAAAGAGAAACTTGAAAAAAAAGAACCCTAACAACATTCAATAAATGTTGATGTTTCTTTTCAACAATGCCATTTTGCTATTGAGTTTCCACACAAGACCTATGATGCACAATTCCAGTTTTCAAATAAAATTCCACTGATCCAAACTGTAGTGCATTATCTATTCTTAAAACCTGGACTGATGTATGAAACTGGGTATTTATCATTTGACAAAATATAGGAATTATGATACTATTATCATACTTGACTCTTAATAAGTATAACCAAGTAAATCGAGAATAATCATCAACAATTGTTAAAAAATAATGATGTATTGATAAAGATGGCGTACGATAAAGCCCCCATATATCTGCATGAATTAGTTCAAAGGGTTTTGTAGTAGACTAAGTATGCAAAGGAAAGGGCAATTTGTGCTGCTTAGCTAAGGGACAACTATTGCATTGAGAATTATCCTTACAAATCACATCTAAGCAGCATTCATGAATCTATTTTATTCTTTGTGATGACACATGACCTAATCTATAGTGCCACATATCATAATCTTGACTCAAAAAACTACAAACAAACTTTGAACAATCATCATGTATCAAATCAGACTCTATAGACTTTGTATTAGCAAACTGAACATTATGAATCCTAGATTTTGAAGAAACAGAAGCAGAACCATTATGAACAGAAATCAATTCCAAGAACTGTGCATTCATCTATCTTTGTATGATATAAAGTCCAGCAATGACTCTAACATGCCCAATCACTGTCCATGTAAGAAGATCCTGAATGAGCCAATGATTGTCAGCAAAAGCTAAGCATTTGCTTTTATCATTGGTAAGTTTACTAACTGAAACTAAATTGAATTTAAATGAAGGAACCGGGAGAACATTTTCTAGTGTTAAGTTCTAAGAAAGTCTAACTGACCTTAAATGTGTCACAACAACTTTAGCTTTATTTGGTAATTCAACAAACATATCATGAACAGGTCTAAAACAACTAAAATGGTGTAAGGAACATGCAATGTGATCTATAGCCCCAGTGTCTAAAATCCAGGTGTTATGATTCAATGCAAGCAATTTATGTACAGCAGAATTTACTTAAGGAATAAGTGATGAAATTTTACTTGTCAGTGCAGAATTTACAAGAAAAGGCTTATCTGAATGATTTTCCTTAGCATTTACAATATCACTTTGTTCAAAGATCAATGCCATAAGCTTTTGAATCTGTGCTTTAGTCAAGGACAGTTGTGAAATCAAATTGGTAGTTGATCCATCATATTCATCCTGCTCAGAAGCACTAACAGTACTATTAACTGATGAACCTCCTTTCTTCATATTCCCTTTTGATTTCGTGAACTTAAAGTTCTCTAGGAATCCTATGATGTGATAGCATTTTTCTTTTGAATGTCCTTTCTTACCATAGTGTGAACATACCATATTAGTATTTTTCCTTTTTCCTTTTGTTACAACAACTGCCATAGTTGAGTTTTCAACAGAGGATAGTAAAATCAAAGATCTTTGTGACTATTCCCTGATCACTAAACTATAAGCTTGGTCAATACTAGGGAATGGTTTAAGCATCAAAATATGTGATCTTAGACCTGAAAATGATTCATTTAAACCATTCAAGAATCTAATACCACATCTTTATTCTGTTGATCTGCATATTTTGTATAACAATTACTTTTGCAACCCCCACGATCACAATAAGGCAAAGGCCTGAAGTTCTTTAACTCTTGCCAAATTGAATTTAATTTTGTAAAATAAGCATTCACTGACCTTGTTCCTTGCAAGACATTTCCCAATTGAAACTGAAGGTTACAAATTTTGGTCTCGTCTGGCTGAGTAAATCAATTCTTCAATGTCTCCTAGATCTCTTTGGCTGAGTCCATGTAAAGGACATTTGATGCAATCTCAAGTGTCAATGACTCAAGCAACCAAGTAACTATCAAACTGTTGCATCTGGACTAGTCTTCAAACAATGAATCTGCCTCACTTGGTTCTTTGATTGTTCCATCGATAAATCCCCTTTTCTTGTGAATTGAGACGGCATGCAAGAAAGCTCGACTCCAAGACATGTAATTGGTAGCAATAAGTTTAGGATTTATCACTACTGATCCATATAGATCAGAGTGATGGATGTAATATGGTGAGAGTGGATTTTTTACAAATGAAACTTGAGTTCTTATAGATGAATCTGCCATTCTAAGGTTTTGATTAAAAAAGAAGAGAACCGGTGGATGAAGTAAAAATTGTGAGATAAAATGAAAGAATAGTGGATGAGCTAATCAAGCAGTAGAAGAATTTGATGATGTGAACCTTGATTCTGGCTCCGATCTGGCTCTGATACTATGTTCATTTTGTACCAGTGTGCTAGAGAATGAAGAACTCGAGGAATGGAAAAGTTTCCAAAAAAGAAGCAAAGTGGCAACTGAATTCTTATTCAGGTCAAGGAGCAATTACATGTATTTATACAAGGCTTCAACTGGCTGTCAAGAAAGGAAAAATAAAAAACATAAAAGAAATTGTACTATAACAAAATAAATATCTGCCAATTTACAAATTGATCAAATGTAGATTGATACACGTGTAACTACCATATTCAATAGATTATCATTAAAAACAAGATTGTTTCTGTGAATCCAAATAGTCCAAAGGATCACAAAAAAAGCCAATCGCCAAACAAAGTTGCGATTATAATCAGAAATTTTATCATTCCAGGCAATGAAAAGATCACACATCTTACCAAGAAAAACCCATGAGATGCCTTAAGCTTTAAGTCACAAAGTCCATACTTTCCAAACATCCTGACTTTCAACAAATAGGTGGTCAATATACCCAATTTCATAACTACAAATAGGGCCAAGGGTAGAATTATGATTGATAATTCATCTTTATAGCAACTCAGCTTTCACAGCAATACGACCTTTCATGACTTGCCAACAAAACATCTCACACTTAGGTGGTGCAAGATTAGCCCATATTAAATTCCAAAACTTGTTTTCCCCATCAGAGGCACCAAGAGCATAATACGCTGATCGATAAAAATTGCTAATAGAGTAAACACCACTAAGGTTCTTTTTCTAAATTATTTTATCTAGTTCATCTTTGATAAGGGAGAAATTCATAATAATTTAATAAGAAGATCCCATTGTCCCGTTTCCCAATCAAAGAGCACTCTTCTTAAAGGAATATTCCAACACCAAAAATAATCAATCTATTCACCATAACCATTAAGAAAGCCATTTTTAGATAAAGAGAGGGTGAAAATTCAAGGAAATGATGATTTAAGGGGTAAACCATCATGCCAAACTTTAATTATATTCTCCATGCCTGGAAAGAATCCAATCCCATTCTTAACAATGCAAGATAAACTATCATTGGAAGTCAAAGGTTTAACAATATTCTTCCAAAGATAAAACATGTTCCTTAATGAAAAACAAATGGGAAGAAGAGAGTTAGGATTCATACCATTTTTCTCGATAATAGTTTTGTGCCAAAGGCTATCATTTTCCACTCTAAAATTTTTAATGTGCAGATTAACAATTCCTGACTCACCCATCTCTAGGAGAACAAACAAAATCCCAATTGACATGGTGCATTTTCCTTCAATTACTATTGCGCTTCAAAGGAATCTTCTTATGATTTTATCAAGCTTGTCTTTAATTTCAATAGGCATCCAAAATAAAGGCATGTGATAAACCGGCAACAAAGCAAGGATATAATTAATCAGGATAACTCTGCCACCAGAAGAAAAAAGATTAGCTTTCCAGCTTGCCAATCTTGACTCGAATTTGTCAATGATAGGATTTCATAAGGCCTGTGAATTGAGATGATCACCAATAGGAAGGCCCAGATATGAAACAGGAAATTTATCAACATTCCAGTAAATAATTCTAGCCCACTCATCGAAAAGATTTCTTACCACCCCAATACCATTTAAAAAACTTTGTTGAAAATTAGTTTTCAAACCTGAGATGAGTTGAAAACAGAAGAGAATGCGGCAAGTACATAATAAATTGTCCGCAAATTGAAAATGGGAAACCACCAGACCATTCCTTCCAACATTAATAACACGGGGAAATCCTAAAGAGACAACACTATTAATCATCCAATTCAAGGTCTCACTCACAAGATTAAAGAATAAGGGTAAAAGGCACACCCTTGGCAAAAACCCCTATACATTGAAAACTGCTTGGTGGGAGTACCATTAACCAAAAAGGAGGCTTGAGCTGTGGATATGTAAGAATGAATCCATTTACACCATTTGAATCCAAAACCCATTTTGCCCATAAGAAAATCTAAAACTCCCAGTCAATACAATCATAAGCTTTTTGAAAATCAATTTTCAAAATAACACCACTTTCAGAATCCTTTTTCATATGACCAATGATCTCATTAGTAATACGGACACAATCCAGAATTCGTCGACCCTTAGTGAAGGTGAACTTTATCTGGCCAATGATATTCCGCATAACAAGTTTAAGCTTATTAGCCAAGACTTTTGCCACTAGTTTGTAAAGACAGCCCACAAGGTTTATAGGAAAAAAATCATAGACATTTTTCGAATTAGCCTTTTTTGGGAATAAGAGAGTTAAAAGAGGAATTCATTCTTCAATCCAAGGAACCAAAAATCAAAACATGGAGACATCACATCATTCTTGATTCTACCCTACCGATTTTTTAAGAAAGCCGTATTGAAGCCATTAGGACCTAGCGCTTTATTGCCATCAGAATTTTCAAGAGTAGACCAAATTTTAGCTTCAGAAAAAGGCTCTTCAAGATGTGAAGCAAAAGAAGAATCCAAAGAGTTTAAAAGAAAATTAAACTCAAAAACTTTAAAGACAGTCCTCTTCTTAAAGCGATTCACAAAAAAGGTAGTAATAAAATTCAAAACAGATTCTGGTTCTGAAAAAACTTTACCATTGATAGAAATTTTATCAATCCAGTTCAATCTTCTTTTGTTGGAAACAACCACGCGAAAGAATTTAGTATTACGATTTCCCTCAAGAAACCACTTAATTTTAGATTTTTGGTGTTAAGAAAATTCCTCCATTTTGTAAAGATTCCATAATTCAACTTTAAGATGAATAAAATCCTCCTTAAGAGATAAATTATTCAAGCCCTGCTGTAAAGCCATAAGTTTCCCCTGAATATCAATATCTAAAATAGAGATTTTGTCACCCAAATTCCCAAAAGTTGACCGTTGCCACAACTTGATTTTTGGTTTAAAAGATTTAAGCCTTTCCCACAATAGAACTCTGGAACTATTGAAATCAACTATGGCATCCCATTCAAAATTCCTCAGCTCTTGAAAGCCATCATTCTCAAGCCAAAAATTGAAGATCTCGAAAGGCTTAGGACTCCAAGAGTTAAAACCATCACATAAAGAAATAGGATTGTGACTTGAAAGAGATGATGGAAGACATCTCCGCACAAGGTCATGCCAGTTAGGATAGAACTAAAGGTCGATAAGGAATCTGTTAGCCCTGTTAAATGAAGGCGGGTCTCGATTGTTACACCAAGAAAAGCTACCTCCAAATAGAGGAAGATCCAACAAATTAACATCATTGATGAATTCTTGAAAATGAAGAATGGTTCTTTCACTACCCTGCCAACCCACTATCTCCTTATAAGAAAGAACAATATTAAAATCGCCCCCGTAACATTAAGGCAAATTGGACTCATTAATAATCCCGGCAAGTTCAATCCAAATAGATCTTCTGTCATCTTCATCATCAGGGCCATAGATGTTCCCAAAGCCTACCTACCTATCGACCATTTAAGAGTCCTAATTAACAAAATAAAGTGCTTCCTTTCTATTCTAGATTCACAAGAGAAAAAAGAGTCCTACCAAGCAGAAATCAATCCACCAGAAGCACCTTCAGAAAAAAACACAAGCCCAAGAAATACCATTATTATTCCAAGGGCTGCTGAATAAATGGGAATTAATAGATTTCAGTTTAGATTTATTGTTAAAATTATCCACCCACGCAAGTATATGTATAAAAAGATAATACAATTGCAAGTAGAGTATTGATCTCATAAAGAATTGATTTACAATTTTATTAATTACTAAAATTAGAACAATTTTATTTTATTCAAACAATTAAAAATTGATAACTAATTAAACTAAAAATTAATTGACAAAAGAAAGAAACTAATTAACAATAATTAAAAATCAAAGAAAAAATTTAATTGAATAAAAATGAAATTTAAACAAGCCTAGGATTAAGATGTCTCTCTCACTTCTTCTAAATCTTACATTTCTTTCTCTTAACTTATTCCAATAGATTGAATCGCTAACTTAAAGTCCTTAATTATTTATAAGGCTTTCCCGAAACTCTTATAAAAATATCTATTTTAATTAAAATACTGTAGCGCTATGTGACCTGAAATTAAAATAGATTCATTAAGTTCAAGCTCTAATCTTGACTACATATGGCATATAGGTATATCTCTATGCTATACATAAATCAATTTATTCAACCAAGCAAATAAATATGATCATATGTTATTCCAATTTTATTCTTCACTAAACTCCCTTTCCAAAGTTATGTTTAGGTTTCTAAATCAATTTAATTAATGATCAAGCAATTAAAAGCACTGAGGACAAATAAGAATATACAATTCAATTCCATTGAAAATAAGCTAGAAAGAGATTAAAAATTTAGGGTACATGTGAGTTCAATTGCAATCTTAGAAAAAGAAATTTAACAACCGTTGTTGATTTCTCACGCAAGTGTACATATCATTAACAAGTAATATAGTAATGAAGTAGAGTATCGTTCCCACAGAGAATTATTTAATGCCTACTGTTAACTACTAAAATTAACACACCTTAGTTTTATCTAAACAATTAAAATTAAAAAGGAAAATTCAAAACTATTAAACTAATAACTAAAACTAAAACTAATCTAAAATCTATTAATGAATTTATTTTATTAAATGCAAATGACTACCAAACCTAAGATTATGATATCTCTCAATACTTCATCTTATTATTGTCTCTCTCTCTTAACTCAGTTTAATAGATTAAGTTGCTAACCTAGAATCATAAATTATTTACAAGTCTCTGTTGAGTTTTTTATAAAAATATCTCTCCCAATTAATTTACTGTATGTCTATGCAAATTATATTGATGAAAGATTCATTAAGTTTGTACTCTAATTTTGGCTACATATGGCTCATAGGTGTATGTCTACCTTATATGCGAATCAAACCACCTAATCAACTAAGTGTATTGAATCATACGTTATTTTATTCAAGGTCTACCTAAATCTCTTTCGTCAAGATTTAACCTAGGTTTCCATATCAATCTAATTAGTGATTAGGCAATTAGAAGCATTAAGAACAAAATAAAATAAACAACTTAAATCTATCAAACATAAATAAAAAAGAGATAAATAAATCAGACTATATATTGAGTTCAATCATAATTTTAGATTAAAAAATTTAGTTCCCCATCAAGTCATATATCATCATTGAATAAAATTTAAACATTAAAATCAAAACCAAGAAAATAAGAGAATAAAAAAAAATAAAGAAACTCAAGAATTGTATTCTTGATCTCCAAATCTCCTTAAATCCTTCAAATTCTTCTTAACTTCAAGAACTTTGTGGCTAGACTCTCAGTTATTAATCTGGTGTTTCTTTGTTCTCTCGTTCATATCCTTTTAAGTCCTCTAAAAGGTTGTTTCTATAGGTTTTGAAGTAAGGTAAAGTTGGGTGAAGAAAGAAGTCAATTCCAATTAGACTTATATGAGTTGCAGTCTTGCCCAATTAATTAATAAAAATCATAGTTGCTCTAAAACTGCTACAGTGCATCAACTTTGACATGATTTTAAACCATCTTCCAAGCCGAACTAGGTGAAGTATAAACATGAAGTTGTATATTTTTCTCTTATCTTTCCAATGGTCCAAGAAGTGCATCATTTGGAGCTCTGTAGAGAAAGTTATGGCTGAAATACCGAAGTATATGCAATAAAAGTCTACACCTTAAAATTGCTCTCCTTTTTCTATTAAAATTCTCCTTTCGTCAAATACCTACAAAAGCACAATTAGATCAATAACAACTTATCTTAACCACATTAACACCAAATTAAGCATAAAATTAATCATGATTAGATTGACTCACCTAAAATAACTAATTTAAAATAATTAAATAAAATCTACTACTTTCTATGCATTACTACAAGAACTAAGCTAAATTACTATCAAAATTAAGCCCAAATAACTCTATATCATAGAGTTATCAGCAACTCATAATTGCAATAATAAATAAAAACATATGAAGTTTAGCCATCAAGAGTAACAAGAATAATAAAAGCTAAGGAAGAAGAAAATAAACAAATTTTGTAGCCTTGATCTTCAATCTTCAACCTTAACCTTTAACTTCTTGAATCTCTCTTAGGATTTTCTTTTTACAGCTAGCTTCTTCTCAAGTTATCTATTTATAATCGAAACTAATTAACCTAATTTGTCCTAAACTTAACTATTTTAGCCTAATGACTCTTACTTTGGGCTTAGAAAAGCGTAGAGCCCATAGGACTTAAGTCAACCTGAATCTTTTTCTTTCTCTCAGCAACTTATTCAAATTTTTCTCTTCAACGTCGTGGCGAACCACATCAATGCCGCGATGCTCCCTTGGCTTCAAGCCTTCTCTTATTGACTACTACACTGTCAACTTCCAATGCAATTTTCTCTATCATCGAGGCAAAAATGGGCAAAAAAACCTAAATGAAAGTTGTGACTTTGTATTTTAGCTTTTCATTGGTCAAGAATCACTTCATTTGGAATTGGCATTGACATTGGGATTGAAAGTTATGCTCAAATTACTGTGATGTGTACAAACAAAGCCTAAGCTCTGTAAATGCTTTTCTTCACCAAATTGAGCCTTCTTCCTTTAGAGTCCTATAAAAATATAAAAACTAATAAAAATTAACTAAACTAAGGCAAACAAACATAAAATTAGCATAAAATAAAATAACTTAAAAATAAACTAATTAGGAAAATAACTAAAAATAACTAAATCATATTATAAACTCAAGAACTTAAATAACTTTTAAGAACAGTTTTGAGATTAAAATAATTCTATTTTATACAATTATCAAGACTCTTGTAAAAACACTACATTCAACTTAACTAATAAGATTTTCCTTTTAAAAGATTTTTTTTTTCACCACTATTCATCCCTTTGACATTTTGTGTGAGAAGTAACATAGGGAAAAAAACTGCAAGACACATAGAAAAGATTACATATCATGATAGATCTCTATATCAACCAAGGCATCAATAATCTGAGGACTCAGATCATGAAAAAAAACTCCAAAGCTATTAGCCAATTTTACAAAATCAGTGGTTTCTCTTTTAATAATCGAATTTCGATGGGCAATGTTTGCATCAAAAACAAAATTGTCCTTAGGTAAAATGGCATGGGACTTAGAGTCACTCAAACCAACAAAAATGCCTTCCCTCAGCTTCTTCTTTCTTCTTTAGTTGAACCTTACTTCTCTTTATTTTTGTGCACTAACAAAATCTTAAGAGAGGAACCCTTTGATCAATTCCTTTTAATGCAATAAATTAAAGAAACCCAAAGAATTAAACTTTTTTTACCAACTAACCTATTATCACCTGAAATGGGAGTATCCAAAAGATTAAAAGTACTACCTAGATTTAAAGAAAAATTAGAAATCATGACCTAAAGAAAAAATTATGGGTGGAGAAAGGGTAATTGGTGTACCTTGCAATGGGGTAATAGACACCTTTTTAGAAGCTTCTTTTGAAACAAAATTAGCCACCACTATATCTATAGAGTTGAAATCATTAGCCTCCAAGTACTTTAAAATTTCAAGTACAACCATGGGAGGAACTTGCTTTTCAAAAACTGCCGATGATTGGGACCCATTAACGATTTCTTCCTGCTACCCTTTTCCCAAATTAACCTTTCCCCAACCACCCTTAAAGGATTTATGAGACTTGTTTTTAACCTTTTGCTTTAATTTCTTGCTTACTTTTTTGGCTTTATTAGAAAAATGAATTGAAGGAATTGTAAGTCTAGAAAGACAAAGATAAGGATTAAGAGAAAAAACCCCTTGAGTCTAATGAGTTTAGGCTATTACCCAAAGATAGCTTCCAATATGAGCCCAAGACAAAAGCAATCCCCAATTGGTCCAAAACAATACAAGGGTAAATAAGAGGCCTATTCTCGTAAGGAAAAATGTGGTCCACTTTACCATCAACCTTCATATCCAAATTAAAACTACTAACATTATCAGGACTTTCCCCATAATTCCAAAGCCACTTTTTGGGACCTAGTAAATCATTACATGAAACTAGATCTCCACCATTTGCTCCATAAGCCAATGCATGAAGAAACTGAGGAAAATGTGGTATAATAATCAAATCTTGAGAATGAAGGTGGTGACTACTAGGCTCCCTAAATGCTTCACTAGAACAACCATTATCAATCAAAACTCCTTCAGTCGGAAGATAAAGAACCTTATCATTGACTTCATCAACGTCCTTCTGTTATTCCTCCATTATCTAATTTGAATAAGAACTTAATGAAGACTTATTAGAAGAAATTCTAACAATATAAAAAATTTTGTTTGAAATTCCTCGTTAAATACGAATAACTGAAAGGCTTGTAAGAAATAAACTCAACCATTAATAATAACTTTACCAAAGAAAGGAAAAACACAATCTTTTGATTTCTCAATCATGATACAAGCAAAATCAAACCTTTCCATGGAAAAATAGCTTTATTTGTCATCACAAAGGAGCCCTAGTGATCACTTAATGCTTTAAAAACATTAGAATGCCATAAGTGAATCGGTAATCCTTCAATATTGATCCAAATTAAATTCTCTTTAGGTGTATGTCCATAATCATAAGGAGAAATAGAGGCAAACCAGTGCTTAAACATATCGAAACACTCATTAATCAGAGTTATCATCTCATTTTTATCATAGAAAGTAATGAGAACTTTCTTGTTATCGGTATGATGAAGACAAACCTAAATATCTTGATGAAAAAGTTGAGATTTGATAAGACCTAACTGAAATCATCAATCAAAAATACCAAAAACACACATATCAACCCACTCCATATTTTGTAATGGCACCATTAATCTGTAAAAATTATCCTCCAGGGATGGGTTTTCAATAGAAGGATGAATAGTAGGGCTAAACTTAGCCTCAAAACTATCCATCTAAATCCCATCGCCACTAACAAGAGCTTATTTGTAAGTTTTAACAAGATCATAACCATGATAATGATAGGCAGGTTTTGATGAGCCAGCACCAAGAGAAACAAGTATTTGTACAGATTAAGACATATCCTTGCAAGCTAATGAAACTTTAATTAAGCCCCCATTAAAAGATAATTTGCTACCATCCTTTTGTGCTTTCTGTTACTCCAATTCCTATTGAAACCTAACAAAGGCATAAGTGGATGACCAATTCCTTTTGCCAAGAGACAAATTGACCATAAAAACATCAAGGACTTTACCAAATCTACTAAACAGATACTTGATATCCCTTTTCAAAATATTCAATGGAAGATTCCTAACATGAACAGAAAATAGGTTACTCCTCCATTTGTTAATGCTTTTCACGATTTTATAAGTCCAAGTTCGATCAACACCCTACTTGGTTCCAGCCCTTCTTTGATCCTTTTGTCTTCATACTTCCTTTCACGTTTGACTCTCTATTTGCTTAATTTTTAATTGGTTTCTTATTCTATTTTAGGATCTTACAACTGAACCCATAATTTTTTATAAATAATCTACCCTAAAGGATTGATTGAAGATGGCTATAAACAATTTATGGGAAATATTATAGGGTTTTGGATGCATTTATCCTTAAGGGGAGGAATTTTGGGTTTGTTAGGTATGAACACTAGTTAAGCTAGAACAACCACTTAGAATGAAGTGTGACTCTTGGATCATAAAGTACAAGGTAAATATTACTTGATTAAACCCAAAAAAACTCACTATAGAGAAGGAAATCATATCAAAACAAAGTTCTTTTCAATGAAAGAAAGGGAAAATGTGTAAAAATTTGATAGAATATGAGTGCATTATTGAGCTTATAAAAGAGAAAGAGAGAAAGGGGATTGAAGTGAGAAGGATATTTAGATATTGGTGAGATGGTTTTCATGGATTGAGTGATCGTGGGTTTGATCTAGATTGGTTGAGTAGCAAACTCAATGGGTAAACCTCTAAAGCCAAATTGCACTATTATTTACTTAATGGATGGGCTTAAGAAGGCAAATGATGGATAGGCTTGATTCAAGTTCTATAAAGGAAATAAAGAAGTTTTTTTAAGAATAGGGATGGTGTAATGACCACTAAGCGAATCTATAGGGGAAATTAAGGTTACATTTTTTATGCCCATATTCATAACAGATGGAAACCTTTTGATGAAGTGGAATTAAAGCGGCAGAATAAAATGGCAAAATAAGTTATTGGAAAAAATGTGAGTCAAAAGAACAAAACAAAAAGACGTAAGGCGCTAAACTTCGTAGCTAATGCCTCATTGTAAAATGATGATTTTATCAATAGAAACGTCGTGATAAGGAAGAAAGTGGAGGAAATTTGGGGCATGTGTAAATAATTAAGCCTTGTTGGTTTTTTATTTAATTAATTCTTTCAAAATTTGATATGCCTATGGGAGATGTATGATCCTTTATTGTAGAAACGCATGTCTCTTTGATAATTAGAAAGATAAATTTGTTGAATAAATGTATTTGTATAATGAAGAGACATATTGGTGATGTTTCACTATCTATAAATATCCATCTCCTCATTTTTGAAAAGTACTTTTTTATCTCTTATATCTTAACTTCAGTTATTCTTCTAATCCCCTTTTTCTCAAAAGTTCAAACAAAGCATTCCGTATTTCCAAAACTCTATTCTTCTTCATTCTAAAATTCTTTCAAAAGCAATTAAGAGATTTATGAGTTCATCGAATTTTCTATTTGAGTGCACATTAGAAGATCCTTTAATGGTTTATTATATCGTAGGAGTAAGATGTCATCAATTGTTATTTGCACCGAGGTAGCAATCAAAATATACTTTTAAGTCAACATCTTCTATAACGTGACTCAAACCATTTTTCACATTCCAAACTCTTTCTTATTTCTTTTTGTTGTTAATTGTTGAGTCTTTGGTATTTCTTCGTGCATTATTCTTTATATTTTTGAATAAAAATTCCAAAAATTTCAAAGTTGATCTATTTTCAGGATTTAAAAAATGGTTTCAATTGAAGAATAAACTTCTGCAAAGCTAAAGAAATTCTTTAGGCATAATTTTATAGATGGTAGAATCAAATGAGTTATAGGTTAACAATTTTAGGACTTTATTATGTTATCTTCAATACTGTTGTTTCTTCAAATGAAAATCCCAATCTTGTTGATCTTGCAAATAAAAACCCTGATTCTAACTTAACTGAGAACACAAGCACACAAACACAATTGATAAGAATTATCTTTTTCATGGTCGTATTTTGTCTAGTTTGTCTAGTAATTTTTATGATATCTTCTACACTACAAAAATTGTCATGAATTGTGGGAAGCGTTATAAAAGAAATATGATAAAGAGGATGAAAGTCTTGATAACTACATTATAGGAAAATATATTGACTCCAAATGACTGATAATAAATCTATAATGGAACAAGCACACTTTTTTCAAGTTCTTATTCATCAGTTGAACCAAAAAAAAAGATTGACATGTGTGAAACATTTCACGTGGGTGCCTTCCTTGAAATACTTCCTCCAAAATAGAAATCGTTTGCTTTGTCCCTAAAACACAAGCATGAGACTTTGACTATAGACAATTTAATTTTTTTTTCTCTTCAAATTGAAGAAAAATAGAGAGAAAGGTAAAATGTCCAATGAGTTTGAGGGCAAAGTAAACATTGGAAAAGGTAAAAATTCAAACACGAAAAAAAAAAAGAAGAAGTTTTCAAAAGATTATTTTTGTAAACAATAACCATTTAGTGTCAACAAGAAAAAAAAAGAGATGCTGCTTTATTTGTGGAAAACTGGGACAGTTGCAAGAGTTTGTCAACATTGCAAATGCTAGAAAACATCTAAGACACTAGTCTCATAAGTCAACGTTGTGACTAGTGAGAATGATAAAAAGTATGTTTCAAACATTCTTGTAGTCAATTTAGTGTGTGAATCTACTAATTGGTGGTTGATACCAATGCTAATATCCATGTTTGTACTGACCAATCCATATTTTTAAAATATCAGGTCATTGATGGAAAATACGTGAACATGGGTAATTTTACGAGTGCATAAGTGAAAAGAGATGGAAAGATAGATATATTGTTGACTTTTGAGAATACCTTGTCTTTTTATAAAGTGCAAAATGTGCCCAACATTAGAAAGAATTTGATTAGTGATTTTTTTTTCTTTGGAGATGGTTATAAATTATTGTTTGAATCTAATAAAGTTGTAATTTGTAGGAATGAGTATCCGACGGTCTCTTCAAGTTAAATGTGTGGAATGCTTTTTTGTCATGGTAATTAAAGTAATAATAGTTTTTGTGACATCCCCTTCGGGGGCAACACATCCAAGGTATTGTTCTATCTAGGTCGGGTCATAGCTCCAGTCCGCTGCAGCGGCCCCTCAGCACCTTGACCTTGCGTTCGATCCCCGCGGGACTCGAACCCCAGACCTTTTGTTTCCCCCGAAGGGAACACCTTTCACCATTTGAGCTGCAGCTCAAATAATAAACAAAGAGAAAATAATAAGCAAGAACCTTTTGAAATGGGTGAAAGGAATTTTTTGAAATGCACTAACAAAGAGAAAATAATAAGCAAGAACCTTTTGAAATGGGTGAAAGGAATGAAAAATATAAAAATGCATACATCTTTTTCACAAATCCGAAAACAACCCTGGAAAAAAAAAGAGAAGTTATTTGAAAAGACAAAAAAGGGGTGAAAATTCTAAAAAATTCCACCAGACTAAAATCTAAACCAATTCAAACTAATTCACAACCAAAACAAACAGTCTTGCATGCCTCCTAAAGGACAATTGGCCCAAATAGACAAGCAACCAGTGTCACACAACTCTCAAAGCACAATTAGCGCAGTCAACACATGAAGTAGCTGTTCGACGTTGCCCATCCCCAAGAGTCAAGCCAAGAAAAATCCCACAAACACCTACAATCCATACCTAACCAAGCATAGTTAGAAAGATAAACCCTATAGAAACCCATTCTCAGAAACTAAAAGTCAAATCTTGAAGCCACATATCAAAAGAAAAAGTATCTAGAAGCTATCGGGGGAGGAGATGAAGAAACCGAAGAAGAAAACGAGACAACAACAGAATGGCCAAAGAAAAAACTCTCAGTTAAGCCCAAACCTTCAAGTGCCCAAAAGAAACCTAAGCCCAAGCAAGCAAGAGCCCACACACTTAATCAAATGAGATAAAAAGAATGAAAATTAAAAAACGTACATGAAAAGCTTCTGATTTTTTAATGAAAGCAATAATGTTATAAAAATAAAAATAATAAAGAATCTAAATAATAAAAGCTTAAATAAATAGAAAATCACGAAATTAAGATTGTATACTTGAAAACTATCTTAAACCTATAAAAATCAAGATTGTATAACAAAATAAAGCAAATTAATCCAAAAACCACATCAACATTAATCGAATACAAATCAATTACATTCCAACAAATTAATCCAAATCCGCATCAACTTGTAAAATAGAAAATTTATGTATAAAAAAATCAATAACAATGGGTAATCACCACGAAGATAAGAGAAGTTTTTTTCTTTACTTGTATGGCAATTTTTCTAAAAAAATAAAAAAAAGATAAAATTGTAAATGTAATTAGTAAAGAAAGAAAAACATTAAAAAAAACAAAATATTAAAAGAGAGAAAACTAAACAAAGAATTCAAATCTCACAATAAGTAAAGGTGCAAGTAGATCATTGTTCACGATAGAAAAATATAATCATACACTTAATCAAATGAGATAAAAAGAAAGAAAATTTAAAAACTTACATGAAAGGCTTCTGGTTTCAATAGAGAAGCAATAATATTATAAAAATAAAAATAATAAAGTGACAAGTTGTTTGTTTTTCCATCTTTGTGATAGACTTCAAAGAGAAAAGACGGAAGAGAAAGAAAGAGAATGAGCTAGGCAAGAAACACAGGAGCAGATGGAGAGAAGAAGAATCAATTATTTACATAGAAAAGTAACATTTTTCAAGAAGATAGACCAAGTCAAGTTACAAGGCTAATGTCGTCATTACCATTGCCATTGCCATTACAAGGCTAATACTCAACATGACAAAATGCAATCACCATTTGTGATCCAAAAATTTTTAATGCAAAGACTCGTCATTAGGCAGCTTCTGACCTTCACCATACTAGGAAAAATGCTACCACACCTTACTTAACCACATTTAGTTCAACTATAATTTAATATCTTCTAATATTTAGTTTTCAAAGAAAATTAGATGGTCTTGTTCAATTTCTAAGCAACATGGTTTAGAAATAAACTTGACGACAATAACTAAAATGTAGTAAGCAGCAATGTACAAGAAAACATGTCTAATCTTGATTCGTTTTAGTTGAAAAATATCAAATGATAGATATAAATAGAAATTTCTCCAAGAAAATCAAGTCAAAATATGATAAAACAGACAACCACACAAAATATAACATACAAATAACTATCTTAAAGGTCAAGACAAACTAAACTTGAGAAGAGAAGAAAAAAGCAAACAATACTTTGTGATTTATTACATTTGATGAGTTCTTCATTGTTTTCTACTCCTCAAGACCATAACTCCAAAAGTTTATTAAACCATTGAGTAAGTGTCCTGAGACACTTTCCAGCATCCTTCCTCTTTTTCAATGTTGATTTCCAAATACATGTAGCTATCATCAAACTAATTGACTTGTCCATGTACCAGTATTTACCCAAAGGATAAGAAGATATGCATCAGTGTAGAAATTTATTAGTGCTTATATTTTTGCTCCCAAATATGTTGTGTTTCCTGTACATGTAATGAAGACTATGAAAAATTAAAGATTACTGAGTAATTTTAAGCAAGGAAACTTACTAGTTGACATACTAGATGAATTGACATTGTAAACCACAATGTTGAATCCTTTATTAATGCATAAAGTTGTTTTTCTTTCTTCTATAACATATGAATTCTTGGAAATTCAATTCATTGTGTGACACCCTTACATAATTATGGAGCACTAGCCCTAATATTGTATTTGGTGTATAGCATAAATGTACCAATTATTTTGTATAAAAAGAATTATTGCATTCTCCTATGTGATTCTCCTATTCAATTCATGTCATTCTTGCATTCTTCAAGATTCAGTATTTGACAGAAAAGATAAGAATTAAAATTAATTCCTGAAAGTACTGTAACCTTGTTTATTTCATTTAAGGACTTATCTCAAGACCTTTTAACTTTTAATAACTCCTTTCAAAGTTAGAAGATTGTGCATCATGAAAGAATTTGTTTCCATACACTTGTCCTTGAAAATTCTATGTCTATACAGTATCATTTCATTGAAAGTATTGCACATTACTTTTTCAATAGAAATTTCAAAGATTTTAGTCTTCATCTCAATTATGAATAGTACTAGAGATAATTTAAACCTTTAAAATTAGTAAAAGAGAACAAAAAGGTAAAAGCCAGAAACGTATTTGTAAGAGACCTTAGTATATCGAACAATTAGGTTGCTATCTCACCTTTAAAGACAATGATAATACAAGAGAGAAAAATGTGGCGTCCTCTCCGAGCCCACTCACTACTCAAGGTATTGTTTTGCCCGGTCCCCATCCCTTCCGCTATTCCAACCTACAGGTTGCCACGCCAAGGTTCGAACCTAGGCCTTTTATTTCCCTTGAAGGGAACGCCTTTCACCATTTGAGCTGCGTCTTTTTTGTGACGTCCCCTCCGGGCCCACTCACTACTTAACATATTATTTTGCCTGGTCCCCATCCTTTTCGCTATTCCAACCTACAGGTTGCCACGACAAGGTTCTAACCCAAGCCTTTTGTTTTCCCTGAAGGGAACGCCTTTCATCATTTGAGCTGCACGTCACAAAAAATACCACATACCTTTTGTTCGCAGTCTTTTCCGAAACAACAAAGTAAGATGTATAATGGCTTCATCCTCCCAATCTAAGTCTTTCCACCAATCCACACGTTTGAAAAAAGGTAAAAAAGCATTTTGAGTGACTTCATCCTTCCCTTGAATCTCTTCCCACCACTCTTGATATCCTTCAATGCTAATTTGATTCCCACTGTCGAAGTTGTGTGAAAGCTTTTTCAACTTGGAACAGTTGAATACTCCGATTTGTCTCAAACATGGGAAGGGTAGGGCATCCCGACATATGCTTTTCAATTTCCGTAAATCATGTAAATCAAGCTTTTCTAGCTTAGCAAACGAGCTAGGGTTCGGGATTCCAACTGCGTTTGTGACTTGGTCATTTATTATTTCTTCCATTCTTGAGCAAGATATTACAACAAGCTTTATTAAGTTTGGAACAAAAACAAGCCATGTCGCATTCTTCAACTTGTTGCATCCGCCTAAGGAAACCTCACTCAGTACATGAAAGCAAGGAGTAATACTATTGCTATTAGTTGGAAAGAATGGAGAGGTTTCTATCATTCTTCTTTCCCTAAATTCCTTCTCCATCTTCCTTATTACCATCTCTTCCATTCTTTCACATTTTCTAACAACTAGGCTCTCCAAATGCTCCATATTCGCTAAACATGAAACATTAAATACCTTTGTCTCTCGAAAATCGAGGAGCAAAAGTTGCTCAATGCGTCCTCGTAAGTTGTGAAAGCTTAGAAGGCTTTCTAAAGCAAAAACACTTTTTATTTTTATGGGTAGCTCACCCAAATGGGCCAAGCATTTCAATTCTTTTAATTAATCTTCGTTACCACCGTTCAAGACATTATCTTCATCCATTTCATCTTCAAATGAACTTAATATAGACATTCTGAATATTTGCAACTTCGAAAATCTACATATCAATTGTTTGGGATTTTTCGGAGAAATATTGTCTCTACCAAGTTTAAAGTTTTCAATTTTGACAACCTATTCAACTCAATTGGTAACTCTCTTATACTTGTAAATGATAGATCGAGATAATCTAGTGAAATTTGTTCTGAAAATCCCTTTGGCAACTCACAAAGATGCATGTTAAAATACAAGTATAAAACTCTCAAATTTCGCATAAATTGGAAGCAACCATTAGTAATCTCTTTTAAATTGTTACAATTAAGAAATAAAGTTTGATGATTAGCATATCTCGGTGTTCCTCTTAGACCTTTAATTCCATTATATGCCAAAGACATTCTTAGACCTTCCCAATTTTCAAGATCAAGTGTCTTATTCGATCCTACCCTTGCTTGTACAAAAAATTTCCTCTCAGGTGCTTCATATTCACATGTTATCCACAAAGCCATGTCACGAATCACATCATGCATCTTTACGCATTCTACAAAATATTCACTTTTTTCTAATAAACAAGCATCAATAAGAGAATTGATAATGTTGTACCTTTGCATTCGAGCTCCACTTTCGTTACCAAATTCACCTAAAAATCCCTCACAAAACCAACAATCTATTAGCAGATTAACACTAATGAAAAAATCTTCAGGATACAAACTACAGTACAGCAGGCAAGACCTCATTGTGTCAATAGGCATGCTATCATAACTAAATTTTAAAAGAGAGTACACCTGTTGATCCATTCTTGCCAATTTATGCGAAAATTTTTTCAAGACCTCAATTGCATATATCCAATCTTGGGGCATCTTCTTGCAAGCCATGGCTCGACCTATTGTAATTAATGCAAGAGGTAGTCCTCTACACTTTGCAGCTACTTGTTTAATTAGCCCTCATGTATCTAATGGTTGTCAAGGGTTTCTTCTCCAATCTTCTTTTCAAACAATTCCCTAGCTTCATCTTTTCTTAAACACTTTACTTCAATTTTCTCATGGTAGATACTTGATTTTGGTTAATACCTATTTTCTAATGCATAATGTTACAACATAATATTGTACAGAGAATAACTAGAACCAGTGAAGTGTTACTTCACGCAGAATAACTAGAACAAGGGAAGTGTTACTTCACGTAGAACAACTAGGACAAGTGAAGTGCTACTTCATACAGAACAATTAGAACAAGTGAAGCACTACTTAACATAGAACAACTAGAATAAGTAGAGCATTACTCCATATGGAATAACTAATACAAGTAGAACAGCTACTTCGGATAAAATAACCACTTCACTTGGATGACAGTGAAAGCAACTCAGAATAAGTGGTAGAGTTCATGGGTTACTTTCATTTTGGGATGTTCCAGAAAGTTTGGCTTGGTGGCTTAGATATGGAGGTTGTTAAGAGGTCTTCCTTTTAACCTTTTCTTGAAGTACAGGTGTTTCACCCTCCTACTTTGTTCTTGTATACTTGTTCTTGTACACCTTCTTCTCTTATACCTATTCATGAATAACTTTTTCTCTTGTACCTATTCTCGTACAGTTTCTTCTCTTGTACCTTTTCAAGTATACCTCTTTTCTATTACTTTGTACTTGAGAACAAGTCTTATTACATCCAATTATAGTAAAGGTTACTCACATTAATGTTCTTCATAATAATATCATTTATTAAATGCATTAAAGCTTATTCTTGAGTAACAGCCACTTTTAGCACTATATATAGAGCCTCACAATTAATTGAAGGGGGCTCTTCCCTCCGCTAACATATTCTCCTCTAAAGCTTCTTTCTATAAATTCTCTCTCTAATTCTCTTCTTATTATCTTCCACCTACTACAACACTCAATACTTCAGGAACTGCTCCAATCTTCCTCTCTGCCTCCTCTGGTGCATCTTTTTACTTGTTTACAATGTTTCCTCTCCCTATTACCAAGAAACCCTTTTACATTTTGGCAACTCCACTGGGGATGAGTGATTGCATTAAGTAAGACTTTTACTGCTATAATTTCTTGTTACTAAAAAAAGATGGAGAGTTCCACAGTAACTAAGATGCACCTATTCCCACCTATATCCAATAGTTGATGAAAATGATTGGGGCTTTTCAAGAGAGAATGTATCAAATGGATCCATTCCCCTAGTTGTAAACACAAATGCGAATAGAGGAAATGGAGAAATTGCAACTGATGTGGTAGGCGCTAGAAATCCCAACTTAATCAATTCCTTTATGGTAGTTATGCCAACACTACCTCTATTGCAATAATCTTACCAACCACTATTCAAGGCTTTAGGACAATGGAAGAGCTCAAAATGCTATTAAATTATATCCTAAAGGTTACACTAGCCCTAAGTTCAAGCAATTCACTGGTAATATTAGTGAGGCATGAGAACATGTTATGGAGTTTGTGGAAACACTCGGACTAGCAGGATTGGATGATGAGACAAAGGGAAGCTACTAGCTACTAGCTTCAGTAGAAGGAATATTCTAATAGTGAATGCAATTTAAAGAAGTAGAGAAAGAAAAGATCTTTTTCAGAAGAGAATATTCCACAAGAAGATGTAAGCAGAAGAGTTATTGATTGGGAACAACAGGGTTTAGTACAACCCGCCTCCTGCTCATGTATGATATTTCTATGACTTTGACTCTTCATTGCTTTATGAATTGCAATTTGATATTAAAAAAAAATTCATATTCAGGTGCTAGCTTCATCATTTATATTTTGGCTGTAATTATATTATACTATTGGTCGCAAGCTTTATCGCTTATTCTTTGACCACGGTTCATCATTCTTACTTCAAGCACAAGCTTTACCGCTCATATTTGGCTGCAATGATATTTTTCTATTGGTCGCAAGCTTTATCACTTATTCTTTGACCATAATTTATTATTCATATTTCAGTCGCTAGCTATATCGTTCATAATTTGGCTGTAATGATGTTATGCTATTAGCCGCAAGCTTTATCGCTCATTTCTTGGCCCTAGCTTGTTACTTACAAATTGGCCGCAGCTTTTATGTTTACTTATCTTAAATGTTGAATTAATCTCTTTCATATCAAGTTAGAGTTAATCTCCTTGATTTAAAGTTGAGAGTACCCTTTTGGCCACATACAATAAAAGAACTCAATTAAAAGAGCTCACAGCACTTGCTACCGCGAGCTTTACTTAGGAAAGTGCCCATGCCGCGAGCTTCAGTTAAAAGAGTTCACGGCAAGTAAGAAAGTGCAACAAAAAAAAATTGGTTTGATCCTATAAGTAGGTGGAGTGTAGAGAAGGCTATATTAGGTTACATCAAGTTAGTTGTCAATTGAAAAAAAAAAAACTCAAGCAAAAAGCTGCGCCAAAATAAAAGACACTACCACAACTCAAAGTCAAGCTAGATTAACAAATAAAAAAAAATTAGAGAGATATTCTACTTTTGATAGCTTTTATTTGTTTATTAATTAGTTTGTTTCTTTATTCTAGTTTTTCTCTCTCTAACTGACATGTGGTTCACTTTAGCCTTTTCTTGCTTTCTTTATTCTAATATTTCTCTTTTCTATTAAACACTGTACATCAAAATAAAATAATAAACTATACTTCAAAAAAAATTATTAACAGGAAGCCTATGATTCCAAGCTATAAGTTCCAAAAACAAACAGGCAACAATCTCAAAACCTTAAGCCTTAATTATAATTTCAATATTTTAAAATCCCTTATTCCTCAACCATATAACCATAGAAAAAGACAATCGCACTTCACGCAAAATCATCCAACAATTATCTTTCCTTAAAACCATTTTTTTTTTTTATGTTCATAGAATAAGTCAATTTTGGCACTCCATAGATTAACAAGTTTTGGACAACTATCCTGATCTTCCTCTTGCTGTGTATACTCTTGACAATTGAAATTGCTTGTGGCACAAAGCCGCCAACTGTAAAACAAAGTAGCAATGTAGTTGTGAGTTTCAAAGTGAGGAAAAGTATCAATTAAATAAAAAAAGTTAAAAAAAAATAATAGCACAAGTTTGTATGGTAAGCAAACAAAAGAATAGACACACTTAAATGCTCTCTGAAACTAGGCCAATTTTGTTTACTTTTTTTTTTTTTAACTTTAGTTTGACTAGCTAGGTGTTCCTCATCTTTTTTGTCTTCTTACGTATTTAAAACAAAAAAAATTTCCCATCAAAGACTAAGTCTCTTTTATTCTTCTTTTCTCTTATGTATTACAAAGCTCCCATCCAAAGGTACACGTACAAATATATATATATATATATTAGACATCATTTTTGAGTTAGAATATTCGTGAATTAAAAACAAAAAGTCTTAAACTGTTAAACTCAATTAAAATTCATCTGAAATAATCCAATTTCATAAATATCTTAATTATAACTAATAAGATCTCATCTTATACATGAAAAATTTTCTTTTCTTAATTAAAAAAAAAAATTCATGCAGGGGGCAACAAGTAGTAGAATTCAACTGATTAAAAAAATATTTAAAAAAATTACAAGAAGAAGAAAACTTACTTGATTGAAAAGATTCGCAAAAGAATCGACTTCCCTCTAAAATTGTTTTGCTTTACTTTGAATATGAATAAAGAAAATTATTCATAGTAACTTGATATTTATAGGTCACATAGAATCAAGAGTTTTTTTATGAAAAAGATTAACTTTCCTTTTACTAGTTGTACCTTGAAAATATTATTTTATATGAAAAAAAATATTATTACATAATCAATCAAATATTACAAAAGATATTGACATTACAAAAATATTGGCATTACACCTTACACAAGACAGTAACATGTTACTATCTAAAGCATTACTGGCTAAGGTGTTACTGTCTAAGACAGTATTGCTCAAGACGTTACTACTCCAAGTGATACAGTATGATACATTATATTACAAAATAAAACTTTTACATTTTAAATTACTGTATAAGAATTATTTTTTTTTAATGATAAATTCTTATGCAGGGGGCAAAATGTAGATACTTGATTTTGGTTAATACATATTTTCTAATGCATAATGTTACAACATAATATTGTACAGAGAATAACTAGAACAAGTGAAGTGTTACTTCACGCAGAACAACTAGAATAAGGGAAGTGTTACTTCACGCAGAACAACTAAAACAAGTGAAGTGCTACTTCATGCAGAACAACTAGAACAAGTGAAGCACTACTTAACATAGAACAACTAGAATAAGTAGAGCACTACTCCATATGGAATAACTAATACAAGTAGAACAACTACTTCGCATAGAATAACCACTTCATTTGGATGACAGTGAAAGTAACTCAGAATAAGTGGCAGAGTTCATGGGTTACTTTCATTTTGGAATGTTCTAGAGAGTTTGGCTTAGTGGCTCAGATATGGAGGTAGTTAAGAGGTCTTCCTTTTAACCTTTTCCTGAAGTACAAGTGTTTCACCCTCCTACTTTGTTCTTGTATACCTATTCTCGTACACCTTCTTCTCTTATACCTATTCATGTACAACTTCTTCTCTTGTACATGTTCTCGTACAGCTTTTTCTCTTGTACCTTTTCAAGAATACCTCTTTTTTATTACTTTTTACTTGAGAACAAGTCTTATTACATCCAATTACAGTAACGGTTACTCACATTAATGTTCTTCATAATAATATCATTTATTAAATGCATTAAAGCTTATTTTTTAGTGACAACCACTTTTAGCACTATATATAGAGCCACACAATTAATTGAGAGGGGCTCTTCCCTCTGCTAACATATTCTCCTCTAGAGCTTCTCTCTCTAAATTCTCTCTCTAATTCTCTTCTTATTGTCTTCTATTTGCCACAACACTCAATACTTCAGAAATTGCTCCAATCTTCCTCTCTGCCACTTCTAGCGTATCTTTTTACTTATTTGCAACGTTTCCTCTCCTTATTACCAAAAAACCCCTTTACACTCCTAAGCTTCCATTTTTCCACATACCTCTAAGAAGCAAGTTGTGAAACTTAATTTAGAAACATTATCCTAATTCGGTACAGGTATTCCAACTTTGATCAAATCCACCCGCTCCCACACATCATCCATCAATAGAACAAACTTTTTTTACTCAAAATTCCAAAAATATCTATAGCTTTCTCATCATAACTTTTATTCTTCCACAACTCATTTGAAAGGCCAACCTTTGCACCAATTTTTTCTTGAACCTTTTCGATAGTGTGATCTTTAGACACCACCACCCAAATTACAACATCATAACCGATTAGGTTATTGCTTAACTTGTTGTTAATTTGGGTCAAGAGTGTTGTTTTACCAACTCCTCCCAAGCCATATAACCCAATAATGCCCACATCTTTTTCTTCAAGTAAGCACCAGACATTAGCCAATGTTGATTCCAAACCCACCGTAGGCTTAGTAGGTGTTACATCCACTTGGGGTACAAGTTCATTCTCAGCTACCCTTTCGAATGCTCCTTTTTCATTTAGATCCGCTATTTCTTCAAGTTCTCTGACACTTGTTTACCAAACTTGTAGTTAGACTTACAGTTCTTGGAAAAGCAGCCAGCAAAGCATAATTTCTGAATTTCTTGAGGACCGTTTTGGATCAATTCCTCAGCCTCAGCTGCCACAGTCGGCACCCTTGAAAGCCAGAGTTGAACTTGGTTGAGTTGCTTCATACGTTGTTGCTCGACAAGATCCACCCTATGTTTTAAGTCATCACTTCGTGCTTTCAGTTTAGCCAATTCCACACTGAGAGCTTCAAGATTATTTTCAAGCTTACATGTGTAACTTGCTTGTCCAATAATGCAATCGCAGCAACGAGAGACTGTATCCGCTGTTGAGATTGAGATTGCGCACAAATTTCCCATGATATTTGGTTGATGGACAAAGAATAACGAATGAATTGTGGGTTTGAAGAGACTGCTTGTTTTGATGAATTTCTCATATGCAACGTTTTTGCGCTCTGTGTTGACTTAAACTTTACCAACCATTAGCATTAAGATTGTTTATTAACTGAACTGGTGATTGATTGGTACTAAAATAATTTAGATTAAGTTATTAATGGACGCATTGCTTTCAATCAAGTGAAAGAATAATAATACACTATTTTCTAGGAATTTTCTTGTGTCTTCAATGTCATAATTTGGTTGATGGACTCTTTCTTTCCTTACTTGATCATACTAATTTATTGTATTTAACCATTAAAATATTCCATCTATAACGTCATTATAAAATATTTAGACCAAGTGACAAGGGTAATAGAATTACCATTACCATAAAACTACACAACAGCTAGAAAGCAATTTACGTTAAACTAGTCCTGGTAAGCGATCGAGTCCAATGACATAACATCAAGAAACAAAATTTCAGACCAAGGGCAGAATGCGTTGTGGAAGCCATTACCTTTTAACATGTGCTTACTCTATCCATGTCCATGTAATTCACAGCATTCTGTTGTTTGTATTGATGACAACCTACCTATATGCAGAGCAATTAGTTCCACTTGTCAGCAAGCAACATGAACTGAAGAAGATTTCAAATTTTAGAAAGGAGATAACAAGAAGCAGAAACAAACCATGTGTCATCCAAAGTCTAAAACATGACATGGCTCAATTGTTGGAGGCCAGCTTGAGAATGAGGAAACAGTCTCATTGGGTAGTTGGTACATTTCATACTCATCTGAGCATGAAGATTTCATCTTTTTATTTTTATTTTTTCCTTGTTTTCATTATAAATAGAACATTTCATTTTTTTTTTTGTCATCCAATATTGGAGTGAAGTTGAAAAGTTGTGTTTGTGGAATTTGTTAATTTTTTTTTATTTTGATGGTAAGTTAGTTTTTAATAAAATGTTGCCCTTTTGTTTCATTATAAATGCAACATTTATCTTTCTAATTTGGTGTTGTATAGGAATTACAGCTGTATCTAAACTTAGGTGTGGCAACTGTGGTTTATTGCTGTAGACATTGATCATTGAAGTTTATCTCCTTGAACTAATTTAGGTGCTGAATCCATATCTGGATTTCCCCATAAAAGCAGAGATAATTTCTATTCCATACCAAATCATTACATGTATGTGACAGGTTTTGGCAAATCTTTAATTTCTATTTATGGTGTTGTTGCAACGTCACAGGTGCCAAGTAGTTTTCTAGTATTGGACTTGATGCACATTCTTTAGTTCCAGACTTGTCTTAGATATCTAATTCCACAACAGGTGTCTATTCCCTTTCCATACCAAGTATAAGGTATCAAGGTTTATGCTTGCAATTGCATGCTGTATGATCTTCTGCTTCTAGTAAATTGGTTGTGGAAATGGTTGCTATGTATTTTCCCATTTGGTCAACAACAAGAAAAGAATGACTTGTACCAATCCCACGCCAATTATATCTCCTTGTCAATTAAAAACGTGTTGATAGAATAAAGTTGGTACATATTTTTTCAATGTATGCTTCATCAATTTGTCTGAGTTTTAAATTATGGAATTATCAAGTATTAATTGTTATATTTATTATTTAAGCATAGTTATCCGTATCATTTTGACCCAAAAAACTTGAGTTAAACATGATTGATGTTTTGGAGACAAAGCTATCAACTTTGATATCCAACATAATTTTACCTTTGATATTTAACATAATGGGAGTCACGCAACTTGCATGTTCTTTACCAAACTGGTAATAAAATGAAAATCATACAATTTACATTATTGTTGTTTGTCACACTAACTTACTCATTTCTTTCTTACTCATTTACTGTGAATCAACTGCCAGCTCATGCAAAAAACATTTATTTCTATTATATATATAACTATCCTTCCTCTTGGTAATTGATAGCAACTAGTTAGAGATCTTTTATTCATCTATTTACTTTACTTTTCGCACCATGGCTTCCAATGCTGCTAATGAAAACGTTGAGCGCAAAGACTATGATTCCTTTTGCAACATTTGCGGTCGACAATACAAGTCTTTGAAGGATGTTATAAGTCACCAAGAGCAAGCTCATGATAAAAATCTTATCAAATTCAAATGTGACCTTTGCAAGCGTGGTTTTCCAACCAAAGTAGCAAAGAATGAGCATCGTGACAATGGTCACTAAGATTATATCTTCATATGCCCACCCATCCACTCTACTTATGAGATATTATATTGGTATTTATAGTTTTAATTGTCATTTAGTTGCTTTGAAGAATTTTAAGTGGTATTTATAATTTTAATTGTCATTTAGTTACTTTAAAGAACTTTAAGTGTTATTTTATAATACTTTTATATTCTTAATTTATGTAAAATTTACTGGTGGGAATCATATTTTATTACATGGGTACTTATAGTTCTCTTATAATATTATGCTTTTATGCTTTATTATTTTAATTATGAAATCATATAAATAGAAATGTTTGTTCTATTTCATATATTTAAATAGCAGAAAAAGTACATTAATATCAATAGCAATACTTGCTTCCTATCAAGTTAGAGAAAAGCTTAAAAAGTAGATCAAGGGTGCCCATTTGTTTTTAACTTGATAGAAAAAGTACATTAACAGCCGGACAAGCTATAATCTATGTTTTTATTGTTTTTTGATGCTGAATAATGAAAAAGCGCTGTTACTAGAGAGGAACCAAATAACAAAGGAAAAGCAAAATAAGTAACAGCACAGAATATCCACCCGGACAGGCAGTTTTTATCCACTATTACCCCAAAAGGCATAAGAGCGCAAATGTGGATCCAGCATGAGAACATCACCATGGCGTTCATATCTATTCACAACTTCAACTGTTGCTAAAGATAACACTGAGCCAAGAGCTTAACTGCTGAGCAAAGCATCATTATGTTTCCAACTAGCAAAACAAGTTGTTAATTTGCTAGTAATACTCCTTAATCAGCACAGAATTCACCATCTTTTTGCAATTTATTCAAAACAAAAAGCATCACACCCTTACATACAGTTTGGTGCAATTGATTATAATTTACATGATTCCTAAAATTGAGAAAAAGTAGACATCATTTAATTGTAGCAAAGATATCATCTATATATTATCAATCAGCATGGTCTATCTACTAATCCCGTGATTCTGTGTAACCACGCATCCATTGCATGCCCAAGCAATCCACACAATTATGCTTTCCCTTCCCTTCGAATAGGTGCAAAAGCTAACACTTGATCGCAAATTCACCCCTCGACCTTCTTTTTAACTGTGATGAAATTGCTTATCAATCAGCAAGTCTCAACCCACCCAAACCACTTGACACTAATGTGTAGTCCTGTCACCCTAGAAGTGATTACTTCACAATTGTCAAACAGATGAAAATTACAAGACAGAAGAAAACAATTTGCCAGGAATTGAGCATAATTGAGCAGAATATTAAGATCACTATAATATGAAAAGTTAAAGATATAACTAAACAAATCGATAAAGAGGAAATCCCTCTTTAAAGGGTATATATACTATAACAAGGAATCACATAGGATAACCAATAGGAAACCAAATAATTTGAGCAGCCCGAAACAGGAATTGAGCATAATAGAACAGAATATTGAAATCAATACAATATGAAAAAGTTGAAAGATATAAGTAAACAAATCAATAATGAGGAAATCCCTCTTTAAGTTGCATATATACTTAAAACAAGGAATCACATAGGGTAACTAATACGAAACCGAATAATTTAAACAGCCAGACACAGTGTGCTATCCTATAATTTCAATTTTACAAAGTTTATTTGAAAAGATAGCAACCGAAAATTTCTAGTTACATATGGATAACATATGCACAAGACTATCCTTTCCTTATTCTTGAAAAAACACATTTATTGACCTTTTATGCCAATCGAAAATACAGCTCATACAATTTAAAAAATGGGCCCACTTAATTGAGCCATACCTTTTTACTTTTTCTGGTACAAGGAAGAGTAATACAGCTCAAATCTAGGATTCTACGAACCCCATCCCACCCTTACCGCTTGAGCCTTTTTCTGCCTCCTACCTTTCAAGGTGCACACCCTAGGCACTCAAGGTGAGTGTCTCAATAAAGGTGCCTCAACTGAAGGGGTCAAAGGAACCTTTACTAAATTTTGCTCCAACTTAGCACTAATCCTCTACCGTACTGGAAAACATTTTTCCCCGAAAAAGGTAAAAACAGGATTCAAGTTATCTCAAATGTTATCTCAAATGCTCATGCTCTTCAAGTTACCAAATGCTCAAAAGAAGATATCGAAAGGATTCAAGGAGCATTTACTAGATTCTGCTGCAATTTAGCACTTAGGTAAATAACAACTTATTTCAACCAACTAAGCACAGTAGACTTACAGCAACATTTAGTAATCTACTAAAAGAAGACAAAGAAGAATTGACTTCATTTTCTTCTTCTTCTAAGCTGTTGACTTGTAAAAGAAGAGCATTCTTTGCAGAACCTATCCATAAAACAAAAGTCCATGAAATGCACCTCATATTACAGTGAGATTAAAAGAAAAACCCTCAATGTCCAGCCTCATGCAGATAACATTCAGGAAAAAAATAAGTACTCAAGAGGAATAAAAATGCAACTGATCCCTCAAACATGTACCACCTAAAATTAAAAAGATAGGAAACTAAACTAGGAATCTAGTGCAAGTGTCAGATCTGAGTCTGTAACTTGTCCATTGTCTATGTAGATCAAAATTATTTGCAAGTGTCAATGCAAATATATATATCTCTCTCTCTCTCTTCTACTATCTAAGACTGCATGTGCAAGTGTTCGGAAAAAAAAAATAATGCAACTACGAAGTTGATAAAGCTTCTGCTCCTCCCTCTTCCTCTCTCCCTCTATGCACAGTCATATCCACAGCTAAGCTTTTCTACAAAGCCTGATTAAATTAAAATTCCAAAACTTACCCCCAATCAGTAAGTATTATACCAAAAAATCAGATCATTTCACATATTGTTGAAATCTTAATATCCTGCACGCATAGAGGTGTCAAAGAAAAAGTAGTGAGGAAATGAAAATATGAAGTAGATAAAGCTATAATATATAATGACACTCAAGTTTACAGTTAGCTGTGTGGGTTGATTGTATTCTCTTATCAGGGAATAAAGCTTGCTTCCAAGATAAATAAAAGACACCAGGAAAAATTCCAAATTAAAAATGCGAGGAGAGAGAATATGTGATGCGATAAAAAGAGAAATAAATTGAACTTCTCAATTCACGGGAAAAGAAACAAACTGGAATACTCTCACAATGACCACTGATTCGAGGGGCTATCTACATCAACTTCCTCTCTAGGTGAAGGAAGAACAGAATCACTATGTCCTTGAAGGAAGAAATGCAAATATAGGTTGTTGGTCCAGAAATTGCCTGTAACATCCACGCTCCAACTTCTGCAGTGTAAATGCTATAGAAACTTTTGTTGTTTGCACATCAAGATGAATAATATCAGCCTGCTACTTTTGGGATGCTACAAACCATGTCTTGTTATCTATCCCACATGGAACCTTTATAATACCATTTGCCAAAATTTCTTTTCTAATAACAATAAAAGAATTATTGAGCATGCTCCAAAACACCATACACTGGAGCCTGTGGAGAAAGAGTCATACAGGAGGATGAAAATCTGAAAACATGGAAATAATATTGATCATATCATTTCCTTTAGATGTTACTGATACAAAGCATGTGTTCCAACATTTATTATCCAGTTGATTATTGTCTCCACTCAACAGCATTTCAAAAGAGTCAACATTACAAGAAGGTACTAGAGTTGGCAAAACAAAACCTATCCAACCATCACTTATATCAAACTTGACATGAAACCCATTGGAATGAATCTCAGGAGCATCTGTAACCTGCAAAATGCCCAAAAAAAAAGGCCATAGAAACCAGTCATTACCAGAACACACCCAGGAAGTACCTTTCAATTGAGATTCTTGCAGCAAAGAGTGCAGGAAATGGTATATTCAACCTTAATGCAGGAAGAAAATCATTCTGTCCATAACCATTGACTAACAATCTAGTGACCATTTTTGGATTCTCAAGAATAGAATAACTGATGTTTTGGCAGTCAAGAAAATTCCATTCTACTTTTTGTTATAAACTTGATTCTGGAAGAACAGATAAAAACCAAGTATATTGAAGGACAAACAGAGCATTCAAGAAGCAGAAAAACGATAAGTTCAAGGCTTGTATTTTTACTTTAGTAAAACATTGTATAAATACAAAAGGTATATGGCAAACACCTGTTACACAAAAAGACAGGTGTTAAGATAAACTACATGCACAGCAACACATTAGAAGCATATACACTAGTCATTAAAAGACCAGTACAACAAAGCAAAATGGACATACACCTGTCCATGTATTAATCTGGTGCATGCTTGAATCCTATCACTCCTCCTTAAAGCTTGCATCCGTGACATTCATCATGGTTCTGATCCTTTCAAATCTGATCTTTGGCAAGGTTTTAGTCATGATATCTGCAAGCTGATTGTCAGATGAACAATGCTGCAGAATAACTTCTCCATTCCTCTCAGCTTCTCTGATGGCATGAAACTTCACCTTAATGTGTTTAGTTTTGCCATGGAACACAGGATTCTTTGTGATGGCAATGGCAGATTTGTTATCAACAAATATACTGGTGGAAGTTTCTTGAACCAAGGTCAAGTCATTCAAGACTTTTCTTAACCAAATAGCTTGATTTGTTGCTGCATTAGCTGCTATGTACTCTGCTTCAGCTGAAGATTGAGCAACTACACATTGCTTGTGTGAATTCCAGGAAAATACCCCATTACCAACAGTAAAAATATACCCAGAAGTGCTTTTGGAGTCATCAAGACTGCCTCCCCAGTCACTATCTGCGTAACCAATCAATTTTATCTCCTGCAATCTGCTATAAAAGATACCAGATTTGATACTTCCCTTTAAGTATCTAAGAATGTGCTTAGCTGCAGCAAAATGAACATCAGTAGGATCTTTCATGAACCTGGACAAGAGACTAACTGAGTACATTAATTCTGGACGTGTGGAGCAGATGTACAATAAGCTTCCAACTAAACTTCTGAAAACTGATGCATTCCTCAATTTGCAGCCATCATTAACAGAAAATTTCTGATTTACCACAAGAGGAGTAGACACAGAATTACAGTTGCTCAAGTGAAACTTATTCAGAATTTTTTGAATGTAATTCTCCTGAGATATAAAAATACCTTTGTTATTTTGGTAGATTTGCATCCCAAGAAAATACTTCATTGTACCAAGATCTGACATATTGAAATTTTTCTTCATATCAGACTTGAATTTTCTGATTTCTTCATCGTTGCATCCAGTCACCAGAAGATCATCAACATACAAGGAAATAATTACTTGAGCTGTGTCATTATATTTGAGAATGTACATGGTTGCTTCATTGGGGCTTTTTTCAAACCCGAGATTCACCAGATATGAATCAATTTTGCTGTTCCAGGTTCTTGGAGCCTGCTTCAGACCATACAAAGCTTTATATAATCTGTAAACCTTGTCAGCTTGAGATTCAATTCTAAATCCCTCTGGTTGTTCAACATAGATCTCCTCCTGCAATATTCCATTTAAAAATGCAGATTTCACATCCAAGTGATACACCTTCCATCCAAATGCAGATGATAATGCAAATAATAATCGAATGGTTTCAAAACGAGCTACAGGAGCAAAAGTTTGCAGAAAATCAACACCAGGAAGCTGTGAGTACCCTTTGGCAACAAGTCTTGCTTTATACTTGTTTAGAGTACCATCTGAATTGAACTTCTTCCTGAAAATCCACTTGACTCCTATTACATGGTGTTTTGATGGTTTATCAACAAGTAACCATGTTTTGTTTTTGTTTATTGTGTCGATTTCTTCTTGCATTGCATCTCTCCATTTTTCAGATTTTGCTGCTTCTTGATATGTATCAGGTTCAGTTGTAGCAACTAAACACCTATCATAAATATCATCCAAACTTCGAGTCCCTCTGACAGCATAGTTTTCATCATCATCCATATTCTGTTGTGGAATATCCAGCTCAGTCTCAGTTGGCTGGTCAATCTGAATACTGAATGGTGATGGTGAACTCTGTGATTTATTTACAGACCAGTCCCAATTAGAGTCCTCATCAAATACAACATTCCTGGTAATCACAACCTTGTCTGACTTTACCAGGTAGACTCTATATCCTTTTGACTGCTCACTATAACCAATGAAAATTCCTGCTTCAGACCTGTGTTCAAGTTTGTCTCTGTAGTTCTCAGGAATTTGATGATAGCATAGACTTCCAAAAATCCTGAGATGATCAACTGAGGGTTTACTGCCATGCCAAGCTTCATATGATGTTTTCCCTATCAAAGCTCTTGTTGGCAATCTGTTTAGCAGGTAAACAGCAGTATTACAAGCTTCTGCCCAGAACTTCTTTGGAAGGTTTTTCTCAAACAGAAGACATCTGGCCATGTCCAGTATTGACCTGTTCTTCCTTTCACTTACCCCATTCTGCTGAGGTGAGTAAGGAACAGTAAGCTGATGATGAATCCCCTCAGCCTGAAGATAATTTTCAAATTCTGATGAAGTGAATTCCCCACCATTGTCTGATCTCAAACTCTTCAATTGTAAACCAGATTCAGTTTCAACTTTAGCTTTGAATCTGACAAATGTCTCAAACACTTCAGACTTGAATTTGAGGAAATAAATCCAGGTCATTCTACTGAAATCATCAATAAATACTAAGAAGTATTTATTCCCACTTAAAGATTCTTGGCTCATAGGTCCTGCCACATCAGTGTGAATTAAATTGAGCTTACTCTTGGATCTGGATAAGCTTGTAGCAGGATATGGTTTGCTTGTCTGTTTACCATATTTGCAGACCTCACACACTGATGTTGTCAGACTTAGTTTAGGCAGCTTGTCAACTAAATTTTCTGTGTACAGTTGATTCAGATAATTTGAACTGCAATGTCCAAATCTTTTATGCCATAATGATGACACATTAGAGTTACTACCACTTGCCTGCATGCACACTTCAGTTAGGTTGACAGGAAAGCATCTATTTTTCATTTGTACATTCATAAGCAACTCACCAGATGGATCAAAGATAGTGCATGTATCATCTTTAAATATGAGCACATAATTATTTTCCATCATCTGACCTACACTAAGTAGATTTTGTGCAATATCAGGTACTAAAAGTACTTCATGAACATACCTTTGGCCTGATGGTGTATGGATACCAACTGTACCTCTTCCCACAGCATTGAGATAAAATCCATTCCCAATTTTAACTCTGGATCTGTAATGATTGTCTAATACTGTGAACAACAAAGGATTGGATGTCACATGATTAGAGCTGCCACTGTCAAGAAGCCATTGAGAAACATCTGTTGAGCTGCTCCCAGTTGCCATAAATAGCTGTTCTTCTGAAGACTCAGCATTTTCAGCAGCATTTAAGACGTTTTCCTTTACTTCAGATTTGTTTTTACACACTCTTTCTACATGACCTAGCTGTTTACAAGCATTGCACCTCACCCCAGGTCTGTACCAGCAGTATGATTCAGCATGGTTTCTCTTCTTGCAGTAGGAGCATACTGGAAATTTACTCCTTCTGACTTGAGCTTTTCCAGAACATGAACTTCCCTTTTCTTGCTCTTTCACTTCATTCAAACCCTTCTTGTTTGAAGTGTTTGCATGTCCCTTTCCTTTTACCCGAATAGTCATTGCAAGGTTAGATTTCTCATTTCTCCTTGCAGCTTTTCTCTGCTCATCAGCCTGCAGAGCACTTACCAGTTCAGTGATGGTAAGTTGTGTAATATCCTTAGATTGCTCTAGGGAAGAGACTGTAGCATCAAATCTTTCGGGCAAACTGATTAATACCTTCTCTACCACCTTAACATCCTTCAAAGTTTCTCCTAGCAACCGAATTTGGTTAACCAGCTGCATCACCATGTCAATATATTCTATTATTGACTGGTTTTCCTTCATTCTCAGCAACTCAAACTCCCTTCTGAGGTGCTGCAATCGAATTTGTTTTGACCTTGCAGACCCCAAAAACTCCTCTTCAAGCTTATCCCAAGCTTGCTTTGCTGTCTCACTTCCCATAATTCTACTGAAAACAGATTCTGTCACTGCAGAGTGAATTAAAGACAAAGCTCTATACCTTTTGGCTATGTCTTCTTCATACTTGTTAATCTGAGCTGGTGTAGCATTATCTCTCAACGGTGCAGGTTCAGTATCAGTTTCAACCACATTCCAGAGATTGCAACCTCTCAAGAATGCTTTCATCTTGACAGCCCACACTGGATAGTTAGTGCCATCAAAGATTGGGGAAGCTTGTTGAGTAACAGTTGGAGTAGCCATTAGTTTCTGAGAAAGAACTATAACAAACAGAATTAACTAAAAAGACTAAGGTAGGATTTTCAAGTTTGATAGTGGTCAGGGATCGGTTTAAGGCTCTGATACCATGTTATAAACTTGATTCTGGAAGAACAGATAAAAACCAAGTATATTGAAGGACAAACAGAGCATTCAAGAAGCAGAAAAACGATAAGTTCAAGGCTTGTATTTTTACTTTAGTAAAACATTGTATAAATACAAAAGGTATATGGCAAACACCTGTTACACAAAAAGACAGGTGTTAAGATAAACTACATGCACAGCAACACATTAGAAGCATATACACTAGTCATTAAAAGACCAGTACAACAAAGCAAAATGGACATACACCTGTCCATGTATTAATCTGGTGCATGCTTGAATCCTATCACTTTTGGATATGAAAGAGAAAATGGACAAGCTTAATTAAAATTAGTATAATGTTTTCCAGTTCAAGGAAGCCAGCTGCTAAATATTAACTTGAACAAAAGGACAGGAGCCACAATATTTGTCTTGTTTAATTATCTAACCTCTTCCTCCAACCGTCACTCAATGGACCATTTAAGTCTTATTCATACACTTTCATATATCTTCTACTCAAGACATGAAAACATGGTAACAGATGACATTGCTTGAACAGAGCAAATCATTGAGAGAGAATATAAATTAAAAAACTGAAATATATATAGATGAAACTGTTGCTTTCAGCATACCTGAAACACAGATTTGAAGCCAATGCCTTTCTTCCCTACATATCTGGCAGATACTTTTTGGGTCGAGCTTCCAAAATCACAAAGAGCTCTGATGTTCTGAGCAGAAAAGCCTTGTTCATTATTAAGAAGAATTATACCCGGCTCTTGAAGAATAGATGTTAGAGTTGGTTCCACAGTTTCAGAATAGACATTATCATCAGCATTTTCAACCTAAAGCAACATGAAGCTTAATCAGATGCAGTTAACACTTCACCATTTAGTAGCAGCAGTTCAGAAAATTTTAATACTCCTCTATCCCATAATAAGGGTCCTCATCACTATTTTTTGGATGTCCCAGTTATATTCTCCACAATCAAAAGTCAAAGGCTCATCGTCTAACTTCCAACAACACCGTTTAATAATTTTTACAAACAAGGGGAAAAAAAAAACCAAAAAACTACTTTACTTATGAGAGATAAAGCTGTCAACTATAATTAGCACCATGTGTTACACTGCTTCCTAAAGCTCTTTCAAAGAGGACAGTTATTGTGGGATAGAGGAATACCTAAATCAAGCATACCAAACACTGCTTTGACCAATGCACTAAACATCACACCACAAACAAAAAATACCAATGTGTTATAAATATTTTTTTAAGGATAACCTACAAACTTAAATATTAAAAATATTGGACTGACATGCACAAAAATACGATGCTGCTCCAGTGGGTCCACATGTTAATCAACCAAAAAAACCAACTGCCTTGGTTGGCCTCATGGAACTTATTAATAATGACCTTCAAGAATACAGATACCTAAGATAAAATATCTGAATATAAATTTGTCCTCTAACATATTTCCAAGCAACTACGGAAAAGGATTTTCTCGCTAGTCTTTGTTGTAATTTAGAAATTAAGTTTCATAACAAATTGTGAGTCCAAAACTTTATTTAATTTAAGCAACATTTTACAGCATGCACAGACCTACTGCACACAACTAAAAATAAAAAAACAAAAAACAAACGTACAAGCTCCAGAAGAAAATGTGAGTCCTGAGAGTATAACTCCTTAGAAAGAATGGAGTGCTCTCCCGATGCAAGCATGCTGCTTATTTAACATTCTACTCTCCATATCTGACAGATTTGGATCCGGATGGAACTCATCTCGCCTGATTGACTCAATAACTGAGGCCACATCTTTCTGTTCATCAACTCCAGATGATTGTTTTCTGTTCTTATTGCCCAGTCTCTTAGCAGAAACTTCTGCACCATCAATCATGCGACAAACTTCGGGTTGCTTGTATGTCCTATCAAATACTTTATTTTCTTCTCTGCATAGGAAAGCCTACCTATTGTATTTTGCATACAGTTTGACCTTGTTTTTAACTCATACCTACCAGTTTTCATCCCTAATCCCACAGAGGACAGAAAGATGTTACTGACATCAGTGGAACAAAAAGCAGCATAATTCTGTATCCACTCCACTATGCCAAGTAACAAGCCTACTTCATGTAGCATAACACAGTCTCAGTTCCTTGCATTCACTCAAAAAATAGCAGAAGGGCAATAATAACTACTGGCACAGTCCATGAAGCAATATATCAGCTCCACAACCACTAAAAGGCCGACTCCTTTACTGTTAAGGCCTAAGAGTTATAAATAATTTATACTATACTAATGAAGTTTTACCAGGTCATAATGATCAACAATGTGCCTTTGAACCAACAGATTAGATATCAGAGGTTGTAATTTATGAGCAGTGTTCACTCATTTGGGACAAAATCATGATACATCCCCATAAAACAAATCTAAAATCAAATAAGCCATGCTTTCTGAAAAGGTTTTATGCAGCTCTTAAGGCATTGGTTCTATCAATGCATGAGACTTTTCCTACTAAGAGTTAGTAGGAAGATATGCAATACATACGTCAAGCTTCAAATATGCATGCCAAGCTTTTCCTTGCATGTGAAAGCAACAAAATCCACAATTCATCAATAATAATTTTTTGATTTTCATGACAGTCCATATCTTCATGAAGTGAGCAATTAGACCCTCACTTGTTATTTTAAACACTTCCATATAATCAGAGTTTAGTAGTAAGTACCGCAAGACAGGCGGATGATGGAGCAAAGGGCCAAGCCCCAGCATTTTAAATGTCTTAACACCCTAATTATCAAAAATTGCTATGTCTAACCCAAACAACCTAGTAATTTTCCATACTCCCACAAAACATTGAATAAACACATTTACCTAAACAATATAAAGAGTAGGAAGGAAGAAATTAGAAGAAAAAAAAAAAGGGAGATTGAAGGAAATAATCATTATGTTTCAAACAATAATTTGGTCTCCAATTGCAGCGGGGTAGAAATTTTCAATTTTGTCTGCTACATGTAAAGAGCTGTTTTCAATGTGGCTAGAGAGATATGCCCTGCCCATTCCCTTCTCCCCCAAAGGAAAACTATCAAACTTTTTGTCATCAAAGTTTATAATTCCATATAACTCCATATTTTTGCTGCAATAGATATCTTTAACTCTCAAAAGTCAAAAAATAAAAAAATTTAAATTAAATTATAAATCCTACTCTTCCCTTAAGGCTCTGTTTAGTTGTTGCTTTTGCTACTTGCTTTTCTACAATTGCTTGTTACTAGCGATTAAAGTAAATCAAATTCTTTTTAAAAGCTAAAAGTTGACTAAAATAGTAAAACTTTATAACATTCCTAACATAAATATTCTGATATAAAAGAAAAACCAGGCATTTCATTCTCCAAATAATTTTAACATTTTCACTTTGGGTTCTTCAAAAAATTGGCATCTAGTTCCTCCTTAGTCTACCTCAAGGATTTCAATATCCATATTAACCACTAAATCGCAACAAAACACACTTATATACTAACATATCATTTCAGTTGTCTAATTACCCTTCCTCAATGGTTATAGCCTTTGAAGAGACGGAGTCCGGTGCATATCCAGTCCCAACGAGCTCCAAGAATCAGCTTGCAGCGCCACCAGGACTGCTGGCGGGGCGTTGCCTGAGAAACTTTCCAAGCCGTAACACTCTTTCAGGACGCAGTAAGCTCGTGCCACGCCTGCTTAACGGCCTGGTCGGCTCTTTCCCGAAACTCCTTCGGGACTAGGCCAGAGGCGGTGTGGTGTCTCTCTTTCTAAGGCTGACTGTGGCAGCTGCTTGGATTATTGAGTACCTATTGTGGTTGGATTTGAGTTGTTACGGCTAGTACGAATTGCAGAACGTTGGGGTCTTGGAGGGCAAATTAAGGATTTAGAGATTGGAATGGTGGCTTAGGTGGAGGACGGGCGCGCGGGGTGGAATGGACAGTGGCCGTGGAGGGAAAGAAGGAAGTAAGGGAGGCTTTATTTGAATTTTTGCCCTTTTTCCTTTTTTTATTATGCTACCGAATAATTTACTTTTATTTTTACTTTTAATTAGTATTCTTCCAAAGAGGATTCTTGCATTTGCTGGAACGGCTTTACTTGATACCAGGTACATTAAGTATGAATATATATGTATTGGTACTGTTGAGATCACCCTAAACATAGGAAAAATTTTTTAAAAAAAATTTATATATAAAATTAAAATATTACATGACTTCAAAGAGCTTCAAATACCAAAATTAAAACAAATTTAAACTAACTTTAATTTAAAATCAACTGGTGGTAAGATCCAAGCATAAGGAGGTAGATTTTTATGTGAAGGTTTGAATTGATAATGTTCTGAAAGAGTTTCATCTTTTATATTGAAAATACCAACATCTCGAGGACCATATGGCTGATACGCAAACATTTCGAACAAATCATCTATGAAATATATAGAATTAGGCTGTTGTGCTTCAGGAAAATCCAAAATTGAGATGGCTAAGGTTCTGTTGTCTCCCACAAACACTACATCTCCGTCTATGTTCTTCACCTCTTTTCGCTCTAACAATTCACCATTTTGATCATCCAAAATCAACTTGAAAATTTTGAAATTCTTAGTCAAATAACTATCATCGTCGAAATCCAAATTTTTTTTTATCGAGAATAAATTTCCCTTGGATGATTCAACAAGATATGCTCTATATGAATAGTTATCTGAATTTGGGTACCTTTTGTCTGCTGGCATGAGTATCTTCAACTTTGGTGGTTTCGAAGTGTCATCGAGATTATTAACATCAAAAGAAACTATCATATTCCAATTTCCGATAGCATAAACCAAACTTCTATAAAAAATAACATCAGTGAAAAGAGTGAAATCCTTATCTAGATATATCCAATCTCTTTGGCCAGGTTTGTAGAAAGCTAATCTGGAATCCATGCTATGAATAACTACCACCACATAACTATTTGGATATGATACTGGGTCAACTGATAAGATAACTTTCTGAATGTCATATTGGTAGCTCACTGTCTTGACAACTTCAATTTTAGGAAGATCAATTGTGATCCCATCCTTAAAAGGGTTTAAGAGAGTTATCACCATATTCTCATCCACCATGACCAACCAATCATAACAAGAACCACAAAATCTCGTACCATAAGATTTTGGTAATTCAATGTTGCAAATTTTTGCTTTGGCTTGTAGACTGTATAATTTTCGTTTTTTGCTGCTCTTTTTGGTTGGAATCACCAGCATGGGAACTAGATTAAGCGCTGATCGCCTTCTTGAGTCAAGAAAATCATTAAAAACTGAATACCAATTCTTGCAAACTGCACCAAATTGAACCAGCATACTAGAAGCTTTTAATTTGTCAAGAATCAAAAAGAGACAAAGTGTTGGAAGATTTTTCCAATCTGCTTCAGCATTCTCCATGTTTTCTCAGATCAATAGTCTAAAAATAAGAACTTTTTTATTATTGAAGCAATATGAAAAAGTAAAAAATTATGAAAAACCACAAAAGCTATAGGGAAGAGAATTACCTGGCTTTCTGCGGGGTATGTTCTGCTCGTTTCTAAGTTGCGCTTAAATGAATAGAAATTAAGTTTTTATATTGTTTGACACATGAGTTCAATTCCAATTAGGAATGTATTTTAAAGTGTTATAATACGACTGAAAAAGTAAAAAAAAAAATCCAATTTAAATTAGGAATAGAATTCAAATATAATAATACAACTGAAAAATAAATAAACATCAACTTTTAGTTGAATTCCTACTAAAATAAAAACTCAGTATTTTTATCCCTTAATAAACTTTGTAAAGTGAAAACTTGAATTTATAACTTGTTCCAACTTGAATTTAAAACTTGTTCCTGTTTGGTTCGGATATGATAATGTACTTGATGTCTTGCGACCCTGAGCTCTGGAATAATCTGACAATGACCACTGAGTCTGATTGTAGGATTATCTACATCAAGAAAGCACAGAATTACAATGTCCTTGAAGGAAGAAAAACGAATGCAGGCATACATGGAAATATACTATAACAGAATAATGAAACCAATAGGAAACCAAATAATTTAATATTAAGTCTGTTTTAGAAAGTTCCGATTTATTGTACTGACGGGAAGATCTGATAATATTACCCGGAATCTGATGACATAATCTTCCTGTTTGTCAATATATTAGGTATTAATCTTATTGAGTTCCCTGTCTAATGAACCCGTGCCTTGTGCTGGTGAATTCCCCTCATTGCTTACACCCTCTGACAACTTTCTATTGCCTGATGTTGACTCTTTCTTTCCATTTCAATGGGGATTTATCAGTTTCACTTGCTTCTTCAATGCCTCGTAAGAGATAAACTTGCGTTCCCATCCAGGCAAGCTTTTTGTTACCTCAGCCCGATGCCTTTTTCCAAGCTTCATCTCTTCTCCCTGTCAGAGTTTCAATGATTGGTGGAGGTTGAAGCAACAAGAAGTACATATGAATACTACATTGCAAGCAATTCTTTAGAACCCTAGGCAAATTATTCGCATCACCGAAATGTTCTTGAAGGCTGGAACCATGAAGATTACAGCAAGGTAGACTCCAGTATATTCCTGATGGCATTTCCAAACTTCTATATTCCAAGATGCTTCTGCAGAATTTGTATGTTCAATCAAAAAGCCCACATCACTTCTTCCTCAAACAAATGGAAAGGCCATGAGATCCTAGTTAAATCCCAAACGCTTTCTGTTGTCTTACTCTGAGAATACCGATAAAATCCAAGAATGGTATGTTTGCATTGTCCTGGTTGACTGGTTCCAGATTCTTGCCAATATGATGCGAAACTCTCCAACCGGATTTTCATTTATCTTGCATCAGTGGGAAAGGTAAAATTATTGAAGCCATAGCCATTTTCAGATTGAAACTCCACACTGACAAGTTGTTTGTTTTTCCATGTTTGTCATGGACTTCAAATAGAAAAAGAGGGAAGAGAAAGAGAGAGGAGGCCGCAAGGAACAGAGGAGCAGATAGGGAGGAGAAGAATCAGTCATTTACATGGGAAAGCAACATTTTTTCAGGAAGATAGATTAGGCAACTTACAAGGCTAATATCATTGCCTTTACCATAGAAATAGAAAACAACTAGAAAAGCATTTACATTAAACTGGTGTTGATCACTGATGGACTCCAATGCCATCAAGATGGTTTGATAAGGAATGAAGCAAGAGACCAAATTTCTGACTGAGTTTATGCGACTGACCTTCACCATACCAGTAATATCTACTGATATTTAGTTTTCAAAGAAAAAATAGAGGGTCCTGTTAAATTTCTAAGCAACATGGTTTAAGACGGCAAACCTCATGACAAGAACTAAAATGACAGCAAGCAGCAATGTACAAGAAAACAGGTCTAATTTTTGTTTCACTTTAGTTGAGAACTATCAAATGATAGATATAAATAGAAATTTTGCCAAACAAATCAAGTATGGGATATGATGACAACAAGACAACCACACAAAACAGAACATACAAATTACAATCTCGGTCCAAGACAAAATAAGCTTGACAAGAGAAGAAAAAACCAAACAATACTTTGTGGTTTATTACATTTGAGTTCTTCATTGTTTTTTGTTCCTCAACATCGTAACTCCAGAAATTTATTAGACCATAGAGTAAGTGTCCTGAGACACTAAATCTTCCCATTCTACCTCTTTCCAGCATACTTCCTCTCTTTCAATGTTGATTTCAACATACATGTAGCTATCATCAAACTGATTGACTTGTCCATGCACCAGTCTTTGCCCAAAGAATAAGGAGACAAGAGGATGTGCAGAAAATTTATTAGTGCTTCTTTATTTGTTTCCAAATATGTTGTGTTAACTGTAAATGTAATGAGGACTACGAAGAATTAAAAATTATTGGGTCATTCCAAGCAAGAAAAGTTACTAGTTGCCAAATATACTGGATGAATTAGGGATTAAAATGATTGATGAATAAATGAATACTATTGGGATAGGAATTTCAGAGACCTTATCATATCAAACACAGTTAGCATGTCATCTCACCTTTGAGGACAACGATACCATAAGAGAGAAAAAGAAAGGAAAAATTACTTCTAAAATATCACATACCTTTCCTTTGTTGTTTTACCATTGCCAAAATTTAGGATGTAGAGTGGCTTCATCCTTGAAGTCTACCTCTTTCCACCACTCTACACGTTTGAAAGAGGGTAAAAAGGCATTTCGTGTGGCTTCATCCTTCCATTGAAGCTCTTCCCACCACTCCTCATACGCTTCAATGCTGATTTGATTCCCACTGTCAAAGTTGAGCGGAAGCTTCTTCAATTCTGGACGGTTGAATACTTTGATTTGTCTCAAACATGGGAAGGGTAGGGCATTCCACTATATGCTCTTCAATTCTGGTAGTTATTGTAAATCAAGCTTTTCTAGTTTAGCAAATGGGCTTAGCTGCGGAATTCCAACCATAGTTGCAACTTCACTTATTATTCCTTCCATTCTTAAGCAAAACATTACACTAAGACACGTCAGATTTGGAGCCAAAATAAGCAATGCCATGTCCCTCAAGTTGATGCATTTGCTTATGGAAACCTGCCTCAGTGCGTGAAAGCAAGGACTAACAGTATTAATATTAGTTGGCAAGAGTGAGGAGGTTCCTTCTTCTAATTCCTTCTTCTTCCCCATGGCCATCTCTTCCAAGCTTGTACAACAGCTAATATTTAGGCACTCTAAATGCTCCATATTTGCTAAACATAAAGCATTCAATACAATTATATTCCTTAAATCTCGGAGGCATAAATTCTTAGTGCATCCTTGTAACTTGTGCGAGCTCAAAAGGCTTCCTAGAGCAAAAAAACTCTATATTTCTATAATCAGCTCATCGAAATGTTGCAAGCATTTTAATTCCTTTATTAGACCTTCATTATCACCATTTAGGATATTGTCTTCATCCATTTCATCTCCTTAAGAATCTGACCTAGACATTAGGAATCTTTGCAACTTTGAAAATCCACATATCAGCTGTCGAGGGATTTTTCGGAGATAATATGTCTCAAACAAGTTCAAAAATTTTAGTCTTGACAACCTATTCAGCTCAATTGGTAACTCTTTTATTCTTGTATATGACAAATCGAGATACTCTAGTGAAATCAATTCTGAAATTCCCTTTGGCATCTCACAGAGTTTTAAATTTACAGACAAGACTAGAACTCTTAGATTGGGCATAAATTGAAAGAAACCATCACTAATCACCTTCAACTTGTTGTTGCTGAGTAATAAAGTTTGAAGATTAGGGCATGTAGGTGTTCCTCTTAGATCTTCAATTCCATTATTCATCAATAACATTCTCATCCCCTCCTAATTTCCAACATCAAATGCCTTAGTTGATCCTTTCCCTGCTCGTACAAGAAATTTCTTCTCAGGTGCTTCACACTCATGTGCTATCCACAAAAGCATGTCACGGATTTCATCATGTATCTTTACAAATATTTCATCTTCATCTTTTTCTAATAAGCAAGCATTGAGAAGAGAGTCGATACTGTTGTACCCTTGCTTTTGAGCTCTACGAAAGTTGTCCAATTCATCCAAAAATCCCTCATAAAACCAAAAAACTATTAGCCCATCAATGGAAACTTTAAAATCTTCAAGAAATAAACAATAGTACAAAAGGCAAGACCTCATCGTGTCAATAAGCAAGTTATCATAGCTAAATTTTAGAAGAAGATACACATGTTGATTCATTTTTACATCTTTATGCGAAAACTCTTTCAAGACCTCAATCACGTACTCCCAATCTTGAGGCATCATTCTGTAAGCCATGGCTCGACCAATTGTAATCAATGCAAGTGTTAGTCCTCCACACTTTGCAGCTACTTGTTTAGCTAGCCCTCGAATATCTGGATGGCTGTAACACCCCGCAAGGTGGGGGTCCGGCCAAGTAAGGAGAATGCAAGAAAAGTCAAAACAATTTAAAGAATGAAGTAGGGGCCTGCAAATGGGACAATGGAGGAGAAAAGGAATAAAAATAATAATAATAAAATAAATGAATGGAAAGACAAAAGTTGAGGGATAGCCGCACATGTGTTGAATAAAACTATATGTATAAAATAAAGTGTGATTAAATTTGAGTGGGTAGGGGCCTACCACATGGAGTGAAGAAAGAGAAGAAATAAAAGAGATGAAAAGGAGAGAGAAAAAGAAAGAAAAATCTAGAGAGTGGTGGGCCAAAGAAAAAAGAAAAAAGAGAAAAGGGAAAACGGTCGGCTAAGGAAGAAAGAGAGAAAGAAGAAGAGTAGAAGAAAGAGAGAGTTTTGAGTGAAGAAGATAGAGAAAAATTGCTGTTGGAGAGAAAGAGGAAAGCTGAAGAAACAAAGGAAAGAAGAAGAAAAGAGAAAGAGAGGTCTGGAAGAGAGAGCAGAAAAATGGCAGCTACTGCCGCTTAGAGGAGTAAAGAGAAAGGCTTTATGCTGCAAATTTTAAGTGGGAAAAAGAAAAGAAAAAAAGAGAGGAAGTTGGGCTGCTGTGGTGACCGGCGGTGAGAGTGACAGTAGAGAGATTGCTGCCAGCATTGGGAGTGAAAGAGAAAGGATGGAGGCTGTAATAAAAAGGAGAAGAAAAAGAGGAAAAAAAGAGAATATGGGCATAACCCAAAAAAAAATGGGCATGGCCCAATAGGAAAAAGTGAGAAAAGTCCATGAGAATAGCCCAATTTGGAAGTGCTTAAGTGAAGATAGTGCACTATAATGGCGTGCCGAAGGAAATGACAAACGACCGACAAGTAGAAATAGCGATGTAATATCTTGCTATTGTGAGGTGAGTAGGGGGTGTCAATTTTAAAATTTTCGTATATATATCCATGTACATATATTTAACGTTAAGTACAAAATTTGTGGATAGCATGAGCTAGTAGAAATTTTAGGAAATTGTGACTGCAATTTATTTTTAAAAATCATTTGGAATATACATATATAAAGTATACGTAAAGTGTTTTAAATCAGGAAACAAGCTTTTCGAAACGATTTACATCAAAGAAAAATGTGCCTTATTGTTTGTGTGGTGTGCATTCATGAAAATTATTACATATTCACCATGCTACTTTGATACAAAAATATCATACAAATATTTACAATGAACATCTTACGCAAAGAGAGTTTTAATGTGATACGGGAATCGATATTTTGAGAAGGATTTAAAATATCCCCTTGAACACCAAATTTGGATTCTTTTAAAAGTAATTTTATTTAATCGAGAGATTCAAGAGTGGGTCGGATGTCACATCGGTTAAGTGTGACTCTCATTCACGAATGAGCTCTAGCTAGAGAAATTTTTGGATCCCTGATGGGTTGTTAGATTTGGTTAGGACCATAGTCTGTGATATACGTGGCAAGGCCACAGATGATATACGCGGCAAGGCCACAGATGATATACGCGGTTGCGACCTCTTGATATCTCCGATGTCGGCCAACATCTTTGAGATTGCCATGGCATTATATGGGAATCCGGTGGAAGCGATGCTCCCGGATGTTATTACGTGATAACGGGTGCATGGGTTTACTTCCATTTCCTACTCGAGAGTGAAATCTCTGGATTTCAAACTTATATTCCTTGCATGGTGAAAAAAAAATTAAATGACTGTTTCGCAGCTCCCATATTTGTTTTTTTGTGAAATGAATCTGTAATTCCTCGCATATGGGGCGAGCTATAATTTGTGCATGATTTTAAATAATATTTGGTTTCGTGGGAGCTTGCTCAATTTTATTGATTTGATTCGAAAATGATTATTAATGTTTTTTGATGCAAAAAATTTTATTACCTCGGTTGATTATACCTTACAAGAAATTCTCGATTTTTATATAAGGCACAAATTCCCATTTGAAACAAATGGTGTTCATAATCCTGCATTTTATATTCAATTGATCTACTGTTGGCTTGTTTCCCATCTATGCCCTACTCACGGAGTCGATGATCATTGAGTCTGTTAGACTCACACCCTTCTTTTTCCCTTTTTGCATATAAGGATTAGCCTAACGTGTAATCATCGGCGCGTTCAATCTATTGTGGATAGGTAAAGGCATTTCTTAGCATTTTATCTCGAGTCGCTTCGCTGTAGAGGTCGAGTAGTAGTACTTTATTTATTAAGTTGTAAAGGGTATTAATTATCTTATAAGTAAATAATTGAATACTGTGAATTTCAATGTATAAACTTGTGATTAAATGCTTTGAAGTTTAAATAAATAAGTATGTGTATATTTCAATTCATGTTACGAAAGTATAATGTTTTGTGTATTAACATAAAATGCTAATCGTATATAGTTAACTAACGGGCAATTCTAGACAAGCTTGTTTGAGACTTAACGGGTTTTTTTCGAAAGTTTCGAACGCCGGTAGCGACCAAGGAGGGGTCGTTACAATGGCTATCAAGGGTTTCTTCTCCAACCTTCTCTTCAAACAATTTCCAAGCTTCATCTCCACTTAAACACTCTACTTTGATTTTCTCACGAGCTTCCATATCTCCACATACCCCTAAAGAATGAGTAGTAAAAACTAATTTAGAATCATTTTCTTGATTCGGTATAGGTATTCCAACTTTGATCAAATCCACCCGCTCCCACACATCATCCAACAACAGAACAAACTTTTTTTTATTCAACACTCTGAAAATATCTGTAGCTTTCTCATCGTAACTTTTATTCTGCCACAACTCATTTGAAAGGCCAACCTTCTCACCAATTTTTTTTTGAATTGTTTCGATTGTGTGATCTTTAGACACCACCACCCAAATTACAACATCATAACCCATCAGCTGATTGCTTAACTTGTTGTTAATTAGGGTCAAGAGTGTTGTTTTACCAATTCCTCCCAAGCCATGTAACCCAATAATGCCCACATTGTTTTCTTCAAGTATGCGCCAGACTTTAACCAATGTTGGTTCCAAACCCACCGTGGGCTCAGTAGGTCTTACATCCACTTGGGGTGCAAGTTAATTCTCAACTACCCTTTCAAAATCTCTTTGATTCGATAGATCAACTATTTCTGTAAGTTTTCTAGTCACTTGTTTACCAAAGTTGTAGCTAAACTTACAATTCTTGGAAAAGCAGCCACCAAAACATAATTTCTGAATTTGTTCAGTGCCACATTTGATCAATACCTCAGCTTCTGCTCCCATAGTCTGCACCCTTGAAAGCCAGAGTTGAACTTGGTTGAGCGGCTCCATACGTTGTTGTTCGGCAAGATCTACCCTCCGCTTCATGTCATCGGTTTGCGCATTTAGTTTCGCCAATTCCACGCTGAGAGCTTTGAGATTATCTTCGAGCTTACGTGTGTAACTTGCATGTCCAACAATGCAATCCCAGCAACGAGAGACTGTATCCTCCGTTGAGATTGAGATAGAGCACAAATTTCCCATGATTTAGTGATCAAATATTTGATTGATGAACAGAGAAAAGTGAAATGAAATGAATTGTGGGTTTGAGGAGTCTACTTGTTTTGATGAATTTGTGGTGTTCATCGAGAGATGCAACGCATTTGCGATAATGTATTGACTTAGACTTTTGTCGGCCAATTTTCGGCCATTATAATTTGGATTGTTTAGTGGCTGCACCGGTGATTGGTTGGTACTAAGATAATACAGGTTGAATTATTAATGAGCACATTGCTCTCAATGTAGTTGAAGCAAAGGACAAGCATTTCATAAGTATCTGAATAATAATACTACTAATTTGACTGCTATATATAAATAGGTAATTCTCTTTTAATTCAAAAAAGAAAAAGAAATTGATGCTCTTTTAACTGCTATGATGAAAAATCTTGAAAGAAGGACACCTTATAGTATGCACTATATTATTATATGTTTGGCTTTTCTTTTTTCTTGAAATATATTTTTGATAATCATATTAGGCAAGACAAAATTTTCACTTCCCCTTTGAACTACTCAAGGGTTTTTACATTTTCCTTTTGTTGGCGAGTTTGACATTACATGTCCGAACCAAACAAATTGACCTGAAAGTGATGACGCGGTATGAAAAGAAAAAAATGAAATATTGATAAGTGAAATTAATAAGAATTAGTTTAACCTTTTTGTATATTTGATATATCAATTAATATAGTTAATTATTCAATAAAAATTGAAACAAATTCTAAATAGTTTTAGTTTATCACCCTTTTGTAAATGACTGACTCATTAGTCAGTTCCAGTTATTTAACTATGACAATTGCAATTTAGACAGATTGACTAACAAGTTGAATTTTTCAAGAAACAGGACTTTTCAGACCAAGGGCACAATGCAGTGTGGAAGCCATCATCCATCTCCTTGAGGAATCATCCTGGACCACCCTTCTAAACATTGCAGGGGGAATCTTGGATAGTATTTACAATTAGAGTCTTTCAAAGAAGAAACATCCATAAAATTGAAACGATATTGAGAAAGAAGATCCAACACATAGTAGACGGTGTGCGGGAAATGGAGAACAAAGAGCAGCAGAGTCGTGTTTAGTTCCAGCGTAGCTTTTCATGTTTTGTTGAAATATATAGGATCAAAATCTGGTATAGAGTTTGCTGATGGGTAAAGGCCAGTGTTTGTATGATTTGGTTTGCTTAGAAAAATCATATCCGGATAACGTTCTAGGTCTCTGTTAGAATATAGTCAGTTGTGTTGTGTGGGAATCCTTGGGTCTATGCCATTCATTGGAATGCCTTGTATGATTAAGCTTTCAAAATCGAGCCAAATGTAAAGTCCTTTGGGGCAAGCCTTGTGCAGTTGCGTGAAGAGTGCAAAGGCAATTAGCATCGGGACGTCATTAGGTAGTTATATTAGTACCTTAAATTTTTTTCTACTTTTTTTTGGTAATTTTGGGTAATGGTTTTCTTACAATTTGGTCAAACTTTGTCAGTCTTTGTATAGCCATTCAAATGATTTTATTTCTATGCAGTTAGATTTTCTCTCAAAGAGAAAATTATTTATTCTTTACTCTACTCTTCAAATTACTTTTCACATTTTGACAAAGAAATAAATTTGTAAAAATTATTTTTAATATGACTTGAATTGAAGTTTGTGAAAATTTTACATTAGTGCATTTTGCCTTAAAGAATTTGAAATTTTATTTTCAACTTGTTTATTCATTAATTTGTTTATTAAATTACTTTTGACATGTTTTAAAGTGAAAACAAATTTGACTAACTTGTTTTCAAGCTTGCTTTTATTAAAAATTTAATTTATTGAAAAGAAATTTTATAAATCTAATTCACCGCTTTTAGATATTTTTGCAATTAAAATTTTTCACAATCAACTGATCAAATATTAGGTTGATGAACAAAGACGAAAGAAATGAATTTAGGGTTTGAAGAGATTGCTATGTGTTAGACTTAGACTTCGGTAGCCATTAGCATTAGGATTGTTTATTAGCTGCACTGGTGATTGGTTGGTACTAAAATAATTTAGATTAAATTATTAATGAACGCATTGCTTTCAATCAAGTAGATGAATAATGGCACACTATTTTTCTTGGAATTTTCTTATGTGTAAAATATTTACAATTAATGTTTAATTCTAAAAAATAACTAATATTTACAAACATCTGGCTTTTCTTTTTTCTTTTTATTTCATTTTATTATTATTATTTTGTTCTTACTCTCCAAAACACCTTAAGGGTTAATTAATTTTAATCTTGATTTGTTGGTCTTAGTTCTTTTTAGTCTGTTTGATTTGCTTTAATTTCAAATCCATTGTTTGGGCTTGTTTTTATTAATAGATTCAAACATTTAATCTGCCAAACCCAATAAAGCCCAAATTCATTGACAGCCACGGGAGCCCAATTTCAAATTTGAACTTAATAATAAAAAACAAATAATTACCTTAAGCGTCAACATATGATTTGTTGTGGAAGAATTATCTTAACTACCTAGGACAACCGAGCAGAAAATGGGATATTGTGTGGAAGTGGGATGACCCCCAACAGGTACGTACATTCCTAGTTCAATGTTTTCATGACAAGTTATTGACAAACCTGGAACGAAGGAAAAGAAACATGTCAGACTCGTCTATTTGTGCATCATTCTCATTGTCTAAAAGAATCAGTCCTGAACCTTCTAAGAGACTGCCCACATTCAAAAGAGGTATGGTTGAAATTGGGAGTATGAATGAATCATGGAAACTTCTTTGATTTATTATTACCAGATTGACTGCTAACTAATCTAAAAAATTATAATGCTTGTGTTGATGGTATTCCCTGGGTTGTTCTTTTTGGATTTACATATTGGTATATTTGGAAATGGAGGAATGTAAAAATTTTTGATTGCAAGTTGGTCCCTTTGGGTAAGAAGATATTGATGCTAAAAGGATTAGCTACTACGTCACATAATGTTGTCTCAATTTCCTACACACATAGTAATCCTAACGGCCACAAAAAAGAAATGTTAGTTGGTTGGCAAAATCCTCCACAAGGTTGGGTGGCAGTAAACTGTGATGGCGCATTACGTCGAAGTACTAGTGTGGCTGCTGCGAGTGGAGTTATACAAGACTATAATGGATTTTGGTTAGAGGGCTTTGCTACAAGGCTGGGGAGATGCTCTTCCTCTAGGGCCGAATTATAGGGTGTTTTACATAGCCTTCGCATAGCATGGGATAAAGGATTTCATAGGATATGGCTGCAGGTAGATAACAAAATCGTGGTTCAGGCAATTACAGCTAATTCATCGCACCCATGTGCAAACTCCGATTTATTGGATGCTATTCATAACTTGCTACAACTTGATTGGGAGGTAAAGATTTCTCACATTTATCGAGAACAGAATATGGTAGCAGATGGCATGGCTAACATAGGTTTTAATCTAGACAATAGCTTTCTTTTTTATGATGTTCCATCTCCAGGAATCAGCTCTTTGCTGTTTGATGACTTAGTAGGAGCATGTTTTCCAAGAATGGTTAGAAATTACTAAACATTTCCTTTGAAAAAAAAAACATAGTGTCTACCATATACAAATCGAAATTTCAACACAAATCAAGTATGGGATATGATGAAAACAAGACAGCCACACAAAATAGAACATACAAATTACACTTTTAGAGATCCAAGACAAACTAAACTTGACAAGAGAAAAGAAAAAGAGAAACAATACATTGTGGCATATTACATCTGAGTTCTTCATTGTTTTCTGCTTCTTAAGATCATAACTCCAGAAATTTATTAGACCATTAAGTAAGTGTCTGGGTGTCAATTAAAATTCTACTATGCAAACATACGTATCGAACATATAGTATATAAGCAAGCAGAGTGTTGATCCCACAGAGAATTAATCTAAAACTTTACTAAGTAATAAAATTAAAACAATTTACTCTTATCCAAATAATCCAAATTGAGTAATTAAATAAAACTAAAAAACTAAAATTTAAACTAACAAGAAAAATCAAAATAATAAGTTGAGAAAAGATCAAATTAAATAAGCCTAGGATTACAATATTTCTCACACTTCATCTAAATCTTACCTCTCTTCCTCTTCTTATTTCAATGGGTTGAATTGCTAACCTAGAGTCCTAAATTATTTATAAGGGTCTCCCGACTCATTCTATAAAAATATCTATTTTAATCAAAATACTATATCCCTATGTGAATTGAAATTAAAACAGACTCATTAAGTTCATACTCTAATCTGGCTACATATGGCCTATAGGTATATCCCTATCTTATACGCAAATTAATTAAATTGATCATATACTATCCCAATTTTAGTCTACACTAAACTCCCTTTCCCAAGTTTGTTTAGGTTCTTAAATCAATTTAATTGGTAATTAAAAGCATTAAGAACAAATTGGAATAAATAATTCAATTCCTATTGAAAATAAGGAAGAAAGAGATTAAAAACTTAGGCTACATGTGAGTTCAATTGCAATCCTAGAAAAAGAAAATTAGCTACTCATAATTGCAAAAACAATTAACATTCTATTAAAATTAACCATTGAAAATAACAAGAAGAATAAAAGTCAAGGAACAAAATAATGATTGCTGTTTTGATTCCCAAACTTCAACCTCAACTTCTGACTTTTTGAATCTCCAAAAGTTCTCTACTAATGTTCTTGAAAAATATCCTATTTATACTAACAAACTTAACCTAAACTTCTTCCAGTTGACCTAGGGTTTAACTTGGCTTAAAAACATAATGAGAGGCCCAAAAAATCACTTGTCAATCTTTACAAAATTTCATTCCTAGCATAGTACGTTCAGTAATTTTACAATGTGATTTTCTCTATCTTCAAGGCAGAACTGGGCAAAGTGATCTTCATTAAAGTTGTAAGTCTGTCTCTTAGCTTTCTAATAGTTCAAGAATCGCAGTAATTGGAGTTCTGTAACTCAAGATATAGCCAAAACACTGAAATATATGCAAGTAGACTTTCGAGTCTTTTAGTACCTTACTTTCCATAATTAAGTCCAATTACTTTAGTTCTTACCAAAAATATAAAAAATTAATAAATATTAACTAAATTAAAAGAAATAACACAAAATTAAAATAACTCACTTAAAAATAAACTAAATATAAAAATAACTAATAAATAAGTAATTACAATTGAAAATTGAGAACTTAGCTAATATTTAATAACAAAATTGACATAAAATAATTTTATAAAATAGAATTATCACTGGGACACTAAATCCTCCCATTCTAGCTCTTTCTAGCATCCTTCCTCTCTTTCAGCATTGATTTCCAAATACATGTAGCCATGGTCAAACTTATTAACTTGTGCATGCACTATTCTTTGCCCAAAAAATAAGAAAACCTACAGATGTGCAGAAAATTATAAATAAGGTGGAGATAGTTTAAACTTTTAAAATTAACAATAAAGGAAAAAAAAAAGGTAGAAGCACTAGGATTGGGTTTTAGAGACCTTATTGTATCAAATGGTTAGCACGCTATCTCTCATTTGAAAACAATGATAATATAAAAGACAAAAATAGGAAAAAAATGACTTCTGAAATATCACACACCTTACTTTTGCAGTCTTTACCAAAAGTAACAACGAAGATATCGAACGGGTTCATCCTGGAACTCTACCTCTTTCCCCCACTCTACACATTTGAAAGAAGGCAAAAAGCATTTTCGAGTGGCTTCATCCTTCCATTGAATCTTTTCCCACCACTCTTTATATCTTGTAATGCTGATTTGATTCCCACTGTCCAAGTTGAGCGGAAGCTTCTTTAGTTTTGAGCAATTGAATACTTTGATTTTTCTTAAACATGCGAAGGACAAGGCATCCCAGTATATGCTCTTCAAAGTTGGCAGATCACGTAAATCAAGCTCTTCTAGCTTTGCAAATGGGCTTAGGTTCGGAATTCCAACCACATCTGTGACTTGATCACTTATTATTTCTTCCATTCTTGAGCAAAACACTACATAAAGGTGCGTTAAATTTGGAGCAAGAATAAGCCACGTGATGTCTCTCAAGTTGTTGCAACTGCAGAGGGAAACTCTGCTCAGTGTGTGAAAGCAAGGAGCCTTCTCTATCTTCCTTACTACAATCTCTTCCACACTTTCGCAAAATCTAATTAATAGGCTCTCTAAATGCTCCATATGTGTAAAAGATGAAATATCCAACACCTTTGTCTCCCTCAAATCTCGGAGGAATAGTCGTTCAGTGCATCTTCGTAAGTTATGGCAGTTCAAAAGGCTTTCTAGAGCTGAAACACTTCTTATTTCTAAATTCAGCTCATTTAAATGTTGCAAGCATTTCAATTCCTCTATTAGACCTTCATGATCACCATTTAGGACATTATCTTCATCAATTTGATCTTCACAGATATCAAATAATACAGACATTCTGAACATTTGCAGCTCTGAAAATCTACATATCAATTGTCTTGGGATTTTTTGGAAAAGCCTTGTCTCATGTAAATTCAGAACTTTCAGTTTTGACAACCTATTCAACTCAATTGGCAGCTCTCTTATTCCTGTATGTGATAGATTGAGGCACTCTAGTGAAACCAGGTTTGAAATTTCCTTTGGCAACTCATGGAGAAAAAAGTTTCCATGCAAGCTTAGAACTCTTAGATTGCGCATAAATTGGAAGAAACCATCCCTAATCACCATCAAATTGTTTTCATTAAGAAATAAGGTTTGAAGATTGGGGCATCTAGGTGTTCCTCTTAGATCTTCAATTCCACTATATGCCAATGACATTCTTACACCTTCCCAATTTTCAACATCATGTGTCGTATTTAATCTTACCCCTGCTCGTACCAAAAATTTCTTCTCGAGTGCTTCACACTCACGTGCTATCCACAAAACCATGTCACGAATCACATGATGCATCTTTACAAATATTGCTTCTTCACATCTTTCTAATAAACAAACATTACAAAGAAAATTGATAATGTTATACCCTTGCATTCGAGCTCTACTTATGTTGTCAAACTCATCCAAAAATCTCTCACAAAACCAATAATCTGTTAACCAAATTATGCCAATTTTATGATCTTCAAGATACAAACTACAATACAAAAGGTAAGATCTCATCAATTCATTAGGCAAGCAATCATAACTAAATTTTAAAAGAGAATACACTTGTTGATCCATTCTTGCTAATTTATGCGGAGATTCTTTCAAGACCTCAATTGCATATTTCCAATCTTGGGGTAGTTTTTTGCAAGCCATGGCTCGACCAATTGTAATCAATGCAAGAGGTAGTCCTCTACACTTTGCAACTACTTGTTTAGCTAACCCTCGGATATCTGGATGACTGTCAAGGGTTTCTTCTCCAACCTTCTCTTCAAACAATTTCCAAGCTTCATCTTTACTTAAACACTCTATTTTGATTTTTTCGTGAGCTCCCATTTCTCCACACACTTGTAAGGAGCGAGTTGTAAAAGTTAATTTAGAACCATTATCCTGATTTGGTACCGATATTCCAACTTTGATCAAATCCACCCGCTCCCACACATCATCCAACAACAGAACAAACTTTTTTTTACTCAAAACTCTGAAAATATTTATAGCTTTCTCATCACAACTTTTATTCTTCCACAACTCATTTGAAAGGCCAACCTTTCACCAATTTTTTCTTGAACCTTTTCGATGGTGTGATCTTTAGACAGCACCACCCAAACTACAACATCATAACCCATCAGGTTTTTGCTTAGCTTGTTGTTAATTTGGGTCAAGAGTGTTGTTTTAACAATTCCTCCCAAGCCATATAACCTAATAATTGCCACATTGTTTTCTTCAAGTAAACGCCAGACTTTAACCAATGTTGGTTCCAAACCCACCGTGGGCTCAGTGGATCTTACATCCACTTGGGGTGCAAGTTCATTCTCAGCTACCCTTTCAAAATCTCCTTCATTCTCTAGATCAACTATTTCTGCAAATTTTCTAGTCACTTGTTTACCAAAGTTGTAGCTAGACTTACAATTCTTGGAAAAGCAGCCACCAAAACATAATTTCTGAATTTCTTGAGGGCCACCTTCAGTCAATACCTCAGCTTTTGCTCCCACAGTCTACACCCTTGAAAGCCAGAGTCGAACTTGGTTGATTGGCTCCATACGTTGTTGTTCGGCAAGATCTACCCTCCGCTTTACGTCATCCTTTTGCGCATTCATGTTCGCCAATTCCACACTGAGAGCTTTAAGATTATCTTCAAGCTTACATGTGTAACTTGCTTGTCCAACAACGCAATCCCAGCAACGAACAATATCCTCTATTATGATTGAGATTGAGCACAAATTTCCCATGATTTAGTGATCAAATATTTGATTGATGAACAAAGAAGAACGAAATGAATTGTGCGTTTGAGGAGTCTGCTTGTTTTGATGAATTTGTGGTGTTCATAGGGAGATGCAACGCATTTGTGATAATGTATTGACTTAGACTTTTGTTGGCCAATTTTCAGTCATTAGGATTTGGATTGTTTAGTGTCTGCACTGGTGGTTGGTTGGTCCTAAGATAATATAGGTTGAATTATTAATGAGCACATTGCTCTCAATGTAGTTGAAGAAAAGGACAAGCTTTTAATAAGAACCTGAATAATAATACTACTAATTTGACTGCTATATATAAATAGGTAATTCTCTTTTAATTCAAAAAAGAAAAAGAAATTGATACTCTTCTAACTGCTATGATGAAAACTCTTGAAAGAAGGACACCTTATAGCATGCACAATATTATTATATGTGTGGCTTTTCTTTTTCCTTGAAATATATTTTTGATAATCATATTAGGCAAAACAAAATGTTCACTTCCCCTTTGAACTTCTCAAGAGTTTATACACTTTCCTTTTGTTGGCGAGTTTGGCATTACATGTCCAAACCAAACAAATTGACCTGAAAGTGATGAGGCAGTAAGAAAAGAAAAAAAGAAATATTGACAAGTGAAATTAGTTTAACCTTTTTGTATATTTGTTATATCAATTAATATAGTTAATTATTCAATAAAAAATTGTAACAAATTCTAAATAGTTTTACTTTATCACCTTTTTGTAAATGACTCATTAGTCATAGTTAAATAACTGGAACTGACTAACTATATATATATATATATATATAACTTATATTTAATAAAAGAAGGATGAAATTAAGTATAAACCTAGTTTTCATGCATCCTATTACTTCTTATGAGATAATGAAACTGCATGTAAAGTAAATATTTCAAATGTATTATTTAATCTTATTTTATTTTATTCAATCAGATATTACATGATACATTGGCTATTTTCAATTCTTTCTTTTTTGAAATTATAAAAATAAAAATATCAAATTAATTTTAAATAAAATTATTATAAACTATTTAAATAACAATATATAAGCATATCATATTTTATCATGTAAAAATAAAATATACTAAAATTTAAGTTATCATAATTAATTAATATTAATTATATATTTATATTGTATAACATGATGAAATTAATAATTGATATTATTTTGGCAAGAAATTTAGTTGATCAATATGCTTTTTATTTAAAAATTCATATCTGATTTTATCAATCATATAACAATTAAGTATTTTAAATATGTGATTTAGTTATATATTTATTTTAATTAATTAACTATATTTTATGACACATTTTTATTTAATAAAAATATTTTTATGTTATTTTATTTTTTTCCTCTACTCCTTGGCCGATTGGCTAGCAATAGCCAAATCAACACCCTTATGAAGGCCATTGAGTAGGGCCATGCCAATGCGGCCTCTGCCAGTGCCCATGGAATTGACCCTTTTGTCTTCTCCTCTTTCCCTTCTAGTTAGGGGTGAGCAAAATGAAACTGAACTGAACAACCGAACCGAACTCAAACGAGTTCGATTTTTTTAGTTCGATTAGTTCAGTTTTTGGTTAATTTGGTTAAGGTAGTTCAATTAGTATAATTACTTCGATTCAGTTTCAATTACAAAAATGTCTAACCGAACTAATCGAACTAACCGAAAGACATTTTGAACATTTTACCTAAAAAATTCCTTAACCTAACTATGGCCTATGGGAATATCAATTTCCCATTCTGGTTTCTACCGTCCTCCCGTGAGCCTTGACTGTGACTCCCATCTCAAGTTCTCCACTCTCCCACAGTATAGCTTCTACCCGTCGCTCGTTGCTTTCTCTTCTTGTTAATTTTTGGTTTCTAGCTTTCTGCTATCTCGTGAGCCATGATTGCCAGAGTCCCATCTCCAGTTCTCCACTCTCCCACACTATAGCTTCTTACCATCGCTTTCTCTTCTCGCTAATTTCTAGTTTTTGTCGTCTCGTGAGCCATGACCCCAGCGATTTCAAAGGCTTTCTCTCTCACACACATACAGACCCCAACGATCGCCGACTTTCATCTTTCTTGTGGTTTTTTTCCCGTCTCAATCGATAAGCCATAAACCTGTAGCAAAGCTCAATTTTGATTTTTGTAATAATATTTAAATGTGAAAAACCGAAATGTGTAGCACTGAAATTAACAAATCCTGATTTCTTTTATTTAAAAACTTAAAGGCTTAATTAAGTTGTCCATTTAAATATTTTCTGTAATAATATTATACTTGAATCTGATTTTAAATTTGGAGTTCACATGGTGCATGTGAAAGAAAATTCCAGGGACTAAACATAGGATCGGCTACAATATATAAGGGCACTGAGATGTATTTGTCCAAGAATATTTAATATGCTATTGTAAATCTCTTTCAAACATAATATTCAATTCATTTAATTCCCTTATTCCAGGCAAGTTCTTACGGATTATCATGAATTTATCTATACATTCCATTAAATAAACTAGTTAATAATTTTCAATGCATTATTAGAATCTTGTTAGTTAATACTTTTATCAAGCTACAGATATTATGTGTGTGTGTCTAAAAGGTAAGGTTGAGGAAAAACATTGATCTTCCCTTCTTTGTCAAAAATTTAAAGTTCAGTGAGTAATTATGACGAGTAATTGAAAGGGATTCAACATATAAGTACATATTTTCTTTTCAAAACATAATGAAGGGAATGACCAATGTGAAGATTGAGTTTTATCAACCGACATGGTAGAAGTGGTTCACATGCTTGGTTGTTGGCATACATATTAAAAAATTTGCTTTGCATAAACAAGAGATGGTGCATTGGTGCTTTCATGAAACAATGGATTCTTATCTAATAAGAATTTCAAACAAGTCCAAGCTCTTCGTATGTTGGAAATGGGAAATGTAACAACCAACACAAACCTAACAATTCCACTTCATATGTTTCATGGCTCCAGTCATGTCATCAAGATATTTGCAGCTATGTAAATAAGTTTCTAATTATGTCGTCTATGCATTTCATGCCTATATTCAGAATTGACAAGTTTAATCATAGTTATAGGTTTTTTGACTGATATTTTCTTTTTCTTATGTTTCAAGGTATAAAGTTGGTTGATGAAATTTAGCCCATTGTTCCTTTTACAAATTATTTGGCATTTAGTTTTTTCCAACAGAAAGTTATCATGACAAATTTGCCAATTATTTATTGTTGTTTAGATCATATAAATTATATGAGTATTTATTTTCTTTATTATAATTTCTTATCATATAAAATTATATCATATAATTTTATTTATCATATAAATCATATAAATTATGTTACCATGTCCATGAGGATGGATCCTTTGCAATTATACATCAAATTATTTATTAAGTTCAGTTTTTGCATACAAGCCAAAAAAAATATATATTCAGTTCGATTTTTGGTAACTGAATTGAACTAACTGAATTAGTTCGATTTTGGTTAGTTCGATTATTTAGGGTCTTCGGTTCAATTTCAGTTAGTTATATGTAAGAGTTCGGTTAGTTCGGTTACTAGATATCCAATAACCAAATTAACCGAATAAACCGATTGCACAGCCCTACTTCTAGTCTTCCCCTTTATTCCTCCTCTCATTTCATGGAAACTTCCTTTTTCCTTCCCCCTTCCTAATTTCTTTTTCTTTTTTTCTGAAGATAACACATTAAAACAGTTTTTTTCCCTTTCATACAAATTTCAAATTTGAAGATCCTTAATCTCAATCATTAACATGCCTTATCAAAACCATTTCTTTTCAGGACTCCCAAGTCTTGAGAAGTTGATGCTTAAAGATTGATTACAGTTGATTTAAGGTTTATCAATCAATCGGTGAGCTAAAGGCACTTTCTTTCTTAAGCCTCAAAGATTGAGAAAAGCTTAGAAAACCTCCAAGGAAAATTGGTTTGCTGGGAGTAAAATTACACGAATGTCTTGCAAGTGAAATAGGAAAGGTCTCCAAATGTCAAAATGAACAATCTCAAAACAGAAATCAGAAATAGAAGCACTATTATTAAATGAAAAAGCCGACTGTCCTAGCAACCCACGATAAAATAAAGGATATAGTAATTACCTGCTAAAGCATGACATAGGAAAAGATACCACTGACACAAAGAAGAGCTAAATATAGTGGCAACAGACACATGTTGAATAGGGAGGTGGAAGAAGACAAGCTCAAACAATCTTTCCACCTTTCGTGTGTCCTAAGAATTTTCCCCATTGGTGGTCTTGTACCTAACAACCAGATGAAGATAAGAGAATAGTGAAGCCTCAATCATATAATTGACTCATAAAAATAAGAGAGCTAAATACAGTGGCAACGAACACATGTTGCATAGGGAGGTGGAAGAAGACAAGCTCCAACAATCTTTCCACCTTGCGGGTGTCCCAAGAATTTTCCCCGTTGGTGGTCGTGTACCTAACAACCAGATGAAGATAAGAGAATAGTGAAGCCTCAATCATATAATTGACTCATAGAAATAAGAGAGCTAAATATAGTGGCAACGGACACATGTTGCATAGAAAGGTGGAAGAAGACAAGCTCAAACAATTTTTCTACCTTGTGGGTATCCCAAGAATTTTCCCCATTGGTAGTCTTGTACCTAACAACCAAATGAAAATAAGAGAATAGTGAAGCCTCAACCATATAATTGGCTCATAGAAATAAGATTTAATGCTAAAGTACGCAATAGGTATATGGAAGATTAACATTAAGAAAAACTAGATCGAATGTGACCCCCATCATGTTGGGGTAAATTATTTTCTTTTAAATTTTAATAAACTCGCTCACGGATAAAAGATATTTTAGTCTGACTCACTTATGGGCTGTAGTTTTTTCCTTTGCAAACTCTGATCGAAATTTAAAAGTTCCAACTTAAAAATGTAACCTTTTTTAGGTTAGCACATGGCAAAATGAGGAAGCCTTTTTAGATTTTCTTTGTAAGTATATAATAGATGTAATAGATGTATAATGTCAGTAATATTCATTTTTGTATCAATGACAGTATGGATAGAGAGGAAAGATAAAGAGGATATTATAGTGGATAAGATAGAAGGATTAAGAGTTATATGATTACAACAAGTATAATCAAGGAGTGAAATGAATCACCTAAAGTAAAAGAGAAGGTAGTATGAAAAGAAAAACTCGAAGTGATAATTTATTTTAGTAAAGTCTCGATATTAGTGCCCTCAAATGCAAGAGTGACAATGGATAGAGATCTAGATACTGAGAAATCTCCCTTAAGTTTAAAGGTACCACCTTTTGACTAGGTGAACACTGGTGACAATTCTCAATAATATGCCCAACCTTATGACATCATAGGGCGATCAGAAAAGTTGTGACCTTTTTAGCCACAATTCTTACAAAATCTAACTCATGATTTATGGTTTGATGGCTTGAAATGGGTAGCAACAAGAGCAACATCGGTATGGGGAAATTTGTCTAGGCCAAGATGCATTCTAAAAAATGATTCCTAGAATAGTATCTAGTATATATTGGAAGGACTACAACGTAGCATTAAAGCTCTGGTAGCTTCACATTCTAAACAAAGAGCTATTGGAACCTCAATAAGATAAAGATGATTTTCATTGGTTTTTGCCTAAGTCAGTCAATTTTAAATAAGTTGAATTTAGACCAAATATCATTCACTTATTAATCAAATTTCTGTTTGAGATTGTGAAGAGTAATTGATAGCTAGTAGCGTAGCTCCAGAAGTTTTATGCTTAGTGGCTGAAAATTTTGTTGAAGTAGTGCAAGGGGATTTAGGGACTGCCATATATATATGAGGGGATTTGGTGTTGACCTGCAACAATTTGTTCGAAGGGTGGTAGAAGGAAATTGGGTTGGTCTTCGTTTTTTGGCTCTGGGTTTTTAAATTCGGTATATAGGGTTTTCTTTGGCTGGGTTTTTAGACTTTTTTTTAATTTTGGATTTAATGTGTTTGGGGCTTTCTGGTTGGGTTAAAAAAAATTTGAAGTTGTTGAGTTTTTTTTTTTTCTTTTTTGGAAAAAAATGTTGAGTTATTTTAGTTGGGTTGATTTTGGATGTATGTTATATGTACCATTATTATTATTGAGGTAAAAATATTTTTATTATTGAATTAATTTAAATTAATACATTAATAATTATAAATTTATATAGGCAATAATAAAAAGGACAGAAAAATATAATTTCTGAGGTAAAAATATATTTTGTTATTGAATTAATTTAAATCAATAGAAAATTGTAAATTTAATAAACAATAATAAAAACAAGGAAAGAAAAAAGAGTTATAGAAAATAAATAAATCACTATAATAAAAATTATAACGATGATAAGTATGAATTCAAATAACGTATACAATGAGGATGAAAGAAGAAGGTAAAAGAAAGAAAGAGAAGGGAGAGGCAAAGGATAATTTTAGAATTGAAACATCAAAATAAAATATTACCAATATAAGTTAAACAATGATAAAAGCAAGAAAAGACAAAAAAATCAGAAAAAATAAATAATAAAAAAGTATAGTTGGTATGAATTGACCAAAAATGAATTTTTGTTAATTTTTTTTTTCTGATGTATAAATTGGTGTGGCCTGTGGAGGGATTGACCCGCAAATATATTTGGAGTGGAAATGCATTTGCCTGAATTGACCTTCTACCATAAATTGATTTCCAGAAATGGACAGACGGCCGAAATGCTTTGGATGTCAACTCACTCGTCAGGAGATTAGACTAACAGCGGGCCAGTGCGAACACAGCAGCTAGACAGTGATGTTGGAACGGTCGACATTACTGAACGGCACAGGATGGTCAAGGGACCTCATTGCTTTCGTCATATAATTATATTATATGGATTACAAATAATAACTGATTAAACGTGACAAATAAAACCATAGATTCAACGTAATTGTCTTATATAAAAATAAGATTATGCATGTAATTTTTTTATTTATAAATTTAAAATTTGAACTTTTTAATGCATTGCGAAATGTACTTTTTAAGTAATAGTAGCAATATGACAGAATATTTTTTGATAAACTATTGAAAATTTTAAAGTTATTGAAAATTAAAATTTTCAATGATTTAATTTTTTAAACATCAAATAAAATATTATCAATTTAAGTTAAATAATGATAAAAAGAAGAAAAGAAGAAAAGAGAAAAACTAAATATTAAAAAAGAATAGCTGATATAATTGGAAACAGATGAAGAGTCACACTAGTATGAATTGGAAAAAGAGAAAAATGAATTTTTCTTCTTCGGTTTGTTGTGATCTTTGGAGTGATTGACTGGCAAATATATTTGGATTGAAAATGCATTTGCTTGAATTGACCTTTCCACATAAATTGATTTCCTAAAATGACCGGCAAAAATTTTTGGATGTCCACTCACATTCAAGTTGCAAAAAGAGTTACCATGATTGAATTCACAGCGAGTCCAATCATATTTATAAAATAAAATTCAAAAAATTTTTCTAAAACATTTCAAAAGGATATTTTGATTTTTTTTTTGTTTTAAAATGATATTTTTATCCCTTAACTCTTAACACTATAAGTTAATAGTTAAAAGAATTAGACCTAACACATAAATATTTCCGGACATAAATCTGTTTATATTTTTTTTTAATTAAAGCATATTCTTTTTTCTAAAAAAAAACTATTCATTGTCCTCTCAAAACCTTAATAAAAGGAAGTTAAAAAATTTTGATTTGAAAGCCTCAAAATTTAAAGCTATATCTACCTTGTAAAACCATAAACATTTTTTTTTTTGAGGTAAAGTCTATTGTCATCAAACTCTTTATTTCTCTAATAGTTTGAAAAATTTTCTTTTCATTAAAAAGAATGTATTAAAAGTAAATCTTTTGTTCAATGACAGATATTTTAAATTTGATGGTGTTAGGTCAAGAGATTAATTTCTTACTCATGATTAATAATTTTGTCCAAAAATATTTGCCCAAAATTTGTTTTTGAGAATCAGGTTTAGGGTGATGTAAAAAGATTTTGACTTGATTACTATATGTCAAAAGTTTTAAGTTTTTTTTTTCTTCTTTGTCAAATATTGAATTTTATTAGATATCAAAGTGAGACAAACTACCACATTCACAAATTTCATTCTAGAATTTTATTAAGTTTTAAGGTTTTTTCTTCTGTATTAAATATTGAATTTTATTAAATATTAAAGTGGATTTTATTAAGTTTTGGAAGACAACATGAGAAGATTTTTTCTTTGAGAGGGTATTTGTGTTCTAAAAGATTTATGTAGAATTAGTTATAGCTTTTTTTAATTGTTGACTAATGGTGTTAACAATAAAGGACCAAAAATATCATTTTGAAATAAGAGGGATCAAAGTGTCATTTTGAAGTGTTTTGAGGGACTTTTTAGATTTTTCCCATGTTAAGACCCAGAAAATTAAGTGGCCTAAAATAATTGGACTTTTGAGAAAAAAAAAAGGCAAAAATCTTTTTTGAGATTGGAATTTTTTTTCTTTCGAGTTTTTATCCCTAAAAATTATTTTTAAAAAGAAAAGTAAAGATTTAAAACAAAATCATAGTAAGCGCCTATTTAATCTAACTTTTTTTTAACTTAAAAACTATTATGAAGCTCTTATGAAAAATAATACATTTTAAAATTAAATTAAAAATGTTTGATAAACTATTTAACAAAATAAATTATATAAGCTCTAGTTTTGATTCAAATTACCATAAAGGGTATTCATGCCATCTTCAATTACCTAATAAACTATAACGGAAGGTTTCAAGTTTATATACGATTTCAGATGTTAAAATGAAAAAAAAAATCAATAAAGAAATAAAACAACTATCTCAAACTTATATACTAACAACAGTATTAAATTTTTGTTGATCTAGCAAGCAATCGGACCATGATGGTTCAATTTCCAAAAAAGAAAAGAAAAAAGAAAACGATGTATTTGACATTAAAATAATTTTTGGTGAAGAAGGGAGAAAATTGTTAAATAGTATATGAATGTAGTTTTGAATTTTGAATTTTTTTTCAAAAGAATAAAAAAATTTTGATTTTACTATTTTATTGTTGAAAAGGACAAATGGCAAGCCCTTATGGATGCTATCAGCAGCTATTCTCTTTTTTTTTTTTTTTTTTGACAGCAGAAGCTATTCTCTTTATAAAGATGAATTTGATTGGAAAGGAAATGCTCAAGGGTTTTATTATTCTAGCAGTTTCTATAAAGCTGCCATGGGGATTTTTTAAGAAACTGATGGTAGTAGGAATTTTTGGAATCTTATTTGGTCTAATCTTGTTGCTTCCAAATGTTAAGTTTTTTGTTGGCAGGTTATGACAAGGCGTATTGCCGTTAAAGGTGAGCTTCTGTGGAGAGGTTTGATTGATAGAAATATTGCTCTTTGCCTTATTTTCAATTTGGATGTTGAATAAGTGGAACATCTTTTCATTGAATGTCATGATGTTTGGTAGTTATGGGCTTTGTGGATTAATACGTGGGATATTTTTTGGGTTGCCCCCTGGTAATATGAGAAATTTCTCTTCTTTTGAAATGGACTATTCTTTGATAATGAGCGACTCCTTGTTTGGAGGATGGCTTCTTAGGCATCCTATGGATTATTTGGATTCATAAAAATATTTTGGTATTCAATGGGAAGCTATGAGACACTGATGATATTTTTGATGTTATCAAGTTAAGAATTGGATGGTGGGTCAAGGCTAAATGACACCATGGAATTCTTCGGTGATGGACATGGTTAGAGAATCAGCTGGTATTAATGTTAGGATGAGCCCTGTAGCCAATTGGGATTGGTTAATGCTTGATTCTAATCATATAACAATGTCATTCATGTTGAATGATTAGAGGTTTTCCTTCATCAATAAAACATCAATTATAATGAGTTATAAGTCTAATTGGATGAAGTCCATGAGATTAATATGCCTTGCAAGGAAATTGTAATGGGTTGCAGTTATGAGATTCCTATGCATCAAAACATAATCTCAAGATGTTCTTGGTCAATGTATCATTGAGATTGGACATCAATGATGCCTAGAGACTGGTACAATCTATGTTCCTTACTTGAGAAATAAGCAATCGATCTCATAGGTTGAAGTATAGAGATACTTGAAATTAGAATGTAGGTGCTTGCCTAGAAGAGCAAGTTCACTGAACATGACCCGCCATGAAAAGTGCATTTGGTATTTCACTCAAGTGTCTATGCAATACTTCTCATGTGTTAATTGTGTAAATACTCCATAGACTTGAGACACTAGGTTGTCTTATGTGTGGAGTGCTATACTTTGATTTCATCCTTACGGGTGCCTAACAAAGGATGCCAAAAACAAGATGCTTTTAGGTATAGCACGAAGCATGTGAAGGCAAATGAGTGGTCAAGATAGGAATCATCACCCCAAGTGATGTAGGGGACATATTCTAGCTGTTTTTGGTTGATATTAGCTTATTGAAGTCTTTGGCCGAGGCAACTTGAAGATTATGAAATGAGTTTCATAAGTCTTTATAAAGCTGATGATCAAACTTTAAGAATGAATATGGAGATCAATAATAGTAGATACTGTACCATGCACTTATTATCTCTGGGATATATGATGAGGGAATGAATTACACTGAAAGGCTGATCACTGAAAAGTTGAGTCAAACCATCTTGACTCTTCTAACATTTGGGTGGCCATGATGGATTGCTAGATCCTAATCTTGGTCTATAAACTCTAGGTAGTTAACTTGGTTACTTATAAATTTAAAGTAGTTTAAATTTATCTAATTCTAAGTTTAACTTAAGAATTATATATTGAGTTCATTGCCAACATGCTAAAAACCTAATGGGTCGCACACCTAAAATGAATGTTGAAAATAAAATGAGAGAAGTGATTAAGTTGGACTTAATCAAATTAGAAGTTATGAACTTCTCATGCACTTGATTAAAATTGTTTAATTAAGTTATGCCTAATTAATTAAATTGTTTAATTAAATCATTGGGCCTAATTAATTAAATTGTTTAATTAGGTCATTGGGCCTAATTGATTAAATTAAACAATTAAGTTATTAGGCCTAATTGATTAAATTTGTTTAATTAAGTCTTTGGGCCTAATTGATTAAAATTGTTTAATTAAATTGTTGGGCTTAATTAATTAAATTGTTTAATTAAGTTATTAGGCCTAATTGATTAAATTAAACAATTAAGTTAATTGAGCTTCTAAAGGACTTAAGTAAATTGTTTATTCAAATTATTAGATTAATTAGCAATTACAAATAGTTTTGTACTTAGGGTTTAAAATTAATCCAAGATATAAATACTTAGCTATAGCCTCCAAACAAAAAGTGGAGAACGGCTGATAAAAAAAAGGGAAACGTCACATTAGAATTCCTTATGTGAAGAAAAAGGGTTTTTCATTCACTCTCTTTAGTGTGTTCAGCCCCACAATTTTGTATGGATTATGAGTTTATGAAACTCATTTTTGCTAACGCATTATCAAGACTTAGCACTCTCAATTTTTAAAGAAGGATTTTTCTCATTCATTGGTGTGGATCACCATTAGAGGCTGCACAACGATTCTTTGGACAGCTTTGGTTTGCAACAACCGGACTGAGGTGGTTGAGTTTTTGAAGGCTGATTTGATGGTTTAACGAATGATTCATCAACCTTTGTTATTCAAGTAAAGTGATATGATCATATTCTTTCAATTTCATTTAATTTCGTACTCAATTTGGCATGAAAGAAATCTTGGGTAGATGAAGTGAAATTTAATTTTTTTAATTTATTTCGACTGTATTTTATTTATATTTGATGCATGACCAGCCCTCACCCAACAATTAAAGCAACCTCTTCCAAGAAAAAGTCCAAGGATAATTGCGTGTGGGTAAATCACCTAACAGTTCCTTGAAATTCAACATTGATGGCGTGGCGCGTGGCTGTCCTGGGCCATCTGGTATTGGAGGTGCATTACGGGATCATAATGGCTGTGCAAAAATCAATTTTCAAAACCACAGGGGAACTATGACTCAAATATGGCCAAGATCTTAGCCCATAAAAAGTCATTCTTTCTTTTTGTCGCTTCTTCCTGGAGTGCTATTCATTCTTTCATTATTGAATCAGACTCATCTAATACTGTTAAACGGGTTAATCATCCTTCCTCAGTTCCTTGGCGCTTCAAGGGAATTTCGAACCAAATTAATAGCTTGATGAAAAAATGTAGGTGCTGGTCTGTCATCCACACTTTGAGAGAGGCAAATCATCTTGCGGATTGATTAGCTAAATTGGCTGTGGATCGAACTTCTGACCGTCTCCAGGTTTTTGGCTAATTCTCGTGTTCCTGTTGTTGAATTTTCTGCGTTTCTCTTGCTTCCCTGCAGGTCTTTTTTGCTGCGATTCTGGTTGCTCAGTGGCTGGGGTTCTGTTTCTGCTTTCAGTTTTCATGGTCCTTCCGTGTTTGCTTTGTTTTATTTCTTTTTATTCTGGATTTGTTTTTTGTTGCCTCTATGTCTTAGGCAATTTTTCTTATTCTGTTTGGTTGTTCTGAATTTTCTTTGTGATGGAGTACACTCCTCGGGTGACTCTATTTTTCATCTATAATATCTTGCTATTCAAAAAAATAAATTAATTAATTAACTTATATGAAATTCTTGCCTTTTTAGTGTTTTTTTATAGATAACTTTTTTCAAATCCTTCGTATGTATTCCAAATTAGAATTACTATGATCACTTCATCAAAGAATAATAATAATAATAATAATAATAATAATAATAATATCTCACTTAACTTTTTTAAAGTTATTTTTGTTAAAAAAAATCCTAATTATTGTTTAACATATATGAAATTGTTGACAGTCGGCTTTTCAAAAAAAATTTGTTGCTAGTCTAATTGTATTTTTTTTAAGAAATAAAAGAATTCAAACTAAATTTTTTATATAACACATACATACACTTTTTATTGAGTCAAATATTGTCATACACCAACCCCCACCCCAAAGTCCAAGTCATACAGATAATGAATCATGACATGTTGCCTTAGGTTCAAATTCTTTGTTCAATGGCGTGAAAAGTCAGCTGAAAATGACAGCAAATAAAAATAAAGACGTATTAAAGAGGGCTTTATCATGTCAATTTTTAAGTATAAAAAGGGTTGTAGTGCTGCTAACTCTTCTTAGTTCATAAGAACACATCCTGTCTAATTTCTTAAAAAATGCAAAAGGTATCTATTTCTTGATCATCTCTGGTTTTACAGTCGACTTTCTCTTCATAGAGAGTATAAGTGCAACGAAAGGCTGTTAGCAAGGTACCGTCTTGTCTAAATTCATTTACCAGCTTAAGTATGATCTTTAATCATAGCTTTAGCTCTAACTTATATAACTACTTATTTTTAATTTTTTGATCTTGGTTATATATAAGGCCTTCGAATTTTTTTATTAAATTCGTTCCTTTGATGACATAATTAAGTTGTTCTACATTATTTTAGGTGCCTCATCAACCAATACAAATTCTTTTGTGTTCTTCTTCAATGGCTGTTTCGATGATCCAGGAGTCCTCTTCATCAATTTCTCGATATACTTATCACGTATTCTTGAGTTTTAGAAGTGTAGATACACGTAAGAACTTTACGGATCACCTTTACATGGCTTTAGTGCATTCAGGAATTCACACTTTTAGAGATGATGATGAAATTGAAAGAGGAGAGAACATAAGAGACGAAATTGAAAGAGCATTGCATGAGTCAGAAATGTCTATCATTATCTTCTCAAAGAATTATACTTCATCAACATGGTGTCTTAACGAACTTGTCAAGATAATGGAACATAGGAAATTCTCCAAACACATTGTTTTGCCAATTTTCTATGACGTGAATCCGTCTCAAGTCAAGAAGCAGACAGGGAGTTTTGCAGAAGCGTTTGCTAGACATGAAGAGAGCTTCAAGCATGAGATGGACATGGTACAAAGATGGAGGACTGCTTTAAGAGAAGTTGCGGATTTGGGAGGCATGCTTCTAGAAGATAGGTAAGCAAGCTTGAAACTATTTGATCCCTTCTTAAAAATTGCAATCCTACATATGCCCATAATTTCATGATAGTTTTTTCACTACGTGATTGAATATTTTAATGTTTCTTTGACTTGATAAAGGACTGTTAAACTCCCGATTGAGGTTTAATTTCAAAGCATAAATCTTCTCTTCCTTAGCCTCGTACAGATGAACATTGAATTTCATTCTTGATTTTGATTTATAGGGCCATCGAATATAACTAAAAGCACCAATCTAGTGAAAAATAATTTCTCAATCTACCTCATGGGTCATGAAATGATAGCCCCATTTTTTTTAATTTCTCAAATTGTTGCTTTTCATATCTTAAGTTGACATTCCTATTATTGTTTCCTATATTACACAATAAATTCCACATGATCAAAAGGTTATAATGACTAGGGATAAAGATATAATTTTATTGAAACCAACACACTTTTCTTAAATTCTGTAATATTAAAAATAGAGACCAACAAAAAGAATTAAAAAAACATAAGAATGGCATAATAACCCGTACTTGATGGGTTTCGTCTTGCCCCAGCCTGATAGGAGTCTTTTTAAAAAATATATATATATATTGGGGGCCGAAGCTGGTGGGGTCTAGTTTTACAATTAAAAAATTAGGTCGAGGTTGAGGTCAGGTTTAGGGCGCCCACCTCGGGGTATAACAGAAAGTGTTTTATTTAATTTTATATTTATAGATATATGTATAGTATATTAATAAATTTATAAATTTATTATTTAGTATTAATTAGAGATATTATCTTAATAATATATTTGCGTGGGGTAGAAGTTTAACTGCCTTTGGTTGGTTTAGGACATGTTTACACGGGCCTAACATTCTTTGTCTTGCCTTATCCCAAATGGTGGCTGCTGGATTTGTTTTGGGAGATGATAATTCTTGTAGATCCGGCTTATCCCTAAACCCAGGAGCTAGTTTTTTTGGAGTTATTTTATTTCTGCTATAAAATAATAAAGTCCAAAGTAATTTAAATTATGGCAATTATATAAAATTTGGAAAAAAAAACTTAATAATATAATATATTTAAAAGTAATTAAGATGTAATTTACATTAAAAATAAAAAATTGCATGAAAATAAATATAATATAATATATAAAAAATGGATTTTGAGATAGAAGAGGTCAAATGCAGTTGTATAGTTTTCTTCGATCGAGGTTGGGTATTAAAGTTGATAACCCGGTGTCAAGGCAAAGCAGGTTTAGAATAAGAAAATATTGAGTTGGGTTGGGTTTGGAACGGATGAGATTCATTGCCATCTCTAATTTTTTTGAGTGGTACCTTTCAAGATACAAATAAAAAAAATAAGTTCTTTTCTTTTTTTAATGTGAAGAAAGTAACTTATTAAGTAAAATAGCTTATGAGATTTCTAACAAAGTATCCCTTAATATTTAACATACATTTAAAATTTTAACATAGGTAAGATGAGTTAAGATAAAATTAAAAATCAAAATTATGTAAAAAACAAACAAACAAATTAAAAAGATTTTTACTCAATTTTCATGATGTCGTTCGCTAAGTTATATATATATATATATATTGAAAAGTGCTAAGTTATATTTTGAATGTATTAAAACTTATATATTTTAACACTTGTAGATATGAATCGCAATTCATTCAAAATATTATTAAACAAGTTCAAAATAAACTCCATCGCACCACTTTATATGTCCTTCCCTATTTAGTTGGAATAGATGCTCTTGTGGCGTGCATTAATTGGTGGTTGAGAGATGGTTCAAATAAGGTTGGCATAGCAACAATTTGCGGAATTGGAGGTATTGGGAAGACAACCATTGCCAAACTTGTTTACAATCAGAATTTCCAAAGATTTGAAAGTTACAGTTTCCTTGCTGATGTTAGAGAGACTACTCAAGAACGCAATGGTCTGGTTCAATTGCAAAGACAGCTTATTTCAGATATCTTGAAGGGGAAAGCAAACAAAATATACAATTCAGATGATGGAATCACTAAGATCAAAGAAACTATATGCCATAGACGTGTGCTTCTTGTCCTAGACGATGTGGATGATTCAGAAAAAGTAACTGAAATAATTGGAGTGCAAATTCCTTTTCATCCAGGAAGTAAAATCATTGTAACTAGCAGGCATCGATGTCTACTGAGTGATCTTTTTATTAGGCAGATGTTTGATCTTGAAGCATCATCCAATTATGGAGACTTATGCAAGGTATTTGAAGTAAAAGAATTAGCTTTCAATGAATCACTTCAACTTTTTAATTGGTATGCCTTTGGACAGAATGATCCAATTGAAAGTTATATGGATTACACAAGGAGTATAGTGAAACATTGTGATGGGCTTCCATTAGCTCTTCAAGTTTTGGGTTCTTCTTTGTCTGGTAAAAGTATAAAGGTGTGGAGAAGTGCATTAGAGAAATTGAAAGCAATCCCTCATAGCAAAATTCAGAAGATTCTACAAATAAGCTATGATTCCCTACAAGATGATCATGATAAAAATCTATTCCTTGACATAGCTTGTGTATTCATCGGGAAGGATAGAGATTACACAACTAAAATTCTAGATGGTTGTGATTACTATACAGTAATTGGTATAGAAAATCTCATAAATAGGTCTCTTTTGGTTGTTAATGAAAGAAACAAGCTGATGATGCATCAAATGATTAGAGATATAGCAAGGAACATTGTTCGTCAAGAATCTTTTGACCTTGGGAAACGAAGCAGGTTGTGGCATAAAGACGCATTTGATGCATTAAGAGAAAAAATTGTAAGAGAGACTTCATTTTCTTCTACCCTTTTTATTCAATTTTCTAATGTCGTACCTCTTTTAAACTAAAAAAATTCTTTCTCTAACAGGGTACAAAAACAATCAAGTGCCTTACCATTGACTTAAAAAGATTGCTGGAAGAGAAGTATGGAAAGACGACTGCAAATCATTCAAAAAATTCATTTCTCATGTCAAATGAGGTCAATATAGAAACTGATGCATTTGCAAAGATGCAAAGACTTAAACTATTTCAACTGGATTATGTAAAACTTAAAGGAGACTACAGAGACTTCCCCAGGAGCTTAATATGGTTGTGTTGGCATGGATTTCCTCAAGAATATCTTCCTAGAGATTTAGATATTTCTAGGCTAGTTGTTCTTGAGATGTGCAACAGTAGCCTCAAACGTGTTTGGAATAATACAAAGGTGTGATACTACTTAATTTCTCTTTACTTTTTGCGAAGCAAAAACAAAATTATAAGTCTAAGCTTTTTTTTCCTTTTCTACAGTACTTTCTTCCAAATTTGAAGATCCTTAATCTCAGTCACTCCCATGGCCTTCTCAAAATCCTTAACTTATCGGGTCTTCTTAGTCTTGAAAGGTTGATACTGAAAGATTGCATAAAGTTGATTGAGGTTGATCAATCCATTGGTGAGATAAAGACTCTTGCTGTTTTAAACCTTAAAGGTTGCAAAAGTCTTAGAAAACTTCCAAGGACAATTGGTTCATTTGAATCTTTGGAAGAACTTGTTTTATCTGGTTGCTCAACATTTAATGATGCGCTTAAGGATTTTGCAGAATATGAAATCATTGAGGGTGCTTAACTTAGATGGAACTGCTATATATGAATCCAATTCGTGGTTGTCTTGGTTATCACTGAAAAGAAGCAAAGAGTTGGGTTTCTTTTGGGCATTTTTACCATGTTCTTTGGTAAAGTTGAGTCTTGAAAGTTGCAGACTATCTGACGATGTTATGTCGATTGATTTGAGCTACTTACCTTCCTTGAAATCGTTAAATTTAAGTAGAAACCCAATTCATAGCCTTCCTGAGAGCATTATTCGCCTTACAAAGCTTGATGAACTTCTGCTGATTTGTTGCAAAGAGCTCCAATGGCTTCCGAAGCTTCCAACGAGTGGCTTGGATTTGATAACGTCTCAATCATTGCATTGGATTTCAAGTCTGCCATGCTTATTAAATTTGAAAAGGTGTATTGTCTTTGGTTGCGAAAAGCTAACAGAGGTTGAAGGCGTGTTCAAGTTGGAACCAGTTGAAAACTTCGAAGTGGAAAAGATCAAAAGCTTATTCAATATGGACTTGATCGGAAGCATTAAATTGAAAATTTATAACTATCTTACGGACACAAAAATGGTGGCCACCACCCAGGTATTTTCTCAATATACTAAAAATTTTTATTTTCTTATTATACATTATTTAGTGCTTTCATAAATAATAATTTTAATGTCTCAGATATTTCATGATGGCGACATAACTAGCTGCTTTGTCTCTGGAAATGAGGTTCCAATCTTATTTGAGTCTCGCTCTAAAGGATCTAAAATTTCTTTTTCTTTGGCGCAAAATCCTGTTGAAAAAGTTTGTTGGTTAAAATTATGCATAGTATATTCTCTTGTTAGTGATGAGATATTTGAATTTCTACCATGTGTGGAAATTGTTAATGAGACCAAGAAGTTGGCGTGGTCTTATTACTCAAGTTTCATTGGAATTCCTGAAACCAATAGTAACACAATCTTATGGCTAATCCATTGGCCAGTAATGGATTATCAGTTGGAAAATGGTGATTTGGTGAGCTGCAAATTATCAAATTCTGGTTTCAACGTAAGAGAATTTGGTGTTACATGTGTATCAAAAGCCAAGGTTATGTATGAAGATGATACTCCACGATACTCTCAAGGTATGATTGCACCTAATAGCATTTATAAGAACTTTTTTTATCTTTTTGGCTTGACTTTATACATCAATAGTTTCTTATATCTTGCTTTTTTCATGGAAATTTTTTAAATTAATCTATGAATTTTTTAGATAAAATTAAAAAACTAAGTATAAGATATGTCAGTATGTCATATCATTATCAATTATAACATGTTAGAATATTACGTCAATGTCACGTGATATAAAATGATAAATGCCATTTTGATTAAGTCAATCTTTAGTTATAAAGACTTATTTGACTCAAAATAAAAATATAAAGATTTGATAAATGCAATAAAAGTGTAAGGGTTTGTTTAAATTTTCTTAAATAGTTTAAAGATTTTTTTAGATATTATGTCAAAAATATTTTTAATATTTAAATAATAAATAGGAAATAAATAGGCCTTATTGCCCTAGCTTAAGTTTTTGAATTGTTAATTGAGCTTGGTCTATCCTATAAACATCTATAGATGCTTACTTTAGGTCAAAATATTTATAAATCACTTTAGGTTAACTATAGCCATAAATATAAAAAGAACTAATGATGATAGGATTGTTGGATTGCACCATGTTACAAGATATTGTTTTTTTTAGGGCCTATCTTGACGATATTATTATTTTGAAAAAAGGCACCTTGTGAGGGAACATGTTTTTATTTATAAGGTACAATTCAATCTTTGGTTCTTAAAGATGTGGAATCTAATTTTTTTCAAAAGAAGAAAAGATGTGAAATTTTTTCCCCTCGACATTAACCCCCTAATCAGAGTAGATTTTGTTTTCTTTGAGGGTCAGTATGGGAGTCCTACAAACACAGCAATTTGATAATGTTAGAGTTATTGGACTACATCAAATTACAAAATATTATCTATTTTGAGATCTACTATTGCGATTTTGTTCTGTTGGGAAAGGTACCTCGTAGGGAAAAGGTATACCCTTACTTATAAGTTATATATAATCTAGTCCTTGGTTCTTAAAAATGGGAGATCTTTCCCCTTTAACAAAGGCCTTTTCACTTATAATATTGTTCCTATTCTTATACATATGATCTTAAGCTACAAAAATGATATGTAGCACTTTCTCATCTATTTTTGTCCTTTTCCTATAATTTCAACCTAAGTCTTCTAAATTAATTGGGTCTCAAATTCTTAGCATTCTTTTAATATATTAATATTAATATTAAGTTGGATCCTAATTTAAAATTTAATTATTTTTTTTCATGCACCACTATACTATTGTATCTTTAAGGGCTTTTCTTGTTGTATTTTAAAATTCAATTTTGTATGCACGAACACTCATGGAAATGTAGTATTTGATTATTAAAATTGTATAATAATTACATATCTATTTTTTGCATCTTTTAGAAAATGAAGATATTTGGAGAGAGATTGAATTGAAAGTTAATGAAGAGTTACTCAAATTGGGCTCCAGTGGAAATGTCAAAGTGCAAATTTACAATGATTTAGAGGAATCAAAAATGATTGCTTCCCCTAAGGTTTCCTTGATCTCCTTTCTAATATTTTTGGTTTATTATTCTTTTCTTTCTTTTTATAACTTATAATTAATTTAATATTGTTACAGGTGTTATATGATTGTGGGATAATTAGCATGTATGAAATACGTGGCATTCCAGAGGGTAGGCACAACCATTGTGCTGTCGGAAACAAGGTTTCATTTGTAGTGGCCCGAAGCCCTGGTCAACATATTGGCTATCTAAACTTGGGGGCCATTCTTTTTGATGAAGACGATAAAATATTTGATTTTTTATCACGTATTGAGATCGTCAACGAGACCAAAGATACTAAATGGATCTATTCTAAAAATTTCATCAGAATTCTTAAAGCCAAGAATAATATTTTTTGGTTTAGTTCTTGGAGATTTATGGGTGAATTGGAAGAAGGTGATCAAGTGAGTTGTACAGTAATTTCTGATTTATATGTAAACGAATTAGCCATTAATCTCGTATATGAACTTGATGACGGCCTTCAGCATAAATGCAACTCTGCTTATCAACATTTGCAAGGTAATACTATATATTATTTTTGGCTTTTTCCTCTTTTTTTATATCACTTGTTCATGTCTCAAAGGACTCTTTATAGGATTAAGAGTTTAGACAAATTAGAGTAATTATATGTAGGATCTTGATGGAGCAAATAGGACAATTCATCTACTTCTTGTTGTAATTAAAAGATTCATGCCCTTAAATGATTTTTGACATATCAATACAGTAATTTCTGATTTATATGTAAACGAATTAGCCATTGATCTCGTATATAAACCTGATGATGACCTTCAGCATAAATGCAACTCTGCTGGTCAACATTTGCAAGGTAATGCTATATATTCTTGTTGGCTTTTTCCTCTTTTTTTATATTTCTTGTTCAAGTCTCAAAGGACTCTTTATAGGATTCAGAGTTTAGACAAATTAGAGTAATTATATGTGGGATCTTGATGGAGCAAATAGGACAATTCATCTACTTCTTGTTGTAATTAAAAGATTCATGCAGACAAATGGTTTTTGACGTATCAATGAAAGAATTGTCATTGATAGCAAAGGTTTTTTGTTTTTTGTTTTAATTTCATATCACCTCCATGCTGTTATTTCTCTCTCCTCTCTTAAGGTCTTATCTATTACCATGCCCAAATCAATATCCCAAAATAAAAAGGCTGAGCATGGTTTGGTTTGGGTCGGTTTTTCAAGGGTAAATCTAAATCAAATTGAAAATTTTGGTTTTTATCTTTTTAAAAAACCAAGTCATATTATAATGAAAATCAAATTAAAATATAAAAATTTAATTTGATTAATTTGGGTTTTTTTTAAATGGCATCATATGTTATAAAAATGATAGAGCCTCATCAGCAGATGAGAACTCTTTAATACAAGTGTAACGACCTATCCTCGGTCGCTACTGGTGTCCGAGACCTCCGGAAGATCCCGCTAAGTCCCAAATAAGTCTTTATAAATTTTTCGAGACCTTTATCAAATATGCTAACATGTACGTAAATGATTAATAATAACAATAATACCATATTGGTATTCCATTTCGAGTAATAGCAATTATATTTAAAATACAAAATTTTCAACAATGCATAATTAGGAATTGACAATGCTGATAACATATAAAAATTTCATGTGACTGAACTTTAAACAGCAGAGCGACTCGGAACAAGGCTAAGAAATGCCTTTACCTATCCGCAGGAAACTGAGCACGCTGATGATTTCACGCTAGGTCGATCCCTATCTGGAAAAAGGAAAATGAGAGGGGTGTGAGTCTCACAGACTTAGTGATCATCGGCTCAGCGAGTAGAGTGTAGATAGGAAACAAGCAAATAGCTGATCATTTGAATATTAAAAATGCAAGATGATAAAACGATTTATTTCAAACAGACATTTGTGCCTTATATATATAGAAAATATCAAGAGTTCTCTTTATGATATAGCCATTCCAAAAAAATATGTATATATATATATGTCAAATCTACTGTGCATAACAATTTTCACGTAAAAAAATTTTAGAATAATTTATTCAAATAAATTTCCTTAAATCAAGCAAACTCCCGTAAAACCAAAATTTTGAATACTTGTACTCAAATCCACAAATCACCTCGTGCATAAGGCATTAAAATCATGTCATTTTTGTAAATAGAGAGCTGTTGAAAACTTTATAACTTTTACCATGTACGAAAAATGTAATTTCGAAAATCCACAGAGACTTTACTCTCGAGTAAGAAATAAAATAAGAACTCGTGGTCCCGCTACCACGTAATAACATCCGGGAGCATCGCTTCCACTGGATTCTCACATAATGCCATGGCAATCTCAACGATGTTGGCCGACATCGGAGATAATAGGCGGTTGCAACCGCATAACTCGGTGGCGTAGCCACGCATGCATATATCACTGGCCGTGGCCCCCACCACCCTATCTACCTGTCGATAACCCAAAAGTCCTCTAGCTAGAGCTCACTCGTGCACAAGGGTCACGCTTAACCGAAGTGATACCCGACCTACTCTCTAATCTCTCATTTATAATTTCATTTTAAAAATTTTGTTATGTCCTTGAAATCTCGTTTCAAAATTATTTACGAAACATTCAACATAAGGTATGATAAAATCTATTATCATTTTCATAAAATAAAATTTGTGCATGAATTTCGGAACAACAATTTGCATGGTGAATAAACGTTATAATCATAAATGCACATTACACAGGCATATAAGGCACAATTTAAAAGGTAAATCGGGTTAAAAAGCTTGTTTCCCATTTTTAAAATGCTTTACATATAAGGCATACATATATATATTTAAAACAATTTCTAAAATAACTTACATCCACAATTTCCTAAAGTTCTACCAACGTATGCTTTCCACAGTAGTGCACATGTAATAAATCATGTAAATTTATATATATATATATATATTAAAATTTTAAAATTGACACTCCTTACTCATCTTGAAATAACGAGATATTACATCGTTATTTTTTATTTACCGATCGCTCATCAATTCTTTCGATACACCACTATAGTGCATTATTGCTTTAACACTTTTAAATTAGACTAAGTGGGCTCAAATCTTTACCTTTATCTTTCACTTTTGGATTTTTCTTTTCTTCATTACCTTTAGGCCCTCTCCATGAGCTTTTCTATTTTTTTTCATATTTGGGCTAAACTCACTTATTTCTTTTATTGGGTCATGCCCACTTATTTGCTATTGGACCAAACCCATTTTTTTTTCTTTTCTTTTTCTCTCTTCCACGTTCTTCCTTCTTCTTCTCTGTTTGGCAAATTTTTCTCTCTTTTTCAGCTGAGCGTTCCTTTTCTTTTTTTTCTTCTCCTTGGCTCATTTTCTTCCTCCTCCGGTGGCAGCACTTTCAGCTCTCTTTTCCTCAAAATTTTGACAGCACCAAGCTGCCTTTTTTCCCTCAATTTGGCAGCACAAAGCTGTCCTTCAATGGCAACAAAACCTTCAAAATTTCTAGCAGCAAATTCACACAATTTCAGCAGTAAAAACCTTAAATTTTCAACACCAAAATCAACCATAAAAACCTCAAAAATTCTAGCAAGTAACCTAAAAAAAAATCGACTTTCTTACTTCAAAATTTTCAGCTTTTCCTTCCTAAAATTTACAACAAAATCATTCTTTTTTTCTCTTCCTCTCCCCCAGTACTTTCTCTCCCTTTTTCTCGTCTTTTTCTTTCCCTCTTTGACTCGATTTTTCTCCTCTTTCTTCCGTCTTTTCTCTTCTTTCTTTTCTTCCCACGTTTCTCTTCTTGTTCTTTTCTCTCTCGGATTCTTCACTCTCTCCAGACCCCTTTTTCTTTCTTTTCAATTTTTTTTCTTCTCTCTTTGTCCTGTCCCATCACTCCTTTCTCCTATGTCTTTCACTTCTTTCTCTTCATGGCTTCGTGATGCCGACCCTCTACATCTTTTAACTTAAAGTAATTTATTTGACCCTTTTTTATTTGATATAATTTAAAATATTTTTTTAAAGGGTGTTACAATAAGCCGCCGTAAACAGAAGCAGACAACAAATGGAAAACATTCTCAAGACCAATGTAGACAATAAAAACAAGTGGAAAGTCATCAAGAGAAGACAGAAACAACACTAAGGGAACCCACAAGGAAAAAAAAACTAAGCAAACACTTGAAGATGATCAGTTGAGCGATCCACAGCCAATTTGGCAAGTCTGTCAGCCAAGTGATTAGCCTTTCTTGATGTACGAATAACGGACCAATTCCTGATTTTGTTCTTCAAACAATTGAAATGGTCATGATCCCTTTAAATCTCCAAGGAACAGAAAATGGTTGGTTAACCCATAAACAGCATTAGATGAATCAGATTCAATAATGAGGGAATAAATAAGGCACCATGAAAAAGCTACAAAAAGATAAAAAGCTTTCTTAATAGCAAGGATTTCCACCATATTGGAATCACCATGGCCAAGCGATTTGGAAAAGAGGATTTTAACATGTTCTTCATGATTATGCATTGCACCACCCATACCAGAAGGACTGGGGCAACCATGAGCAGCACCATCAATATTGAACTTCATAAAACCCATCGAAGGTTTACCCCAATCACACTTCTTCCTAGATTTTTACTTGGAACATGGAGCATTAATACAAGTTGGCAAAGAAAACATCTAAGTAACAGAAGAATTAACCTGTGGCAATTTGGCTCTTATCCACCATCTCACTTTAAGCTTCACAATATCAATATTGTACTATGATCCCAAAGATTATCATTAAAAACAAGATTGTTTCTGTGAATCCAAATAGTCCAAAGGATCACAAAAAAGCTAGTTGCCAAACAGAGTTGCGATTATAATCAGAAAATTTTTCATTCTAGGCAATGAAATGGTCACACATCTTACCAAGAAAGACCCCTGAGATGCCCTAAGCTTTAAGTCACAAAGTCCATTCTATCCAAACATCCTGACATTCAATAAATAGGTGGTCAATATACCCAATTTCATAGCTACAACTAGGACCAAGGGTAGAATTATGATTGATAATTCATCTTTTTAGTAACTCAGCTTTAACAGCAATACGACCTTTCATGACTTGCCAACAAAACATCTCACACTTAGGTGGTGCAAGATTAGCCCATATTAAATTCCAAAACTTACTTTCCCCATCAGAGGCACCAAGAGCATAACAAGCTGATCGATAAAAATTACTAATAGAGTAAACACCCCTAAGGTTTTTTTTCCAAATTATCTTATCTAGTTCATCTTTGACAAGGGAGAAATTCATAATAATTTAAAAAGAAGATCCCATTGTCCCTTTTTCCCAATCAAAGAGCACTCTTCTTAAAGGAATATTCCAACACTAAAAATAATCAATCCACTCACCATAACTATTAAGAAAGCCATTTTAAGATAAAGAGAGGGCGAAAGTTCAAGGAAAGGATGATTTAAGAGGTAAACCATCATGCCAAAATTTAATTGTAATCTCCATGCCTGGAGAGAATCCAATCCCATTCTTAACAATGCAAGATAAACTATCATTGGAAGTCAAGGGTTTAACAGTATTTTTTCAAAGATAAAACATGTTCCTTGATGAAAAACAAATGGGAAGAAGAGCGTTAGGATTCATACCATTTTTCTCGATAATAGTTTTGTGCCAAAGGCTATCATCTTCCACTCCAAAATGCCATATCTATTTGTGGAGCATAGTAGAATTTTTAATGTGCAGATTAACAATTCCTACCCCTCCCATCTTTAGGAGAACAAACAAAATCCCAGTTGACATGTTGCATTTTGCTTCTGTTACTATTGCGCTCCAAAGGAATTTTCTTATGATTTTATCAAGCTTGTCTTTAATTTCAATAGGCATCCAAAATAAATATATATAATAAACCGGCAACAAAGCAAGGATATAATTAATCAAGATAACTCTTCCACCACAAGAAAAAAAATTAGCTTTCCAGCTTGCCAATCTTGACTCGAATTTGTCAATGATAGGATTTCATAAGGCCTTTGAATTGAGATGATCACCAATAAGAAGGCCCAGATATGAAGCAGGAAATTTATCAACATTCCAGTAAATAATTCTGGCCCACTCATTAAAAAGATTTCTTACCACCCCAACACCATTTAAGAAACTTTGTTGAAAATTAGTTTTCCAACCTGAGATGAGTTGAAAACATCAGAGAATGCGGCAAGCACATAATAAATTGTCCAGGTCTAGTTTGCAGAAGAAGATGGTATTGTCCGCAAATTGAAAATGGGAAACCACCAGACCATTCCTTCCAACATTAATAACACGTGGAAATCCTAAAGAGACAGCACTATTAATTATTGAATTCAAGGTCTCACCCACAAGATTAAAGAGAAAGGTTGAAAAGGCACACCCTTGGCAAAAACCCCTATGCATTGAAAACTGCCCGGTGGGAGTACCGTTAACCAAAAAAGAGGCTTGAGTGGAGCGGTGGATATGCAAGAATGAATCCATTTACACCATTTGAATCCAAAACCCATTTTGGCCATAAGAAGATCTAAAACTCTCAGTCAATATAATCATAAGCTTTTTGAAAATTAATTTTCAAAATAACACCACTTTCAGAATCCTTTTTCATATGATCAATATTCTCATTAGTAATACGAACACAATCCAGAATTTGTCGACCCTTAGTGAAGGTGAACTTTATCTGGCCAATGATATTCCGCATAACAAGTTTAAGCTTATTAGCTGAGACTTTTGCCACTAGTTTGTAAAGACAGCCCGTAAGGTTTATAGGATGAAAATCAGAAATATTTTAAGAATTAGCCCTTTTTGGAATAAGAGAGTTAAAGGAGGAATTCTGTGACATCCCCTTCGGAGGCAACACATTCAAGATATTATTCTATCCGGGTTGGGTCATAGCTCCAGTCCGCTGCAGCGGCCCCTCAGCACCTTGACCTTGCGTTCGATCCCCGCGGGACTCGAACCCCAGACCTTTTGCTTCCCCGAAGGGAACGCCTTTCACCATTTGCGTAAGGTCAAGGTGAGATCAAGGTGCTAAGAGACCGCTGTAGCGGACTGGAGTTATGACCCGACCCGGATAGAACAATACCTTGGATGTGTTGTCCCTGAAGGGATGTCACAAATTCATTCTTCTATCCAAGAAACCAAAATTAAAAAAAAATAAAAAAATAGAAACATCACATCATTCTTGATTTTACCCCACTTTTCCTAATTTTTTAAGAAAGCCATATTGAAACCATTAGGACCGAGCGCCTTATTGCCATCAGAATTTTCAATAGTAGACCAAATTTTAGCTTCAGAACAAGGCTCTTCAAGATGTGAAGCAAAAGAAGAATCCAAAGATCTTAATAGGATATCCAAAGATGGGTTCGGGAATATTTGGGTTTAGAAGTAGTTATGTGTTATAACTCAAAGTATTCTATGGAATGAAGCTTATTAGTGTTATATTTTCAGGATTTAAAGAAGTTTAAGAAGAAGAGAAAAGCCAAATGGTTGGTAAAGTCTTTAGCAATGTTGCTTCAAACTATGATATCATGAATGACTTCATGAGTGCCAGGTTACATAGACTATGGAAGGATAGGTTAGATCTTCTATGGCTCTTTCTACTTGTTAGGATTTCCTTTTAGTCATCTGCTTTGCTTTTTCTGCATCTTTTTGTGACTACTGCTTAATTTACCAGACTGGTATCCAAACTGAGCCCATTTCCAATACCATCTATTGCAACGACCGCAACACCAATTATGCCCATGATACAAGGTATTTTATATATTTGTTTTAATTTTCTTTTTGATGTTTTTTTAGATTTGCCATGTGGATTTTATTTTTTGGAGTTTCAATTTCCAAGAGAATAGGAAATGTAATGAACTTAGTCTAGTGCAAAATTCTTTTAAATGCTCACGAAACTAATGCTATCATCAAGAGACTCATGATTTAGGTTTCTAACTTTTTTTTTGAAAAAAAAAAATCTTTACGTTTTTTTTTTTAGTTTATTATCAAGAATGGAAGTTGTTGGGTGGTTTGGTAGCTAATTTTCTATAAAATTTTAATTTGGTCGGATTCTGCTGTTTCAGAGATGTTATTGTTGTTTATATTATAGCATAATCTGGTGAAATTTGAACTTTTTTGGGTGATGCTAAAGTGAAACACATGTAAAAAGCAGGATAAGAGTAATTTTAAATCTTCCATAAGCGAAGACATACCTAGGAGCTGGCCCTTTGTTATTGGGAAGTTTAATTTAAGCTTTATTGAGGAGTCATTGTTGCAATTAACTGAAATTAACAGAAAGTTACAATTGCATTTCGAGATATGCAGAAGGCTCTTTGTGTTTGTAGGTTAGTGTCTCTCTCTGTGATTCAACACTGGCATGAACAAAGTGAAAATATGCTTGTGCCTTTGACATATAGCTAGTAGAATTACCCTTTTTTGACCATATGTTTTGTAATTGTACTTGTCAACTTAAATTTTGATAATTACTTGTCTCCTGTACTCTGATGTAGGATTCCAATCATAGGAGGAAAGGAGTTAGATTTGCATAGACTTTTCGTGGAGGTAACATCTCGTGGTGGTATTGAGAAGGTAAGGTGAAACTACAGACACCTAATTGTCCAAGTTTCTTCCCTGCAAGTAGTGTCCTTTGGAATCCTCACATGGTTAATGAATTCCATACGTGTTCAATGCGGTCATGCTGTTGCTCATGTTTCCGTTGATACTTTTCTTTTAACAAGCTTGTGGATTTATGTTATTCTGCATATGGAAATGGCCTTTGTAAACAAAATAGCAAAATTGTAGAGCTATATATTAATAACTCCTGATCTTTGTATGTCCTCAAATGTCAAATTGAAGGCTGTAAATATGTCTAGTCTAAGTGCAGTCTTCCTTGAGAAATACCCTGGATAGCAGTAGGGACTAGGAACTAGAAATATCTCTGGAGGAGGAGGTGAGTTTGAAAGCCATCTGGTGGTAGAGCATCTATCCTTGATGTGATAAATTTATTGAAGCATGTTTCAGTTGAAAATAGAACGTTTGTCATTTGGTACACAACTATTTTTAAGTCCAGTCCATCATGAATGTTCAGTCTGATGCTGAGCTAAGATGGTTGTAGTTATATTTAGAAATCATTTGTTAATACTATCAATTTCCTCTGTCCTTGTCACTGCAGAGAAATCAGCTTAGTAGGAAATGTGCTTGATTGTGTTCTCTATAACTTTTTCATTAGTGCTTGAACATGTATAGTACAAACTAGGTGAAGCTAATTATTGCATTTAATAGTTATTTTGCTCACTTTGACTTGGGATAAGCTATGTATACTAATGGTCATTAATTGTCATCAAATGGAGCTTGCAGATTATAACCAAGCGGAGATGGAAGGAAGTGACTGCTATTTTCAACTTTCCCTCCACTGCTACAAATGCATCTTTTGTGCAGCGCAAATATTATGTTTCTCTGCTTCATCATTATGAACAAATCTACATTTTTAAAGCCTGTGGTTGGATTCCTGTTTCTTTTGGTATGCAAATGAGAACTCAACTCTTCTTGAATAAAAGTCAGTGTTCTGCTCTTAGTATTATCTGATTATTCATTTGTGCAGATCGTTTTCAAAACCCATCCATTATGTATAATCCTACTCAAGGGACAGTGCGGCCATCCATAGAAATTCATGCAGCCGCTGTTCAGCTACCAAGAGTAAATATTGCTGAGTTGCCTGCAGGTGCCTTTAAAGTTTTCTACGTCGAATGACAATCTTTATATTTTCTCTTGTAAAGTTGGTGGCCATTTCCCTTCCCTTCCCCTCTTCTCTTTTGGCCTGTAAACCTTGTGCAATTTCTTCTTGATTTTATGGTTGACCAAATATAAAGGAAATTTGGACAAAGGAGCATTCTTTATGTAAAATTTGAGATTGAATGTTGTAAACTTTGTTCTATATACTTTTTTGAAATTTGTTGTAACATCAAAGTTTGATGATCAACATATACTGAAGTTTGCTATAAAATTTACATGGTTTGTACTTTATAGGTTGCTATTGTTGCATATTAGAATGTTGTATGTATTGTTATGTATACCTTTTAGTTGCATATTTTAAATGATGCTATAGGGTTTAGGATTGCAGCCATATGCTAAATGGCTGCACATTAATTCTGCTGCAAAATCATATAATGACGTGCAGCTAAACTTTTCCATACATTGGCTAAGGTTGCACTTTTTTTAAGTGCAGCCTTAACCTAAGGGAGCAGATTTGTCACTTATGGCTACAATTTTTTTTGCAGCCATAGATAAAAAATATTGTAGTGAGAGTTTAAAGACAATTAAACTCAAAAACTTTAAAGACAGTCCTCTTCTTAAAGTGATTCAAAAAAAAGGGTAGTAACAAAATTCAAAACAGATTTTGCTTCTGAAAAACCTTTATCATTGACAGAAATTTTATTAATCCAGTGCAATCTTCTTTTGTTGGAAACAACCACACGAAAGAATTTAGTATTAAAGAATTTAGTATTACGATTTCCCTCAAGAAACCATTTAATTTAGATTTTTGGTGTCAAGAAAATTCCTTCGTTTTGTAAAGATTCTATAATTCAACTTTAAGATGAATAAACTCCTCCTTAAGAGAAAAATTATTCAAGCCCTGTTGTAAAGCCATAAGTTTCCCCTGAATAGCAATCTCTAAAATAGAGATTTTGTCACCCAAATTCCCAAAAGTTGACTGTTGCCACAACTTGATTTTTGGTTTAAAAGATTTAAGCTTTTCCCACAATAGAACTCTAGAACTATTGGAATCAACTATGGCATCCCATTCAAAATTCCTCAACTCTTGGAAGCTATCATTCTCAAGCCAAAAATTGAAGATTTGGAAAGGCTTAGGACCCCAAGAGTTAAAACCATCACATAAAGAAATAGGATTGTGACTTGAAAGAGATGATGGAAGACATCTCCGCACGAGGTCATTCCAGTCAGGATAGAACTGAAGGTCGATAAGGAATCTGTCAGGCCTGTTAAATGAAGGCGGGTCTCGATTGTTACACCAAGAAAAGCTACCTCCAAATAGAGGAAGATCCAACAAATTAACATCATTGATGAATTCTTGAAAATGAAGAATGGTTCTTTCACTACCCTGGCAACCCAATATCTCTTTATACGAAAGAACACTATTAAAATCGCCCCCCAAACATTAAGGCAAATTGGACTCATTAATAACCCCGGCAAGTTCAAGCCGAATAGATCTTCTGTCATCTTCATCATTACGGCCATAGATGTTCCCAAAGCCTACCTACCTATCGACCATTCTAAGAGTCCTAATTAACAAAATAAAGTTCTTCCTTTCTATTCTAGATTCACAAGAGAAAAAAGAGTCCTACCAAGCAGAAATCAATCCACCAGAAGCACCTTCAGAAAAAACACAAGCCCAAGAAATACCATTATTATTCCAAGGGCTGCCGAATAAATGGGAATTAATAGATTTCAGCTTAGATTTATTGTTAAAATTCTCCACCCACGTAAGTATATATATATAAAAAGATAATACAATTATAAGTAAAGCATCGATCTCATAAAAAATTGATTTAAAATTTTACTAATTATTAAAATTAGAATAATTTAATTTTATTTAAACAATTAAAAATTGATAACTAATTAAACTTAAAATTAATTGACAAAAGAAAGAAACTAATTAACAATAATTAAAAATAAAAAAAAATTTAATTGAATAAAAATCAAATTTAAACAAACCTAGGATTAAGATATCCCTCTCACTTCTTCTAAATCTTACCTTTCTTTCTCTTAACTTATTCCAATAGATTGAATCGCTATCCTAAAATCCTTAATTATTTATAAGGCTTTCCCGAAACTCTTATAAAAATATCTATTTTAATTAAAACACTATAGCCCTATGTGACTTGAAATTAAAATAGATTCATTAAGTTCAGGCTCTAATCTTTGCTACATATGGCATATATGTATATCTCTATCCTATACATAAATCAATTTATTCAACCAAGCAAATAAATATGATCATATACTATTCCAATTTTATTCTTCACTAAACTCCCTTTCCAAAGTTATGTTTAGGTTTTTAAATCAATTTAATTAGTGATCAAGCAATTAAAAGCACTAAGGACAAATAGGAAAATACAATTCAATTCCATTGAAAATAAGCTAGAAAGAGATTAAAAATTTAGGTTACATGTGAGTTCAATTGCAATCCTAGAAAAAGAAATTTAGCAACTCGTAATTGCAATAATAAATAAAAACATATGAAGTTTAGCCATCAAGAGTAACAAGAATAATATAAGCTAAGGAAGAAGAAAATAAACAAAATTTGTAACCTTGATCTTCAATCTTCAGCCTCAACCTTTAACTTCTTGAATCTCTCTTAGGATTTTCTTCTTACAGCTAGCTTCTTCTCAAGTTATCTATTTATAATTGAAACTAATTAACCTAATTTGTCCTAAACTTAACTATTTTAGCCTAATGACTCTTATTTTTGGGCTTAGAATAAGTGTAGAGCCCATAGGACTTAAGTCAACCTAAATCCTTTTCTTTCTCTAAGCAACTTATTCAAATTTTTCTCTTCGACACCGTGGCATACCCCATCAATGCCGCGGTGCTCCCTTGGCTTCAAGCCTTCTCCTTTTCACTGCTACACTCTGTCAACTCCCAATGCAATTTTCTCTATCATCAAGGCAAAATGGGCAAAGAAACCTAAATGAAAGTTGTAACTTTGTCTCTTAGCTTTTCATTAGTCAAGAATCACTTCATTTGGAATTGCGATTGACATTGGGATTGAAAGTTATGCTCAAATTATTGTGACGTGTAAAAACAGGGCTTGAGCTCTGTAAATGCTTTTCTTCTCCAAATTGAGCCTTCTTCCTTTAGAGTCCTACAAAAATATAAAAACTAATAAATACTAACTAAACTAAGGTAAACAAACATAAAATTAGCATAAAATAAAAAAACTTAATAACAATAATCTAATTAAGAAAATAACTAAAAATAACTAAATCCTATTATAAACTCAAGAACTTAAATAACCTTTAAGAACAATTTTGAGATTAAAATAATTATATTTTATACAATTATCAAGACTCTCGTAAAAACACCATATTCAACTTAACTGATAAGATTTTCCTTTTAAAAGATTTTTTTTTCACCACTATTCATCCCTTTGACATTTTGTGTGAGAAGTAACATAGGGGAAAAAAACCACAGGGAACACAAAAAAGATTACATATCCTGATAGATCTCTAGATCAACCGAGGCATCAATAATCTGAGGATTCAGATCATGAAAAAAAACCCCAAAGCTATTAGCCAATTTTACAAAATCAATGGTTTCTCTTTTAATAATCGAATTTCTATGGGCAATGTTTGCATCAAAAACAAAATTGTCCCTAGGTAAAACGGAAAGGGACTTAGAATTACTCAAACCAGCAAAAATGCCTTCCCTCAGCTTCTTCCTTCTTCTTTAGCTGAACCTTGCATCTCTTCATTTTTGTGCACTAACAAAATCTTAAGAGAGGAACCCTTTGATCAATTCCTTTTAATGCAACAAATTAGAGAAACTTGAAGAATTAAACTTGTTTTGCCAACTAACCTATTATCACCCGAAATAGGAGTATCCAAAAGATTAAAAGTACTACCTAAATTTAGAGAAAATTAGAAATCATGACCCAAGAAGAAATTATGGGTAGAGAAAGGGTAATTGGTGTACCTTGCAATGGGGCAATAGACACCTTTTTAAGAGCTTCATTTGAAACAAAATCAGCCACCACTGTATCTAAAGAGTTGAAATCATCAACCCCCAAGTTCTTTGAAATTTCAGGTACAACCATGGGAGGAACTTGCTTATCAGAAACTGCCTGATGATTGGGTCCCATTAACGATTTCTTCTTGCTAGCCTTTTCCCAAATTTAACCTTTCCCCAACCACCCTTAAAGGATTTACGAGACTTGGCTTTAACTTTTTGCTTTAGTTTCTTGGTTAATTTTTTGGCTTTAATGGAAAAAAGAATTGAAGGAATTGTAGGTCCAGAAAGACAAAGATAAGGATCAAGAGAAAAAACCCCTTGAGTCCAATGAGTTTAGGCTATTACCCAAATATAGCTTGCAATATAAACCCAAGACAAAAGCAATCCCCAATTGGTCCAAAACAATACAAGAAGAAATAAGAGGCCCATTCTCGTAAGGAAAAATGTGGTCCACATCACCATTAGCCTTAATATCCAAATTAAAACTACTAACATTATCAAGACCTTCCCCACAATTCGAAAGCCACTTTTCGGGACCTAGTAAATCATTGCATGAAACTAGATCTCCACCATTTGCTCCATAGGCCAATGCATGAAGAGACTAAGGGGAAGGTAGTATAAAAATCAAAGCTTGAGAAGAAAAGTGGTGACTAATAGGCTCCCTAAATGCTTAACCAAAACAACCATTATCAATTAAAGCTTTTTCAGTCAAAAGATAAAGAACCTTATCATCGACTTCATCAACGTCCTTCTGCTATTCCTCCTTTATCTAATCTGAATAAGAACTTAATGAAGACTTCATAAAAGAAGAAATTCTAACAGTATCAAAAATTTTGTTTTAAATTCCTCATTAAATAAGGATAATTGAAAGGCTTTTAAGAAACAAACTCAACCATTAATAATAACTTTACCAAAGAAAGGAAAATCAAACCTTTTCATGGAAAAATAGCTTTATTTGTCATCACAAAGGAGCCCTAGTATCACTTAATGCTTTAAAAACATTAGAATGCCGTAAGTGAATCGGTAATCCTTCAATATTGATCCAAATTAAATTCTCTTTAAGTGTACATCCATAATCATAAGGAGAAATAGAGGCAAACCAGTGCTCAAACATATCGAAACACTCATTAATCAGAGTTAGCATCTCATTTTTATCATCGAAAGTAATGAGAACTTTCTTGTTATCTATATGATGAAGACAAACCTAAATACATTGATGAAAAGTTAAGATTCGATAAGACCCAATTGAAATCATCTATCAAAAAACCAAAAGCACACATATCAACCCACTCCATATTTTGTAATGGCACCATTAATCTACAAAAATTATCTTCCAAGGATAGGTTTTCAGTAAAAGGGTGAATAGCAGGGCTAAACTTAGCCTCAAAATTATCCATTTGAATCCCATCGCCACTAACAAGGGCTTATTTGTAAGTTTTAACAAGATCATAACCATGATAAGTAGGTTTTGATGAGTCAACACCAAGAGAAACAGGTCTTTGTACAGATTAAGACATATCTTTGCGAGCCAACAAAACTTTAATCAAGTCGCCATTAAAAGACAATTTGCTGCCATCCTTTTGTGCTTTCTGTTACTTCAATTCCTATTGAAACCTAACAAAGGCATAAGTAGATGACCAATTCCTTTTGCCAAGAGACAGATTGACCATAAAAACATCAAGGACTTCACCAAATCTACTAAATAGATCCTTGATATCCATTTTCGAAATATTCAATGGAAGATTCCCAACATGAACAGAAAAGAGGTTACTTCTCCATTTGTCAACACTTTTCTCAATTTTGTAAGTCCAAGTCCGATCAGCACCTTGCTTGGTTTCAGCCATTCTTTGATCCTTTGGTCTTCATACTTTCTTTCACGTTCGACTCTCCATTTGCTTAATTTTTAATTTGGTTTCTTATTTTATTTTAGGATCTTACAACTGAACCCATAATTTTTTGTAAAAAATCTACCCTAAAGGATTGATTAAAGATGGCTATAAATAATTGATGGGAAATATTGGAGGGTTTTGGATGCATTTATCTTTAACGGGAGGAATTTTGGGTTTGTTAAGTATGAACACTAGTTAAAGCTAGAACAACAACTTAGAATAAAGTGTGGCTCTTGGATCATAAAGTATGGGGTAAAAATTACTTGATTAAATCCCAAAAAGTCACTATAGAGAAGGAAATCAAATCAAAACAAAGTTCTTTTCAATGAAAGAAAGGAAAGATGTGTAGAGATTTGATAGAATCAGAATGCCTTATTGAGCTTATAAAAGAGAAAGAGAGAATGGGGATTGAAGTGAGAAGGATTTTTAGATGTTGGTGAAATGGTGTTCATGGATTAAGTGATCGTGGGTTCGATCTAGATTGGTTGAGTAGCAAACTTGATGGGTAAGCCTCTAAAGCTGAATTGTACTATTATTTACTTAATAGATGGGCTTAAAGAAGGCAAATGATGGAAAGGCTTGATTCAAGTCCTACAAAGGAAATAAAGAAGTTTTTTTAAGAGTAGGGATGGTGTAAAGACCACTAAGCGAATCTATAGGGGAAATTAAGGCTACATTTTTTATGCCTATATTCATGAAACCTTTTGATGATCTTGAATTAAAAAGGCAGAATAAATGGGCAAAATAAGCTATTGAAAAAAATGTGAGTCAGAAGAACAAAACAAAAAGACGTAGAGCGTTGAACTTCATAACTAATGCCTTATTGTAAAATGATGATTTTATCAATAGAAACGTCGTGATAAGGAAGAAGGTGGAGGAAATTTGAGGCATGTGTAAATAATTAAGCCTTGTTGGTTTTTTATTTAATTAATTCTTTCAAAATTTGATGTGTCTATGGGAGATGTATGATCCTTTATTGTAGAAAGGCATGTCTCTTTGATAATTAGAAAGATACATTTGTTCATTTCATGAATAGATGTGTTTGTATAATGAAGAGACATATTGGTGATGTTTCACTATCTATAAATATCCATCTCCTCATTTTTGAAAAGTACTTTTTTGTCTCTTATATATTGACTTCAATTATTCTTCTAATCCCCTTTTTCTCAAAAGTTCAAACAAAGCATTTTGTATTTCCAAAACTCTATTATTCTTCATTCTAAAATTCCCTCAAGAGCAATTAAGAGATTTACTAGTTCATCGGATTTTCTATTTGAGTGCACATTAGAAAATCCTTTAATGGTTTATTATATCTTAGGAGTAGGACGTCATCAATTGTTATTTACACCAAGATAGCAATCGAAATATACTCTTAAGTCAACATCTTCTATAACGTGTCTCAAACCGTTTTTCACATTCCAAACTCTTTCTTATTTCTTTTTGTTGTTAACTGTTGAGTCTTTGGTATTTCTTCATGCATTATTCTTTATATTTTTGAATAAAAAGTCCAACAATTTCAAAGTTGATCTATTTTTTGGATTTAAAAAAATGGTTTCAATTAAAGAATAAATTTCTGCAAAGCAAAAGAAATTCTTTAGGCATAATTTCATAGACGGTAGAATCAAATGAGTTATAGGTTAAAAATTTTAGGACTTTATTATGTTATCTCCAATCCTGTTGTTTCTTCAAATGAAAATCCCGATCTTGTTGATCCTGCAAATAAAAACCTTGATTCTAACTTAACTGAGAACACAAGCACACAAACACAATTGACAAGGATTATCTTTTTCATGGTTGTATTTTGTCTAGTTTGTCTAGTTTGTCTAGTAATCTTTAAAATATCTTCTACACTACAAAAATTATCATGAATTGTGGGAAGCATTATAAAAGAAATATGATAAAAAGGATGAAAGTCTTGATAATTACATTATAGGAAAATATATTGACTTCAAATTGACTGATAATAAATCTATGGTGGAACAAGCACACTTTTTTCAAGTTCTTATTCATCAGTTGAACCAAAAAAAAGATTGACATGTGTGAAAAATTTCAAGTGGGTGCCTTCCTTGAAATACTTCCTCCAAAATAGAAATTGTTTGCTTTGTCCCTAAAACACAAGCATGAAACTTTGACTATAAACAGTTTAATTTTTTTTTCTCTTTAAATTGAAGAAAAATAGAGAGAAGGATAAAATGTCCAATGAGTTTGAGGGCAAAGTAAACATTGTAGAAGGGAAAAATTCAAATTCAAAAAAAAAAAAATTCAAACTCAAAAAAAAAAAAGTTTTCAAAAGATTATTTTTGTAAACAATAACCATTTAGTGTTAACAAGAAAAAGAAGAGATGTTGCTTTATTTGTGGAAAACTAGGGCATCTGTAAGAGTTTGTCAACATTGCAAAGGCCAGAAAACGTCTAAGACACTAGTCTCATAAGTCAATGTTGTGACTAGTGAGAATGACAAAAAGTATGTTTCAAACATTCCTGTAGTCAATTTTGTGTGTGAATATACTAATTGGTGGTTTGATACCGATGGTAATATCCATGTTTGTGCTGACCAATCCATATTTTTAAAATATCAGGTCATTGATGGAAAATACATGAACATGCGTAATTCTACGATTGCATAAGTGAAAGGAGAAGGAAAGATAGATATATTATTGACTTTTGGGAATACCTTGTCTTTTTATAAAGTGCAAAATGTGCCCAACATTAGAAAGAATTTGAATAGCGGTTTTCTTTTCTTTGGAGATGGTTATAAATTATTGTTTGAATCCAATAAAGTTTTACTTTGTAGAAATAAGTCTTTTGTTGGTAAAATATATGAATCTAAGGGTCTCTTCAAGTTAAATGTGTGGAATGTTTTTTTGTCATGGTAATGAAAATAATAATAGTTTTTCTTTTCATAATGTTGTTCTTTCTTCTAATGGTTGGCATGGTCATTTAAGGCACATTAATAATATGTCTATTAAGAGAATGATAAATTTGGATTTTATTCATAAATCTGACATAAACATGTATGAAAAATGTGAAATTTTTTTATAATCTAAATTATATAGCAAGCTTTTTAAATTTATAGTTAAAAAATTTGCAATCTTAGAGTGAATACATATCGATGTCTATGACATTCAAGTTTGCTCTAGGAATGGTAAGAGATACCTTATTACTTTCATATATGATTTTTCTAAATATTGTTATGTCTTTCTAATTAAAACAAAAGATAAGGCTTTGGCTATGTTTATTACATATAAAAATGAAGTTGAAAATCAGAAAGAAAAAAGAATCAAAATTCTTCATTCAGATAAGGGAGGAGAATATGTTCTAGAGTTTTCAAACTTCTATAATGAGAATGGAATTATCTGCCAAGTATCTTCCCCTTACGCACCCTAATCAAACAATGTGACAGAGAAAAAAAATAAAACTTTATTGGATATGGCAAATTGTATCCTCTCAAGTTCCAAACTCTAAAAAAGCTTATGGAATGAAGCACTCTTATTTGCATCTCACATTCTATATAGCTCATAAAAAATTAGACAAAACTCTATATGAATTATAGAAATGAAGGAAGCCCAATTTAAATTATTTAAGAATGTGAAAATTTCAAAAATCAAAAGGAAAAAACTAGGACCTAAAACTATTGATGGAGTTCATATGGGTTATTCCCAATATAGTGTCATCTACAAGATTTTTGTAATAAAATCCAAAATTACTGATATAAGTGTCAACATTGTCATAGAATTGAGAGATGTTGTATTTTTTTTTAGGATATTTTACCCTTAAAAAATAAGGTGAATAAATCAATATCTTTTGATTGCACTCTAATTTCAATAAAGTAAGAGGAAAAAGATATGATCAATTAAAAAGGTCATAGAAGAAGCAAAAGAGCAAGAGTAAAGAAAAATTTTGAAAACGATTCCATACCTATGTTGGGAGTAGAATGTCATCGATTGCTATTTGCACCAAGGCAGCAACGGAAATCTACTTTGAAGTCAACGTTTTCCACAGTGGGCCTTGAATCGATTTTCACATTTAAAACTCTTTCTTATTTCTTTTTGTTGTTAATTGGTGAGTCTATTATTTCGTCGTGTGTTTTTCTTTATTTTTTCAAGAAAAAGTCCAACAAGCCTTTCCCCGATCAGTGGTGAGCCATTAATTTTTTGTAATTTTATTTATAAGGTGTTTTTTTATATGGTCCATTGTGTAACTAAAGTATCCATTTCATAAAATTTTAACATGTGAAACCATGATGAGTTTACAACATTCTTTATACATATGAACTTGTATCAATATTTTTGACAGTGTCTCAGCTTATGGTCTCTTTTTCGTTGTGTGTTGCCCCTTGGTGTTATGCTGTCGCTCTAGAAAGAAAATAAGAGGCTGGGCCTAAAATGATTTTCAAATGATGATTTTTTTTAGCTCACTCTCATAGGTTTTGAGTAAAGGAAATTGTGTTGTTAGTTATGTTGATTTATGGTGCTTGCATTGATCTTTGGAATGGAGATGTTGGAAAATCAAGGAATCCGAATACTTGAAATATTTGTTTTTTGCTGGTCTTATGCACGGTTGGGAGCTAGTTTTCGGATGCAACTCTTGGTTGTTTGGCTTTTTCTATTTTTCACTTTAACCAATTGGTGGATTCTGTTGAATTTAATTCCAAAGTAAGTTTTAGTTTGATGGACCTGTTGTTCATAAGTTCTCTTTTTGAGATATTTTTATAATGATTCATAGCTTTTTTGTGAGCCAAACTTTTGTAATTGTATAGTGATTTTACCCATACTAGGTTTTGTATGTTACTAAAGTCTTTTGTCAATCAAGTTAAAGACTTGTCATGGTATTGCCAGTAACGGAGGAATAAAATACATTTTCAAAAAAAATTGATAATGAATCCTAATCATCCTTTAAGGCTCTGTTTAGTTGTTAATTTTCGTACTTGTTTTTTTTTAATTGTTTGTTACTTGCTATTAAAGTGAAGTGAATTCTTAATTAATTAAAAATTAAAAATTGACTAAAATATTAAAATGTTATACCATTTCTAACATAACAATTCTTATACAAAAGTAATAACATGCATTTCATTCTTCAAATAACTTTAACATTTAAACTTTGGATTTTTTAAAAAATTGGCATCTAGCTCCTACTTAGTCTGCCTCAAGGATTTCAATATCTATGTTAACGAGTAAATCACAATAAAACATGCATGTATACAGACATGTCATTTCAGTTGTCTAATTACCCTTGGTTATAGTCTTTTGCAAAGATGGAATGCGATGCATATCCAATCCCAATTAGCTCCATAAATCAACTTGCAATGCCACCAGGGCTGCCTGCAAAACTTTCGATGCCATAACACTTTTTTTGGATGCAGTAAGCTCACATCACTCTTACTTCATAGCCTGGTTGGCTTTTTCCCGAACCTCCTTAAGGACTTGGCCAAAGGCGATGTGGTGTCTCTGTTTCTGAGGCTGATTGTGGAAACTACTTGGATTATTGAGTACATGTTGTTGTTGGCAGGGGATGTTAGGGTTTCAAGGAAGGAAATTGTAGTGGTTTTAAAAGAATAAATTATTTGGGTCTTACTGGAGAGGTGAATTTGGTTGGATTTGGGTTGTTAAGGCTTGGATGAATTGTAGAACGTTGGGGTCTTGAAGGGAAAAATTGGGATTTAGAGATTAGAATGGTGGCTTAGGTGGAGGAAGGCCGCTTAGGGTGGAATGGATAGTGACCGTGGAGGTAATCGCACATCTTTAAGGAAAAAAGGAAGTAAATGAGGCTTTATTTGAATTTTTCACATTTTCTTTTTGGTATAATGTTATTCTTATCTCGTTAAATTGATCCCTTGTAATTTTAATATAATGATAATTGAGGAAAATTTTAAAAACAAGCCAAATTTAATATATAACACTAGTGGGCTATTGGTGCCATCACTCAAGGTCGTTAATTTTTTTTTGTAAGAATGTGAGTAAAATACTCAGAGATTTTTTTTTGAAATATATTAACAAAGAGAAAATAATAAGAACCTTTTGAAATGGGTGAAAGGAATGAAAAATATAAAAATGTATACATATTTTTTGCAAATCCGAAAACAACCCCGGAAAAAAAAAAGAGAAGTTATTTGAAAAGACAAAAAAGGGGTGAAAATTCTAAAAAATTCCACCAGACTAAAATCTAAACCAATTCAAACTAATTTACAACCAAAACAAACAGTCTTGCATGCCTCCTAAAGGACAATTGGCCCAAATAGACAAGCAACTAGTGTCACACAACTCTCAAAGCACAATTAGCGCAGTCGACACACAAAGTAGCTGTTCGACGTTGCCCATCCCCAAAAGTCATGCCAAGAAAAAAGCCACAAACACTTACAATCCATACCTAACAAAGCATAGTCGGAAAGATAAACCCTATAGAAATCCATTCTCAGAAACTAAAAGTCAAATCTTGAAGCCATATGTCAAAAGAAAAAGTATCTAAAAGCTATCGGGAGAGGAGATGAAGAAACCGAAGAAGAAAATGAGACAACAATAGAATGGCCGAAGAAAAAACTCTCAATTAAGCCCAAACCTTCAAATGCCCAAAGGAAACCTAAGCCCAAGCAAGCAAGAGCCCACACACTTCATCAAATGAGATAAAAAGAAGGAAAATTTAAAAACGAACATGAAAAGCTTCTGATTTTTGAATGAAAGCAATAATATTATAAAAATAAAAATAATAAAGAATCTAAATAATAAAAGCTTAAATAAATAAAAAATTATGAAATTAAGATTGTATACTTGAAAACTATCTTAAACCTATAAAAATCAAGATTGTATAACAAAATAAAGCAAATTAATCCAAAAACCACATCAACATTAATCGAACACAAATCAATTAATTTCAACAAATTAATCCAAATCCGCATCAACTTATAAAATAGAAAATATATGTATAAAAAAATCAATAACAATGGGTAATCACCACGAAGATAAGAGAAGTTTTTTTCTTTACTTGTATGGCAATTTTTCTAAAAAAATAAAAAAAGATAAATTTGTAAATGTAATTAGTAAAGAAAGAAAAACATTAAGAAAAAAAATAACAAAATATTAAAAGAGAGAAAACTTAATAAAGAATTCAAATCTCACAATAAGTAAAGGTGCAAGTAGATCATTGTTCACGATAGAAAAATATAATCATACACTTAATCAAATGGGATAAAAAGAAAGAAAATTTAAAAACTTACATGAAAGGCTTCTGGTTTCAGTAAAGAAGCAATAATATTATAAAAATAAAAATAATAAAGTGACAGGTTGTTTGTTTTTCCATCTTTGTGATAGACTTCAAAGAGAAAAGAGGGAAGAGAAAGAAAGAGAATGAGCTAAGCAAGAAACACAGGAGCAGATGGAGAGAAGAAGAATCAATTATTTACATAGAAAAGTAACATTTTTCAAGAAGATAGACCAAGTCAAGTTACAAGGCTAATGTCGTCATTGCCATTGCCATTACAAGGCTAATACTCAACATGACAAAATGCAATCACCATTTGTGATCCAAAAATTTTTAATGCAAAGACTCGTCATTAGGCAGCTTTTGACCTTCACCATACTAGGAAAAATGCTACCACACCTTACTTAACCACATTTAGTTCAACTATAATTTAATATCTTCTAATATTTAGTTTTCAAAGAAAATTAGATGGTTTTGTTCAATTTCTAAGCAACATGGTTTAGAAATAAACTTGACGACAATAACTAAAATGTAGTAAGCAGCAATGTACAAGAAAACATGTCTAATCTTGATTCGTTTTAGTTGAAAAATATCAAATGATAGATATAAATAGAAATTTCTCCAAGAAAATCAAGTCAAAATATGATAAAAACAGACAACCACACAAAATAGAACATACAAATAACTATCTTAAAGGTCAAGACAAACTAAACTTGAGAAGAGAAGAAAAAAGCAAACAATACTTTGTGATTTATTACATTTGATGAGTTCTTCATTATTTTCTACTCCTCAAGACCATAACTCCAAAAGTTTATTAAACCATTGAGTAAGTGTCCTGAGACACTTTCCAGCATCCTTCCTCTTTTTCAATGTTGATTTCCAAATACATGTAGCTATCATCAAACTGATTGACTTTTCCATGTACCAGTATTTACCCAAAGGATAAGAAGATATGCATAAGTGTAGAAAATTTATTAGTGCTTATATTTTTGCTCCCAAATATGTTGTGTTTCCTGTAAATGTAATGAAGACTATGAAAAATTAAAGATTACTGAGTAATTTTAAGCAAGGAAACTTACTAGTTGACATACTAGATGAATTGACATTGTAAACCACAATGTTGAATCCTTTATTAATGCATAAAGTTGTTTTTCTTTTCTTCTATAACATATGAATTCTTGGAAATTCAATTCATTGTGTGACACCCTTACATAATTATGGAGCACTAGCCCTACTATTGTATTTGGTGTATAGCATAAATGTACCAATTATTTTGTATAAAAAGAATTAGTGCATTCTCCTATGTGATTCTCCTATTCAATTCATGTCATTCTTGCATTCTTCAAGATTCAGTATTTGACAGAAAAGATAAGAATTAAAATTAATTCCTGAAAGTACTGTAACCTTGTTTATTTCATTTAAGGACTTATTTCAAGACCTTTTAACTTTTAATAACTCCTTTCCGAGTTAAAAGATTGTGCATCATGAAAGAATTTGTTTCCATACACTTGTCCTTGAAACTTCTATGTCTATACCGTATCATTTCTTGAAAGTATTGCATATTACTTGTTCAATAGAAATTTTGAAGATTTTAGTTTTCATCTCAATTATGAATAGTAGTAGAGATAATTTAAACCTTTAAAATTAGTAAAAGAGAACAAAAAGGTAGAAGCCAGAAACGTATTTGTAAGAGACCTTATTATATCAAACAATCAGGTTGCTATCTCACCTTTAAAGACAATCATAATACAAGAGAGAAAAATACCACATACCTTTTGGTCGTAGTCTTTTTTGAAACAACAAAGTAGGATGTATAATGGTTTCATCCTCTTAATCTAGGTCTTTCCTCCAAACCACATGTTTGAAAGAAGGTAAAAAAGTATTTTGAGTGACTTCATCCTTTCATTGAATCTCTTCCCACCACTCTTGATATCTTTCAATGCTGATTTGATTCCCACTGTCGAAGTTGTGTGAAAGCTTTTTCAACTTGGAGCAATTGAATACTGTGATTTGTCTCAAACATGGGAAGGGTAGGGCATCCCGACATATGCTTTTCAATTTTCGTAGATCGTGTAAATTAAGTTTTTCTAGCTTAGCAAACGGGCTAGGGTTCGGGATTTCAATTGCGTTTGTGACTTGATCACTTATTATTTCTTCCATTCTTGAGCAAGATATTACAACAAGCTTCATTAGGTTTGGAACAAAAACAAGCCACGTCGCATTCTTCAACTTGTTGCATCCGCCTAAGGAAACCTCGCTCGGTACATGAAAGCAAGGAGTAATATTATTGCTATTAGTTGGAAAGAATGGAGAGGTTTCTATCATTCTTCCTACCCTAAATTCCTTTTCCATCTTTCTTATTACCATCTCTTCCATGATTTCACATTTTCTAACAACTAGGCTCTCCAAATGCTCCATATTTGCTAAACATGAAACATTAAATACCTTTGTCTCTGGAAAATCTAGGAGCAAAAGTTGCTCAGTGCATCCTCGTAAGTTGTGAAAGCTTAGAAGGCTTTCTAAAGCAAAAACACTTTTTATTTCTATACGCAGCTCACCCAAATGGGCCAAGCATTTCAATTCCTTTAATAAATCTTCATTACCACCGTTCAAGACATTGTCTTCATCCATTTCATCGTCAAATGAACTTAATATAGACATTCTGAATATTTGTAGCTTCAAAAATCTACATATCAATTGTCTTGGGATTTTTCAGAGAAATATTGTCTCTACCAAGTTTAAAGTTTTCAATTTTGATAACCTATTCAACTCAATTGGTAATTCTTTTATACTTGTAAATGATAGATCGAGTTAATCTAGTGAAATTAGTGCTGAAAATCCCTTTGGCAACTCACAACTATGCATGTTAAATTACAAGTATAAAACTCTCAAATTTCGCATAAATTGGAAGAAACGATTACTAAGCACTTTTAAATTGTTACAATTAAGAAATAAAGTTTGAAGATTAGGACATCTCGGTGTTCCTCTTAGACCTTCAATTCCATTATATGCCAAAGACATTCTTAGACCTTCCCAATTTTCAAAATCAAGTGTCTTATCGATGCTACCCGTGCTTGTACAAAAAATTTCCTCTTAGGTGCTTCACACTCACATGTTATCCACAAAGCCATGCCATGAATCACATTATGCATCTTTACGTATTCTACAAAATATTCACTTCTTTCTAATAAACAAGCATCAACAAGAGAATTGATAATGTTATACCCTTGCATTCGAGCTCCACTTACATTACCAAATTCACCTAAAAATCCCTCACAAAACCAACAATCTATTAGCAGTTTAACACTAATGAAAAAATCTTCAAGATACAAATTACAATACAAAAGGCAAGACCTCATCGTGTCAATAGGCATGCTATCATAACTAAATTTTAAAAGAGAGTACACCTGTTGATCCATTCTTGCCAATTTATGCAAAAAAATTTTCAAGACCTCAATTGCCGATTTAGAGTTAATCGGGAAAATTGACCGGTTATGGGCAAAATGGTCATTTTACCATTTAAGGACAAAATGGGGATTTTTGGTAAAGATTTTGATCACATTTGAATAAGAATGATTATTTGGAGTATAATATGAGGTTTAGTAGTGAAAGATTTTCAATTTTTGGTATTTTTGGAGTATAGGGGCAAAACGGTAATTTTATCTTATCGGGGCCAAAACGGTAATTTCCACCACCAAAACTTGTTAAAGACCAAGGATTTTGTTTATCATTAAAATGGATAAATATGAGAATAATTGTGGTGGAAAAGTTAATAGAAAAAGTCAAATAATTAAAATAATGGACCAATGGCTTTATGCCATGTGTCAAGCTTTAGTATTTTATTATTAAACCATAAAAATCAGCTTATAAACTTCATTTTCTCTCACTAAAGTCGGCCTACACCAGAACTAAAGGGAAAGAAAAGAAAACAAAGGGGAAAAACAAAAACCTAGCCAAGGAATCAAGAGATTTCAAAGATTTTTCAAAGATCAAGCAACATAAAGGTAAAATTTCTTTAGTTTTGCTTGAAACCTAGCTTACCCATGCTTTATTTCTTATTTTCCATGGTTGAATATTGAGTTATCATGCTGAAATCATTAAGGCTGAATGGGTATGGAAGAGAAATTGATGTTGGATTAGCTTGATTTTGAACTATGTTGATGTTTAGAGATAGTTAAGCATGTATATAAGCAAAACCACAAGAAAAAAATTGATTCTCTTTAGTGTTCTTCATTGGCCGAACCTGGTATGTTGAGTAGCAATGAGGGATTGTTTGAATTTCAAGAGATGTGGTTTAGAAAATGATGAATTAAGGTGAAAAGATTAAGTAAGAAAAATTACAGTGCTAGTGCACCAAATGACCGAATTTTTCTATAAGGAAATGTGAGGGTTCTAATGCTAAATTTGGTATTATTTGAATGATGGCTGTCAAGGGTTTCTTCTCCAACCTTTTTTTCAAACAATTCCCAAGCTTCATCTTTTCTTAAATACTTTACTTCAATTTTCTCTTGAGCTTCCATTTTTTCACATACCTTTAAGAAGTGAGTTGTAAAAATTAATTTAGAAACATTATCCTGATTCGGTATAGGTATTCCAACTTTGATCAAATCCACCTGCTCCCACACATCATCAATCAACAGAACAAACTTTTTTTTGCTCAAAATTCTAAAAATATCTATAGCTTTCTCATCATAACTTTTATTCTTCCACAACTCATTTGAAAGCCCAACCTTTCCACCAATTTTTTCTTGAACCTTTTCGATAGTGTGATCTTTAGACACCACCACCCAAATTACAACATCATAACCGGTTAGGTTATTGCTTAACTTGTTGTTAATTTGGGTCAAGAGTGTTGTTTTACCAACTCCTCCCAAGCCATATAACCCAATAATGCCCACATCTTTTTCTTCAAGTAAGCGCCAGACATTAACCAATGTTGATTCCAAACCCACCGTAGGCTCAGTAGGTCTTACATCCACTTAGGGTACAAGTTCATTCTCAGCTACCCTTTCGAATGCTCCTTTTTCATTTAGATCCACTATTTCTTCAAGTTTTTTGACACTTGTTTACCAAACTTGTAGTTAGACTTACAGTTCTTGGAAAAGTAGCCAGCAAAGCATAATTTCTGAATTTCTTGAGGACCGTTTTGGATCAATTCCTCAGCCTCAACTACCACAGTCTGTACCCTTGAAAGCCAAAGTTGAACTTGGTTGAGTTGCTTCATACGTTGTTGCTCAGCAAGATCCACCCTATGTTTTAAGTCATCACTTCGTGCTTTCAGTTTCGCTAATTCCACACTAAGAGCTTTAAAATTATTTTCAAGTTTACATGTGTAACTTGCTTGTCCAACAATGCAATCCCAACAACGAGAGACTGTATCCGCTGTTGAGATTGAGATTGCGCACAAATTTTCGATGATATTTGGTTGATGGACAAAGAAGAATGAATGAATTGTGGGTTTGAAGAGACTGCTTGTTTTAATGAATTTCTCATATGCAACGTTTTTGCGCTCTGTGTTGACTTAGACTTTACCAACCATTAGCATTAAGATTGTTTATTAACTAAACTAGTGATTGATTGGTACCAAAATAATTTAGATTAAGTTATTAATGGATTCTTTGTTTTCAATCAAGTGAAAGAATAATAATACACTATTTTCTAGGAATTTTCTTATATCTTTAATGCCATAATTTGGTTGATGGACTCTTTCTTACCTTACCTAATCATAATAATTTATTATATTTAACCATTAAAATATTCCATCTATAACGTCATTACAAAATATTTAGACCAAGTGACAAGGTTAATAGAATTACCATTACCATAAAACTACACAACAGCTAGAAAGCAATTTACATTAAACTAGTCTTGGTAAGTGATCGAGTCCAATGACATAACATCAAGAAACAAAATTTCATACCAAGGGTAGAATGCGTTGTGGAAGCCATTACCTTTTAACCTGTGCTTACTATATCCTTGTCCATGTAATTCACAGCATTCTGTTGTTTGTGTCGATGACAAACTACCTATATGCAGAGCAATTAGTTCCACTTGTCAGCAAGCAACATGAACTGAAGAAGATTTCAAATTTTAGAAAAGAGATAACAAAAAGCAGAAACAAACCATGTGTCATCCAAAGTCTAAAACATGACATGGCTCAATTGTTGGAGGCCAGCTTGAGAAAAAAGAAATAGTCTCATTGGGTAGTTGGTAAATTTTCATACTCATCTGAGCTTGAAGATTTCATCTTTTTATTTTTATTTTTTCCTTGTCATTATAAATAGAACATTTCCTCTTTTTTTTTTGTCATCCAATATTGGAGTGAAGTTGAAAATTTGTGTTGTGGAATTTGTTAATCCTTTTTTTTATTTTGATGGTAAGTTAGTTTTTAATAAAATGTTGCCCTTTTGTTTCATTATAAATGCAACATTTATCTTTCTAATTTGGTGTTGTATAGGAATTATAGCTGTATCTAAACTTAGGTGTGGCAACTGTGGTTTATTGTGATAAATTTTCTAAAGGGCACATTATATGTAATGCTCTGATAGAACTGATCTTCTCTACGTCACCGTTCACAGAGCCGGTCTTCACAGATCTGACTTATCTCATCTTAGCTAACTCTACTTTCGAGCTGCTCACCCTTACAACCGGTATCCCTTGCTCTGATTGCAATTTTAATCCTCAAATCTGATTTCCTTTGTGTCGCCGTTCACAACACCGGTCTTCACAAATTTGATTACCGTTTAAATCCTTTGCTCTGTCCTCATATCAGTTGTCGCTAACCTGCACCGCTGACCTACCTTATCATCCACAATCAAAACACCGTTGACCTACCCTATCACTCTCACCTCTTGCCGAACCTAGCCACTGATTCTTCCTACCAGATCCCTAAATGAAGCAATCAAAGCACTATTGGACACCAAACCCACCTATACAGAGGCCCCAAAGATGCGAAATAGGGGTTCTTCATCCATATGGGAAGAGTGGTCCAAAAGGGGAACCACGGTGCACATTGCAAACCTTTCTCTTCACATCACTAACCAATGGCTTAAAACTATATGCAATCATTATGGAAGAGTGGCTGAAGTCTCAATCCCTCTAAGGTAACCTAGCCACAATAGCAAATATGGGATTGTCCGTTTTTTCACAATGAAAGAGGCAAGGAGTACCATCCAAAGCCTCAATGGTATTTGGTTTTTCAATCTCAGACTAGCTCTCAATTTTGCTAAAAAAATCTATCTCACAAACAACCCCAAAGACTAGCCAATCGACAATTCTAAAAAAGAAACTTCCAAACCAAAAATAGAGTCAATCATTTCAAATCAAATCCCAAAGTAGAAATCCCCAAATCAAAATCTGTCCAAACCAACCCCCAAATCTTTCCCACCCACATAATTCGGATCAACCATAGTTTGAAACTAATCACCGCAACCCAAATGCTAGATCTTATCTTCAAGCTATTGTGGGTCTTTTTCCTTTACTAGAAGGCTCTCCCCCTCCTCCTTCGCCTATGGATCCTCTTAAACTGTGGAAGGGCCATGTGGAAAATGAAGTCCTTCACTGGCTCGATTGTTGTGTGGTTAGCAGATCAAGGGAGAGTCTCGAACCTGAGGCAATTTCAAAATTCATAAAGGAAAAAGGTAAGAATGGTTTTGCGATCAAACAACTTGTAGGCTTTCAATTTTTGATTGCTTTTCCAAATATTGAATCCTTTGAGCTAGCTAAAGCTAAAAAATGGGATTGGTTATTTGAATGGTTTGATGATATCAATAGTGGTCTTCCAATTTTCCAACCAAAGAGAGGCGCTGCTGGCTTTCGATTTATGGAATCCCTATCCATGCTTAGAGTAGGGCTACCTTCCAAAATATCAACAATTTATGAGGTTCTTTCATCTACCTTGGTGAGGAAACGACCACTTTTAATTCCTTTGAATGGGCCACGATGCTTATAACTACCAATTCACTTGAGAATGTTGATGAATTCATGAATTTAGCTGTTAGAAACCAAATCTATTGCCTTCATGTCCAAGAATTTACTCCTGATTGCATAATGGACTATCCGGGTTGGTCATGTTGGCAACAGGATGACGACTTGAGTAGTTCATCATCTGTCTCCATTTCGCTTGACGTTGTGCCAACTGTTGCACACGGTGGTATTAACCAAACCATTCCAGAATTTTCCATGTCGAAAAACAAAGTCCAGCCTTCTCCCCCAAACTCTCAACTTGGGTTGAGATAAGATGCTAGCTCAAACCTCCACCCACAACTTTCAGCACAACAAGCCACATCTTCTAGGCCCAATACCCACCAAAGTCCCAAGTCACTACACCCAATCCAAGATACCCCACCCACTCATCAACTTAATCATCAAAACTCCAGTACCAACGGGACCTCCTCATCTACTCTTTTGATCCAATCATAGGCTGTTAACCAAACAAGCCCACAAGCGGAACCTTTTAATCAAATTATTCTACTTCTTAAGCCACATTCTCCCATCTACCCACCGGATACTTCTGACATTGAAAATTTGAACCCAAACTTAATCTGCCAAGAATTAGAAGAGGAAGTCCAAGACACTTTCAACCTTGTGAAGAAAACATTAAGGAAAGTCACTTTCCTTGAAGACATCTCAAGAGTCATCAAAGGGGCCATCAAAAGAGGTAGGAAGGGGGGTAGGAGATTGGGAAAAAAGGGGAAAAAGGTGAGACATACCCAGCAATGACGTGTTGTTACTCACAACTCTGACAGTCTTTTTACCAACGCCTTTTTATCAGATGATGATTTCAGGAAAAAGAATTCCCTCATTTTGATTAAATTAGAAAAAACTTGAGATATTGGCAAACAAATTGGTTTCTCCCATCGGTGCTCTGAACAAGATATCTTGAGAAATTTGGAAAGAATGGAGGTTCTCCACTCTTAAGATTACGCTCAGCATTGGATTTCCACAAGATTCCTGATTCTTCTTCCTTTTATCACTTACTCTTCTCTTACGTTTTTGGCACATTATACAAGAACTAACAATACCAACCTTTTATGGTTTTGCAACTGCTTTTGTAATTTTACTTTTCTTTTTTGTGAGCTCTATTTCAACCCTTGGCAGTTTCTTCTTGTCTTCCTGTTGACTTGTCAAGATAAGTCTGTTATGCATTTACTCTCTTGGAACTCACGTGGGCTCCGTTGTGGACAAAAATTGAACATTTTATGGAAGCTAGTTCAATCGAACAATGTTAATTTTCTTTTACTCCAGGAAACCAAGTTATCCGATATTTCGAGCAAGCTTATTGAAAGAATCTAGGGTAATGATGACATAGACTGATCCTTTAGCCCAGCATTAGGACGATCAGGAGGCATTCTTTCTTCTTGGCATTCTAAGTCCTTTTTTCAGTCATCAGTGATTATTAGAAGGAATTTTATCATTCACATTAGTGTATGGTTTCCTTTCAATCTTCACTGCGCTTTCATCAACATTTATGCCCCTTGCAACGAGGATGATAAGCAATCTTTATGGGAGGACTTACTCTCATTTAAAGCCCAACTTCCTACTGCATGGTGCATTGCTGGTGATTTCAACACGGTAAGATACACTGAGGAGAGACAGGGCTGCATCACATCTAGGACAGGTACTGATGATTTTAATGATTTCATTAATTTATGTGAACTCACTAATTTACCTTTAATTGGTAAAAAATTCACATGGTATGGCACGGATTCGAAACGTAGTCGATTGGATCGTTTTCTGCTTTCATCTAAATGGATGTTTTATTTTCACAACTTGTGTCAAAATGGCCTCAAGCGCTCCATCTCCGACCATTGCCCTATTATTCTTTTCTCTGAATATATGAATTGGGGCCCAAGGCCATTCCGATTCATTGACTGTTGGCTCTCAATGCCTGGTTTCAAAGATATGGTTGCCCAAAAATGGTCCTCTACTCCTGTAAATGGATATTCTGGTTTTTGTTTGAAGGTCAAGCTGAATAGGCTTAAAACTCATCTTAAGCATTGGAACAAGGTCTATTTTGGTAATATTGATGACACTATTAATGAGCTAGAAAGCAAAATGGAAGAATTTGATATTATTTGCAACCTAAGGGATCTCATGGAAAATGAATGCATAGCAAAAAAAAAAAAGTCTCCAGCAGCTATGGTCATATTCTAGGCAGCGCGAATCAATTTGGCACCAAAAATCGAGAATTCAATGGTTAAAGGAAGGTGATAAAAATACACATTTTTTCAATGCAATGCCAAGGCTCGTTCTCGTTGTAATCATATCGTTGGAATCATAATCAATGGTTCATGGATCTCTAATCCAGCAGAGGTACGACAGGCTAGTTTTGAACATTTTCAAAACTTTTTTAATTGCAACCAATGGTCTCGTTCGGGTGTTGATTGTTTTCAATTCAAAAAGATCAGCGCTCATGATTCTCAAAACTTGAAGGCTCCAATTTCTATGGAGGAACTTAAATATGCTAAATGGAGTTGTGATGGCTCCAAAGCCCCTAGGCTTGACGGATTTAATCTTAACTTCTTCAAGCACTGTTGGTCTTTCATCAAATCTGAGTTGTTTGACTTCATTTCTGATTTCATGACTCGTGGCAAGCTCGACAAGGGTTTTAACTCATCATTCATTGCATTGATTCCTAAGACACCTAACCTAACTACCTTTTTAGAGTACCGACCCATCAACCTCATCAATTCCTTCTACAAAATCCTAGCCAAGCTACTGGCCAATAGGCTCAAGACTGTAATATCTAAAGTCATCAGTGATCATCAAAGCGCATTCATATAGGGCTGCCAAATTACGGACGACATAATGTTGGTTAACGAAGTCATCCATAGCATGAAACACCATCTACACAACGAAATATGTATCATTCTTAAACTTGACTTTGAAAAAGCTTTTAACTGTGTTGATTGGAATTATCTGCTTCTTGTTATGCGTGCTATGGGATTTGGTCATGGATGGTGCAATTGGATTTTTAAGTGTATCTCCACAGTTCGACTCTCTGTGTTAGTCAACGGATCAGCCACCCCCGAGTTTCCCATGAAGCGAGGGCTTTGCCAAGGTGATCCTCTTTCTCCATTTCTTTTTATCATGGCTATTGAAACTCTTCATTTACCTCTTGTGAAGGTTGAATCTCTTAAGCTTTTTCGAGGCATTTCAATCACATCATCTGGCCTGTCCCTTTCTCATTTGCAATTTGCAGACGACACTATAATTTTCGTGCATGCTGATACCCAAGGAGCTCTTAATCTAAAATGAATCTTACACTGTTTCGAGTTAGCTTCGGGCTTTCACATTAATTTTCAAAAATCATCTGCTTTCCCGATTGGTATTTCAGACTCTTTGGGTAATGAGCTAGCAGCTCTTTTGCATTGCAAAGTTGGCTCTCTTTCTTTGTCTTACCTTGGTATTCCACTCAACGCCAATCCTAAAAGAACATATACTTGGGATCCCATCATCAACAAATTCAAGCAAAAGCTTGCATTATGGCAAAGAAAGTATTTATCTCTCAAAGGCAGGGTCATACTTATTAATTCTGTTCTTAATTCATTACCACTCTATTATCTATTAGTCTTTAAAGCGCCCAAAGGCATTATTCAAAAATTAGAGCAGCTAAGGCGATCTTTTTTATGGGGTGGAACATCTAATAAACGAAAGATCTCAAAAGTCATATGGGCCATGGTATACAAGCCAAAACGATTTGAAGGGTTAGGAATCAGCAACCTATCTTATAAAAACCTTGCTTTACTTACCAAGTGGTGGTGGCGCTGTGGGACGACAAAAATGCATTATGGAAAAGATTGATTATGGAAAAATATGGTGAAGGACAACCTCACTGGATACCCTCGACATCCAACACAGCAAGAATGCCTTCGATATGGAGGAGTATGGTCTAACTTTCTTCTTTTGAAAGGATGTAAAATCTGATTGGCTTTCATGCCTATCGTTGGATTGTAAGTAATGGTGATACTATCCTCTTCTAGTTTGACAAGTGGATTGAAGACATTCCTCTTGCATCTAAATTCCCTAGACTTTTTTCTTTGGCTGTGAATAAAGACATGAGAGTCCTTGTCGCCTATCATAATGGATTATGGTCAATCAACTTTAGGCGCGAGTTGTATAGTTGGGAGAAAGAGGACTTGGAGCAAATTTTAAACTCTCTTTCCTCAATTTCGCTTGTGCCATTGAGAGATGATAAGTTGGTTTGGACGCATGATCCTAAAGGCTTTTTCTCAGTCAAAACTCTTTGCTCTCTCTTGGATCCCTCAAGTGACTCCATCACAACTTGGTTTCACTTTATTTGGAAATTGGTTGTTCCCCCCAAGATCCAATGTTTCCTTTGGCTAGCGATCCTCAACTCTATCCCCACGAAAGTCTTTCTTTCTGCACAGGGGGTCCACTTCTCTTCCGATCAGCTTCGTTGTGTATGGTGTGGCTAATTTGAAGAGTGTTGTTCGCACATCCTTCTTACTTGCCTGTTCAGTTGGAGAGTTTGGGGACTCGTTCTTAAATGGTGGGGAGTCTTTTGGTGTTCTCCGTGTTCTTTATCCTCTTTCATGCAAGCTTGGGAAGGTTGCCCTTTTGGGGGTATAATCTATAAGAGATGGTTGATTGTTTGTGCTGCTTCACTATGGTCTCTTTGGCTAGCACGAAATGAGTCAGTCTTTAACTCTAAGGTATGGGATGGCTTCCAAATTTTCTTCCTCATCAAATTACTCTCAATGTTCTAGATACGAGCTTTTGAAAGTGTCGATGCTATTGATGATTTGGGATGGTGGAACGACCCACGTCTATCATCGAAAAGGAAAGCACCAAATCACTACCATATGGGCACTTCATGGTCTTCAGCCCCCTCTAGCGAATTCAAATTTAATGTCGACGGCTCAGCTAAAGGCAAGCCAGGACCTGCTGGCTGCGATGGCGTCCTTCGAGATTTGGATGGTCATGTTGTTGGCCTTTTCTTTTGCCCTATTGGCGTCCATGACTCCAAATTTACAAAGCTTATGGCCATTTTAAAGGCTCTTAAACTCTTTGTTGTTACTCCTTACGCACCATCCTCTTTAATCATTGAATTTGATTCACGCGTTGCTCTCTCGTGGGTTAACTCAGTTGAAAAATGACCATGGGACAAATGGAGTATTTTTAACGAATTTGACTTTCTTTGTGCTACGTTAGGTACAATTTCTTTTAAGCATATCTTCAGAGAAAGTAATGGTTTTGCTGATTCCTTGGCAAAGTACGATGTCAATAATAACACATCATTTTCTACTTAGTGTTGACCTCAATGATCTTGTTGATTCTTACCTCTTATGTTGTTTTTTCTCTCTGATTTCTGGATTACCACATCTTGCCTTTCTCATCAATATTTGACTGCTTTTTATTGTATTGTCTTTTACTTCATTTCGTAGGCAGGGCTTTCTTCAGGTCTTTTCTTTTGTCTTTGATCTTTTGTAACAGAGAGTACCCCTTATCTGTTACTTGCAGTTGCTGTACCTATGGCTGACAGGCCTTCTTTTGTATATCCTTATTAATTTTAATGAGTGGCTTAACAAAAAAAAAAATTGTGGTTTATTGCTGCAGACATTGATCATTGAAGTTTATCTCCTTTAGGAACAAGGATGAACTAATTTAGGTGCTGAATCCATATCTAGATTTCCCCATAAAAGTAGAGATCATTTCTATTCCATACCAAATCATTACATGTATGTGATAGGTTTTGGCAAATCATTAATTTCTATTTATGGTGTTGTTGCAACGTCATAGGTGCCAAGCAGTTTTCTTGTATTGGACTTGATGCACATTCTTCAATTCCAACTTGTCTTAGATATCTAATTCTACAACAGGTGTCTATTCCCTTTCCATACTAAGTGTAAGACATCAAGGTTTATGCTTGCAATTGCATGCCGTATGATCTTCTGTTTCTAGTAAATTGGTTGTGGAAATGGCTGCTATGTATTTTGCCAGTTGGTCAACAACAAGAAAAGAATGACTTGTACCAATCCCACACCAATTATATCTCCTTGTCAATTAAAAATGTGTTGATAGAATAAAGTTGGTACATATTTTTTCAATGGATGCTTCATCAACTTGTCTGAGTTTTAAATTATGGAATTATCAAGTATTAATTGTTATATTTATTATTTAAGCATAGTTATCCAGTATCATTTTCACCCAAAAAACTTGAGCTAAATATGATTGATGTTTTGGACACAAAGCTATCAACTTTGATATTCAACATAATTGCACCTTTGATATTTAACATAATAGGAGTCACGCAACTTGCATGTTATTTACCAAAACTGGTAATAAAATGAAAATCACACAATTTACATTATTGTTGTTTGTCACACTAACTCATTTCTTTCTTACTCATTTACTGTGAATCAACTGCCAGCTCATGCAAAAAATATTTATTTATATTATATATATAACTACCCTTCCTCTTGGTAATTTGATAGCAACTAGTTAGAGATCTTTTATTCATTGATTTACTTTATTTTTCACACCATGGCTTCCAATGCTGCCAATGAAAACGTTGAGCGCAAAGACTATGATTCCTTTTGCAACATTTGGGGTCGACAATACAAGTCTTTGAAGCATGTTATAAGTCACCAAGAGCAATCTCATGAGAAAAATCTTATCAAATTCAAATGTGACATTTGCAAGCGTGGTTTTCCAACCAAAGTAGCAAGGAACGAGCATCGTGACAATGGTCACTAAGATTATATTTTAATATGCCCACCCATCTACTTTATTTATAAGATATTATATTGATATTTATAGTTTTAATTGTCATTTACTTGTTTTGAAGAATTTTAAATGGTATTTATAATTTTAATTGTCATTTAGTTGCTTTGAAGAACTTTAAGTGTTCTTTATAATATTTTTATATTCTTAATTTATGTAAAGCTTACTGGTGAGAATCATGTTTTATTACATGGTATTTATAGTTCTTTTATAATATAATGCTATTTTGTACTTTATTATTTTAATTATGAAATCATATAAATAGAAATGTTTGTTCTATTTCATATATTTAAATCGCAGAAAAAGTCCATTAATACTTGCTTCCTATCAAGTTAGAGAAAAGCTTAAAAAGTAGATCAAGGGTGCCCATTTGTAGTGAACATTAACAGCCGGGCAAGCTATAATGTATGTTTTTTTTGTTTTTTGATGCCAAATAATGGAAAAGTGCTGTTACTAGAGAGGAAACAAATAACAAAGGAAAAGCAAAATAAATAATAGCACAGAATATCCACCCCGGCAGGCTGTTTTTATCCACTATTAGCCCGAAAGGCATAAGCGTGCAAATGTGGGTCCACCATGAGAACATCAATCACGATGGCTTCATATCTATTCACAACTTCAACTGTTGCTAAAGATAACACTGAGCCAAGAGCTTAACTGCTGAGCAAAGCATCATTATGTTTCCAACTAGCAAAACAAGTTGTTAATCTGCTAGTATTACTCTTTAATCAGCACAGAATTCACCGGCTTTTTGCAATTTATTCAAAACAAAAAGCATTACACCCTTATATATAGTTTGGTGCAATTGATTATAATTTACATGATTCCTAAAATTGAGAAAAAGTAGACATCATTTAATTGTAGCAAAGATATCATCTATATATTATCAATCAGCATGGTCTATCTACTAATCCTGTGATTCAGTGTAACCACGCATCCATTGCATGCCCAAGTAATCCACACAATTATGCTTTCCCTTCCCTTCGAATAGGTGCAAAAGCTAACACTTGATCGCAAATTCACCCCTCGACCTTCTTTTTAACTGTGATGAAATTGCTTATCAATCAGCAAGTCCCAACCCACCCAAACCCCTTAAAACTAATGTAGAGTCCTGTCACCCTAGAAGGGCTTTTTCCTAGCAGTGATTACTTCACAATTGTCAAACAGATGAAAATTAGTTCTACGTATCTTTCTAATCTGTTGAAAGTCCACATTAATTAGATTTAATACTCCCTGAATCAGCGACCCAAAATTACAAAACAGAAGAAAACAATTTGTCAGGAATTAAGCATAATTGAACAGAATATTAAGATCACTATATCATGAAAAGTTAAAGATATAACTAAACAAATCGATAAAGAGGAACTTCCTCTTTAAATTGTATATATACTATAACAAGGAATCACATAGGATAACCAATAGGAAACCAAATAATTTGAGCAGCCCGAAACAGGAATTGAGCATAATAGAACAGAATATTGAAATCAATACAATATGAAAAAGTTAAAAGATATAAGTAAACAAATCAATAATGAGGAAATCCCTCTTTAAGTTGCATATATACTTAAAACAAGGAATCACATAGGGTAACTAATAGGAAACCGAATAATTTAAACAGCCAGACACAGTGTGCTATCCTATAATTTCGATTTTACAAAGTTTATTTGAAAAGATAGCAACCGAAAATGTCTAGTTACATATGGATAACATATGGACAAGACTATCCTTTCCATATTCTTGAAAAAACACATTTATTGACCTTTTATGTCTATTGAAAATACAGCTCATACAATTTAAAAAATGGGGCCACTTAATTGAGGCATACCTTTTTACTTTTTCTGGTACAAGGAAGAGTATTACAGCTCAAATCTAAGATTCTACCAACCCATCCCACCCTTACCGCTTGAGCCTTTTTCTGCCTACTACCTTTCGAGGTGCACACCTTAGCACTCAAGGTGAGTGTCTCAATAAAGGTGCCTCAACTGAAGGGGTCAAAGGAGCCTTTACTAAATTTTGCTCCAACTTAGCACTAATGCCTCAACTGTACTGGAAAACATTTTTCCCCGAAAAAGGTAAAAACAGGATTATGCTATAATACACCATTGATAGTAAACAATGTTATCTCAAATGCTCATGCTCTTCAAGTTACCAAATGCTAAAAAGAAGATATCGAAAGGATTCAAGGAGCATTTACTAGATTCTACTGCAATTTAGCACTTAGGTAAATAACAACTTATTTCAACCAACTAAGCACAGTATACTTACAGCAACATTTAGTAATCTAATAAAAGGAGACAAAGAAGAATTGACTTCATTTTCTTCTTCTTCTAAGCTGTTGACTTGTAAAAGAAGAGCATTCTTTGCAGAACCTATGCATAACACAAAAGTCCATGAAATGCACCTCATATTATAGTGAGATTAAAAGAAAAACCCTCAATGTCCAGCCTCATGCAGATAACATTCAGGAAAAAAATAAGTACTCGAGAGAAATAAAAATGCCACTGATCCCTCAAACATGTACCACCTAAATTAAAAAGATAGGAAACTAAACAAGGAATCCAGTGCAAGTGTCAGATCTGAGTCTGTTACTTGTCCATTGTCTATGTAGATCAAAATTATTTGCAAGTGTCAATGCAAATATGTATCTCTCTCTCTCTCTCTCTCTCTCTCTCTCTCTAAGACTGCATGTGCAAGTGTTCGGGAAAAAAAAATAATGCAACTACGAAGTTGATAAAGCTTCTACTCCTCCCTCTCCCCCTCCTCCCTCTCCTTCTCTCCCTCTATGCATAGTCATATCCATAGCTAATGTAACGACCCATCCCCAGTCGCTACCGGCGTCCGAGACCTTAAGGAGATCTTGCCAAGTCCCAAACAAGCCTTTATAAATTTTTCGAGACCTTTATCAAATATGCTAATACGTACGTAAATGATTATGAATAACAATAATACCCTATTGGTATTCCATTTCCAGTAATAGCAATTATATTTAAAATACAAAGTTTTCAACAATGCATAATTAGGAATTTACAATGCTGATAATATGTAAAAATTCCATGTGACTAAACTCTAGACAGCGGAGTGACTCGAAGCGGGCTAAGAGATGCCTTCACCTATTCGCAGAAAACTGAGCACACTGATGATTATACGCTAGGCCGATCCCTGTCTGCAAAAGGGAAAATAAGAGGGGTGTGAGTCTCACGGACTCAGTGATCATCGGCTCAGCAAGTAGGGCGTAGATGGGAAACAAGCAATTAGCTGATCATTTGAACAATAAATCACAAGATTATCAAATTCAATTTAATTAAAATGGAGGTTCGTGCCTTATAAAAATGATGCGGTAAAATCATCATGCAACATTTAACTTTGACAAAACAATGTCGAAATCAGGTGTAATAATATAGGGTGAAATCACTGAAAATCGAACTTATCGTCAAAATACAAATGATAAGATAAAAGCATGCATGCTTCCAAAACATGTAGCTTGTAATCAAATCAAATTATAAAGCACGCAAACCATTTCGTAATCAATAAATAAGCACTGAAAGCTTGCTTAAATAAAGGGAGCTGCAAAGAAAATCTTAAGTCTTCACCATGCATAAAAGTGCGCATCGAAAAGTTCATAATGCTCTCGAGTAGGAAAACATGATATCAACACGTGGACCCACTTCCACATAATAACATCCGGGAGCATCGCTTCCACCGGATTCTCATATAATGCCATGGCAATCTCAAAAATGTTGGCCGACATCGGAGATATCAAGCGGTCGCAACCGCATAAATCATTTGTGGCCTTGCCGCGTATATCACAAACCATGGCCCCAGCCATGTCTAACAGCCCGTCGGCAACCCGAAAATGTCTATAGCTAGAGCTCACTCGTGCACAAGGGTCATACTTAACCGATGTGACATCCGGCTTACTCTCGACACTTCCAGTTTATTAAAAACAGAATGTTTTTCGAATCCATAATAAGCTTCTCAAGTCTATATTTTTTTTCATAATTTAAAACCAAAAAATTTGATAAACTGATATATCGATGTTTTTCACATCTTTTGTCTTGGTATAAACACTTATAAAATTTTCAGAATAAAATCAGCTTTCAGAAGCTACATAAAAATCATTTAACAAATGCATTTACTATGCATGTCACCCAAAAATATAAGGCACATATTTTGATGCTAAACGGTACGAAGGGCTTGTTTCTCAATTTTAAAAACGCTTTACTTATAACTATACATATATATATTCAAAACAATTTCTAAAAATAATTTTGCATCCATATTTCTTAAAATTTCTACCAGCACATGCTATTCACAATTTTGTATCGAAATTAAAATATTCATACATAGCTACTATTACGAAAATTTTAAAGTTGACACCCCTTACTCACCTCGAAATAGCGGGATTTTACATCGCTATTTTCGTACGCGTATATACTTATTTCTATTTCTCGATCACCTATTTCGTTCGGCTCGCCTCTTCGACAAATGTTCCTAGCAATAATTTAAATCCAATATATTTAATCATACATTTGTATGAGTATTAATTTAATTAAAATTTCTTAAATAACTTGCATATATTTTTTTTATCTAAAATATACGTAATATTAATTATCCATAAATCTTAAAATATAATTCCAACTTACCATTTGGGCCTTCTCCATTTCTTTATTTCCTTTTAGCTTTCTCCATGGGCTTTTCCTCTTTTTCTTCCCATTGGGCTAAGCCCATTTATTTTTCTTATTGGGCCTTGCCCAATTTATTTCTCCTTTGGGCCTTGCCTAATTTTTATTTCTCCATTGGCCCACTTTTATTATTTTTTTATTCTTTTATTTTCTTTTTCCTTTTTTTCTTTTTTTTTCTCATTTTCTTTTTCTCTCTTCCACGTTCTTTCTTCCTTTCTTCCTCCCAGCTTGTGGCTTCTCTCTATCGTGACCTTCTTTCTTTGCCGGTGGTGGCAGCCCTTCCTCCTCCACCACCGGTCACCTTCTCTCTTTCTCACCGTTTGGTAGGAAAATCCTACCCTTTTTAGCTTCAATTTCCAGTAGCTTTGTTGCCCCTTTTCCACCTCCAAATCTAGCACAATTTCAACCTCAAAACCAGCAAAAATTTTAGCTAAATTTTCAGCTCAAAACCAACCATCAAAACCACACTTTAAGCCTCCAAAAACAACCAATTTTTAGCTCAATTTTCAACAGCAATTTCACCACTTTTTCAACACCAAAATCAACCATAAAAACCTCAATAAAATCAGCTTTCCTTACCTCAAAATTTGTAGTGAAAACCTGGAAATTTTTTAGCTCTCTCCTTCCTCACCTCACAGTTGTTTCTCTTCTTCTTCTTTCTTTTATTTTTTCTTTCCTTTTCTTCTTCAGCTTTCCCCTTTTTCTCACTCACAGCCGACTCTTTTGTTTTTCCATTTGTCAACTCTCTTTCTTCTCTCCTTATCTTATCCCATCCATACCTTTATTTCACTTGTCCTCTTCCCCATTTCTTGTGCATATCCGGCCCCTACCCACTTATCTTTCTTTTTCTTCTTTTAAAGCCTTCATTCAAGTCTCATTTGACCACATGGGTGGCTGTTCATGTGGTCTTCCTCTTATTTATTTATTATTTATTGTTATATATATATATATATTTAGGGGTGTTACAGCTAAGCTTTTCTACAACGCCTGATTAAATTAAAATTCCAAAACTTACCCCCAATCAATAAGTATTATACCAAAAAATTAGATCATTCCACATATTGTTGAAATCTTAATATCCTGCACGCATAGAGGTGTCAAAGAAAAAGTAGTGAGGAAATGCAAATATGAAGTAGATAAAGCTATAATATATAATGACACTCAAGTTTACAATTAGCTATTTGGGTTGATTGTATTCTCTTATCAGGGAATAAAGCTTGCTTCCAAGATAAATAAAAGACACCAGGAAAAATTCCAAATTAAAAATGCGAGGAGAGAGAATATGTGATGCAATAAAAAGAGAAATAAATTGAACTTCTCCATTCACGGGAAACGAAAAAAACTGGAATACTCTGACAATGACCACTGATTCAAGGGGCTATTTATATCAACTTCCTTTCTAGGTGAAGGAAGAACAGAATCACTATGTCTTTGAAGGAAGAAATGCAAATATAGGTTGTTGGTCCAGAAATTGTCTCTAACATCCACGCTCAGACTTCTACAGTGTAAATGCTATAGAAATTTTTGTTGTTTGCACATCAAGATGAATAATATCAGCTTGCTACTTTTGGGATGCTACAAACCATGTCTTGTTAGCTATCCCACATGGAACCCTTATAATACCATTTGCCAAAATTTCTTTTCTAATAACAATAAAAGAATTATTGGGCATGTTCCAAAACACCATACACTGGAGCCTGTGGAGAAAGAGTCATATGGAAGGATGAAAATCTGAAAACATGGAAATAATATTGATCATATCATTTCCTTTAGATGTTACTGATACAAAGCATGTGTTCCAACATTTATTATCCAGTTGATTATTATCTCCACTCAATAGCATTTCAAAAAAGTCAACATTACAAGAAGGTATTAGAGTTGGCAAAACAAAACCTATCCAACCATCACTTATATCAAACTTGACAAGAAACCCATTGGAATGAATCTCAAGAGCATCTGTAACTTGCAAAATCCCTAAAAAAAAGGCCCAAAGAAACCAGTCATTAACAGAACACACCCAGGAAGTACCTTTCAATTGAGATTCTTGCAGCAAACAGTGCAGGAAATGGTATATTCAACCTTAATACAGGAAGAAAATCATTCTGTCCATGACCATTGACTAACAATCTAGAGACCATTTTTGGATTCTCAAGAATGGAATACCTAATGTTTTGGCAGTCAAGAAAATTCCATTCTACTTTTGGATATGAAAGAGAAAATGGACAAGCTTAATTAAAATTAGTATAATGTTTTCCAGTTCAAGGAAGCTAGTTGCTAAATATTAGCTTGAACAGAAGGACAGGAGCCACAATATTTGTCTTGTTTAATTATCTAACCTCTTCCCCCAACTGTCACTCAGTGGACCATTTAAGTCTTATTCATACACTTTCACATATCTTCTACTCAAGACATGAAATCATGGTAACAGATGACATTGCTTGAACAGAGCAAATCATTGAAAGAGAATATAAATTAAAAATCTGAAATATATATAGATGAAACTTGTAACACCCTATAAAGGAGGGGCCCGACCATTGAAGAAGAAAAGAAAAGTGACAGGCTGTGAGAGAGTGAAGAGAAAAAGACAAAGAAAAGTGATAGAAAAAGAAAGAGAAGAAATGATGGGGCCGGTTGAACAAAAGAAGAAAGAAGAAATAAAAGAAAAAGAAATTGATGGGACAAGACAAGGAGAGAAGAAAGAAAGTTGAAAGAGAAGAAAAGAGAAAAAGAAGAGTCAGCTGTGAGAGAGAGCAAGAAGGAAAAATCTAGAGAGTGGTCGGCTAAAGGAGAAAAAAAAGAGAAAGAAGAAAAAACCGGTACTGTCGGTTGGAAATGAGAGAGAAACCAACTATAAGGGAGAGAAAAATTTAGCCATCGACCAAGAAAGAAAGAAAGAAAGGAAAGAAAAAGAGAGAAAGAATTCGACTAGACCAAGGAAAGAAAAGAGAAAGAAAGAAAGGGAAAAATAAAGAGTTGGGTTATGGTGGCTGGCAGAAAAAAAAAAAAAGAGAGAAAGCTTGATATTTGATGACAAAATTTGCTGAATAAAAAGAGAGAAAAAATTAGAGTTCTTTGGGCTGACTTGGAGCTAACAACGATGGAAGTAGAGCGGGGACTTTAAGCCACCGATGATGTGAGGGAGAGAGATAATGTGTGCTGTCCATGGGTGCTGGTTCGTGAGAAGGTTAGCTAGGACAAAGAGGAAGAGAAAGGGAAAGAAAAGAAAGGTGGATATTTGGGCTACCCAGCCCAAATTAGTAAAAATTGCCTTACACTATTTTTGGATTTGTTATGAAATTGATTTATTTGGGGCTAGCCCATCTTGTTCAGCTAATTTTTTATATTTGGTGATATCAATTGAATTTAAATTACTTTAATAAATAACTAAAAATTCTTTTATGATGTATCGTAGGACTAAAGCAAAGAAGGAAATATAAAATTGATGAATAGTGCTTAAATGTAGTTAAGGAATTTTGAAATGGTTTATTGTGAGATATTAATGTTGTCAGAGGAATTTATTTGCATAAGTTAGTTGAAAGAGTTAAGTTGAATAGTATATTAATTGGAACAAATGAGGAGGAATAATGTGGATAGAAACTGAAAAATAATTGAGTAGATTTGAAATTATTGTGGTTGTCGTAAATATAACTAATATTGTGAAAATATAAGGTGGATTTGGGCGGAAGATATTAAGAAAGGTTGAAGTAGGAACGTGACATCATAAATAAGTTGCTAAGGTTATAATCTAAGGAATTACTTGAGCAATGGATATAAGTAATCTTAGTAAAAATGCATTAAGATGGGAGTTAATTGAATATGGATTCATAATAGGATGAGAAATAGAAGTGGGATTGATGCACTAAATATATTGAGTTTGGGTTGTTGCTAGGAAGTGCTAAAATGAAGATAATGCACTATAGTGGCGTGTTGAAGAAAGTGACGAGCGACCGGCAAGTAGAAATAGCGATATAGTGTCCCGCTATTGTGAAGTGAGTAGAGGGCGTCAATTTTAAAATTTTCATATATCTATATATATATTCGCATGATTTATTGCACACGCACTATTGTGGAAAACATACGTTGGTAGAATTTTAGAAAATTATGGATGTAAGTTATTTTAAAAATTGTTTTGAATATATATGTATGCCCTATATGTAAAGCGTTTTAAAATGGGAAACAAGTCTTTCAACCTGATTTGCCTTCTAAATTGTGCCTTATAAATCTGTGTAATGTGCATACATGATTACGAGGTTTAATTACCCTTTGCTCGGTGATTTATGAATCATGCATTAAACTTTGTTTTGTGAACATAACGATAAATTTGTATTACTTTTATTTTGAATCTTTGGAAATAAATTTGAAACGATAATTCAAGGATATAAATGATTTTGAAAACGATTTCGTAAACTGAGATATTCGAAGAGTAGGTTGGATGTCACATCGATTAATTGTGACCCTCATGCACGAGTGAGCTCTAGCAAGAGAACTTTCGGGTCGCCGACGGGCAGATAGGCGTGGCGGGGGCCATGACTAGATATATATATGTGTGGCTTGGCCACTTGTGATATACGGTTGCGACCGCTTGATATCTCCGATGTCGGCCAACATCGTTGAGATTGCCATGGCATTATGTGGGAATCCGGTGGAAGCATTGCTCCCGGATGTTATTACGTGGTAGCGAGACCATGAGTTCTTATTTTATTTCTTACTCGAGAGTAAAATCTCTTTGGATTTTCGAACTTATATTTTCTGTGCATGGTGAAAGTTATAAAGTTTTTGACAGCTCCGTATTTATAAAATGATATGATTTTAACACCTTACGCACAAGGTGATTCGTGGATTTGAGTATAAGTATTTCAAAGTTTGACTTTTATGAAAGCTTTCCTAATTGAAGGAAGTTCATTTGAATAAATTATTCTAAATGATTTCTACATGTGAATTTTTATGCACACCAGATTTGATATATGCCTATGTATGTATATATATATATTTGTGGAGTGGTTATATCATAAAGTGAACTTTTGATATTTTCTTTATATATAAGGCACAAATATCTGTTGAAAGAAATTGTTGTGTCATCCTATATTTTTAATATTCAAATGATCAGCTATTTGCTTGTTTCCCATCTACGCCCTACTCACTGAGCCGATGATCACTGACTCTATGAGACTCACACCCCTCTTATTTTCCCTTTTGCAGACAGGGATTGGCCTAGCGCGTAATCATCGATATGCTCAGTTCCTTGCAAATAGGTAAAGGCATCTCTTAGCCTCGTTCTGAGTCGCTCCACTGTCTAGAGTTTAGTCACTTGGAATTTTTACATGCTACCAAAATTGTCAAGTCATAATTATGCATTATTGAAAACTTTGTATTTTAAATTTAATTGCTATTACTAGAAATGAAATACCAATAGTGCACTATAGTTATTATTAATTAGTTACGTACATGTTAGTATATTTAATAAATATCTCGAGAATTTCATAAAGGCTTGTTCGGGACTTGGTGGGATCTCCCGAAGGTCTCGGACGCCGGTATCGACCGGGAAGGGGTCGTTACAAGTTTGGTATCAGAGCCTTATATTTAGTCGAGTCCTAGGAATTCTTGTGTCAAACAGCGGAGTAGTGGGGTCGATGTAGAGTCTTGTTTATAGTCAGTGACTGTAGCACCGATTATAAGTAAGAGGCTGAGTAGACTCTTTATCTTAGAAAACTACCTTGTATAATCATAAGTGATGATTAAATAATGAGAATTGATTATCGATGTTCGGGTTTGAGATGTCACCCGAGACACGTGCTACTGTTGGAAAGATCTTAAAACAAAATACTTTTAATAAAGGTTAATGAATAATATATCCCTTCGACTAAGGATAGAGGAAAGTTGAGTTTGACTAATAGGTCTGTAATAACTTAATTATTTGGAATTATAATTTGAGCCCCTGATTGTTAATGGGAAGAAAATTAGATGACTATGGATTGTATTTGAGGATACTATTAAGGAATAGTGCGATAATGGTAACAAGAGGCATACTTTGACCGGAACGAAAAGTGATAGTTGTGATTCACTTGAGATTTATAGCTATGAGTATTAAGAGAGGTGTAAACCAATACTTATGTGCATGAAAGTAATTGCATTGTGTTAATTAAGTTGCCCTGCTTAATATGAATGGTGCTAAACTTTCAAAATATTTTATATGCGGATATGTGTTAAATATATGTACATCAGCTTAGATGGAGCTAGTTTTGATTTCAATCAAGTGATTGTGAGACCCCAAGGTTTGATTTGAACTATTATGATTATAGTTATAAGTACATGAAATGGCTTAAGGGTAAACATCAATGGTTATCATAGTTGATGTGTGATCGTGAAGTAAAAGGTTAGTAAGTAAATATGCTCTAAGGATAACCTTAACATTTTGCTATGCCTAGTACGAAGCCAATAAGTTAAAGGACTAGTGCTAAATGTGGTAGCTTAAAGTTAAATGACTTAAGAAAAATTGATTATAGTCTAAATGCTTTGTAGAGTTCTAAATTTGAGCTTCATACATGAATCATTTTAAAAGATCAATTTAAGAGTCTAATTGGATTAGTATGCAAACTATGGTGTAAATGATTAGTCTTAAAATTTATTTGTCCAAAGGTAAGGAACTTAGAAAATTTTGATTTTTGGATATGCTCTAAGAAGGAGCTTCTGCATCTTAAGTTTAAGACAACTTTGATCTTAAGATCGCAAAGGCAAGATGCAATAATTAAGTTATTTATTCACTTTATAAATGTAATGTAATTGGTTAAGAATTGAAGAGTAAAGTCAAGATCTCGACGATAAGTGGTATACAATTTGAGATATACGTAACTAAGAGTACATTTAGAGATCATTGCTTAAACAAATTTATATTAAATGTTATGGTAAAGGTATATCAATGTTAGTATGGAAATGTATCCAAGGATGATTTTGACATATCACCAAAGGTGAATTAAATATGTTGAAATTAATGTTCTGATAGTGTGCATATGATAGAAAGTTATTTATAAATGGTAGTTTTCATGATCATAAAATATATGAAGGTTATCAATATGTGAGCGTACATTTGAAGTTATAATTTACGAGTTTGGAGTACTCAAGATATGGTTGAAAGGAATTAGTATTAGTCAAAGTACATAAATCTTTTAATTAATTCTTACGGGGTATGAATGTTGGTGGAATGAAGGCACCTAGTTCCCTGATACTGTGTGATCATAACTGATACAATTTATATTATTGGCAGTGCTAGTGAAAAGAGGAGGAAGAATAAATTATTAATTTTTGAAATAACGATGTGAGCATAAGAGGGTTGACTAAGACGAACAAATTTTATAATAATTTTAAGTTGAAATAGTTGAATTACATAAGTTGTAAGATTAGAAGGACAATAAGTTGTGAATATTAAAAAAATAGTGGAACACTAAAAATGATGAATAATTATGTGTGGCAATATGTAATTGAAAATTCATCGTACCAAATGGAAAGGGTGTATTTAAGTGAGACTTGTTTAGTTGGTCACAAGTGCTAAAAGACAACATGAACTTAAAGGTATTGACTAGACCTTGAGCATATGATTGATGTAGTAGTCTTTAAGGTAAAAAAAAAAAAAATTCTTGTGGAAGAATTTTTAGTAGTTGCACTTTTGTAACACCAACTGTTCAGTGTCACAGCGCTAGGAACACCTTATGTATCGGATGCATGAGCAAGGAGTGGAAGGTATGGAAAATGAACGTACAAGTTAAATTCAAGTCGTTGGACTTGGTATTGAACGTTACTATGGGAGATTTAAACGATTAAGAGGACGATACATGAATTGAAAGGTTTCTTTATTGCCTTATATCCCATGACATGTACGAAAAAGGGAAGTTAGGTAGTTATTGTGATAAGCTACAATATGAAGAATCAAGAAGAATATTAAGTCAATTGAAGATGAATTTTAAAAGATAAAGGGATGATAATATCAACTGAGAAAATTGTGAATGAATGATTATGAGGTGGTCATAACAATAGAACAAACTTATTGTATCGTTAAGGAGTTCTGTAATCTCATTATAAAATAATTAAAGAAAAAGAGACTAGTGATAAGACAAGGTTAATTATGTGGCGTATTAGAATCTACAAATATAAATTGAGGCATGAGTATAAGCGAATACTATTAAATCTTTTGGGGAATAAGTACATGCTTATAAGCCAAATTGTTCAAAGAATTGATGAACAAGTAAGTGACCAAGTAATTGGAAACGCACAAAAAGTTTTGAAGGATACACACCAAACCATATGTGCCAAAGACGATAGCTCATATTACTTTGGTGAATTTTATATGCCCATCGGTATAACGTGATAATTGGAATCTATTACAAAACCTAATGATTAAGCCACAAGTTATGTAGTTATAAACTAAGAGATATAAGTATAAGGTGGATATTCATAAGGTAATACTCAAGAAAAATCTACTATGAATCTTATAAAAAGAAGCTTTGAATTATGTAGTTACAAGAGGAAATAAGCAAGTAGGAATTGAATGCTTGCAATGACATTGAGAAATACTGAAGTATAATCTTGTTTTGCATTATGCAATCATGGGTACTAATCGAACGATGATTAACATTACTTCAGTATAATTCCCATATCCAATAAGGAAATGTAGAACTTAAAATTTTCAAAGGGTTTAATGGCTAAACCATGGGTTACGTGGTCATGTGATGTAAGTTTAAAATGGATGTTGGCAATGATATTAAAAGGTATTTAAGTAGAATCTTATTTCAAGTTTTATAATTACCAGCACTGACTGCATAGATGCTAAAAGGAAAATAGTGGGATATTGGTGTCAAGGAATAGTATGAAAGATGAGTGAAGCTAGCCCTGAAGATGAAATTGATTAATGAAAATCCCATAACGAGAAATTTAGAAATCGATTATGTGAAAGTTACATATGACTCAAAGGACTTGAGTCTTAAGCGACCAAGTAAGATCGAAATGGATAAAGACATACATGTTGGAAGTGTGAAGGTAAGTGAGAAAGGAAGATGACTTTTAGGAATTGTGCTATTGTATAAGAAACAATGATCAAGCAAAGATGAATTTTGATGGATTCATAAAAAGTAAAGCATACACGTATATCGAATTATAATTAGATAGAAATGATATTTATCAAGTGAGATATGGATAATCACAGGGTGATGTAAAGATACGCGGTGTAATGAAATTTATACATATGATTGGAAATTGATTATAATCTAATATTCATGGACTAAATATGATTTTTGGAAATGAAATAGAAAGATAAATTAAAAATGTCAAAATTGAGAAAAGTAAAAAGGAAACTCGATTAGAATATAGTTGACAGGAGTCCCAACACACGGTGTTAAATGTTGATGTCTAAATAAATAAATAAATATATATATATATGTATGTCGGGTTACACATGTAAGCGGTGGAAGTGAAGAATTATTTTTAGTAATTTGAGTTTTGAACACAATATGTTTGAGGAATTGTATAAATGGCACAATGGTAAGAGATACCACTAGAAAATTGAACTAAGTCGATATAAAGAGAATTCTAGAATAATAGGCAAGATGGAATGATATGATTGAGATGCAAGAATGAAAGAAGTGTTATTTCCTAACTATACTAAATTCTCTATGCGACAATAATGCGATGGATGAAGAATAGATGGTGAGAGTATTATGAGTTGAATATTGGCGAATTAGGTTAGAAAGATGAGATTTAATTTTGTCAAGGATGGTCAAAAAAAAGTTTTAAAGAATTATACTTAAGGATAAAGATTGGCTAGTGAATTACCTTCCTATACAATTTGAACTATATTAAACTAAAAACAATATAGAAGTGTGAATCTTCGAACATGTAATTAACAGAAAGATGGAGATGATTGGAGTTCAAGGCATATTTGGGATCACCATGATAATAGAAGACAATTGTGAAAAGTATCGTGGTTTTGAATTCCGAGATGATAAAAGATCTATGTAGTGTGTTTCAATTGAAACAAAAGTAAATTGGGTGGAAAAAAAATCCTTATGAAAAAGAAAGTGAAGTACGTTTGTAAAGTGACATTAGTAACCTAATGCTGATGTGAATTCGAGGAAGAATTCTATTTAAGTGGGGCAGATTGTAACACCCCATAAAGGAAGGGCTCGACCATTGAAGAAGAAAAGAAAAGTGGCAGGCAGTGAGAGAGTGGAGAGAAAAAGACAAAGAAAAGTGATAGAAAAAGAAAGAAAAGAAACGATGGGGTCGATTGAACAAAAGAAGAAAGAAGAAATAAAAGAAAAAGAAATTGATGGGACAAGACAAAGAGAGAAGAAAAAAAGTTGAAAGAGAAGAAAAGAGAAAAAGAAAAGTTGGCTGTGATAGAGAGCAAGAAAGAAAAATCTGAAGAGTGGCCGGCCAAAGGAGAAAAAAAAAGAGAAAGAAGAAAAAACCAGTACTGTCGGTTGGAAATGAGAAAGAAACCAGCTATGAGGGAGAGAAAAATTTAGCCATCGACCAAGAAAGAAAAGAAGAAAGGAAAGAAAAAGAGAGAAAGAATTCGACCAGACCAAGGAGAGAAAAGAGAAAGAAAGAAAGGGAAAGATAAAGAGCTGGGTTATGGTGGCTGGCAGGAAAAAAAAAAAGAGAGAGAGAGAGAGCTTGATATTTGATGACAAAATTGGCTAAATAAAAAGGGAGAAAAAATTAGAGTTCTTTGGGCTGACTTGGAGCTAACAATGATGGAAGTAGAGAAGGGACTTTAAGTCGCCGGTGATGTGAGGGAGAGAGAGAATATGTGCTGTCCATGGGTGCTGGTTCGTGAGAAAGCCAGCTAGGACAAAGAGGAAGAGAAAGGGAAAGAAAAGAAAAGTGGATATTTGGGCTACCCAGCCCAAATTGGTAAAAATTACCTTACTATATTTTTGGGTTTGTTATGAAATTGGTTTATTTGGGGCTAGCCCATCTTGTTCAGCTAATTTTTGATATTTGGTGATATGAATTGAATTTAAATTGCTTTGATAAATAATTAAAAATTCTTGTATGATGTCTCGTAGGACTAAAACAAAGAAAGAAATATAAAATTGATGAATAGTGCTTAAATGTAGTTAAGGAATTTTGAAATGGTTTATTGTGAGGAATTATTGTTGTCGGAGGAATTTATTTGCATAAGTTAGTTGAAAGAGTTAAGTTGAATGGTATATTAATTGGAAGAAATGAGGAGGAATAATGTGGATAGAAACTGGAAAATAATTGAGTAGATTTGAAATTATTGTGGTTGTCGTAAATATAGCTAATATTGTGGAAATATAAGGTGGATTTGGGCGGAAGATATTGAGAAAGGTTGAAGTAGGAACGTGACATCATAAATAAGTTGCTAGGGTTATAATCTAAGGAATTACTTGAGCAATGGATATAAGTAATCTTAGTAAAAATGCATTAAGATGAGAGTTAATTGAATATGGATTCATAATAGGATGAGAAATAGAAGTGGGATTGATGCACTAAATATATTGAGTTTGGGTTGTTGCTAGGAAGTGCTAAAACGAATATAGTGCACTATAGTGGCGTGCCGAAGAAAGTGACGAGCGACCAGCAAGTAGAAATAGCGATATAGTGTCCCACTATTATGAAGTGAGTAGGGGGTGTCGATTTTAAAATTTTCATATATCTATATATATATTCGCATGATTTATTGCACACGCACTATTGTGGAAAGCATACGTTGGTAGAATTTTAGAAAATTATGGATGTAAGTTATTTTAGAAATTGTTTTGAATATATGTATGTATGCCCTATATGTAAAGCGTTTTAAAATGGGAAACAAGCCTTTCAACTTGATTTGCCTTCTAAATTGTGCCTTATAAATCTGTGTAATGTGCATACATGATTACGAGGTTTAATTACCCTCTGCTCGGTGATTTATGAATCATGCATTAAACTTTGTTTTGTGAACATAGCGATAAATTTGTATTACTTTTATATTGAATCTTTGGAAATAAATTTGAAACGATAATTCAAGGATATAAATGATTTTTAAAATAGTTTCGTAAATCGATATATTCGAGAGTAGGTCGGATGTCACATCGGTTAAGTGTGACCCTCGTACACGAGTGAGCTCTAGCTAGAGAACTTTCGGGTCACCGACGAGCAGATAGGCATGACGGGGGCCACGACCAGATATATATGTGTGGCTTGGCCACTTGTGATATATGGTTGCGACCGCTTGATATCTCCGATGTCGGCCAACATCGTTAAGATTGCCATGGCATTATGTGGGAATCCAGTGGAAGCGTTGCTCCCGGATGTTATTACGTGGTAGCGGGACCACGAGTTCTTATTTTATTTCTTACTCGAGAGTAAAGTCTCTTTGGATTTTCGAACTTATATTTTCTGTGCATGGTGAAAGTTATAAAGTTTTTGACAGCTCCTTATTTATAAAATGATATGATTTTAACACCTTACACACGAGGTGATTCATGAATTTGAGTATAAGTATTCCAAAGTTTGACTTTTACGGAAGCTTTGCTGATTGAAGGAAGTTCATTTGAATAAATTATTCTAAATGATTTCTACATGTGAATTTTTTTGCACACCAGATTTGATATATGCCTATGTATATATATATATATATATGTACATTTGTGGAGTGGTTATATCATAAATTGAACTTTTGATATTTTCTTTATATATAAGGCACAAATATCCATTTGAAAGAAATTGTTGTGTCATCCTGTATTTTTAATATTTAAATGATCAGCTATTTGCTTGTTTCCCATCTACGCCCTACTCACTGAGCCAATGATCACTGAGTCTATGAAACTCACACCCCTCTTATTTTCCCTTTTGCAAACAGAGATCGGCGTAGCACGTAATCATCAACATGCTCAGTTCCTTGCGAATAGGTAAAGGCATCTCTTAGCCTCGTTATGAGTCGCTCCGCTGTCTAGAGTTCAGTCACTTGGAATTTTTACATGCTACTAAAATTGTCAAGTCATAATTATGCATTATTGAAAACTTCGTATTTTAAATTTAATTGCTATTACTAGAAATGGAATACCAATAGTGCACTATGGTTATTATTAATTTGTTACGTACATGTTAGTATATTTAATAAATATCTCGAGAATTTCATAAAGGCTTGTTCAGGACTTGGCGGGATCTCCCGGAGGTCTCGGACGTCGGTAGCGATCGGGAAGAGGTCGTTACAAAACTGTTGCTTTCAGCATACTTGAAACACAGATTTGAAGTCAATGCCTTTCTTCCCTAAATATCCAGCAGATACTTTTTTGGTTGAGCTTCCAAAATCATAAAGAGCTTTGATGTTCTGAGCATAAAAGCCTTGTTCATTATTAAAAAGAATTATACTCGGCTCTTGAAGAATAGATGTTAGAGTTGGTTCCACAGTTTCAGAATAGACATTATGATCAGCATTTTCAACCTAAAGCAAGATGAAGGTTTTTGTCTAACTCATCAGCAAATATTGCCATGTCTAACTCAAACAACGTAGTAATTTTCCATACTCCCACAAAACATTGAATAAACGCATTTACCTAAACAATATAAAGAGTAGAAAGGAAGAAATTAGAAAAAAAAAGGGAGGGGGGATTGAAGGAAATAATCATTATGTTTCAAACAATAATTTGGTCTCTAATTGCAGCGGGGTAGACATTTTCAATTTTGCCTGCTACATGTGAAAAGTTGTTTTTAATGTGGCTAGAGAGATATGCTCTACCCATTCCCTTCTCCCCCAAAGGAAAACTATCGAACTTTTTGTCATCAAAGTTTATAATTCCATATAACTCCATATTTTTGCTTGAGAAACTTTCCAAGCCGTAACACTCTTTTTGGACGCAATAAGCTCGCGCCATGCCTACTTAACGGCCTGGTCCGCTCTTTCCCGAACCTCTTTCGGGACTAGGCCAGAGGCAGTGTGGTGTCTCTCTGTTTCTAAGGCTGACTGTGGTAGCTGCTTGGATTATTGAGTACCTGTTGCGGTTGGATTTGAGTTGTTAGGGCTAGTATGAATTGCAGAACGTTGGGGTCTTGGAGGGCAAAATTAGGACTTAGAGATTGGAATGGTGGCTTAGGTGGAGGACGACTGCCCGGGGTGGAATGGACAGTGGCCGTGGAGGGAAAGAAGGAAGTAAGGGAGGCTTTATTTGAATTTTTCCCATTTTCTTTTTTATTATGCTACCGAATAATTTATTTTTATTTTTACTTTTAATCCTAGTAAAATAGTACAATGATAATTGAGGAAAATTTAAAAGAAAAGCCAAAATTTATATATAAAATTAAAATATTACATGACTTCATACAGCTTCAAATACCAAAACTAAAACAAATTTAAACTGACTTTAATTTAAAATCAACTGGTGGTAAAATCCAAGCATAAGGAGGTAGATTTTTATGTGAAGGTTTAAATTGGTAATGTTCTGCAAGAGTTTTATCTTTTATATTGAAAATGCCAACATCTCGAGGACCATATGGCTAATATGCATACATTTTGAACAAATCATTTATGAAATATATAGAATTAAGCTGTTGTGCTTCAGGAAAATCCAAAATTGAGACGGCTAAGGTTCTGTTGTTTCCCACAAACACTACATCTCCATCTATGCTCTTCACCTCTTTTTGTTCTAACAATTCACCACTTTGATCATCCAAAATCAACTTGAAAATTTTGAAATTCTTAGTCAAATAATTACCATCCTCATCGAAATTCAAATATCTTTTTATAGAGAATAAATTTCCCTTGGATGACTCAACAAGATATGCTCTATATGAATAGTTACTTGAATTTAGGTACCTTTTGTCTGCCGACACGAGTATCTTCAACTTTGGTGGTTTCGAAGTGTCATCAAGACTATTAACATCAAAAGAAGCTATCATATTCCAATTTCTGATAGCATAAACCAAATTTCTATAAAAAATAAAATCAGTGAAAAGAGTGAAATCCTTATCTAGATATATCCAATCTCTTTGGCCAAGTTTGAAGAAAGCTAACCTGAAATACATGCCATGAATAACTACCACCATATAACTATTTAGATACGATATTGGGTTAACTGATAAGATAACTTTGTGAATGTCATATTGGTAGCTCGATGTCTTGACAACTTCAATTTTAGGAAGATCAATTGTGATCCCATCCTTAAAAAGGTTTAAGAGAGTTATAACCATATTCTCATCCACCAAGGCCAACCAATCATAACAAGAACCACAAAATCTAGTACCATAAGATTTTGGTAATTCAACGTTGAAAATTTTTGCTTTGGCTTGTAGACTGTATAATTTTCGATTTTTGTTGCTCTTTTTGTTTGGAATCACCAGCATGGGAATTAGATTAAGCGTTGATCGCCTTCTTGAGTTAAGAAAATCATTAAAAACTGAATACCAATTCTTGCAAACTGCACCAAATTGAACTAGCATACTAGAAGCTTTTAATTTGTCAAGAATAAAAAAGAAACAAAGTGTTGGAAGATTTTTCCAATCTGCTTCAGCGTTCTCCATGTTTTCTTAGATCAATAGTCTAAAAATATGAACTTTTTTATTATTGAAACAATATGAAAAAGTAAAATATTTTGAAAAACCGCAAAAGATATAGAAAAGAGAATTACCTGGCTTTCTGCGGGGTATGTTCTGCTCGTTTCTAAGTTGCGCTTAAATGAATAGAAATTAAGTTTTTATATTGTTTGACATATGAGTCCAATTCAAATTAGGAATATATTTTAAAGTGTTATAATATTGATTTGATTCCCACTGTCAAAGTTGAGCGGAAGCTTTTTCAATTTTGGACAGTTGAATACTTTGATTTGTCTCAAACATGGGAAGGGTAAGGCATCCCCGTATATGCTTTTCAATTCTGGTAGTTCTCGTAAATCAAGCTTTTCTATCTTAGCAAATAGGCTTAGCTGCGGAATTCCAACCATAGTTGCAACTTCACTTATTGTTTCTTCCATTCTTAAGCAAAACATTACACTAAGACACGTCAGATTTGGAACCAAAATAAGCCATGCCATGTCTATGACATCCCCTTCGGGCTCCACTCAAGGTATTGTTCTATCTAGGTCGGGTCATAGCTCCAGTCTGCTACAGCTCAAATGGTGAAAGGCATTCCCTTCGGAGGAAGCAAAAGGTCTAAGGTTCGAGTCCCGCGGGGATCGAACTCAAGGTCAAGGAGCTGAGGGCCGCTGCAGCGGACTGGAGCTATGACCCAACCCAGATATAACAATACCTTGAGTGGACCCCGAAGGGGATGTCACAATGTCCCTCAAGTTGATGCATTTGCTTATGGAAACCTGCCTTAATGCATGAAAACAAGGACTAACAGTATTAATTTTAGTTGGCAAGAGTAAGGAGGTTCCTTCTTCTTCCTCATTGGCATCTCTTCCAAGCTTGTACAACAGCTAATATTTAGGCACTCTAAATGCTCCATATTTGCTAAACATAAAGCCTTCAATACAATTATATTCCTTAAATCTCAAAGGCATAAATTCTTAGTGCGTCCTTGTAACTTGTGAGAGCTCAAAAGGCTTCCTAGAGCAAAAACACTCTTTATTTCTATAATCAGCTCATCCAAATGTTGCAAGCATTTTAATTCATTTTTTAGACCTTCATTATCACCATTTAGGATAGTCTTCATCCATTTCATCTCCACAAGAATCGGACCTAGACATTAGGAATCTTTGCAACTTTGAAAATCTACATATCAACTGTGGTGGGATTTTTCGAAGATAATATGTCTCAAACAAGTTCAAAAATTTTAGTCTTAACAACCTATTTAGCTCAATTGGTAACTCTTTTATTCCTGTACATGACAAATCGAGATACTCTAGTGAAATCAGTTCTGAAACTCCCTTTGGCAGCTCACAGAGATTTAAATTTAAAGACAAGACTAGAACTCTCAGATTGGGCATAAATTGAAAGAAATCATCACTAATCACCCTCAACTTATTAGTGTTGAGAAATAAAGTTTAAAGATTAGGACATATAGGTGTTCCTCTTATATCTTCAATTCCACTATATGCCAATGACATTCTTACACCTTTTCAATTTTCAACATCAAGTGCCTTAATTGATCTTACCCTTGCTTGTACCAAAAATTTCTTCTCAACTGCTTCACACTCTCGAGCTATCCATAAAGCCATATCATGGATTACATCATGCATCATTACAAATTTTGCATATTTACCTTTTTTCTAATAAACAAGCATTAAGAAGGGAATCGATAATGTTGTGCCCTTGCATTCGAGCTCTACTTATGTTGTCAAATTCACCCAAAAATCCCTCGTAAAACCAATAATCTATTAGCCCATTAGTGTCAATATCAAAATCTTCAGGATATAAATTACAGTAAAATAGGCAAGATCTCATCGTGTCATTAGGCAAGCTATCATAACTAAATTTTAAAAGAAAATACACCTGTTGATCCATTCTTGCTAATTTATGCAGAAACTCTTCCAAGACCTCAATTGCATACTTCCAATTTTAGGGCATCTTCTCGCAAGCCATGGCTCGACCAATTGTGATCAGTGCAAGAGGTAGTCCTCCACATGTTGCAGCTACTTGTTTAGCCAACCCTCGAATATCTGGATGGCTGTCAAGGTTTTCTTCTCCGACCTTCTTTTCAAACAATTTCCAAGCTTCATATGTGCTCAAACACTCTACTTTGATTTTCTCACGAGCTCCCATTTCTCCACATACCTCTAAATAGCAAGTTGTAAAAATTAATTTAGAACTATTATCCTGATTCGGTATAGGTATTCCAACTTTGATCAAATCCACCCTCTCCCACACATCATCCAACAGCAGAACAAACTTTTTTTTGCTCAAAATTCTGAAAATATCTGTAGCTTTCTCATCACAACTTTTATTCTTCCACAACTCATTTGAAAGGCCAACCTTTTTGCCAATTTTTTATTGAACCTTTCGGATAGTATGATCTTTAGACACCACCACCCAAAGCACAACATCATAACCGATCAGGTTATTGCTTAACTTGTTGTTAATTTGGATCAAGAGTGTTGTATTACCAACTCCCCCCAAGCCATACAACCCAATAATGCCCACATCTTTTTCTTCAAGTAAGCGCCAGACTTTAACCAAGGTTGGCTCCAAACCCACCGTGGGCTCAGTAGGTTTTAGATCTACTTGGGCTGCAAGTTTATTCTAAGCTACAATGTTAAAATCTCCTTGTTTCTGTAGATCAACTATTTCTACAAGTTTTATAGTCACTTGTTTACCAAAGTTGTAGCTAAACTTACAATTCTTGGAAAAGCAGCCACCAAAACATAATTTTTGAATTTCTTGAGGACCATTTTCAATCAATTCCTTAGCTTCTGCTCCCACAGTCTGCACGTTCGAAAGCCAGAGTTGAACTTCGTTGATCCGCTCCATATGTTGTTGCTCGGCAAGATCTACCCTCCGCTTCACGTCATCCCTTCGCGCATTCAGTTTCGCCAATTCCTTTTTCAGAGCTTTAAGATTATCTTCAAGCTTACATGTGTAACTTGCTTGTCCAACAATGCAATCCCAGCAACGAGAGACTGTATCCTCTGTTGAGAATGAGATGGAGCACAAATTTCCCATGATTTAGTGATCAAATATTTAATTGATGAACAAATTAAGAAGAATGAAAATGAATTGTGGGTTTGAGGAGGCTGCTTGTTTTGATAAATTCGGAGTGTTCGGCAAGAAGATGCAAACGCTTTTGCGCCAGTGTATTTTCATAGACTTTGTCGGCCATTGGAATTAGGTTTGACTTACGCTGGTGGCTGGTCGGTACTAAAATAATCTAATGGAAGCAATATCGAGTGGAAGAACACGACAACCTTCCTATTGAAGGAATTCTTAGATCCACTTGGGGAGCAAGTTCATTCTCGGCCACCCTTTCAAAATCTCCTTGATTCTTTATATCAACTATTTCTTCAAGTTTTATAGTCACTTGCTTACCAAAGCTGTAGCTAGACTTACAATTCTTGAAAAAGCAGCCACCAAAAAATAATTTCTGAATTTCTTGAGGACCATTTTCGATCAATACCTCAGCTTCTGCTACCACAGTCTGCACCCTCGAAAGCCAGAGTTGAACTTCGTTGAGCCGCTTCATACGTTGTTTTGCCAGACCAACCCTCCAGTTCACGTCATCCCTTTTCGCTTGCAGTTGCTCTGATTCCCTTGTTCAAAACTCGAAGATTTTGTTTAAGCTTACATCTATAACTTGCTTGTCCAGCAATGCGATCCCAGCAACGATAGACTGTGTTGTCCGTTGATATTGAGATTGAGCACAAATTTCCCATGATTTAGTGATCAAATATTTGGTTGAAGAACAAAGAAGGATGAAATGAATTGTGGGTTTGAGGAGACTGCTTGTTTTGATGAATTCCTGAGTGATCCACAGGACGATGAAACGCTTTTGCGCTAATGTAATGAATTTGTCTGCCGTAAGCATTAGGATTATTTATTAACTGCACTGGTAATTGGTTGGTAGTAAAATAATTTAGATTAAATTATTAGTGAACGGATTGCTTTCAATCTAGTGGAAGAAGAATAATAATACTACTATTTTCCTGGAATTGCCTTGTGTATTCAATTCAATGTATGTGTTCATCATTTGGAAGTTTAGATCTTTCTTACCTTACAGTCACCTACCAAATCATAATGCAATGGCTATTTTTCCCCAAATATATATATATATATATAAATATATTTAGTATAAAAGCAAGAATTCCACTGAATCACCTTTTTACGTGTGCTTACTTTATCCTGCTCCTTGTGTAATTTTCCTAAATCAGCCTCCTAAACATTGCAGAGTGAGCTAACTCGAACTCTGGTGCATGAGAACCATCCTCCCAAGAAGTGAGCTAACTTGAACTCTGGGAGAGGGATAAAGCAAGGATGGATCAATCTTACAATAACATGATAATATACACTTCCAAAGCAGACAAATTACAATTCACAGCATTCTGTTGTTTCTCATGTTGACAACCTATGTGCGATTTGTGAATAGGCCAAATAGTAGGAAAAAAACCATAAAGGTTGATGATAAAAGATTATCATCCTATCTCATGGTTCGTTGGTGTGCATTTAAAATAGAGGATAGGACAACAAAGAGAATTAGTCATCTTTTTACTGTTGGATGACTCAAATCTCTCAAAAAAGAAAGGATTATTTTAATCCATGACATTAAATGGTAAATGCTTTTACATTTTTTATTTTACCCCTTGAACTTATATCTAAAAATTGATTAAGCTAATGTAATATCACAAGTGCCATTGTTTGATTCACTAATTTAAAATAGGGGTGAGTAAAAGTCAATTAAAATAACTCAATCAAATTAACTGACAAAATTCAATTAATTTGAATCTGTTAATTTGATTAATTCAGTTAGTGTACTTAAAAATGTCAATCTTAAGTCAATTATGTTAAGTCGATTCAGTTAAAAAAATTTGAAGTCGATTAACCAAATTAATCGACTTTGTATTTAATATTTTTTAAAAAAGATACTTTTGCATGTATGTAACTCACACAGTTTCTCCATATTCACATATAAATTAAGGGCTCAGATTGCATCAATTAACCAAAAATAATATACAAATAGCACATAATTAATCTCATTAGTATTTTTGTTATTTTTAAATTTTAGTTATTTATTTATATATATAAATATATAATTCATGTCAATATTCAACTTCCAAATGCTGCAATAAAAAATTAATTTATATAATAAATTTTTATGTAAACAGTAATATAATTGATACAATCATATAAAACACCTATAGAAAATTAAACATAATACAAAACTATATCAAAATATCTTTATTTACAAAATATGTGACTATGATCTCACTTATTTATCTAAAAATGTTCAAAAATGTGAAATAGTTTTTTATTAATCAATTTATTTTATTCGAACAAATCACTTATGAAAATTACAAAGCACTTAATTGAGTAATTAATTAATCTAAGTCGCTTAAGTCCTAACACCTAACATCTAAGTGATAAATTAATCTATTTATATAACTTAGTAACATAATCTAATTATCCTAATTAATAAATTGATTACGGTAATTTCCATCACTCAAAAATTAAAATAAGTCCTTAAAACTTAAAATTTGTAATATAAATATAAATATAGAATAAACCTTCCCTCTTTAAAACTTAAAAATTAAAATAAGACCTAATGTCCTATAAAGCTATAAGCCTTGTCTAATTATCTAATTATCTAATTTCCATCACCACAAAATTTATTAGGTGAATACTAAAAGATAATTAAAAATTGAACTCTCATTCCGTCATATAGAAAAAAAATATAAATGTTTTAATCATATTCATAGTCGATTAAATGGCCAAGTCAATTAAGTGCAAAATTTGATTTGTTTGGTTAACTTTCTACACAATGACGATTATGTCAGTTAATGAAATTTAGGAAAAATTCATGCATAACAATAACACCTACATCTTCAAAACAAAAAGAGCAAATCAATCCCTTTCGATATTGTACTTTCCATTTGTCATTTTCATTAGGAAGAGATCATCATCTCCCTTGGGAGTTAGGGTTTAGTCAAATTAACCTTGATTTAACATGTAATTGGTATAGATGTTTCAATAATATATATATACGAATTATGTGTCTGTTTGACGTGACTTTTTTACAACTTATCTACTTTTTAAAAGCAAAAGTTAAATCAAATAAAATTTTTTAAAAACTCTTAAAGAAAATAATTTTTTTTAAAAAAATCAAATTTTTAAAAAAAGAGTTTTAAAAAAATTACAAAAAGGAGTTTTCTCTTTTTCTTTTTTTAAAAATAAACCAGTTTTTTCAAAAAATATATTCTCTCTCGATCAATCTCCCTCTCTTCTCTCTTTCTTTGCAAATCACCATTTTTCAACATCACATCATGATCTCTCTCTCCTCTACCTCTCCCTACAAAGATTATTAAAAAGAAGAAAAAAACACAAAAAAAAAATCTAATAACATAATGGCAAAATATAAAATTCTTTTGTTCTTATAAAGATCAAGAGAAAAAAAATCTAAAATTCAAAGTTGCATTACTATTTAAAGGTTTTCTTTCTTTTTCATAAAAAAAATCTAATACTATTATTACTATATAAGTTTGAGAGTTTTTCTATTTCTTTATGAATTTATTTGATTTTAACATCTGAAATTGTATATAAACTTGAAGTAGATTTATTTTGCTTTGATTGTATAAATGATTGTACATGGTATGAGTATTTTTGTGACAATTTTAACTAAAATTAAAACTTAGATAATTTATTTTACAAAAAAAATTACTAATTAATTATAACTTAATTTTAAAAGTTATTATAAAAACTATACAATTACTTTTAATCTAAAAAAATTTAAGCTAAACAGGTTTTATATATGGTGCAATTTAATTAGACAGATCGACTAAGAACTCAAATTTTTCAAGAAACGTAACTTCAGACCAAGGGCACAATGCAGTGTGGAAGCCATCACCTATCTCCTCGTGGAATTATCCTGGATCAGCCTCCTCAACATTGCAGGGTGAATCTTGGATAGGATTTACAATGAAAGTCCGTCAAAGAAGAAACATTGCAGGCTAAACTTGCGCCACGCTTGTTACATGGCGGCTTCAGAAACAGACACGTGGAGGTAACAGTAACACTTCATACGCCAGATTTTTCCTTTGTTTGCCGCGCCCCTCCCCCCCCCCCCCCCCCCCTTTTTTTTTTTTTTTTTTTTTGTAATTATGTTCTTCTTGGACTCAAATCCCTGGGCTTGTCACATGGATCAAGCTGGCTCAACCAGCTTTGCTCAAGCAAGGAATAGTTGGTTACTTGATAATTGACCAAGGTTTTGTACTGATTCAAAACTCTACAATGACAGGTTGTTTGCTTTCCCTCTCTTTTGTCTTAGACTTCAAAAAGAAAAAGAAGGAAGGGAAAGAGAGAGGAGGCGGTAAGGAACAGAAGGGTGGATGGGGAGTGGAAGAATAGACCTGACAAATCGTGTTTCCGTATCGTAAACGTGTCAGACATGATTAGACACGAAACAAGTTAATGATAAACACGAACACGACACGTTTAATAAACGTGTCTTAAGTGTAAAACACGTATACGAACACGTTTAATAAACGTGTAACACGATACGACACGATTAGCATGTTTATTAAACATGTTAATATATGACACGACACGATTAATAATATGTTTAACACATTTAACACGATTAACAGTTTAAATAAAAATATTTACAATTAAATATAATTTTATTATTTAAATTCAAAATCTATAATTAAAAAAATAACTATAACAAAACAAAAATAATAATAACATCAAATATAATAAAAATTAATATAAAGAATATACATAAAATTTATTATCATATAATATGATAAAATACATAATTAACATCAAATCTTCAAATATTAATAATATTAAAAATCTTCAAATAAAATCTAAAGGTTAAAAATTAAGGTATTAATGTATAATTACATTAATACTTTTTATAAAATTAAAACAATTGTTTAAAATAATTATTTAAAATTATTTATATAAGGCTAAAATAGTCTTTAACTATCAATGTTTAATTGGTTAATAAACGTGTCATCTGTACACGTTTAAACACGATAACACGTTTAAGTAAACGTGTTTAAACGTGTTTTAAATGTGTTTGGCGTGTCTGACACGTTAAGACACGAAAAATTTCTTGTCTTAACGTGTCAGACACAATTATACACGAAACACGTTAAGGGTAAACCCACAACCTGTTTAACCCGTGTCTTCTCGTGTCTTGTTAACGTGTCGTGTCCAAAATTGCCAGGTCTATGGAAGAATCAGTCATTTACATGGAGAAGTAACTTTTTTTAAGGAAGATAGATCGGGCCAACTTCCAAGGCTAATATTTTTGTGATTACCATAGAGATAGAGAACAACTAGAAATGCATCAGCATTAAACCAGTGCTGATCAATGATGGACTCCAATGCCATCGAGATGGTTTGATAAGGAACAAGTAAGAGACCAAATTCCAGACTGAGTATCATAGAAATAGGCAACAGCCATGTGACAATTTCAAAGGTCAATGGTTGACAGACAGTCGCATGCACCACAAAACAAACATTAGACAATTGAAGCTTCAACTGTTGGAAATAAAAATTATTAATGCAGGCTATTAAACTTCAGATGGAACTCAAGAAGAAGATAAAAAGGCAATTTGTTATCCCAAATATAGGAACTTTCATGTCATCATCTAGGAACCCAGACACTCACTGTGACATCCCCTCCGGGGGCAACACATCCAAGGTATTGTTCTATCTGGGTCGGGTCATAGCTCCAGTCCGCTGCAGCGGCCCCTCAGCATCTTGATCTTGCGTTCGATCCCCGCGGGACTCGAATCCCAAACCTTTTGCTTCCCCCGAAGGGAACGCCTTTCACCATTTAGACACCACCACCCAGATTACAACATCATAACCCATCAGGTCATTGCTTAACTTGTTGTTAATTAGGGTCAAGAGTGTTGTTTTACCAACTCCTCCCAAGCCATGTAACCTAATAATGCCCACATTGTTTTCTTCAAGTAAGCGCCAAATTTTAACCAATGTTGGTTCCAAACCCACCGTGGGCTCAACAGGTCTTACATCCACTTGGGGTGCAAGTTCATTCTCAACTACCCTTTCAAAATCTCCTTAATTCAATAGATCAACTATTTCTGCAAGTTTTCTAGTCACTTGTTTACCAATGTTGTAGCTAGACTTACAATTCTTGGAAAAGCAGCCACCAAAACATAATTTCTGAATTTGTTGAGTGCCACCTTTGATCAATACCTCAGCTTCTGCTCCCACAGTTTGCACCCTTGAAAGCCAGAGTTGAACTTGTTTGAGCGGCTCCATACGTTGTTGTTCGGCAAGATCTACCCTCCGCTTCACGTCATCCCTTTGCGCATTCAGTTTCGCCAATTCCACACCGATAGCTTTGAGATTATCTTCAAGCTTACGTGTGTAACTTGCATGTCCAACAATGCAATCCCAGCAACGAGAGACTGTACCCTCCATTGAGATTGAGATTGAGCACAAATTTCCCATGATTTAGTGATCAAATATTTGATTGATGAACAAAGAAGAATGAAATGTGGGTTTGAGGAGTCTGCTTGTTTTGATGAATTTGTGGTGTTCATAGGGAGATGCAACGCATTTGCGATAATGTATTGACTTGGACTTTTGTCGGCCAATTTTCGGCCATTAGAATTTGGATTGTTTAGTAGCTGCACCGGTGATTGCTTGGTACTAAGATAATCTAGGTTGAGTTATTAACGAACACATTGCTCTCAATGTAGTTGAAGAAAAGGACAAGCTTTTTAATAAGAATCTGAATAATAATACTACTAATTTGACTGCTATATATAAAGAGGTAATTCTCTTTTAATTCAAAAAAGAAAAAGAAATTGATGCTCTTTTAACTGTTATGATGAAAAATCTTGAAAGAAGGACACCTTATAGTATGCACTATATTATTATATGTTTGGCTTTTCTTTTTCCTTGAAATATATTTTTGATAATCATATTAGGCAAGTAAAATGTTCACTTCCCCCTTGAACTTCTCAATCGTTTGTACATTTTCCTTTTGTTGGCGAGTTTGACATTACATGTCCAAACCAAACAAATTGACCTGAAAGTGATGAGGCGGTATGAAAAGAAAAAAAAAGAAATATTGATAAGTGAAATTAATAAGAATTAGTTTAACCTTTTTGCATATTTGATATATCAATTAATATAGTTAATTATTCAATAAAAATTGCAACAAATTCTAAATAGTTTTAGTTTATCACCCTTTCGTAAATGACTGACTCATTAGTCAGTTCCAGTTATTTAACTATGACAATTGCAATTTAGACAGATTGACTAACAAGTTGAATTTTTCAAGAAACAGGACTTTTCAGACCAAGGGCACAATGCAGTGTGGAAGCCATCACCTAGCTCCTTGAGGAATCATCCTGGATCACCCTTCTAAACATTGCAGGGGGAATCTTGGATAGTATTTACAATGAGAGTCTTTCAAAGAAGAAACATCCATAACATTGAAACGATATTGAGAAAGAAGATCCAACACATAGTAGACGGTGTGCGGGAAATGGAGAACAAAGAGCAGCAGAGCCGTGTTTAGTTCCAGCGTAGCTTTTCATGTTTTGTTGAAATATATAGGATCAAAATCTGGTATAGAGTTTGCTGATGGGTCAAGGCCAGTGTTTGTATGATTTGGTATGCTTGGAAAAATCACATCCGGATAACGTTCCAGGTCTCTGTTAGAATATAGTCAGTTGTGTTGTGTGAGAATCCTTGGGTCTATGCCATTCATTGGAATGCCTTGTATGATTAAGCTTTCAAAATTGAGCCACATGGTTAGTATAGGATAAACTAGGTCCGTCAAATATAAAGTCCTTTGGGGCAAGCCTCGTGCAGTTGCGTGAAGAGTGCAAAGGTGATTAGCATCGGGACGTCATTAGGTGGTTATATTGGTACCTTAAAATTTTTTCTACTTTTTTTTTGGTAATTTTGGGTAATGGTTTTCTTACAATTTGGTCAAACTTTGTCAGTCTTTGTATAGCATTCAAATGATTTTATTTGTATGCAGTTAGATTTTCACTCAAAGAGAAAATTATTTATTCTTTACTCTACTGTTCAAATTACTTTTCACATTTTGACAGAGAAATAAATTTATGAAAATTATTTTTAACATGACTTGAATTGAAGTTTGTGAAAATTTTACATTAGTGCATTTTGCCTTGAAGAGTTTGAAATTTTATTTTCAACTTGTTTATTCATTAATTTGTTTATTAAATTACTTTTGACATGTTTTAAAGTAAAAACAAATTTGACAAACTTGTTTTCAAGCTTACCTTTATTAAGGGTTTAATTTATTGAAAAGGAATTTTATAAATTTAATTCACCACTTTTGGATATTTTCGCATTATTATTGAGTTAACATTTTTCAGAATTAACTGATCAAATATTAGGTTGATGAACAAAGATGAAAGAAATGAATTTAGGGTTTGAGGAGATGGCTCTGTGTTAGACTTAGACTTTGGTAGCCATTAGCATTAGCATTAGGATTGTTTATTAGCTGCACTGGTGATTGGTTGGTACTAAAATAATTTAGATTAAATTATTAATGGACGCATTGCTTTCAATCAAGTAGATGAATAATGGCACACTATTTTTCTTGGAATTTTCTTATGTGTATAATATTTACAATTAATATTTAATTTTAAAAAATAACTAATAAAAGTTAAAATTTAAATTCTCTCCTTAAATTTCTTTATATGTGACAAAATTTTTTAAAAAATAGAAAAAAAAAACTTACGTCTACATTGAGAAAAAATAAAAATATGATCGAAGTGGACTCATCCTAAAAAGAGCAGTTTTAATTTTGTACAATTATAATTACGTAATTCCTAAGATTGAATATAAAATTGATTATAATTTTATGAATATAAATCAAATGGGAACAAAACCGGGTTAATCATCTAAGTTAGTACCAAATTAATGGTTGAGAATTTAATCAGGTTTGACTTGGTCATTTGCGAGCACACACACACACACACACATATATATACACACACACACACACAAGGACGGCTTAATAACTTTAAAGGTCTAAAGCTAAATATTAAAATGAGATCTTTTTTATTGAAATTAGAAAAAAAATTATTAAAATTTTTAATTAAATTTATAATTCAATAAATCAACTATCATATAGAATAGAGACAATATAATAATATAATATAAACTCTAAATTAAAATAAAAAAATTTACAAAAAGTAAAACAATAATACTTAATTACTAAATGCTTATTGTAAATAACAATGAGGCTTACGGTTTTATGAAGATAACATAACAATTTTTTTACATATTCTTTGGAGAAAAATTGAAAGTAAAAGAAGATAGAGTAAATGAGGAGATAAGAATTCAAAAATAGATATTATAAAATGAATAAAAAAAGATAATTGGTTTTATATATATGAAAAAAAATTGTTGGAGTTCATTAAATATATATTACTATTAATTGGTTGCAAATAGAGGAAATAGTTGAGAAAAAAAACTATTAAAGATCATTAAATATATATTACCATTACTTGATTGGAAATATGAAAAATAGTTGAGAATATAGTATTGTAAGAATTAAGAAGTGATAAAAAATTTAGATTTATTAAGCACAGAATTAAAAAAATGAGAAAATATATTATTTTATTAATTATCTTGACTTTTACATGAAAAATGAGCTAAATAATTGAGAATAAATATGTGAAAGGAAGAGAAACTAAATATTTATTAGGCTTGAGAGATAGATAAATATTTTAATAATTATTTTAATTTTTTGTATATTTTTAATATAGCTAATTATATTATTATTATAAAATTAAGAGGCCTATTAAAAATTTGGAGCCTAAAGCCACCGCTTTGGTGGCTTTACCCTTGAGCTGGCACTATATATATATATATTGAAAAGTAGATCATTTGTGTTTATGATTCAATATAAGGACTAGATCAGTCTCATGACTAAGTCATTGGTTCTGTCACGACCCGGTACCTCCTCGAGCCCGTGACAACCGCCGCGAAGCCTCGACAAACATTCTTCCCCCGAATGCCCTCGAGACCTCGCAAGGCTTTCGTACCAGTTTTTCCACTTTTTTCTTTTTTTTTATTACTAAAACAAAATAAAAATATTAATTAAAATAATCTTTCTTTTTGTAAAACAATATATATATATTTTTGAAACATCAAAAATTAATTTTTTGCACATAAAAACAAAATAAATTTATACATATTGTAATATAGAAAACTAGAGTATGCAATTTAAATTACAATGACACGTGGGCCCCCAAACAACTGAGAAAGTTTAAGTTTATAACCTTGCTTTCTAGGATGCAACTCCAAAATTTTCTTCTCGATGCAACTGACGGTCTCTTACCTACTCTAAGCCTGAAAAATGTTTAGGAAGAAGGGGTGAGATTATATAATCCCAGTGAGTAGCCAAATATCATCAAAATAATCTAAAGCCGAGTAATAGGAGACAATAAAAATATCCCTTCACAAATCACATTTCACAACTTGGAAATTCATCCCAACCCATATAAATAATTATTTTTCAATTAATTTCTCAATATGGCTTATGCACTTTTCAACACTTGGCTTATCAGAGTACTCGGTAAGAGGCGTACCAAGAAACCTCAATGGAGGCTCTTTGCCTGCCCTCTTCCAAGCTCCTGCCACTTGGCCTATGCCAAAAATCATTCTCGGGGATACCCCTGCAGAAGCATCTGACCGAGACCGCCAAGGCTGTTTATTGTCACACACACACACATAAATATATTTTACCTTTGACAACACAACCGTTCCTTGGCGTTGGCTGAGTCTCACTTTCACGTGGTGGCTAGCGTGAAGTGCACTCAAATCCTACCTCGGGAGTTATCCTACGCGCCTCTCCAATCGAGGTAAGCTCAATAAATGAGAACCATGCCCCTCCAATAGGCGGCCCACGGAACCTCCGTCACTGCAGTGCCCTCTATATATATATGTATACACATATATATATCCCACCAGTTAATAAAATCACAATAGTATGACATGGCCCACATAACTCATTCAAAGTAAATCAAAGTAGTTCATATATTCAGCACATTATAAAAACAGCCAGTCATACCCACATTTATCATAAGCCATCCAATTTAAACAATTTCATTTGCAAATATAACCAGTCAGTCTCCAATTACTCCCTTTTTCCAAAATCATCATTTAATTTTTAGAAAATTTATAAAATCATTTTATAAAAATACATTTTCCTATAAATACAATAAATTTCCATTTAAACCATTTTTCATAAAATCACAGAGTTTAATAAATCTACTCTAGATAATTAAGACGATATATGAATACTCACAGTATTAGGAGTAGAAATACTCCTATCCTCCGTCTTCGGATGCAGTCTCTTACCCGAAACAATTGACTCACCACTTATCCACAATCTATGACACAAAATTCAATAAATTGTGTCAATTTATCATAAATTATTTCAGGCTCTTATCCATGCGTATGCACTAGATAGGGTGTGAAATATCTAGACAATTGCTCAATTGCGGTGTCCGACCTAATTCGCCTATACACGGTATAAATTCCTAAAATCCCCAATTCAACTCCAATTCCATCAATTTCAATTTCAATTATCCAATCATATCCACAATACCTCAATGACAGTGAATTTGGTCCAATTTATCAGTGCAGACCAAAAGTTACGATTTTACCTTTAGTGGGTAAAAATTCTAATTTTTGCACCGAAAATTCTCATTTAATTTTCTAACTCCATAATTCATCAAATATCACCAAATACATGCCAAATAACCTAAAATTCAGCTTAATTACCTTCAAAATTATTTATGGAAATTTCGTCTATACTAGGTGGAATTTCACTAAAATTTTTCCTATTTGATTTTCATCCCAAAATTCATCAATTCTCAACAAATTCACTTGAAATGAAATCATTTCATTTTCAATAAACTCACTATGAAATTCAGCCTAAATGAATTCCCATGGAATAGGTATTTTCTCACTTAATTTTCTTCCTACACATGACTAACTAACTACAAACACTAACATAGTTAAAAATCAAATAATTCCATCAACTTTCTCTCTCTAAACCCATTGGACCAGCCATGAAATCACCATGAAAATATGCAATTTAACCATGGAAAATAAGGGAAATTGCATGGGTAAGGTAGAAATTAAGTTAGAAATGAAAAACCTTACCTTTTTATTCTTGATTTCCTTGAATTTCTTTACTTTTTCTTGATTTTTCTCACTCTAGGGTTTATTTTTGTGTTTTCTCTCTCTTCCTTCAGGGTAGAACGAAATTTTTGATGAAGAAGGCTGGAATTTGATATTTTTAAGCCATTAAATAAAATAATATTATTTTATTATTTTTTATTTTTTTATTAATTTATTAATTTTTTATTTTTTTTCTTTATCTTTTGACTTTATTTTTCAGCCACCAATTTTTCCTTCCCTTATCCTGAGCCTTCAAGAAAGTTCTGGACAAATCTCAAAGATTTTTATGGTATAATTTTATAAAATTACACTTTTACCCCCAAAAAAGTGTAAAATTACATTTTTGGCCCAAAAATTAAAAAATTGCCACAAGGCATATTTTTCACTCCTCAAACTCATACCACACTTCAAATAATTAAATTTGATCAAAATCCTTTCGAAAATTCAATTTTCAGTTCTGGGTGGCAAAATTACCATTTTGCCCCTATACTCCAAAAATACCGAAAACTCATATTTTTCACTGCTAAATCTTTCAATTGTACTTCAATACTCATATCATACTCAAACATGTCAAATGGGGCTAAGAAAATCTTTTCTAAAAATTTTCATTTTGTCCTCAAATTGCAAAATGACCATTTTGCCCTTAACCGGTCAATTTTTCGGATTGACTCCAAATCGGATCTCGAACTCCAAATTATCATTTTAAGTCATCCCTGGACTGTGAAATTCTCAATTTCATCTTTAAGATCTCGATTTTATCTTATTCGAGGTTTAATCGATTTAACTGCACTTCTAGGGGCAATATCGTCTTTTGTTGATTTCTCGGGCTTCCTCAATATACAAACATTCTATCAAGCATGTAAATGACATTGCAATCACTTTATAGGGCAAGGTTTGACAGGTTCATCTAGTCCAATTATAATAATTACATGCTTATTAATATTTATTTGAATTTATAAGTTTCTGAATATAATTTAAATTGATTACTCTATGAAAGAAACAATAACCAATTATATACTTTTTTTTTTATTTCTTGTATGCCTACTTAAATGAATTATATGATATATTAAAAATGATACTTAATCCGGTAAGATAAATACGGCTATACTTGTTGAGCTATAATTTGCTCATTCCTTTATTTATAATTTTGCAAATAATTAAAGATGAGAGCTTTAGAATTATGGAAGTTAAGAGAACGATTTAAACAATTTAATTTAATGTCAAAACATTATTAACTATTTTAAGACTTTACCACATGTAAGTGATATATACATAAATAAAAATATAAATATGAAATTGTAATTATAATTAACATCATTTCATTTGAGAACTTCTATAAGAATGAAATATAGCAAGGTTTCGTATTACTTAGGAGATTAGTATCAAGATAATATCTCGATTGTCAGGATCTTTTTGGAGATGAACCTACTCGCACCACGCTTGTTACATGGTGGCTTCAGAAACAGACACGTGAAGGTAACAGTAACATTCATATGCCAGATTTTTCCTTTGTTTTTGTTTGTTTTTTTTTTTTTTAATTATGTTCTTCTTGGACTCAAATCTCTGGGCTTGTCACATGCATCAAGCTGGCTCAACCAGCTTTGCTTAGGCAAGGAATAGTACTCAACCAGGACAGGTCGCTTGTTTTCCCATCTTTGTCTTAGACTTAAAAGAGAAAAAGAGGGAAGGGAAAGCGAAAGGAGGTGGCAAGGAGCAGAGAGGTGGATGGGAAGTAGAAGAATCAGTCATTTACATGGAAAAGTAACTTTTTCCAGGAAGATAAACCAGGCCAACTTCCAAGGCTAAAATCTTTGTCATTACCATAGAGATAGAGAACAACTAGAAAAGCACTTGCATTAAACCAGTGCTGATCAGTGATGGACTCCAATGCCATCGAGATGGTTTGATAAGGAACAAGCAAGAGACCAAATTCCAGACTGAGTATCATAGAAATAGGCAAGAGTCATGTAACAATTTCAAAGGTGAATGGCTGACAGACAAAGTCGCATGCACCACAAAACAAACATTAGACAATTGTAGCTTCAACTGTTTGAAATGAAAATTATTAATGCAGGCTGTTAAGCTTCAGATGAAAATCAAGAAGAAGATAAAAAGGCAATTTGTTATCCCAAATATAGGAACTTTCATGTCATCATCTAGGGACCCAAACACTTACAAGTTCTATACAAGACAAAACATGATCACCGTTTGTTATCCCAAAATTTCTAATGCAAGCCTCGTCATTATAGTCCACTTCTGACCATCACCATACCAGCAATGTCTCCACATATTTAGTTTTCAAACAAAAAATAGATGGTCCTGTTAAATTTCTAAGCAACATGGTTTAGATGACAAACCTCATGACAAGAAGGCAAGAACTAAAGTGCAGCAAGCAGCGACGTACAATAAAACAGGTCTAATATTTTTTTTCGTTTTGGTTGAGAACTATCAAATGATAGATACAAACAGAAATTTTGCCAAACAAATCAAGTATGGGATATGATGAAAGCAAGACAACCACACGAAACAGAACATACAAATTACAATATCAGAGGTCCACGACAAACAAAACTTGACAAGCGAAAAGAAAAAAACCAAACAATACTTTGTGGTTCATTACATTTGAGTTCTTCATTGTATTATGCTCCTCAAGATCATAAATCCAGAAATTTATTAGACCATTGAGTTAGTGTCATGAGACACTAAATCTTCCCATTCTAGCTCTTTCCAGCATCGTTCCTTTCTTTCAATTTTGATTTCCAAATACATGTAGCTATCATCGAACTGATCATTGACTTGTCCATGAACCAGCCTCTGCCAAAGAATAAGAGACATGCAGATTTGCAGAAAATTATGAATAGTGTGGAGATAGTTTAAAATTTTAAAATTAACAATAAAGAAAAAAAAAAGTAGAAGCACTAAGATTAGGTTTTAGAGACCTTATTGTATCAAACGGTTAGCACGTTATCTCACCTTTAAAGACAATGGTAGTGTAAAAGACAAAAATAAGAGTAAAATGACTTCTGAAATGTCACACACCTTTCTTTTGCAGTCTTTACCAAAAGAAACGATTAAGATATCGAACGGGTTCATCGTGGAATTGATTCCACCACTCTACACATTTGAAAGAGGGCAAAAAGCATTTTCGAGTGGCTTCATCCTTCCATTGGATCTTTTCCCACCACTCTTGATTGTGACATCCCCTTCGGGGGCAACACATCCAAGGTATTGTTCTATCTGGGTCGGGTCATAGCTCCAGTCCGCTGCAGCAGCCCCTCAGCACCTTGACCTTGCGTTTGATCCCCACGGGACTCGAACCCCAGACCTTTTGCTTCCCCCGAAGGGATTGCCTTTCACCATTTGAGCTGAGGGGATGTCACAAAAAAGGCACCTTTTTTGCAGCTCAAATGGTGAAAGGCGTTCCCTTCGGGGGAAGCAAAAGGTCTGGGGTTCGAGTCCCGCAGGGATTGAACGCAAGGTCAAGGTGCTGAGGGGCCGCTGCAGCGGACTAGAGCTATGACCCGACCCAGATAGAACAATATCTTGGATGTGTTGCCCCTGGAGGGGATGTCACATTGATATCCTTCAATGCTGATTTGATTCCTACTGTCCAAGTTGAGCAGAAGTTGCTTTAGTTTTGAGCAATTGAATACTTTGATTTTTCTTAAATATGGCAAGGACAAAGTATCCCGGTATATGCTCTTCAATTCTGGTAGATCTCGTAAATCAAGCTGTTCTAGCTTCGTAAATGGGCTTGGGTTCGGAATTCCAACCACATCTGGGACTTGATCACTTATTATTTCTTCCATTCTTGAGCAAAACACTACATAAAGGTGCGTTAAATTGGGAGCAAGAATAAGCCACGTGATGTCTCTCAAGTTGTTGCAACTGCAGAGGGAAACTCTGCTTAGTGTGTGAAAGCAAGGAGCCTTATCTAGCTTGCTTATTACAATCTCTTCCATGCTTTCGCAAAATCTAATTATTAGGCTCTCTAAATGCTCCATATGTGTTAAAGATAAAATATCCAACACCTTGGTCTCGCTCAAATCTCGGAGGAATAGTCGTTCAGTGCATCTTTGTAAGTTGTGGAAGTTCAAAAGGCTTTCTAAAGCTGAAACACTTCTTATTTCTATATTCAGCTCATTTAAATGTTGCAAGCATTTCAATTCCTCTATTAGACCTTTATGATCACCATTTAGGACATTATCTTCATCAATTTGATCTTCATAGATATCAAGTAACACAGATATTCCAAACATTTGCAGCTCTGAAATTCCACATATCAATTGTCGTGGGATTTTTTTGAGATACCATGTCTCATGCAAATTCAGAACTTTCAGTTTTGACAACCTATTCAACTCAATTGGTAACTCTCTTACTCCTGTATGTGATAGATTGAGGCACTCTAGTGAAACCAGGTTTGAAATTCCCTTTGGCAACTCACGGAGAAAATAGTTTCCATGCAAGCTTAGAACTCTCAGATTGCGCATAAATTGGAAGAAACCATCCCTAATCACCATCAAATTGTTTTCATTAAGAAATAAGGTTTGAAGATTGGGGCATCTAGGTGTTCCTCTTAGATTTTCAATTCCACTATATGCCAATGACATTCTTAAACCTTCCCAATTTTCAACATCATGTGTCATATTTAATCTTACCCCTGCTCGTACCAAAAATTTTTTCTCGGGTGCCTCACACTCACATGCTATCCACAAAACCATGTCACGGATCACATCATGCATCTTTACAAATAGTGCTTCTTCACATCTTTCTAATAAACAAACATCACAAAGAAAATTGATAATGTCACACCCTTGCATTCGAGCTCTATTTATGTTGTCAAATTCATCCAAAAATCCCTCACAAAACCAATAATCTGTTAACCAAATTTTGCCAATTTTATAATTTTCAGGATACAAACTACAATACAAAAGGCAAGATCTCATCAATTCATTAGGCAAGCTGTCATAACTAAATTTTAAAAGAGAATACACCTATTGATCCATTCTTGCTAATTCATGCAGAGATTCTTCCAAGACCTCAGTTGCATATTTCCAATCTTGGGGTATCTTTTTGCAAGCCATGGCTCGACCAATTGTAATCAATGCAAGAGGTAGTCCTCCACACTTTGCAACTACTTGTTTAGCTAACCCTCCAATATCTGGATGGCTGTCAAGGGTTTCTTCTCCAACCTTCTCTTCAAACAATTTCCAAGCTTCATCTTTGCTTAAACACTCTATTGTGATTTTTTTATGAGCACCCATTTCTCCACATGCTTTTAAGGAGCGAGTTGAAAAAATTAATTTAGAACCATTATCCTCATTTGGTACAGGTATTCCAACTTTGATCAAATCCACCCGCTCCCACATATCATCCAACAACAGAACAAACTTCTTTTTACTCAAAACTCTGAAAATATCTATAGCTTTCTCATCACAACTTCTATTTTTCCACAACTTATTTGAAAAGCCAACCTTTTCACCAATTTTTTCTTGAACCCTTTCGATAGTGTGATCTTTAGACACCACCACCCAAATTACAACATCATAACCAATTAGCATATCGTTTAACTTGTTGTTAATTTGGGTCATGAGTGTTGTTTTACCAACTCATCCCAAGCCATGTAACCCAATAATGCCCACATTGTTTTCTTCAAGTAAGTGCCAGACTTTAACCAATGTTGGTTCCAAACCCACTGTGGGCTCAGTAGGTCTTACTTCCACTTGGGGTGCAAGTTCATTCTCAGCTACCCTTTCAAAATCTCCTTCATTCTTTAGATCAACTATTTCTGCAAGTTTTCTAGTCACTTGTTTACCAAAGTTGTAGCTAGACTTACAATTCTTGGAAAAGCAGCCACCAAAACATAATTTCTAAATTTCTTGAGTGCCACCGTTGATCAATACCTCAGCTTCAACTCCCACAGTCTGCACCCTTGAAAAGCAGAGTTGAACTTGTTTGAGATGCTCCATACGTTGTTGTTCGGCAAGATCTACCTTCCACTTCACGTCATCCCTTCGCGCATTCAGTTACGCCAATTCCACACTGAGAGCTTTGAAATTATCTTCAAGCTTACGTGTGTAACTTGCATGTCCAACAATGCAATCCCAGCAACGAGAGGCTGTATCCTCCGTTGAGATTGAGATTGAGCACAAATTTTCCATGATTTAGTGATCAAATATTTGATTGATGAACAAAGAAGAATAAAATGAGTTGTGGGTTTGAGGAGTCTGCTTGTTTGATGAATTTGTGGTGTTCATAAGGAGATGCAACGCATTTGCGATAATGTATTGACTTACACTTTTGTCGGCCATTTGTCGGCCATTAGAATTAGGATTGTTTTGTAGCTGCACCGGTGATTGGTTAGTACTAAGATAATCTAAGTTGAGTTATTAACGAATACATTGCTCTCAATGTAGTTGAAGAAAAGGACAAGCTTTTAATAAGAATCTGAATAATAATACTACTAATTTGACTGCTATATATAAATAGGCAATTCTCTTTTAATTCAAAAAAGAAAAAGAAATTGATGCTCTTTTAACTACTATGATGAAAAATCTTGAAAGAAGGACACCTTAGAGCATGCACAATATTATTATATGTTTGGCTTTTCTTTTTCCTTGAAATATATTTTTGATAATCATATTAGGCAAAACAAAATGTTCACTTCCCCTTTGAACTTCTCAAGAGTTTTTACATTTTCCTTTGGTTGGCGAGTTTGACATTAAATGGCCAAACCAAACTGTAACACCCCTTAATTAATAATATACATATATAAATATATATATATATATAAGGGACCACATGGGCAGCTGCCCATGTGGTCAACTAAAAGACTTGAAAGAAATGCTTTAAGGGGGGGCCGGCCACATACATGCATAAAAGAAAAAAAAAGGGGAACATTGACAAGAAGCATGTCATTTGTTGGCCCCACCAAGAAGTCATAGCAAATAAATCTTCTTTGTCTCTTTCATTTTTATCACCAGACATTGAGAGAGAAAAAGAGAAAGTGAGAAAGAGTCGGAAATGTGAGAGAAAAAAAGAAATGAAGTGTCATTGGTGGAAGGGGGAAATAGAGAAGAGAGGAAATCCTTTTGGAGCAAAATAAAAGGGGAAAAGGAGCCGATTATTGAGAGAGGAAAGGAAGGCCTTGTGCTGTCAGTTTTTGAAAGGAAAGAGACACCTTGAGCTGCTGGAATTTTGGAGCAAAATTGTGCAGAAATGTGCAGAAATTGGTGCAGGAAATTGGGGCAAAAAAGGTGCTAAATTTTCTATCAATTTGTGCAGAAATTGAAAGTTGTTTTGCTGCCATCTAAGGAGGAAAAATGGGCAGCATTAGTTACTAATTTTTTTAAGCAAAAAAGGAGCTGAAAATGGCAACCAAGAAGAGGGAGGAGATGAGGTTTTGGTGACCGGTTTTGAGAGGAAGAAAGGGAGGAGAAAGGAGGAGGAAAGGATGGGCTGCCACCACCGGTGGAGAAGGAAGGCCACGGTGGTGATGAGGAAGCCACAGCTGGAGGAAGAGAGAAGGAAGAAAAAAAATGTGGAAAAGAAAGAAAGAAAAAGAAAAAAAAAGAATAAAAGTGGGCCAAATAGAAAAACAAAATTTGGCAAGGCCCAATGAAGAAAATAAAATTTGGGCAAAGCCCAATAGGAAAAAAAAATTAAATGGGCTTGGCCCAATAGGAAAATTTGAGAAACCCATGGATAAGGTCCAATAGTTATGGGGAAAGAAAAGGCCCAATGACAAGGAAAAATAGAAAAGCCCAATGGAATATGTCGCGGAGGCGTGCTGAATGAGACACGCGACTGACAAATAGAAATAATCATACACGCGTACAAAAATAGCGATGTAATATCCCGCTATTTCGAGGTGAGTAGGGGGTGTCAATTTGAAAATTTTCGTAATTATATATGTATGTATATGCATGAATTATATTATGTACAAATTGTGGAAAGCATGAGTTGGTAGATTTTTAGGAAATTTGTGAATGCTACGAATTTCAAACGTGTTTTGAATATATATGTATAAAATATATGTAAAGTGTTTTAAACCAAGAAACAAGCTTTTTCAATGGGATTTATATTCAAAATTGTGCCTTATACTTGTGTAGTGTGCATCCATGATTATGATGCCTGGTTACCATGTGAAGTATTTCAAAATTCATGCACCAAATTTTATTTATGAAAATGACAATTGATTTTATTATATTTTCTGTCAAATGTTTTGAGAATAATTTGGAATGAGACTTTCAAGACATAAAATAATTTCTAAAGTGATTTTATTTAATCGAGAGATTCGAGAGTAGGCCGGATGTCACATCTGTTAAGTGTGACCCTCGTGCATGAGTGAGCTCTAGCTAGAGACATTTTCGGGTCGCCGACGGGCTGTTAGACATGGCTGGGGTCATGGTTTGTGATATACGTGGCAAGGTCACAGACGATTTACGCGGTTGCGACCACTTGATATCTCCGATGTCGGCCAACATTGTTGAGATTGCCATGGCATTATGTGGGAATCTGGTGGAAGCAATGCTCCCTGATGTTATTACATGGTAGCGAGACCATGAGTTTTTATCTTATTTCCTACTCGAGAGTAAAGTCTCTTTGGATTTCCAAATTTATAATTTTCTCGTGCATGGTGAGAGTTATAAAGTTTTCGACAGCTCCCTGTTTACAAAATAATTTGACTTAACGCCTCATGCAATAAGTAATTTGTTGATTCGAGTGTCAGTTTTCAAAAGATTGATTTTACGGGAGCTTGCTTGATTTAAGGAAATTGATTTGAATAAATTATTCTAAATGATTTCTACATGAAATTATTATTCACACTAGACTTGGTGCGTATTTATCTATATACCTTTGGTTTGGTTATATCATAAACAAATTCTTGATATTTTCTTTATATATAAGGCACAAATGTCCGTTTGAAGTAAATTGTTTTATCATCCTGTATTTTTAATATTCAAATGATCAGCTATTTGCTTGTTTTCCATCTACGCCCTACTCGCTGAGCCGATGATCACTGAGTCTGTGAGACTCACACCCTTCTTATTTCCCCTTTTGCAGACAGGGATCGGCCTAGCGCGTAACTATTGGCGTATCAGTCTACTGCTGATAAGTAAAGGCATATCTTAGCCCGCTTTGAGTCGCTCCGCTGTCTAGAGTTCAGTCACATGAAATTTCTACATATTATTAGCATTGTCAATTCCTAATTATGCATTGTTGAAAACTTTGTATTTTAAATTTAATTACTATTACTGGAAATGGAATACCAATAGGGTATTATTGTTATTATTAATTATTTAAATACGTGTTAGCATATTTGATAAATGTCTCGGAAAAATTTACAAAGGTTTGTTCGAGACTTGACGGGATCTCTCGGAGGTCTCGGACGCCGGTAACGACCGGGGATGGGTCGTTACACAAACGAATTGACCTGAAAGTGATGAGGCGGTAAGAAAAGAAAAAAAGAAATATTGATGGGTGAAATTGATAAGAATTAGTTTAACCTTTTTGTATATTTGTTATATCAATTAATATAGTGAATTATTCAATAAAAATTGTAATAAATTCTAAATAGTTTTAGTTTATCACCCTTTTGTAAATGACTCATTAGTCATAGTTAAATAACCGGAACTGACTAACTATATATATATATATATATATCTAAAACTTATATTTAATAAAAGAAGGATGAAATTAAGTATAAACCTAGTTTTCATGCATCCTATTACTTCTTATAAGATAATGAAACTGCATGTAAAGCAAATATTTCAAATGTATTATTTAATCTTATTTTATGTTATTCAATCAGATATTACGTGATACATTGGCTATTTTCATTTCTTTCTTTTTTAAAATTATAAAAATAAAAATATCAAATTAATTTTGAATAAAATTATTATTAACTATTTAAATAACAATATATAAGCATATTATTTTTTATCATGTAAAAACAAAATATACTAAATTTTAAGTTATCATAATTAATTAATATTAATTATATATTTATATTGTATAACGTGATGAAATTAATGGTTGATATTATTTTGGTAAGAAATTAAGTTGATCAGAATGCTTTTTATTTAAAAATCCATATCTGATTTTATCAATCATATAACAATTAAGTATTTTAAATATGTGATTTAGTTATATATTTATTTTAATTAATTAACTATATTTTATGCCACATTTTTATTTAATAAAAATATGTTTATGTTATTTAATTTTTTTCCTCTACTCCTTGGCCGATTGGCTAGCAACAGCCAAATCAACACCCTGATGAAGGCCATTGAGTAGGGCCATGCCAATGCGGCCTCTGCCAGCGCCCATCGAATTGCCCCTTCTGTCTTCTCCTCCTTCCCTTCTAGTCTTCCCCTTTAATCCTCCTCTCCTTTCGTGGAAACTTACTTTTTCCTTCCCCCTTCCTAATTTCTTTTTCATTTTTTCTGAAGCAATAACGCATTAAAACAGTTTCCTTAGTCTCAATCACTCACATGCCTTATCAAAACCATTTCTTTTCAGGACTCCCAAGTCTTGAGAAGTTGATGCTTAAAGATTGATTATAGTTGATTTAAGGCTGGTCAATCAATCGGTGAGCTAAAGACACTTTCTTTCTTAAGCCTCAAAGATCGAGAAAAGCCTTAGAAACCTTCCAAAGATAATTGGTTTGCTGGGGGTAAAATTACACGAATGTCTTACAAGTGAAATAGGGAAAGGTCTCCAAATGTCAAAATGAACAATCTCAAAACGGAAATCAGAAATAGAAGTACTATTATTAAATGAAAAGCTGGCTGTCCTAACAACCCACGATAAAATAAAGGATATAATAATTACTTGCTAAAGCATGGCATAGAAAAAGATACCACTGACACAAAGAAGAGCTAAATATAGAGGCAACGGACACATGTTGCGTAGGGAGGTGGAAGAAGACAAGCTCAAACAATATTTCCACCTTGCGGGTGTCCCAAGAAATTTCCCCATTGGTGGTCTTGTACCTAACAACCAGATGAAGATAAGAGAACAGTGAAGCCTCAATCACGTAATTGACTCATAATGGCTTTCTGGTTGGGTTAAAAAAATTTAAAGTTGTTGAGTTTTTTTTTTTTTTTTTTGGAAGAAAGTGTTGAGTTATTTTAGTTGGGTTGATTTTGGATGTATTTTATATGTGTCATTATTATTATTGAGGTAAAAATATTTTTATTATTGAATTAATTTATATTAATACATTAATAATTATAAATTTATATAGGCAATAATAAAAAGGAGAGAAAAATATAATTGTTGTGGTAAAAATATATTTTGTTATTGAATTAATTTAAATCAATAGAAAATTATAAATTTAATAAAGAATAATAAAAACAAGGAAAGAAAAAGGAATTATAGAAAATAAATAAATCACTATAATAAAAATTATAATGATGATAAGCATGATTTCAAATAACATATACAATGAAGATGAAAGAAAAAGGAAAAAGAAAAAAAGAGAAGGTAGAGGCAAAAGATAATTTTAGAATTGAAACATCAAAATAAAACATTACCAATTTAAGTTAAACAATGACAAAATCAAGAAAAGACAAAAATAATAATAATAAAAAAAAGTATAGTTGGTATGAATTGACCAAAAATTAATTTTTGTTGAATTTTTTTTTCTGACGTATAAATTGGTGTGGCCTGTGGAGGGATTGACCCGCAAATATATCTGGACTGGAAATGCATTTGCCTGAATTGACCTTCTACCATAAATTGATTTCCAGAAATGCTTTGGAAGTCAGCCCACTCGTTAGGAGATTAGACTAACAGCTGCTAGACAGTGATGTTGGAACGGTCGAAATTGGTGAACGGCATGGGAGGAGTAAGGGACCTCATTGAATTTATTTTTTCTGAAGTATAAATTGGTGTGGTCTTTGGAGTGATTGACCGGCAAATATTTGAATTGATTTCCTAAAATGACCGGCAAAAATTTATGGATCAACTCACATTCAAGTTGCAAAAAGAGTCACCATGATTGGATTCATAGTGGGTCCAGTCATATTTATAAGATAAAATTCAAAAAAAATTTTAAAAACATTTCAAAGAATATTTTGATATTTTTATCCCTTAACTCTTAACTATGTAAGTTAATAGTTAAAAGACTTAGATCTAATACATAAATATTTTAAAACATAAATCTGTTATATATTTTTTAATTTAAGCATATTCCTTTTTCTTAAAAAACTATTCATTGTTCTCTCAAAAACTTTAATAAAAAGAAAAAGGTAAAAAATTTTGATTTGAAAGCCTCGAAATTTAAAGCTATATCAACCTTGCAAAACTATAAAAAAAAATTTTAAGATAAAATCTGTGGTCATCAAACTATTTATTTCTCCAATAGTTTGAGACATTTTCTTTTCATTGAAAAGAATGTATTAAAAGTAAATATTTTTTTCAATTAAAGATATTTCAAATATGATGGTGTCAGGTCAAGAGATTAATTTCTTTCTCATGATTACAAATTTTGTCCAAAAATACTTGCCCAAAATTTGTTTTTTGAGAATAGTGTTTAGGGTGATGTAAAAAGATTTTGACTCAATTACTATATGTCAAAAGTTTTAAGTTTTTTGTTCTTCTTAATCAATTATTGAATTTTATTAGGTATCAAAGTAAGATAAACTACCACATTCACAAATCTCATTCTAGAATTTTATTAAGTTTTAAGGTTTTTTCTTCTATGTTAAATATTGAATTTTATTAAATATTAAAGTGAATTTTATTAAGTTTTGGAAGACAACAGGAGAAAATTTTTTTTTTTAAGAGGGCATTTGTGTTCTAAAATATTTATGTAGCATTAGGTTTAACTTTTTTTTAATTGTTGACAAACGTTGTTAACAATTAAAGGATCAAAAATATCATTTTGAAATAAGAGGGATCAAAGTGTCATTTTAAAGTGTTTTAAGGGATATTTTAGATTTTACCCATGTTTAGACCTAGAAAATTAAGTGGCCTAAAATAATTGGACTATTGAGAAAAAAAAAGGCAAAAATCTTGTTTGAGATTGGATTTTTTTTTCTTTTGAGTTTTTATCCCTAAAAATTATTATAAAAATAAAAATAAAGATTTAAAACAAAATCATAGTAAGAGCCTATTTGGTCTAACTTTTTTTTAATTTAAAAACTATTATGAAACTTTTATGAAAAATAATACATTTTAAAATTAAACTAAAGCTATTTGGTAAACTATTTAACAAAATAAATTATATAAGCTCTAATTTTGATTAAAATTACCATAAAGGATATTCATACCACCTTCAATTACCTAATAATTTATAACGGAAGGTTTCAAATTTATATATGATTTTAGATGTTAAAATGAAAAAAAAATATCAATAAAGAAATGGAACAACTATCTCAAACTTATATACTAATAATAGTATTGAATTTTTGTTAATCTAACAAGCAATCGAACCATGATGGTTCAATTCCCAAAAAAGAAGATAAAAGAGAAAATGATGTATTTGACATTAAAATCAATTTTGGTGAAGAAGAGAGAAAATTTTTAAATAGTATATGAATGCAGTTTTGAATTTTGAATATTTTTTAAAAGAATAAAAAAATTCTGATTTTACTATTTTATTGTTGAAAAGGACCCATGGCAAGCCCTCATGGATGCTATCAGCAGCTATTCTCTTTTTTTTTTTTTCTTTTTTTTGACAGCAGAAGCTATTCTCTTTATAAAGATGAATTTGATTGGAAAGGAAATGCTAAAGGGTTTTATTCTTCTAGCAGTTTCTATAAAGCTGCCATGGGGATCTTTTAAGAAACTGATGGTAGTAGGAATTTTTGGAATTTTAGTTGGTCTAATCTTGCTGCTTTCAAATGTGAAGTTTTTTGTTGGCAGGTTATGAAAAGGCGTATTGCCGTTAAAGGTGAGCTTCTGTGGAGAGGTTTGATTGATAGAAATGTTGCTCTTTGCCCTATTTTCAATTTGGATGTTGAATCAGTGGAACATCTTTTCATTGAATGTCATGATGTTTGGTAGTTATGGGCTTTGTGGATTAATACGTGGGATATTTTTTGGGTTGCCCCTGGTAATATGAGAGATTTCTCTTCTTTTGAAAAGGACTATTCTTTGATAGTGAGCGACTCCTTGTTTGGAGGATGGCTTTCTTAGCCATCCTATGGATTATTTGGATTCATAAAAATAATTTGGTATTCAATGGGAAGCTATGGGACACTGATGATATTTTTGATGTTATCAAGTTAAGAATTGGATGGTGGGTCAAGGTTAAATGGCACCATGGAATTCTTCGGTGATGGACATGGTTAGAGAATCAGCTGGTATTAAAGCAACCTCTTCTAAGAAAAAAGTCCAAGGATAATTGCGTGTGGGATAAACCACCTAACGGTTCCTTGAAATTCAACATTGATGGCGCGGCGTGTGGCTGTCATCTAATATGACTCATAATGGCTGGCATCTGGTATTGGAGGTGCATTACGGGATCATAATGGCTGTGCTAAAATTCATTTTTCAAAACCACTGGGGAACTATGACTCAAATATGGCCAAGGTCTTAGCCCTTAAAAAGTCATTTTTTTTTTGTCGCTTCTTCCTGGAGTGCTATTCGTTCTTTCATTATTGAATCAGACTCATCTAATATTGTTAAACGAGTTAATCATCCTTCCTCAGTTCCTTGGCGCTTCAAGGGAATTTCGAACCAAATTAATAGCTTGAAGAAAAAAATGTAGGTGCTGGTCTGTCATCCACACTTTGAGAGAGGCAAATCATCTTGCGGATTGATTAGCTAAATTGGCTGTGGATCGAACTTCTGACCGTCTCCAGGTTTTTGGCTATATCTTGTGTTCCTGTTGTTGAATTTTCTGCGTTTCTCTTGCTTCCCTGCAGGTCTTTTTTGCTGCGATTCTGGTTGCTCAGTGGCTGGGTTTCTGTTTCTGCTTTCAGTTTTCATGGTCCTTTATTGTTTGCTTTGTTTTATTTCTTTTTATTCTGGATTTGTTTTTTGTTGCCTCTATGTCTTAGGCAATTTTTCTTATTCTGTTTGGTTGTTCTGAATTTTCTTTGTGATGGAGTCCACGCCTCGGGTGACTCTATTTTTCATCTGTAATATCTTGCTATTCAAAAAAATAAATAAATAAATTAACTTATATGAAATTCTTGCCTATCTAGTGTTTTTTCATAGATAACTTTTTTCAACTCCTTCCTATGTATTCCAAATTAGAATTACTATGATCACTTCATCAAAGAATAATAATAAAATAATAATAATAATATCTCACTTAACTTTTTTAAAGTTATTTTTGTTAAAAAAATCCTAATTATTGTTTAACATATATGAAATTGTTGACAGTCGGCTTTTCAAAAAAAATTTGTTGCTGTCTAATTGTATTTTTTTAAGAAATAAAAGAAATTCAAACTAAATTTTTTATAAAACAAATAGATGCACTTTTTATTGAATCAAATACCGTGATACACCAACCCCAACCCCAAAGTCTAAGCCATACAGATAATGAATCATGACATGTTGCCTTAAGTTCAATTCTTTGTTCAATGGCGTGAAAAGTCAGCTGAAAATGACAGCAAATAAAAATAAAGATGTATTAAAGAGGGCTTTATCATGTCAATTTTTAGGTATAAACAGGGTTGTAGTGCTGCTTACTGTTCTTAGTTCATAAGAACACATCCTGTGTAATTTCTTAAAAAATGCAAAAGGTATGTATTTCTTGATCATTTCTGGTTTTACAGTCGACTTTCTCTTCATAGAGAGTACAAGTGCAACGAAAGGCTGTTAGCAAGGTACTGTCTTGTCTAAATTCATTTACCAGCTTAAGTATGATCTTTAATCTTAGCTTTAGCTCTAACTTATATAACTACTTATTTTTAAGTTTTGACCTTGGTTATATATAAGGCCTTCAATTTTTTTTCTTAAATTCATTCCTTTGATGACATAATTAAGTTGTTCTACATTATTTTAAGTTCCTCATCAACCAATACAAATTCTTTTGTGTTCTTCTTCAATGGCTGTTTCGATCGTCCAGGAGTCCTCTTCATCAATTTCTCGATATACTTATCATGTATTCTTGAGTTTTAGAGGTGCAGATACACGCAAGAACTTTACGGATCACCTTTACATGGCTTTAGTGCATGCAGGGATTCACACTTTTAGAGATGATAATGAAATTGAAAGAGGAGAGAACATAAGAGACGAAATTGAAAGAGCATTGCATGAGTCAGAAATGTCCATCATTATCTTCTCAAAGAATTATGCTTCATCAACATGGTGTCTTAACGAACTTGTCAAGATAATGGAACATAGAAAATTCTCCAAACACATTGTTTTGCCAATTTTTTATGACGTGAATCCATCTCAAGTCAAGAAACAGACAGGGAGTTTTGCAGAAGCGTTTGCTAGACATGAAGATAGCTTTAAGTATGAGACGGACATGGTACAAAGATGGAGGACTAATTTAGGAGAAGTTGCGGGTTTGGGAGGCATGCTTCTAGAAGATAGGTAAGCAAGCTTGAAACTATTTGATCCCTTCTTAAAAATTGCAATCCTATATATGCCCATAATTTCATGATAGTTTTTTCACTACGTGATTGAATATTTTAATGTTTCTTTGACTTGATAAAGGAATATTAAACTCCCAATTGAGGTTTAATTTCAAAGCATAAATCTTCTCTTCCTCAGCCTCGTACAGATGAACATTGAATTTCATTTTTAATTTTGATTTATAGGGCCATCGAATATAACTAAAAGCACCAATCTAGTGAAAAATAATTTCTCAATCTATCTCATGGGTCATGAAATGATTGCCCCATTTTTTTTTAAAATTTCTCAAATTGTTATTTTTCATATCCTAAGTTGACATTCCTATTAGTTTTTCCTATATTACAAAATAAATTTTACATGACCAAAAGGTTACAATGACTAGGGATAAAGATATAATTTTATTGAAATCAACACACTTTTCTTAAATTCTGTAATATTAAAAATGGGGACCAACAAAAAGAATTAGAAAAACATAAGAATGGCAAAATAACCCGTACTTGATGGGTTTCGTCTTGCCCCAACCTGAGAGGAGTGTTTTTATTTATTTATTTATTATTGCTATCTTTTTTGAAAATTGGGGGCCGAAGCTGGTGGGGTCGAGTTTTACAATTAAAAAATTAGGTCGAGGTTGGGGTCAGGTTTAGGGTGCCCAACTCGAGGTATGATAGAAAGTATTTTATTTAATTTTATATTTATAGATATATGTGTAGTATATTAATAAATTTATAAATTTATTATTTAGCATTAATTAGAGATATTATCTTAATAATATATTTGCAAGGAGTAGAAGTTTAACTGCTTTTGGTTGGTTTAGGACATGTTTACACGGGCCTAATATTCTTTGTCTTGCCTTATCCCAAATGGTGGCTGCTGGATTTGTTTTGGGAGATGATAATTCTTGTAGATCCGGATATCCCTAAATCTAGGAGTTAGTTTTTTTGGAGTTATTTTATTCCCGCTATAAAATAATGAAGTCCAAAGTAATTTAAACTATGACAATTATTATAAAATTTGAAAAAAAAAAACGTAATAATATACTATATTTAAAAGTAATTAAGATGTAATTTACATTAAAAATAAAAAATTATGTGAAAATAAAAATAATATAATATAAACAAAAAAGGATTTTGAGGTAGAAGAGGTCGAATGCAGTTATATAGTTTTCTTAGTTCGAGGTTGGGTATTAAAGTTGATAACCCGATGTCAAGGCAAAGCAGGTTTAGAATAAGAAAATATTGACTTGGGTTGGGTTTGGAAGGGACGATATTCATTGCCATCTCTAATTTTTTTGAGTGGCACCTTTCAAGATTCAAATAAAGAAAGTAAGTTCTTTTTTTATTTTTAATGTGAAGAAAGTAACTTATTAAGTAAAATAGTTTATGAGATTTCTAAAAAAGTATCCCTTAATATCTAACAAGTGCTACGTTATATTTTGAATATATTAAAACTTATGTATTTTAACATTTGTAGGCATGAATCGCAATTTATTCAAGATATCATTAAACAAGTTCAAAATAAACTCCATCGTACCACTTTATATGTCCCTCCCTATTTAGTTGGAATAGATGCTCTTGTGGCGCACATTAATTGGTGGTTGAGAGATGGGTCAAATAAGGTTGGCATAGCAACAATTTGCGGAATTGGAGGGATTGGGAAGACAACCATTGCCAAACTTGTTTACAATCAGAATTTCCAAAGATTTGAAAGTTACAGTTTCCTTGCTGATGTTAGAGAGACTACTCAAGAACGCAATGGTCTGGTTCAATTGCAAAGACAAATTATTTCAGATATCTTGAAGGGGAAAGCAAACAAAATATACAACTCAGATGATGGAATCACTAAGATCAAAGAAACTATATGCCATAGACGTGTGCTTCTTGTCCTAGACGATGTGGATGATTCAGAAAAAATAACTGAAATAATTGGAGTGCAAATTCCTTTTCATCCAGGAAGTAAAATCATTGTAACTAGCAGGCATCGATGTCTACTGAGTGATCTTTTTATTAGGCAGATGTTTGATCTTGAAGCATCATCCAATTATGGAGACTTATGCAAGGAATTTGAAGTAAAAGAATTAGCTTTCAATGAATCACTTCAACTCTTTAATTGGTATGCCTTTGGACAGAATGATCCAATTGAAAGTTATATGGATTACACAAGGAGTATAGTGAAACATTGTGATGGGCTTCCATTAGCTCTTCAAGTTTTGGGTTCTTCTTTGTCTGGTAAAAGTATAAATGTGTGGAGAAGTGCATTAGAGAAATTGAAAGCAATCCCTCATAGCAAAATTCAGAAGATTCTACAAATAAGCTATGATTCCCTACAAGATGATCATGATAAAAATCTATTCCTTGACATAGCTTGTGTATTCATCGGGAAGGATAGAGATTACACAACTAAAATTCTAGATGGTTGTGATTACTATACAGTAATTGGTATAGAAAATCTCATAAATAGGTCTCTTTTGGTTGTTAATGAAAGAAACAAGCTGATGATGCATCAAATGATTAGAGATACAGCAAGGAACATTATTCGTCAAGAATCTTTCGACCTTGGGAAACGAAGCAGGTTGTGGCATAAAGACGCATTTGATGCATTAAGAGAAAAAATTGTAAGAGAGACTTCATTTTCTTCTACTCTTTTTATTCAATTTTCTAATATCGTACTTTTTTAAGCTAAAAAATTCTTTCTCCAACAGGGTACAAAAACAATCAAGTGCCTTACCATTAACTTACAAAGATTGCTGGAAGAGAAGTATGAAAAGACAACTGCAAATCATTCAAAAAATTCATTTCTCATGTCAAATGAGGTCAATATAGAAACTGATGCATTTGCAAAGATGCAAAGACTTAAACTACTTCAACTGGATTATGTAAAACTTAAAGGAGACTACAGAGACTTCCCCAGGAGCTTAATATGGTTGTGTTGGCATGGATTTCCTCAAGAATATCTTCCTAGAGATTTAGATATTTCTAGGCTAGTTGTTCTTGAGATGTGCAACAGTAGCCTCAAACGTGTTTGGAATAATACAGAGGTGTGATACTACTTAATTTCTCTTTACTTTTTGTGAAGCAAAAACAAAATTATAAGTCTAAGAGTTTTTTTCCTTTTCTACAGTACTTTCTTCCAAATTTGAAGATCCTTAATCTCAGTCACTCCCATGGCCTTCTCAAAATCCTTAACTTATCGGGTCTTCTTAGTCTTGAAAGGTTGATACTGAAAGATTGCATAAAGTTGATTGAGGTTGATCAATCCATTGGTGAGATAAAGACTCTTGCTGTTTTAAACCTTAAAGGTTGCAAAAGTCTTAGAAAACTTCCAAGGACAATTGGTTCATTTGAATCTTTGGAAGAACTTATTTTATCTGGTTGCTCAACATTTAATGATGCGCTTAAGGATTTGCAGAATATGAAATCATTGAGGGTGCTTAACTTAGATGGAACTGCTATATATGAATCCAATTCGTGGTTGTCTTGGTTATCACTGAAAAGAAGCAAAGAGTTGGGTTTCTTTTGGGCATTTTTACCATGTTCTTTGGTAAAGTTGAGTCTTGAAAGTTGCAGACTATCTGATGATGTTATGTCGATTGATTTGAGCTACTTACCTTCCTTGAAATCGTTAAATTTAAGTAGAAACCCAATTCATAGCCTTCCTGAGAGCATTATTCGCCTTACAAAGCTTGATGAACTTCTGCTGATTTGTTGCAAAGAGCTCCAATGGCTTCCGAAGCTTCCAACGAGTGGCTTGGATTTGATAACGTCTCAATCATTGTATGGGATTTCAAGTCTGCCATGCTTATTAAATTTGAAAAGGTGTATTGTCTTTGGTTGCGAAAAGCTAACAGAGGTTGAAGGCGTGTTCAAGTTGGAACCAGTTGAAAACTTCGAAGTGGAAAAGATCAAAAGCTTATTCAATATGGACTTGATCGGAAGCATTAAATTGAAAATTTATAACTATCTTACGGACACAAAAATGGTGGCTACCACCCAGGTATTTTCTCAATATACTAAAAAATTTTATTTTCTTATTATACATTATTTAGTGCTTTCATAAATAATAATTTTAATCTCTCAGATATTTCGTGATGGCAACATAACTAGCTGGTTTGTCTCCGGAAATGAGGTTCCAATCTTATTTGAGTCTCGCTCTAAAGGATCTAAAATTTCTTTTTCTTTGCCACAAAATCCTGGTGAAAAAGTTTGTTGGTTAAAACTATGCATAGTATATTCTCTTGCTAGTGATGAGATATTTGAATATCTACCATTGGTGCTAATTGTTAATGAGACCAAGAAGTTGGCGTGGTCTTATTTCTCAAGTTTCATTGGAATTCCTGAAACCAATAGTGACACAATCTTATGGCTAATCCATTGGCCAGTAATGGATTATCAATTGGAAAATGGCGATTTGGTGAGCTGCAAATTATCAACTTCTGGTTTTAACGTAAGAGAATTTGGTGTTACATGTGTATCAGAAACCAAGGTTATGTATGAAGATAATACTCCACAATGCTCTCCAGGTATATATGATTGCACCTAATAGCATTTATAAGAACGTTTTATCTTTTTGGCTTGACTTTGTATGTCAATAGTTTCTTATATCTTGCTTTTTTCTTGGAAATTTTTTAAATTAATCTATGAATTTTTTAGATAAAAAAACTAAGTACGAGATATGTCAGCATGTCGATTATTATCAATTATGACATGTTAGAATGTTACGTTAATGTCACATGATATAAAAGATAAATGTCATTTTGATTAACTCAATCTTTAGTTATAAAGACTTATTTGACTCAAAATAAAAGGTAATGACTTATTTGACTCAAAATAAAAGTATAAAGATTTGATAAATGCAATAAAAGTGTAAGGGTTTGTTTAAATTTTCTTAAATAGTTTAAAGATTTTTGTAGATATTATGTCAAAAATATTTTTAATATTTAAATAATTAATAGGAAATAAATAGGCCTTATTGCCCTAGGGCTTGGTCTATCCTATAAACACCTATAGATGCTAACTTTAGGTCAAAATATTTATAAATCACTTTAGATTAACTATAGCCATAAATATAACAAGAAATAATGATGATAGGATTGTTGGATTGCACCATGTTACAAGATATTGGTTTTTTTAGGACCTACCTTGATGATATTATTATTTTGAAAAAAGGCACCTTGTGAGGGAACATGTCTTTATTTATAAGGTACAATTCAATCTTTGGTTCTTAAAGATGTGGAATCTAATTTTTTCAAATGAAGAAAAGATGTGGAATTTTTTCCCCCTCAACATTAACCCCCTAATCGCAGTAGATTTTGTTTTCTTTGAGGGTTAGTATATGAATCCCACAAACACAGCAATTTGTTAATGCTAGAGTTATTGGACTACATCAAATTACAAGATATTATCTATTTTGAGATCTACTATTGCGATTTTGTTCTGTTGGGAAAAGGTATACCTTTACTTATAAGTCATGTATAATCTAGTCCTTGGTTCTTAAAAATGGGAGATCTTTCCCCTTTAACAAAGGCCTTTTCACTTATAATATTGTTCCTATTCTTATACATATGATCTAAAGCTACAAAAATGATATGTAGCACTTTCTCTCTCATCTATTCTTGTCATTTTCCAATAATTTCAACCTAAGCCTTCTAAATTAACTGGGTCTCAAATTCTTAGCATTCTTTTAATATATTAATATTAATTTTAAGTTGGATCCTAATATAAAATTTAAATTTTTTTTTCATGCACCACTATACTATTGTATCTTTAATGGCTTTTTTTGTTGTATTTTTAAATTCAATTTTTTTATACACGAATACTTATGGAAATGCAATATTTGATTATTAAAATTGTATAATAACGAAATATCTATTTTTCACATCTTTTAGAAAATGAAGATATTTGGAGAGAGATTGAGTTGAAAGTTAATGAAGAGTTACTCAAATTGGGCTCCAGTGGAAATATCAAAGTGCAAATTTACAATGATTTAGAGGAACCAAAAACGATTGCTTCCCCCAAGGTTTCCTTGATCTCCTTTCAAATATTTTTGGTTTATTATTCTTTTCTTTCTTTTTATAACTTATAATTAATTTAATATTGTTATAGGTGTTATATGATTGTGGGATAATTAGCATGTATGATTGTGGCTTTCCCAAGGGTTGGTACAACCATCATGCTGATGGAAACAAGATTTCATTTGTAGTGGCCCGAAGCCCTGGTCAACATATTGGCTATCTAAACTTGGGGGCCATTCTTCTTGACGAAGATGATAAAATATTTGATTTTTTATCACGTATTGAGATTGTCAACAAGACCAAAGATACTAAGTGGATTTATTATAAAAATTTCATCGGAATTCCTAAAGCCAAGAATAATACTTTTTGGTTTAGTTCTTGGAAATTTATGGATGAATTGGAAGAAGGTGATCAACTGAGTTGTACAGTATTTTCTGATTTATATGTAAAAGAATTGGCCATTGATCTCGTATATGAACCTGATGACGACCTTCAGCCTAAATCAAACTCTGCTCATCAACATTTGCAAGGTAATACTACATATTCTAGTTGGCTTTTTCCTCTTTTTTTATATTTCTTGTTCAAGTCTCAAAGGACTCTTTATAGGATTCAGAGTTTAGACAAATTAGAGTAATTATATGTGGGATCTTGATGGAGCAAATAGGACAATTCATCTACTTCTTGTTGTAATTAAAAGATTCATGCAGACAAATGGTTTTTGACGTATCAATGCAAGAATTGTCATTGATAGCAAAGGTTTTTTGTTTTTTGTTTTAATTTCATATCATCTCCATACTGTTATTTCTCTCTCCTCTCTTAAAGTCTTATCTATTACCATGACCAAATCAATATCCCAAAATAAAAAGGATGAGCATGGTTTGGTTTGGGTAGGTTTTTCAAAGGTAAATCTAAATCAAATTGAAAATTTTGGTTTTTATTTTTTTTAAAAACCAAATCATATTATAATGAAAATCAAATTAAAATATAAAAATTCAATTTGGTTAATTTGGGGGTTTTTTTTTTTGAATGGCATCATATGTTATTAAAATGATGAGAACTCTTCAATACAAGGCGCCATAAACAGAAACAGCAACAAATGGAAAACGTTCTCATGACCAATGCAGACAATAAAAACAAGTGGAAACTCATCAAGAGAAGACAGAAACAACACAAAGGGAACCCATAAGGAAAAAAAAACTAAGCAAACACTTGAAGATGATTAGTTGAGCGATCCACAGCCAATTTAGCAAGTCTGTCAGCCAAGTGATTAGCCTTTCTTGATGTATGAATAACAGACCAATTCCTGATTTTGTTCTTCAAACAATTGATATGGTCATGATCCCTTTAAATCTCCAAGGAACAGAAAATGGTTGGTTAACCCACAAACAGCATTAGATGAATCAGATTCAACAATGAGGGAATAAATAAAGCACCATGAAAAAGCTACGAAAAGATAAAAAGCTTCCTTAATATCAAGGATTTCCGCCATATTGGAATCACCATGGCCAAGCGATTTGGAAAAGAGGATTTTAACATGTTCTTCATGAGTATGCATTGCACCACCCATACCAGAAGGACTGTGGCAAACATGAGCAGCACCATCAATATTGAACTTCATAAAACCCATCGAAGGTTTACCCCAATCACACTTCTTCCTAGATTTTAACTTGGAACATGGAGCATTAATACAAGTTGGCAAAGAAAACATCTCAGTAACAGAAGAATTAACCTGTGGCAATTTGGCTCTTATCCACCATCTCACTTTAAGCTTCACAATATCAAAAATGTACCTATGATCCCAAAGATTATCATTAAAGACAAGATTGTTTCAGTGAATCCAAATAGTCCAAAGGATCACAAAAAAGCTAGTTGCCAAACAGAGTTGCGATTATAATCAGAAAATTTATCATTCTAGGCAATGAAAAGATCACACATCTTACCAAGAAAGACCCCTGAGATGCCCCAAGCTTTAAGTCACAAAGTCCATTCTATCCAAACATCCTGACATTCAATAAATAGGTGGTCAATATACCCAATTTCATAGCTACAAATAGGACCAAGGGTAGAATTATGATTGATAATTCATCTTTTTAGTAACTCAGCTTTAACAGCAATACGACCTTTCACGACTTGCCAACAAAACATCTCACACTTAGGTGGTGCAAGATTAGCCCATATTAAATTCCAAAACTTACTTTCCCCATCAGAGGCACCAAGAGCATAACAAGCTGATCGATAAAAATTGCTAATAGAGTAAACACCACTAAGGTTCTTTTTCCAAATTATTTTATCTAGTTCATCTTTGATAAGGGAGAAGTTCATAATAATTTAATAAGAAGATCCTATTGTGCCTTTTCCCAATCAAAGAGCACTCTTCTTCAAGGAATATTCTAACACCAAAAATAATCAATCCACTCACCATAACTATTAAGAAAGCCATTTTAAGATAAAGAGAACGCAAAAATTCAAGGAAAGGATGATTTAAGAGGTAAACCATCATACCAACAATCAGGCCAAAATTTAATTGTAATCTCCATGCCTGGAGAGAATCCAATCCCATTCTTAACAATGCAAGATAAACTATCATTGGAAGTCAAGGGTTTAACAGTATTCTTTCAAAGATAAAACATGTTCCTTGATGAAAAACAAATGGGAAGAAGAGAGTTAGGATTCATACCATTTTTCTCGATAATAGTTTTGTGCCAAAGGCTATCATCTTCCACTCCAAAATGCCATATCTATTTGTGGAGCATAGTAGAATTTTTAATGTGCAGATTAACAATTCCTAACCCACTCATCTTTAGGAGAACAAACAAAATCCCAGTTGACATGTTGCATTTTGCTTCTGTTGCTATTGCGCTCCAAAGGAATCTTCTTATGATTTTATCAAGCTTGTCTTTAATTTCAATAGGCATCCAAAATAAAGATATATAATAAACCGGCAACAAAGCAAGGATATAATTAATCAGGATAACTCTTCCACCAAAAGAAAAAAAATTAGCTTGCCAATCTTGACTCGAATTTGTCAATGATAGGATTTCATAAGGCCTTTGAATTGAGATGATCACCAATAAGAAGGCCCGGATATGAAGCAGGAAATTTATCAACATTCCAGTAAATAATTCTGGCCCACTCAACGAAAAGATTTCTTACCACCCAACACCATTTAAGAAACTTTGTTGAAAATTAGTTTTCCAACCTGAGATGAGTTGAAAACATCAGAGAATGCGGCAAGTACATAATAAATTGTCCAGGTCTAGTTTGCAGAAGGAGATGGTATTGTCCGCAAATTGAAAATGGGAAACCACCAGACCATTCCTTCCAACATTAAAAACACGTGGAAATCCTAAAGAGACAACACTATTAATCATTGAATTCAAGGTCTCACCCACAAGATTAAAGAGAAAGGGTGAAAAGGCACACCCTTGGCAAAAACCCCTATGCATTAAAAACTGCCTGGTGGGAGTACCGTTAACCAAAAAAGAGGCTTGAGCGGTGGATATGCAAGAATGAATCCATTTACACCATTTGAATCCAAAACCCATTTTGCCCATAAGAAGATCTAAAACTCTCAGTCAATATAATCATAAGCTTTTTGAAAATTAATTTTCAAAATAACACCACTTTCAGAATCCTTTTTCATATGATCAATGATCTCATTAGTAATACGGACACAATCCAGAATTTGTCGACCCTTAGTGAAGGTGAACTTTATCTGGCCAATGATATTCCGCATAACAAGTTAATGCTTGTTAGCCGAGACTTTTGCCACTAGTTTGTAAAGACAGCCCACAAGGTTTATAGGATGAAAATCAGAAATATTTTTCGAATTAGCCCTTTTTGGAATAAGAGAGTTAAAGGAGGAATTCATTCTTCTATCCAAGGAACCAAAATTAAAATAAAAAATAAAAAAATAGAGACATCACATCATTCTTGATTTTACCCCACTTCTCCTAATTTTTTAAGAAAGCCATATTGAAACCATTAGGACCTAGCGCTTTATTGTCATCAGAATTTTCAATAGTAGACCAAATTTTAGCTTCAGAACAAGGCTCTTCAAGATGTGAAGCAAAAGAAGAATCCAAAGAGTTTAAAGACAATTAAACTCAAAAACTTTAAAGACAGTCCTCTTCTTAAAGTGATTAAAAAAAAAGGGTAGTAATAAAATTTAAAATAGATTCTGGCTCTGAAAAAACTTTATCATTGACAAAAATTTTATTAATCCAGTTCAATCTTCTTTTGTTGGAAACAATCACGCGAAAGAATTTAGTATTACGATTTCCCTCAAAAAACCATTTAATTTTAAATTTTTGGTGTCAAGAAAATTCCTCCGTTTTGTAAAGATTCCATAATTCAACTTTAAGATGAATAAACTCCTCCTTAAGAGATAAATTATTCAAGCCCTGTTGTAAAGCCATAAGTTTCCCCTGAATATCAATCTCTAAAATAGAGATTTTGTCACCCAAATTGCCAAAAGTTGACTGTTGCCACAACTTGATTTTTGGTTTAAAAGATTTAAGCCTTTCCCACAATAGAACTCTAGAACTATTGAAATCAACTATGGCAATCCGTTCAAAATTCCTCAGCTCTTGGAAGCTATCATTCTCAAGCCAAAAATTGAAGATCTGGAAAGGCTTAGGACCCCAAGAGTTAAAACCATCACATAAAGAAATAGGATTGTGACTTGAAAGAGATGATGGAAGACATCTCCGCACAAGGTCATGCCAGTCAGGATAGAACTAAAGGTCGATAAGGAATCCGTCAGGCCTGTTAAATGAAGGCGGGTCTCGATTGTTACACCAAGAAAAGCTACCTCCAAATAGAGGAAGATCCAACAAATTAACATCATTGATGAATTCTTGAAAATGAAGAATGGTTCTTTCACTACCCTGCCAACCCAATATCTCTTTATACGAAAGAACAATATTAAAATCGCCCCCCAAACATTAAGGCAAATTGGACTCATTAATAATCCCGGTAAGTTCGAGCCAAATAGATCTTCTGTCATCTTCATCATTAGGGCCATAGCTGTTCCCAAAGCCTACCTACCTATCGACCATTCTAAGAGTCCTAATTAACAAAATAAAGTTCTTCCGTTCTATTCTAGATTCACAAGAGAAAAAAGATTCCTACCAAGCCGAAATCAATCCACCAGAAGCACCTTCAGAAAAAACACAAGCCCAAGAAATACCATTATTATTTCAAGGGCTGTTGAATAAATGGGAATTAATAGATTTCAGCTTAGATTTATTGTTAAAATTCTCCACCCACCTAAGTATATATATAAAAAGATAATACAATTATAAGTAAAGTATCGATCTCATAAAAAATTGATTTAAAATTTTACTAATTACTAAAATTAAAATAATTTAATTTTATCTAAATAATTAAAAATTGATAACTAATTAAACAAAGAATTAATTGACAAAACAAAGAAACTAATTAACAATAATTAAAAATCAAAGAAAAAATTTAATTGAATAAAAATCAAATTTAAACAAGCCTAGGATTAAGATATCCCTCTCACTTCTTTTAAATCTTACCTTTCTTTCTCTTAACTTATTTCAATAGATTGAATCGTTACTCTAAAGTCCTCAATTATTTATAAGGCTTTCTCGAAACTCTTATAAAAATATCTACTTTAATTAAAACACTATAGCCCTATGTGACCTGAAATTAAAATAAATTCATTAAGTTCAGGCTCTAATCTTAGCTACCTATGACATTTAGGTATATCTTTATCCTATACATAAAACAATTTATTCAACCAAGCAAATAAATATGATCATATGCTATTCCAATTTTATTCTTCACTAAACTCCCTTTCCAAAGTTATGTTTAGGTTTCTAAATCAATTTAATTAGTGATTAGGCAATTAAAAGCATTGAGGACAAATAGGAATATACAATTCAATTCCATTGAAAATAAGCTAGAAAGAAATTAAAACTTTAGGTTACATGTGAGTTCAATTGCAATCCTAAAAAAAAAAATTTAGCAACTCATAATTGCAATAATAAATAGAAACATATGAGGTTTAGCCATCAAGAGTAACAAGAATAATAAAAGCTAAGGAATAAGAAAATAAACAAATTTTGTAGCCTTGATCTTCAATCTTCAACCTCAACCTTTAACTTCTTGAATCTCTCTTAGGATTTTCTTCTTATGGCTAGCTTCTTCTCAAGTTATCTATTTATAATCGAAACTAATTAACCTAATTTGTCCTAAACTTAACTATTTTAGCCTAATGACTCTTACTTTGGTCTTAGAATAAGTGTAGAGCCTATAGGACTTAAGTCAACCTGAATCCTTTTCTTTCTCTCAGCAACTTATTCAAAATTTTCTCTTCGACGCCGTGGCATACCCCATCAGTGCCGCGGTGCTCCCTTGGCTTCTAGCCTTCTCTTTTTCACTGCTACACTCTGTCAACTCCCAATGCAATTTTCTCTATCATCAAGGCAAAAATGGGCAAAGAAACCTAAATGAAAGCTGTAACTCTGTCTCTTAGCTTTTCATTAGTCAAGAATCACTTCATTTGGAATTGTGATTGACATTGGGATTGAAAGTTATGCTCAAATTATTGTGACATGTAAAAACAGGGCTTGAGCTCTGTAAACGCTTTTCTTCACCAAATCAAGCCTTCTTCCTTTAGAGTCCTACAAAAATATAAAAACTAATAAATATTAACTAAACTAAGGCAAGCAAACATAAAATTAGCATAAAATAAAATAACTTAATAACAATAAACTAATTAAGAAAATAACTAAAAATAACTAAATCCTATTATAAACTCAAGAACTTAAATAACCTTTAAGAACAATTTTGAGATTAAAATAATTCTATTTTATACAATTATCAAGACTTTCGTAAAAACACCATATTCAACGTAACTGGTAAGATTTTCCTTTTAAAAGATATTTTTTTTCACCACTATTCATCCTTATGACATTCTGTGTGAGAAGTAACATAGGGGAAAAAACCACAAGGAACATAGAAAAGATTACATATCCTGATAGATCTCTATATCAACCAAGGCATCAATAATCTGAGGATTCAGATCATGAAAAAAAACCCCAAAGCTATTAGCCAATTTTACAAAATCAGTGGTTTCTCTTTTCATAATCGAATTTCTATGGGCAATGTTTGCATCAAAAGCAAAATTGTCCCTAGGTAAAATGGAAAGGGACTTAGAATTACTCAAACCAGCAAAACTGCCCTCCCTTAGCTTCTTCCTTCTTCTTTAGCTGAAACTTGCTTCTCTTTATTTTTGTGCACTAACAAAATCTTAAGAGAAGAACCCTTTGATCAATTCCTTTTAATGCAACAAATTAGAGAAACCTGAAGAATTAAACTTTTTTTGCCAACTAACCTATTATCACTCGAAATGGGAGTATCCAAAAGATTAAAAGTACTACCTAAATTTAGAGAAAATTAGAAATCATGACCCAAGAAGAAATTATGGGTAGAGAAGGGGTAATTGGTGTACCTTGCAATGGGGCAATAGACACCTTTTTAGGAGCTTCTTTTGAAACAAAATCAGCCACCACTATATCTAAAGAGTTGAAATCATCAGCCTCCAAGTTCTTTGAAATTTCAGGTACAACCATGGGAAGAACTTGCTTATCAGAAACTGCCTGATGATTGGGACCCATTAACGATTTCTTCTTGCTATCCTTTTCCTAAATTTAACCTTTCCCCAACCACCCTTAAAGGATTTACTAGACTTGGCTTTAACTTTTGGCTTTAATTTCTTGCTTAATTTTTTAGCTTTAATAGAAAAAGGAATTGAACGAATTAAAGGTCCAAAAAGACAAAGATAAGGATCAAGAGAAAAAACCCCTTGAGTCCATTGAGTTTAGGGTATTACCCAAAAATAGCTTGCAATATGAGCCCAAGACAAAAGCAAGCCCCAATTGGTCCAAAACAATACAAGGAGAAATAAAAGGCCCATTCTCATAAGGAAAAATGTGGTCCACATCACCATCAGCCTTAAGATCCAAATTAAAACTACTAACATTATCAAGACCTTCCCCACAATTCGAATGCCACTTTTTGGGACCTAGTAAATCATTGCATGAAACTAGATCTCCACCATTTGCTCCATAGGCCAATGCATGAAGAGACTAAAGAGAAGGTAGTATAAAAATCAAAGCTTGAGAAAGAAGGTGGTGACTACTAGGCTCCCTAAATGCTTCACCAGAACAACCATTATCAATCAAAACTCATTTAGTCAGAAGATAAAGAACTTTATCATCGACTTCATCAACGTCCTTCTGCTATTCCTCCCTTATCTAATCTGAGTAAGAACTTAATAAAGACTTATTAAAAGAAGAAATTCTAACAATATCAAAAATTTTGTTTGAAATTCTTCATTAAACAAGGATAATTGAAAGGCTTTTAAGAAACAAACTCAACCATTAATAATAACTTTACCAAAGAAAGGAAAAACACAATCCTTTGATTTCTCAATCATGATACAAGCAAAATCAAACCTTCCCATGGAAAATTAGCTTTATTTGTCATCACAAATGAGCCCTAGTGATCACTTAATGCTTTAAAAACATTAGAATGCCTTAAGTGGATTGGTAATCCTTCAATATTGATCCAAATTAAATTCTCTTTAAGTATATGTCCATAATCATAAGGAGAAATAGAGGCAAACTAGTGCTCAAACATATCGAAACACTCATTAATCAGAGTTATCATCTCATTTTTATCATAGAAAGTAATGAGAACTTTTTTGTTACCGGTATGATGAAGACAAACCCAAATACCTTGATGAAAAAGTTAAGATTCGATAAGACCCAATTGAAATCATCTATCAAAAAACCATAAGCACACATATCAACCCACTCCATATTTTGTAATGGCACCATTAATCTGCAAAAATTATCCTCCATGGATGGGTTTTCAATAGAAGGGTGAATAGCAAGGCTAAACTTAGCCTCAAAATTATCCATCTGAATCCCATCGCCGCTCACAAGGGCTTATTTGTAAGTTTTAACAAGATCATAGCCATGATAATGATGGGCAAGTTTTGATGAGTCAACACCTAGAAAAATAGGTCTTTGTATAGATTAAGACATATCCTTGCGAGCCAACGAAACTTTAATCAAGTCGCCATTAAAAGACAACTTGCTACCGTCCTTATGTGCTTTCTGTTACTCCAATTCCTATTGAAACCTAACAAAGGCATAAATAGATGACTAATTCCTTTTGCCAAGAGACAGATTGACCATAAAAACATCAAGGACTTCACCAAATCTACTAAACAGATCCTTGATATCCTTTTTCAAAATATTCAATGGAAGATTCCCAACATGAACAGAAAAGAGGTTACTTCTCCATTTGTCAACACTTTTCTCAATTTTGTAAGTCCAAGTCCGATCAGCACCCTGCTTGGTTTCAGCCATTCTTTGATCCTTTGGTCTTCATACTTCTTTTCACGTTTGACTCTCCATTTGCTTAATTTTTAATTTGGTTTCTTATTCTATTTTAGGATCTTACAATTGAACCCATAATTTTTTGTAAATAATCTACCCTAAAGGATTGTTTTAATGTCACGACCCAAAACTCCTATCGAGCCTGTGACAACCGTCGTGATGTCCCGACAGACATTCAATTACCCGAATGCTTCTCAGGACCTCGCAAGGCTTTCAAATCAGTTTTTCATCTCCCTTATGAGCAACATTTAGTGAAATTTTTTTTAAATTTGATTAAAAATGTAACATACAAGTAAAATAAACATAATTTATAATTGAAAATAAATCTAAATGTCTAAAACATTGGTTCGAAGCAAAATTTTGAATAATTGAATATAATAAAATACTCAATTTTCTTATAAAACAATATTTATAGAAACATTTGTAAATAATTTTTATAGCGTAAAAGTTAAATATATTTATACATACTAAAAAGTAAATAACCAAAATATAAAATTACTTTTACAATGACACGTGGGTCCACAACTGACCAGAAAGGTATAAGTCTGTATACCTTTACTTTCTAATAATGTAACTCGAAATTTATTTCTTGTTGTGATCGACTATCCATAATCTATCCTAAGCCTGAAATGTGAATAGGAAGAGGGGTGAGATTATAAAATCCCAGTGAGTAAACAAATACCAACTAAATTATCTAAAATCAAGTAAAAGGAGACAAAAATTAAATTTATTCTTTTATCCCAATTCACCTCATCTTAACTCATTTTGACTGAGTAAAATAGCATTATTTTACTCGAATAATTACTATGGATTATGCTCGAATAAATTATATTGCTTATGAATTGCTCAAAATCATAACTTGGCTCTTGCCAAAAATCATTCTCGAGGATACCCATGCAAAGGCATCTGACCGAGACTGCCAAGACTATTCGGTGTCATATACACATGAATATATTTTTATATTTGAAAATCTTATCTAGCCATGCCTTGGCATTGGCTGAATCTCACTCTCACGCGGTGGCCCACGTGATGTGCACTCAAACTTTACCTCCGGAGGTGTCCCACACATGGCTCTCCGATCGAGGTAAGATAAGTTCGATTCTGTGCCCCCTCTCTTAGGCTGGCCCACAGAACCGGTGTCACTGCAGCAATTATTTTATCTACCACCTTATTTATAAAATCTTAATTAGCATGATATGTCAATTTATTACAATCTAGCCTCTTAAGGCTGAAAACATAGTATATATAATTTTTGCATAAACTGATCTAGCCATTCATGCTCATATAATGCTATAAGCCATATAATTTAAAATACAATTTATAACACAATTAAACCGTCTCCAATTACTCTAATTTCAAAACCAATTGTTCCATTTTTTGAATCAATTTATAAAAATTCAATTTATTTAGTAAATACAATTTATTCTATAAATTTTACATTTTTCTCGTAAAATCAATAATTCACCCAATACAATAATTTTTCATAAAATTATTAAATTTAATAAAATCTACTCCAGATAATTAAGATGTTAAATTATCCACTCACTGTTTTAAGAGTAGAAACACTCCCATCCTCGGGTGCAGTCTCTTACCCGAATCAATTTGCTCACCACCTATCCATAATCCGTGACACAAAAATTCAATAAATTGTGTCAATTTATCATAAATTATTTCAGGCTCTACATGTATGAAATGCCCTACAAACTGTCCAAATAACTGTCTAAATACGGTATACAGCCTAATCGCCTACACACGTCCAAATCGGCTAAAATCTTCATTTTAATTCTGAATCAATTTCTTTCAATTTCTATACCTCAATTATACCCAAATTAACTTAGTGTCTGTGAATACGGTGCAAATTATCAATCTGAATCACAAATTACAAAATTACCCCTATTGGGTAAAAACTCATATTTTCGCACTGAAAATTCTCATTTAATTTCTATATCCATAATTCATTAAAATACACCTAAATATCATAAAATATCCTCAAAATCAGCAATCAATCTCTCTACATAAAATTCGGCCTAAGGTGGGTAAAATGGGAAATAATTATTTTTTTACCTAATTTTCATTCTACACATTACTACCTAATTAAAAACACTTAATTCCTCATCTTTCCAAGCCATTTTCTTTGAAATACAAACAATACCTCATTGATATTCAACCCACATAATTCGGCTAATGAAGAACCTTAGAGAAATTGAATATTTTTCTTGAAATTATGTTCACAATCATGCTTAACTATCATCACCCAATAACATAGTTCAAATTCAAGCAATTCCAACCTCAAATCATCATCCATACCCATTCGGTCTCAAGGAATTCAACATGATATCTCAATATTCAGCTATGGATATTAAGAACTAAAGCATGGGTAAGCTAGGTTTAGAGTAAAACTAAAGAAATCTTACCTTGCTTTTACTTGAATCTTGAAAAACCTTTGAATTTCCTTGATTGTTGGCTAGGTTTTCTTGTTTTTCTCCTTTGTTCTCTTTAATTTTCCTTTGAATCTGGTTTGTGCCAAATTTAGAGAGAGAATATGAGAGTTATAGGCTGATTTTATTAGTTTAATAATAAATTATAATGGGTTGCCACATGGCATAATGCCATTGGCCCATTTTTTTTACTTTTTGACTTTTTCTTCTTAATTTTCCACCTCAATTAATTCCATATTTATCCATTCCATTGTTAAGCAAAATCCCTTGGTCTTGACAAGTGCCGGGGTGAAAAATTTACCTATTTGCCCCCGAGACAAAAAATTACGATTTTACCTCTATACTCCAAAATGTATCGGAATTGCATTTTTTTCACTTTTCAACCTCAAATAACACTTCAATTGATCAATCTTAATCAAATGGGGCCAAAATCTTTTCTAAAAATTCTCGTTTTGTCCTTTAGTGGTAAAATTACCATTTTGCCCTTGTGTCCCAAAAATACTAAGACTCACAATTTTTCATTGCTAAAATTTATTTTATGTACCAATAATCATATTATATTTCATATAATTATTCTTGATCAATTGTGATCAAAATCTTTGTTAAAAATCTCCATTTTGTCCTTAAATTAAAAAATGATTGTTTTGTCCCTAATCGGTCAATTTTTTCGATTGACTCCAAATCGGACCTCAAACTTCGAATCACTGTTTTGAGTAATTCCTGGACTGTGAAATTCTCGATTTCACCCTTAAAATCCTTATTTAAACTCATTCGAGGCTTAATCGACTTAATGGTATCATTAGGGACAATATCGTCTTTTAACGATTTCTCGAACTTCCCAAATATGCAGACATTCTACTGAGTATGTAAATGATATCATAATTATTTTATAGATTAGGGTTTGACAACACTACCAGCCTTAAAATAAAATTTTTTCCTCAAAATTTCACTTATCTATCTCAAAGGAAAAGTGGGGGTATTGTCTTCCATTACTTCCATATATTCCATATTTACCTCACATTTATGAAATGTCAATCTTCTTAATCATATTAATCCATCTCATACCACTTAACCACACTATAGATCAATTTCCTCGATATTATCTCCTTGATTACTTCCCAAAATCTCTTATATCCATATATATGTATATGCCTTATAATCCCATTAATGCTGCAAAGATTTATCTTAATTTGATCATTGCATAATATTAAGAATAGGAGTTCATATAGTCTTCTGTCTATGATTTGTGCTGCAGTCACAAGTCATAAATAAGACTGTCACGATCCGGAACTTCCCTCGGGCCCAAGACAACCGCCACGACGTCCCAATTGACACTCATTATCCGGAATGCCAACTAGAACCCCGTAAGGCTTACGTACCAGTTTCTAGCCTTCCCTATGAGTAATTCTTTCCAAACATCCCCTTTTGAGGGTTTACCACTCATTTCTAGCTTAAATAAATCAAAATATAAAATCTGACTCACAGGGGTATTTTGGTCATTTTTCGACGAAAATATTAAAATCTAGTAAAAATATAGTTTATGCATCCAGAAAACATAATTTGAAATCGGATTTGAAATCGGAAGTCCGAAACCTTCTTTTTCAAAGGTTTAAAGTCATAATTTATTATTCAAAAATATTGATAAAAATATTCCATTTTCTTATAAAATAATTTTTATAGACACGCGTATAAGTAATTTTTATAGCGTGAAAGTAAAATAAATGTGTACATACATTAAGTTACAAAGTCATAATGTACAATAATAATTACAATGACCGGTGGGCCCATAACTATACAAATACGACAATGGTAGTACACCTACTATCTGTCGTGGGAAGACGATCTACGGTAGTGCTCGACAAAATCTGGTATCTACGAGCTACCACAGGCCTGAAATGTTTGGACAGGAGGTGGGTGAGATTTTGCAATCTCAATGAGTAAACAAACATTATCATAAACATCTAAAGGTAAGTAAAATGGAGGCAAATTTAAATAGTTATTTCAAACCATTTCATAAAGTTTCATTTTATTTCTTAAATCAAGAAATATTTATGATTTATCAAAACAATTGTTAAGGCTTATGACTTTTATTAAAATCATGGCTCAAGCCAAAACTAGTTCTCGGGGATACCTTGGCCGAGGCATCTAACCGAGTCCGCCAAGGTTGTCAAAACAGTTACACATTAAACACGTTTTAGTTTTTAAAACAAGTCGTTCCTTGGCGTTGGCCGAGATACGCATTCACGTGTGGGTTCTACGTGAAGTGAACTCTAACACTACCCCGGGAGTTACCCTCCTCGCCTCTACAACCGGAGTAACTATATAACCAGGTTTACTGTGCCCCTCTAATAGGCGGTCCACAGAAACCCGCCACTGCAGTGACTAAACCCACCAATTTAATAAAATTTCGATAGTATAACGTGACTAATATTTATTTACCCAGCCTGCATAGTAAAAATTCAGCTTACATTTATTCCTAAGGCATTTCAAACAAAGCCACATATATACACATACTCATAAGCCTATTGAATGGAAACATCATTTATAACAAAATTTACGGCCTCCAAACTACTCAATTTTTGACTAAAATCACATATTAACATTTAAATCTATTTATTTGCATACCGTAAAATTTTTCTTTTTAAAGTCATTTTTGCATAAAATTCACAATTAACATTTAAAAATAGACTTTAGATAGTTTACAATAATAATAGGTTTACTCACCGTTTGCACAAATTTAATACTTTTTAGGTGCCCCGATTACTGTTCGTCGGGCACAACTTCCTTGCCTTTACCAGAAGGCTCTCCTCCTATACACATTGTAAAAATTACACAATTCAACACATTTATGCTAAATCACTATATAATTGATATAAATCCTATATTAATGCATGGCATGAAATGCAACGGCCTCAAAACGGCTTAAACGCGGTACTAGCCTATTTTCGGTACTTTACCCGATAAATTGCTAACGTGCTCCATTTTTGCTCTAAATCGTCCCATTTTCTCTCCAACATTTTTAACCATCAACTACAAGCTTATAACCCTCTGGAATCACTAAATTCAGATCACTTTCTTCCTTGAAAAATTCAGTTAAAATGGGACATTCACCCGGTAAATTTTTAACTTTGTTATTCTAGCACAATTAATCATTTTTCATCATTTTCCCTTCAATTCATTTGAATAAAAATCAATTCATCACCATTGGACAGCATTGAAGGTTCAGCCTAGAGTGGGTATTGTGAAAATTCCTTGCTTTCGAGTCCAATTTAATTTCTAAACACTTCTAACTAACCAAAACTACCGATTTAGCTAAGAATCGAAACTTGAAAAATCCAAAATCTCTCCCCTCAAATTCGGTCCAGCACTTAGATCTATTCTGTGATCTCTCTCTTGAAGCATGGAAAATGAAAACAAAAGCGTGGGAAAGGTAGAAACCAAGCCAAAGTCGAAAAATCTTATCGTTAGACCTGAAAACGGGCGAAAACCGCGAATCTTCCGTCAAATTTCAAGCTTTTCTTTGGTTTTTCTCTTTTCTTCCTTTTTTTCTCTATTTCTCTCTTATTTCCTCCTTTGGGTCGTGCCCCTCATCAGCTGAAGCTTAAATGGGCCTATTTTGGATTAAAATATTATTATTTCATTAAAACTATGCCACGTGTCACTTTCCCGTGGGACCCGTTTTTAAAATTTCGTCTTTTAAACTTCAAATTTTCACCACATGAAATACCATGATTATTCATACCAAAAATGTATAAATCCTAAGATTTTGACAAGTTTTGAGTTTTGAAAATTACGATTTTACCCCTGGGACGCCAAAATTACCGTTTTGCCCTTATGTTCCGAAAACTGCCGGAATTGAAAATTTTCACTTCCTATCATTAAATTATACTCCAAATAGTCAATATTGATAAAAAATTTCACTCCATGGTCAATTTATTATCTCGGGTGGCAAAATGACAATTTTGCCCCTAGACATCAAAATTTTCGGTTTCATCCTAAATTAACCCTCGAACTCCAAAACATCATTTTAAGTCATTCCTGAACTGTGAAATATTAAATTTCATCTTAAAATTCTTATTTGAACTAGTTCGAGGTTAAATCAACTTAAGTGTACCATTTGGTACAATACCGGGTTTTAGCTATTCTTTGAGACTTTCCTAACATACAAACACACTATTCATTGCATGTATGTCATGACATGTACTTATAGGGTCGGGTTTTACAAAGACCCTATATTAACTTCAACAACTTCAATACTTTCATGATCAATTGTTTACCAGACAATTATTAACTTACTCCTCAAATCTTGAGAATCATCCTTTTTCCTCAATTATCTTTCATATCTCCACATTATTTCGTATCCTTCTCGTATTTTGACATTAATTTGTTACATAAGATTCAAATTCATTTGAACTTTACATACCTCAAGCATTTTTGAGTTCTAATTTCCACAATATAATAAGAAATTTCCATAACAACATTCTATATAAACTTATTTACTATATTATTTTTGAAATCCTTATTTACATTCTCAGTACTTAGTATTTACATCTCTTATTACTATCTTACACCTGTGTCTAACTTTTCACTCATTTTCTCCAAGTTAGACTTGTGCTTCATCTTCTGTTACAGTGAAAACTCTTGTCGAAGAACGAGTCTGGGGTCTAGAAGGCGGATATGCTGGAGTGTTACTCTCCACTCTGGATCGTATGGTCACACCTTGCCTCTACTGTGATCTAACCAAATCTCTCCCTTGCATATCCGTACGAACTAGTAGGGATGGAGCTGCTACAGTAGCCTGTTCTAATTGTGGGCAATTACTCTTAATATGACCCGACTGACCACAATGATAACACCGTGTGGGTCCCCTACACAGCCCAACATGATAATTCCCACATTCGCTACACCTATTAGGACCTCCATATCTCTTCATAGAAACAGTCATTTCAGCCTACTAAATCTCAGAGGTCTCTGTTGTGTCTTTGAAAACGAGGGTTGGGAAGATGTCACCAGATCAAAGGTAGTATCTCTGGAAATAGGTGAGTCTCTGCCCCTTTTTGGTAGCTGGCTAGAGGATACACTCGAATTCCTCCTTTTTGCAATTTTAGCCCGTATTTTCCTATTTTCATTCGTGAGCTTCTCGACCCTTAAAGCCATCTGTACTACCTCTTTCTGTGGCTCCTTACCAGTCACTGTTATTTGATCTCTAATATCATTTTGGAGCCCTTCTTCGAAATAATTGGCCTGATCTTGTTCAATCTTCACTAAGTCAGGCATATAAGACATCAACTCATTAAATTGAGCCTCGTATTCCTTTACCGTCAGACTTCTTTGCTTTAAACTAAAAAATTCTCTCTTTTTCTCTTTCTGATGGAAGTGAGTATAATACTGATCGTCAAATTTCTTTAGAAAGTCTGACCAGGTAGGAGGAATAGTGGAATGGGACTTCACCGAATTCCACTAAGTACAAGCTCTCTTTTCCAATAGTCGGGTAGCCACCATCAGCTTCATATCATCATCCACTCTCATGTCATAGAGTGTTTCCGAAACTTGATTGATCCAATCCTTGGCTACAGTGGCATCCAATTCACCCGTAAAAGACACGCAACCAAGTTGCCTTGCTTCCTTCAGTTTCTTAGGAATGGATACATCATGTAACGACTGAATTGAAGGAATAGCTGGTGGCACTACAGGTGGGACTTGACCAGCCTGAGCTTGACCGGCCATTGCTGTAAAGAAGGCTGCCAATGCTTGTGCCATCTCAGGAGGCATGGCAGGACTGCCAGTAAGTGGTTGAGGAACCTCTGCCTGCTCAGCAACAGGTGCTGCTCGATAAGTAGATGCAGCTGATATCTCTTATACTGCCTCTTACCGACGAGATTAGGAACGACCCCTTCCTCTACCGGCTGATCTAATTAGAGATGGGCGTTCACGTCTAGGTGGCATATTGATCTATACAAATAAATAACACAATCTTAGGCAACCTCAGGTTCTATATGCAAATGCATCCTATTGAATCTAACCTAACTTAACCTAACTCGGGCCACGCAGTGTCAGTGTAAATTTCTTAAAACATCTTTAAAATCAAAACTATGATCTTTTAAAACCAAAACCACGCTCTGATACCAATTGAATTGTCATGACCCGGAACTCCCATCGAGCCCGTGACAACTGCCGCGATGTCCCGACAGACATTCAATTCCCCGAATGCCTCTCAAGACCTCGCAAGGCTTTCATATCAGTTTTTCATCTCCCTTGTGAGCAACATTTAGTGAATTTTTTTTTAAATCCGATTAAAAATGTAACATACAAGTAAAATAAACATAATTTATAATTGAAAATAAATCTAAATGTCTAAAACATTGGTTCAAAGCGAAATTTTGAATATTTGAATATAATAAAATATTCAATTTTCTTATAAAATAATATTTATAGAAACATTTATAAATAATTTTTATAGCGTAAGAGTTAAATATATTTATACATACTAAAATGCAAATAACCAAAATATAAAATTACTTTTACAATGACACTTGGTCCCACAACTGACCAGGAAGGTATAAGTTCGTATACCTTTACTTTCTAAGAATGTAACTCGGAATTTATTTCTTGTTGTGATCGACTATCCACAATCTATCCTAAGCCTGAAATGTGAATTTGAAAAGGGGTAAGATTATAAAATACCAGTGAGTAAACAGATACTAGCTAAATTATCTAAAGTCGAGTAAAAGGAGACAAAAATTAAATTTATTCTTTTATTCCAATTCACTTCATCTTAACTCATTTTGACTGAGTAAAATAGCATTATTTTACTCGAATAATTACTATGGATTATGCTCGAATAAATTATATGGCTTATGAATTTCTCAAAATCTTAACTTGGCTCTTGTCAAAAATCATTCTCGGGGATACCCCTGTAGAGGCATCTGACCGAGACCGCCAAGACTATTCAGTGTCATATACACATGAATATATTTTTATATCTGAAAATCTTATCTAGCCATGCCTTGGCGTTGGCTGAGTCTCACTCTCACGTGGTGGTCCACGTGATGTGCACTCAAACTTTACCTCCGGAGGTGCCTCACACACAGCTCTCCGATCGAGGTAAGATAAGTCTGATTCTGCGCCCCCTTTCTTAGGCTAGCCCATAGAACTAGTGTCACTGCAGCGATTATTTTATCTACCACCTTATTTATAAAATCTTAACTAGCACGATATGACAATTTATCACAGTCTAGCCTCTTAAGGATGAAAACACAGTATATATAATTTTTGCATAAACTAGTCTAGCCATTCATGCTCATATAATGCTATAAGCCATATAATTTAAAACACAATTTATAACACAATTAAACCGTCTCTAATTACTCTGATTTCAAAACCAATTGTTCCATTTTTCAAATCAATTTCTAAGAATTCAATTTATTTAGTAAATCCAATTTATTTTATAAATTTTACATTTTTCTCATAAAATCAATAATTCACCCAATACAATTATTTTCATAAAATCATTAAATTTAATAAAATCTACTCCAGATAATTAAGACGATAAATTGTCCACTCACTGTTCTAGAAGTAGAGATACTCCTATCCTTCGTCCTCGGGTGCAGTCTCGTACCCGAATCAATTTGCTCACCACCTATCCATAATCCGTGACACAAAAATTCAACAAATTGTGTCAATTTATCATAAATTATTTCAGGCTCTACATGCATCGAATGCCCTGCAAACTGTCCAAATAACCGTCTAAATACGATATTCAGCCTAATCGCCTACACGCGTCCAAATCGGCTAAAATCTTCATTTTAATTCCAAATCAATTTCTTTCAATTTCTATACCTCAATTATACCCAAATTAACTTAATGTCTGTGAATACAGTGCAAATTATCAGTCCGAATCGTAAATTACAAAATTACCCCTATTGGGTAAAAACTTGTATTTTCGCACCAAAAATTCCCATTTAATTTCTATGTCCATAATTCATTAAAATACACCTAAATATCATAAAATATCCTCAAAATCAGCAATCAATCTCTCTCCATAAAATTCACCCTAAGGTGGATAAAATGGGAAATAATTATTTTCTTGCCTAATTTTCATTCTACACATTACTACCTAATTAAAAACACTTAATTCCTCATCTTTCCAAGCCATTTTCTTTGAAATACAAATAATACCTCATTGATATTCAACCCACATAATTCAGCTAATGAAGAACCTTAGAGAAATTGAATATTTTTCTTGAAATTTTGTTCATAATCATGCTTAACTATCATCACCCAATAGCATAGTTGAAATCCAAGCAATTCCAACCTCAAATCATCATCCATACCCATTCGGTCTCAAGGAATTCAACATGATATCTCAATATTCAGCCATGGATATTAAGAACTAAAGCATGGGTAAGCTAGGTTTAGAGTAAAACTAAAGAAATCTTACCTTGGTTTTGCTTGGATCTTGAAAAACCTTTGAATTTCCTTGATTGTTGGCTAGGTTTTCTTGTTTTTCTCCTTTGTTCTCTTTTATTTTCCTTTGAATCTGGTTTGTGCCGAATTTAGAGAGAGAATATGAGGGTTATAGGCTGATTTTATTAGTTTAAGAATAAATTATAATGGGTTGCCACATGGCATAATGCCATTGGCCCAATTTTTTAACTTTTTGACTTTTTCTTCTTAATTTTCCACCTCAATTAATTTCATATTTATCCATTCCATTGTTAAACAAAATCCCTTTGTCAAACCCTGCTCTATAAAGTAATTGCAAGCCATTCACATGCTCGATAGAATGTCTACATATTGAGGAAGTCCTGAGAAATCGTTAAAAGATGATATTGCCCCTAGAAGTACGGTTAAGTCGATTAAACCTCGAACAAGATTAAATCGAGATCTTAAAGATGAAATTGAGAATTTCATAGTGTAGGGATGACTCAAAATGGTAATTCGGAGTTTGAGGATTAATTTGGAGTTAATCAGGAAAATTGACCGATTAGGGGTAAAATGGTCATTTTGTAATTTGAGGACAAAATGAGAATTTTTTGAAATGATTTTCTTAGCCCCATTTGACATGTTTGAGTATGATATGAGTATTGAAGTACAATTGGAAGATTTAGCAGTGCAAAATATTAGTTTTCAGTATTTTTGGAGTATATGGGCAAAATGGTAATTTTGCCACTCGGAATCGAAAATTGAATTTTTTAAAAGATTTTGTTCAAATTTAATTATTTGGAGTGTGATATGAGTATGAGGAGTGAAAGTTATGCATTATGGTAAATTTTCAATTTTTGGGGTAAAAATGTAATTTTTGAAAAGTTTAGGGGCAAAAGTGTAATTTCGAAAAATTTGCTCCACCAAAACTTTGGAAAAATCTGGAAATTTCATCTAAGACTTGGATAAGTCAAGGGAAATGAATGGTGGAAAAAGAAAGTCAAAATGATGCCTATTGAATAAAAAAATTAATAAAAAATTAAAATGTGTTAAAATAAAATAATATTATTTTAATGGCTTAAAAAGGCATAAAAAAATCAGCCATCTTCCCCAAAATTCGGCTAAGGCCAGAAGAGAGAGAGAGAAAACAAAAATAAAACCCTAGCCAAGAAATTTAAAGGGGAAATTGGGGGAAATTCAAAAATCAAGTGGAAAAATGGTAACATTTCTTAAATTTGTCTTGTGCTTTACCTTTCCCATGCATTTCCCATCATTTTCCATGGTTGAATCATGTGATTTGAGGATGATTTCAATTCTGGTCATATGGGTTTAGAGAGAGAAAGTTGATGGAAATAATTGATTTTGAACTATGTTAGTGTTTAGTGTTAGTTTAGCATGTTTATGAGTAAAACAACCAGAAAAATATTCATTTTCTTCATGAATTTCTCTAGGCCAAATCTAGCCAATGGTATGTGAGGATGAGGTTGACTTTATTTTAAGAGAATTGGATGGAAAAAATGATGAATTATGAGGTCGGAAATTAAATGAGAATTTTCAATGCAAAAATTATAATTTTTACCCATTAGGGGTACAAACGTAATTTATAGTCCGGACTGATAATTGGACCAAATTCACAGTCATTGAGATATTGTGGATATAATTGGATAATTGAAATTGAAATGGATGGAATTGGAGTTGAATTAGGGATTTTAGGAATTTACTCCGTGTATAGGCAAGTTAGGTCGGACACCGCAATTAAGCGATTGTCCAGACATTTCGAACCCTATCTAGTGCATACGCATGGATAAGAGCCTGAAATAATTTATGATAAATTGACACGATTTATTGAATTTTGTTTCATGGATTATGGATAGGTGGTGAGTCAATTGTTTTGGGTAAGAGACTGCACTTGAGGGCGGAGGATAGGAGTATTTCTACTCCTAATATTGTGAGTAAACTTATTATCATTTAATTTATCTAAGGTAATTTTTATGAAATTTTATAAATTTTATGAAAAATGGATTTAAAAAGGATAAATTTCGTGTTTTATAAATAAATGTGTTTTTATAAAATGGTTTTATAAATTGTTTGAAATTAATTATGAATGTTATTTTTTTTAAATAGAGTACTTGGAGACTGTGGTTGTTAAGTATGAATTGTATTTTTAATTCAAATGGCTTATGATAGTGTGAGCATGCTTAGCTGGTTTATTGTTTTGAAATTACACAAATTGTGGTTTACCGTGCAAATTAGTTATTATAAAAAAATTACCTTGTTATGCTGTTAAACTATTTTATGATTATGGTGGGGCTGACCTACACTGCAGTGGCGAGTTTCCGTGGATCAGCCTATCAGAGGGGCACGGTAAACCCGACTGATTTATTTTACCTTTGTGGGAGAGGCGCGTAGGGTAACTCCTGTGAAGGGGTTTGAGTCCATTTCACGCTTTACCACCACATGAAAGTGAGATTCAGCCAACGCCAAGGGACGACTGTTTTATATGAATAAGTAGTTTTAACAGCCTTGGCGGATTCGAGTGGATGCTTTGATGACGATTAAGTATCCTCGAGGATGAGTTTTGGCATGAGCCAAATTTTATGAGAAACATTAGCCTTGAAAATCATTTTAATTGAATTATAATTGTTTTCATGGGATGGAATAAATTTCTAAGTTATGAAATGCATATTGGGATGGGATATTTTATTGTCTCCATTTACTCAGCTTTAAATACTTTAGATGGTATCTGTTTACTCATTGGGATTATAAAATCTCACATTTTCTTCCTATACATTTTTCAGGCTCAGGATAGTTTATAGATAGTCGAGTAGGACGAGAACTAAGCTCAGAACTGCATTATAGGAAGTAAGAGTTCACAGTCTTACATACTCTTGGTCAATTGGGGCCCACGTGTCATTATAGATCAAATCTTATATTTTGGTTATCTGTATTTCTATTCATACAATTTTACTTTACTTTCATGTACGGAAAATTATTTACGAATATTTTTATAAAAATTTATTTTATGAGAAAATACAATATTTTATATATTATTTTTGAATAGTACTAGTTGTCAGCAATTTGCTTTTAAATGAACGTTTTAGATATCAAAACCTATTTCTAAGTATAAAATATGTGTTTTCCACTTAATTATTACATTTTTAACCTGTCTCGAAATTTTTGACGAAAATGACGAAAATTCCCATGTGAGGCAGAAATTAAAATTTTATTGTTTTTGGACGAAAAAATGATCTGTATTGTTTTAAAACATGATTTTTGTAACGGTTAATCACAAGGGAGGTGAGAAACTGATACGAGAGCCTTGCGAGGTCTCAATAGGGTACTCGAGAGATGAGTGCCTATCGGGACATCGCGACGATTGTCACGGACTCGAGAGTGGTTCCGGGTCATGACACCCTTGGTCTTGACAAGTACCGGGGTGAAAAATTTACCGATTTGCCCCCGGGATGAAAAATTACGATTTTGCCCCTATACTCCGAAATGTACCAGAATTGCATTTTTTACACTTTTCAACCTCAAATAACACTTCAATTGATCAATCTTAATCAAATTGGGCCAAAATCTTTTCTAAAAATTCTCATTTTGTCCTTTAGTGGTAAAATTACCATTTACCCTTATGTCTCAAAAATACCGAGACTCACAATTTTTCACTGCTAAAATTCATTTTATGTACCAATAATCATATTATATTTCATATAATTATTCTTGATCAATTGTGAACAAAATCTTTGTTAAAAATCTCCATTTTATCCTTAAAGTGAAAAATGACCGTTTTGTCCCTAATCGGTCAATTTTTTCGATTGACTCCAAATCGGACTTTGATCTCCGAATCACTGTTTTGAGTAATCCCTAGACTATGAAATTCTTGATTTCACTCTTAAAATCCTTATTTAAACTCATTCGAGGGTTAATCGACTTAATGGTATCATTAAGGACAATATCGTCTTTTAACGATTTCTCTAACTTCCCAAATATGCAGACATTCTACTGAGAATGTAAATGATATCATAATTATTTTATAGATCAGGGTTTGACATTTAAGATGGCTATAAACAATTTATGGGAAATATTGGAGGGTTTGGATGCATTTATCCTTAAGGGGAGGAATTTTGGGTTTGTTAGGTATGAACGCTAGTTAAAGCTAGAACAACCACTTAGAATGAAGTGTGACTCTTGGATCATAAAGTACGGGGTAAATATTACTTGATTAAATCCCAAAAACTCACTATAGAGAAGGAAATCAGATCAAAACAAAGTTCTTTTCAATGAAAAAAAGGGGAAAATGTGTAGAGATCTGATAGAATCTAAGTGCCTTATTGAGCTTATAAAAGAGAGAGAGAATGGGGATCGAAATGAGAAGGATTTTTAAATGTTGGTGAAATGGTGTTCATGGATTGAGTGATCGTGGGTTCGATCTAGATTGGTTGAATAGCAAACTTGATGGGCAAACCTCTAATGCCAAATTATACTATTATTTATTTAATGAATGGGCTTAAAGAAGGCAAATGATGGAAAGGTTTGATTCAAGTCTTACAAAAGAAATAAAGAAGTTTTTTTAAGAGTACGGATGTGTAGACATCTATCCCTCCCAAATAAAATATATATTAACCAAAACAAATAAATAAAATAATTAAATAATAAATAATAAAATAAGAACAAAGAAAAAAAGAAAAAGACAAGAAATAAATTTGAAATAATATTAAAAAATAAAAAAGAGAGAAAACGGAGAAAAGATTGAGTCGATGCTCAGTCTTCTTCCCCGATTCATCATGATCGGGTATTGAATGCCCCTGCAAAGCATCGAGTTTTAAGGGAAAACAACCACTTCCGGCAGCCAGCCCCTCTCCTTTGCTAGAGCCTAGTGACAAGATTTAACTTGGATTGTCCAAAATTTTGGTCAATCCAGTTTTTAAAAGAGGCAACAAAACTAGAGAGAAAAAAAAGAAGGCATTCGGTAGCCAAAATCAGACCAAAAAAAAAAACAAAAAAAATCCTCCAGCAACCAAAAAACCCAATCTTTCAAAAACCAAAAAACGTGAAAACCACCAAAAATCCTAAGTTTCTAGCAGCCTGAACCACAATCCACAACCAAAAAATAAAAAAAATTTAAAATAATATGCAAAAAATAAAAGAAGCAACGATTTTTTTTAGAGTTTGTGGGTTTGGGTTTTATGGGAGATTTTGATTTTTAGTAAGGGATTTTGGCCTTGGGTAAACAACAAAATGCGAGCTTCCTTTTAGGGTTGGAGTCGTCGAAGTAAGAGAGGAAAAAGGGGGAGTTTAAGCTGCCGGTTAGAGAGAGAAGAAAAAGGGTTCGTTGGTGACAACAGACGCCAAGAGAGAGAGAAGAAAGGAGGCCGAGAGAAAGGGAGAAGCAAAGAGGAAGAAGAAGAAAGAAAGGAAAGGAAGAAAGAAAGAAGAAAAAGGAGAGGGAGAACAAAAAAGAGAGTTGTCGTTCCAAAGAAAAAAAAAGACTTTTTGGGCTTTCAACAGTGCATTAGCCTTGGTGGGCTAGGCCGGTTCAATTTGGGTCAATTTAACCCAAGAAGGTAAAAATCTATTCCTTTGGTAGACTTTGTTGTGATCTAGGCCATTTGTGTTGTTAATGCTTGGTATTTGGGTCTGACCTACTATGTCTAACTAAATTTATTTGCTTGATAATATATGTAGGGTTAATTTCATTTTATTGTAATGTTTTAAGATCTTAAGATAATGTTTTAGGATTAAAGAATTAGAATACAAAGAAGAACATGAAAATGGAAATGTTAATAGTAGGAAATAGTGAAAGTATTTTAAATATTTTGTCATAAAAAAAAAGATGAAATTTTTGGAATTTAGTTGAATAGGTATTTATGAAGATATGTGAAAATAGTAATATATATAAACAAAAAAATAAATGTTCGATTAAAATATAGTTGTAGCAATAGGTTTAGTTTAGTTAGAAAAATAAATACTAACGAGGAAAGAAGGAAATATTTCTAGTATAAATATATTTAGATATTTGTAAATATAATAAATAAAAATAAAATAAATGATACAAGTATAAAAGTTATAAAAAAATGAAATAATTATTTTGAGTGTACCGATGATGGGACATTCATCCGGAACGCGAGGAGTCGCAACTCCAAGTGAACTTCCCTAGATTAGGAATTTTGATTAGGATCCCACTAGTATGATGGGAGGGTCTTAATTCAAAATTTCCATGTTTCTAATAAAAAGACAAAAAAAATCTTAAATGTATTTAATCATCAACTAAACAAAATCTATAAATAAAATAAATAAGAAATCAATGATAATAATAAACTTAATGCAATAATAGGTATAGACACACATATATATATAATAGCAACAATGATAATAAAAAATAAAAACAATTAATCCAAAAATCATGACTATAGGGAGGTTTCATGAAATAAATAAATACCCACATACTAAAATATATGAAGAAATAGAAATAATAATAAAAGCAATAAATAAACGAGAATTTCATCTTATGAAAATAAACACAAAGAAAAATAATGAATAACAAATGAACGTTGAATTTATGAGTGCATTACGTATCATGCATGCATTGTTAAATGTCATGGCACATAGATCTATTTTGTATATGGGTATAAACCCCGATAATGGGACTTTCCGAGGAAGCTTGCGAAGGCGAGTTTCATTAGTAAACTCCTTAGGTGAAAAAGGTGCCTCCGAGCTCCACCAATATGATGGGAGGGTTCGGAGAAATACTTTTAATAAAAGGCTTTTACTCGTATTAGGATTTTGTATCCATGAAAACATTGTTTTTACTCGCAAACGATTATCCCGATGATGAGATTTACCCATTAAACTTGCGAATGTGAGTTTCTTAGGTATTTCTCTAGGTGAGAGAATACTCTTGGATCCCACCAGTATGATGGGCGAATTCGGAAAGTATGCTCAATAAAAGGTTTTCGTTTGGTAATATTTTGATTTTATGCCATACATTTCACGATTGCATCACATGTGCGTCAAACTCTTAAAATATTTTAACTTGATTGATAGAATAAGAGATAAATCAAACAAATAATAATAAAAGAAACACAATAATGAATTGGATGGATTAAGATAATAAATGATTAGATAGTACCATTCGTGGAACAGGAGTCACAGGGGTGCTAATCCTTTCCTGTGCGTAACTATACTCCCGAACCTAAACTTTGAAAAACACGTAGACTAGTTTATCATTCTCTCGACAGACCTAACGTTAATTTAGTACTTTGTTGAATAGAACAAATTTATTAGGTGGCCAATCACACCTAGATAAAAAAGATTGGTAACCACTCCCCAAGTTAATCACGTTTAGCGGTCGGGTTCTCAGACTCGCACGTTACGACAGGATGGTGTAAAGACCACTAAGTGAATCTATGGGGGAAATTAAGGCTACATTTTTTATGCCTATATTCATGAAACCTTTTGATGATCTAGTATTAAAAGGCAAAATAAAAAGGCAAAATAAGCTATTGGAAAAAATGTGAGTCAAAAGAACAAAACAAAAAGACGTAGAGCGTTGAACTCCATAGCTAGTGCCTTATAGTAAAATGATGATTTTATCAATAAAAACGTCGTGATAAGGAAGAAGGTGGAGGAAATTTAGGGCATGTATAAATAATTAAGCCTTATTGGTTTTTTATTTAATTAATTATTTCAAAATTTGATGTGTCTATGGGAGATGTATGATCCTTTATTGTAGAAAGGCATGTCTCTTTGATAATTAGAAAGATACATTTGTTCATTTCATGAATAGATGTGTTTGTATAATGAAGAGACATATTGGTGATGTTTCACTATCTATAAATATCGATCTCCTCATTTTTGAAAAGTACTTTTTTATCTCTTATATCTTGACTTCAGTTATTTTTCTAATCCCATTTTTCTCAAAAGTTCAAACAAAGCATTCTGTATTTCCAAAACTCTATTCTTTTTCATTCTAAAATTCCCTCAAGAGCAATTAACAGATTTACTAATTCATTGGATTTTCTATTTGAGTGCACATTAGAAGATCCTTTAATGGTTTATTATATCTTAAGAGTAAGATGTCATCAATGGTTATTTGCACCGAGATAGGGATCGAAATATACTCTTAAGTCAACATCTTCTATATCGTGTCTTAAACCGTTTTTCACATTCTAAACTCTTTCTTATTTCTTTTTGTTGTTAACTGTTGAGTCTTTGGTATTTCTTCATGCATTATTCTGTATATTTTTGAATAAAAAGTCCAACAATTTCAAAGTTGATCTATTTTTTGGATTTGAAAAAATGGTTTCAATTAAAGAATAAATTTCTACAAAGCAGAAGAAATTCTTTAGGCATAATTTCGTAGATGGTAGAATCAAATGAGTTATAGGTAAAAATTTTAGGACTTTATTATGTTATCTCCAATCTTGTTGTTTCTTCAAATGAAAATCTCGATCTTGTTGATCTCGCAAATAAAATCCTTGATTCTAACTTAACTAAGAACACAAGCACACAAACACAATTGATAAGGATTATCTTTTTCATGGTCATATTTTGTCTACTTTGTCTAATAATCTTTACGATATCTTCTACACTACAAAAATTATCATGAATTGTGGGAAACATTATAAAAGAAATATGATAAAGAGGATGAAAGTCTTGATAACTACATTATAGGAAAATATATTGATTTCAAAATGATTGATAATAAATCTATAGTGGAACGAGCACACTTTTTTCAAGTTCTTATTCATCAATTGAACCAAAAAAAAGATTGACATGTGTGAAAAATTTCACGTGGGTGCCTTCCTTGAAATACTTCCTCCAAAATAGAAATCGTTTGCTTTGTCCCTAAAACACAAGCATGAGACTTTGACTATAGACAGTTTAATTTTTCATAATCAAATTGAAGAAAAATAGAGAGAAGGATAAAATGTCCAATGAGTTTGAGGGCAAAGTAAACATTATAGAAGGGAAAAATTAAAATTAAAAAAAAATTCAAACTCGAAAAAAAAAATTTTCAAAAGATTATTTTTGTAAACAACCATTATTTAGTGTTAACAAGAAAAAGAAGATATGTTGCTTTATTTGTGGAAAACTGGGACACCTGCAAAAGTTTGTCAACATTGCAAAGGCCAGAAAACGTCTAAGACACTAGTCTCATAAGTCAATGTTGTGACTAGTGAGAATGACAAAAAGTATGTTTCATACATTCCTGTAGTCAAATTTGTGTGTGAATCTACTAATTGGTGGTTTGATACCGATGCTAATATCCATGTTTGTGCTGACCAATCCATATTTATAAAATATCAGGTCATTGATGGAAAATACATGAACATGGGTAATTCTACGATTGCATAAGTGAAAGGAGAAGGAAAGATAGATATATTATTGACTTTTGGGAATACCTTGTCTTTTTATAAAGTGCAAAATGTGCCTAACATTAGAAAGAATTTGAATAGCGATTTTCTTTTCTTTGGATATGGTTATAAATTATTGCTTGAATCCAATAAAGTTGTAATTTCTAGAAATAAGTCTTTTGTTTGTAAAAGATATGAATATGAGGGTTTCTTCAAGTTAAATGTATGGAATGTTTTTTTGTCATGGTAATGAAAGTAATAATAGTTTTTCTCTTCATAATGTTGTTCTTTCTTCTAATGTTTGGCATGGTCATTTAAGGCATATTAATAATATGTCTATTAAGAGAATGATAAATTTGGATCTTATTCATAAATCTGACATAAACATGTATGAAAAATGTGAAATTTTTTTATAATCTAAATTATATAGCAAGCCTTTTAAATTTATAGTTAAAAAATTTACAATTTTCGAGTGAATACATATCGATGTCTATGACATTCAAGTTTGCTCTAGGAATGGTAAGAGATACCTTATTACTTTCATAGATGATTTCTCTAAATATTGTTATGTCTTTCTAATTAAAATAAAAGATAAGGTTTTGGCTATGTTTATTACATATACAAATGAAGTTGAAAATCAGAAAGAAAAAAGAATCAAAATTCTTCATTCAAATAAGGGAGGAGAATATGTTTTAAAGTTTTCAAACTTTTGTAATGAGAATGGAATTATCTGTCAAGTATCCCCCCCTTACACACCCTAATCAAACAATGTGACAGAGAAAAAAAATCAAACTTTATTGGATATGGCAAATTGTATCCTCTCAAGTTCCAAACTCTAAAAAAGCTTATGGAATGAAGCACTCTTATTTGCATCTCACATTCTATATATGGTTGCTCATAAAAAATTAGACAAAACTCCGTATAAATTATAGAAAGGGAGGAAACCCAATTTAAATTATTTAAGAATGTGGAGGTGCTTGGAAAAAGTGAAAATTTCAAAAATCAAAAGGAAGAAACTAGGACCTAAAACTATTGATGGAGTTCATATGGGTTATTCCCAATATAGTGTCATCTACAAGATTTTTGTAATAAAATCCGAAATTACTGATATAAGTGTCAACACTGTCATAGAATTGAGAGATGTTGTATTTTTTTTAGGATATTTTACCCTTGAAAAATAAGGTGAATAAATCAATATCTTTCAATTGCACTCCAATTTCAATAAAGCAAGAGGAAAAAGATATGATCAATTAGAAAGGTCCTAGAAGAAGCAAAAGAGCAAGAGTAAAGAAAAATTTTGAAAACGATTCCATACCTATGTTGGGAGTAGAACGTCATCGATTGCTATTTGCACCAAGGTAGCAACGAAAATCTACTTTGAAGTCAGCGTTTTCCATAGTGGGCCTTGAATCAATTTTCACATTCAAAACTCTTTCTTATTTCTTTTTGTTGTTAACTGGTGAGTCTATTATTTCGTCGTGTGTTTTTCTTTATTTTTCCGAGTAAAAGTCCAACAAGCCTTTCCCCGATCAGTGATGAGCCATTAATTTTTTCTAATTTTATTTATAAGGAGTTTTTTTATATGGTCCATTGTGTAACTACAGTATCCATTTCATAAAATTTTAACATGTGAAACAATGATGAGTTTACAACATTCTCTATACATATGAACTTGTATCAATATTTTTGATAATGTCTCAGCTTATGGTCTCTTTTTCGTTGTGTGTTGCCCCTTGGTGTTATGTTGTTGCTCTAGAATGAAAATAAGAGGCCGGGCCTAAAATGATTTTTCAAATGATGATATTTTCTAGCTCACTTTCATAGGTTTTGAGCAAAGGAAATTGTGTTGTGAGTTATGTTGATTTATGGTGCTTGCATTGATCTTTGGAATGGAGATGTTGGAAATTCAAGGAATCCGAATACTTGAAATATTTGTTTTTTGCTGGTCTTATGCATGGTTGGGAGCTAGTTTTCGGATGCAACTCTTGGTTGTTTGGCTTTTTCTATTTTTCACTTTAACCAATAGGTGGATTCTATTGAGTTTGATTCCAAAGTAAGCTTTAGTTTGATGGACATGTTGTTCATAAGTTCTCTTTTTGAGATATTTTTATAATGATTCATAGCTTTTTTGTGAGCGAAATTTTTGTAATTGTATAGTAATTCTACCCATACTAGGTTTTGTATGTTACTAAAGTCTTTTATCAATCAAGTTAAAGACTTGTTATGGTATTGCCAGTAACGGAGGAATAAAATACATTTTTCAAAAAAGTTGATAATGAATCCTACTCATCCCTTAAGGCTCTGTTTAGTTGTTAATTTTCGTACTTGTTTTTTCTAATTGTTTGTTACTTGCTATTAAAGTGAAGTGAATTCTTAATTAATTAAAAATTAAAAGTTGACTAAAATAGTAAAATGTTATACCATTTCTAACATAACAAATCTTATACAAAAGTAATAACATGCATTTCATTCTCCAAATAACTTTAACATTTAAACTTTGGGTTTTTTAAAAAATTGGCATCTAACTCCTACTTAGTCTGCCTCAAGGATTTCAATATCTATGTTAACGACTAAATCACAACAAAACATGCATGTATACAGACATGTCATTTCAGTTGTCTAATTACCCTTGGTTATAGTCTTTTGCAAAGATGGAATGCGATGCATATCCAATCCCAATTAGCTCCATGAATCAACTTGCAATGCCACCAGGGCTGCCTGCAAAACTTTCGATGCCACAACTCTTTTTTTGGATGCAGTAAGCTCACATCACTCTTACTTCACAGCCTGGTCGGCTTTTTCCCGAACCTCCTTAAGGACTTGGCCAAAGGCGATGTGGTGTCTCTCTGTTTCTGAGGCTGATTGTGGCAACTACTTGGATTATTGAGTACATGTTGTTGTTGGCAAGGGATGTTAGAGTTTCAAGGAAGGAAATTGTCGTGGTTTTAAAAGAATAAATTATTTGGGTCTTACTGGAGAGGTGAATTTGGTTGAATTTGGGTTGTTAAGGCTTGGATGAATTGTAGAACGTTGGGGTCTTGAAGGGAAAAATTGGGATTTAGAGATTAGAATGGTGGCTTAGGTGCAGGAAGGCCGCTTAGGGTGGAATGGATAGTGATCGTGGAGGTAATCGCACATCTTTAAGGAAAAAAGGAAGTAAATGAGGCTTTATTTGAATTTTTCACATTTTCTTTTTGGTATAATGTTATTCTTATCTCGTTAAATTGATCCCTTGTAATTTTAGTATAATGATAATTGGGGAAAATTTTAAAAAACAAGCCAAATTTAATATATAACACTAGTGGGCTACTTGTGCCATCACTTAAGGTCGTTAATGTTTTTTTTTAAGAATGTGAGTAAAATATTCAGAGATTTTTTTTTTGAAATGCATTAACAAAGAGAAAATAATAAGTAAGAACCTTCATAAATGGGTGAAAGGAATGAAAAATATAAAAATGCATACATATGTTTTGCAAATCCGAAAACAACCTCGGAAAAAAAAAGAGAAGTTATTTGAAAAGACAAAAAAGGGGTGAAAATTCTAAAAAATTCCACCAGACTAAAATCTAAACCAATTCAAACTAATTTACAACCAAAACAAACAGTCTTGCATGCCTCCTAAAGGACAATTGGCCCAAATAGACAAGCAACCAGTGTCACACAACTCTCAAAGCACAATTAGCGCAGTCGACACACAAAGTAGCTGTTCGACGTTGCCCATCCCCAAAAGTCATGCCAAGAAAAAAGCCACAAACACCTACAATCCATACCTAACCAAGCATAGTCGGAAAGATAAACCCTATAGAAAGCCATTCTCAGAAACTAAAAGTCAAATCTTGAAGCCACATGTCAAAAGAAAAAGTATCTAAAAGCTATCGGGAGAGGAGATGAAGAAACCGAAGAAGAAAAAGAGACAACAATAGAATGGCCGAAGAAAAAACTCTCAATTAAGCCTAAACCTTCAAATGCCCAAAAGAAACCTAAGCCCAAGCAAGCAAGAGCCCACACACTTCATCAAATGAGATAAAAAGAAGGAAAATTTAAAAATGAACATGAAAAGCTTCTGATTTTTGAATGAAAGCAATAATATTATAAAAATAAAAATAATAAAGAATCTAAATAATAAAAGCTTAAATAAATAAAAAATCATGAAATTAAGATTGTATACTTGAAAACTATCTTAAACCTATAAAAATCAAGATTGTATAACAAAATAAAGCAAATTAATCCAAAAACCACATCAACATTAATCGAACACAAATCAATTAATTTCAACAAATTAATCCAAATCCGCATCAACTTATAAAATAGAAATTTATGTATAAAAAAATCGATAACAATGGGTAATCACCACGAAGATAAGAGAAGTTTTTTTCTTTACTTGTATGGCAATTTTTCTAAAAAAAATAAAAAAAGATAAATTTGTAAATGTAATTAGTAAAGAAAGAAAAACATTAAGAAAAAAAATAACAAAATATCAAAAGAGAGAAAACTTAATAAAGAATTCAAATCTCACAATAAGTAAAGGTGCAAGTAGATCATTGTTCACGATAGAAAAATATAATCATACACTTAATCAAATGAGATAAAAAGAAAGAAAATTTAAAAACTTACATGAAAGGCTTCTGATTTCAGTAAAGAAGCAATAATATTATAAAAATAAAAATAATAAAGTGACGGGTTGTTTGTTTTTCCATCTTTGTGATAGACTTCAAAGAGAAAAGAGGGAAGAGAAAGAAAGAGAATGAGCTAGGCAAGAAACACAGGAGCAGATGGAGAGAAGAAGAATAAATTATTTACATAGAAAAGTAACATTTTTCAAAAAGATAGACCAAGTCAAGTTACAAGGCTAATGTCGTCATTACCATTGCCATTGCCATTACAAGGCTAATACTCAACATGACAAAATGCAATCACCATTTGTGATCCAAAAATTTTTAATGCAAAGACTTGTCATTAGGCAGCTTCTGACCTTCACCATACTAGGAAAAATGCTACCACACCTTACTTAACCACATTTAGTTCAACTATAATTTAATATCTTCTAATATTTAGTTTTCAAAGAAAATTAGATGGTCTTGTTCAATTTCTAAGCAACATGGTTTAGAAATAAACTTGACGACAATAACTAAAATGTAGTAAGCAGCCATGTACAAGAAAACATGTCTAATCTTGATTTGTTTTAGTTGAAAAATATCAAATGATAGATATAAATAGAAATTTCTCCAAGAAAATCAAGTCAAAATATGATAAAACAGACAACCACACAAAATATAACATACAAATAACTATCTTAAAGGTCAAGACAAACTAAACTTGAGAAGAGAAGAAAAAAGCAAACAATACTTTGTGATTTATTACATTTGATGGGTTCTTCATTGTTTTCTACTCCTCAATACCATAACTCCAAAAGTTTATTAAACCATTGAGTAAGTGTCCTGAGACACTTTCCAGCATCCTTCCTCTTTTTCAATGTTGATTTCCAAATACATGTAGCTATCATCAAACTAATTGACTTGTCCATGTACCAGTATTTACCCAAAGGATAAGAAAATATGCATCAGTGTAGAAAATTTATTAGTGCTTATATTTTTGCTCCCAAATATGTTGTGTTTCTTGTACATGTAATGAAGACTATGAAAAATTAAAGATTACTGAGTAATTTTAAGCAAGGAAACTTACTAGTTGACATACTAGATGAATTGACATTGTAAACCACAATGTTGAATCCTTTATTAATGCATAAAGTTGTTTTTCTTTCTTCTATAACATATGAATTCTTGGAAATTCAATTCATTGTGTGACACCCTTACATAATTATGGAGCACTAGCCCTAATATTGTATTTGGTGTATAGCATAAATGTACCAATTATTTTGTATAACAAGAATTATTGCATTCTCCTATGTGATTCTCCTATTCAATTCATGTCATTCTTGCATTCTTCAAGATTCAGTATTTGACAAAAAAGATAAGAATTAAAATTAATTCCTGAAAGTACTGTAACCTTGTTTATTTCATTTAAGGACTTATCTGAAGACCTTTTAACTTTTAATAACTCCTTTCCGAGTTACAAGATTGTGCATCATGAAAGAATTTGTTTCCATACACTTGTCCTTGAAAATTCTATGTCTATATCGTATCATTTCATTGAAAGTATTGCATATTACTTGTTCAATAGAAATTTTGAAGATTTTAATCTTCATCTCAATTATGAATAGTACTAGAGATAATTTAAACCTTTAAAATTATTGAAAGAGAACAAAAAGGTAGAAGCCAGAAACGTATTTGTAAGAGACCTTATTATATCAAACAATTAGGTTGCTATCTCACCTTTAAAGACAATGATAATACAAGAGAGAAAAATACCACATACCTTTTGGTCGCAGTCTATTTTGAAACAACAAAGTAGGATGTATAATGGTTTTATCCTCCTAATCTAGGTCTTTCCTCCAAACCACATGTTTGAAAGAAGGTACAAAAGCATTTTGAGTGACTTCATCCTTTCATTGAATCTCTTCCCACCACTCTTGATATCCTTCAATGCTGATTTGATTCCCACTGTCGAAGTTGTGTGAAAGCTTTTTCAACTTGGAGCAGTTGAATACTGTGATTTGTCTCAAACATGGGAAGGGTAGGGCATCCCGACATATGCTTTTCAATTTTCGTAGATCGTGAAAATTAAGTTTTTCTAGCTTAGCAAACGGGCTAGGGTTCGGGATTCCAATTGCGTTTGTGACTTGATCACTTATTCTTTCTTCCATTCTTGAGCAAGATATTACAACAAGCTTCATTAGGTTTGGAATGAAAACAAGCCACATCGCATTCTTCAACTTGTTGCATCCGCCTAAGGAAACCTCGCTCGGTACATGAAAGCAAGGAGTAATATTATTGCTATTAGTTGGAAAGAATGGAGAGGTTTCTATCATTCTTCCTTTCCTAAATTCCTTCTCCATCTTCCTTATTACCATCTCTTCCATGCTTTCACATTTTCTAAAAACTAGGCTCTCCAAATGCTCCATATTTGCTAAACATGAAACATTAAATACCTTTGTCTCTGGAAAATCTAGGAGCAAAAGTTGCTCAGTGCGTCCTCGTAAGTTGTGAAAGCTTAGAAGGCTTTCTAAAGCAAAAACACTTTTTATTTCTATACGCAGCTCACCCAAATGGGCCAAGCATTTCAATTCTTTTAATAAATCTTCATTACCACCGTTCAAGACATTGTCTTCATCCATTTCATCTTCAAATGAACTTAATATATACATTCTGAATATTTGCGGCTTCGAAAATCTACAAATCAATTGTCTTGGGATTTTTCAGAGAAATATTGTCTCTACCAAGTTTAAACTTTTCAATTTTGACAACCTATTCAACTCAATTGGTAACTTTCTTATACTTGTAAATGATAGATCGAGATAATCTAGTGAAATTAGTGCTAAAAATCCCTTTGGCAACTCACAAATATGCATGTTAAATTACAAGTATAAAACTCTCAAATTTCGCATAAATTGGAAGAAACCATTACTAATCACTTTTAAATTGTTACAATTAAGAAATAAAGTTTGAAGATTAGGACATCTCGGTGTTCCTATTAGACCTTCAATTCCATTATATGCCAAAGACATTCTTAGACCTTCCCAATTTTCAAAGTCAAGTGTCTTATTCGATGCTACCCTTGCTTGTACAAAAAATTTCTTCTCAGGTGCTTCACACTCACATGCTATCCACAAAGCCATGTCACGAATCACATCATGCATCTTTACGTATTCTACAAAATATTCACTTCTTTCTAATAAACAAGCATCAACAAGAGAATTGATAATGTTGTACCCTTGCATTCGAGCGCCACTTACGTTACCAAATTCACCTAAAAATCCCTCACAAAACCAACAATCTATAAGCAGTTTAACACTAATGAAAAAATCTTCAAGATACAAACTACAGTACAAAAGGCAAGACCTTATCGTGTCAATAGGCATGCTATCATAACTAAATTTTAAAAGAGAGTACACCTGTTGATCCATTCTTGCCAATTTATGCAAAAAATTTTTCAAGACCTCAATTGCTGATTTAGAGTTAATTGGGAAAATTGACCGGTTATGGGCAAAATGGTCATTTTGCCATTTAAGGACAAAATGGGGATTTTTGGTAAAGATTTTGATCACATTTGAACAAGAATGATTATTTGGAGTATAATATTAGGTTTAGCAATGAAAGATTTTCAATTTTCGGTATTTTTGGAGTATAGGGGCAAAACGGTAATTTTACCTTATCAGGGGCAAAATAGTAATTTCCACCACTAAAACTTGTCAAAGACCAAGGATTTTGTTTATCATTAAAATGGATAAATATGAGAATAATTGTGGTGGAAAAGTTAATAGAAAAAGTCAAATAATTAAAATAATGGACCAATGGCTTTATGCCATGTGTCAAGCTTTAGTATTTTATTATTAAACCATAAAAATCAGCTTATAAACTTCATTTTCTCTCACTAAAGTCGACCTACATCAGAACTAAAGGGAAAGAAAAGAAAACAAAGGGGAAAAACAAAAACCTAGCCAAGGAATCAAGAGATTTCAAAGATTTTTCAAAGATCAAGCAACATAAAGGTAAAATTTCTTTAGTTTTGCTTGAAACCTAGCTTACCCATGCTTTATTTCTTATTTTCCATGGTTGAATATTGAGTTATCATGCTGAAATCATTAAGGCCGAATGGGTATGGAAGAGAAATTGATGTTGGATTAGCTTGATTTTGAACTATGTTGATGTTTAGAGATAGTTAAGCATGTTTATAAGCAAAACCACAAGAAACAAATTGATTCTCTTTAGTGTTCTTCATTGGCCGAACCTGGTATGTTGAGTATCAATGAGGGATTGTTTGAATTTCAAGAGATGTGGTTTAGAAAATGATGAATTAAGGTGAAAAGGTTAAGTAGGAAAAATTACGGTGCTAGTGCACCAAATGACAGAATTTTTCTATAAGGAAATGTGAGGGTTCTAATGCTAAATTTGGTATTATTTGAATGATGGCTGTCAAGGGTTTCTTCTCCAACCTTTTTTCAAACAATTCCCAAGCTTCATCTTTTCTTAAACACTTTACTTCAATTTTCTCCTGAGCTTCCATTTTTTCACATACCTTTAAGAAGTGAGTTGTAAAAATTAATTTAGAAACATTATCCTGATTCGGTATGGGTATTCCAACTTTGATCAAATCCACTTGCTCCCACACATCATCAATCAACAGAACAAACCTTTTTTTGCTCAAAATTCTAAAAATATCTATAGCTTTCTCATCATAACTTTTATTCTTCCACAACTCATTTGAAAGGCCAACCTTTTCACCAATTTTTTCTTGAACCTTTTCGATAGTGTGATCTTTAGACACCACCACCCAAATTACAACATCATAACTGGTTAGGTTATTGATTAACTTGTTGTTAATTTGGGTCAAGAGTGTTGTTTTACCAACTCCTCCCAAGCCATATAACCCAATAATGCCCACATCTTTTTCTTCAAGTAAGCGCCAGACATTAGCTAATGTTGATTCCAAATCCACCGTAGGCTCAGTAGGTCTTACATCCACTTGGGGTACAAGTTCATTCTCAACTACCCTTTCGAATGCTCCTTTTTCATTTAGATCCACTATTTCTTCAAGTTTTTTGACACTTGTTTACCAAACTTGTAGTTAGACTTATAGTTCTTGGAAAAGCAGCTAGCAAAGCATAATTTTTGAATTTCTTGAGGACCGTTTTGGATCAATTCCTCAACCTCAACTGCCACAGTCCGTACCCTTGAAAGGCAGAGTTGAACTTGGTTGAGTTGCTTCATACGTTGTTGCTCAGCAAGATCCACCCTATCTTTTAAGTCATCACTTCGTGCTTTCAGTTTCGCTAATTCCACACTAAGAGCTTGAAGATTATTTTCAAGTTTACATGTGTAACTTGCTTGTCCAACAATACAATCCCAACAATGAGAGACTGTATCTGCTATTGAGATTGAGATTGCGCACAAATTTCCGTTGATATTTGGTTGATGGACAAAGAAGAACGAATGAATTGTGGGTTTGAAGAGACTGCTTGTTTTGATGAATTTCTCATATGCAACGTTTTTGCGCTCTGTGTTGACTTAGACTTTACCAACCATTAGCATTAGGATTGTTTATTAACTAAACTGGTGATTGATTGGTACTAAAATAATTTAGATTAAGTTGTTAATGGATTCATTGCTTTCAATCAAGTGAAAGAATAATAATACACTATCTTCTAGGAATTTTCTTATATCTTCAATGCCATAATTTGGTTGATGGACTCTTTCTTACCTTACCTAATCATATAATTTATTATATTTAACCATTAAAATATTCCATCTATAACGTCATTACAAAATATTTAGACCAAGTGACAAGGTTAATAGAATTACCATTACCATAAAACTACACAACAGCTAGAAAGCAATTTACATTAAACTAGTCTTGGTAAGTGATCGAGTCCAATGACATAACATCAAGAAACAAAATTTCAGACCAAGGGCAGAATGTGTTGTGGAAGCCATTACCTTTTAACATGTGCTTACTTTATCCTTGTCCATGTAATTCACAGCATTCTGTTGTTTGTGTCGATGACAAGCTACCTATATGCAGAGCAATTAGTTCCACTTGTCAACAAGCAATATGAACTGAAGAAGATTTCAAATTTTAGAAAAGAGATAACAAAAAGCAGAAACAAACCATGTGTCATCCAAAGTCTAAAACATGACATGGCTCAATTGTTGGAGGCCAGCTTGAGAAAAAAGAAATAGTCTCATTGGATAGTTGGTACATTTTCATACTCATCTAAGCTTGAAGATTTCATCTTTTTATTTTTATTTTTTCCTTGTCATTATAAATAGAACATTTCATCTTTTTTTTTGTCATCCAATATTGGAGTGAAGTTGAAAATTTGTGTTGTGGAATTTGTTATTTTTTTTTATTTTGATGGTAAGTTAGTTTTTAATAAAATGTTGCCCTTTTGTTTCATTATAAATGCAACATTTATCTTTCTAATTTGGTGTTGTATAGGAATTATAGCTGTATCTAAACTTAGGTGTGGCAACTGTGGTTTATTGCGATAAATTTTCTAAAGGGCACATTATATGTGATGCTCCGATAGAACTGATCTTCTCTACGTCGCCGTTCACAGAGCCGGTTTTCACAGATCTGACTTCTCTCATCTTAGCTAACTCTACTTTCGAGCTGCTCACCCTCACAGCCGGTATCCCTTGCTCTGACTGCAACTTTAATCCTCAGATCTGATTTCCTTTGCGTCACCGTTCACAACGTCGGTCCTCACAGATCTGACTACCGTTTAAATCCTTTGCTCTGTCCTCATATTAGTTGCCGCTAACCTGCACCGCTGACCTACCCTATCACCCTCACCTCCCGTCGAACCCAGCCACTGGTTCTTCCGACCAGATCCCTAAACGAAGCAATCAAAGCACTATTGGGCACCAAACCCACCCATACAGAGACCCCAAAGATGCGAAACAGGGGTTCTTCATCCATACGGGAAGAGTGGTCCAAAAGGGGAACCACGACGCACATCGCAAACCTCTCTCTTCACATCACTGACCAATGGCTTAAAACTATATGCAATCATTATGGAAGAGTGGCTGAAGTCTCAATCCCTCTAAAGCAACCCAGCCACAATAGCAAATATGGGTTTGTCCATTTTTTCACAATGAAAGAGGCAAGGAGAACCATCCAAAGCCTCAGTGGCATTTGGTTTTTCAATCTCAGACTAGCTCTCAATTTTGCTAGAAAAAATACATCTCACAAACAACCCCAAAAACTAGCCAATCGACAATTCTAAAAAAGAAACTTCTAAACCAAAAATAGAGTCAATCATTTTCAAATCAAAGTCCAAAGTAGAATTCCCTAAATCCAAATCTGTCCAAATCAACCCCAATTCTTTCCAACCCACATAATTCGGATCAACCATAGTCTGAAACTAATCACCGCAACCCAAACGCCAGATCTTATCTTCAAGCTGTTGTGGGTTCTTTTCCTTTATTAGAAGGCTCTCCCCCTCCTCATCTGCCTATGGATCCTCTTAAACTGTGCAAGGGCCATGTGGAAAATGAAGTCCTTCACTGGCTCAATTGTTGTGTGGTTGGCAAATCAAGGAAGAGTCTCAAACCTGAAGCAATTTCAAAATTGATAAAGGAAAAAGGTAAGAATGGTTTTGCCGTCAAACAACTTGCGGGCTTTCAATTTTTGATTGCTTTTCCAAATATTGAATCCTTTGAGCTAGCTAAAACTAAAAAATGGGATTGGTTATTTGAATGGTTTGATGATATCAAGAGTGGTCTTCCAATTTTCCAACCAAAGAGAGGCGCTGCTGGCTTTCAGTTTATGGAATCCCTATCCATGCTTGGAGTAGGGCTGCCTTCCAAAATATCAGCAATTTATGAGGTTCCTTCATCTACCTTGGTGAGGAAACGACCACTTTTAATTCGTTTGAATGGGCCACGATGCTTATAACTACCAATTCATTTGAGAATGTTGGTGAATTCATCAATTTAGCTGTTAGAAACCAAATCTACTACCTTCATGTCCAAGAATTTGCTCCTGATTGCATAATGGACTATCCGGGCTAGTCATGTTGGCAACAGGATGACGACTTGAGTAGTTCATCATCTGTCTCCATTTTGCTTGAGGTTGTGCCAACTGTTGCACACGGTGGTATTAACCAAACCATTCCAGAATTTTCCATGCCGGAAAACAAAGTCCAGCCTTCTCCCCCAAACTCTCAACTTGGGCTAAGATAAAATGCTAGCCCAAACCTCCACCCATAACTTTCAGCACAACAAGCCACATCTTCTAGGCCCAATACCCACCAAAGTCCCAAGTCACCACACCCAATCCAAGATACCCTACCCACTCATCAACTTAATCATCAAAACTCTAGCACCAACGAGACCTCCTAATCTACTCCTTTGATTCAATCATAGGCTGTTAACCAAACAAGCCCACAAGCGGAACCTTTTAATCAAATTATTCTACTTCTTGAGCCACATTCTCCCATCTGCCCACTGGATACTTCTGACATTGAAAATTTGATCCCAAACTTAATCTGCCAAGAATTAGAATAGGAAGTCCAAGATACTTTCAACCTTGTGAAGAAAACGTTAAGGAAAGTCACTTTCCTTGAAGACATCTCAAGAGTCATCAGAAGGGCCATCAAAAGAGGTAGGAAGGGGGGTAGGAGATCGGGAAAAAAAGGGAAAGAGATGAGACATACTCGGCAATGACGTGTTGTTACTCACAACTCTGACAGTCTTTTTACCAACGCCTTTTTATCAGATGATGATTTCAGGAAAAAAAATTCCCTCATTTTGATTGAATCAGAAAAAACTTGGGATATTGTCAACAAATTGGTTTCTCCCCTCGATGCTCTGAATAGGATATCTTGAGATATTTGGAAAGAATGGAGGTTTTCCACTCTTAAGATTACGTTCAGCATTGGATTTCCACAAGATTCCTGATTCTTCTTCCTTTTATCACTTACTCTTCTCTTAAGTTTTTGGCACATTATACAAGAACTAACAATACCAGCCTTTTATGGTTTTGCAACTGCTTTTGTAATTTTACTTTTCTTTTTTGTGAGCTCTATTTCAACCCCTGGCAGTTTCTTCTTGTCTTCCTGTTGACTTGTCAAGATAAGTCTGTTATGTATTTACTCTCTTGGAACTCACGTGGGCTTGGTTGTGGACAAAAATTGAACATTTTATGAAAGCTAGTTCAGTCCAACAATGTTAATTTTCTTTTACTCTAGTAAATCAAGTTATCCGATATTTCAAGCAAGCTTATTGAAAGAATCTAGGGTAATGATGACATAGATTGGTCCTTTAGCCCAGCATTACGATCAGGAGGCATTCTTTCTTCTTGGCATTCTAAGTCCTTTTCTCAGTCATCAGTGATTATTAGAAGGAATTTTATAATTCACATTGGTGTATGGTTTCCTTTCAATCTCCACTGCGCTTTCATCAACATTTATGCCTCTTGCAACGAGGATGATAAGCGATCTTTATGGGAGGACTTACTCTCATTTAAAGCCCAACTTCCTATTGCATGGTGCATTGCTGGTGATTTCAACACAGTAAGATGCACTAAGGAAAGACAGGGCTGCATCACATTTGGGACAAGTACTGATGATTTTAATGATTTCATTAATTTATGTGAACTCACTGATTTACCTTTAATTGGTAAGAAATTCATGTGGTATGGCACGGATTCGAAACATAGTCAATTGGATCGTTTTCTACTTTTATCTAAATGGATGTTTTATTTTCACAACTTGTGTCAAAAAGGCCTCAAGCGCTCCCTTTTCGACCATTGCCCTATTCTTCTTTTCTCTGAATCTATGAATTGGGGCCCAAGGCCATTCCGATTCATTGACTGTTGGATCTTAGTGCCTGGTTTCAAAGATATGGTCCCCCAAAAATGGTCCTCTACTCCTGTCAATGGATCTTCTGGTTTTTGTTTGAAGGTCAAGCTGAATAGGCTCACAACTCATCTTAAGCATTGGAACAAGGTCTCTTTTGGTAATATTGATGACACTATTAATGAGCTAGAAAGCAAAGTGGAAGAATTTGATGTTATTTGCAACCTAAGGGATCTCACAGAAAATGAATGCATAGCCAAAAAAAAAAAGTCGTCCAGCAGCTATGGTCATATTCTAGGCAGCGAGAATCAATTTGGCTCCAAAAATCGAGAATTCAATGGTTAAAGGAAGGTGATAAAAATACACATTTTTTTCAATGCAAGGCCAAGGCTCATTCTCGTCGTAACTATATCGCTGGAATCACAATCAATGGTTCATGGATCTCTAATCCAGCAGAGGTACGACAGGCTACTTTTGAACATTTTCTAAACTTTTTTAATTGCAACTAATGGTCTTGTTTGGGTGTTGATGGTTTTCAATTCAAAAAGATCAGCGCTCATGATGCTCAAAACTTGAAGGCTCCAATTTCTATGGAGGAACTTAAATCTGCTATATGGAGTTGTGATGGCTCCAAAGCCCCTAAGCCTGATGGATTCAATCTTAACTTCTTCAAGCATTGCTGGTCTTTCATCAAATCTGAGTTGTTTGACTTCATTTTTGATTTCATGACTCGTGGCAAGCTCGACAAGGGTTTTAACTCATCATTCATTGCATTGATTCCCAAGACACCTAACCCAACTGCCTTTTCAGAGTATCGACCCATCAGCCTCATCAATTCCTTCTACAAAATCCTAGCCAAGCTGCTGGCCAATAGGCTCAAGACTATAATATCTAAAGTCATCAGTGATCATCAAAGCACATTCATACAGGGTTGCCAAATTACGGACAGCATAATGTTGGCTAACGAAGTCATCTATAGCATGAAGCACCATCTACACAACGAAAGAGGTATCATTCTCAAACTTGACTTTGAAAAAGCTTTTGATTCTGTTGATTGGAATTATCTGCTTCTTGTTATACGTGCTATGGGATTTGGTCATAGATGGTGCAATTGGATTTTTAAGTGTATCTCCACAGTCTGACTCTCTGTGTTAGTTAACGGATCAGCCACCCTCGAGTTCCCCACGAAGCGAGGGCTTTGCCAAGGTGATCCTCTTTCTCCATTTCTTTTTATCATAGCTATTGAAACTCTTCATTTATCTCTTGTGAAGGCTGAATCTCTTAGGCTTTTTCGAGGCATTTCAATCACATCCTCTGGCCTGCCCTTTCTCATTTGCAATTTGCAGACGACACTATAATTTTCGTGCATGTTGATACCCAATGAGCTCTTAATCTAAAATGAATCTTACATTGTTTCAAGTTAGCTTTCGGCTTTCACATTAATTTTCAAAAATCATCTGCTTTCCCGATTGGTATTTCGGACTCTTTGGGTAACGAGCTAGCAGCTCTTTTGCATTGCAAAGTTGGCTCTCTTCCTTTGTCTTACCTTGGTATTCCACTCGACGCCAATCCTAAAAGAACATCTACTTAGGATCCCATCATCAACAGATTCAAGCAAAAGCTTGCATTATGGCAAAGAAAGTATTTATCTCTCAAAGGCAGGGTCACACTTATTAATTCTGTTCTTAGTTCATTACCACTCTATTATCTATTAGTCTTTAAAGCACCCAAAGGCGTTCTTCGAAAATTAGAGCAGCTAAGGCGATCTTTTTTATGGGGTGGAAAATCTGATAAACGAAAGATCTCAAAAGTCAAATGGGCCATGGTATACAAGCCAAAACGATTTGGAGGGTTAGGAATCAACAACTTATCTTATAAAAACCTTGCTTTACTTGCCAAGTGGTGGTGGCGCTATGGGACGGACAAAAATGCATTATGGAAAATATTGATTATGGAAAAATATGGTGAAGGACAACCTCACTGGATACCCTCGACATCCAACACAGTAAGAATGCTTTCGATATAGAAGACTATTGTCCAACTTCCTTCTTCTAAAAGGATGTAAAATCAGGTTGGCTTTCATGCCTATCGTTGGATTGTAGGTAATGGTGATACTATCCTCTTCTAGTTTGACAAGTGGATGGAAAACATTCCTCTTATATCTAAATTCCCTAGACTTTTTTCTTTAGCTGTGAACAAAGACAAGAGAGTCCTTGTCGCCTATCATAATGGATTATGGTCAATCAACTTTAGACGCGAGTTGTATAGTTGGGAGAAAGAGGACTTGGAGCAAATTTTAAACTCTCTTTCCTCAATTTCGCTTGTGCCATTGAGAGATGATAAGCTGGTTTGGACGCATGATCCTAAAGGCTCTTTCTCAGTCAAAACTCTTTGCTCTCTCTTGGATCCCTTAAGTGACTCCATAATAGCTTGGTTTCACTCAATTTGGAAATTGGCCGTTCCCCCCAAGATCCAATGTTTCCTTTGGCTGGCGATCCTCAACTCTATCCCCACGAAAGTCTTTCTTTCTTCACGGAGGGTCTACTTCTCTTCCAATCAGCTTTGTTGTGTATGGTGTGGCCAATTTGAGGAGTGTTGTTCGTACATCCTTCTCACTTGCCCGTTCAGTTGGAGAGTTTGGGGACTCGTTCTTAAATGGTGGGGAATCTCTTAGTGTTCTCTGTGTTCTTTATCATTCTTCATGCAAGCTTGGGAAGGTTGCCCTTTTGGGGGAATAATCTATAAGAGATGGTTGATTGTTTGTGCTGCTTCACTATGGTCTCTTTGGCTAGCACGAAATGAGTCAATCTTTAACTCTAAGGTATGGGATGGATTCCAAATTTTCTTCCTCATCAAATTACGCTCAATGTTCTAGATACGAGCTTTTGAAAGTGTCGATGCTATTGATGATTTGGGATGGCGGAACGACCCACGTCTATCTTCGAAGAAGAAAGCACCACATCACTACTATATGGGCACTTCATGGTCTCCACCCCCCTCTGGCGAATTCAAATTTAATGTTGATGGCTTAGCCAAAGGCAAGCCAGGACTTGCTGGCTGCGGTGGCGTCCTTCGAGATTCGGATGGTCATGTTGTTGGCCTTTTCTTTTGCCCTATTGGCGTCCATGACTCCAACTTTGCAAAGCTTATGGCCATTTTAAAGGCTCTTAAACTCTTTGCTGTTACTCTTTACACATCATCCTCTTTAATCATTGAATCTGATTCACGTGTTGCTCTCTCGTGGGTTAACTCAGTTGAAAAACGACCATGGGACAAATGGAGTATTTTTAACGAATTTGACTCTCTCTGTGCTACGTTAGGTACAATTTCTTTTAAGCATATCTTCAGAGAAGGTAATGGTTTTGCTGATTCCTTGGCAAAGTACGGTGTTAATAATAACACATCATTTTCTGCTTAGTGGTGACCTCATTGATCTTGTTGATTCTTACCTCTTATGTTGTTTTTTCTCTTTGATTTCTGGATTACCACATATTGCCTTTCTCATCAATATTTGGCTGCTTTTTATTGTATTGTCTTTTACTTCATTTCGTAAGCAGGGCTTTCCTCAGGTCTTTTCTTTTGTCTTTGATCTTTTGTAACAAAGAGTACCCCTTATCTGTTACCTGCAGTTGCTGTACCTATGGCTGACAGGTCTTCTTTTGTATATCCTTATTAATTTTAATGAATGGCTTAGCAAAAAAAAAAAAAAGTGGTTTATTGCTGCAGACATTGATCATTGAAGTTTATCTCCTTTAGGAACAAGGATGAACTAATTTAGGTGCTGAATCCATATCTGGATTTCCCCATAAAAGCAAAGATCATTTCTATTCCATACCAAATCATTACATATATGTGACAGGTTTTGGCAAATCATTAATTTCTATTTATGGCGTTGTTGCAACGTCACAGGTGCCAAGCGGTTTTCTTGTATTAGACTTGATGCATATTCTTCAGTTCCAGACTTGTTTTAGATATCTAATTCTACAACAGGTGTCTATTCCCTTTCCATACCAAGTGTAAGGTATCAAGGTTTATGCTTGCAATTGCATGCCGTATGATCTTCTGTTTCTAGTAAATTGGTTGTGGAAATGGCTGCTATGTATTTTGCCAGTTGGTCAATAACAAGAAAAGAATGACTTGTACCAATCCCACACCAATTATATCTCCTTGTCAATTAAAAATGTGTTGACAGAAATTTTTTCAATGGATGCTTCATCAACTTGTCTGAGTTTTAAATTATGGAATTATCAAGTATTAATTGTTATATTTATTATTTAAGCATAGTTATCCAGTATCATTTTCACCCAAAAAACTTGAGCTAAACATGATTGATGTTTTGGAGACAAAGCTATCAACTTTGATATTCAACATAATTTTACCTTTGATATTTAACATAATGGGAGTCACGCAACTTGCATGTTATTTACCAAAACTGGTAATAAAATGAAAATCACACTATTTACATTATTGTTGTTTGTCACACTAACTCATTTCTTTCTTACTCATTTACTGTGAATCAATTGCCAGCTCATGCACAAAACATTTATTTCTATTATATATATAACTATCCTTCCTCTTGGTAATTTGATAGCAACTAGTTAAAGATCTTTTATTCATCCATTTACTTTATTTTTCACACCATGGCTTCCAATGCTGCTAATGAAGACGTTGAGCGCAAAGACTATGATTCCTTTTGCAACATTTGGGGTCGACAATACAAGTCTTTGAAGCATGTTATAAGTCACCAAGAGCAATCTCATGAGAAAAATCTTATCAAATTCAAATGTGACATTTGCAAGCGTGGTTTTCCAACCAAAGTAACAAGGAACGAGCATCGTGACAATGGTCACTAAGATTATATTTTAATATGCCCATCCATCTACTTTATTTATAAGATATTATATTGATATTTATAGTTTTAACTGTCATTTACTTGTTTTGAAGAATTTTAAATGGTATTTATAATTTTAATTGTCATTTAGTTGTTTTGAAGAACTTCAAGTGTTATTTTAGCATATTTTTATGTTCTTAATTTATGTAAAACTTACTGGTGGGAATCATGTTTTATTACATGGTATTTATAGTTCTTTTATAATATAATGCTATTTTCTACTTTATTATTTTAATTATGAAATCATATAAATAGAAATGTTTGTTCTATTTCATATATTTAAATCGCAGAAAAAGTCCATTAATATTTGCTTCCTATCAAGTTAGAGAACAGCTTAAAAAATAGATCAAGGGTGCCCATTTGTAGTGAACATTAACAGCCGGGCAAGCTATAATCTATGTTTTTATTGTTTTTTGATGCTAAATAATGGAAAAGTGCTGTTACTAGAGAGTAACGAAATAACAAAGGAAAAGCAAAATAAGTAATAGCACAGAATATCCACCCGGAGAGGCTGTTTTTATCCACTATTACCCCAAAGGGCATAAGCGTGCAAATGTGGGTCCACCATGAGAACATCATCACGATGGCTTCATATCTATTCACAACTTCAACTGTTGCTAAAGATAACACTGAGCCAAGAGCTTAACTGCTGAGCAAAGCATCATTATGTTTCCAATTAGCAAAACAAGTTGTTAATCTGCTAGTATTACTCTTTAATCAGCACAGAATTCACCGGCTTTTTGCAATTTATTCAAAACAAAAGCATTACACCCTTATATATAGTTTGGTGCAATTGATTATAATTTACAGGATTCCTAAAATTGAGAAAAAGTAGACATCATTTAATAGTAGCAAAGATATCATCTATATATTATCAATCAGCATGGTCTATCTACTAATCCTGTGATTCAGTGTAACCACGCATCCATTGCATGCCCAAGTAATCCACACAATTATGCTTTCCCTTCCCTTCGAATAGGTGCAAAAGCTAACACTTGATCGCAAATTCACCCCTCGACCTTCTTTTTAACTGTGATGAAATTGCTTATCAATCAGCAAGTCCCAACCCACCCAAACCCCTTAAAACTAATGTAGAGTCCTGTCACCCTAGAAGGGCTTTTTCCTAGCAGTGATTACTTCACAATTGTCAAACAGATGAAAATTAGTTCTACGTATCTTTCTAATCTGTTGAAAGTCCACATTAATTAGATTTAATACTCCCTGAATCAGCGACCCAAAATTACAAAACAGAAGAAAACAATTTGTCAGGAATTAAGCATAATTGAACAGATCACTATATTATGAAAAGTTAAAGATATAACTAAACAAATCGATAAAGAGGAAATTCCTCTTTATATTGTATATATACTATAACAAGGAATCACATAGGATAACCAATAGGAAACCAAATAATTTGAGCAGCCCGAAACAGGAATTGAGCATAATAGAACAGAATATTGAAATCAATACAATATGAAAAAGTTAAAAGCTATAAGTAAACAAATCAATAATGAGGAAATCCCTCTTTAAGTTGCATATATACTTAAAACAAGGAATCACATAGGGTAACTAATAGGAAAACGAATAATTTAAACAGCCAGACACAGTGTGCTATCCTATAATTTCGATTTTACAAAGTTTATTTGAAAAGATAGCAACCGAAAATGTCTAGTTACATATGGATAACATATGCACAAGACTATCCTTTCCTTATTCTTGAAAAAACACATTTATTGACCTTTTATGTCTATTGAAAATACAGCTCATACAATTTAAAAAATGGGGCCACTTAATTGAGGCATACCTTTTTACTTTTTCTGGTACAAGGAAGAGTATTATAGCTCAAATCTAAGATTCTACCAACCCCATCCCACCCTTACCGCTTGAGCCTTTTTCTGCCTACAACCTTTCGAGGTGCACACCCTAGGCACTCAAGGTGAGTGTCTCAATAAAGGTGCCTCAACTGAAGGGGTCAAAGGAGCCTTTACTAAATTTTGCTCCAACTTAGCGCTAATGCCTCAACTGTACTGGAAAACATTTTTCCCCGAAAAAGGTAAAAACAGGATTATGCTTTAATACAGCATTGATAGTAAACAATGTTATCTCAAATGCTCATGCTCTTCAAGTTACCAAATGCTCAAAAGAAGATATCGAAAGGATTCAAGGAGCATTTACTAGATTCTGCTGCAATTTAGCACTTAGGTAAATAACAACTTATTTCAACCAACTAAGCACAGCAGACTTACAGCAACATTTAGTAATCTAATAAAAGGAGACAAAGAAGAATTGACTTCATTTTCTTCTTCTTCTAAGTTGTTGACTTGTAAAAGAAGAGCATTCTTTGCAGAACCTATGCATAAAACAAAAGTCCATGAAATGCACCTCATATTACAGTGAGATTAAAAGAAAAACCCTCAATGTCCAGCCTCATGCAGATAACATTCAGGAAAAAAATAAGTACTCGAGAGAAATAAAAATGCAACTGATCCCTCAAACATGTACCACCTAAATTAAAAAGATAGGAAACTAAACTAGGAATCCAGTGCAAGTGTCAGATCTGAGTCTGTTACTTGTCCATTGTCTATGTAGATCAAAATTATTTGCAAGTGTCAATGCAAATATGTATCTCTCTCTCTCTCTCTCTCTCTCTCTCTCTCTAAGACTGCATGTGCAAGTGTTCGGGAAAAAAAAATAATGCAACTACGAAGTTGATAAAGCTTCTGCTCCTCCCTCTCCCCCTCCTCCCTCTCCTTCTCTCCCTCTATGCACAGTCATATCCACAGCTAAGCTTTTCTACAACGCCTGATTAAATTAAAATGCCAAAACTTACCCCCAATCAGTAAGTACTATACCAAAAAATCAGATCATTCTACATATTGTTGAAATCTTAATATCCTGCACGCATAGAGGTGTCAAAGAAAAAGTAGTGAGGAAATGCAAATATGAAGTAGATAAAGCTATAATATATAATGACACTCGAGTTTACAATTAGCTTTTTGGGTTGATTGTATTCTCTTATCAGGGAATAAAGCTTGCTTCCAAGATAAATAAAAGACACCAGGAAAAATTCCAAATTAAAAATGCGAGGAGAGAGAATATGTGATGCAATAAAAAGAGAAATAAATTGAACTTCTCCATTCACGGGAAACGAAAAAAACTGGAATACTCTGACAATGACCACTGATTCGAGGGGCTATCTACATCAACTTCCTTTCTAGGTGAAAGAAGAACAGAATCACTATGTCCTTGAAGGAAGAAATGCAAATATAGGTTGTTGGTCCAGAAATTGTCTCTAACATCCACGCTCAGACTTCTGCAGTATAAATGCTATAGAAATTTTTGTTGTTTGCACATCGAGATGAATAATATCAGCCTGCTACTTTTGGGATGCTACAAACCATGTCTTGTTATCTATCCCACATGGAACCCTTATAATACCATTTGCCAAAATTTCTTTTCTAATAACAATAAAAGAATTATTGGGCATGTTCCAAAACACCATACACTGGAGCCTGTGGAGAAAGAGTCATATGGAAGGATGAAAATCTGAAAACATGGAAATAATATTGATCATATCATTTCCTTTAGATGTTACTGATTACAAAGCAAGTGTTCCAACATTTATTATCCAGTTGATTATTATCTCCACTCAACAGCATTTCAAAAGAGTCAACATTACAAGAAGGTACTAGAGTTGGCAAAACAAAACCTATCCAACCATCACTTATATCAAACTTGACATGAAACCCATTGGAATGAATCTGAGGAGCATCTGTAACCTGCAAAATGCCCAAAAAAAAGGCCCAAAGAAACCAGTCATTGACAGAACACACCCAGGAAGTACCTTTCAATTGAGATTCTTGCAGCAAACAGTGCAGGAAATGGTATATTCAACCTTAATGCACGAAGAAAATCATTCTGTCCATGACCATTGACTAACAATCTAGTGACCATTTTTGGATTCTCAAGAATGGAATACCTGATGTTTTGGCAGTCAAGAAAATTCCATTCTACTTTTGGATATGAAAGAGAAAATGGACAAGCTTAATTAAAATTAGTATAATGTTTTCCAGTTCAAGGAAGCTAGCTGCTAAATATTAGCTTGAGCAAAAGGACAGGAGCCACAATATTTGTCTTGTTTAATTATCTAACCTCTTCCCCCAACTGTCACTCAGTGGACCATTTAAGTCTTATTCATACACTTTCACATATCTTCTACTCAAGACATGAAATCATGGTAACAGATGACATTGCTTGAACAGAGCAAATCATTGAGAGAGAATATAAATTAAAAATCTGAAATATATATAGATGAAACTTGTAACACCCCATAAAGGAGGGGCCCGACCATTGAAGAAGAAAAGAAAAGTGGCAGGCTGTGAGAGAGTGAAGAGAAAAAGACAAAGAAAAGTGATAGAAAAAGAAAGAGAAGAAATGATGGGGCCGGTTGAACAAAAGAAGAAAGAAGAAATAAAAGAAAAAGAAATTGATGGGACAAGACAAGGAGAGAAGAAAGAAAGTTGAAAGAGAAGAAAAGAGAAAAGGAGGAGTCGGCTGTGAGAGAGAGAGCAGGAAGGAAAAATCTAGAGAGTGACCGGCTAAAGGAGAAAAAAAAAAGAGAAAGAAGAAAAAATCGATACTGTCGGTTGGAAATGAGAGAGAAACCAGCTATGAGGGAGAGAAAAATTTAGCCATCGACCAAGAAAGAAAGGAAGAAAGGAAAGAAAAAGAGAGAAAGAATTTGGCTAGACCAAGGAGAGAAAAGAGAAAGAAAGAAAGGGAAAGATAAAGAGCTGGGTTACGGTGGCTGGCAGGGAAAAAAGAGAGAGAGAGAGAGAGAGACAGCATGATTTTTGGTGACAAAATTGGCTGGATAAAAAGGGAGAAAAATTAGAGTTCTTTGGGCTGACTTGGAGCTAACAACGATGGAAGTAGAGAGGGGACTTTAAGCCGCCGGTGATGTGAGGGAGAGAGAGAATGTGTGCTGTCCATGGGTGCTGGTTCGTGAAAAGGCCAGCTGGGACAAAGAGGAAGAGAAAGGGAAAGAAAAGAAAGGTGGATATTTGGGCTACCCAACGCAAATTGGTAAAAATTGCCTTACTCTATTTTTGGATTTGTTATGAAATTGGTTTATTTGGGGCTAGCTCATCTTGTTAAGCTAATTTTTGATATTTGGTGATATCAATTGAATTTAAATTGCTTTAATAAATAATTAAAAATTCTTTTATGATGTCTCGTAGGACTAAAGCAAAGAAGGAAATATAAAATTGATGAATAGTGCTTAAATGTAGTCAAGGAATCTTGAAATGGTTTATTGTGAGGAATTATTGTTGTCAGAGGAATTTATTTGCATAAGTTAGTTGAAAGAGTTAAGTTGAATGGTATATTAATTGGAAGAAATGAGGAGGAATAATGTGGATAGAAACTGGAAAATAATTGACTAGATTTGAAATTATTGTGGTTGTCGTAAATATAGCTAATATTGTAAAAATATAAGGTGGATTTGGGCGGAAGATATTAAGAAAGGTTGAAGTAGGAACGTGACATCATAAATAAGTTGCTAGGGTTATAATCTAAGGAATTACTTGAGCAATGGATATAAGTAATCTTAGTCAAAATGCATTAAGATGGGAGTTAATTGAATATGGATTGATAATAGGATGAGAAATAGAAGCGGGATTGATGCACTAAATATATTGAGTTTGGGTTGTTGCTAGGAAGTGCTAAAATGAAGATAATGCACTATAGTGGCGTGCTGAAGAAAGTGACGAGCGACCGACAAGTAGAAATAGCGATATAGTGTCCTGCTATTATGAAGTGAGTAGGGGGTATCGATTTTAAAATTTTCATATATCTATATATATATTCGCATGATTTATTGCATACGCACTACTGTGGAAAGCATACGTTGGTAGAATTTTAAAAAATTATGGATGTAAGTTATTTTAAAAATTATTTTGAATATATATATGTATGCCCTATATGTAAAGCGTTTTAAAATGGGAAACAAGCCTTTCAACCTGATTTGCCTTTTAAATTGTACCTTATAAATCTGTGTAATGTGCATACATGATTACGAGGTTTAATTACCCTTTGCTCGGTGATTTATGAGTCATGCATTAAACTTTGTTTTGTGAACATAACGATAAATTTTTATTACTTTTATATTGAATATTTGGAAATAAATTTGAAACGATAATTCAAGGATATAAATGATTTTTAAAATGATTTCGTAAATCGAGATATTCGAGAGTAGGTTGAATGTCACATCGGTTAAGTGTGACCCTCGTGCACGAGTGAGCTCTAGCTAGAGAACTTTTGGGTCACCGACCGGCAGATAAGTGTGGCGGGGGCCACGACCAGATATATATATATATATGTGTGGCTTGGCCACTTGTGATATGCGGTTGCGACCGCTTGATATCTCCGATGTCGGCCAACATCGTTGAGATTGCCATGGCATTATGTGGGAATCCGGTGGAAGCATTGCTCCCGGATGTTATTACGTGGTAGCAGGACCATGAGTTCTTATTTTATTTCCTACTCGAGAGTAAAATCTCTTTGGATTTTTGAACTTATATTTTCTGTGCATGGTGAAAGTTATAAAGTTTTTGACAGCTCCTTATTTATAAAATGATATGATTTTAACACCTTACGCATGAGGTGATTCGTGGATTTGAGTATAAGTATTCCAAAGTTTGACTTTTATGAAAGCTTTCCTGATTGAAAGAAGTTCATTTGAATAAATTATTCTAAATGATTTCTACATGTGAATTTTTATGCACACCAGATTTGATATATGCCTATGTATATATATATATATATATATATTTGTGGAGTGGTTATATCATAAAGTGAACTTTTGATATTTTCTTTATATATAAGGCACAAATATCCGTTTGAAAGAAATTGTTGTGTCATCCTGTATTTTTAATATTCAAATGATCAGCTATTTGCTTGTTTCCCATTTACGCCATACTCACTGAGCCGATGATCACTGAGTCTATGAGACTCACACCCCTCTTATTTTCCCTTTTGCAGACAGGGATCGGCCTAGCGCGTAATCATCGATATGCTCAGTTCTTTACGAATAGGTAAAGGCATCTCTTAGCCTCGTTCTGAGTCGCTCCGCTGTCTAGAGTTCAGTCACTTGGAATTTTTATATGCTACCAAAATTGTCAAGTCATAATTATACATTATTGAAAACTTCGTATTTTAAATTTAATTGCTATTACTAGAAATGGAATACCAATAGTGCACTATAGTTGTTATTAATTAGTTACATACATGTTAGTATATTTAATAAATATCTCGAGAATTTCATAAAGGCTTGTTCTGGACTTGGTGGGATCTCCCGGAGGTCTCGGACGCTGGTATCGACGGGGAAGGGGTCGTTACAAGTTTGGTATCAGAGCCTTATGTTTAGTCGAGTCCTAAGAATTCTTTTGTCAAACAGCGGAGTAGTGGGGTCAATGTAGAGTCTTGTTTATAGTCAGTGATTGCAGCACCGATTATAAGCAAGAGGTTGAGTAGACTCTTTATCTTAGAAAACTACCTTGTATAATCATAAGTGATGATTAAATAATGAGAATTGATTATCGATGTTCGGGTTTGAGATGTCACCCGAGACACGTGCTACTGTTGGAAAGATCTTAAAGCAAAATATTTTTAATAAAGGTTAATGAATAATATATCCCTCCGACTAAGGATAAAGGAAAGTTGAGTTGGACTAATAGGTCTGTAATAACTTAATTATTTGAAATTATAATTTGAGCCCCTGATTGTTAATGGGAAGAAAATTAGATGACTATAGATTGTATTTGAGGATACTATTAAGGAATAGTGCGATAATGGTAACAAGAGGCATACTTTGACCGGAATGAAAAGTGATAGTTGTGATTCACTCGAGATTTATAGCTATGAGTATTAAGAGAGGCGTAAACCAATACTTATGTGCATGAAAGCAATTGCATTGTGTTAATTAAGTTGCCCTGCTTAATATGAATGGTGCTGAACTTTCAAAATATTTTATATGCGGATATGTGTTAAATATATGTACATCAGCTTAGATGGAGCTAGTTTTGATTTCAATCAAGTGATTGCGAGACCCCAAGGTTTGATTTGAACTATTATGATTATAGTTATAAGTACATGAAATGGCTTAAGGGTAAACATCAATGGTTATCATAGTTGATGTGTGATCGTGAAGTAAAAGGTTAGCAAGTAAATATGCTCTAAGAATGACCTTAACATTTTGCTATGCCTAGTACGAAGCCAATAAGTTAAAGGACTAGTGCTAAATGGGGTAGCTTCAAGTTAAATGACTTAAGAAAAATTGATTATAGTCTAAATGCTTTGTGGAGTTCTAAATTTGAGCTTCATACATGAATCATTTTAAAAGATCAATTTAAGAGTGTAATTGGATTAGTATGCAAACTAAGGTGTAAATGATTAGTCTTAAATTTTATTTCTCCAAAGGTAAAGAACTTAGAAAATTTTGATTTTTGGATATGCTCTAAGAGGGAGCTTCTGCATCCTAAGTTTAAGACAACTTTGATCTTAAGATCGCGAAGGCAAGATGCAATAATTAAGTAATTTATTCACTTTTATAAATGTAATGTAATTGGTTAAGAATTGAAGAGTAAAGTCAAGATCTTGACGATAAGTGGTATACAATTTGAGATATACGTAACTAAGAGTACATTTAGAGATCATTGCTTAAACAAATTTATATTAAATGTTATGGTAAAGGTATATCAATGTTAGTATGGAAATATATCCAGGGATGATTTTGACATATCACCAAAGGTGAATTAAATATGTTGAAATTAATGTTCTGATAGTGTGCATATGATAGAAAGTTATTTATAAATGGTAGTTTTCATGATCATAAAATATATGAAGGTTATCAATATGTGAGCGTACATTTGAAGTTATAATTTACGAGTTTGGAGTACTCAAGATATGGTTGAAAGGAATTAGTATTAGTCAAAGTACATAAATATTTTAATTAATTCTTACGGGGTATGAATGTTGGTAGAATGAAGGCACCTAGTTCCCTGATACTGTGTGATCATAATTGATACAATTTATATTATTGGCAGTGCTGGTGAAAAGAGGAGGAAGAATAAACTATTAATTTTTGAAATAATGATGTGAGCATAAGAAGGTTGACTAAGACGAACAAATTTTATAATAATTTTAAGTTGAAATAGTTGAATTACATAAGTTGTAAGATCAGAAGGACAATAAGTTGTGAATATTAAAAGAATAGTGGAACATTAAAAATGATGAATAATTATGTGTGGCAATATGTAATTGAAAATTCATCGTACCAAATGGAAAAGGTGTATTTAAGTCAGACTTGTTTAGTTGATCACAAGTGCTAAGAGACAACATGAACTTAAAGGTATTGACTAGACCTTGAGCATATGATTGATGTAGTAGTCTTAAAGGTAAAAAAAAAAAAATTCTTGTGGAAGAATTTTTAGTAGTTGCACTGTCGTAACACCAACTGTTCGGTGTCACAGCGCTAGGAACACCTCATGTATCGGATGCATGAGCAAGGAGTGGAAGGTATGGAAAATGAACGTACAAGTTAAATTTAGGTCGTTGGACTTGGTATTGAACGTTACTATGGGAGATTTAAACGATTAAGAGGACGATACATGAATTGAAAGGTTTCTTTATTGCCTTATATCCCATGACATGTACGAAAAAGGAAGTTAGGTAGTTATTGTGATAAGCTACAATATGAAAAATCAAGAAGAATATTAAGTCAATTGAAGATGAATTTTAAAAGATAAAGGGATGATAATATCAACTGAGAAAATTGTGAATGAATGATTATGAGGTGGTCATAACGATATAACAAACTTATTGTATCGTTAAGGAGTTCTGTAATCTCATTATAAAATAATTAAAGAAAAAGAGACTAGTGATAAGACAAGGTTAATTATGTGGCGTATTAGAATCTACAAATATAAATTGAGGCATGAGTATAAGCGAATACTATTAAATCTTTTGGGGAATGAGTACATGCTTATAAGCCAAATTGTTCAAAGAATTAATGAACAAGTAAGTGACCAAGTAATTGGAAATGCACAAAAAGTTTTGAAGGATACACACCAAACCATATGTGCCAAAGACGATGGCTCATATTACTTTGGTGAATTTTATATGCCCATCGGTATAACGTGATAGTTGGAATCTATTACAAAACCTAATGATTAAGCCACAAGTTATGTAGTTATAAACTAAGAGATATAAGTATAAGGTGGATATTCATAAGGTAATACTCAAGAAGAATCTATTATGAATCTTATAAAAAGAAGCTTTGAATTATGTAGTTACAAGAAGAAATAAGCAAGTAGGAAGTGAATGCTTGCAATGACATTAAGAAATACTGAAGTATAATCTTGTTTCGCATTCTGCAATCGTGGGTACTAATCGAACGATGATTAACATTACTTCAGTATAATTCCCATGTCCAATAAGGAAATGTAGAACTTAAAATTTTCAAAGGGTTTAATGGCTAAACCATGGGTTACGTGGTCATGTGATGTAAGTTTGAAAATGGATATTGGCAATGATATTAAGAGGTATTTAAGTAGAATCTTATTTCAAGTTTTATAATTACCAGCACTGACTGCATAGATGCTAAAAGGAAAATAATGGGATATTGGTGTCAAGGAATAGTATGAAAGATGAGTGAAGCTAGCCCTGAAGATGAAATTGATTAACGAAAATCCCATAACGAGAAATTTAGAAATCGATTATGTGAAAGTTACATATGACTCAAAGGACTTGAGTCTTAAGCGACCAAGTAAGATCGAAATGGATAAAGACATACATGTTGGAAGTGTGAAGGTAAGTGAGAAAGGAAGATGACTTTTAGGAATTGTGCTATTGTATAAGAAACAATGATCAAGCAAAGATGAATTTTGACGGATTCATAAAAAGTAAAGCGTACACGTATATCGAATTATAATTAGATAGAAATGATATTTATCAAGTGAGATATGGATAATGACAGGGTGATGTAAGGATACGTGGTGTAATGAAATTTATACATATGATTGGAAATTGATTATAATATAATGTTCATGGATTAAATACGATTTTTGGAAACGAAATAGAAAGATAAACTAAAAATGTCAAAATTGAGAAAAGTAAAAAGGAAAATCGATTCGAATATAGTTGACAGGAGTCCCAACACACGGTGTTAAATGTTGATGTCTAAATAAATAAATATATATATATATATGTGTGGAGTTACACATGTAAGCGGTGGAAGTGAAGAATTATTTTTAGTAATTTGAGTTTTGAACACAATATGTTTGAGGAATTGCATAAATGGCACAATGGTAAGAGATACCACTAGAAAATTGAACTAAGTCGATATAAAGAGAATTCTAGAATAATAGGCAAGATGGAATGATATGATTGAGATGCAAGAATGAAAGAAGTGTTATTTCCTAACTATACTAAATTCTCTATGCGACAATAATGCGATGGATGAAGAATAGATGGTGAGAGTATTATGAGTTGAATATCGACGAATTAGGTTAGAAAGATGAGATTTAATTTTTTCAAGGATGGTCAAAAAAAAAAGTTTTAAAGAATTATACTTAAGGATAAAAATTAGCTAGTGAATTACCTTTCTATACAATTTGAACTATATTAAACTAAGAATAATATAGAAGTGTGAATCTTCGAATGTGTAATTAATGGAAAGATGGAGATGATTGGAGTTCAAGGCATACTTGGGATCACCATGATAATAGAAGACAATTGTGAAAAGTATCGTGGTTTTGAATTTCGAGATGATAAAAGATCTATGTAGTGTGTTTCAATTGAAACAAAAGTAAATGGGGTGGAAAAAAAATCCTTATGAAAAAGAAAGTGAAGTACGTTTGTAAAGTGATATTAGTAACCTAATGCTGATGTGAATTCGAGGACGAATTCTATTTAAGTGGGGCAGATTGTAACACCTCATAAAGGAGGGGCCCGACCATTGAAGAAGAAAAGAAAAGTGGTAACCAGTGAGAGAGTGAAGAGAAAAAGACAAAGAAAATTGATACAAAAAGAAAGAGAAGAAACGATGGGGCCGGTTGAACAAAAGAAGAAAGAAGAAATAAAAGAAAAAGAAATTGATGGGACAAGACAAGGAGAGAAGAAAGAAAGTTGAAAATGAAGAAAAGAGAAAAAGAAGAGTCGGCTGTGAGAGAGAGCAGGAAAGAAAAATCTGGTGAGTGGCCTGCCAAAGGAGAAAAAAAAAGAGAAAGAAGAAAAAACTAGTACTGTCGATTGGAAATGAGAAAGAAACCAGCTATGAAGGAGAGAAAAATTTAGCCATCAACCAAGAAAGAAAGGAAGAAAGGAAAAAAAAGAGAGAAAGAATTCGGCCAGACCAAGGAGAGAAAAGAGAAAGAAAGAAAGGGAAAGATAAAGAGCTGGATTATGGTGGCTGGCAAGAAAAGAGAGAGAGAGAGAGAGAGAGAGAGAGAGAGAGCTTGATATTTGGTGACAAAATTGGTTGAATAAACAAGGAGAAAAATTAGAGTTTTTTGGGCTGACTTGGAGCTAACAACGATGAAAGTAGAGAGGGGACTTTAAGCTACCGGTGATATGAGGGAGAGAGAGAATGTGTGTTGTCCATGGGTGCTGGTTTATGAGAAGGCCAGTTGCGACAAAGAGGAAAAGAAAGGGAAAGAAAAGAAAGGTGGATATTTGGGCTACCAAGCCCAAATTGGTAAAAATTACCTTACTCTATTTTTGGGTTTGTTATGAAATTGGTTTATTTGGGGCTAGCCCATCTTGTTCAGCTAATTTTTGATATTTGGTGATATGAATTGAATTTAAATTACTTTAATAAATAATTAAAAATTCTTTTATGATGTTTCGTAGGACTAAAGCAAAGAAGGAAATATAAAATTGATGAATAGTGCTTAAATGTAGTAAAGGAATTTTGAAATGGTTTATTGTGAGGAATTATTGTTGTCGGAGGAATGTATTTGCATAAGTTAGTTGAAAGAGTTAAGTTGAATGGTATATTAATTGGAAGAAATGAGGAGGAATAATGTGGATAGAAACTGGAAAATAATTGAGTAGATTTGAAATTATTGTGGTTGTCGTAAATATAGCTAATATTGTGGAAATATAAGGTGGATTTGGGCGAAAGATATTGAGAAAGGTTGAAGTAGGAACGTGACATCATAAATAAGTTACCAAGGTTATAATCTAAGGAATTACGTGAGCAATGGATATAAGTAATCTTAGTAAAAATGCATTAAGATGAGAGTTAATTGAATATGGATTGATAATAGGATGAGAAATAGAAGTGGTATTGATGCACTAAATATATTGAGTTTGGGTTGTTGCTAGGAAGTGCTAAAATAAAGATAGTGCACTATAGTGGCGTGCCGAAGAAAATGACGAGCGACCGGCAAGTAGAAATAGCGATATAGTGTCCCGCTATTGTGAAGTGAGTAGGGGGTGTTGATTTTAAAATTTTCATATATCTATATATATATTCGCATGATTTATTGCACACGCACTATTGTGGAAAGCATACGTTGGTAAAATTTTAGAAAATTATGGATGTAAGTTATTTTAGAAATTGTTTTGAATATATGTATGTATGCCCTATATGTAAAGCGTTTTAAAATGGGAAAGAAGCCTTTCAACCTGATTTGCCTTCTAAATTGTGCCTTATAAATCTGTGTAATGTGCATACATGATTATGAGGTTTAATTACCCTCTGCTCGGTGAATTATGAATCATGCATTAAACTTTGTTTTGTGAACATAACGATAAATATTTATTACTTTTATATTGAATCTTTGGAAATAAATTTGAAACTATAATTCAAGGATATAAATGATTTTTAAAACAGTTTCGTAAATCAAGATATTCGAGAATAGGTCGGATGTCACATCGGTTAAGTGTGACCCTCGTGCACGAGTGAGCTCTAGCTAGAGAACTTTTGAGTCGCCGACCGGTAGATAGGCGTGGTGGGGGCCACGGCCAGATGTACACCTGTGGCTTGGCCACTTGTGATATATGGTTGCGACCGCTTGATATCTCCGATGTCGGCCAACATCGTTAAGATTGCCATGGCATTATGTGGGAATCCGGTGGAAGCGTTGCTCCCGGATGCTATTACGTGGTAGTGGGACCACGAGTTCTTATTTTATTTCCTACTCGAGAATAAAGTCTCTTTGGATTTTTGAACTTATATTTTCCGTGAATGGTGAAAGTTATAAAGTTTTTGACAGCTCCCTATTTATATAATGATATGATTTAACACCTTACGCATGAGGTGATTCGTGGATTTGGGTATAAGTATTCCAAAGTTTGACTTTTACGGAAGCTTTCCTGATTGAAGGAAGTTCATTTGAATAAATTATTCTAAATGATTTCTACATGTGAATTTTTATGCACACTAGATTTGATATATGCCTATGTATATATATATATTTGTGGAGTGGTTATATCATAAATTGAACTTTTGATATTTTCTTTATATATAAGGCACAAATATCCGTTTGAAAGAAATTGTTGTGTCATCTTGTATTTTTAATATTTAAATGATCAGCTATTTGCTTGTTTCCCATCAACGCCCTACTCACTGAGCCAATGATCACTGAGTCTATGAAACTCACACCCCTCTTATTTTCCCTTTTGCAGACAGGGATCAGCCTAGCGCGTAATCATCGACATGCTCAGTTCCTTGCAAATAGGTAAAGGTATCTCTTAGCCTCGTTCTGAGTCGCTCCGCTGTCTAGAGTTCAGTCACTTGGAATTTTTACATGCTACCAAAATTGTCAAGTCATAATTATGCATTATTGAAAACTTCGTATTTTAAATTTAATTGTTATTACTAGAAATGGAATACCAATAGTGCACTATGGTTATTATTAATTAGTTACGTACATTTTAGTTTATTTAATAAATATCTCGAGAATTTCATAAAGGTTTGTTCGGGACTTGGAGGGATCTCCTGGAGGTCTCGGACGTCGGTAGTGACCGAGAAGAGGTCGTTACAAAACTGTTGCTTTCAGCATACTTGAAACACAGATTTAAAGCCAATGCCTTTTTTCCCTACATATCCGGCAGATACTTTTTTGGTTGAGCTTCCAAAATCATAAAGAGCTCTGATGTTCTGAGCAGAAAAGCCTTGTTCATTATTAGAAAGAATTATACCCGGCTCTTGAAGAATAGATGTTAGAGTTGGTTCCACAGTTTCAGAATAGACATTATCATTAGCATTTTCAACCGAAAGCAACATGAAGCTTTTTGTCTAACTCATCAACAAATATTGCCATGTCTAACTCAAACAACGTAGTAATTTTCCATACTCCCACAAAACATTGAATAAACGCATTTACCTAAACAATATAAAGCGTAGAAAGGAAGAAATTAGAAAAAAAAAAAGGGAGGGGGATTGAAGGAAATAATCATTATGTTTCAAACAATAATTTGGTCTCCAATTGTAGCGGGTTAGACATTTTCAATTTTGCCTGCTACATGTGAAAAGCTGTTTTCAATGTGGCTAGAGAGATATGCCCTGCCCATTCCCTTCTCCCCCAAAGGAAAACTATCGAACTTTTTGTCATCAAAGTTTATAATTCCATATAACTCCATATTTTTGCTTGAGAAACTTTCCAAGCCGTAACACTTTTTCTGGACGCAATAAGCTCGCGCCACGCCTGCTTAACAGCCTGGTCGGCTCTTTCTCGAACCTCTTTCGGGACTAGACTAGAGGCAGTGTGGTGTCTCTCTGTTTCCAAGGCTGACTGTGGCAGCTGCTTGGATTATTGAGTACTTGTTGTGGTTGGATTTGAGTTGTTAGGGCTAGAATGAATTGCAGAACGTTAGGGTCTTGGAGGGCAAAATTAGGACTTAGAGATTGGAATGGTGGCTTAGGTGGAGGATGGCCGCTCGGGGTGGAATGGATAGTGGTCGTGGAGGGAAAGAAGGAAGTAAGGGAGGCTTTATTTGAATTTTTCCCATTTTCTTTTTTTATTATGCTACCGAATAATTTATTTTTATTTTTTCTTTTAATCCTAGTACAATAGTATGATGATAATTGAGGAAATTTTAAAAGAAAAGCCAAATTTTATATATAAAATTAAAATATTACATGACTTCATACAACTTCAAATACCAAAACTAAAACAAATTTAAACTGACTTTAATTTAAAATCAACTGGTGGTAAAATCCAAGCATAAAGAGGTAGATTTTTATGTGAAGGTTTAAATTGGTAATGTTCTGCAAGAGTTTTATCTTTTATATTGAAAATGCCAACATCTCGAGGACCATATGGCTGATATGCATACATTTCGAACAAATCATCTATGAAATATATAGAATTAAGCTATTGTGCTTCAGGAAAATCCAAAATTGAGACTGCTAAGGTTCTGTTGTCTCCCACAAACACTACATCTCCATCTATGCTCTTCACCTCTTTTTGTTCTAACAATTCACCACTTTGATCATCCAAAATCAACTTGAAAATTTTGAAATTCTTAGTCAAATAATTACCATCCTCATCGAAATTCAAATATCTTTTTATAGAGAATAAATTTCCCTTGGATGACTCAACAAGATATGCTCGATATGAATAGTTACTTGAATTTAGGTACTTTTTGTCTGCCGACACGAGTATCTTCAACTTTGGTGGTTTCGAAGTGTCATCAAGACTATTAACATCAAAAGAAGCTATCATATTCCAATTTCCGATAGCATAAACCAAATTTCTATAAAAAATAAAATCAGTGAAAAGAGTGAAATCCTTATCCAGATATATCCAATCTCTTTGGCCAAGTTTGTAGAAAGCTAACCTGAAATACATGCCATGAATAACTACCACCACATAACTATTTAGATACGATATTGGGTTAACTGATAAGATAACTTTGTGAATGTCATATTGGTAGCTCGATGTCTTGACAACTTCAATTTTAGGAAGATCAATTGTGATCCCATCCTTAAAAAGGTTTAAGAGAGTTATAACCATATTCTCATCCACCAACGCCAACCAATCATAACAAGAACCACAAAATCTCGTACCATAAGATTTTGGTAATTCAACGTTGAAAATTTTTTCTTTGGCTTGTAGACTATATAATTTTCGACTTTTGTTGCTCTTTTTGTTTAGAATCACTAGCATGGGAATCAGATTAAGCGTTGAACACCTTCTTGAGTAAAGAAAATCATTAAAAACTGAATACCAAGTCTTGCAAACTGCACCAAATTGAACTAGCATACTAGAAGCTTTTAATTTGTCAAGAATCAAAAAGAAACAAAGTGTTGGAAGATTTTTCCAATCTGATTCAGCGTTCTCCATGTTTTATTAGATCAATAGTCTAAAAATATGAACTTTTTTATTATTGAAACAATATGAAAAGGTAAAATATTTTGAAAAATCGCAAAAGATATAGAAAAGAGAATTACCTGGCTTTCTGCGGGGTATGTTCTGCTCGTTTCTAAGTTATGCTTAAATTAGGAATATATTTTAAAGTGTTATAATATTGATTTGATTCCCACTGTCAAAGTTGAGCGGAAGCTTTCTTCAATTTTGGATAGTTGAATACTTTGACTTGTCTCAAACATGGGAAGGGTAAGGCATCCCAGTATATGCTCTTCAATTCTGGTAGTTCTCGTAAATCAAGCTTTTCTATCTTAGCAAATGGGCTTAGCTGTAGAATTCCAACCATAGTTGCAACTTCACTTATTATTCCTTCCATTTTTAAGCAAAACATTACACTAAGACATGTCAGATTTGGAGCCAAAATAAGCCATGCCATGTCTGTGACATCCCCTTTGGGGTCCACTCAAGATATTGTTCTATCTAGGTCTGGTCATAGCTCCAGTCTGCTGCAACTCAAATGGTGCAAGGCATTCCCTTCGGAGGAACCAAAAAGTCTAAGGTTCGAGTTCCGCGGGGATCGAACTCAAGGTCAAGGTTCTGAGGGCTGCTGCAGCAGACTGGAGCTATGACCCGACCCAGATATAACAATACCTTGAGTGGACCCCGAAGGGGATGTCACAATGTCCCTCAAGTTGATGCATTTGCTTATGGAAACCTACCTTAATGCGTGAAAGCAAGGACTAACAGTATTAATATTAGTTGGCAAGAGTAAGGAGGTTCCTTCTTCTTCCCCATTGCCATCTCTTCCAAGCTTGTACAACAGCTAATATTTAGGCACTTTAAATGCTCCATATTTGCTAAACATAAACCCTTCAATACAATTATATTCCTTAAATCTCAGAGGCATAAATTCTTAGTGCATCATTGTAACTTGTGCGAGCTCAAAAGGCTTCCTAGAGCAAAAACACTCTTTATTTCTATAATCAGCTCATCCAAATGTCGCAAGCATTTTAATTCATTTTTTAGACCTTCATTATCACCATTTAGGATAGTCTTCATCCATTTCATCTCCACAAGAATCTGACCTAGACATTAGGAATCTTTGCAACTTTGAAAATCTACATATCAACTATGGTGGGATTTTTCGAAAATAATATGTCTCAAACAAGTTCAAAAATTTTAGTCTTGACAACCTACTCAGCTCAATTGGTAACTCTTTTATTCTTGTATATGACAAATCGAGATACTCTAGTGAAATCAGTTCTGAAACTCCCTTTGGCAGCTCACAGAGATTTAAATTTAAAGACAAGACTAGAACTCTCAGATTGGGCATAAATTGAAAGAAATCATCACTAATCACCCTCAACTTATTAGTGTTGAGAGATAAAGTTTAAAGATTAGGACATATAGGTGTTCCTCTTATATCTTCAATTCCACTATATGCCAATGACATTCTTACACCTTTTCAATTTTCAACATCAAGTGCCTTAATTGATCTTACCCCTGCTTGTACCAAAAATTTCTTCTCAACTGCTTCACACTCTCGAGCTATCCATAAAGCCATATCATGGATTACATCATGCATCATTACAAATTTTGCATATTTACCTTTTTTCTAATAAACAAGCATTAAGAAGGGAATTGATAATGTTGTGCCCTTGCATTCGAGCTCTACTTATGTTGTCAAATTCACCCAAAAATCCCTCGCAAAACCAATAATCTATTAGCCCATTAGTGTCAATATCAAAATCTTCAGGATATAAATTACAGTAAAATAGGCAAGATCTCATCTTGTCATTAGGCAAGCTATCATAACTAAATTTTAAAAGAAAATACACATGTTGATCCATTCTTGCTAATTTATGCGGAAACTCTTCCAAGACCTCAATTGCATACTTCCAATTTTGGGGCATCTTCTTGCAAGCCATGGCTTGACCAATTGTGATCAGTGCGAGAGGTAGTCCTCCACATGTTGCAGCTACTTGTTTAGCCAACCCTCAAATATCTGGATGGCTGTTAAGGTTTTCTTCTCCGACCTTCTCTTCAAACAATTTCCAAGCTTCATATGTGCTCAAACACTATACTTTGATTTTCTCACGAGCTCCCATTTCTCCACATACCTCTAAATAGCAAGTTGTAAAAATTAATTTAGAACTATTAGCCTGATTCGGTATAGGTATTCCAACTTTGATCAAATCCACCCTCTCCCACACATCATCCAAGAGCAGAACAAACCTTTTTTTGCTCAAAATTCTGAAAATATTTGTAGCTTTCTCATCACAACTTTTATTCTTCCACAACTCATTTGAAAGGCCAACCTTTTTGTCAATTTTTTATTGAACCTTTCGGATTGTATGATCTTTAGACACCACCACCCAAAGCACAACATCATAACCGATCAGGTTATTGCTTAACTTGTTGTTAATTTGGGTCAAGAGTGTTGTTTTACCAACTCCCCCCAAGCCATACAACCCAATAATGCCCACATCTTTTTCTTCAAGTAAGCGCCAGACTTTAACCAAGGTTGGCTCCAAACCCACCGTGGGCTCAGTAGGTTTTAGATCTACTTGGGCTGCAAGTTTATTCTCAGCTACAATGTTAAAATCTCCTTGTTTCTGTGGATCAACTATTTCTGCAAGTTTTATAGTCACTTGTTTACCAAAGTTGTAGCTAAACTTACAATTCTTGGAAAAGCAGCCACCAAAACATAATTTCTGAATTTCTTGAGGACCATTTTCGATCAATTCCTCAGCTTCTGCTCCCACAGTCTGCACGTTTGAAAGCCAGAGTTGAACTTCGTTGATCCGCTCCATATGTTGTTGCTCGGCAAGATCTACCCTCCGCTTCACGTCATCCCTTAGCGCATTCAGTTTCGCCAATTCCTTCTTCAGAGCTTTAAGATTATCTTCAAGCTTACATGTGTAACTTGCTTGTCCAACAATGCAATCCCAGCAACGAGAGACTGTATCCTCTGTTGACAATGAGATGGAGCACAAATTTCCCATGATTTAGGGATCAAATATTTAATTGATGAACAAATTAAGAAGAATGAAAATGAATTGTGGGTTTGAGGAGGCTGCTTGTTTTGATAAATTCGGAGTGTTCGGCAGGAAGATGCAAACGCTTTTGTGCCAGTGTATTTTCATAGACTTTGTCGGCCGTTAGAATTAGGTTTGACTTACGCTGGTGGCTGGTCGGTACTAAAATAATCTAATGGAAGCAATATCGAGTGGAAGAAAAGGACAACCTTCCTATTGAAGGAATTCTTAGATCCACTTGGGGAGCAAGTTCATTCTCGGCCACCCTTCCAAAATCTCCTTGATTCTTTATATCAACTATTTCATCAAGTTTTATAGTCACTTGCTTACCAAAGCTGTAGCTAGACTTACAATTCTTGAAAAAGCAGCCACCAAAAAATAATTTCTGAATTTCTTGAGGACCATTTTCGATCAATACCTCAGCTTCTGCTACCACAGTCTGCACCCTCGAAAACCAGAGTTGAACTTGGTTGAGCCGCTTCATACGTTGTTTTGCCAGACCAACCCTCCAGTTTACGTCATCCCCTTTCGCTTGCAGTTGCTCTGATTCCCTTGTTCAAAACTCGAAGATTTTGTTTAAGCTTACATCTATAACTTGCTTGTCCAGCAATGCGATCCCAGCAACGATAGACTGTGTTGTCCGTTGAGATTGAGATTGAGCACAAATTTCCCATGATTTAGTGATCAAATATTTGGTTGAAGAACAAAGAAGGATGAAATGAATTGTGGGTTTGAGGAGACTGCTTGTTTTGATGAATTCCTGCGTGATCCACAGGACGATGAAACGCTTTTGCGCTAATGTAATGAATTTGTCTGCCGTAAGCATTAGGATTATTTATTAACTGCACTGGTAATTGGTTGGTAGTAAAATAATTTAGATTAAATTATTAGTGAACGGATTGCTTTCAATCTAGTGGAAGAAAAAGGACAACCTTTGAACAAGAATAATAATACTACTATTTTCCTGGAATTTTCTTGTGTATTCAATTCAATGTATGTGTTCATCATTTGGAAGTTTAGATCTTTCTTACCTTACAGTCACCTACCAAATCATAATGCAATGGCTATTTTTCCCCAAATATATATATATATATATAAATATATTTAGTATAAAAGCAAGAATTCCACTGAATCAGCCATTACCTTTTTACGCGTGCTTACTTTATCCTGCTCCTTGTGTAATTTTCCTAAATCAGCCTCCTAAACATTGCAGAGTGAGCTAACTCGAACTCTGGTGCATGAGAACCATCCTCCCAAGAAGTGAGCTAACTTGAACTCTGGGAGAGGGATAAAGCAAGGATGGATCAATCTTACAATAACATGATAATATACACTTCCAAAGCAGACAAATTACAATTCACAGCATTCTGTTGTTTCTCATGTTGACAACCTATGTGCGATTTGTGAATAGGCCAAATAGTAGGAAAAAAACCATACAGGTTGATGATAAAAGATTATCATCCTCTCTCATGGTTCGTTGGTGTGCATTTAAAATAGAGGATAGGATAACAAAGAGAATTCGTCATCTTTTTAGTGTTGGATGACTCAAATCTCTCAAAAAAGAAAGGATTATTTTAATCCATGACATTAAATGGTAAATGCTTTTACATTTTTTATTTTACCCCTTGAACTTATATCTAAAAATTGATTAAGCTAATGTAATATGACAAGTGCCATTGTTTGATTCACTAATTTAAAATAGGGGTGAGTAAAAGTCAATTAAAATAACTTAATCAAATTAACTGATAAAATTCAATTAATTTGAATCTGTTAATTTGATTAATTCAGTTATTTTACTTAAAGATGTCAATACTTAAGTCAATTATGTTAAGTCGATTCAGTTAAAAAAATTTGAAGTCGATTAACCAAATTAATCGACTTTGTATTTAATATTTTTTTAAAAAGATACTTTTGCATGTATGTAACTCACACAGTTTCTCCATATTCACATATAAACTAAGGGCTCAAATTGCATCAATTAACCAAAAATAATATACAAATAGCACATAATTAATCTCATTAGTATTTTATTTTTTGTTATTTTTAAAATTTATTTATTTATATATATATATATATATATAATTCATGTCAATATTCAACTTCCAAATGCTGCAATAAAAAATTAATTTATATAATAAATTTTTATGTAAACATTAATATAATTGATACAATCATATAAAACACCTATAGAAAATTAAACATAATGCAAAACATAATACAAAACTATATCAAAATATCTTTATTTACAAAATATGTGATTGTGATCTCACTTATTTATCTAAAAATGTTCAAAAATGTGAAATAGTTTTTTATTAATCAATTTATTTTATTTGAACAAATCACTTATGAAAATTACAAAGCACTTAATTGAGTAATTAATTAATCTAAGTCGCTTAAGTCCTAACACCTAACATCTAAGTGATAAATTAATCTATTTATATAACTTAGTAACATAATCTAATTATCCTAATTAATAAATTGATTACAGTAATTTCCATCACTCAAAAATTAAAATAAGTCCTTAAAACTTAAAATTTGTAATATAAATATAAATATAGAATAAACCTTCCCTCTTTAAAACTTAAAAATTAAAATAAGACCTAATGTCCTATAAAGCTATAAGCCTTGTCTAATTATCTAATTATCTAATTTCCATCACCACAAAATTTATTAGGTGAATACTAAAAGATAATTAAAAATTGAATTCTCATTCCGTCATATAGAAAAAAAATATAAATGTTTTAATCATATTCATACAAAAACTGTAAAGTCGATTAAATGGCCAAGTCAATTAAGTGCAAAATTTGATTTGTTTGGTTAACTTTCTACACAATGACGATTATGTCAGTTAATGAAATTTAGGAAAAATTCATGCATAACAATAACACCTACATCTTCAAAACAAAAAGAGCAAATCAATCCCTTTCGATATTGTACTTTCCATTTGTCATTTTCATTAGGAAGAGATCATCATCTCCCTTGGGAGTTAGGGTTTAGTCAAATTAACCTTGATTTAACATGTAATTGGTATAGATGTTTCAATAATATATATATATATATATATATACGAATTATGTGTCTGTTTGGGGTGACTTTTTTACAACTTATCTACTTTTTAAAAGCAAAAGTTAGATCAAATAAAATTTTTAAAAAACTCTTAAATAAAATAATTTTTTTTAAAAAAAATCAAATTTTTAATAAAAGAGTTTAAAAAAATTACAAAGAGGAGTTTTCTCTTTTTTCATTTTTTAAAAATAAACCAGTTTTTTCAAAAAATATATTCTCTCTCGATCAATCTCCCTCTCTTCTCTCTTTCTTTGCAAATCACCATTTTTCAACGTTAGATCACGATCTCTCTCTCCTCTACCTCTCCCTACAAAGATTATTAAAAAGAAGAAAAAAACACAAAAAAAAAAAATCTAATAACATAATGGCAAAATATAAAATTCTTTTGTTCTTATAAAGATCAAGAGAAAAAAAATCTAAAATTCAAAGTTGCATTACTATTTAAAGGTTTTCTTTCTTTTTCATAAAAAAAATCTAATACTATTATTACTATATAAGTTTGAGAGTTTTTCTATTTCTTTATGAATTTATTTGATTTTAACATCTGAAATTGTATATAAACTCGAAGTAGAATTATTTTGCTTTGATTGTATAAATGATTGTGGATGGTATGAATATTTTGGTGGCAATTTTAACTAAAATTAAAACGTAGATAATTTATTTTACGAAAAAACTTACTAATTAATTATAGCTTAATTTTAAAAGTTATTATAAAAACTATACAATTAATCTAGAAAAAAATTAAGCTAAACAGGTTTTATATATGGTGCAATTTAATTAGACAGATCGACTAACAACTCAAATTTTTCAAGAAACGTAACTTTCAGACCAAGGGCACAATGCAGTGTGGAAGCCATCACCTATCTCCTCGTGGAATTATCCTGGATCAGCCTCCTCAACATTGCAGGGTGAATGTCACGACCCGAAACCACCCTCGAGTCCGTGACAACCGCCGCGATGTCCCGATATGCACTCATCCCCCGAGTACCATATCGAAACCTCGCAAGGCTCTCGTACCAGTCTTTCTAGTTCCCTTGTGAGTTTCTATTTATTTATTCCATACTTTAAAACATTTCGTCCCTTTTCGGACCAAAACAGGGAAAAAGATGAAAATTACTACACAGGGGCGTTTCGGTCATTTTTCGTGGAAAATTTCACAATTTGGAAAAAAAATGTTACTTACGCATAAAGATTTCATAAATTGAAGTCGGAATTGAAATCGGATATCTAAAACGTGAAATTTAAGTAAAATTACATTTAATGGAATAAAATAATAATAATTCACAAAATAAAATATTTTCTTATAAAACAATTTTTATATAGATATCCGGATATAATTTTTACAGCGTAAAAACAAAATATATTATTACACATAGTAATACCGATAACTGAAGTATAAAATCTAATTCACAATGTTAAGTGGGCCCAAAATAGATAAATACAGTCTACGAAATGAACCTGGGCACAGAAGGTTATCTCTCTACACCTTCTCCTCAACAGAGTCCTCTATCTACAACTGTCTGTGAGCCTGAAATGGGGAAATTGAGGGGTGAGTTTTACAACCCAGTGAGTTAGATAAATACCATCTGCGACATCTAAAGTCGAGTAGATGGAGACAATATAAATAAAACACAATGCTATCATATAGTTAATAGCACCAATTTAATACAATTGTACAAATCAATATTATTTATCAAAGTCCAAGGCTTATGTTTTATTTATACAAAATCAGGCCTAAGCCAAATCTCATACTCGTGGACACTTGATCAGAGTGTCTAATCTAGTCCGCCAAGGCTATTAAAATTTTATAATTTTTCAAATACAGCCGATCCTTGGCGTTGGCTAAACTCACTTTCACGCGGTGGTTTAACGTGAAGTGAATCGTTTCATTACCTTGGGAGTTACCCTACTCGCCTCTACGACCGAGGTAACCGATCATAGGGTTTCCCGTGCTCCTCCTAAAGGCAGTCCACGGCAACCCTCACTGCAGTGTTTCATTACTCATAATCCACCAAATTTCATATATAAAAGTTCTCGAGTAACGTAGCATGGCAATTGTTCATTTCAATCCGGTCTATCAAGACCACCAATAATTCATAAATATTATTCATAAAAGCATTAAAATCATGCCATCATGCTACTATAATATCATAAGCCCCAAGTTCAATTTATTGCATAAATATCACAATTCAATAATTAGGTCTCCATATACTCAATGTAAATAAATCGATTTTTCGATTTAAAAATCATTTATGAAATTCAATTTATTTTAAAAGCACATAATCAGGTAAAATTACTTCAGATATTGGAAACGGTAAATTATCCACTCACAGGTTTCAGAAGTCCCGAATACCCCTAGTCTCGCTCGTCCGTAGCTACTTCCTTGCCTTTTTCGGACGATTCACCCCCTACGCGTTACGCGTGGCACGAATTTCAATAAATCAAATCAATTAATTATAATTGATTTCAGGCTCTATAATTTCTACATGAATGCATGAAATGCACCTTAAGCTGTTCGAATAACCGTTTAAACACGGTTTTCGACATAATTCGCCTACACGCGATTAAATTGCTAAAATCTTCATTTTAATTCCGAATCGATTTTTTTTCACTTTCTATACCTCAATTATATCTAATTGGACTTAATGTCCTTCAGTGTGATACAAAATTTCAGTCCCGGACTGAAATTACGAAAATACCCCTAGTGGGTAAAACTTTTGATTTTTGCTCTAAAAATTCCCACAATTTTTTCCAACTCCATAATTCATCATAATTCATATAAATACTATTGAATCTCATCACTTTCAGTAGCAAACTCACTCCTGGAAATTTCAGCATAATAGGTTTTAAATGGAAAAAATTCTATTTCTTGCTTATTTTTACCATTTTTCATTTCTACCTAACTAACAACAACTAATTAACCTAAAATCCAATCAAATCAAACTCAAAAATCCCTCCCTTAGGTTCAGCCAGCATAGGGTTCATTGTGCAAGCTCATGTTTAAAGCATGGAAAATAAAAAAGAACATATGGGTAGTGTAAATCAAGAAGAAATTTAAAGAAATTTTACCTTTTTCCTTGTGAATTGTTTGAATCTCTACACTTCCCCTTTGATTTCTACTTAGGGTTCTTAGTTCTTCTTCCTTTTTCTATTCTTGTTGCCTTAACCGAAATCTACAATGCCTTGGCTGATATTTTATGGCTTTTATTACTTAAATAATAAAATAATCCATTTTTACACATGTTTTGGTACTATTCAATATTTTATTATTATTTTTTTCTTTTCTTTTTGACTTTCTTTTTGCCAAATAAATCCAGACCTTATCCTCTTATTGTCCTGGAACTTCTAGAAATTTTCCAACACTTTTATAGTGTAATTTTGCAAAATTACACATTTGCCCCCGAAAAAGTGAAAAATTACATTTTTGCCCCAAAAATTGAAAAATTGCGACAAGGTATATTTTTCAGTCCTCAAACTCATACCATACTCCAAATTGTCAAATTTGATCTAAATTCTCTCGAAAAATTAAATTTGGCCTTCCGGTGGTAAAATTACGATTTTACCCTTGCACTGCAAAAATCACCGAAATTTCTTCTTTTTCCACTTTTCAACCTCAAATAACACTTCAATTGATTAATATGGTCAATCTAGATCAAATGGGCTCAAAAATATTTTTCAAAAATTCCAAATTTATCCTTTAATGGCAAAATTACTATTTTGCCCTTGTGTCCCAAAAATACCAAGAATTGCACTTTTTCACTGCTAAACTTCATTTTATATTCCAAACATCATTTTATATTCCATATAATCATTCTTGGTCATTAAAATCAAAATCTTTATCAAAAATTCCCATTTTGTCCTGAAATTGAAAAATGACCGTTTTGTCCCTAATCGGTCAATTTTCCCGATTAACTCCAAATTGAACCTCGAACTCCAAATTCTCATTTTAAACCAATCCATGGGTTTTGGTTTTCTCAAATTCATCCTCAATTCTCTGTTTAAACTGGTCCAAGACTTTATTAACTTAATCATACCCTTAGGGGCAATATTGTCATTTATCTTGTTTCTCGGGGCAATTCGATATACAAACATGCTATCCATTGCATGTGAATGACATATCACAGATAAATTAGGGTCAGGTGTTACAGTGAATCTTGGATAGTATTTACAATGAAAGTCTGTCAAAGAAGAAACATTGCAGGCTAAACTTGCGCCACGCTTGTTACATGGTGGCTTCAGAAACAGACACGTGGAGGTAAAGTAACACTTCATACGCCAGATTTTTCCTTTGTTTGCCGCGCGCGCCCCCCCACCCCCCCCCCCCCCCCCCTTTTTTTTTTGTAATTATGTTCTTCTTGGACTCAAATCCCTGGGCTTGTCACATGGATCAAGCTGGCTCAACCAGCTTTGCTCAAGCAAGGAATAGTTGGTTACTGGATAATTGATTTAGGTTTTGTACTGATTCAAAACTCTACAATGACAGGTTGTTTGCTTTCCCTCTCTTTTGTCTTAGACTTCAAAGAGAAAAAGAGGGAAGGGAAAGAGAGAGGAGGCGGCAAGGAACAGAAGGGTGGATGGGGAGTGGAAGAATAGACCTAGCAAATCGTGTTTCCGTGTCGTAAACGTGTCAGACACGATTAGACACAAAACACGTTAAGGATAAACACGAACACGACATATTTAATAAACGTGTTTTAAGTGTAAAACACGTACACAAACACGTTTAATAAACGTGTAACACGACACGACACGATTAACACGTTTAACACGATTAACACGTTTATTAAACGTGTTAATATATGACACGACACGATTAATAACATGTTTAACACGTTTAACACGATTAACATGTTTAAATAAAAATATTTACAATTAAATATAATTTTATTATTTAAATTCAAAATCTATAATTAAAAAAATAATTATAACAAAACAAAAATAATAATAACATCAAATATAATAAAAATTAATATAAAGAATATACATAAAATTTATTATCATATAATATGATAAAATACATAATTAACATCAAATCTTCAAATATTAATAATATTAAAAATCTTCAAATAAAATCTAAAGGTTAAAAATTAAAGTATTAATGTATAATTACATTAATATTTTTATAAAATTAAAAAAATTATTTAAAAAAATTATTTAAAATTATTTATATAAGGCTAAAATAGTCTTTAACTATCAATGTTTAATTAGTTAATAAACGTGTCATCTATACACATTTAAACACGGTAACACGTTTAAGTAAACATGTTTAAACGTGTTTTAAATGTGTCTGGCGTGTCTTATACGTTAAGACACGAAAATTTTCGTGTCTTAACGTGTCAGACACGATTATACACAAAACACGTTAAGGGTAAACCCATAACCTGTTTAACTCGTGTCTTCTTGTGTCATGTTAACGTGTCGTGTCCAAAATTACCAGGTCCATGGAAGAATCAGTCATTTACATGGAGAAGTAACTTTTTTCAAGAAGATAGACCGGGCCAACTTCCAAGGCTAATATCTTTGTCATTACTATAGAGATAGAGAACAACTAGAAATGCATCTACATTAAACCAGTGCTGATCAGTGATGGACTCCAATGCCATCGAGATGGTTTGATAAGGAACAAGCAAGAGACCAAATTCCAGACTGAGTATCATAGAAATAGGCAACAGCCATGTGACAATTTCAAAGGTGAATGGTTGACAGACAGCCGCATGCACCACAAAACAAACATTAGACAATTGAAGCTTCAACTGTTGGAAATAAAAATTATCAATGCAGGCTATTAAACTTCAGATGGAACTCAAGAAGAAGATAAAAAGGCAATTTGTTATCCCAAATATAGGAACTTTCATGTCATCATCCAGGAACCCAGACACTCACGAGTTCCATACAAGACAAAACATGATCACCATTTATTAGCCCAAAATTTCTAATGCAATGCTTGTGGTTATAGTCCACTTCTAACCTTCACCATACCAGAAATATCTCCACATATTTAGTTTTCAAACAAAAAATAGATGATCCTGTTAAATTTCTGAGCAACATGGTTTAGATGACAAACCTCATGACAAGAAGTCAAGAACTAAAATGCAGCAAGCAGCAATGTACAATAAAACAGGTCTAATCTTGTTTCATTTTAGTTGAGAACTATCAAATGATAGATACAGTAGAAATTTCGCCACAAATCAAGTATGGGATATGATGAAAACAAGACAAGCACACGAAACAGAACATACAAATTACAATCTCAGAGGTCCACGACAAACTAAAGTTGACAAGAGAAAAGAAAAAAACCAAACAATACTTTGTGGTTTATTACATTTGAGTTCTTCATTGTATTCTGCTCCTCAAGATCATAAATCCAGAAATTTATTAGACCATTGAATAAGTGCCTTGAGACACTAAATCCTCCCATTCTAGCTCTTTCAGCCTCCTTGCTCTCTTTCAATTTTGAGTTCCAAATACATGTAGCTATCGTCAAACTGATCATTGACTTGTCCATGAACCAGCCTCTGTCCAAAGAATAAGAGACACGCAAATTTGCAGAAAATTTATTAGTGCAGTGCTTCTATGGTTGTTCCGAAATATGTTGTGTTTGCTGTACATGTAATGAAGACTATGAAAAGTTAAAAATTACCAGGTCATTCCAACCAAGGAAATTTACTAGTTGCCATACTGGATGAATTGACATTGTAAACCATAATGTTGAAGCCTTTATCAATGCGGAAGGTTGTTTTTCTTTTGTTCTATAACATATGAATTCTTGGAGATTCAATTCATTTCTGAAACCCTTACATAATTATGGAACATTAGCCTCAATATTGTATTTGGTGTATATCATAAATGTACCAATTATTTGGTATAAAGAGTATTCTTTCATTCTCCTATGTCATTTATGTTAACCAGATCATGCAAAAGTCATTAATCCTTATTCCTAAACTTTTTTCCGAAGATGTTTGAGACTATGTTTGATTGTCCCATTGCTACTCAATCTTCAAAGATTTAGTATTTGACAGAAAAGAACAGAATCAAAAATAATTCTCTAAAAGTACTATAACCTTGTTTACAGCATTTAAGGACTTCTCTCAAGATCTCTTATCCTTTAATAACCCTTTTTCCAAGTTAGAATATTGAGCATCATGCAAGAATCTGTTCCCGGGTTCTTGTCCTTCAAAATTCTATTTCTAGACCACATCATTTCGTTGAAAATATTACATCATAGTTTGTTCAATAGAAATTTTGAAGATTTCAGTCTTCATATTGATTATGAATAGTGCTAGAGATAATTTAAACTTTTAAAATTAATAAAAAAAATAGAAACACTATTTGTACTTGTAAGAGGATTAAAATGATTGATGAATAAATAAATAAATACTACTAGGATAGGAATTTTAGAGACCTTATTATATCAAACAGTTAGCATTCTATCTCACCTTTGAAGACAATGATAATATAAGAGAGAAAAATACAGAAAAATTTACTTCTGAAATATCACACCCCTTTCCTTGCAGTCTTTACCAGAAGTAAAAATTAAGATTTCGAATGACTTCATCCTCCAAGTCTACCTCTTTCCACCGCTCTACACGTTTGAAAGAGGGTAAAAATGCATTTCGAGTGGCTTCATCCTTCCATTGGAGCTTTTCCCACCACTCTTGATATCCTTCAATGCTGATTTGATTTCTCTTTGCACTATCAAAGTTAAGCGGAAGGTTCTTCAGTTTTGAGCAGTTGAGTACTTTGATTTTTCTCAAACATTGGAAGGGTAGGGCATCCCAGAATATGCTCTTCAATTTCGGTAGATCTTGTAAATCAAGCTTTTCGAGCTTAGCAAATGGGCTTGGGTTCGGAATTCCAACCACATTCTTGACTTCATCACTTATTATTTCTTCCATTCTTGAGCAAAACACTACATAAAGGTACGTTAAATTTGGAGCAAGAATAAGCCACGTGATGTCTCTCAAGTTGTTGCAACTGCAGAGGGAAACTCTGCTCAGTGTGTGAAAGCAAGGAGCCTTCTCTATCTTTCTTATTACAATCTCTTCCATGCTTTCGGAAAATCTAATTATTAGGCTCTCTAAATGCTCCATATGTGTTAAAGATAAAATATCCAACACCTTTGTCTCCTTCAAATCCCGGAGGATTAGTCGTTTAGTGCATCTTCGTAAGTTGTCGAATCTCAAAAGGCTTTCTAGAGCGAAAACACTTCTTATTTCTATATTCAGCTCATTTAAATGTTGCAAGCATTTCAATTCCTCCATTAGACCTCCATGATCACCATTCAGGACATTATCTTCATCCATTTGATCTTCATAAAAATCAAATAATGCAGATATTCTGAATATTTGGAGCTTTGAAAATCCACATATCAATTGTCGTGGGATTTTTTAGAGCTCTAATGTCTCGTACAAATTCAAAACTTTCAGTTTTGACAATCTATTCAACTCAATTGGCAACTCTCTTATTCTTGTATATGATAGATTGAGGCACTCTAGTGAGACCAGGTTTGAAATTCCCTTTGGCAACTCAAGGAGATAAAAGTTGAAAAACAAGTTTAGAACTCTCAAATTGAGCATAAATTGGAAGAAACCATCACTGATCACCTCTAAATTGTTATTTTCAAGAAATAAAGTTTGAAGATTAGGACACCTAGGTGTTCCTCTTAGATCTTTAATACCACTCTTCGCCAATGGCATTCTTATACCTTCCCAATTTTCAACATCATGTGCCATATTTAATTGCACCCCTGCTCGTACCAGAAATTTCTTCTCAGGTGCTTCACACTCACGTGCTATCCACAAAGTCATGTCATGGACCACATCATGCATCTTTATATATATTGCATCTTCACATCTTTCTAATAAACAAGCATTACAAAGAAAATCGATAATGTTATACCCTTGCATTCAAGCTCTACTTATATTGTTAAATTCATTCAAAAATCCCTCACAAAACTAATAATCTGTTAGCCAAATTACGCTAAATTCATAATCTTCAGGATATAAACTACAATACAAAAGGCAAGACCTCATCGTGTCATTAGGCAAGTTATCATAACTAAATTTTAAAAGAGAATACACATGTTCATCCATTCTTGCTATTTTATGGGGAAGCTCTTTCAATACCTCAATTGCATACGTCTAATCTTGGGGCATCCTCTTGCAAGCCATGGCTCGACCAATTGTAATCAGTGCAAGTGGTAGTCCTCTACACTTTGCAACTACTTGTTTAGCTAACTCTCGAATATCTAGATGGCTGACAAGAGTTTCTTCTCCAACCTTCTCTTCAAACAATTTCCAAGCTTCATCTTTGCTTAAACACTCTATTTTGATTTTTTTCACGAGTTCTCATTTGTGACATCCCCTTAGGGGGCAACACATCCAAGGTATTGTTCTATCCGGGTCCCCATCACTTGGCTACCACCATCACGCCACGGCCCTGCAGGGCCTCACCCAGTTTCGATCCCAAGACTTTTTGTTTCCCCCGAAGGGAACGCCTTTCACCATTTGAATGGTGAAAGGCATTCCCTTCGGGGGAAACAAAAGGTCTTGGGTTTGAAACTGGGTGAGGCCCTGCAGGGCCGTGGCGTGATGGTGGTAGCCAAGTGATGGGGACTCGGATAGAACAATACCTTGGATGTGTTGCCCCCTAAGGGGATGTCACACCATTTCCCCACATACTTGTAAGGAGCGAGTTGTAAAAATTAATTTAGAACCATTATCTTGATTTGGCACAGGTATTTCAACTTTGATCAATTCCACCCGTTCCCACACATCATCCAACAACAGAACAAACTTTTGTTTACTCAAAACTCTGAAAATATCTATAGCTTTCTCATCACAACTTTTATTCTTCCATAGCTCATTTGAAAGGCCAACCTTTTCACCAATTTTTTCTTGAACCCTTTCGATAGAGTGATCTTTAGACACCACCACTCAGATTACAACAACATAACCCATCAGGTCATTGCTTAACTTGTTGTTAATTAGGGTCAAGAGTGTTGTTTTACCAACTCCTCCCAAGCCATGTAACCCAATAATGCCCACATTGTTTTCTTCAAGTAAGCGCCAAACTTTAACCAATGTTGGTTCCAAACCCACCGTGGGCTCAGTAGGTCTTACATCCACTTGGGGTGCAAGTTCATTCTCAACTACCCTTTCAAAATCTCCTTGATTCGATAGATCAACTATTTCTGCAAGTTTTCTAGTCACTTGTTTACCAAAGTTGTAGCTAGACTTACAATTCTTGGAAAAGCAGCCACCAAAACATAATTTCTGAATTTGTTGAGTGCCACCTTTGATCAATACCTCAGCTTCTGCTCCCACAGTCTGCACCCTTGAAAGCCAGAGTTGAACTTGTTTGAGAGGCTCCATACGTTGTTATTCGGCAAGATCTACCCTCCGCTTCACGTCATCCCTTTGCGCATTCAGTTTCGCCAATTCCACACTGATAGCTTTGAGATTATCTTCAAGCTCACGTGTGTAACTTGCATGCCCAACAATGCAATCCCAGCAACGAGAGACTGTACCCTCCGTTGAGATTGAGATTGAGCACAAATTTCCCATGATTTAGTGATCAAAAATTTGATTGATGAACAAAGAAGAATGAAATGAAATGAATTGTGGGTTTGAGAAGTCTGCTTGTTTTGATGAATTTGTGGTGTTCATAGGGAGATGCAACGCATTTGCGATAATGTATTGACTTAGACTTTTGTCGGCCAATTTTCGGCCATTAGAATTTGGATTGTTTAGTAGCTGCACCGGTGATTGGTTGGTACTAAGATAATATTGGTTGAATTATTAAAGAGCACATTGCTCTCAATGTAGTTGAAGAAAAGGACAAGCTTTCAATAAGAATCTGAATAATAACACTACTTATTTGACTGCTATATATAAATAGGTAATTCTCTTTCAATTCAAAAAAGAAAAAGAAATTGATGCTCTTTTAACTGCTATGATGAAAAATCTTGAAAGAAGGACACCTTGTAGCATGCACTATATTATTATATGTTTGGCTTGTCTTTTTCCTTGAAATATATTTTTGATAATCATTCTAGGCAAGACAAAATGTTCACTTCCCCTTTGAACTTCTCAAGAGTTTTTACATTTTCCTTTTGTTGGCGAGTTTGACATTACATGTCCAAACCAAACAAATTCACTGAAAGTGATGAGGCGGTATGAAAAGAAAAAAAAATGAAATATTGATAAGTGAAATTAACAAGAATTAGTTTAACCTTTTTGTATATTTGATATATCAATTAATATAGTTAATTATTCAATAAAAATTGCAACAAATTCTAAATAGTTTTACTTTATCACCCTTTTGTAAATGACTGACTCATTAGTCAGTTCCAGTTATTTAACTATGACAATTGGAATTTAGACAGATTGACTAACAAGTTGAATTTTTCAAGAAACAGGACTTTTCAGACCAAGGGCACAATGCAGTGTGGAAGCCATCACTTATCTCCTTGAGGAATCATCTTGGATCACCCTTCTAAACATCGCAGGGGGAATCTTGGATAGTATTTACAATGAGAGTCTTTCAAAGAAGAAACATCCATAAAATTGAAACGATATTGAGAAAGAAGATCCAACACATAGTAGACGGTGTGCGGGAAATGGAGAACAAAGAGCAGCAGAGCCGTGTTTAGTTCCAGCTTAGCTTTTCATGTTTTGTTGAAATATATAGGATCAAAACCTGGTATAGAGTTTGCTGATGGGTAAAGTCCAGTGTTTGTATGATTTGGTATGCTTAGAAAAATCACATCCGGATCACGTTCTAGGTCTCTGTTAGAATATGGTCAGTTGTGTTGTGTGGGAATCCTTGGGTCTATGCCATTCATTGGAATGCCTTTTATGATTAAGCTTTCAAAATTGAGCCACATGGTTAGTATAGGATAAACTAGGTCCGTCAAATGTAAAGACCTTTGGGGCAAGCCTTGTGCAGTTGCGTGAAGAGTGCAAAGGTAATTAGCATCGGGACGTCATTAGGTGGTTATATTGGTACCTTAAATTTTTTCTACTTCTTTTTGGTAATTTTGGGTAGTGGTTTTCTTACAATTTGATCAAACTTTGTCAGTCTTTGTATAGCATTCAAATGATTTTATTTGTATGCAGTTAGATTTTCTCTCAAAGAGAAAATTATTTATTCTTTACTCTACTCTTCAAATTACTTTTCACATTTTGACAGAGAAATAAATTTGTGAAAATTATTTTTAACATGACTCGAATTGAAGTTTGTGAAAATTTTACATTAGTGCATTTTGCCTTAAAGAGTTTGAAATTTTATTTTCAACTTGTTTATTCATTAATTTGTTTATTAAATTACTTTTGGCATGTTTTAAAGTGAAAACAAATTTGACAAACTTGTTTTCAAGCTTGTCTTTATTAAGAGTTTAATTTATTGAAAAGGAATTTTATAAATCTAATTCACCACTTTTGAATATTTTCGCATTATTATTGAGTTAACATTTTTCAGAATTAACTGATCAAATATTAGGTTGATGAACAAAGACGAAAGAAATGAATTTAGGGTTTGAGGAGATGGCTCTGTGTTAGACTTAGACTTTGGTAGCCATTAGCATTAGGATTGTTTATTAGCTGCACTGGTGATTGGTTGGTACTAAAATAATTTAGATTAAATTATTAATGGACGCATTGCTTTCAATCAAGTAGATGAATAATGGCACACTATTTTTCTTGGAATTTTCGTATGTGTATAATATTTACTATTAATGTTTAATTCTAAAACATAACTAATAAAAGTTAAAATTTAAATTCTCTCCTTAAATTTCTTTATATGTGACAAAATTTTTTAAAAAATAGAAAAAAAAAACTTACGTCTACATTGAGAAAAAATAAAAATATGATCGAAGTGGACTCATCCTAAAAAGAGCAGTTTTAATTTTGTACAATTATAATTACGTAATTCCTAAGATTGAATATAAAATTGATTATAATTTTATGAATATAAATCAAATGGGAACAAAGCCGGGTTAATCATCTAAGTTAGTACCAAATTAATGGTTGAGAATTTAATCAGGTTTGACTTGGTCATTTGCGAGCACACACACACACACACACACACAAGGACGGCTTAATAACTTTAAAGGTTTAAAGCTAAATATTCAAATGAAATCTTTTTTATTGAAATTGGAAAAAAATTATTAAAATTTTTAATTAAATTTATAATTCAATAAATCAACTATCATATAGAATAGAGACAATATAATAATATAATATAAACTCTAAATTAAAATAAAAAAATTTACAAAAACTAAAACAATAATATTTAATTACTAAATGCTTATTGTAAATAGCAAATGAGGCTTACGGTTTTATGAAAATAACATAACAATTTTTTTACATATTCTTTGGAGAAAAATTTAAAGTAAAAGAAGATAGAGTAAATGAGGAGATAAGAATTCAAAAATAGATATTATAAAATGAATAAAAAAAGATAATTGGTTTTATATATATGAAAAAAAGTTGTTGGAGTTCATTAAATATATATTACTATTAATTGATTGCAAATAGAAGAAATAGTTGAGAAAAAAAACTATTAAAGATCATTAAATATATATTACCATTACTTGATTGGAAATATGAAAAATAGTTGAGAACATAGTATTGTAAGAATTAAGAAGTGATAAAAAATTTAGATTTATTAAGCACATAATTAAAAAAAATGAGAAAATATATTATTTTATTAATTATCTTGACTTTTACATGAAAAATGAGCTAAATAATTGAGAATAAATATGTGAAAGGAAGAGAAACTAAATATTTATTAGGCTTGAGAGATAGATAAATATTTTAATAATTATTCTAATTTTTTGTATATTTTTAATATAACTAATTATATTCTTATTATAAAATTAAGAGGCCTATTAAAAATTTGGAGCCTAAAGCCACCGCTTTGGTGGCTTTACCCTTGAGCTGGCACTATATATATATATTGAAAAGTAGATCATTTGTGTTTATGATTCAATATAAGGACTAGATCAGTCTCATGACTAAGTCATTGGTTCATCTAGTCCAATTTTAATAATTACATGCTTATTAATATTTATTTGAATTTATAAGTTTCTGAATATAATTTAAATTGATTATTCTACGAAAGAACAATAACTAATTATATACATTTTTTTTATTTCTTGTATGCCTACTTAAATGAATTATATGATATATTAAAAATGATACTTAATCCGGTAAGATAAATACGGCTATACTTGTTGAGCTATAATTTGCTCATTCCTTTATTTATAATTTTGCAAATAATTAAAGATGAGAGCTTTAGAATTATGGAAGTTAAGAGAATGATTTAAATAATTTAATTTAATGTCAAGACATTATTAACTATTTTGAGACTTTACCACATGTAAGTGATATATACATAAATAAAAATATAAATATGAAATTGTAATTATAATTAACATCATTTCATTTGAGAACTTCTATAAGAATGAGATATAGGAAGGTTTCGTATTACTTAGGAGATTAGTATCAAGATAATATCTCGATTGTCAGGATCTTTTTAGAGATGAACCTACTCGCACCACGCTTGTTACATGGTGGCTTCAGAAACAGACACGTGAAGGTAACAGTAACATTCATATGCCAGATTTTTCCTTTGTTTTTGTTTGTTTTTTTTTTTTTTTAATTATGTTCTTCTTGGACTCAAATCTCTGGGCTTGTCACATGCATCAAGCTTTGCTTAGGCAAGGAATAGTACTCAACCAGGACAGGTTGCTTGTTTTCCCATCTTTGTCTTAGACTTAAAAGAGAAAAAGAGGGAAGGGAAAGCGAAAGGAGGTGGCAAGGAACAGAGAGGTGGATGGGAAGTAGAAGAATCAGTCATTTACATGGAAAAGTAAATTTTTCCAGGAAGATAAACCAGGCCAACTTCCAAGGCTAAAATCTTTGTCATTACCATAGAGATAGAGAACAACTAGAAAAGCACTTGCATTAAACCAGTGCTGATCAGTGATGGACTCCAATGCCATCGAGATGGTTTGATAAGGAACAAGCAAGAGACCAAATTCCAGACTGAGTATCATAGAAATAGGCAAGAGTCGTGTAACAATTTCAAAGGTGAATGGTTGACAGACAAAGTCGCATGCACCACAAAACAAACATTAGACAATTGTAGCTTCAACTGTTTGAAATGAAAATTATTAATGCAGGCTGTTAAGCTTCAGATGAAAATCAAGAAGAAGATAAAAAGGCAATTTGTTATCCCAAATATAGGAACTTTTATGTCATCATCTAGGGACCCAGACACTTACAAGTTCTATACAAGACAAAACATGATCACCGTTTGTTATCCCAAAATTTCTAATGCAAGCCTCGTCATTATAGTCCACTTCTGACCATCACCATACCAGCAATGTCTCCACATATTTAGTTTTCAAACAAAAAATAGATGGTCCTGCTAAATTTCTAAGCAACATGGTTTAGATGACAAACCTCATGACAAGAAGGCAAGAACTAAAGTGCAGCAAGAACCAAAGTGCAGCAAGCAGCGATGTACAATAAAACAGGTCTAATCTTTTTTCTCGTTTTGGTTGAGAACTATCAAATGATAGATACAAACAGAAATTTTGCCAAACAAATCAAGTATGGGATATGATGAAAGCAAGACAACCACACGAAACAGAACATACAAATTACAATATCAGAGGTCCACGACAAACAAAACTTGACAAGCGAAAAGAAAAAAACCAAACAATACTTTGTGGTTCATTACATTTGAGTTCTTCATTGTATTATGCTCCTCAAGATCATAAATCCAGAAATTTATTAGATCATTGAGTTAGTGTCATGAGACACTAAATCTTCCCATTCTAGCTCTTTCCAGCATCGTTCCTCTCTTTCAATTTTGATTTCCAAATACATGTAGCTATCATCAAACTGATCATTGACTTGTCCATGAACCAGCCTCTGTCCAAAGAATAAGAGACATGCAGATTTGCAGAAAATTATGAATAGTGTGTAGATAGTTTAAACTTTTAAAATTAACAATAAAGAAAAAAAAAAGTAGAAGCACTAAGATTAGGTTTTAGAGACCTTATTGTATCAAACGGTTAGCACGTTATCTCACCTTTAAAGACAATGGTAGTGTAAAAGACAAAAATAAGAGTAAAATGATTTCTGAAATGTCACACACCTTTCTTTTGCGGTCTTTACCAAAAGAAACGATTAAGATATCGAACGGGTTCATCGTGGAACTCTTCCTCTTTCCACCACTCTACACATTTGAAAGAGGGCAAAAAGCATTTTCGAGTGGCTTCATCCTTCCATTGGATCTTTTCCCACCACTCTTGATATCCTTCAATGCTGATTTGATTCCCACTGTCCAAGTTGAGCGGAAGTTGCTTTAGTTTTGTGCAATTGAATACTTTGATTTTTCTTAAATATGGCAAGGACAAAGTATCCCAGTATATGCTCTTCAATTCTGGTAGATCTCGTAAATCAAGCTGTTCTAGCTTCGTAAATGGGCTTGGGTTCGGAATTCCAACCACATCTGGGACTTGATCACTTATTATTTCTTCCATTCTTGAGCAAAACAGTACATAAAGGTGCGTTAAATTGGGAGCAAGAATAAGCCACGTGATGTCTCTCGAGTTGTTGCAACTGCAGAGGGAAACTCTGCTTAGTGTGTGAAAGCAAGGAGCCTTATCTAGCTTGCTTATTACAATCTCTTCCATGCTTTCGCAAAATCTAATTATTAGGCTCTCTAAATGCTCCATATGTGTTAAAGATAAAATATCCAACACCTTGGTCTCGCTCAAATCTCGGAGGAATAGTCGTTCAGTGCATCTTTGTAAGTTGTGGAAGTTCAAAAGGCTTTCTAAAGCTGAAACACTTCTTATTTCTATATTCAGCTCATTTAAATGTTGCAAGCATTTCAATTCCTCTATTAGACCTTCATGATCACCATTTATTACATTATCTTCATCAATTTGATCTTCACAGATATCAAGTAACACAGACATTCCAAACATTTGCAGCTCTGAAATTCCACATATCAATTGTCGTGGGATTTTTTTGAGATACCATGTCTCATGCAAATTCAGAACTTTCAGTTTTGACAACCTATTCAACTCAATTGGTAACTCTCTTATTCCTGTATGTGATAGATTGAGGCACTCTAGTGAAACCAGGTTTGAAATTCCCTTTGGCAACTCACGGAGAAAATAGTTTCCATGCAAGCTTAGAACTCTCAGATTGCGCATAAATGGGAAGAAACCATCCCTAATCACCATCAAATTGTTTTCATTAAGAAATAAGGTTTGAAGATTGGCGCATCTAGGTGTTCCTCTTAGATTTTCAATTCCACTATATGCCAATGACATTCTTAAACCTTCCCAATTTTCAACATCATGTGTCATATTTAATCTTACCCCTGCTCGTACCAAAAATTTTTTCTCGGGTGCCTCACACTCACGTGCTATCCACAAAACCATGTCACGGATCACATCATGCATCTTTACAAATAGTGCTTCTTCGCATCTTTCTAATAAACAAGCATCACAAAGAAAATTGATAATGTCACACCCTTGCATTCGAGCTCACTTATGTTGTCAAATTCATCCAAAAATTCCTCACAAAACCAATAATCTGTTAACCAAATTTTGCCAATTTTATAATCTTCAGGATACAAACTACAATACAAAAGGCAAGATCTCATCAATTCATTAGGCAAGCTGTCATAACTAAATTTTAAAAGAGAATACACCTGTTGATCCATTCTTGCTAATTCATGCGGAGATTCTTCCAAGACCTCAGTTGCATATTTCCAATCTTGGGGTATCTTTTTGCAAGCCATGGCTTGACCAATTGTAATCAATGCAAGAGGTAGTCCTCCACACTTTGCAACTACTTGTTTAGCTAACCCTCGAATATCTGGATGGCTGTCAAGGGTTTCTTCTCCAACCTTCTCTTCAAACAATTTCCAAGCTTCATCTTTGCTTAAACACTCTATTGTGATTTTTTTATGAGCACCCATTTCTCCACATGCTTGTAAGGAGCGAGTTGTAAAAATTAATTTAGAACCATTATCCTGATTTGGTACAAGTATTCCAACTTTGATCAAATCCACCCGCTCCCACACATCATCCAACAACAGAACAAACTTCTTTTTACTCAAAACTCTGAAAATATCTATAGCTTTCTCATCACAACTTTTATTCTTCCACAACTCATTTGAAAGGCAACCTTTTCACCAATTTTTTCTTGAACCCTTTCGATAGTGTGATCTTTAGACATCACCACCCAAATCACAACATCATAACCAATTAGCATATCGTTTAACTTGTTGTTAATTTGGGTCATGAGTGTTGTTTTACCAACTCCTCCCAAGCCATGTAACCCAAAAATGCCCACATTGTTTTCTTCAAGTAAGCGCCAGACTTTAACCAATGTTGGTTCCAAACCCACTGTGGGCTCAGTAGGTCTTACTTCCACTTGGGGTGCAAGTTCATTCTCAGCTACCCTTTCAAAATCTCCTTCATTCTTTAGATCAACTATTTCTGCAAGTTTTCTAGTCACTTGTTTATCAAAGTTGTAGCTAGACTTACAATTCTTGGAAAAGCAGCCACCAAAACATAATTTCTGAATTTCTTGAGTGCCACCGTTGATCAATACCTCAGCTTTAGCTCCCACTGTCTGTGCCCTTGAAAACCAGAGTTGAACTTGTTTGAGATGCTCCATACGTTGTTGTTCTGCAAGATCTACCTTCCATTTCACGTCATTCCTTCGCGCATTCAGTTTCGCCAATTCCACACTGAGAGCTTTGAGATTATCTTCAAGCTTACATGTGTAACTTGCATGTCCAACAATGCAATCCTAGCAACGAGAGACTGTATCCTCCGTTGAGATTGAGATTGAGCACAAATTTTCCATGATTTAGTGATCAAATATTTGATTGATGAACAAAGAAGAATGAAATGAGTTGTGGGTTTGAGGAGTCTGCTTGTTTGAAGAATTTGTGGTGTTCATAGGGAGATGCAACGCATTTGCGATAATGTATTGACTTACACTTTTGTTGGCCATTTGTCGGCCATTAGAATTAGGATTGTTTTGTAGCTGCACCGGTGATTGGTTGGTACTAAGATAATCTAGGTTGAGTTATTAACGAACACATTGCTCTCAATGTAGTTGAAGAAAAGGACAAGCTTTTACTAAGAATCTGAATAATAATACTACTAATTTGACTGCTATATATAAATAGGTAATTCTCTTTTAATTCAAAAAAGAAAAAGAAATGATGCTCTTTTAACTGCTATGATGAAAAATCTTGAAAGAAGGACACCTTAGAGCATGCACAATATTATTATATGTTTGGCTTTTCTTTTTCCTTGAAATATATTTCTGATAATCATATTAGGCAAAACAAAATGTTCACTTCCCCTTTGAACTTCTCAAGAGTTTGTACATTTTCCTTTGGTTGGCAAGTTTGACATTAAATGGCCAAACCAAACGAATTGACCTGAAAGTGATGAGGCGGTAAGAAAAGAAAAAAAGAAATATTGACGGGTGAAATTGATAAGAATTAGTTTAACCTTTTTGTATATTTGTTATATCAATTAATATAGTGAATTATTTAATAAAAATTGTAATAAATTCTAAATAGTTTTAGTTTATCACCCTTTTGTAAATGACTCATTAGTCATAGTTAAATAACTGGAACTGACTAACTATATATATATATATATATATATATCTAAAACTTATATTTAATAAAAGAAGGATGAAATTAAGTATAAACCTAGTTTTCATGCATCCTATTACTTCTTATAAGATAATGAAACTGCATGTAAAGTAAATATTTCAAATGTATTATTTAATCTTATTTTATGTTATTCAATCAGATATTACGTGATACATTGATTATTTTCATTTCTTTCTTTTTTGAAATTATAAAAATAAAAATATCAAATTAATTTTGAATAAAATTATTATTAACTATTTAAATAACAATATATAAGCATATTATATTTTATCATGTAAAAACAAAATATACTAAAATTTAAGTTATCATAATTAATTAATATTAATTATATATTTATATTGTATAACGTGATGAAATTAATGGTTGATATTATTTTGGTAAGAAATTAAGTTGATCAGAATGCTTTTTATTTAAAAATCCATATCTGATTTTATCAATCATATAACAATTAAGTATTTTAAATATGTGATTTAGTTATATATTTATTTTAATTAATTAACTATATTTTATGCCACATTTTTATTTAATGAAAATATGTTTATGTTATTTAATTTTTTTCCTCTACTCCTTAGCCGATTGGCTAGCAACAGCCAAATCAACACCCTGATGAAGGCCATTGAGTAGGGCCATGCCAATGCGGCCTCTGCCAGCGCCCATCGAATTGCCCCTTCTGTCTTCTCCTCCTTCCCTTCTAGTCTTCCCCTTTAATCTTCCTCTCCTTTCGTGGAAACTTACTTTTTCCTTCCCCCTTCCTAATTTCTTTTTCATTTTTTCTGAAGCAATAACGCATTAAAACAATTTCCTTAATCTCAATTACTCACATGCCTTATCAAAACCATTTCTTTTCAAGACTCCCAAGTCTTGAGAAGTTGATGCTTAAAGATTGATTACAGTTGATTTAAGGCTGGTCAATCAATCGGTGAGCTAAAGACACTTTCTTTCTTAAGCCTCAAAGATCGAGAAAAGCCTTAGAAACCTTCCAAAGATAATTGGTTTGCTGGGGGTAAAATTACACGAATGTCTTACAAGTGAAATAGGGAAAGGTCTCCAAATGTCAAAATGAACAATCTCAAAGCGGAAATCAGAAATAGAAGTACTATTATTAAATGAAAAAGCCGGCTGTCCTAACAACCCACGATAAAATAAAGGATATAATAATTACTTGCTAAAGCATGGCATAGAAAAAGATACCACTGACACAAAGAAGAGCTAAATATAGAGGCAACGGACACATGTTGCGTAGGGAGGTGGAAGAAGACAAGCTCAAACAATATTTCCACCTTGCGGGTGTCCCAAGAAATTTCCCCATTGGTGGTCTTGTACCTAACAACCAGATGAAGATAAGAGAATAGTGAAGCCTCAATCATGTAATTGACTCATAATGGCTTTCTGGTTGGGTTAAAAAAATTTAAAGTTGTTGAGTTTTTTTTTTTTTTTGAAAGAAAGTGTTGAGTTATTTTAGTTGGGTTGATTTTGGATGTATTTTATATGTGTCATTATTATTATGGAGGTAAAAATATTTTTATTATTGAATTAATTTAAATCAATACATTAATAATTATAAATTTATATAGGCAATAATAAAAAGGAGAGAAAAATATAATTGTTGTGGTAAAAATATATTTTTTTATTGAATTAATTTAAATCAATAGAAAATTATAAATTTAATAAAGAATAATAAAAACAAGGAAAGAAAAAGGAATTATAGAAAATAAATAAATCACTATAATAAAAATTATAATGATGATAAGCATGAATTCAAATAACATGTACAATGAAGATGAGAGAAAAAGGAAAAAGAAAGAAAAAAAGAGAAGGCAGAGGTAAAAGATAATTTTAGAATTGAAACATCAAAATAAAATATTATCAATTTAAGTTAAACAATGATGAAAGTAAAAAAAGACAAACAAATAATAAAAAATACAATTGGTTATGAATTGACCAAAACCAAATTTTTGTTGAATTTTTTTTTCTGACGTATAAATTGGTGTGGCCTGTAGAGGGATTGACGCGCAAGTATATTCGGAGTGGAAATGCATTTGCCTGAATTGACCTTCTACCATAAATTGATTTCCAGAAATGGACGGACGGCCGAAATGCTTTGGATGTCAACTCACTCATAAGGATATTAGACTAACAGTGGGGCCGGGGCGACCACAGCAGTAGACCGTGATGTTGGAACGGTCGACGTTACTGAACGGCACAAGAGGATCAAGGGACCTCATTGCTTTCGTCATAGAATTATATTATATGAATTAAAAATAATAACTGATTAAACGTGTCAAATAAAACCATAGATTCAATGTAATTGTCTTATATAAAAATAAAATTATGCATGTAATTTTTTTATTTATAAATTTAAAATTTGAACTTTTTAATGCATTGCGAAATGTACTTTTTAAGTAATAGTAGCAATATAACAGAATATTTTTTGATAAACTATTAAAAAATTTAAAGTCATAGAAAATTAAAATTTTCAATGATTTAATTTTTTAAACATTAAATAAAATATTATCAATTTAAGTTAAATAATATTGATAAAAAGAAGAAAAGGAAAAAAAATAAATATTAAAAAAACATAGCTGATATAATTGGAAACACATGAAGAGTCACACTAGTATGAACTGAAAAAGGTAGACATGACGAAAAATGAATTTTTCTTCTTCGGTTTGCTGTGGTCTTTGGAGTGATTGACTGGCAAATATATTTCGATTGAAAATGCATTTGCTTGAATTGACCTTTCCGCATAAATTGATTTCCTAAAATGACCGGCAAAAACTTTTGGATGACCACTCACATTCAAGCTGCAAAAAGAGTCACCATGATTGGATTCAAAGCGGGTCCAGTCATATTTATAGGATAAAATTCAAAACATTTTTCTAAAACAGTTCAAAAGGGTATTTTGATATTTTTTGTTTTAAAATGATATTTTTTATCCCTTAACTCTTGACACTGTAAGTTAATAGTTAAAAGAATTAAATCTAATACATAAATAATTTAAGACATAAATCTCTTTATATTATTTTTTAATTTAAACATATTCTTTTTTCTAAAAAAACTATTCATCGTTCTCTAAAAAACCTTAATAAAAAAAAGCTAAAAATTTTTGATTTGAAAGCCTCAAAATTTAAAGCTCTATCTACCTTGTAAAACCATAAACATTTTTTTTCTGAGGTAAAGTCTATTGTCATCAAACTCTTTATTTCTCCAATAGTTTGAGAAATTTTGTTTTCATTGAAAAGAATGTATTAAAAGTAAATCTTTTGTTCAATGATAGATATTTTAAATTTGATGGTGTCAAGTCAAGAGATTAATTTCTTACTCGTGATTGCTAATTTTGTCAAAAAATATTTGCCCAAAATTTATTCTTTGAGAATTGGCTTTAGGGTGATGTAAAACTATTTTGACTTGATTACTATATGTCAAAAGTTTTAAGTTTTTTTTTTCTTCTTTATCAAATATTGAATTTTATTAAGTATCAAAGTGAGACTAACTACCACATTCACAAATTTCATTCTAGAATTTTATTAAGTTTTAAGATTTTTTCTTCTTTATTAAATATTAAAGAGGATTTTATTAAGTTTTGGAAGAGAACATGAGCAGTTTGTTTTTTAAGAGGGCATTTGTGTTCTAAAATATTTATGTAGCATTAGGTATAATTCTTTTAATTGTTGACTAACGGTGTCAATAATTAAAGAATCAAAAATATAATTTTGAAATAAAATGGACACAAGTGTTATTTTGAAGTGTTTTGAGGGACTTTTAAGATTTTACCCATGTTTAGACCTAGAAAATCAAAGAGAGCAAATTAAGTGGCTTAAAATAATTGGACTATTGAGAAAAAAAAGGCAAAACTCATTTTTGAGATTGGATTTTTATTTTCTTTTGAGTTTTTATCCCTAAAATTTATTATAAAAATAAAAGTAAAGATTTAAAATAAAATCATAGTAAGAGCCTATTTGATCTAACTTTTTTTAACTTAAAAACTATTATGAAGCTCTTATGAAAAATAATACATTTTTTTTATGAATATTTTTGTGAATATCCATTTATTCTATTTAATATCTAGATTTGATGTAAATTAGATTAAATTAGGATTTAATCCATCTAATCTAAGTGTTATCTTTATCTTGTAAATTCTATCAAGATAAAATGACTATTTGCCTATAAATAGACATTATCAATTCATTTGTAAACATACACTTCAATAAGATCTCTTTTCTCCCCCTCAATACTTTATTTCTTCTCTTTAATTATTCTTTTCAATTATTTTTATTTGCTTTTTTAGATTTATTTCATAACAATTTTAAAATTAAAGTAAAACTATTTGATAAACTATTTAACAAAATAAATTATATAAGCTCTAATTTTGATTAAAATTACCATAAAATGCATTCATGCCATCTTCAATTACCTAATAAACTATAACGGAAGGTTTCAAGTTTATATACGATTTTTCAGATGTTGAATGAAAAAAAAAATTCAATAAAGAAACGGAGCAACTATCTCAAACTTATATATTAATGATAGTTTTAAATTTTTGTTAATCTAGCAAGCAATTGGACTATGATGCTGCAATTCTAAAAAAAGTAAAAAAAGAAAAAACGGTGTATTTGACATTAAAATTTTTTTTTATGAAGAAGGGAGAAAACTTTTAAATAGTATATAAATGCATATTTGAATTTTGAATTTTGAATTTTTTTCAAAAAAATAACAAAATTCTGATTTTACTATTCTATTGTTAAAAAGGACCAAGGGCAAGCCCTAACGGATGCTATCAGCAGCTATTCTCTATTTTTTTTTTTTTTGACAGCAGAAGCGATTCTCTTAATAAAGATGAATTTGTTTGGAAAGGAAATGCTAAAGAATAATAATAATAATAATAATAATAATAATAATAATATCTCACTTAACTTTTTTAAAGTTATTTTTGTTAAAAAAAAATCCTAATTATTGTTTAACATATATGAAATTGTTGACAGTCAAAAAAAAATTTGTTGCTAGTCTAATTGTATTTTTTTAAGAAATAAAAGAATTCAAACTAGATTTTTTATATAACATATACATACACTTTTTATTGAGTCAAATATTGTCATACACCAACCCCAACCCCAACCCCAAAGTCCAAGTCATACAGATAATGAATCATGACATGTTGCCTTAGGTTCAATTCTTTGTTCAATGGCGTGAAAAGTCAGCTGAAAATGACAGCAAATAAAAATAAAGATGTATTAAAGAGGGCTTTATCATGTCAATTTTTAAGTATAAAAAGGGTTGTAGTGCTCCTAACTCTTCTTAGTTCATAAGAACACATCCTGTCTAATTTCTTAAAATATGCAAAAGGTATCTATTTCTTGATCATTTCTGGTTTTACAGTCGACTTTCTCTTCATAGAGAGTATAAGTACAACGAAAGGCTGTTAGCAAGGTACCGTCTTGTCTAAATTCATTTAACAGCTTTAGTATGATCTTTAGTGTGTTCAGCCCCACAATTTTGTGTGGATTAGGAGTTTATGAAACTCATCTTTGCTAACACATTGTCAAGACTTAGCACTCTCAATTTTTAAAGAAGGATTTTCTCATTCATTTGTGTGGATCACCATTAGAGGCTGCACAAGGATTCTTTGAACAGCTTTGGTTTGCAACAACTAGACTGAGGTGGTTGAGTTTTTGAAGGCTGATTTGTTGGTTTAACGAAGGATTCATCAACCTTTGTTATTCAAGTAAAGTGATATGATCATATTATTTCAATTTCATTTAATTTCGTACTCAATTTGGCATGAAAGAAATCTTGGGTAGATGAAGTGAAATTTAATTTTTTTTAATTTATTTCCGTTGTATTTTATTTATATTTGATGGATGACCAGCCCTCACCCAACAATTAAAGCAACCTCTTCCAAGAAAAAGTCCAAGGATAATTGCGTGTGGGCTAAACCACCTAACAGTTCCTTGAAATTCAACATTGATGGTGTGACATCCCCTCCGGGGGCAACACATCCAAGGTATTGTTCTATTTGGGTCGGGTCATAGCTCCAGTCCGCTGCAGCGGTCCCTCAGCACCTTGACCTTGCGTTCGATCCCCGCGGGACTCGAACCCCAGACCTTTTGCTTCCCCCGAAGGGAACGCCTTTCACCATTTGGGCTGCAGCTCAAATGGTGAAAGGCGTTCCCTTCGGGGGAAGCAAAAGGTCTGGGGTTCGAGTCCCGCGGGGATCGAACGCAAGGTCAAGGTGCTGAGGGGCCGCTGCAGCGGACTGGAGCTATGACCCGACCCGGATAGAACAATACCTTGGATGTGTTGCCCCGGAGGGGATGTCACAGATGGCGTGGCACGTGGCTGTCCTGGGCCATCTGGTATTGGAGGTGCATTACAGGATCATAATGGCAATTATCCTTGGACATGACTCGCCATGAAAAGTGCATTTGGTATTTCACTCAAGTGTCTATGCAATACTTCTCATGTGTCAATTGTGTAAATACTCCATAGACTTGAGACACCAGGTTGTCTTATGTGTGGAGTGCTATGCTTTGATTTCATCCCTACGGGTGCCTAACCAAGGATGCCAAAAACAAGATGCTTTTGGGTATAACACGAAGCATGTGAAGGCAAATGAGTGGTCAAGATAGAAATCATCACCCCAAGTGATGTAGGGGACATATTCTAGCTGTTCTTGGTTGATGTTAGCTTATTGAAGTCCTTGGCCGAGGCAACTTGAAGATTATGAAAGGAGTTTCATAAGTCTTTATAAAGCTGATGATCAAACTTTAAAAATGAATATGGAGATCAATAAGAGTAGATACTGTACCATGCACTTATCATCTCTAGGATATATGATGAGGGAATGAATTACACTGAAAGGCTGATCACTGAAAGGTTGAGTCAAACCATCTTGACTCTTCTAACATTTGGGTGGCCATGATGGATTGCTAGATCCCAATCTTGGTCTATAAACTCTAGGTAGTTAATTTGGTTACTGATAAATTTAAAGTAGTTTACATTTATCTAATTCTAAGTTTAACTTAAGAATTATATATTGAGTTCATTGCCAACATGCTAAAAACCTAATGGGTCACACACCTAAAATGAATGTTGAAAATAAAATGAGAGAGGTGATTAAGTTGGACTTAATCAAATTAGAAGTTATGAACTTCTCATGCACTTGATTAAAATTGTTTAATTAAGTTATGCCTAATTAATTAAATTGTTTAATTAAATCATTGGGCCTAATTAATTAAATTGTTTAATTAGGTCATTGAGCCTAATTGATTAAATTAAACAATTAAGTTATTAGGCTTAATTGATTAAATTTGTTTAATTAAGTCTTTGGGCCTAATTGATTAAAATTGTTTAATTAAATTGTTGGGCTTAATTAATTAAATTATTTAATTAAGTTATTAGGCCTAATTGATTAATTTAAACAATTAAGTTAATTGGGCTTCTAAAGGACTTAAGTAAATTGTTTATTCAAATTATTAGATTAATTAGCAATTACAAATAGTTTTGTACTTAGGGTTTAAAATTAATCCAAGATATAAAGACTTAGCTATAGCCTCCAAACAAAAACTGGAGAATGGCTGAAAAAAAAAGGGAAAACGTCACATTAGAATTCCTTATGTGAAGAAAAAGGGTTTTTCATTCACTCCCTTTAGTGTGTTCAGCCCCACAATTTTGTGTGGATTATGAGTTTATGAAACTCATCTTTGCTAACACATTGTCAAGACTTAGCACTCTCAATTTTTAAAGAAGGATTTTTCTCATTCACTGGTATGGATCACCATTAGAGGTTGCTCAAGGATTCTTTGGACAGCTTTGGTTTGCAACAACCGGACTGAGGTGGTTGAGTTTTTGAAGGCTGATTTGATGGTTTAACGAAGGATTCATCAACCTTTGTTATTCAAGTAAAGTGATATGATCATATTCTCTCAATTTCATTTAATTTCGTACTCAATTTGGCATGAAAGAAATCTTAGGTAGATGAAGTGAAATTTAATTTTTTTAATTTATTTTGGCTGTATTTTATTTATATTTGATGCATGACCAGCCCTCACCCAACAATTAAAGCAACCTCTTCCAAGAAAAAGTCCAAGGACAATTGCGTGTGGGTAAACCACCTAACAGTTCCTTGAAATGCAACATTGATGGCGTGGCGCGTGGCTGTCCTGGGCCATCTGGTATTGGAGGTGCATTACGGGATCATAATGGCTGTGCAAAAATCAATTTTCAAAACCACAGGGGAACTATGACTCAAATATGGCTAAGATCTTAGCCCATAAAAAGTCATTCTTTCTTTTTGTCGCTTCTTCCGGGAGTGCTATTCATTCTTTCATTATTGAATCAGACTAATCTAATACTGTTAAACGGGTTAATCATCCTTCCTCAGTTCCTTGGCGCTTCAAGGGAATTTCGAACCAAATTAATAGCTTGATGAAAAAATGTAGGTGCTGGTCTGTCATCCACACTTTGAGAGAGGCAAATCATCTTGCGGATTGATTAGATAAATTGGCTGTGGATCGAACTTCTGACCGTCTCCAGGTTTTTGGCTAATTCTCGTGTTCCTGTTGTTGAATTTTCTGCGTTTCTCTTGCTTCCCTGCAGGTCTTTTTTGCTGCGATTCTGGTTGCTCAGTGGCTGGGGTTCTGTTTCTGCTTTCAGTTTTCATTGTCCTTCCGTGTTTGCTTTGTTTTATTTCTTTTTATTCTGGATTTGTTTTTTGTTGCCTCTATGTCTTAGGCAATTTTTCTTATTCTGATTGGTTGTTCTGAATTTTCTTTGTGATGGAGTCCACTCCTCGGGCGACTCTGTTTTTCATCTATAATAATAATATCTCACTTAACTTTTTTAAAGTTATTTTTGTTAAAAAAAATCCTAATTATTGTTTAACATATATGAAATTGTTGACAGTCGGCTTTTCAAAAAAAATTTGTTGCTAGTCTAATTGTATTTTTTCAAGAAATAAAAGAATTCAAACTAAATTTTTTATATAACATATACATACACTTTTTATTGAGTCAAATATTGTCATACACCAACCCCAACCCCAAAGTCCAAGTCACACAGATAATGAATCATGACATGTTGCCTTAGGTTCAATTCTTTGTTCAATGGCGTGAAAAGTCAGCTGAAAATGACATCAAATAAAAATAAAGATGTATTAAAGAGGGCTTTATCATGTCAATTTTTAAGTATAAAAAGGGTTGTAGTGCTGCTAACTCTTCTTAGTTCATAAGAACACATCCTGTCTAATTTCTTAAAAAATGCAAAAGGTATCTATTTCTTGATCATCTCTGGTTTTACAGTCGACTTTCTCTTCATAGAGAGTGTAAGTGCAACGAAAGGCTGTTAGCAAGGTACCGTCTTGTCTAAATTCATTTACCAGCTTAAGTATGATCTTTAACCCTAGCTTTAGCTCTAACTTATATAACTACTTATTTTTAATTTTTTGATCTTGGTTATATATAAGGCCTTCAAATTTTTTTATTAAATTCGTTCCTTTGATGACATAATTAAGTTGTTCTACATTATTTTAGGTGCCTCATCAACCAATACAAATTCTTGTGTTCTTCTTCAATGGCTGTTTCGATGATCCAGGAGTCCTCTTCATCAATTTCTCGATATACTTATCATGTATTCTTGAGTTTTAGAGGTGTAGATACACGTAAGAACTTTACGGATCACCTTTACATGGCTTTAGTGCATTCAGAAATTCACACTTTTAGAGATGATGATGAAATTGAAAGAGGAGAGAACATAAGAGACGAAATTGAAAGAGCATTGCATGAGTCAGAAATGTCTATCATTATCTTCTCAAAGAATTATGCTTCATCAACATGGTGTCTTAACGAACTTGTCAAGATAATGGAACATAGGAAATTCTCCAAACACTTTGTTTTGCCAATTTTCTATGACGTGAATCCATCTCAAGTCAAGAAGCAGACAGGGAGTTTCGCAGAAGCGTTTGCTAGACATGAAGAGAGCTTCAAGTATGAGGTGGACATGGTACAAAGATGGAGGACTGCTTTAAGAGAAGTTGCGGATCTGGGAGGCATGCTTCTAGAGGATAGGTAAGCAAGCTTGAAACCATTTGATCCCTTCTTAAAAATTGCAATCCTACATATGCCCATAATTTCATGATAGTTTTTTCACTACATGATTGAATATTTTAATGTTTCTTCGACTTCATAAAGGAATATTAAACTCCCAATTGAGGTTTAATTTCAAAGCATAAATCTTCTCTTCCTTAGCCTCGTACAGATGAACATTGAATTTCATTCTTGATTTTGATTTTGATTTAGAGGGCCATCGAATATAACCAAAAGCACCAATCTAGTGAAAAATAATTTCTCAATCTACCTCATGGGTCATGAAATGATTGCCCCATTTTTTTTTAAATTTCTCAAATTGTTATTTTTCATATCCTAAGTTGACATTCCTATTAATTTTTCCTATATTACACAATAAATTTTTCATGACCAAAAGGATATAATGACTAGGGATAAAGATATAATTTTATTGAAATCAACACAATTTTCTTAAATTCTACAATATTAAAAATAGGGCCAACAAAAAGAATTAGAAAAACATAAAAATGACAAAATAACCCATACTTGATGGGTTTCGTCTTGCCCCAACCTGATAGGAGTGGTTTTTCTTTTTTGGAAAATTGGGGGCCGAAGCCGGTGGGGTCGAGTTTTACAATTAAAAAATTAGGTCCAGGTTGGGGTCAGGTCTAGGGTGCCCACCTTGAGGTATAATAGAAAGTATTTTATTTAATTTTATATTTATAGATATATGTGTAGTATATTAATAAATTTATAAATTTATTATTTAGTATTAATTGGAGATATTATCTTAAAAATATATTTGCAAGGAGTAGAAGTTTAACTGCTTTTGGTTGGTTTAGGACATGTTTACACGGGCCTAATATTCTTTGTCTTGCCTTATCCCAAATGGTGGCTGCTGGATTTGTTTTGGGAGATGATAATTCTTGTAGGTCCGGGTATCCCTAAACCCGGGAGCTAGTTTTTTTGAAGTTATTTTGTTTCCGCTATAAAATAATAAAGTCCAAAGTAATTTAAACTATGACTATTATAATAAAATTAGGGAAAAAACTTAATAATATAATATATTTAAAAGTAATTAAGATATAATTTACATTAAAAATAAAAAATTACATGAAAATAAAAAAATATAATATAAAAAAAAAAGGAATTTTGAGGTAGAAGAGGTCGAATGCAGGTTATTTAGTTTTCTTTGTTTGAGGTTGGGTATTAAAGTTGATAACCCGGTGTCAAGGCGAAGAAAGTTTAGAATAAGAAAATATTGAGTTGGGTTGGGTTTGGAACGGACGATATTCATTGCCATCTCTAATTTTTTTGAGTGGAACCTTTCAAGGTACAAATAAAGAAAGTAAGTTCTTTTTTTTTAATGTGAAGAAAGTAACTTATTAAATAAAATAGTTCATGAGATGTCTAAAAAAATATCCTTTAATGTTTAACATGTATTTAAAAATTTTAACATAGATAAGATGAGTTAAGATGAAATTAAAAATCAAAATTATGTAAAAAATAAACAAACAAGTTAAAAAGATTTTTACTCAATTTTAATGATATCATTTGTTAAGTTATATATATATTTTTTGAAAAGTGCTAAGTTATATTTTGAATATATTAAAACTTATATATTTTAACATTTGCAGACATGAATCGCAATTCATTCAAGATATTATTAAACAAGTTCAAAATAAACTCCATCGCACCGCTTTATATGTCCCTCCTTATTTAGTTGGAATAGATTCTCTTGTGGCGCGCATTAATTGGTGGTTGAGAGATGGGTCGAATAAGGTTGGCATAGCAACAATTTGCGGAATTGGAGGGATTGGGAAGACAACCATTGCCAAACTTGTTTACAATCAGAATTTCCAAAGATTTGAAAGTTACAGTTTCCTTGCTGATGTTAGAGAGACTACTCAAGAACGCAATGGTCTGGTTCAATTGCAAAGACAACTTATTTCAGATATCTTGAAGGGGAAAGCAAACAAAATATACAATTCAGATGATGGAATCACTAAGATCAAAGAAACTATATGCCATAGACGTGTGCTTCTAGTCCTAGACGATGTGGATGATTCAGAAAAAGTAACTGAAATAATTGGAGTGCAAATTCTTTTTCATCCAGGAAGTAAAATCATTGTAACTAGCAGGCATCGATGTCTACTGAGTGATCTTTTTATTAGGCAGATGTTTGATCTTGAAGCATCATCCAATTATGGAGACTTATGCAAGGTATTTGAAGTAAAAGAATTAGCTTTCAATGAATCACTTCAACTTTTTAATTGGTATGCCTTTGGACAGAATGATCCAATTGAAAGTTATATGGATTACACAAGGAGTATAGTAAAACATTGTGATGGGCTTCCATTAGCTCTTCAAGTTTTGGGTTCTTCTTTGTCTGGTAAAAGTACAAATGTGTGGAGAAGTGCATTAGAGAAATTGAAAGCAATCCCTCATAGCAAAATTCAGAAGATTCTACAAATAAGCTATGATTCCCTACAAGATGATCATGATAAAAATCTATTCCTTGACATAGCTTGTGTATTCATCAGGAAGGATAGAGATTACACAACTAAAATTCTAGATGGTTGTGATTACTATACAGTAATTGGTATAGAAAATCTCATAAATAGGTCTCTTTTGGTTGTTAATGAAAGAAACAAGCTGATGATGCATCAAATGATTAGAGATATAGCAAGGAACATTGTTCGTCAAGAATCTTTTGACCTTGGGAAACGAAGCAGGTTGTGGCATAAAGACGCATTTGATGCATTAAGAGAAAAAATTGTAAGAGAGACTTCATTTTCTTCTACCCTTTTTATTCAATTTTCTAATATCGTACCTTTTTTAAACTAAAAAAATTCTTTCTCTAACAGGGTACAAAAACAATCAAGTGCCTTACCATTGACTTAAAAAGATTGCTGGAAGAGAAGTATGGAAAGACAACTGCAAATCATTCAAAAAATTCATTTCTCATGTCAAATGAGGTCAATATAGAAACTGATGCATTTGCAAAGATGCAGAGACTTAAACTACTTCAACTGGATTATGTAAAACTTAAAGGAGACTACAGAGACTTCCCTAGGAGCTTAATATGGTTGTGTTGGCATGGATTTCCTCAAGAATATCTTCCTAGAGATTTAGATATTTCTAGGCTAGTTGTTCTTGAGATGTGCAACAGTAGCCTCAAACGTGTTTGGAATGATACAAAGGTGTGATACTACTTAATTTCTCTTTACTTTTTGTGAAGCGAAAACAAAATTATAAGGCTAAGTGTTTTTTTCCTTTTCTACAGTACTTTCTTCCAAATTTGAAGATCCTTAATCTCAGTCACTCCCATGGCCTTCTCAAAATCCTTAACTTATCAGGTCTTCAAAGTCTTGAAAGGTTGATGCTGAAAGATTGCACAAAGTTGATTGAGGTTGATCAATCCATTGGTGAGATAAAGACTCTTACTGTTTTAAACCTTAAAGGTTGCAAAAGTCTTAGAAAACTTCCAAGGACAATTGGTTCGTTTGAATCTTTGGAAGAACTTATTTTATCTGGTTGCTCAACATTTAATGATGTGCCTAGAGACTTGCAGAATATGAAATCATTGAGGGTGCTTAACTTAGATGGAACTGCTATATATGAATCCAATTCATGGTTGTCTTGGTTATCACTGAAAAGAAGCAAAGAGTTGGGTTTCTTTTGGGCATCTTTGCCATGTTCTTTGGTAAAGTTGAGTCTTGAAAGTTGCAGACAATCGGATGATGTTATGCCCGTTGATTTGAGCCACTTACCTTCCTTGAAATCATTAAATTTAAGTAGAAACCCAATTCATAGCCTTCCTGAGAGCATTATCCGCCTAACAAAGCTTGATGAACTTCTGCTTATTTGTTGCAAAGAGCTCCAATGGCTTCCAAAGCTTCCAATGAGTGGCTTGCGTGTGATAACGTCTCAATCATTCCATAGGATTTCAAGTCTGCCATGCTTATTAAATTTGAAAAGGTGTATTGTCTTTGGTTGTGAAAAGCTAACTGAGGTTGAAGGTGTGTTCAAGTTGGAACCAGTTGAAAACTTTGAAGTGGAGAAGATCAAAAGCTTATTCAATATGGACTTGATCGGAAGCATTAAATTGAAAATTTATAACTATCTTACGGACACAAAAATGGTGGCTACCATCCAGGTCTTCTCTCATTCTACTAAAAATTTTTATTTTCTTATTATACATTATTTAGTACTTTCATAAATAATGGTTTTAATGTCTCAGATATTTCGTGATGGCGACATAACTAGCTGCTTTGTCTCCGGAAATGAGGTTCCAATCTTATTTGAGTCTCGCTCTAAAGGGTCAGAAATTTCTTTTTCTTTGCCACAAAATCCTGGTGAAAAAGTTTGTTGGTTAAAACTATGCATAGTATATTCTCTTGTTAGTGATGAGATATTTGAATTTCTACCATGGGTGCAAATTGTTAATGAGACCAAGAATTTGGCGTGGTCTTATTCCTCAAGTTTCATTGGAATTCCTGAAACCAATAGTAACACAATCTTATGGCTAATCCATTGGCCAGTAATGGATTATCAGTTGGAAAATGGCGATCTGGTGAGCTGCAAATTATCAACTTTTGGTTTCAACGTAAAAGAATTTGGTGTTACATGTGTATCAAAAGCCAAGGTTATGTATGAAGATGATACTCCACAATACTCTCAAGGTATGATTGCACCTACTAGCATTTGTAAGAATTTTTTTTTTATCTTTTTGGCTTGACTTTATATATCAATAGTTTCTTACATATTGCTTTTTTCATGAAAATTTTTTAAATTAATCAATGAATTTTTGAGATAAAAAAACTAAGTACGAGATATGTCAGAATGTCAGATCATTATCAATTATGACATGTTAGAATGTTATGTCAATGTCACTTGATATAAAATGATTAATGACATTTTAATTAAATCAATCTTTAGTTATAAAGATTTATTTGACTCAAAATAAGAAGACAATAACTTATTTGACTCAAAATAAATGTGTAAGGACTTGATGAACGGAATAAAAGTGTAAGGGTTTGTTTAAATTTTCTTAAATAGTTTAAAGATTTTTTTAGATATTATGTCAAAAATAGTTTTAATATTTAAATAATAAATAGAAAATAAATAGGCCTTATTGCCCAAGCTTAAGTTTTTGAATTGTTAATTGAGCTTGGTCTATCCTATAAACACCTATAAATGCTTGCTTTAGGTCAAAATATTTATGAATTACTTTAGGTTAACTATAGCCATAAATATAAAAAGAACTAATGATGTTAGGATCGTTGGATTGCACCTTGTTACAAGATATTGTTTTTTTTTAGGGCCTACCTTGACGATATTATCATTTGAAAAAAGGCACCTTGTGAGGGAACATGTCTTTATTTATAAGGTACAATTCAATCTTTGGTTCTTAAAGATGTGGAATCTAATTTTTTTCAAAAAAAAAAAAGAAAAGATGTGGAATTTTTTACCCTCAACATTAACACCCTAATCAGAGTAGATTGTGTTTTCTTTGAGGGTCAGTATTGGAGTCCCACAAACAAACCCATTTGTTAATGCTAGATTTATTGGACTACATCAGATTACAAGATATTATCTATTTTGAGATCTGTTATTGCGATTTTGTTCTTTTGAGAAAAGGTACCTCATAGGGAAAAGGTATGCCCTCGCTTATAAGTCATATACAATCATGTCCTTGGTTCTTAAAAATGAGAGATCTTTCCCCCTTAACAAAGGCCTTTTCACTTATAATATTGTTCCTATTCTTATACATATGATCTTAAGCCACAAAAATGATATGTAGCACTTTCTCATCTATTTTTGTCCTTTTCCTATAATTTCAACCTAAGTCTTCTAAATTAATTGGGTCTCAAATTCTTAGCATTCTTTTAATATATCAATATTAATTTTAAGTTGGATCCTAATTTAAAATTTAATTATTTTTTTTCATGCACCACTATACTATTGTATCTTTAAGGGCTTTTCTTCTTGTATTTTTAAATTCAAACTTGTATACACGAACACTCATGGAAATGTAGTATTTGATTATTAAAATGGTATAATAATGACAAATCTATTTTTTGCATCTTTTAGAAAATGAAGATATTTGGAGAGAGATTGAATTGAAAGTTAATGAAGAGTTACTCAAATTGGGCTCCAGTCGAAATGTCAAAGTGCAAATTTACAATGATTTAGAGGAATCAAAAATGATTGCTTCCCCTAAGGTTTCCTTGATCTCCTTTCTAATATTTTTGGTTTATTATTCTTTTCTTTCTTTGTATAACTTATAATTAATTTAATATTGTTACAGGTGTTATATGATTGTGGGATAATTAGCATGTATGATATAGATGGCATTCCAGAGGCTAGGCACAACCATTGTGCCGTCGGAAACAAGATTTCATTTGTAGTGTCCCAAAGCCCTGGTCAACATATTGGCTATCTAAACTTGGGGGCCATTCTTTTTTATGAAGACGATAAAATATTTGATTTTTTATCACGTATTGAGATTGTCAACAAGACCAAAGATACTAAATGGATCTATTCTAAAAATTTCATCGAAATTCCTAAAGCCAAGAACAATATTTTTTGGTTTAGCTCTTGGAGATTTATCGGTGAATTGGAAGAAGGTGATCAAGTGAGTTGTACAGTGTTTTCTAATTTATATGTAAAAGGATTAGTCATTGATCTCGTATATGAACCTGATGATGACCTTCAGCGTAAATGCAACTCTGCTGATCAACATTTGCAATGTAATACTATATATTCTCGTTGGCTTTTTCCTCTTTTTTTATATCACTTGTTCAAGTCTCAAAGGACTCTTTATAGGATTCAGAGTTTAGACAAATTAGAGTAATTATATGTGGGATCTTGATGGAGCAAATAGGACAATTCATCTACTTCTTGTTGTAATTAAAAGATTCATGCAGACAAATGATTTTTCACATATCAATGCAAGAATTGTCATTGATAGCAAAGGTTTTTTATTTTAATTTCATATCACCTCCATGCTATTATTTCTCTCTCCTCTCTTAAGGTCTTATCTATTACCATGCCCAAATCAATATCCCAAAATAAAAAGGATGAACATGGTTTGGTTTGGGTCCGTTTTTCAAGGGTAAATCTAAATCAAATTGAAAATTTTGGTTTTTATTTTTTTAAAAAAACCAAATATATTATAATGAAAATCAAATTAAAATATAAAAATTCAATTTGGTTAATTTGGGGTTTTTTTTTTTGAATGGCATCATATGTTATTAAAATGATAGAGCCTTATCAGCAGATGAGAACTCTTCAATACAAGGCGCCATAAACAGAAACAGACAACAAATGGAAAGCGTTCTCATGACCAATGCAGACAATAAAAACAAGTGGAAACTCATCAAGAGAAGACAGAAACAACACTAAGGGAACCCATAAGGAAAAAAAAACTAAGCAAACACTTGAAGATGATCAGTTGAGCGATCCACAGCCAATTTGGCAAGTCTGTCAGCCAAGTGATTAGCCTTTCTTGATGTATGAATAACAGACCAATTCCTGATTTTGTTCTTCAAACAATTGATATGGTCATGATCCCTTTAAATCTCCAAGGAACAGAAAATGGTTGGTTAACCCACAAACAGCACTAGATGAGTCAGATTCAACAATGAGGGAATAAATAAAGCACCGTGAAAAAGCTACGAAAAGATAAAAAGCTTCCTTAATATCGAGGATTTCCGCCATATTGGAATCACTATGGCCAAGCGATTTGGAAAAGAGGATTTTAACATGTTCTTCATGATTATGCATTGCACCACCCATACCAGAAGGACTGTGGCAACCATGAGCCGCACCATCAATATTGAACTTCATAAAACCCATCGAAGGTTTACCCCAATCACACTTCTTCCTAGATTTTAACTTGGAACATGGAGCATTAATACAAGTTGGCAAAGAAAACATCTCAGTAACAGAAGAATTAACCTGTGGCAATTTGGCTCTTATCCACCATCTCACTTTAAGCTTCACAATATAAAAAATGTACCTGTGATCCCAAAGATTATCATTAAAAACAAGATTGTTTCTGTGAATCCAAATAGTCCAAAGGATCACAAAAAAGCTAGTTGCCAAACAGAGTTGCGATTATAATCAGAAAATTTATCATTCTAGGCAAGGAAAAGATCACACATCTTACCAAGAAAGACCCCTGAGATGCCCCAAGCTTTAAGTCACAAAGTCCATTCTATCCAAACATCCTGACATTCAATAAATTGGTGGTCAATATGCCCAATTTAATAGCTACAAATAGGACCAAGGGTAGAATTATGATTGATAATTCATCTTTTTAGTAACTCAGCTTTAACAGCAAGACGACCTTTCATGACTTGCCAACAAAACATCTCACACTTAGGTGGTGCAAGATTAGCCCATATTAAATTCCAAAACTTACTTTCCCCATCAGAGGCACCAAGAGCATAACAAGCTGATCGATAAAAATTACTAATAGAGTAAACACCACTAAGGTTTTTTTTCCAAATTATTTTATCTAGTTCATCTTTGATAAGGGAGAAATTCATAATAATTTAAAAAGAAGATCCCATTGTCCCTTTTCCCAATCAAAGAGCACTCTTCTTAAAGGAATATTCCAACACCAAAAATATTCAATCCACTCACCATAACTATTAAGAAAGCCATTTTAAGATAAAGAGAGGGCGAAAGTTCAAGGAAAGGATGACTTAAGAGGTAAACCATCATGCCAAAATTTAATTGTAATCTCCATGCCTGGAGAGAATCCAATCCCATTCTTAACAATGCAAGATAAACTATCATTGGAAGTCAAGGGTTTAACAATATTCTTCCAAAGATAAGACATGTTCCTTGATGAAAAACAAATGGGAAGAAGAGAGTTAGGATGCATACCATTTTTCTCGATAATAGTTTTGTTCCAAAGGCTATCATCTTCCACTCCAAAATGCCATATCTATTTGTGGAGCATGGTAGAATTTTTAATGTGCAGATTAACAATTCCTAACCCGCCCATCCTTAGGAGAACAAACAAAATCCCAGTTGACATGTTGCATTTTGCTTCTATTACTATTGCTCTCCAAAGGAATCTTCTTATGATTTTATCAAGCTTGTCTTTAATTTCAATAGGCATCCAAAATAAAGATATATAATAAACCGGCAACAAAGCAAGGATATAATTAATCAGGATAACTCTTCCACCAGAAGAAAAAAAATTAGCTTTCCAGCTTGCCAATCTTGACTCGAATTTGTCAATGATAGGATTTCATAAGGCCTTTGAATTGAGATGATCACCAATAGGAAGGCCCAGATATGAAGCAGGAAATTTATCAACATTCCAGTAAATAATTCTGGCCCACTCATCGAAAAGATTTCTTACCACCCCAACACCATTTAAGAAACTTTGTTGAAAATTAGTTTTCCAACCTGAGATGAGTTGAAAACATCAGAGAATGCGGCAAGTACATAATAAATTGTCCTGGTCTAGTTTGCAGAAGAAGATGGTATTGTCCGCAAATTGAAAATGGGAAACCAGCAGACCATTCCTTCCAACATTAATAACACATGGAAATCCTAAAGAGACAACACTATTAATCATTGAATTCAAGGTCTCACCCACAAGATTAAAGAGAAAGGGTGAAAAGGCACACCCTTGGCAAAAACCCCTATGCATTGAAACTGCCTGGTGGGAGTACCGTTAACCAAAAAAGAGGCTTGAGCGGTGGATATGTAACGACCCAAGCCCAACCACTGGCCCAGCAACTTTTCGGGCCTAAACCACGTGGCCCTCAAAAGCTTAAGCTCAAGTTGCTAGTAGTAGTGGGTTTGGATTTTTATATAGGTCTTAACAATCACATTCACACCAGATGTGGGATGTTGGGTATTACAATCCCACCCACTCAAATCCTTGATGTGGATATGTAACGACCCAAGCCCAACCACTGGCTCAGCAACTTTTCGGGCCTAAACCACGTGGCCCTCAAAAGCTTAAGCTCAAGTTGCTAGTAGTAGTGGGCTTGGATTTTTATATAGGTCTTAACAATCACATTCACACCAGATGTGGGATGTTGGGTATTACAATCCCACCCACTCAAATCCTTGATGTCCTCATCAAGGCCACAGATCATATTACAGGACCAAGATCTCATCAGAACAATGTGAAAGCTCACATCGGACTGGTCCAAGCTCTGATACCATTTGTAACGACCCAAGCCCAACCACTGGCCCAGCAACTTTTCGGGCCTAAACCACATGGCCCTCAAAAACTTAAGCTCAAGTTACTAGTAGTGATGGACTTGGATTGTTATATAGGTCTTAACAATCATATTCACACCAGATGTGGGATGTTGGGTATTACAAGATATGCAAGAATGAATCCATTTACACCATTTGAATCCAAAACCCATTTTGCCCATAAGAAGATCTAAAACTCTCAGCCAATATAATCATAAGCTTTTTGAAAATTAAATTTCAAAATAACACTACTTTCAGAATCCTTTTTCATATGATCAATGATCTCATTAGTAATACGGACACAATCCAGAATTTGTCGACCCTTAATGAAGGTGAACTTTAGCTGGCCAATGATATTCCGCATAACAAGTTTAAGCTTAGTACCGAGACTTTTGCCACTAGTTTGTAAAGACAGCCCACAAGGTTTATAGGATGAAAATCAGAAATATTTTTTGAATTAGCCCTTTTTGAAATAAGAGAGTTAAAGGAGGAATTCATTCTTCTATCCAAGGAACCAAAATTAAAAAAAAAAAAAATAGAGACATCACATCATTCTTGATTTTACCCCACTTCTCCTAATTTTTTAAGAAAGCCGTATTGAAACCATTAGGACCTAGCGCTTTATTGCCATCAGAATTTTCAATAGTAGACCAAATTTTAGCTTCAGAACAAGGCTCTTCAAGATGTGAAGCAAAATAAGAATCCAAAGAGTTTAAAGACAATTAAACTCAAAAACTTTAAAGACAGTCCTCTTCTTAAAGTGATTCAAAAAAAGGACAGTAATAAAATTCAAAACAGATTCTGGTTCTGAAAAAACTTTATCATTGACAGAAATTTTATTAATTCAGTTCAATCTTCTTTTGTTGGAAACAACCACGCGAAAGAATTTAGTATTATGATTTCCCTCAAGAAACCATTTAATTTTAAATTTTTGGTGTCAAGAAAATTCCTCCGTTTTGTAAAGATTCCATAATTCAACTTTAAGATGAATAAACTCCTCCTTAGGAGATAAATTATTCAAGCTCTGTTGTAAAGCCATAAGTTTCCCAGAATATCAATCTCTAAAATAGAGATTTTGTCACCCAAATTGCCAAAAGTTGACTCTTGCCACAACTTGATTTTTGGTTTAAAAGATTTAAGCCTTTCCCACAAAAGAACTCAAGAACTATTGAAATCAACTATGGCATCCCGTTCAAAATTCCTCAGCTCTTGGAAGCTATCATTCTCAAGCCAAAAATTGAAGATCTGGAAAGGCTTAGGACCCCAAGAGTTAAAACCATCACATAAAGAAATAGGATTGTGACTTGAAAGAGATGATGGAAGACATCTCCGCACAAGGTCATGCCAGTCAGGATAGAACTGAAGGTCGATAAGGAATCTGTCAGGCCTGTTAAATGAAGGCGGGTCTCGATTGTTACACCAAGAAAAGCTACCTCCAAACAGAGGAAGATCCAACTAATTAACATCATTGATGAATTCTTGAAAATGAAGAATGGTTCTTTCACTACCCTGCCAACCCAATATCTCTTTATACGAAAGAACAATATTAAAATCGCCCCCCAAACATTAAGGCAAATTGGACTCATTAATAATCCCAGCAAGTTCAAGCCAAATAGATCTTCTGTCATCTTCATCATTAGGGCCATAGCTATTCCCAAAGCCTACCTACCTATCGACCATTCTAAGAGTCCTAATTAACAAAATAAAGTTCTTCCTTTCTATTCTAGATTCACAAGAGAAAAAAGATTCCTACCAAGCAGAAATCAATCCACCAGAAGCACCTTCAGAAAAAACACAAGCCCAAGAAATACCATTATTATTCCAAGGGCTGTTGAATAAATGGGATATAATAGATTTCAGCTTAGATTTATTGTTAAAATTCTCCACCCACGCAAGTATATATATAAAAAGATAATACAATTATAAGTAGAGTATCAATCTCATAAAGAATTGATTTAAAATTTTACTAATTACTAAAATTAGAACAATTTAATTTTATTCAAATAATTAAAAATTGATAACTAATTAAACTAAAAATTAATTGACAAAAGAAAGAAACTAATTAACAATAATTAAAAATTAAAGAAAAAATTTAATTGAATAAATATCAAATTTAAACAAGCTTAGGATTAAGATATCCCTCTCACTTCTTCTAAATCTTACCTTTCTTTCTCTTAACTTATTCCAATAGATTGAATCGCTACCCTAAAGTCCTTAATTATTTATAAGGCTTTCCCGAAACTCTTATAAAAATATCTACTTTAATTAAAACACTATAGCCCTATGTGACCTGAAATTAAAATCGATTCATTAAGTTCAAGCTCTAATCTTGGCTACATATGGCATATAGGTATATCTCTATCCTATACATAAATCAATTTATTCAACCAAGCAAATAAATATGATCATATGTGTCGTAACGTACAGGTCTGGGAACCCGATTGCTAGACGTGAACGAAAAATAAAATAACTAGGAGTCGCCACCAATCGTCTTTTTTAGGTGCGATTGGCCACCTATTAACTCGATTCTAATCGACGAAGTCCTAAATTAATTTTAGGTCCATCGAAAGAATGAGAACCGGTCCATGTTTTTAGAGATGGGTTCGGGAGTACGGTTACGCACGGAGAAAGATTAGCACCTCTGTGGTGCCTGTTCCATGAACGGTACCATTTAATCTTAAGTTATTCTATTACAACCTAATTTTGATTTTATTGTTATATTTCCTTAATCCTCGCTTATTAACTAATTTTTTTTTAAGTTGGTTGATTGAGTCTTTTATTTGGCTTTACGTATGCATATGATGTAAGCATAAAATGATGTCATGATTTATTTATTTTAAATAATGGGGTCGGTAATCTTTTATTGAAAAATCATTCGAAGACCATCCCAACGCTTTGGTGAAGCCTCAACGTTTTCCTCACCTAGAGATATCCCCGAAAGAACTCATCTCTACAAGCCCCTCGGAGAAATCCCATCATCGGAATTCCCGCCCCATTTACAAGATAAATGTGGCATGCTATGATAGGATAAAATGATGATATCTACATACACGTGTTTATTGACTTAGATGTTTCGTAATTCATCCAATTACTATTTGTTATTTTTTCATGAGTTATTTATTTATTTATTATTTTAGTATTTTTTTAATTTTTGTTTTCTATTTAAATCTATATATTTTAATTACGTTATTGATTAATATTTTATTTAATTACATAGTTTATCAAATAAACAATTAAAGTTTTTTTTATGGTTAAATTAACTTTATTTGGTAATATTTGTTTAAACTAATTAACTAATTATATTAATTTAAGTTTAAATGCAACACTATAAAAATTTATTTTTCTTTTAATGTATATTTTCAATAAAGATTATTTGAGTAATGAATATTGGAGCATAGAGTTCGGATTTATCCCGATGCTTCGGTAAAAATTCGTCTCGTACTCCTAACCTAGAAAATCTACCTGAAAGAGGTAACTCTTTACCCCTTTTTAGGTTGAATTCCATCATCAGATAACTCGAAATTATCTTTTTTTCATTTTTTATAATAATTATATTTACATTATATATTTCTTATTTATTATATTTACAAGTATCTAAATATATTTATAGTATAAATATTTCTTCGTTTCTTTTTTATCCTATCCTTCTCATTCACTTGTCATTATTATTATTATTTCTTGTTTTGTTTTTTTATGTTTATTTTAATTTTCTAATACTACAATAGGCAATCATATTTTATACATATATATAACATTTCCTAACATAATTTAAATTATAACAAAAAAACATTTTAATTAAGTCAAAATAGATTAAATTCAAAATCAATTGAAACAAGCCCAAATCAAAGAGGAGGATTATACCTTTCTTGGGCTAGAATCGGCCCAAGGCAACCAAGCCTGCTCCACAAATTTCTACTCCTCAGACAAAATGCACCGTTTGGTGTTTCAAGAACCCCTCTAAATGACGTCGTTTTGATACTTTCTCCTTCAAAATTTTTTTCCACGAAACGGCACTGTTTTGAAGCCCATAACCTAGCTATTTAAACTCTTTTTCTTTCCTTCCCTCTTCATTTTCACTCTTCACTTTCTCTCTCTAACCCACCACTCTCTCCCTTCTCTCTAGCTTTATTTTTTTTCTTTGCTCTTTCTCCCCTTTAACTTCAACTGGATATTTCTTTCTTTCTTAGCCGACGATCTTAGCTTCGTCGATCTCTCTCTCCTAGCCAAACACCCCTTTTTTTTCAAGCCCCATCGCCGATTAGATCTCACACCATCAGATCTAGCCCGGGCGGCTCTCGTTCCTCTCTCCTTTGGACGATCGGTCCTTTCCTCTCCCTCTCTTCTCACCAGTCTTTCTCCCTTCCATTGGCGGCGCTCCCCTACTCCCAAAAGTCAAAACTTTTTCATCTCCATAAAGTATCCAAACCAAAAACACTCCAAACGCCATCCTACTTCCCCTCTTTTTTATTTTATATATATAGTATATATACTATTTATTTATCTGATTGTGGCTTTCGGTTGCTAGAAGAAAATAGGAATTTTTTTTTATTTATTGGGTATCTTGCCAGTTGCTAGAAAAACTAGAAAATAGTTTTGTTGTTGCAGGGATCTAATTTTTTTTTGAAAGATTGGGTTCTCTCCGTTGGTTTTTTAGTTTCCTTGTTTGATCTTTTTTTGCTCTGGTTTTTCTGGTTTCCGAATGGTTTTTTTTTTGTTTAGAAATTAGGGTTTCTGTTGTTTTTGGATCTGGTTTCCTTCGATTTCCAAAATCTCCCCTCAAATTCGATTGGCCCCTCCTTTTAAAAGCTAGATTGTCCAAAATTTTGGACAATCCAGAAGTGAAATCATGCTCTTCTGAGCATGATTTCACTATATCCTATCACAGAAGGGGGGCTGGTTACTAGAGGTGACTATTCTCCCCCAAAATCCGATGGCTTTTTAAGGGCATTAAATGCCTTGTAATGATGAACAGGAAAAGAAAAGACTAAGTCAGTCTTCTCATGTCCTGTCTTTTCCTCTCTTTTTTTATTATTATCATTATTTTTAATTTTTATTACATTATTTATTTATTTTGATTAATTTTTATTTTGTATTTAAAAAATAGGTATCTACAATATGCTATTCTAATTTTGTTCTTCACCAAACTCCTTTTCCAAAGTTATGTTTAGGTTTCTAAATCAATTTAATTAATGATCAGGCAATTAAAAGTACTGAGGACAAATAGGAATATACAATTCAATTCCATTGAAAATAAGTTAGAAAGAGATTAAAAATTTAGGTTACATGTGAGTTCAATTGCAATCCTAGAAAAAGAAATTTAGCAACTCATAATTGCAATAATAAATAAAAACATATGAAGTTTAGCCATCAAGAGTAACAAGAATAATAAAAGCTAAGGAAGAAGAAAATAAACAAATTTTGTAGCCTTTCTTCAATCTTCAGCCTCAACCTTTAACTTCTTGAATGTTTGTTAGGATTTTCTTCTTACGGCTAGCTTCTTCTCAAGTTTTCTATTTATAATCAAAACTAATTAACCTAATTTGTCCTACACTTAACTATTTTAGCCTAATGACTCTTACTTTGGGCTTAGAATAAGTGTAGAGCCTATAGGACTTAAGTCAACTCGAATCCTTTTCTTTCTCTCAGCAACTTATTCAAATTTTCCCTTTCGATGCCGTGGCGTACCCCATCAGTGCCGCGGTGCTCCCTTGGCTTCAAGCCTTCTCTTTTTCATTGCTACACTATGTCAACTCCCAATGCAATTTTCTCTATCATTAAGGCAAAAATGGGCAAAGAAACCTAAATAAAAACTGTAACTCTATCTCTTAGCTTTTCATTAGTCAAGAATCACTTCATTTGGAATTGGGATTGACATTGGGATTGAAAGTTATGCTCAAATTATTGTGACGTGTAAAAACAAGGCTTGAGCTCTATAAACGCTTTTTTTCACCAAATTGAGCCTTCTTCCTTTAGAGTCCTGCAAAATATAAAAACTAATAAATATTAACTAAACTAAGGCAAGCAAACATAAAATTAGCATAAAATAAAATAACTTAATAACAAAAAACTAATTAAGAAAATATCTAAAAATAACTAAATTCTATTATAAACTCAAGAATTTAAATAACCTTTAAGAACAATTTTGAGATTAAAATAATTCTATTTTATACAATTATCAAGACTCTCGTAAAAACACCATATTCAACTTAACTGATAAGATTTTTCTTTTAAAAGATATTTTTTTTCACCACTATTCATCCCTTTGACATTTTGTGTGAGAAGTAACATAGGCGAAAAAAACCACAGGGAACACAGAAAAGATTACATATCCTGATAGATCTCTATATCAACCAAGGCATCAATAATCTGAGGATTCGGATCATGAAAGGAAACCCCAAAGCTATTAGCCAATTTTACAAAATCAGTGGTTTCTTATTTAATAATTGAATTTCTATGGGCAATATTCGCATCAAAAACAAAATTGTCCCTAGGTAAAATGGAAAGGGACTTAGAATTACTCAAACCAGAAAAAATGCCTTCCCTCAGCTTTTTCCTTCTTCTTTAGCCGAACCTTGCTTCTCTTTATTTTTATGCATTAATAAAATCCTAAGAGAGGAACCCTTTGATCAATTCCTTTTAATGCAACAAATTAAAGAAACCTGAAAATTAAACTTTTTTGCCAACTAACCTATTATCACCAGAAATGGAAGTATCCAAAAGATTAAAAGTACTCCCTAAATTTAGAGAAAATTAGAAATCATGACCCAAGAAGAAATTATGGGTAGAGAATGGGTAATTGGTGTACCTTGCAATGGGGTAATAGACACCTTTTTAGGAGCTTCTTTTGAAACAAAATCAGCCACCACTATATCTAAAGAGTTGAAATCATCAGCCTTCAAGTTCTTTGAAATTTCAAGTACAACCATGGGAGGAACTTGCTTATCAGAAACTGCCTAATGATTGGGACCTATTAACGATTTCTTCTTGCTAGCCTTTTCCCAAATTTAACCTTTCCCCAACCACCCTCAAAAGATTTACGAGACTTGGCTTTAACTTTTTGCTTTAATTTCTTGCTTATTTTGTTGACTTTAATAGAAAAAGGAATTGTAGGTCCAGAAAGACAAAGATAAGGATTTAGAGAAAAAACCCCTTGAGTCTAATGAGTTTAGGCTATTACCCAAAGATAGCTTGTAATATGAGCCCAAGACAAAAGCAATCCCCACTTGGTCCAAAACAATACAAGGAAAAATAAGAAGCCCATTCTCGTAAGGAAAAATGTGGTCCACATCACCATCAGCCTTAAGATCCAAATTAAAACTACTAACATTATTAAGACTTTCCCCACAATTCAAAAACCGCTTTTCGAGACCTAGTAAATCATTGCATGAAACTAGATCTCCACCATTTGCTCCATAGGCCAATGCATAAAGAGACTGACGAGAAGGTAGTATAAAAATCAAAGCTTGAAAAGGAAGGCGGTGACTACTAGGCTCCTTAAATGCTTCACCAGAACAACCATTATCAATCAAAACTCCTCCAGTCAGAAGATAAAGAACTTTATCATCGACTTCATCAACGTCCTTCTGCTAGTCTTCCCTTATCTAATCTGAATAAGAACTTAATAAAGACTTATTAAAAAAAGAAATTCTAACAGTATCAAATATTTTGTTTGAAATTCCTCATTAAATAAGGATAATGGAAAGGCTTTTAAGAAACAAACTCAACCATTAATAATAACTTTACCAAAGAAAGGAAAAACACAATCCTTTGATTACTCAATCATGATACAAGCAAAATCAAACCTTTCTATGGAAAAATAGCTTTATTTGTCATCATAAAGGAGCCCTAGTGATCATTTAATGCTTTAAAAACATTAGAATGCCATAAATGAATCGGTAATCCTTCAATATTGATCCAAATTAAATTCTCGTTAGGTGTACGTCCATAATCATAAGGAAAAATAGAGGCAAACTAGTGCTCAAACATATCGAAACACTCATTAATCAGAGTTAGCATCTCATTTTTATCATAGAAAGTAATGAGAACTTTCTTGTTACCGGTATGATGAAGACAAACCCAAATATCTTGATGAAAAAGTTAAGATTCGATAAGACCTAATTGAAATCATCTATCAAAAAACCAAAAACGTATATATCAACCCACTCCATATTTTGTAATGGCACCATTAATCTGCAAAAATTATCCTCTAGGGATGGGTTTCTAGTAGAAAGGTGAATAGTAAGGCCAAACTTAGCCTCAAAATTATCCATCTAAATCCTATCGCCACTAACAAGGGCTTATTTGTAAGTTTTAACAAGATCATAACCATGATAATGATGGGCAAGTTTTGATGAATCAACACCAAGAGAAATAGGTCTTTGTACAGATTAAGACATATCCTTGCGAGCCAACGAAACTTTAATCAAGCCGCCATTAAAAGACAATTTGCTACCATCCTTATGTGCTTTCTGTTACTCTAATTCTTATTGAAACCTAACAAAGGCGTAAGTAGATGACCAATTCCTTTTGCCAAGAGACAGATTAACCATAAAAACATCAAGGACTTCACCAAATCTACTAAATAGATCCTTGATATCCCTTTCAAAATATTCAATGGAAGATTCCCAACATGAACAGAAAAAAGGTTACTTCTCCATTTGTCAACACTTTTCTCAATTTTGTAAGTCCAAGTCCGATCAGCACCTTGCTTGGTTTCAGCCATTCTTTGATCCTTTGGTCTTCATACTTCCTTTCACATTTGACTCTCCATTTGCTTAATTTTTAATTTGGTTTCTTATTTTATTTTAGGATCTTACAATTGAACCCATAATTTTTTGTAAATAATTTACCCTCAAGGATTGATTAAGATGGCTATAAACAATTTATGGGAAATATTGGAGGGTTTTGGATGCATTTATCCTTAAGGGGAGGAATTTTGGGTTTATTAGGTATGAACGCTAGTTAAAGCTAGAACAACCACTTAGAATGAAATGTGACTCTTGGATCATAAAGTACAGGGTAAATATTACTTGATTAAATCCCAAAAACTCATTATAGAGAAGGAAATCATATCAAAACAAAGTTCTTTTCAATGAAAGAAGGGGAAAATGTGTAGAGATTGGATAAAATCTGAGTGCCTTATTGAGATTATAAAAGAGAAAGAGAGAATGGGGATTGAAGTGAGAAGGATTTTTAGATGTTGGTGAAATGGTGTTCATGGATTGAGTGATCATGGGTTCGGTCTAGATTGGTTGAGTAGCAAACTTGATAGGTAAACCTCTAAAGCTGAATTATACTATTATTTACTTAATGGATGGGCTTAAGGAAGGTAAATGATGGAAAACCTTGATTCAAGTCCTACAAAGGAAATAAAGAAGTTTTTTTATGAGTAGGGATGGTGTAAAGACCACTAAGCGAATCTATGGGGGAAATTAAGGTTACATTTTTTATGCCTATATTCATGAAACTTTTTGATGATTTGGAATTAGAAGGGCAAAATAAAAGGGCAAAATAAGCTATTGGAAAAAATGTGAGTCAGAAGAACAAAACAAAAAGACATAGAGTGTTGAACTTCGTAGCTAATGCCTTATTGTAAAATGATGATTTTATCAATAGAAACATCGTGATAAGGAAGAAGGTGGAGGAAATTGTTGACTCCATTAGTTTTTGATGATAATAAAATATTCCCATGTCATTTACGTCTAATATTTTTACCTAAGTGTGCAGGATAAAAGTTTATAAAGAAGCAATAATGCAATCTTCCAAATGAGCACTTAAAGATTTGATATGGATAAGGAATAAGATAGATCAACATAAAGGAAGCTCCCTAGTTGAATAATAAAGATCATTGGTTGGGCAAAACTTAAAGTAGAGAAGTAGAAGGCTAATGCTTAGTGAGAAACGGAACCGAGTTAGTCGACCAAGAAAATGAGTTAGTCAACTAAGTGCTCTATGGAATTTGTGATTAAGATAGAACAAACTTAGTCAACCAAGGGAAAAATCTTAGTCGACTAAGAACTCTCTGTCTGCAACCTGTACCAGGCCACTGCAAAACAGATTAATAGTTAAAACTTACCACAAACTGTTTCTAACGATCAAAAATGTCCCAACAACCATAAGACATGCTTCTTCAAGTATAAAAGGATCTTCAAATGGCAAGGAACTTACTTTTGACAACTTTTGACACATTTGAAAGATTATTGAGAGATTTTAAATAGAGAAAAAGTGACAAACTTAGAGATTCTTTGTACTCTCCACTGCATTCAAATGCTTATCTCTTGTGTTAGCATTCAGCACTGAATCGTGTACCACTTGGATCAATTTGTGATCATAGGTACTTTCTTTTCTACTTCTCTTTGTATTCTTAGAGTGAAGGATTCACTCTAAGTAGTTGATTCAAGCAAGGTTTGCTTGAATGCGTGAAGGTTCCAACTTAGCATTGAAAAGTTGAGTATTGGGTTTTGGTTGAGCCCTTGAAAAACCATTGTGATAGATTGTGGTTGAGCTTTGAAAAACCACCTTAGGGTTTTAGTTGAGTCCGGGAAAAACTAGTGTAAAGGTTGTGGTTGAGCCTTGAAAAATCATCTTGGGGTTTTAGTTGAGCTCGGGAAAAACTAGTGTAAAGATTGTGGTTGAGCCTTAAAAAACTACCTTGGGGTTTTAGTTGAGCCCATGAAAAACTAGTGTAAAGATTTTGGCTAAGCCTTGAAAAGCCATTGTAAAAGCTTGGTGGAAACTTATGAATTCCATTGCTTTTAGTGATTGATTTGAAAATCCTTGGTTGGATAATCAAGGTAGTGGGTGTAGGTCTTGGACCGAACCACTATAAATCCTTTGTGTATTGTTTTCCTTGCTTTGCTCTCATTGTTTTAAGATTAGTTCTCAATCTTGCTAAAAGAGCCAAATTAGTGCTATTCACCCCCTCTAGCACTCATATTTAGGACCAACAATTGGTATCAAAACTGGTTCCATTGCATATAAGGTCTAACACCCTTAGGGAGGATCCAAATGGCTCTTCATGTAATACCCCGTACCCTCGTTGGACACAAATAAGACATTATTGATCAAACAAATGATCATTTGATGCAAATTGGTATGCTAAAGAACGATAAAGGATGATTCAAAAGTAAACCAAGACATATTAATGCGTTTCGGGACCAAAGAAGGTAAGTAAAAAATTTTAAAATAAAATAATATTTTAGTCAATAAAATAATATTAAAAATTAATATTTATTAAATCGAGTAAACACTGTGAGTAAATATTTAAATATTATGGTGACACCGTGTTGAAATATGATTTCGATATTTTGGTCGTACACGTGTAAGAGAAGAAAGATAGAAGGAAATTAGAATTTTTATACGTGTCGAAGGAATAAATTTTAAATTATGAAAATTTGATAGAGGTATGTTAAATGAAATAAAGTTAAGGCATAGTATGTAAATTTAATTATTTGAAAGAAAAAAAATATTATGAGAATGAAATGGATGATAAATAATGAGGGAAAAAGTGTTGAAAAGTCAAAACAAATTTTTATTGGTCAATTGCCACAAAAGTCAAGAAAGGGAGAAAAAGATGAAGACAAAAGCAAAAGAAAGAAATGAAGACAAAAGGAAGCATGTAGAAAAGAGAGATGGGGCTAGCCAATTAAGAGATAAAAGAGAAAAGAAGAAAGGAGAACAATCTAGAAGGGTGGACGATCAAAAAAAGAAAAAGAAAAGAAAGAATGAATGAAGAAAAAGAAATATAGGAAGAAAGGTAAGGTTCGACTGAAGAAGAATCGAGAAAGTGAAAAAAAGAGGAGAGATAGAGAAGAGATAAAGGACGATAGAAGGAAAGAAAAACCGAGCAAAAGTGGGAAGAAAAAAGATAGAAAGAAAGGAGAGAGAAAGTACCGTGAGGGAGGAGAAGAAAGAAGATTGAAATTCAGTAAATTTTTGGAAGAAGAAGAAAGCTGAAAATTCGACACTTTGAGAAAGGTGAGAAAGCTGAAAATATTTAAGGTTTGTTGCTAAAACTTTCAAGGTTTATTTGTTGAAATTTTTAAGGTTTTATAGCTGAAATAATTGAGGATTTTGTTGCTAGAAATTTGAGCTAAAAAGCAGCTAATTTAGGTGCTGAAAATTCAAGGTTTATGCTGCTAAAATTTGGTGAATTTGCTGCTAAAATGTGCTGGTTTTGGTGCTGAAAATTTACTGCTTTTGGAGGCTGAAATTGTTGAATTTTTAAGTGAAAAAGGGGTAGCATGGCTGCTAATTTTTGGAGCTGAATTTGCTGCCAATTCAAGGGGAAAAGAGAGTTGATTTTAGGTGCAGAAAATGATAGCAAAAAGGGAAGAAAATGAGGCCATGGTGGTGGAGAAAAGAGGCCATGGTGGTGGAGAAAGGAGGCCACGGTGGTAAAGAGGAAGCTCGGTTGGAAAAGAGAACCAAGAAAGAATAACGTTGAAGAAAAAAAAAAGAAAAAAAATGTGGACATGGCCCAAGTAGAAAATAAATGGGCTTGGTCTAATAGTTATTAAATAAATGGGCATGGCCCAATATCTATTAGATAAGTGGGAATGGCCCAACAAAAGAAATAAATGGGCTTAGCCAAAATAGGAAAAAAATGGAGAAGCCCATGGAGAAGGGGCCCAAAGGTCATAAAGAAATGAAAAAGGCCCAATAGTAAGTTAATGTTATATTTTAAGGTTTATGGGTAGTTTAATATTGTGCATATTTTAGATGAAAAATATGCAAGTTGTTTAAGGAATTTGTAATTAAGTTGCTACCCATACAAATGTGTGATTAAATATATTGGATTTAAATTTGATGCTAGGAAAGTTGTCCTGGAGGCGTGCTAAACAAAGTAGGTACCTGACAAATAGGAATAATTATATATACGCGTATGAATCAATAGTGAAGAAATATCCCACTATTGTGAGGTGAGTAGGGGGTGTCGATTTTAAAATTTTCATATATATATATTCACATGATTTATTACACGTGCATTACTGTGGAAAGCATATGTTGGTAAAATTTTAAGAAAATTGTGGTTGTAAATTATTTTAGAAATTGTTTTGAATATGTATAAGTATGCCTATGCGTAAAGCGTTTTAAAAATGGGAAACAAGCTTTTCGACTCGATTTATCTCCTAAATTGTGCCTTATATATCTGTGTAATGTGCATACATGATTACCAGGTTTAATTTTCCTATCCTCAGTATTTTATGGACCATGCATTAAACTTTATTTTGTGAGCATAACCATAGGTTTTTATGACTTTTATATTAGATGTTTGGCAATAAATTTGGAATGATCCTTCAAGGATATAAATGATATTTAAGACAGTTTCTATAAATGAAATGAGATTTTTAATTTGTTTTGAAATCAAATTGCTTATGATATTATGGCATGATTGGCTGAATTGATAATTGTACTGAAAAATGTGAATTGTTTGCTTTATCCTAATAAATTGGTTAGCACTGAAATTGCCAATACATGCTATTGAATCTTTTATTCAATTAGAAGATTATTCACTACTACAGTAGTTGGGTTCCGTGGACCAGCCTATTTAGAGGTGGTACGGTAAACCTCACTATATATCTTTATCTCAATTGTAGAGGTGTAAAAGGTTGTCCTGAGGTATGACAGAGTTCACTTCACGCCAAACCACCACGTGAAGGCGAACTCAGCTAACGCCAAAGAACGGCAGCCTTTTTCAAACGTAAAAATATATTTTACGTATATACGAGATTTTTAATAGCCTTGGCAGACTCGGTGAGATGCCTTGGCCAAGGTATCCCTGAGTATGAGCTTTTATGGCACGAGCCAAGTTTTTGAGAAGTCATAAGCCTTGTTGTTTATTTTTGATAAAATATTATTATTTTATATGGATTGAAATAAGTTTTAACATTATGAATTATGTTTCTTAGCATGGTGAGAAATAGAATTAAACGGTTTTTCACAGCTCTCCTATTTGTTTTCTGTGAAATGAATCAGTGATTCCTCGCGTATGGGCGAGTTATGATTTGTGCATTATTTATAATATTATTTGGTTCACGGGAGCTTGCTCAATTTTATCAATTTGATTCGAAAATGGTTGATGCTTTATAAGAAATTCTTGAATTTTTGTATAAGGCACAAAACCCTGTTTGAAACAAATTGCTTTATAATCTTGAAATTTTATATTCAACTAATCTATTACTTGCTTGTTTCCTATCTACGCCCTACTCTCTAAGTTGATGATATTCACTGAGTCTATGAGACTCACACCCCTTTTACTTCCCTTTTTGCAGATAGGGATCAACCTAGCGTGTAGTCATTGACGCGTTCGGTCCACCGTGGATAGGTAAAGGCATCTCATAGCATTTTATCCCGAGTCGCTCCGCTGTTAGAGGTTGAATTTTAACAATTTGTTTATTTAGTTGTAAACGAATTCTAAATTTTTATATAAGCATTAATTTGGAGATTATAGATTTTAGTGTATATATTTGCAAATAAAAGGAATAAAAAGTAAAAAGTTTGTATTGATTTCTATATTTATGATTTAATTTAGTATATGAAAGTATCAATATAATATGACGATTGCATTCAGTTAGCTGATGGGCAATTCTAGATAGGCTTGTTCGGGATTTGACGGGTCCTCACGGAGGTCTCGGACGCCTGCAGCGATTGGGGAGCGGTCGTTGCACTTCAAAAGTCAACAGTTGCTGAGGGATAATCAAAAAACAGACAATTTTTGTTTGATGGCTCTAATTACCCTTATTGGAGCACTAGAATGTCAATTTATATTAGAGCCATAGACTATGAAATATGGGATGTCATCATTGATGGTCCCTTTATTTCCTCAACTGTTAATGTAGTCACAAATGAGTTGATGCTTAAGCCAAGGACTGAATGGACCGAGGCTGAAACCAAGAAAGTCCAAACCAACTTTAAGGCCATCAACACCTTGCATTGTGCCTTAACTCCCGCTGAATTTAATAAAGTCTCAAGCTGTACAATAGCTAAGCAAGTGTAGGATAAACTTAGGATCATTCATGAAGAGAATTCTCAAGTTAAGGAGTCCAAGATAGCTCTTCCAACTCATAATTATGAGATGTTCAAAATAGAGCCTGGTGAAAACATCATCAACATGTTTGATAGGTTTACAAACATAACAAATAAACTTAGCCAACTAGGAAAGCCTATCCCTGAACATGAGTTGGTAAAAAGATTTCTTAGAAGCATACTTAAATCATGGAAGCCAAAGGTGACTGCCATTAGAGAAGCTAAAGATTTGAATATCATTACACTAGATGAAAAATGTGGGTCACCCCTCACACATAAGCTGGAGCTCAAGGAAGAAGAAGAAGAGGATAGAAGAGAGGCAAAAGAAAAGAAGAAGAGCATAGCACTTAAAGCTAGCATTCTTGAGGAAGAGTTGGAAGAGCTCTCGTGCGATGATGATGATGAACTTGCACTTGTTGCAAGAAAACTCAAAATACTTGTTGGGAGAAGGAATAGAAAAATAGCAAGAAAAAACTTTAAAAGAGATCAAGGTCCTTCATGAAAGAAAAACAGGAATGACAACAGTAAAAAGGAATAAGTAATCTACTATGAATGCAAGAAACCAGGGCACTACAAATCTGAATGTCCATTGCTAAAAGAAGAAACTCTAAAGAAAAATAAAAAATCGAAAAAGGCAATTGTTGTTGCAGCCTGGTCAGATAGTGACTCAAGCACTGAAGCTAATAAGGAAAACTAAGAAAAGAGAGCAAACATCTGCTTAATGACTCAAGATGATGAAACAGAGGTATGCTCATCGACTTGTGATATTTCAATGAATAACTTACAAGATGAGTATGACAATTTATGTGATGAGTTTGAAAGCCTGTTTTTAAAGTATAAAACTTTAAAGAAAAAGGCTGCATCCATTGAAAAAGATTTAGAAAAGATAAAACATGATTTCAACTCTGTTTTTAAATAAAGAAATTTTCTGCAAATTGAGCTAGAATATTCAAAAACATATTTTGAAATTATGAAGGTAGAGTTGGAAAATAAAACCGCTGCTTTACAAAAAGCTCTTGATGAAAATACAGCTCTTAATTGTTTAAATAATGATTCTTTAAAGAAAGATTCTTATGATAAGAAAAATAATCACAATGCATCATCTAGATGCTATTGTTGTGGAAAACATGGCCATTTGTCTTATGATTGTGTTAAGAATAAAAGCAAGCAGAAAATCAAAAAAATCTAGGTGCCAAAAGGTTCTTATATTGCCACTAACACATAAGGACCCATCAAAATATGGGTACCTATCAAGAAGAACTAAACAATTGTTTTGTAGGTTGAGCTGCACATAAAGGAAACATGTTTAAAAAGCTCAATACAAGAAGAAGCAGCCGTGGTACATGGATAGTGGCTGCTCACGACACATGACATGTAATGAGATGCTGTTTGCTCAGTTGGACATGAAAAAAATAGGCATCGTATCCTTTGGAGATGATTCAAAAGGAAGAATCTAAGGAATAGGTATAGTTGGTAAGAATTCTTGTGCACAAATCAATCATGTGTTATTTGTTCAAGGCTTGAAATATAATCTATTAAGCATAAGTCAACTGTGTGATAAAGGATTTGAAGTTTGTTTTGATTCAAACAAATGTGAAGTAATAGATATAGGCACTAACAAAATCACTTTCATAGGAAAAAGATTGAAAAACATGTATGTTATATTTCTTGAAGATCTAGAGATGAGCAGTGAAATGTGCTTAGTAGCAAATGTTGAAAATGACAGTTGGTTGTGGCATAGGAGACTAAGACATGTTAGTGTGAATACCATGTCAAAATTAATTAAAAAAGACTTAGTGATTGGATTGCTTACACTAAAGTTTGAAAGTGATAGAATGTGTGAAGCTTGTCAATTACGAAAGCAAGTTAGAATTTCTTTCAAAACTAAGAATGTTGTATCAACATCAAGACCTCTTGAAATGCTGCATATTGATCTTTTTGGTCCAATAATCACCATAAGTCTAGGTGGAAAATCTTATGGCTTAGTGATAGTTGATGATTATTCTAGGTTTACTTGGGTATATTTCCTTGCTCACAAGAATGATGCATTATCAGCTTTCATAGGCTATTGTAAGAAAGTTGAGAATGAAAAAGGTACAGCCATTGTTAGCATTAAGAGTGACCATGGAGGAGAGTTTGAAAATGATAAGTTTGAAAAGTTTTGCAATGAAAAAGGGTTGGAACATAACTTTTTTGGACCTAGAACACCCTAGTGTAGACACCTAAAATAATAAAATAAGAAATATAATAAAAAAATCAAAAAAGAAGGGAGACAGGACTGAGCTTGCTTAGTCCTCTTCCCCGGGGCCTTCAATGCCCCTGCAAACACCAGATTTTGGGGGATTGCCCCAAATCTGGTGACTGACCAGCCCCCCCAGGGCAGCTAGATGAAATCATGCTCAAAAGAGCATGATTTCACCTAGGGGGATTGTCCAAAATATTAGACAACCCCGGTGTTAAAAACAGGCAATCAAACACCAAAAGGAAAGGGGGATCCCTGTAAAAAAAAAAAAAACAAACAGAGCAATATTCAGAAACCAAAAATTTTTTCTACCAGCCAAAAAAAAAAAACCTAAGCCTAACAACCAAAAGACAATTGAAAAAACAAAAAAAAAAGAAGGGGGTTTGGGGGTCGTGTTTGGGTGACGAAGAGGGTTGGTCGGCTAGAGGGAGAAAGGCTAATCGGGGAAAGCTGAGTCTTTTCGGTGGAAGAGGCTAATCGGGTGAAGAGAGAGGGAGATCGACGAGTAGAGAGAAAAAGGGATCGGCACCGAAAAAGGAGGCCGACCGGAGGTGTTTTGGGGCTGCGTTCAGGGAGAGGGAGAAGCCAAATCCGGTGGGTTTGGTGGCACCGGTGGGAAGAGAGATCGGTAGGAGAAAGGAAGAGTCACCAGCAAGGGGAAAAGGACAGTGCCTGTGAGGGGACCGATCGGTTTTCTAGAGAGAAGGCAGAGAGTTTGAGGCTAGAGAGAGAGGGGAGGGCTGAAAGTGAGGAAAAAAAGAAAAAAAAGAGGTTTTATACCCACCCAAAAAAGCCAAACGATGCCATTTTGGGGATGGGGAGAAGCTGAAGAGACAAAGACCAAACGACACCATTTCAAGGAGACAGGAGGACACTGAAGAGTCTGAAGCGAAATGACGCCGTTTTGAGGAGCATTAAAAGCACCAAAACGGTGCGTTTTGGACTTCCCCATCGCGGGCCTGCTGAGCGGATCGTCTAGGGCAATCGCGGGCCTCCTGTTGGGCCGTGGATCTACGCTAATTCAAGCCTAGATAGGTATATTGCTTTGGGCTTTGCTTTTTATTTATTTTATTTTTATTCCAATGTATTTTATTTTAGTTTAAGTTTTAAAAATGAAAATATATAAAATTTTAGTAATCAGCACATAAAAAATAGGATAATAAAGTATAATATAAACCTAGATAAGAAAAATTAATAAAAATTAATAAAAATAAAAAAATAAAATAAACAAATAAAAAATAGAAAAAAATGCAAAAAATAATAATAAAAAAATACAATGGATAAATAATAAAAAAAAAATAATAAACAATATAATATAAAATGTACATAAACATATATATATAAATAATAATTATTTTGAGTAACCGATGATGGAATTCAATCTAAAAAGAGGTAAAGAGTTACCTTTTTCGGGTTGATTTTCTAGGTGAGGAATACGAGACGGATTTTCACTGAAGCGTCGGGATAAATCCGAACTCTATATTTCGATATTCATTATTCAAATAGTCAATATTGAAAATAGACATTAAAAATAAATTTTCACAATAAACTCAAATTAGTATAATTAGTTAATTAATTTAAATAAACATTACCAAATAAAATTAATCTAACCTTAGAAAATTTTAATTGTTTGCTTGATTAACTATATAATTAAATAAAATATTAATCGATAACAATAATTAAAGAATAAGGATTTAAATAGAAAATAAAAGACGAAAAAAAGAAAAGTAAAAAAAAATAATAAGAAAGTAAAAAAATAAAATCAATAAATAAGAAAAGATAAAGAATAATTCAAAAAACGCAACAAATGATAATAAATGCAAATAATGTGGTAAATCATCTCAAGTTATCAACTACATAAGTGGACGAATTATAAACCATCTAAGTCAATAAACGCGTGCATGTAGAATCCATCATTTTTATCCTATCATAGCATGTCACGCTTATCTTGTAAATGAGGCGGGAATCCCGATGATGGGATTTCTCCGAGGAGCTTGTAGAGACAAGTTCTTTCGGAGATATCTCTAGGTGAGGAGAACGTCGAGACGTCACCAAAGCATTGGGATGGTCTTCGAATGATTTTCCAATAAAAGATTACCGACCTCATCATTTAAAATAAATAAATCATGACATCATTTTATGTTTGCATCATGTGCATACGTAAAACTGAATAAAATACCAATTCAATAAAACTTAGTTAATAAGAGAAGATTAAGGAAATATAATAATAAAAATCAAAATCAGGCCGTAAAAGAATGACTTAAGATTAAATGGTGCCGTTTGTGGAACGGGCGTCGCGGAGGTGCTAATCCTTCTCTGTGCGTAACCACACTCCCGAACCCATCTTTGAAAAAAAATGTAGACCAGTTTTTGTTCTTTCGATGGACCTGAAATCAATTTAGGACTTCATCGATGAGAACCGAGTCAATAGGTGACCAATCGCACCAATAAGAAACGATTGGTGGCGACTCCTAATTTTCTTTTGTTTTCGCTCGCGTCTGGCGGGCGGGTTCCACGGACCCGCACGTTGCGACAGCTTGGCTATTCCACTGGGGACAAAGCGAGTCAAGCCATTAAATAATCATAAGTCATTCAAGGCCTTAAATAATTTAATGTTTCCCTTAATCTTGTGCATTTGCTTTTACTACTTTTTGTTGCATTTATTGTTTTAATTCTTATTATTATTTAATTGTGGGGAATTTAGGATAGAGGGATGTGAGATTGTTGGCAGAAAGTCGATCTGTTCCTTCACACACACGACACATTTTGCATTCATGCATAAGCCTTCTACTCGGGCTTAGTCCTTAATTAGGAAGGGGTTAAGTAGCTACGCTCTCGTGAGGTGATAACCTCCGCATGGGCTAGTGAAGACCCCCACTCAAATCGAATCTAGTCCGATTGAAGCCTATAATGGGCGAGGATCGGGGTGCCTTGCTAGTCCGTGTGGACGACAATGAGGAACGATTTGGGAACCTTTAGCTCTATTTTCAACCCAAACTCAGCATGTAGAATACCGAGGGTCACCTCTGCCTAGGTAGAACTTTACCCGTGAGAATATACCTTTGATTAGGTACACATGAAGGAATTTTTCACACTTCCTTTACTCTAAATTTTACTTGCAAAATAATGAAGGTATCATGCATACCCATCTTATTAATTATTTTCATTCATCTTTTACTTTTAAACATTTTTTTGTACTAATTTGAACTTTTTGTCATTTTTATCTTGCATACGCATGTTTGCATCATAATTTTGCATATAGGAAAAGTATTTGTCACCTGACAACCATTGGCGAAGTAGAAGTAATCAAGGAGAATATCATATGCAACGAATTACTCTGTTGATGGGTGTTATGTGACAAATACTTTTAGTACATGGTCATTCATACATGCATTTCATGACAAAAAGTGTTTTCGTCTGTAAATAAAGAAAATGGGTTCATTTCTTCATTTCATTCATGCACCAAAAATGCATTTAATTCATGTTCATGATTTTAAAAATAAGGATTCCAAGATAGCCCCACAAACCCATAATTTCGATCCATGCCATATTCATCCCACATACCAACTTTCCCACCCCACTCTAAATCATATTTCCCATAACTTACATCTTTATCAATTGATTTCACAACCAATTTTTCATTCGAGAGCAACCACACCTCCACTTATGCCCCAATCATTGCGAAAACTCAACCTTTACCAACTGCCCATGCCAATATCTGAGCTTGTGCCTCTACTAATTGAGAATCAATGCCTCAGTTTGGTGCCAAAGAAAACAATTCCAAACCCATTAGCAAAGAATTATGACCCGAATGCTAAATGTGACTATCACATGGGGGCAACCGGACACTCAACGGAGGACTGTAGGCAATTGAGAGAGAAAATTGAAAATCTCATCAAATATGGCACTTTGACTCTTGAGCTTATGGAACATTGGAAATTGACTTTGTCATAGATTAAGCTCTTGTTAGGAAATTGAAGAAGAACCTCAAGTCTCAAACAAATTGCTTGAAAAAAAAGTGGTTGATTTGAAGTTCTTATCTTTCAGGGGCATGGCAGGAGTATGATTTTGCTAAGGAACTTAAATTTCAGAAGCTATAATTGAAGCTTTGATGTTTTGTTAGATTAAATTTTTTGAAGCTTTGTGTTTAATTTGCAAATTGATTTGGTCAAGATTTTTGTAATATGTTTTCAAGACAAAAAAAAAAAAAAGAGTTTAGGCAATAAAGTGCACACATGTTCTCGAAAGAATTGATGGTTACTGTTTGGAATGAACTTGTCTTTGCAAACATTCTCTAACCATTTCTCCAAACACTTGGGAATCCAAAATCATTCAAATAAAGGCTATTCAAGAACTCAAAATCCAAAAAGAAGCAAAGTTTTGAAAAAAAAAAACATCAACCCCACCTAATGATACCAAAGGCCAATGATCTTTGTCTAGGCTATGATCGATGTTGTAATTAATTGTTTTACAATTTTTTTTCCTTCTTTCTTTATAAAGCAAGCAAATCAGATACTCTCATAAAGACTCTGAATGTGGTGGGTTAATAAATGTTAAGACTATGCCGAAGTCTCAAATAGGCCAATACCTCTCAAATTCCTTCAATTTGGATGCCAAATGTGAACCTTGAACCTGTTGTCTAAAGCATTCTTTACCCATATTCTAGGGCATGATGACCAAGAAAAAACAAGATTACCCAATTTCTCTAAGACACCTTGGCTTCAAAAATAGCCCTTTTTCCTCTCTCGTTTTCTTGTTATAAAGAGTTAATCATGATAAGATATTTTGATCTTTGAAAGCTTCTAATCTTGAGTTGTGAAGAAAAGAAAAAACAAAGAAAAAGAAAAAAAAAGAGAAGAAATAAGAAAGTGACATTATGCACTTGAGATATTTCAATGATGCTAAAAGTGAAAAAAAAAAGTCAACCTTTGATCTTAAATTCTTCCTTTCTAGGGATTGCTCTTCAAATATAAGTAATCATAGTTGAGAGGATAAATGGCCATGTTTCGCTTTCCTTTCACAAATGAAAAATTATCCACTTGCTACCCCTTTGAGCCTATCGAATATTTTTTCTAAATGCACCTCAACCAAGGATCACCTCCCACATTGGGGGGCAATTATGAAGGAAAATTTTCGTCAAAAGCATAAATGATGGAAGATCCATTGCAAAGGACAAATAAACGTCTTATATACCATAGGGGCAGATGCAAATTTGAGTTCTTAAAAATTTCGAACTCAATCCATCAATATGAAAACTGAGAAAAAAAAAGAAGAAATAGAAGAAGAAAAAGAAAAGAAAAAAGAAAAAGCAAAGAAGGGAAATGGTAAAAAAAAGCAAGCTTTGAAAAAGGCAAATGTCTTCAAAGAGTCTTTTGCGCGGTAATAAAGGATCCTTGGTTTAATCACTTTTAAATATACGTTTGGGCCTTTGTATCCATTTTTTCAGAACCCTTAACCATAGCTTACATTACGTGCTTAAAAAGTCCATTTTGATCAAGTGTGGATACTTAAATTGAAGAGCTATCTTATAAAGAAAGATCATCACAATGAGACTTTGACCTCTTTTCTTTGCCAAAATTACCTTTTTGAATCCCTCAATCCATTTTGGATAGAGTTTGAATTTTCTCGAGTGCATGGTGGAATGATCAATGAAAAAAAAAAGAAAAGAAAAGAAAAAGTGAGTGAAAAAGATGAAGCTTTAGGGTGAAAACCTAAAAGGACAGTCTAGAGCGAAGATGAGAACTTATGAAACCACTCATGATTTTAACTAAGATGATAACAAGAAGCACCAGAGAGAGAGAGACCATTCCAAGGCAACTAGAATTCGTTGGACACTTTTTAAGAGTATAAGGCTCTCAAGCACTTTAAAGATTCAAGATCTATTGGAAAAATCTATACTGAATTTTGAGCCTACATCTTTCAAAATAACCTTTTGCAATGTTAAACTTAATAGCTGGTCTTGACATTTATCATCTTGCCACACGTCATGAGGCTTAGAGAATATCAAATGTGATTGTGATTTAAAAAAAATCATTTCACAAAATTTAATTTTAAATCACCATACATTTGCGAGCTTCGACAAAGATATTTCAACTCTTTCTTTTCCCATGAAATGGTGAGAAACCTTTATTGTTGACCAAGACCTTGATGAGCTAAACTATCCTATCTATTTGGAAGGCCAGATTGTCATTTAGCTCATCCAAAATCATTTCAAGCAGTAATAATCAATTTTCAAGAGATTCAAATATCACATGTTTTTTCAACTTGATTATTTTATCACTTTAACAAGAAAGTGTGGAATTGATGCATTCTTGTTCCAAGATTCAGCTATATTTGATCATAAGAATAATCGTGTGGGGCAATTTTGTTGTGATTTTGTCAAAATCAAGATGTTTTTGAAAACAAAAGAAAAAAGAAAAATAAGAGTCTTTGCGATCATTATGACAAAAATTTTTCAACCATTGTTAGATAAGACAAACACTTTTGAAAAAGATAAATTCATTTCTTAAGAAACAGTGAGAAAAAGTAATTCAAGGAAGAGCTTTCATGATCAAAAGGTATGGAATCAGTGACACCTAGTTTGAATTGGTGATCTTTGGTTGACAAAGAAATTGGCAGTTGCACAAAAACACTGTCAAAGAATGAGAAGCTGAAGAAAACGATCTTGCAAGCAAGGAATATGTGGTGCAAAACAAAAAGAAACAATGCATCAATTGTCCATCATTCAATCATGCATACATGTCTAATCATGCACATGACCATGCATCATCAAAAAGTTTTCAAACAAATGTCAAAACTAGTGCAGTCTTCAGACAATCAAGTGAAGAAAGATTTGAGTCTTTCATTGGAAAAAAAACCTCCAAAAAAACAAAAAAAAAGGAAAAAAGAAAGAAAAAAAGAAGAAAAAGAGAAAAAAAAAAGAAAAAGAAAAGATGAGTTAAGCCCAATTTAACTGGCATCCAAGAAGTTTAAGCCCAGTTACGTTGGCACCGAGTGAGTTTAAACCCAATTTAGCTGGCATCCAAGATGTTTAAGCCCAGTTACGTTGGCACAAAAAGATTTAAGCCCAATTTATCTGGCATCCAAGAAGTTTAAGCCTAGTTACGTTGGCACCGAGTGAGTTTAAGCCCAATTTAGCTGGCATCCAAGAAGTTTAAGCTTAGTTACGTTGGCACCGAGTGAGTTTAAGCCCAATTTAACTGGCATCCAAGATGTTTAAGCCCAATTACGTTGGCACAAAAGATGATTAAGCCCAATTTAGCTTGCATCCAAGATGTATAAGTCCAGTTACGTTGGCACAAGTGAGTTTAAGCCAAATTTAGCTGGCATCCAAGAGTTAAGCCCAGTTATGTTGGCACAAAAGATGATTAAGCCCAATCAAACTGGCATCCAAGATGTTTAAGCCCAGTTACGTTGGCACGAGTGAGTTTAAGCCCAATTTAGCTGGCATCCAAGATGTTTAAGCCTAGTTATGTTGGCACAAAAAGAATCAAGCCCAATTTAGCTGGCATCCAAGATGTTTAAGCTCAATCATGTTGGCACGAGTGAGTTTAAGCCCAATCAAACTGGCATCCAAGATGTTTAAGCCCAGTTACGTTGGCACAAGTGAGTTCAAGCCCAATTTAGCTAGCATCCAAGATGTTTAAGCCTAGTCATATTGGCACAAAAACAATCAAGCCCAATTTAGCTGGCATCCAAGATGTTTAAGCCCAGTTATCTTGGCACGAGAGAAGTTAAGCTACATAACCTCGTTCCAAGATGTTTAAGCCCAGTTATCTTGGCACGAGAGAAGTTAAGCTACATAACCTCGTTTTGAGATGAGGAATCTTTCTTCTAAAATCCTCCGGGTACATTTTCTAAAACCTCCGGGTAGCATGCCCTCATTTTGAGATGAGGAACGCTCTTTTTCTTTTTAAAACCTCCGGGTACATTTCCAAAACCTCCGGGTAGTGTAGCCTCATTTTGAGATGAGGAACGCTCTTTTTTCTTTTTAAAACCTCCGGGTAGCGTAGCCTCATTTAAGGAACGCTCTTTTTCTTTTAAAACCTCCGGGTCCATCTTTAAAACCTCCGGGTACATTCTAAAAAACCTCCGGGTACATCTTCAAAACCTCCGGGTGCATTCTTCAAAAACTCCGGGTGATTAGCTTCAAGATTTTTAAAAATTTCATAGACTCGTTTTGAGATGAGGAGCTTTTCTTGTTATATTATTCAAAGAAACAAAATTCAATTTGGTTTGAAAGCGGTGTCTACGTCTTTGCACTATTCTTGATCCTCAAGAATGTGCAAAGAGGGGCAGCTGTAGACACCTAATATAATAAAATAAGAAATATAATAAAAAAATCAAAAAAGAGGGGGGACAGGACTGAGCTTGCTCAATCCTTTTCCCCTGGGCCTTCAATGCCCCTGCAAACATCGGATTTTGGGGGATTGCCCCAAATCCGGTGACTGACCAGCCCCCCCTAGGGCAGCTCGATGAAATCATGCTCAAAAGAGCATGATTTCACCTAGGGGGATTGTCCAAAATATTGGACAACCCCGGTGTTAAAAACAGGTAGTCGAAAACCAAAAAGAATGGGGGATCCCTGAAAAAAAAAAAAAACAAACAGAGCAATATTCAGAAACCAAAAATTTTTTCTACCAGCCAGTTAAATACCCAAAAAAAAAACCTAAGCCTAACAACCAAAAGACAATCGAAAAAATAAAAAAAAAAGGGTTTGGGGGCCGTGTTTGGGTGACGAAGAGGGTTGGTCGGTTAGAGGGAGAAAGGCTAATCGGGGAAAACTGGGTCTTTTCGGTGGAAGAGGCTAATCGGGTGAAGAGAGAGGGAGATCGACGAGTAGAGAAAAAAGGGGATCAGCACCGGAAAAGGAGGCCGACCGGAGGTGTTTTGGGGCTGCGTTTAGGGAGAAGGAGAAGCCGAATCCGGTGGGTTTGGTGGCACCGGTGGGAAGAGAGATCGGTAGGAGAAAGAAAGAGTCACCGACGAGGGGAAAAGGACGGCGCCGGCGAGGGGACCGATCGGTTTTCTAGAGAGAAGGCAGAAAGTTTGAGGCTAGAGAGAGAGGGGAAGGCTGAAAGTGAGGAAAAAAAGAAAAAAAAGAGGTTTTATACCCACCCAAAAAAGCCAAACGATGCCATTTTGGAGATGGGGAGAAACTGAAGAGACAAATACCAAACGACGCCGTTTCAAGGAGACGGGAGGACATTGAAGAGTCTGAAGCGAAACGACGTCGTTTTGAGGAGCATTAAAAGCACCAAAACGGTGCGTTTTGGACTTCCCCATTGCGGGCCTGCTGAGCGGATCGTCTGGGGCAATCGCGGGCCTCCTGTTGGGCGGTGGATCTGGTCTAATCCAAGCCCAGATAGGTATATTGCTTTGGGCTTTGCTTTGTATTTATTTTATTTTTATTTCAATGTATTTTATTTTAGTTTAAGTTTTAAAATTGAAAATATGTAAAATTTTAGCAATAAGCACATAAAAAAATAGGATAATAAAGTATAATATAAACCTAGATAAGAAAAATTAATAAAAATTAATAAAAATAAAAAAATAAATTAAACAAATAAAAAATAGGAAAAAATGCAAAAAATAATAATAAAAAAATGCAATGGATAAATAATAATAAAAAATAATAAACAATATAATATAAAATGTACTTAAACATATATATAAATAATAATTATTTTGAGTATCCGATGATAGAATTCAACCTAAAAAGAGATAAAGAGTTACCTCTTTTGGGTTGATTTTCTAGGTGAGGAATACGAGACGGATTTTCACTGAAGCGTCGGGATAAATCCGAACTCTATATTCTAATATTCATTATTCAAATAGTCAATATTGAAAATAGACATTAAAAAATAAATTTTCACAATAAACTCAAATTAGTATAATTAGTTAATTAATTTAAATAAACATTACCAAATAAAATTAATTTAACCTTAGAAAATTTTAATTGTTTGCTTGATTAACTATATAATTAAATAAAATATTAATCGATAACAATAATTAAAGAATAAGGATTTAAATAGAAAACAAAAGATGAAAAAAAGAAAAGTAAAAAAAAATAATAAGAAAGTAAAAAAATAAAATAAAAAAATAAGAAAAGATAAAGAATAATTCAAAAAACGCAACGAATGATAATAAATGCAAATAATGTGGTAAATCATCTCAAGTTATCAACCACATAAGTGGATGAATTATAAACCATCTAAGTCAATAAACGCGTGCATGTAGATTCCATCATTTTTATCCTATCATAGCATGTCACGCTTATCTTGTAAATGAGGCGAGAATCCCGGTGATGGGATTTCTCCGAGGAGCTTGTAGAGACGAGTTCTTTCGGAGATATCTCTAGGTGAGGAGAACGTCGAGACGTCACCAAAGCATTGGGATGGTCTTCGAATGATTTTCCAATAAAAGATTATCGACCTCATCATTTAAAATAAATAAATCATGACATCATTTTATGTTTGCATCATGTGCATACATAAAACCGAATAAAAGACCAATTCAATAAAACTTACTTAATAAGCGAAGATTAAGGAAATATAATAATAAAAATCAAAATCAGGCCGTAAAAGAATGACTTAAGATTAAATGGTGCCGTTCGTGGAACGGGCGTTGCTGAGGTGCTAATCCTTCTTTGTGTGTAACCGCACTCCCGAACCCATCTTTGAAAAAAAATGTAGACCAGTTTTTGTTCTTTCGATGGACCTAAAATCAATTTAGGACTTCATCGATGAGAACCGAGTCAATAGGTGACCAATCGCACTTATAAGAAACGATTGGTGGCGACTCTTAATTTTCTTTTGTTTTCGCTCGCGTCTGGCGGGCGGGTTCCACGGACCCGCACGTTGCGACACCTAGGAAAATGGAGTTGTGAAGAGAAAGAATCGAACCTTAAAAGAGATGGCTAGGACTATGCTTTGTGAGAATAATTTTCTTAAGGATTTTTGGGCTAAAGTTGTAAACACAGTAACTTACATCCTTAATAGGGTCTCAATTAGAGCAATTATCTCAAAAACACCTTATGAGCTGTACAAAGAAAAAAAGCCAAACATCTCTTATCTTAAAAGCTTTGGTTGTAAATGCTTTGTCTTGAATAATGGAAAACAGCCATTAGGAATGTTTGATGCCAAAAGTGATGAAGCAATATTTTTAGGATATGCCATGAACTCAAAAGCTTATAGAGTTTTCAAGAAAAAGACATTGATTGTTGAAGAATCTATCCATATAGTTTTTGATGAATCAATTCATGTTGAAAAGGAAGTTCATGAGGATGATGAAGATTTCGAGAACTTAGAGAAACACATGGATGAAATGAGCCTAAATGATAGCAAAAACAATGAGGAAGGCTCATCTAGAGAAGAAATCGTGGCTCTACCTCTAGAAAATTTACAAAGACTAGAAAACCAACATAGTGACTTACCTATAAGTTGGAGATATGCAAAAGATCACCCACAAGAACAAATCATAGGTGACATATCTCAAGGAGTTAGGACTAGGAAATGAACTAGAGAAACAAGTGAATTTTTAGCCTTCATATCACAAGTTGAACCTAAAAGTTTTGAAAAAGCTGAAAAAGAGGAAAGCTGGATTTTAGCCATGCAAGAGAAGCTGGATCAGTTCAAGAGAAGTAATGTGTGGTCACTAGTGCCTAGGCCCTCAAATCATCCAATAGTTGGAACTAAATGGGTATTTAGAAATAAAGTTGATGAACAAGGAAATGTGGTTAGAAATAAGGCTAGGTTGGTAGCAAAGGGATACAATCAAGAGGAAGGCATAGATTATGATGAAGCCTTTGCTCCCGAAGCTAGAATTGAAGCCATAAGGCTGTTGGTAGCCTTTGCTTGTCATATGAACTTCATGTTGTATCAAATGGATGTAAAGAGTGCATTTCTTAATGGACTTATTCAAGAGAAAGTATATGTTGAACAACCAATTGGTTTTGAGGATTTTGATAAACCATAATATGTTTTTAAGCTTCAGAAAGCCTTGTATGGATTGAAACAAGCTCCTAGAGCTTGGTATGAAAGGCTTTCTAAATTTCTGGTAGAAAAAGACTATGTTAGGGGTAGCATAAATACTACATTTATCAAGAGATGCTTAAATGATCTAATCATAGTTCAAATTTATGTGGATGACATTATATTTGGTGCTACTATTGAATCTTTTTGCAAGAACTTTGCTAAGGAAATGCAAGGAGAATTCGAGATAAGTATGATGGGAGAATTGAAGTATTTTCTTGGCCTTTAAATCAAGCAATGCAAAAAAAGAACTTTTATCAGCCAAGATAGATACATTCAAGACATGCTCAAGAAGTTTGACATGCTGAAACTAAAGCCTATCAGCTCACCAATGAGTCCATCTACAAAACTGGATGCTGATGAGAAAGGTAAAGATGTAGATCGAAAGCTCTGTAGAGGTATGATTGGATCTCTTCTTTACTTGACTGTAAGTAGACCAGATATTCAGTTTAATGCATGTTGGTGTGCTAGATTTCAGTCACAACCTAAAGAAACACACCTAACAGCTATAAAAAGAATATTTAGATATCTCATAGAAACTCAAACTTTAGGAATTTGGTACTCTAAGGAATCTTCATTTAGTCTTGTAGGCTATTTAGATGCTAACTTTGCAAGAAGCAAAACCGATAGGAAAAGTACTAGTGGGACATGCCAACTCCTAGAAAGCATGCTAGTGTCTTGGTCGAGCAAGAAACAAAATTCTGTAGCATTGTCCATTGCTGAGGCTGAATATGTGTCCTTAGGTAGTTGCTGTGCACAAGTTTTATAGATCAAACAACAATTAAAAGACTATGGATTGTCGATGAAAAACACTCCAATATATTGTGACAATACCAATGTAATAAACATTTCAAGAAATCTTGTATAGCACTCAAGAACTAAACACATTAAGGTTAGACACCACTTCATAAGAGATCATGTTACTAAGGGAGAAATTAATATAGAGTTTGTAAGCACATTGCATTAGCTTGCTGACATATTTACCAAATCCCTTAGTGAAGATAGATTTTGTGAAATTAGAAGAAATCTAGAAATGATTTGTTTGGAAGAATTATAAGATGAAGTCTAGACCAAGTAGAGAAAAACAGAAGGCACTTAGTCGACTAAAGTAAGATACTTAGTCAACTAAGCGGGTTCTATTTCATTAAAGCCAAAGAATAGTTGGCTGAATGATGAAAGATTAAAATAATTGAATTTTATGCCTACTGGGTAGTAAAAGAAAAGAGAAAACCTGAGGTAGTAAATAATGAATATTTAAGAGAGAGTTTTGAAATTTTGGAAAATTTTGGCAAATGTTAAGAGGGAGGCAGACGATTCTTGAATTAGAAATTGTCAAATACTTCTACTCATCATCTTCTAATAACCGTCCCCTCAAAACCCAAGTAATCTCCTCTGCATTCCCTCATCTGAAATCAACTAGGAACCCTTCTTCTCTCACAGCTTGAAACCCTAAGTGCAAAACCACTAGCAGAACAACCAATGGCAAAATCGACTCTACTCAAAGAGTTACTTGAGAAGAAAAAGGGAAAGAGACTAATGGAAGAGAGCCCCGAGGCTGAACATCCTTAAAAGAAGCAAAAAGAGATATCGAGTCCAAAGAAAAAGAAGACTAAGAAAGGTTCTAACAAGAAAAAATAGAAAGAGAAAAAGAAGAAATTTGAAAAACTGAAAAAAAGAGGAGAAATGGCTCAAAAAGGTACTTCATCCTCTTTATCTCTTAAATTTAGAAATAAATTTCATGAGGAGAGATTTAGAAAGATAAATAATATTCCTATTACCTGCGGAAAGGTTATTGATTGGGATAACTTTAATGAAACCCCATAACTTTAGACTAGTTTAACCGATTACTTCAATAAGATGAGAATCAAGGATTATAGTTCTTTCAAGGATAGTGCATATAGTGCTAGTCTAGTAAAGGAATTCTATGCTAGCATTGCATTAAGTGAAAGAGAACTTGATGATCCCGATGATTTTTCAGACAATAATTTGAATGTATTCTTGAATGGAAAAGAGTTTAGGTCACTGCCTCTGATTGAGTAACCTGTTGGAGATTGAAGATGAAGAAGATGAATTTGAAATGCCAGAGAAATATAATCGTTCATTTATGTGGGAAATTATAACTAGGAAGAAAGAAAATTTTTCATCAAAAAGTAATGCAGGACTAATAATCAGTCCACAATTTAGAATCTTGTATTATTTTGTAGCCGTAAATCTACATGGAAAAAGTGGAAGTTTAAGCTACATCAACCTCCGGGATCTTTGGCTGATGAAGCATGCATTTATTAGAGAGGTTCTGAACCTTGGAAGGTTTGTGATTGAGAAAATCAGAACAACTGGCAAGTTGGATAAGATTCATCTGCCATATGGTAATGTAATTACATCCCTAGTAAAAAACAAAGGAGTATGGGCTAAGAGGTATGATTTGGACATGGTGAAAAGTAGGGACCAGCCCATCTACTTGGGAAGCTTGATTAAGATGGGGTACAAAGTGTATGGGGACACTTTCAACAAGACATCCAATATCACTTCTGTGCAAACTCAGCCAGAAGCAGCCCCTACACCACTAGAAACAGCAGCCCCTTAATTCTCTAATAAAGTCATGTTCAATTTGCTGATGAGGATATATGCTAAACTCAGAGGCTTTTGAAAATTGAGGAAATGATGAATGAGATTGAGGCTAGCTTGAAAGAAAAATCAGCTATGCCATCTGGACCTGCTGAAGTTGATCTTTTTTTTACTCCAAGTATGGCACTAGATGGACAAGGTGCTGAAAGATCAGCCTTACAACCATAAAGTTTTGAATTCCAAGATGCAAGCCCTGAATTTCAGGCTGCAAGCTCAGCTTATCAGAGTGCAAGTCTTGGACACCAAGACCCTGAACTAGGAATTGAGTAGCCTCTCAATTCCCCTCAGTAGAGCAACAAACCAAAGATCCATCTGACCAAGGAACAGAAGTTCATGGCTCACCAGTTACAAGTCCACCCCCTGAAATTCCTACATAACAAGAGCCTTAACAGCAAGTATCCTCTCCTTATTCAGAAGAAGTTTCTGTCATGGGACTTTTCTACCAAATTGTGAGGGAGGAGCAAGCAAAAAAGAAAACTGCTAAACAAGTTACAAAGGAAGCTACTGCAGCACAAGCAGAAAAAGAAGTTGTTGCAACACAGGGAAAAGGAAAAGGAAAAACCAAAGAAAAAGCTCATGTAACAAAGACTCAACCAACTACCATAAGACAGAAGAAAATAGCCAAAAATCAGTACCACTAAGGACAAAAAAGTCTTCAAGATTGGCAGAGAAAGCCAAATCACCACATATCACCTCTCCTCAGGAACCAATTGAAATCTTTGGTTATACCACTCTTCAAAAAGCTACAGAGACACCTCCTCAGCCTCCTCAACAAGCTCTTGAAGCATCCTCTCAACCACCTCCTCCACGTCCACCCTATCCCCTTCCTCTAAATCCTTTTTGGGAACAATGGGAGCAGATGGATTCTCCTGAATCCACATCATCTGCCTTTGAGGAATGATGCCTCAACCCCCTCTTTGATGATGATAACAATGGGGAGTAGAAAAATAGAAAAACCTCAAAAAAAATAAAAAATATTGAGGGTAGAGGTACCAGACCTTTAGGGAATAGCATAAGAAAAATAAAAATCGTGAAGGTAGAGGTACCAGGCTTCTAGGATAGCTAGGAAGAAAAACTAGTTCAGGGGTATTTTTGGAACAAATTTGCAGTTACTATTCTTGTTGGTTATTTGTGCCATAATGGCACTCAAACATTGAAGTTTAACTTTGATTTGCTTTATGGATGTATGAAATATGCATGTTGACATCTATTTATGGTTTTTAATCTCTGAAAATGGTGTTTATGGTATTGTAGAATGTTGTTGTCAATTTTCTGCAGATAAAAACTGATGCTATGCTGATATTGAGTTATTATGTTGATAAACCATTTCTGACATGATAATGCAAAGTTGAATATGCTTTTGAATACATATGGATGATGATTCATAGAGAGTTTGCTGAAAAAATGATGGTTTGAATGAAATCTGGGAACTAACATGCTGATTGACAGAAATTTACAGAAATGAAAAATTGATGAAAATTTGTCAATATTTATCTGCTGCAAATTACCTTGAAAAATTTTGCACATATATATGTTCTGAATGAATGAGATCATTTTCTAAATGACATGAATAAAAATGTGCTGAAATAAATAAACAAAATATGCACACAAAAAGGGAGAGCATGCACTTAGGGGGAACAACCCTCATTTTTTGCAAAAATTAAAAAGGAACTAAAAAGACATTATGCTATTAACCAAGGGATGTTTTGTCATCATTAAAAAGGGGGAGATTGTTGGCTCCATTAGTTTTTGGTGATAATAAAGCATTCTCATGTCATTTGTGTCAAATATTTTTACCTAAGTGTGCAGGATAAAAGTTTATAAAGAAGCAATAATTCAATCTTCCAAATAAGCACTTAAAGATTTGATATGGATAAGGAATAAGATAGATCAACATAAAGGAAGCTCTCTGGTTGAATATTGAAGATCATTGGTTGGGTAAAACTCAAAGTGGAGAAATGGAAGGTTGAAGCTTAGTGAGAAACAAAACCAAGTTAGTCGACCAAGAAAATAGGTAAGTCGACTAAGTGCTCTCTGGAATCTATGATCGAGACAAAACTAACTTAGTCAACCAAGGGAAAAATCTTAGTCGACTAAGAGCTCTTTGTCTGCAACCTGCACCAGGCCACTACAAGACAGATTAACAGCTAGAACCTACCCCAAACTGTTTCTAACGGTCAAAAACGTCTCAACAGCCATCAAACATGCTTCTTCAAATATAAACGGATCTTCAAATGGCAAGAAACTAACTTTTGACAGCTTTTCACACATTTGAAAGATTATTAAGAGATTTCAAGTAGAGAAAGAGAGGCAAACTTAGAAATTCTTTGTACTCTCCACTGCACTCAAACGCTTATCTCTTGTGTTAGCATTCAGCACTGAACCGCGTACCACTTGGATCAATTTGTGATCATAGGTACTTTCTTTTCTACTCATCTTTGTATTCTTAGAGTGAAAGATTCACTCTAAGTGGTTGATTCAAGCAATGTTTGCTTGAATGCTTAAAGGTTTCAACTTAGCCTTGAAAAGTTGAGTGTTGGGTTTTTGTTGAGCCTTTGAAAAACCATTGTGATAGGTTGTGGTTGAGCCTTGAAAAACCACCTTAGGGTTTTAGTTAAGCCTTGGAAAAACTAGTGTAAAGATTGTAGTTAAGCCTTGAAAAACCACCTTGGGGTTTCAGTTGAGCTCGAGAAAAACTACTGTAAAGGTTGTGGTTGAGCCTTGAAAAACCACATTGGGGTTTTAGTTGAGCCCGTGAAAAACTACTGTAAAGGTTTTGGCTAAGCCTTGAAAAGCAATTGTAAAAGCTTGTGAATTCCACTAGTTTTAGTGATTGGTTTGAAAATCCTTGGTTGGATAATCAAAGTAGTGGATATTGGTCTTGGACCGAACCACTATAAATCCTTTGTGTATTGGTTTCCTTGCTTTGCTCTCATTGTTTTAAGATTAGTTCTCAATCTTGCTAAAAGAGCCAAATTAGTGCTATTCACCCCCCTCTAGCACTCATATTTGGGACCAACAGAAATTTGGGGCATGTGTAAATAATTAAGCCTTGTTGGTTTTTTATTTAATTAATTTTTTCAAATTTTGATGTGTCTATGGGAGATGTATGATCCTTTATTGCAGAAAGGCATGTCTCTTTGATAATTAGAAAGATACATTTGTTCATTTCATGAATAGATGTGTTTGTATAATGAAAAGACATATTGGTGATGTTTCATTATCTATAATGTCCATCTCCTCATTTTTTAAAAGTAATTTTTTATCTCTTATATCTTGACTTCAATTATTCTTCTAATCCCTTTTTTTTCTCAAAAGTTCAAATAAAGCATTTCGTATTTCCAAAACTCTATTCTTCTTCATTCTAAAATTCCCTCAAGAGCAATTAAGAGAATTACTAGTTCATCGGATTTTCTATTTGACTACACATTAGAAGATCTTGTAATGGTTTATTATATTTTAGGAGTAGGACGTCATCAATTGTTATTTGCACCGAGATAGCGATCGAAATATACTCTTAAGTCAACATCTTCTATAACGTGTCTCAAACCGTTTTTCACATTCCAAACTCTTTCTTATTTCTTTTTGTTGTCAACTGTTGAGTCTTTGGTATTTCTTCATGCATTATGCTTTATATTTTTGAATAAAAAGTCCAACAATTTCAAAGTTGATCTAATTTTTGGATTTAAAAAAGTGGTTTCAATTAAAGAATAAATTTCTGCAAAGCAAAAGAACATAATTTCGTAGATGGTGGAATCAAATGAGTTATAGGTTAAAAATTTTAGGACTTTATTCTGTTATCTCCAATCATGTTGTTTCTTCAATTGAAAATCCCGATCTTGTTGATCCTGCAAATAAAAACCTTGATTCTAACTTAACTGCGAACACCAACACACAAACACAATTGATAAGGATTATCTTTTTCATGGTCGTGTTTTGTCTACTTTGTCTAGTAATCTTTACTATATCTTCTTCACACAAAAAATTATCATGAATTGTGGGAAGCATTATAAAAGAAATATGATAAAAAGGATGAAAGTCTTGATAACTGCATTATAGGAAAATATATTGACTTCAAAATGACTGATAATAAATCTATAGTGGAACAAGCACACTTTTTTCAAGTTCTTATTCATCAATTGAACCAAAAAAAAGATTGACATGTGTGAAAAATTTCACGCGGGTGCCTTCATTGAAATACTTCCTCCAAAATAGAAATCGTTTGCTTTGTCCTTAAAACAGAAGCATGAGACTTTGACTATAGACAGTTTAATTTTTTTTCTCTTCAAATTGAAGAAAAATAAAGAGAAGGATAAAGTGTCCAATGAATTTGAGGGCAAAGTAAACATTGTAGAAGGGAAAAATTCAAATTCAAAAAAAAAAAATTCAAACTCGAAAAAAAAAAAAGAAGTTTTCAAAAGATTATTTTTGTAAATAACAACCATTTAGTGTTAACAAGAAAAAGAAGAGATGTTGCTTTATTTTGTGGAAAACTGGGACATCTGCAAGAGTTTGTCAACATTTCAAAGGCCAGAAAACATCTAAGGCACTAGTCTCATAAGTTAATGTTGTGACTAGTAAGAATGACAAAAAGTATGTTTCAAACATTCCTGTAGTCAATTTTGTGTGTGAATCTACTAATTGGTGGTTTGATACCGATGCTAATATCCATGTTTGTGCTGACCAATCCATATTTTTAAAATATCAAGTCATTGATGGAAAATACATGAACATGGGTAATTCTACGATTGCATAAGTGAAAGGAGAAGGAAAGATAAATATATTTTTGACTTTTGGGAATACCTTGTCATTTTATAAAGTGCAAAATGTGCCCAACATTAGAAAGAATTTGAATAGTGGTTTTCTTTTCTTTGGAGATGGCTATAAATTATTGTTTGAATCTAATAAAGTTGTAATTTGTAGAAATAAGTCTTTTGTTGGTAAAAGATATGAATCTGAGGGTCTCTTCATGTTAAATGTGTGGAATGTTTTTTTGTCATGGTAATGAAAGTAATAATAGTTTTTCTCTTCATAATGTTGTTTTTTCTTCTAATGTTTGGCATGGTCATTTAAGGCATATTAATAATATGTCTATTGAGAGAATGATAAATTTGGATCTTATTCATAAATCTAACATAAACATGTATGAAAAATGTGAAATTTTTTTATAATCTAAATTATATAGCAAGCCTTTTTAATTTATAGTTAAAAAATTTACAATCTTAGAGTGAATACATAGCGATGTCTATGACATTCAAGTTTGCTCTAGGAATGGTAAGAGATACCTTAGTATTTTCATAGATAATTTTTATAAATATTGTTATGTCTTTTTAATTAAAACAAAAGATAAGGCTTTGGCTATGTTTATTACATATAAAAATGAAGTTGAAATCATAAAGAAAAAAGAATCAAAATTCTTCATTCAAATAAGGGAGGAGAATATGTTCTAGAGTTTTCAAACTTCTGTAATGAGAATGGAATTATTTATCAAGTATCCCCCCTTTACACACCCTAATCAAACAATGTAATAGAGAAAAAAAATCAAACTTTACTGGATATGGCAAATTGTATCCTCTCAAGTTCCAAACTCTAAAAAAGCTTATGCAATGAAGCACTCTTATTTGCATTTCACATTCTATATAGGGTTGCTCATAAAAAATTAGACAAAACTCCGTATGAATTATAGAAAGGGAGGAAACCCAATTTAAATAATTTAAGAATGTGGGGATGCTTGGAAAAAGTGAAAATTTCAAAACTCAAAAGGCAGAAACTAGGACCTAAAACTATTGATGGAGTTCATATGGGTTATTCCCAATATAGTGTCATCTATAAGATTTTTGTAATAAAATCTGAAATTACTAATATAAATGTCAACACTGTCATAGAATTGAGAGATGTTGTATTTTTTTAGGATATTTTACCCTTGAAAAATAAGGTGAATAAATCAATATCTTTCAATTGCATTCCAATTTCAATAAATCAAGAGGAAAAAGATATGATCAATTAGAAAGGTCCTAGAAGAAGCAAAAGAGCAAGAGCAAAGAAAAATTTCGAAAACGATTCCATACCTATATTTGGAGTAGAACGTCATCGATTGCTATTTGCACCAAGGTAGCAACAGAAATCTACATTGAAGTTAGCATTTTCCATAATGGGCCTTGAATCGATTTTCACATTTAAAACTCTTTCTTATTTCTTTTTGTTGTTAACTGATGAGTATATTATTTTGTCTTGTGTTTTTCTTTATTTTTTTGAGTAAAAGTCCAACAAGCCTTTCCCTGATCAGTGATGAGCCATTAATTTTTTGTAATTTTATTTATAAGGTGTTTTTTTATATGGTCCATTGTGTAACTAAATTATCCATTTCATAAAATTTTAACATTTGAAACCATGATGAGTTTACAACAGTCTCTATACATATGAACTTGTATCAATATTTTTGATAGTGTCTCAGCTTATGGTCTCTTTTTCGTTGTGTGTTGCCCCTTGGTGTTATGCTGTCGCTCTAGAAAGAAAATAAGAGGCTGGGCCTAAAATGATTTTTCAAATGATGATTTTTTCTAGCTCACTTTCATAGGTTTTGAGTAAAGGAAATTGTGCTGTTAGTTATGTTGAGTTATGGCGCTTGATCTTTGGAATGGAGATGTTGGAAATTCATGGAATCCGAATACTTGAAATATTTGTTTTTTGCTGGTCTTATGCATTGTTGGGAGCTAGTTTTCGGATGCAACTCTTGGTTGTTTTGCTTTTTCTATTTTGCACTTTAACCAATAGGTGGATTCTGTTGAGTTTGATTCCAAAGTAAGTTTTAGTTTGATGGACCTGTTGTTCATAAGTTCTCTTTTTGAGATATTTTTATAATGATTCATAGCTTTTTTGTGAGCGAAACTTTTGTAATTGTATAGTGATTTTACCCATACTAGGTTTTGTATGTTACTAAAGTATTTTGTCAGTCAAGTTAAAGACTTGTCATGGCATTGCCAGTAACGAAGGAATAAAATACATTTTTCAAAAAAAATTGATAATGAATCCTACTCATCCCTTAAGCTTATGTTTAGTTGTTAATTTTCGTACTTGTTTTTTTCTAATTATTTGTTACTTGCTATTAAAATTAAGTGAATTCTTAATTAATTAAAAATTAAAAGTTGACTAGAATAGTAAAATGTTATACCATTTCTAACATAACAATTCTTATACAAAAGTAATAACATGCATTTCATTCTCCAAATAACTTTAACATTTAAACTTTGGGTCTTTTAAAAAATTGGCATCTAGCTCCTACTTAGTCTGCCTCAAGGATTTTAATATCTATGTTAACGACTAAATCACAACAAAACATGCATGTATAAAGACATATCGTTTCAGTTGTCTAATTACCCTTGGTTACAGTCTTTTAAGAGATGGAATCCGATGCATATCCAATCCCAATGAGCTCCATGAATCAACTTGCATTGCCACCAGGGCTGCCTGCAAAACTTTCGATGCCATAACACTCTTTTTGGATGCAGTAAGCTCACATCACGCTTACTTCACAGCCTGGTCAGCTTTTTCCCAAACCTCCTTAAGGACTTGGCCAAAGGCGATGTGGTGTTTCTCTGTTTCTGAGGCTGATTGTGGCAACTACTTGGATTATTGAGTACATGTTGTTGGCAAGGGATGTTAGGGTTTCAGGGAAGGAAATTATCGTGGCTTTGGAAGAATAAATTATTTGGGTCTTACTGGATAGGTGAATTTGGTTGGATTTGGGTTGTTAAGGCTTGGATGAATTGTAGATCGTTGGGGTCTTGAAGGGAAAAATTGGGATTTAGAGATTAGAATGGTGGCTTAGGTGGAGGAAGGCCGGCTTAGGTGGAGGAAGGCCGCTTACGGTGGAATGGATAGTGATCGTGGTGGTAATCGCGCATCTTTAAGGAAAAAAAGAAGTAAATGAGGCTTTATTTGAATTTTTCACATTTTCCTTTTGATATAATGTTATCAAATAATTTAATTTTATTCTTATCTCGTTAAATTGATCCCTTATAATTTTAGTATAATGATAATTGAAAAAAATTTAAAAGACAAGCCAAATTTTATATATAACTCTAGTGTGTTACCTGCGCGATACACTCAAGGCCGTTAATTTTTTTTGTGAGAATGTGAGTAACATACTTAGAGATTTTTTTTTTTGATATGCACTAACAAAGAGAAAATAATAAGCAAGAACCTTTTGAAATAGTTGAAAGGAATGAAAACTATAAAAATGCATACATATTTTTTACAAATCTGAAAGCAACCCTGAAAAAAAATAGAGAAGTTATTTGAAAAGACAAAAAAGGGGTGAAAATTCTAAAAGATTCCACCAGACTAAAACCTAAGCCAATTCAAACTAATTCACAACCAAAACAAACAGTCTTGCATGCCTCCTAAAACACAATTGGTCCAAATAGACAAGCAACTAGTGTCACACAACTCTCAAAGCACAATTAACGCGGTCAACACACGAAGTAGCTGTTCGACGTTGCCCATCCCCAAGAGTCAAGCCAAGAAAAAAGCCACAAACACCTACAATCTATACCTAACCAAGCATAGTCAGAAAGATAAACCCTATAGAAACCCATTCTCGAAAACTAGAAGTCAAATCTTGAAGCCACATATCAAAAGAAAAAGTATTTAGAAGCTATCGGGAAAAGAGATGAAGAAACCAAAGAAGAAAATGAGACAACAATAGAATGGCCGAACAAAAAACTCTCAGTTGAGCCCAAACCTTCAAATGCCCAAAGGAAACCTAAGCCCAAGCAAGCAAGAGCCCACACACTTAATCAATGAGATAAAAATAAGGAAAATTTAAAAATGTACATGAAAGGCTTTTGATTTTTGTATGAAAGCAATAATGTTATAAAAATAAAAATAATAAAGAATCTAAATAATAAAAACTTAAATAAATAGAAAATCATGAAATTAAGATTGTATACTTGGAAACTATCTTAAACCTATAAAAATCAAGATTGTATAACAAAATAAAGCAAATTAATCAAAAAGCCACATCAACATTAATCGAACACAAATCAATCACATTCCAACAAATTAATCCAAAATCCGCATCAACTTATAAAATAAAAAATTTATGTATAAAAAAAATCAATAACAATGAGTAATTACCACGAAGATAAGAGAAGTTTTTTTCTTTACTTGTATGGCAATTTTTCTAAAAAAAGAAAAAAGAAAAAATTGTAAATGTAATTAGTAAAGAAAAAAAACATTAAGAGAAAGAATAACAAAATATTAAAAGAGAGAAAACTAAACAAAGAATTCAAATCTCACATAAGTAAAGGTGCAACTAGATCATTGTCCACAATAGAAAAATATAATCACACACTTAATCAAATGAGATAAAAAGAAAGAAAATTTAGAAACGTACATGAAAGGCTTCTGGTTTCAATAGAAAAGCAATAACATTATAAAAATAAAAATAATAAAGTCACAGGTTGTTTGTTTTTCCATCTTTGTGATAGACTTCAAAGAAAAAAGAGGGAAGAGAAAGAAAGAGAATGAGCTAGGCAAGGAACAGAGGAGCAGATGGGGAGAAGAAGAATCAATTATTTACATAGAGAAGTAACATTTTTCAATAAGATGGACCAAATCAAGTTACAAGGCTAATGTTGTCATTACGATTGCCATTGCCATTGCCATTGCCATTACAAGGTTAATATTCAACGTGACAAAATGCAATCACCATTTGTGATCCAAAAATTTTAAATGCAAAAACTCGTCATTAGGCAGCTTCTGACCTTCACCATACTAGGAAAAATGCTACCACACCTGACTTAACCACATTTAGTCAAATATAATTTAATATCTTCTAATATTTAGTTTTCAAAGAAAATTAGATGGTCTTGTTCAATTTTTAAGCAACATGGTTTAGAAATAAACCTGACGACAAGAACTAAGATGTAGTAAGCAGCAATGTACAAGAAAACATGTCTAATCTTGCTATGTCTTAGTTGAGAAATATCAAACGATAGATATTAATAGAAATTTCTCCAAGAAAATCAAGTCAAAATATGATAAAAACAGACAACCACACAAAATAGAACATACAAATAACTATCTTAAAGGTCCAAGATAAACTAAACTTGACAAGAGAAGAATAAAGCAAATAATACTTTGTGATTTATTACATTTGATGAGTTCTTCATTGTTTTCTGCTCCTCAAAACCATAACTCCAGAAATTTATTAGACCATTGAGTAAGTGTCCTGAGACACTTTCCAGCATCCTTCCTCTCTTTCAATGTTGATTTCCAAATACATGTAGCTATCATCAAACTGATTAACTTGTCCATGTACCAATCTTTGCCCAAAGAATAAGAAGATATGCATCAGTGTAGAAAATTTATTAGTGCTTCTATAGTTGCTCCCAAATATGTTATGTTTCCCGTACATGTAATGAAAACTATGAAAAATTAAAGATTACTGAGTAATTTTAAACAACGAAACTTACTAGTTGATGTAGACACCCATTTTATAATCAACCAAAAAATCAAAAATAATAAAAAATAAAAATAAATAATAATATAATATAATTAAAATAAATACAACAAAATAAAAAAAATTCAATCAAAAAAAAGAGAAACAAAAAAAAAGGAAAAAAAAGCTAGAGGCACAGTCGGCCTCCATTGTCAACAAAAACGGAGCATTAAATGCTCCTCCGGCTGCTAGATTTGAATATCACTTCCGGTGGATTCACATTTTGATTTAAAGGGTCTCATCCGAGATTCATGCTGAGCAAGGCAGATTTGCCTCCTTTGATTGTCCAAAAATTTGGACAACCCGATTCTATAAGAACCCAAAAATCTTACATCCGAGGGGTTTTTTTTGAGTGATTAGAGAGAAAACATTTCAAAAAAGATCCCTGCACCAAAGAAACAGCAACCAAAAACCAAAAATTCCTAGTTTTCTCTAACAACCGGCAAGATACTTAAGCAAAAATAAAAGAAAAATCCTAAACATCTAGCAGCCAATAACCACAATCCATAACCAAAAAAATAAAAAAATAAAAGTAACAATCATAAAAAAAAAAAAAACAAAGCAAAAAGTTTGGAAAGGCTAGATCTGCCGATCGACAGCAAAAAGGAAACGGAGAAAGGGAAGCCGTGAGAAGGGAGGCTGGCAGGAAGAGAGAAGAAGAAAGAGAAAGAGGGAAGAAAAAGAGACAAAAGGAAAGAGAGAGGGAGGAATGAGGAAGAGAGAAAGAAGAAAGAAAGAAGAAAGAAGAGGAAAGAGAAGAGAAGACCGACGATGAAGAGATAAAAAAAAAGAGAAGGAAGGAGACGGTGACTAAAGAGGAAAAAAGAGAAAAAGGAAGAAAAGAATAAAAGAAAAAAAAAGAAATAAGATTAAGTTGGGAATGACGCCATTTAATGGAAAATAAGAGAGTTTCCATGGGACTTATTTTGCTGCACTAAATGAGGCATTTGGAGTTTGTAAGTGGGCCAAGTTTGTGAGGATCCATTGAACTCTAAGACAAGCCTGTGACCTCAGCTGGACCTAAAGAGCAGGCTTTGGAAGCAAGTTTACTAACACGGGCTTGGTTGTTTTGGGCCATATTTTGCCCAAGGAAGGTAAGCCCATTTTCTTTATAGGCTTAATCCAATTTTGTTGCGTTAGATTTGGTCCAAATATTTGATAGAAAATATAATTGTTTTGATATGTGATTAATTAAAATAAAAACAATAGATTAAATGTAAAGGATAAATTAAGTATAGAAATATTTAATCATACAAGTATATATATATATATATATTTGTAAAACAAATAAATAAATAAAAGAATGAGATTTAGTATGAAATTATTAAGTAAAAAATAATAATAATATAATGTTTGATTTTGAACCAAGACCGATGATGGGATGTCTATCCGGAACGCGAGAAGTAGCAATTCTGAGTGAACTTCCCTAAGTTATAAATTTCGATTAAGATCCCACCAGTATGATGGGAGGGTCCTGATTTGAAGTTTCAATGTTTCTAAAAAAAAAAGAGAAGAACCTTTAAATATATTTAATTATCAATTAAACAAAATCTATTGATAAAATAAATAGGAAATTAATGACAATAATAAATTTGTTAATTATAATAATACAATAATTGAAAAAATACACATACATAAATAATAATAACAATGGTAATAAAAACTAAAAAAAAAACATTTGATTCAAAAATTATGACTATGAGGAAGTTTTATAAGGGAAAATAAATAAGTACCTACATACTAAAATATATGAAGAAATAGAAATGATTATAAAAACAATAAATAAAAAAAATTCCATTCATGAAAATTAAGCATAAAGAAAAATAATAAATAAAAAATAAACTATAAACATTGAATTTATGAGTGCATTGCGTATCATGCTTGCGTTGCTAAATATCATGGCATATAAATCTATTTTGTATACGGGTATAAACCCTCGATGATGGGACTTTCCAAGGAAGCTTGAGGAGGTGAGTTTCATTGGTAAATTCCCTAGGTGAGAAGATACCTCTGAACTCCACCAATATGATGGGAGGGTTCGGAGAAATATTTTTAATAAAAGGTTTTTATTCGTATTAGGATTTTGTATTCATGAAAACACTGTTTTTACTCACAAACGATTATCCCGATGATGGGATTTACCTAAGAAACTTACGAATGCGAGTTTCTTAGGTATTTCTCTAGGTGAAAGAATACTTCTGAGTCCCACCAGTATGATGGGCAGATTCGGAAAGTACATTCAATAAAAGATTTTCGTTTAGCACAATCTCAATTTTATACCATGCATTGCACCATTGCATCACATGTACGTTAAACCCATAAAATGCTAATAAAGGGAACATAAGAACAAATTTAATGGGTTAGGATAACAAATGATTAAATGGTACCGTTCATGGAACGGGTGTCACAGGGGTGCTAATCTTTTCCTGTGCGTAACCGTACTCCTGAACCCAACTCTAAAAAAACACGTAGACCAATTTATTGTTCTTTCAATGGACCTAAAGTTAATTTAGGATTTTGTTAAATAGAACAAATTTATTAGGTGGCCAATCACACCTAGGTAAAAAAGAGTGGTGGCGACTCCCCAAGTTAATCATATCTAGTGGTCAGGTTCCCGGACCTGCATGTTATGACAGCTTGGCGACTCTATTAGGGACGAAAGAGAGTCAAGCCATAATTAATCATAAGTTATCTTAAGCCCTAAATAATTTAGTGTTTCCTTCAAATTTGAGCATTTGTTTTATGCATTAATTATTTTATAATCATTAATTTATTGTGTTTAAATTATGGGAAATTTAAGATTGAGGAATGTGAGGTCATCTGTCAAAGGTTGGTACGTTCCTTCACACACACAACACATGTTGCATTCATCCATAAGCCTTCTACTCGAGCTTTATCCTTTGTTAGGAGGGAGTTTAGTAGCTACGCTCTCATGAGGTGATAACCTCTGTATGGGCTAGTGAAAACTCTCACTCAGATTGAACCTAGTCCATTTGAAGCATGTAATGGGTGAGGAACGGGGTGCCTTACTAGTCCATATGGACGATAGTGAGGAACGATTTGGGAACCTTTAGCCCCATTTTTAACCCGAACTCAGCATATCAAGTACCATGAGTAGCCTTTGCCTAGGTAGAGCTTCACCCATGAAAGAATACCCTCTGACTAGGTACACATGAAGGAATTTCTTCACATCTGCCTACTCTAAATTTTTCTCGCAAAATAATGAAGGTATCATGTATACCCATCTTATTAATTATTTTCATTCATTTCTTTTAATTAGAATTACTCTTGAATATTTTTTTTGTACTAATTTGAACTTCTTGTCATTTTTATTTTGCATATGCACATTTGCATCATAATTTTGCATATAGGAAAAGTATGTCACTTGATAACCATTGACGGAGTAGATTTAATAAGATGATTCCTGAATTGTAGTCAAAGATAATATCTTATGCAAATGGATTACTTTGTTGATGGTCGTTATGTGATAAATGCTTTTAGTACATGATCATTCATACATGCATTCCATGACAAATTTTGCCTGTAAATAATAAATAAAGATAATGGGTTCATTTCTTCATTTCATTCATGCACTGAAAATGCATCTAATTCATTGTTTATGATTTTTTAAAAAAAAGGAAAAGGAAAAAAGATTTCAAAATAGCTCCATAACCCAAAACCGGTGATCAGCGTGTTCATAATACTCGTCAACGAGCAAAGATCATGGAAGAAGAACAAAGGGAACGGATAGATAGAATGGAAAGAGCTCAAGAGGAAATGAGAGAACAGCTAGCAAAGATGATGGAATTGATGACAAGTTTGAGTAAAGGAAAAATTATGCTTGAAGAGTCAGCTCTATCAAAAAACCCGTAAATACAAGACACCAGCAACTCAAGAGATGGTCCGCCTTGTCCCCCGGTGTCCACTCCACCCCATGCCTAAACTTTTCAAAAGGTCCACCCGCAAGTGACACCACCTGCTTATTACAATGTGCCATCCCCAATAGGCCATCAATTGATCCATGGGCAATTTGAATCAAATTTCGAAGCAAATCCTGTCGAACAAATTCATGTTCTGAATTTAGACGATGCAAAAGAGCAAGAGAAATTAAGAAAGGGTTCATCTCAAACGAGAGAGAATAAAAAAGTTGAGAAAAAGTATAATTTGTTGGAAGAGCGCCTACGTGCTATCAAATGAGTCGATAGATTCGGTACCATGAATGCAATCGAACTATGCTTAGTGCCTGATGTAATAATCCCTCCTAAATTTAAGGTGCCAGAATTTGAAAAATATGATGGGATAAAATGCCCAATGGCACACATCACCATGTATTGCCGAAAAATGGCTGCACAGTCACATGATGACAAGTTGTTAATTCATTTCTTCTAGGACAGCCTAACCAGATTGGCAGCCAGATGGTATGTGCAGCTTGATCGGAGTCATATCAAGACTTGGAAAAATCTAGCAAGAGCCTTTGTAGCACAATACAAACATGTCACTGAATTAGCTCTCGATCGGTTGTCATTGCAGACCATGGAAAAGAAACAAAGTGAGAGCTTTAAAGAGTACGCCCAACGATGGAGGGATATAGCAGTGCATGTTCAACCACCTCTCACTGATAAGGAAATGACTGTGTTGTTCATAAACACACTCCAAGCTCTATTTTATGAGCGCTTAATTGGCAATGCCATGAAAAACTTTACAGATTTGGTCTTATCTGGAGAAATAATAAAAGGAGCTATCAAAAGTGGGAAAATTGAAGGACATGAAGTTATTAGCTCAGAGAAAGGGAGTATGCCCAAGAGAAAAGAAAGGGATGTACAAGCAGTTGCTTATGTTAGCCCACAAACCCATAATTTCAATCCATACCATTTTTATCCCACATACCAACCTTCCTACCCCACTCTAAATCATATTTCCCATAACTTAGATCCCTATCAATTGGTTTCACAACCAATTTCTCATTTAAGAGCAACCACATTTCCACTTACACCTCAATTGTGGCGAAAACCCAACCCTTACCAACTGCCCATGCCAATCTTTGAGCTTTTGCCTCTACTAATTGAGAATCAATACCTTAGTCTGGTGCTAATGAAAACAATTCCAAACCCATTGGCAAGGAATTATGACCCTAATGCTAAATGTGACTATCACATGGGGGCAATCAAACACTCAACGGAGAACTATAAGCAATTGAAAGAGAAAATTGAAAAACTCATCAAGGATGACAATTTGACTCTTGAGCTTATAGAACGTTGGAAATCGACTTTGTCATAAATTGAGCTCTTGTTAGGTAATTGAAGAAGAGCCTCAAGTCTCGAACAAATTACTTGCAAAAAAAGTGGTTGATTTGGAGTTTTTATCTTTCAAGGGCATGGCAAGAGTACGATTTTGCTAAGGAATATAAACTTCAAAAGCTGTAATTGAAGCTTTAATGTTTTGTTGGATTAAAATTTCTGAAGCTTTGTGTTTAATTTGGGAAAAAATGTGATACAATTGATTTATTCAAGGTTTCTATAACATGTTTTTAAGATAAAAATAAAAAAAAAATAGAGGTTTAGGCAATAAAGTGCACACATGTTCTTGAAAGAATTGACGGTTACTGTTTGGAATAAGCTTGTCCTTGCAAACATTCTCCAACCATTTCTCCAAACATTTAGGAACCCAAAATCACTCAAATAAAGGCTAATCAAGAATTTAACATTAAAAAAGAAGCAAGGTTTCGAAAAAGCATCAACCTTATCTGATGATACCAAAGGCCAATGATCTTTGTCTAGGCAATGATCGATGTTGTAATTAATTGTTTTGTAAAATTCTTTATTTAGAAAGCAAGCAAATCAGACACTCTCATAAAGACTCTGAATGTGGTAGGTTAACAAATGTCAAGACTATGCTGAAGTCTCAAATATGCCAATACCTTTCAAATTCTTTCAATTTGGATACCAAATGTGAACCTTGAACCTTTTGTCAAAAGCATTCTTTACCTTTATTTTAGGGCATGATGACTAAAAGAATAAGATTGCCCAATACCTCCAAGACACCTTGTTTCAAAAAATAAATAAATGATCATTTTCCCTCTCTCGTCTAGTTAAGGGTGATCCCCATAACCTTCATTGGAATGGCTGACTAAAAAAAAAAGAAGAAACGAAAAGGAAAAAAAAGTAAAAATAAAAGAATAGTGAGAAAAATTGATAATAACATCATGGACTTGAGATATTCAAACAATGTCAAAGAAAGAAAAGAAAAAGAAAAACAAAGAAAAAATCAACTTTTGAACTTAAATTCTTCCTTTATAGGGATTGCTCTTCAATATAAGTAACCATAGTTGAGAGGATAAATGGCCATGTTTTGCTTTCCCTTCACAAATGAGAAATTATCCACTTACTACCCCTTTGAGCCTATCGAATATTTTTTCTAAATGCACCTCAACCAAGGATCACCTCCCACATTGGGGAGACAATTACGAAGGAAAATTTTCGTCAAAAGTATGGATGATGAAAGATTCACTCTAAAAGCAAGTGAACATTTGATATACCATGGGGGTAGGTGCAAATTTGAGTTCTTGAATATTCCGAACTCAGTCCATCAATATGAAAAACAAAAAAAATAACAAAAAAGAAAAGAAATGAAAGAAAGAAAAGCACAAAAGGGAAATGGTGAAACAAACATGCTTTAATAAGGATAAATGCCTTTAAAGAGCCCTTTATGCGGTAATAAATGATCCTTGGTTTAATCACCTTTAAATGCATGTTTTGGGCCTTTATATCAATTTTTTCAAAACTCTTAACCTTAGCCTACATTATGTGCTTGAAGAAGTCCATTTTGATCAAATGTGGATACTTAAATTGAAAAGTTATCTTATAGAAAAAAATCATCGCATAGAGAATGAGACCTTGACCTCTTTTCTTTACCAAAATTATCTTTTTGAATCCCTCAATCCATTTTGGATGGAGTTTGAATTTTCTCAAGTGCATGGTGGAACGATCAATGGAAAAAGAAGAAAAAAAAGAGAAAAAAAAGTGAGTGAAAAAGATGAAGCTCTAGAGTGAAAACCTGAAAGGGTAGTCTAGAGCAAAGATGGGAACTTATGAAGTCACTCATGATTTTAACTAAGGTGATAACAAGAAGCACCAGAGAGAGAAACCATTTCAAGGCAGTTAGAATTCGTTGGACACTTTTTAAGTGCATAAAACTCTCAAGCACCTTAAAGATTTAAGAACTATCAGAAAAATCCATACTAAATTTTGAGCATATCTCTTTTAAAATAGCCTTTTGTAATGTTAAACCTATAATAGCTGGTCTTGACATTTATCATCTTGCCACACATCATGAGGCTTAGAGAATGTCAAGTTTGATTATAATTTGAAAGGAATCTTTTTGCAAAATTTGATTTTTAATCACCATACATTTGTGAGCTTAGACAAAGAAACTTCAACGTTTTTCTTTTCCCCATGAAATGGTGACAAACCCTTATTGTTGACCAAGACCTTGATGTGTTAAACCATCCTATCTATTTGGAATGCCAGATTGTCATTTAGCTCATTCAAAATCATTTCAAACAGTAATCATCAATTTTCAAGAGATTCAAATATCATATGCTTTTCCAACTTGGATGTTTTATCACTTTAACAAGAAAAGTGTGGAATTGATACATCCCTGCTCCAAGATTCAGGTATCTTTGATCATGAAAATAATTGTGTGAGGCAATTTTTGTTGTGATTTTGTCAAAATCAAGATATTTTTGAAAATAAAAGGAAAAATAAAAATAAAAGTTTTTACAATTTTTACTAGGAAAATTCTTCAATCATTAAGAGATAAGACAAACACTTTTGAAAAAGATAAATTTATTTCTCAAAAAAAGTGAGGAAAAGTAATGCAAGAAAAAGTTTTCACCACAAGAGGTGTGGAAGAATTGAAACCCAATTTGAATTGGTGATCTTTTGTTGACAAGAGAATTGGCAACTGCACAAAAACATCGTCAAAAGATGCAAAGTCGAGAAAAATGATCTTTTAAGTGAGGAGTATATGGTACAAAACAAAAGGAAGCAATGCATCATTTGTCCATTATTCAATCATGCATACAGGCCCAATCATGCACATGACCATGCATCATCAAAATTGAAATTTTCAAATGAATATCAAAACTAATGCAGTTTTCAAGCAATTAAGTGAAGAAATATTTGAGTTTTAAGCCCCGTTTGCTTGGCATCCAAAATGTTTAAGCCTTATTACGTTGGCATAAAAGATGATTAAGCCCAATTTAGCTAGCATCCAAGATGTTTAAGCCCAGTTATCTTGACACGAGAGAATTTAACCTACATAGCTTCATTTTGAGATGAGGAATCTTTTCATCTAAAACCTCCGAGTACATTTTCAAAACCTCCAAGTACAAATCCAAAACCTCTAGGTATATTCTCAAACCCTCTAGGTACATCTTTAAAACCTTAGGGTACATTTTCTAAAATCTCCAAGTACATTCCTCATTTTGAGATGAGGAATAACTTTTTCTTCTAAAACCTCCGAGTACATTTTCTAAAACCTCTAGGTACATATTTAAAACCTCCGAGTACATTCTCCAAATCTTCGGGTACATCTTTAAAACCTTCGGGTACATATTCTAAAACCTCCGGGTACATATCCAAAACCTCCGGGTAACGTACCCTCATTTTGAGATGAGGAATAATATTTTTCTTATAAAACCTTTGGGTACATCTTAAAAACCTCCGGGTACATTTTTAAAAACCTCAAGGTACATATTCAAATCTTTCGAGTATATTCTCAAAACCTCCAAGTACATTTTTAAAACCTTTCGGTACATTTTCTAAAACCTCCAAGTACATATCTAAAACCTCCGAGTAACGTAGCCTTATATTGAGATGGGGAACAATCTTTTTCTTCTAAAACCTTCGTATACATCTTTAAAACCTCCAAGTACATTTTCTAAAACCTCCGAGTACATATTCAAAACCTCCGAGTACATTCTCAAAACCTCCAGGTACATCTTTAAAACCTTTGGGTATATTTTCTAAAACCTTCAAGTACATATCTAAAACCCCCGGGTAACGTAGCTTATATTGAGATGGGGAACAATCTTTTTCTTCTAAGAACCTCTAGGTACATCTTTAAAACCTCTGAGTATATTTTCAAAACCTCCAAGTATATCTTCAAAACCTCCGGGTACATCTTTAAAACCTCCGAGTACATTCTTCATTTTAAGATGAAGAACAACTTTTTTCTTCTAAAACCTCCAAGTACATCTTTAAAACCTCCGGGTGCATGCTTAAAACCTCCAGGTAACGTAGCCTCATTTTGAGATGAAGAACAATCTTTTTCTTCTAAAACCTCTAGGTGCATTCCTAAAACCTCCAGGTAATTAGTTTCAAGATTTCTTTTAAGTTACATAGCCTCATTTTGAGATTAAGAGTTTTTTTGGTTATTATAAAAAAAAAGAGACATAGGAAGAGACCAAGTAAAGTGTCTACATCTTTGTACTATTCTTCATTTTCAAGAATGTATAAAGAAGGGTAGCTGTAGACACCCATTTTATAATCAACCAAAAAATCAAATAATAATAATAATAAATAATAATATAATATAATTTAAATAAATACAACAAAACAAAAAAAGAAAAAATTCAATAAAAAAAGAAACAAAAAAAAGAAAAAAAAAGCCGGAGGCACAGTTGGCCTCCATTGTCAACAAAAATGAAGCATTAAATGCTCCTCCGACTGCCAGATTTGAAGATCACCTCCGGTGGATTCACCTTTTGACTTCAAGAATCCCATCCGGGATTCATGCTAAACAAGGCAGATTTGCCTCCTTTGGTTATCCAAAAATTTGGACAACCGGTTCTATAAGAACCCAAAAATCTTATATCAAAGGGAGGTTTTTTTTAGAGTGATCAGAGAGAAAACGTTTCAAAAAAGATCCTTACAACAAAAAAACAGCAACCAAAAACCAAAAATTCCTAGTTTTCTCTAACAACCGGCAAAATACCCAAGCAAAAACAACAGAAAAATCCTAAACATCTAGCAGCCAATAACCACAATCCATAACCAAAAAAATAAAAAAAAAGCAACAATCATAAAAAAAAAAAACAAAGCAAAAAGTTTGGGAAGGCTAGATCTGCCGATCGACAGCAAAAAGGAAACAGAGAGAGGGAAGCCGTGAGAAGGGAGGCTGGCAGGAAGAGAGAAGAAGAAAGAGAAAAGGGGAAGGAAGAGAGAGAAAAGGAAAAAGAGAGGGAGGAATGAAGAAGAAAGAATAGAGAAGAGAAAAGAGAGGAGAAGGTCGACGATGAAGAAAAAATAAGGAAGAGAAAATAAGAAAGAGAATGAGGGAGTCGGCAGCTAAAGAGGAAAAAAAAGAAAAAGGAAGAAAAGAATAAAAGAAAAAAGAATAAGATTAAGTTCGAAATGGCGCCATTTAATGGAAAATAAGAGAGTTTCTAGGGGACTTATTTTGCTGCACTAAATGAGGCATTTGGAGTTTGTAAGTGGGCCAAGTTTGTGAGGATCCATTGAACTCTAAGACAAGCCTGTGACCTCAGCTGGACTTAAACAGCAGGCTTTGGAAGCAAGTTTGCTAACACGGGTTTGGTTGTTTTGGGCCATCTCTTGCCTAAGGAAGGTAAGCCCTTTTTCTTTATAAGCTTAATCCAATTTTGTTGCATTAGATTTGGTCCAAATATTTGATAGAAAATATATTAGTTTTGATATGTGATTAATTAAAATAAAAACAATAGATTAAATGTAAAGGATAAATTAAGTATAGAAATATTTAATCATACAAGTATATATATATATTTGTAAAACAAATAAATAAATAGAAGAATGAGATTTAGTATGAAATTATTAAGTAAATAATAATAATAATATAATGTTTGATTTGGAACCAAGACCGATGATAGGATGTCCATCCGGAACGCGAGAAGTAGCAATTCCGAGTGAACTTCCCTAAGTTAGAAATTTCGATTAGGATCTCACTAGTATGATGGGAGGGTCCTGATTCGAAGTTTCGATGTTTTTAAAGAAAAAGAGAAAAACCTTTAAATATATTTAATCATCAATTAAACAAAATCTATTGATAAAATAAATAGGAAATTAATGACAATAATAAATTTGTTAATTATAATAATACAATCATCGAAAAAATACACATACATAAATAATAATAACAATGGTAATAAAAAGTAAAAAAAAAATTTTGATTCAAAAATTATGACTATGAGGAAGTTTTATGAGGGAAAATAAATAAGTACCTACATACTAAAATATATGAAGAAATAGAAATGATTATAAAAACAACAAATAAACAAAAAATTTCATTCATGAAAATTAAGCATAAAGAAAAATAATAAATAAAAAATAAACAATAAACATTGAATTTACGAGTGCATTGCGTATCATTCTTGCGTTGCTAAATGTCATGGCATATAAATCTATTTTGTATACGGGTATAAACCCCTGATGATGGGACTTTCTGAGGAAGCTTGCGGATGTGAGTTTCATTGGTAAATTTCCTAGGTTAAAAGATACCTCCGAACTTCACCAATATCATGGGAGGGTTCAAAGAAATATTTTTAATAAAAGGTTTTTACCCGTATTAGGATTTTGCATTCATGAAAATATTGTTTTTACTCGCAAACGATTATCCCGATGATGGGATTTATCTAATAAACTTGCGAAGGTGAGTTTCTTAGGTATTTCTCTAGGTGAAAGAATACTCTCGGGTCCCACTAGTACGATGGACGGATTCGAAAAGTACGTTCAATAAAAGATTTTCGTTTGGCACGATCTCGATTTTATGCCATGCATTGCACCATTGCATCACATGTACGTTAAACCCGTAAAATGCTAATAAAGGGAACATAATAACAAATTTAATGGGTTAGGATAACAAAATGATTAAATGGTACCGTTCATGGAACGGGCGTCACAAGGGTGCTAATCTTTCCCTGTGCGTAACCGTACTCTCGAACCCAACTCTAAAAAAACACGTAGACCAGATTATTATTCTTTCAATGGACTTAAAGTTAATTTAGAATTCTGTTGAATAGAACAAATTTATTAGGTGGCCAATCACACCTAGGTAAAAAAGATTGGTGATGACTCCCCAAGTTAATCACGTCTAGCGATCAAGTTCCCGGACCCCGCACATTACGACAGTTGACATACTAGATGAATTGACATTGTAAACCACAATGTTGAATCCTTTATTAATGCATAAAGTTGTTTTGCTTTTCTTCTATAACATATGAATTCTTGGAAATTCAATTCATTGTGTGACATCTTTACATAGTTATAAAGCATTAGCCCTAATACTGTATTTGGTGTATAGCATAAATGTACCAATTATTTTGTATAAAAAGCATTATTGCATTCTCCTATGTGATTCTCCTATTCAATTCATGTCATTCTTGCATTCTTCAAGATTCAGTGTTTGACAAAAAATATAAGAATTAAAATTAATTCCTGAAAGTACTGTAACCTTATTTATACCCTTTAAGGACTTATCTCAAGACCTCTTAACCTTTAATAACTCTTTTCCAAGTTAAAAAATTGTGCATCATGAAAGAATTTGTTTCCATACACTTGTCCTTGAAAACTCTATGTCTATACTGTATCATTTCATTGAAAGTATTGCATATTACTTGTTCAATAGAAATTTTAAAGATTTTAGTCTTCATCTCAATTATGAATAGTACTAGAGATAATTTAAACCTTTAAAATTAGTAAAAGAGAACAAAAAGGTAGAAGCCAGAAACATATTTGTAAAAGACCTTATTATATCAAACAATTAGGTTGCTATCTCACCTTTAAAGACAATGATAATACAAGAGAGAAAAATACCACATACCTTTTGATCGCAGTCTTTACCGAAATAACAAAGTAGGATGTATAATGGCTTCATCCTCCCAATCTATGTCTTTCCACCAATCCACATGTTTGAAAGAAGGTAAAAAAGCATTTCGAGTGACCTCATCTTTCCATTGAATCTCTTCCTACCACTCTTAATATCCTTCAATGCTGATTTGATTCCCACTATCGAAGTTGAGTGGAAGCTTTTTCAACTTGGAGCAGTTGAATACTCTGATTTGTCTGAAACATGGGAAGGGTAGGGCATCCCAACATATGCTTTTCAATTTTCGTAGATCGCATTTATCAAGCTTTTTTAGCTTAGCAAACGGGCTAGGGTTCGGGATTCCAACTGCGTTTGTGACTTGATCACTTATTATTTCTTCCATTCTTGAGCAAGATTTTACAACAAGCTTCGTTAGATTTGGAACAAAAACAAGCCACGTCGTGTTGTTCAACTTGTTGCATCCGTCTAAGGAAACCTCGCTTAGTACATGAAAGCAAGGAGTCATACTATTACTATTAGATGGAAAGAGTGGAAAGGTTTCTATCATTCTTTTTTCCCTAAATTCCTTATCCATCTTCCTTATTACCATCTTTTCCATGCTTTCATATTTTCTAACAACTAGGCTCTCCAAACGCTCCATATTTGCTAAACATGAAACATTGAATACCTTTGTCTCTTGAAAATTTAGGAGCAAAAGTTGCTTAGTGCATCCTCATAAGTTGTGAAAGCTTAAATGGCTTTCTAAAGCAAAAACACTTTTTATTTCTATGCGTAGCTCACCCAAATGGGCCAAGCACTTCATTGCCATTAATAAATCTTTATTACCACCGTTCAAGACATTGTCTTCATCCATTTCATCTTCAGTGAACTTAATACAGACATTTTGAATATTTGTAGCTTCGAAAATCTACATATCAATTGTCTTGGGATTTTTTGGAAAAAAATTGTCTCTACCAAGTTTAAAGTTTTCAATTTTGACAACCTATTCAACTCAATTGGTAACTCTCTTATACTTGTAAATGATAGATCGATATACTCTAGTGAAACTAGTGTTAAAAATCCCTTTGGCAACTCACAATGACGCATGTTAAAATACAAGTATAAAACTCTCAAATTTCGTATAAATTGGAAGAAACCATTACTAATCACTTTTAAATTGTTACCGTTAAGAAATAAAGTTTGAAGATTAGGACATCCCGGTGCTCCTCTTAGACCTTCAATTCCACTATACGCCAAAGACATTCTTAGACCTTCCCAATTTTCAAAATCAAGTGTCTTATTTAATCCTACCTTTGCTTGTACAAAAAAATTCTTCTCAAGTGCTTCACAGTCACATGCTATCCATAAAGCCATGTCACGAATCACATCATGCATCTTTACATATTCTACAAAATATTCACTTCTTTCTAATAAATAAGCATCAACAAGATAATTGATAATGTTGTACCCTTGCATTTGAACTCCACTTACATTACCAAATTCACCCAAAAATCCCTCACAAAACCAACAATCTATTAGCAGTTTAACACTAATGAAAAAATCTTTAAGATACAAACTACAATATAGAATGCAAGACCTCATCGTGTCAGTAGGCAAGCTATCATAACTAATGTCAAGCCCAACCCTACAGAGTATTTGTCATGTCATACATATGAGTGATAGAATGCTTGCATATTTGGAAAGCCTCGAGAAATCGACAAAAGTCGGTATTGTACCTAGAGGTACAATTAAGTTGATTTAATCCTCGAACTAGTTAAAATAGGGATTTTAAGGTGAAATTGAAAATTTTAAATTCTAGGGATGACTTAAAATGGTGATTCGAAGTTCGAGGACTGGTTTGGAGTCAATCTGAAATTTTCGATATCTAGTGGTAGAATGGTCATTTTGCTACCCAAGAATTTGATTTGGATGTTGGATGAAATTTTTGACTGAGAATGATCATTTGGAGTATAATTTGAGGTTCAGAAGTGAAAAATTTTAATTCTAGCATTTTACAGAGCATAGGGGCAAAGTGGTAATTTTTCACCTCTAACACTCAACAAAACCAAGGATTTTGTTCATTAATGGTGTGGATAAATATGACATTTTATATGGTGGAGAATTAAGGGTTAAAGAATAATTATTTAAATTATGGGCCAATGATATCATGCCATGTGTCAAGCTTTGATTTCTTTAATATTATGCTTGAAAAATCAGCCCATATCTTCCCCATCACACCTCCCATATTCGGCCAAACCAAGAACAAAAGCAAGAAAGGAAGAACAAAACCCTAGGAGGAGAAATTTAAAGGGAAAGTGTGGAAATTCAAGGAATCAAGCAAGATAAGGTAAAATTTTTCAATTTTTACTTGTGATCTACTTTCCCTATGATTTCTTTCTCATTTTCCATGCTTAGAACTCATGTTTTCATGATGAACCCATGCCGGCCAAACATGTAGAGAGAGAGAATGATGGTTGATTTGGTTAGATTTTAGCGTAATTTAGTGTTTTCGGTTAGTTAGTGATGTGTAGCACAAAAAGTAAACAAGAAAAATTCATTTCCCACATTACCCATCATTGGCCGAATTTTATATGTAGTGTGGGAATGATGGATTTGATTTTCTTGCAAGTGAATTGGTTGAGAATTGATGGTTTGTGGTGTAAAAATCAAATAAGAAAAATTTTAGTGTGAATGCATCACCATGGCCGAATTTTTCATGAAGAAATGTGAAGATATTTATGTTGAATTTTAGGTTATTTGGCTTATGTTTGGTGATTTGAAGTATTAGAAAAGAAAATAAAGCAATTTGGAATTGAATTGGACGCGTTGGCCATTTAATCGGGTGATAGGCCGAATTAGGTCAACACCGCGTTTAAGCGATATTCGGACAAGTTGCATTTCATATCATGCATTAGTATAGAGTCTAAATTAGTTTATTACGGTCTAACACCAATGTAGTAAATTTCTTGACTATGCAATATGTCTAGGTGGTGAATCCTCTGACAAAGGTAAGGAAATTGCATCCGAGGATTTATAGTTGAAGTACCTGAATTCAGTTTCCAAAAACTGTGAGTAAACTTATTATCGTCTTAATTATCTAGAGTAATTTTTACTCAATTTGATGATTTTGTGAAAAATTATTTTAAACGGTGAATTGCTTGTTTTATGGGAAAAAGGTGAATTTATAAAATAAATTGAATTTTTATAAATTGAACTGAAAATTGATGATTGATTTGAAATTAAAGTAATTGGAGACCACACACTGTATTGTAAAGTATGTTTTGAATCAAATGGCTTATGATATTATGGCATGATTGGCTGAATTGATAATTGTATTGAAAAATGTGAACCGTTTGCTTTGTATTGATAAATTGCCTAGCAATGAAATATCCAAGTCATGCTATTAAAATGCTTTATTAAATTGGTGGATTATTCACTACTGCAGTAGACGGGTTTCGTGGACCAGCCTATTTAGAGGTGGCACGGTAAACCCCACTATATATATCTTTATCTCAGTTGTAGAGGCATAAAGGGTTGTCCTGAGGTATGACAGAGTTCACTTCACGCCAAACCACCACGTGAAGGCGGACTCAATCAACGCCAAGGAACGGTTGCATTTCCAAATGCAAAAATGTGTTTTATGCACATATGAAACTTTTACATCCTTGGCGGACTCTGTCGTACTCTGATGACGATCAAGTGTCCTCGAGTATTGGCTTTGGCATGAGCCAAGTTTTAAAGAAATTCATAAGCCTTATTAATTGTTTGGACAAAACACAATTACTTATTTGGATTGGGATAAATATTTATGTTATGAAACTTATTGTGATGGGAATATTTCATTGTCTCCATTTACTCGACTTTAGATATTTTAGATAGTATCTATTTACTCATTGGGATTTTATAATCTCACCACTCTCCTTTCCACCCTTTTCAAGCCCAGAATAGTTGTAGATAACTGAGTTTGCTGAGGACTACAGTTGGTTTTGCCACCTCACCAACATTAGGTTCACTATCTTCTGTACTTTTGATCATTCAGGGGCTCACGTGTCGTTGTAAATGAAATTGCATACTCTGGTTACCTTTATTATTGTATGTAAGAATTTATTTTACTTTTACGTCCCAAAAATTGTTTACCGTTAACTCTATAAAAATTGTTTTATAAGAAAATAGAATATTTTCTTGAATATTTTTATTATATTCAAATAGTTATAAATTTTAATCTAAAAGAACATTTTAGACATTTAAATTTATTTTTAATCGTGACACATGTGTTTTCCACTCATTTGCTACATCTTTATTCAGATTCGAAAATTTTGAGGAAAAATGGCCAAAATACCCCTGTGAGGCGAAAATTATTTTTCTACTATTTTGAGTTGGAATAAGTTTAAAATCTTTTAAGACATGATGTTTGGCAAAGATTACTCACAAGGGAGATGAGAAAACTGGTATTAAAGCCTTACGAGGTTTCGGTCGATATTCGAGGTAATGAGTGCCTATCGGGACGTCACGGCAGTTGTCACATGCTTGATGGGGAGTTCAGGGTCGTGACAACTAAATTTTAAAAGAGAGTACACCTGTTGATCAATTCTTGCCAATTTATGCGAAAATTTTTTCGAGACCTCAATCGCATATATCCAATCTTGGGGCATCTTCTTGCAAGCCACGGCTTGACCTATTGTAACCAGTGCAAGAGGCAGTCCTCCACACTTTGCAGCTACTTGTTTAGCTAGCCTTAAAGTATCTAGATGGCTGTCAAGGGTTTCTTCTCCAACCTTCTTTTCAAACAATTCCCAAGCTTCATCTTTTTTTAAACACTTTACTTCGATTTTCTCCTAAGCTTCCATTTTTCCACATACCTCTAACAAGCGAGTTGCAAAAATTAATTTAGAAACATTATCCTGATTCAGTATAGGTATTCCAACTTTGATCAAATCCACCCGCTCCCACACATCATCCAACAGCAGAACAAACTTTTTTTTACTCAACACTCTGAAAATATCTGTAGCTTTCTCATCGCAACTTTTATTCTGCCACAACTCATTTGAAAGGCCAACCTTCTCACCAATTTTTTTTTGAACTGTTTCGATTGTGTGATCTTTAGACACCACCACCCAGATTACAACATCATAACCCATCAGGTGATTGCTTAACTTGTTGTTAATTAGGGTCAAGAGTGTTGTTTTACCAACTCCTCCCAAGCCATGTAACCCAATAATGCCCACATTGTTTTCTTCAAGTAAGCGCCAGACTTTAACCAATGTTGGTTCCAAACCCACCGTGGGCTCAGTAGGTCTTACATCCACTTGGGGTGCAAGTTAATTCTCAACTACCCTTTCAAAATCTCCTTGATTCGATAGATCAACTATTTCTGCAAGTTTTCTAGTCACTTGTTTACCAAAGTTGTAGCTAGACTTACAATTCTTGGAAAAGCAGCCACCAAAACATAATTTCTGAATTTGTTCAGTGCCACCTTTGATCAATACCTCAGCTTCTGCTCCCACAGTCTGCACCCTTGAAAGCCAGAGTTGAACTTGGTTGAGCGGCTCCATACGTTGTTGTTCGGCAAGATCTACCGTCCGCTTCACGTCATCCGTTTGCGCATTCAGTTTCGCCAATTCCACACTGAGAGCTTTGAGATTATCTTCGAGCTTACGTGTGTAACTTGCATGTCAAACAATGCAATCCCAGCAACGACAGACTGTATCCTCCGTTGAGATTGAGATAGAGCACAAATTTCCCATGATTTAGTGATCAAATATTTGATTGATGAACAAAGAAAAATGAAATGAAATGAATTGTGGGTTTGAGGAGTCTGCTTGTTTTGATGAATTTGTGGTGTTCATCGGGAGATGCAACGCATTTGCGATAATGTATTGACTTGGACTTTTGTCGGCCAATTTTCGGCCATTAGAATTTGGATTGTTTAGTGGCTGCACCGGTGATTGGTTGGTACTAAGATAATACAGGTTGAATTATTAATGAGCACATTGCTCTCAATGTAGTTGAAGAAAAGGACAAGTTTTTCATAAGTATCTGAATAATAATACTACTAATTTGACTGCTATATATAAATAGGTAATTCTCTTTTAATTCAATGCTCTTTTAACTGCTATGATGAAAAATCTTGAAAGAAGGACACCTTATATTATTATATGTTTGGCTTTTCTTTTTTCTTGAAATATATTTTTGATAATCATATTAGGCAAGACAAAATTTTCACTTCCCCTTTGAACTTCTCAAGGGTTTTTACATTTTCCTTTTGTTGGCGAGTTTGACATTACATGTCCGAACCAAACAAATTGACCTGAAAGTGATGAGGCGGTATGAAAAGAAAAAAAATGAAATATTGATAAGTGAAATTAATAAGAATTACTTTAACCTTTTTGTATATTTGATATATCAATTAATATAGTTAATTATTCAATAAAAATTGAAACAAATTCTAAATAGTTTTAGTTTATCACCCTTTTGTAAATGACTGACTCATTAGTCAGTTCCAGTTATTTAACTATGACAATTGCAATTTAGACAGATTGACTAACAAGTTGAATTTTTCAAGAAACAGGACTTTTCAGACCAAGGGCACAATGCAGTGTGGAAGCCATCATCCATCTCCTTGAGGAATCATCCTGGACCACCCTTCTAAACATTGCAGGGGGAATCTTGGATAGTATTTACAATAAGAGTCTTTCAAAGAAGAAACATCCATAAAATTGAAACGATATTGAGAAAGAAGATCCAACACATAGTAGACGGTGTGCGGGAAATGGAGAACAAAGAGCAGCAGAGTCGTGTTTAGTTCCAGCGTAGCTTTTCATGTTTTGTTGAAATATATAGGATCAAAATCTGGTATAGAGTTTGCTGATGGGTAAAGGCCAGTGTTTGTATGATTTGGTATGCTTAAAAAAATCACATCCGGATAACGTTCTAGGTCTCTATTAGAATATAGTCAGTTGTGTTGTGCGGGAATCCTTGGGTCTATGCCATTCATTGGAATGCCTTGTATGATTAAGCTTTCAAAATTGAGCCAAATGTAAAGTCCTTTGGGGCAAGCCTTGTGCAGTTGCGTGCAGAGTGCAAAGGTAATTAGCATCGGGACGTCATTAGGTAGTTATATTGGTACCTTAAATTTTTTTCTACTTTTTTTTGGTAATTTTGGGTAATGGTTTTCTTACAATTTGGTCAAACTTTGTCAGTCTTTGTATAGCATTCAAATGATTTTATTTCTATGCAGTTAGATTTTCTCTCAAAGAGAAAATTATTTATTCTTTACTCTACTCTTCAAATTACTTTTCACATTTTGACAAAGAAATAAATTTGTAAAAATTATTTTTAATATGACTTGAATTGAAGTTTGTGAAAATTTTACATTAGTGCATTTTGTCTTAAAGAATTTGAAATTTTATTTTCAACTTGTTTATTCATTAATTTGTTTATTAAATTACTTTTGACATGTTTTAAAGTGAAAACAAATTTGACTAACTTGTTTTCAAGCTTGCCTTTATTAAAAGTTTAATTTATTGAAAAGAAATTTTATAAATCTAATTCACCGCTTTTGAATATTTTCGCAATTAACATTTTTCACAATTAACTGATCAAATATTAAGTTGATGAACAAAGACGAAAGAAATGAATTTAGGGTTTGAAGAGATTGCTATGTGTTAGACTTAGACTTCGGTAGCCATTAGCATTAGGATTGTTTATTAGCTGCACTGGTGATTGGTTGGTACTAAAATAATTTAGATTAAATTATTAATGAACGCATTGCTTTCAATCAAGTAGATGAATAATGGCACACTATTTTTCTTGGAATTTTCTTATGTGTAAAATATTTACAATTAATGTTTAATTCTAAAAAATAACTAATATTTACAATCAGCTGGCTTTTCTTTTTTCTTTTTATTTCATTTTATTATTATTATTTTGTTCTTACTCTACAAAACACCTTAAGGGTTAATTAATTTTAATCTTGATTTGTTGGTCTTAGTTCTTTTTAGTCTGTTTGATTTGCTTTAATTTCAAATCCATTGTTTGGGCTTGTTTTTATTAATAGATTCAAACATTTAATCTGCTAAACCCAATAAAGCCCAAATTCATTGATAGCCATGGGAGCCCAATTTCAAATTTGAACTTAATAATAAAAAACAAATAAAATAAAGTACATAAATAAAAAATATCAATATGATTTCAATATTGCTCGACGGCCTAACTCAATTCATTATCATGGAACATCTCATACTTGGAATTCGTTGAGTAAATTGTGGTCTGTTTTCAATAACAACATACATTGGTCCCTAAGCAATAGAGTTTCGATTCGTTTTTGGAAAGATATTTGGCTAGATGATACCCCCCTCTTTGAACAAGCTCATATTCCCAACATGGTGTTAAATGGAAACTGTCGAGTGCGGGAATTCTTACTAGATACCAGAGATTGGGATCGAGACAAGTTAGCTGCGTACCTACCTGGTGCACTAGTGAACATGATCTTGATGATATTGCCTCCATCGTTATCTCACAAACTAGATAATCCATATTGGGCTCCATCAGCATTGGGATTATTTATTGTAGCGTCAACATATATTTTGTTGCGGAAGAATTATCCTAACTACCTAGGACAACCGAGCAGAAAATGGGATATTGTGTGGAAGTGGGATGACCCCCAACGGGTACGTACATTCCTAGTTCAATGTTTTCATGACAAGTTATTGACAAACCTGGAACGAAGGAAAAGAAACATGTCAGACTCGTCTATTTGTGCATCATGCTCATTGTTTAAAAGAATTAGTCCTGCACCTTCTAAGAAACTGCCCACATTCAAAAGAGGTATGGTTGAAATTGGGAGTATGAATGAATCATGGAAACTTCTTTGATTTATTATTACCAGATTGACTGCTAACTAATCTAAAAAATTATAATGCTTGTGTTGATGGTATTCCTTGGGTTGTTCTTTTTGGATTTACATATTGGTATATTTGGAAATGGAGGAATGTAAAAAATTTTGATTGCAAGTTGGTCCCTTTGGGTAGGAAGATATCGATGCTAAAAGGATTAGCTGCTGCGTCACATAATGTTGTCTCAATTTCCTACACACATAGTAATCCTAACGGCTACAAAAAAGAAACGTTAGTTGGTTGGCAAAACCCTCCACAAGGTTGGGTGGCAGTAAACTGTGATGGCGCATTACGTCGAAGTACTAGTGTGGCTGCTGCGAGTGGAGTTATACGAGACTATAATGGATTTTGGTTAGAGGGCTTTGCTACAAGGCTGGGGAGGTGCTCTTCCTCTAGGGCCGAATTATAGGGTGTTTTACATAGCCTTCGCATAGTATGGGATAAAGGATTTCATAGGATATGGCTGCAGGTAGATAACAAAATCGTGGTTCAGGCAATTAGAGCTAATTCATCACACCCATGTGCAAACTCCGATTTACTGGATGCTATTCATAGCTTGCTGCAACTTGATTGGGAGGTAAAGATTTCTCACATTTATCGAGAACGGAATATGGTAGCAGATGGCATGGCTAACATAGGTTTTAATCTAGACAATAGCTTTCTTTTTTATGATGTTCCATCTCCAGGAATCAACTCTTTGCTGTTTGATGACTTAGTAGGAGCATGTTTTCCAAGAATGGTTAGAAATTAATAAACATTTCCTTTGAAAAAAAAAACATAGTGTCTACCATATACAAATCAAGTATGGGATATGATGAAAACAAGACAGCCACACAACATAGAACATACAAATTACACTTTGAGATCCAAGACAAACTAAACTTGACAAGAGAAAAGAAAAAGAGAAACAATACCTTGTGGCATATTACATCTGAGTTCTTCATTGTTTTCTGCTCCTTAAGATCATAACTCCAGAAATTTATTAGACCATTAAGTAAGTGTCTAGGTGTCAGTTAAAATTCTACTATGCAAGTATACGTATCGAACATATAGTATATAAGCAAGCAGAGTGTTGATCCCACAGAGAATTAATCTAAAACTTTACTAAGTAATAAAATTAAAACAATTTACTCTTATCCAAATAATCCAAATTGAGTAATTAAATAAAACTAAAAAACTAAAATTTAAACTAACAAGAAAAATCAAAATAATAAGTTGAGAAAAGATCAAATTAAATAAGCCTCGGATTACAATATCCCTCACACTTCATCTAAATCTTACCTCTCTTCCTCTTCTTATTTCAATGGGTTGAATTGCTAACCTAGAGTCCTAAATTATTTATAAGGGTCTCCCGACTCATCCTATAAAAATATCTATTTTAATCAAAATACTATATCCCTATGTGAATTGAAATTAAAACAGACTCATTAAGTTCAGACTCTAATCTGGCTACATATGGCCTATAGGTATATCCCTATCTTATACGCAAATCAATTAAATTGATCATATACTATCCCAATTTTAGTCTACACTAAACTCCCTTTCCCAAGTTTGTTTAGGTTCTTAAATCAATTTAATTGGTGATCAGGCAATTAAAAGCATTAAGAACAAATTGGAATAAATAATTCAATTCCTATTGAAAATACAGAAGAAAGAGATTAAAAACTTAGGCTACATGTGAGTTCAATTGCAATCCTAGAAAAAGAAAATTAGCTACTCATAATTGCAAAAACAATTAACATTCTATTAAAATTAACCATTGAAAATAACAAGAAGAATAAAAGCTAAGGAACAAAATAATGATTGCTGTTTTGATTCCCAAACTTCAGCCTCAACTTCTGACTTCTTGAATCTCCAAAAGTTCTTTACTAATGTTCTTGAAAAATATCCTATTTATACTAACAAACTTAACCTAAACTTCTTCCAGTTGACCTAGGGTTTAATTGGGTTTAAAAACATAATGAGAGGCCCAAAAAATCACTTGTCAATCTTTACAAATTTTCATTCCTAGCATAGTACGTCCAGTAATTTTACAACGTGATTTTCTCTATCTTCAAGGTAGAACTGGGCAAAGTGATCTTCACCAAAGTTGTAAGTCTGTCTCTTAGCTTTCCAATGGTTCAAGAATCGCAGCAATTGGAGTTATGTAACTCAAGATATAACCAAAACACTGAAATATATGCAAGCAAACTTTCGAGTCTTTTAGTACCTTACTTTCCATAATTAAGCCCAATTACTTTAGTTCCTACCAAAAATATAAAAAATTAATAAATATTAACTAAATTAAAAAAAATAACACAAAATTAAAATAACTCACTTAAAAATAAACTAAATATAAAAATAACTAATAAATAAGTAATTACAATTGAAAATTGAGAACTTAGCTAATATTTAATAACAAAATTGACATAAAATAATTCTATAAAATAGAATTACCACTGGGACACTAAATCCTCCCATTCTAGCTCTTTCCAGCATCCTTCCTCTCTTTCAGCATTGATTTCCAAAGACATGTAGCCATGGTCAAACTGATTAACTTGTGCATGCACTATTCTCTGCCCAAAAAATAAGAAAACCTACAGATGTGCAGAAAATTATAAATAAGGTGGAGATAGTTTAAACTTTTAAAATTAACAATAAAGGAAATAAAAAAGGTAGAGACCTTATTGTATCAAATGGTTAGCACGCTATCTCTCATTTGAAAACAATGATAATATAAAAGACAAAAATAGGAAAAAAATGACTTCTGAAATGTCACACACCTTACTTTTGCAGTCTTTACCAAAAGAAACAACGAAGATATCGAACGGGTTCATCCTGGAACTCTACCTCTTTCCCCCACTCTGCACATTTGAAAAAGGGCAAAAAGCATTTTCGAGTGGCTTCATCCTTCCATTGAATCTTTTCCCACCACTCTTTATATCCTGTAATGCTGATTTGATTCCCACTGTCCAAGTTGAGCGGAAGCTTCTTTAGTTTTGAGCAATTGAATACTTTGATTTTTCTTAGACATGCGAAGGACAAGGTATCCCAGTATATGCTCTTCAAATTTGGCAGATCACGTAAATCAAGCTCTTCTAGCTTTGCAAATGGGCTTATGTTCGGAATTCCAACCACATTTGTGACTAGATCACTTATTATTTCTTCCATTCTTGAGCAAAACAGTACATAAAGGTGCATTAAATTTGGAGCAAGAATAAGCCACGTGATGTCTCTCAAGTTGTTGCAACTGTAGAGGGAAACTTTGCTCAGTGTGTGAAAGCAAGGAGCCTTCTCTATCTTTCTTACAACAATCTCTTCCACGCTTTCGCAAAATCTAATTAATAGGCTCTCTAAATGCTCCGTATGTGTAAAAGATGAAATATCCAACCCCTTTGTCTCCCTCAAATCTCGGAGGAATAGTTGTTCAGTGCATCTTCGTAAGTTATGGCAGTTCAAAAGGCTTTCTAGAGCTGAAACACTTCTTATTTCTAAATTCAGCTCATTTAAATGTTGCAAGCATTTCAATTCCTCTATTAGACCTTCATGATCACCATTTAGGACATTATCTTCATCAATTTGATCTTCACAGATATCAAATAAAACAGACATTCCGAACATTTGCAGCTCTGAAAATCTACATATCAATTGTCGTGGGATTTTTTGGAGAAGCCTTGTCTCATGCAAATTCAGAACTTTCAGTTTTGACAACCTATTCAAATCAATTGGCAGCTCTCTTATTCCTGTATGTGATAGATTGAGGCACTCTAGTGACACCAGGTTTGAAATTTCCTTTAGCAACTCATGGAGAAAAAAGTTTCCATGCAAGCTTAGAACTCTTAGATTGCGCATAAATTGGAAGAAACTATCCCTAATCACCATCAAATTGTTTTCATTAAGAGATAAGGTTTGAAGATTGGAGCATCTAGGTGTTCCTCTTAGATCTTCAATTCCACTAAATGCCAATGACATTCTTACACCTTCCCAATTTTCAACATCATGTGTCGTATTTAATCTTACCCCTGCTCGTACCAAAAATTTCTTCTCGGGTGCTTCACACTTACGGGCTATCTACAAAACCATGTCACAAATCACATGATGCATCTTTACAAATATTGCTTCTTCACATCTTTCTAATAAACAAGCATTACAAAGAAAATTGATAATGTTATACCCTTGCATTCGAGCTCTACTTATGTTGTCAAACTCATCCAAAAATCTCTCACAAAACCAATAATCTGTTAACCAAATTATGCCAATTTTATGATCTTCAAGATACAAACTACAATACAAAAGGTAAGATCTCATCAATTCATTAGGCAAACAATCATAACTAAATTTTAAAAGAGAATACACCTGTTGATCCATTCTTGCTAATTTATGCGGAGATTCTTTCAAGACCTCAATTGCATATTTCCAATCTTGGGGTAGTTTCTTGCAAGCCATGGCTCGACCAATTGTAATCAATGCAAGAGGTAGTCCTCCACACTTTGCAACTACTTGTTTAGCTAACCCTCGGATATCTGGATGACTGTCAAGGGTTTCTTCTCCAACCTTCTCTTCAAACAATTTCCAAGCTTCATCTTTGCTTAAACACTCTATTTTGATTTTTTCGTGAGCTCCCATTTCTCCACACACTTGTAAGGAGCGAGTTGTAAAAATTAATTTAGAACCATTATCCTAATTTGGTACCGGTATTCCAACTTTGATCAAATCCACCCGCTCCCACACATCATCCAACAACAGAAAAAACTTTTTTTTACTCAAAACTCTGAAAATATCTATAGCTTTCTCATCACAACTTTTATTCTTCCACAACTCATTTGAAAGGCCAACCTTTTCACCAATTGTTTCTTGAACCTTGTCGATAGTGTGATCTTTAGACACCACCACTCAAATTACAACATCATAACCCATCAGGTTTTTGCTTAGCTTGTTGTTAATTTGGGTCAAGAGTGTTGTTTTACCAATTCCTCCCAAGCCATATAACCCAATAATTGCCACATTGTTTTCTTCAAGTAAACACCAGACTTTAACTAATGTTGGTTCCAAACCCACCATGGGCTTAGTGGATCTTACATCCACTTGGGGTGCAAGTTCATTCTCAGCTACCCTTTCAAAATCTCCTTCATTCTCTAGATCAACTATTTCTGCAAATTTTCTAGTCACTTGTTTACCAAAGTTGTAGCTAGACTTACAATTCTTGGAAAAGCAGCCACCAAAACATAATTTCTAAATTTCTTGAGGGCCACCTTCGATCAATACCTCAGCTTCTGCTCCCACAGTCTGCACCCTTGAAAGCCAGAGTCGAACTTGGTTGATTGGCTCCATACGTTGTTGTTCGGCAAGATCTACCCTCCGCTTTACGTCATCCCTTTGCGCATTCAGGTTCGCCAATTCCACACTGAGAGCTTTAAGATTATCTTCAATCTTACATGTGTAACTTGCTTGTCCAACAATGCAATCCCAGCAACGAACAATATCCTCCATAGTGATTGAGATTGAGCACAAATTTCCCATGATTTAGTGATCAAATATTTGATTGATGAACAAAGAAGAATGAAATGAATTGTGCGTTTGAGGAGTCTGCTTGTTTTGATGAATTTGTAGTGTTCATAGGGAGATGCAACGCATTTGCGATAATGTATTGACTTACACTTTTGTTGGCCAATTTTTAGCCATTAGGATTTGGATTGTTTAGTATCTGCACTTATGGTTGGTTGGTACTAAGATAATATAGGTTGAATTATTAATGAGCACATTGCTCTCAATGTAGTTGAAGAAAAGGACAAGCTTTTAATAAGAACCTGAATAATAATACTACTAATTTGACTGCTATATATAAATAGGTAATTCTCTTTTAATTCAAAAAAGAAAAAGAAATTGATACTCTTCTAACTGCTATGATGAAAACTCTTGAAAGAAGGACACCTTTTAGCATGCACAATATTATTATATGTGTGGCTTTTCTTTTTCCTTGAAATATATTTTTGATAATCATATTAGGCAAAACAAAATGTTCACTTCCCCTTTGAACTTCTCAAGAGTTTATACACTTTCCTTTTGTTGGCGAGTTTGGCATTACATGTCCAAACCAAACAAATTGACCTGAAAATGATGAGGCAGTAAGAAAAGAAAAAAAAATATTGATAAGTGAAATTAATAAGAATTAGTTTAACCTTTTTGTATATTTGTTATATCAATTAATATACTTAATTATTCAATAAAAAATTGTAACAAATTCTAAATAGTTTTACTTTATCACCCTTTTGTAAATGACTCATTAGTCATAGTTAAATAACTGGAACTGACTAACTATATATATATATATATATATATATAACTTATATTTAATAAAAGAAGGATGAAATTAAGTATAAACCTAGTTTTCATGCATCCTATTACTTCTTATAAGATAATGAAACTGCATGTAAAGTAAATATTTCAAATGTATTATTTAATCTTATTTTATTTTATTCAATAAGATATTACGTGATACATTGGCTATTTTCAATTCTTTCTTTTTTGAAATTATAAAAATAAAAATATCAAATTAATTTTAAATAAAATTATTATAAACTATTTAAATAACAATATATAAGCATATCATATTTTATCATGTAAAAATAAAATATACTAAAATTTAAGTTATCATAACTAATTAATATTAATTATATATTTATATTGTATAACATGATGAAATTAATAATTGATATTATTTTGGCAAGAAATTTAGTTGATCAATATGCTTTTTATTTAAAAATTCATATCTGATTTTATCAATCATATAACAATTAAGTATTTTAAATATGTGATTTAGTTATATATTTATTTTAATTAATTAACTATATTTTATGACACATTTTTATTTAATAAAAATATTTTTATGTTATTTTATTTTTTTCCTCTACTCCTTCGCCGATTGGCTAGCAACAGCCAAATCAACACCCTTATGAAGGCCATTGAGTAGGGCCATGCCAATGCGGCCTCTGCCAGTGCCCATGGAATTGACCCTTTTGTCTTCTCCTCTTTCCCTTCTAGTTAGGGGTGAGCAAAATGAAACCGAACCGAACAACCAAACCGAACTCAAACGAGTTCAGTTTTTTCAATTCGATTAGTTCGGTTTTTGGTTAATTTGGTTAAGGTAGTTCAATTAGTATAATTACTTCGATTCAGTTTCAATTACAAAAATGTCTAACCGAACTAATCGAACTAACCGAAGGACATTTTGAACATTTTACCTAAAAAATTCCTTAACCTAACTATGGCCTATGGGAATATCAATTTCCCATTCTGGTTTCTACCGTCCTCCCGTGAGCCGTGACCGTGACTCCCATCTCAAGTTCTCCACTCTCCCATAATATAGCTTTTGCCCGTCGCCCGTTGCTTTCTCTTCTTGTTAATTTTTGGTTTCTGGCTTTCTGCTATCCCGTGAGCCGTGATTGCCAAAGTCCCATCTCCAGTTCTCCACTCTCCCACACTATAGCTTCTGACCATCGCTTTCTCTTCTCGCTAATTTCTGGTTTTTGTCGTCTCGTGAGCCGTGACCCTAGCGATTTCAAAGGCTTTCTCTCTCACACACATATAGACCCCAACGATCGTCGACTTTCATCCTTCTTGTGGTTTTTTCCCCGTCTCAATCGATAAGCCATAAACCTGTAGCAAAGCTCAATTTTGATTTTTGTAATAATATTTAAATGTGAAAAACCGAAATGTGTAGCATTGAAATTAACAAATCATGATTTCTTTTATTTAAAAACTTAAAGGCTTAATTAAGTTGTCCATTTAAATATTTTCTGTAATAATATTATACTTGAATCTGATTTTAAATTTGGAGTTCACATGGTGCATGTGAAAGAAAATTCCAAGGACTAAACATAGGATCGGCTGCAATATATAAGGGCACTGAGATGTATTTGTCCAAGAATACTTAATATGTTATTGTAAATCTCTTTCAAACATAATATTTAATTCATTTAATTCTCTTATTTCAGACAAGTTCTTATGGATTATCATGAATTTATCTATACATTCCATTAAATAAAACTAATTAATAATTTTCAATGCATTGTTAGAATCTTGTTAGTTAATACTTTTATCAAGCTACAGATATTATATATATATGTGTGTGTGTGTGTGTGTGTGTGTCTAAAAGGTAAGGTTAAGGAAAAACATTGATATTCCCTTCTTTGTCAAAAATTTAAAGTTCAGTGAGTAATTATGACGAGTAATTGAAAGGGATTCAACATATAAGTACATATTTTCTTTTCAAAACATAATGAAGGGAATGAACAATGTGAAGATTGAGTTTTATCAGCCGACATGGTAGAAGTGGTTCACATGCTTGGTTGTTGGCATATATATTAAAAAATTTGCTTTGCATAAACAAGAGATGGTGCATTGGTGCTTTCATGAAACAATGGATTCTTATCTAATAAGAATTTCAAACAAGTCCAAGCTCTTCGTATGTTGGAAATGGGAAATGTCACAACCAACACAAACCTAACAATTCCACTTCGTATGTTTCATGGCTCCAGTCATGTCAGCAAGATATTTGCAGCTATGTAAATAAGTTTCTAATTATGTCGTCTATGCATTTCATGCCTATATTCAGAATTGACAAGTTTAATCATAGTTATAGGTTTTTTGATTGATATTTTCTTTTTCCTATGTTTCAAGGTATAAAGTTGGTTGATGAAATTTAGCCCATTGTTCCTTTTACAAATTATTTGGCATTTAGTTTTTTCCAACAGAAAGTTATCATGACAAATTTGCTAATTATTTATTGTTGTTTAGATCATATAAATTATATGAGTATTTATTTTCTTTATTATAATTTCTTATCATATAATTTTATTTATCATATAAATCATATAAATTATGTCACCATCCATGAGGATGGATCCTTTGCAATTGTACATCAAATTATTTATTAAGTTCAGTTTTTGCATACAAGCCAAAAAAAAAAATATATTCAGTTCAGTTTTTGGTAACCGAATTGAACTAACTGAATTAGTTCGATTTCGGTTAGTTCGATTATTTAGGGTCTTCGGTTCGATTTCAGTTAGTTATATGTAAGAGTTCGGTTAGTTCGGTTACTAGATATCCAGTAACCAAATTAACCGAATAAACCGATTGCACAGCCCTAATTCTAGTCTTCCCCTTTATTCCTCCTCTCTTTTCGTGGAAACTTCCTTTTTCCTTCCCCCTTCCTAATTTCTTTTTCTTTTTTTCTGAAGATAACACATTAAAGCAGTTTTTTTCCCCTTCATACAAATTTCAAATTTGAAGATCCTTAATCTCAATCACTGACATGCCTTATCAAAACCATTTCTTTTCAGGACTCCAAAGTCTTGAGAAGTTGATGCTTAAAGATTGATTACAGTTGATTTAAGGTTGATCAATCAATCGGTGAGCTAAAGGCACTTTCTTTCTTAAGCCTCAAAGATCGAGAAAAGCTTAGAAAACTTCCAAGGAAAATTGGTTTGCTGGGAGTAAAATTACACGAATGTCTTACAAGTGAAATAGGGAAAGGTCTCCAAATGTCAAAATGAACAATCTGAAAACAGAAATCAGAAATAGAAGTACTATTATTAAATGAAAAAGCCGGCTGTCCTAGCAACCCACGATAAAATAAAGGATATAGTAATTACCTGCCAAAGCATGACATAGGAAAAGATACCACTGACACAAAGAAGAGCTAAATATAGTGGCAACAGACACATGTTGAATAGGGAGGTGGAAGAAAACAAGCTCAAACAATCTTTCCACCTTTCGGGTGTCCTAAGAATTTTCCCCGTTGGTGGTCTTGTACCTAACAACCAGATGAAGATAAGAGAATAGTGAAGCCTCAATCATATAATTGACTCATAAAAATAAGAGAGCTAAATACAGTGGCAACGAACACATGTTGCATAGGGAGGTGGAAAAAGACAAGCTCCAACAATCTTTCCACCTTGCGGGTGTCCCAAGAATTTTCCCCGTTGGTGGTCTTGTACCTAACAACCAGATGAAGATAAGAGAATAGTGAAGCCTCAATCATATAATTGACTCATAGAAATAAGAGAGCTAAATATATTGGCAACGGACACATGTTGCATGGAAAGGTGGAAGAAGACAAGCTCAAACAATTTTTCCACCTTGTGGGTATCCCAAGAATTTTCCCCATTGGTAGTCTTGTACCTAACAACCAAATGAAGATAAGAGAATAGTGAAGCCTCAATCATATAATTGGCTCATAGAAACAAGATTTAATGCTAAAGTAGACAATAGGTATATGGAAGATTAACATTAAGAAAAGCTAGATCGAATGTGACCCCCATCATGTTGGGGTAAATTATTTTCTTTTAAATTTTAATAAACTCGCTCACGGATAAAAGATATTTTAGTCTGACTCACTTATGGGCTGTAGTTTTTTCCTTTGCAAACTCTGATCGAAATTTAAAAGTTCCAACTTAAAAATGAAACCTTTATTAGGTTAGCACATGGCAAAATGAGGAAGCCTTTTTAGATTTTCTTTGTAAGTATATAATAGATGTAATAGATGTATAATGTCAGTAATATTCATTTTTGTATCAATGACAGTATGGATAGAGAGGAAAGATAAAGAGGATATTATAGTGGATAAGATAGAAGGATTAAGAGTTATATGATTACAACTAGTATAATCAAGGAGTGAAATGAATCACCTAAAGTAAAAGAGAAGGTTGTATGAAAAGAAAAACTCGAAGTGATAATTTATTTTAGTAAAGCCTCGATATTAGTGCCCTCAAATGCAAGAGTGACAATGGATAGAGATCTAGATACTGAGAAATCTCCCTTAAGTTTAAAGGTACCACCTTTTGACTAGGTGAACACTTGTGACAATTCTCAATAATATGCCCAACCTTATGACATCATAGGGCGATCAGAAAAGTTGTGACCCTTTTAGCCACAATTCTTACAAAATTTAACTCATGATTTATGGTTTGATGGCTTGAAATGGGTAGCAACAAGAGTAACATCGGTATGGGGAGATTTGTCTAGGCCAAGATGCATTCTAAAAAATGATTCCTAGAATAGTATCTAGTATCTATTGAAAGGACTACAACGTAGCATTAAAGCTCTGGTAGCTTCACATTCTAAACAAAGAGCTATTGGAACCTCGATAAGATAAAGATGATTTTCATTGATTTTAGCCTAAGTCAGTCAATTTTAAATAAGTTGAATTTAGACCAAAAATCATTCACTTATTAATCAAATTTCTGTTTGAGATTGTGAAGAGTAATTGATAGCTAGTAGCGTAGCTCCAGAAGTTTTATGCTTAGTGGCCGAAAATTTTGTTGAAGTAGTGCAAGGGGATTTAGGGACTGCCATATATATATGAGGGGATTTGGTGTTGACCTGCAACAATTTGTTCGAAGGGTGGTAGAAGGAAATTGGGTTGGTCTTCGTTTTTTGGCTCTGGGTTTTTAAATTCGGTATATAGGGTTTTCTTTGGCTGGGTTTTTAGACTTTTTTTTAAATTTGGATTTAATGTGTTTGGGGCTTTCTGGTTGGGTTAAAATAAATTTGAAGTTGTTGAGTTTTGTTTTTCTTTTTTGGAAAAAAATGTTGAGTTATTTTAGTTGGGTTGATTTTGGTTGTATTTTATATGTACCATTATTATTATTGAGGTAAAAATATTTTTATTATTGAATTAATTTAAATTAATACATTAATAATTATAAATTTATATTGGCAATAATAAAAAGGAGAGAAAAATATAATTTCTGAGGTAAAAATATATTTTGTTATTGAATTAATTTAAATCAATAGAAAATTGTAAATTTAATAAATAATAATAAAAACAAGGAAGGAAAAAAGAATTATAGAAAATAAATAAATCACTATAATAAAAATTATAACGATGATAAGTATGAATTCAAATAACGTATACAATGAGGACGAAAGAAGAAGCTAAAAGAAAGAAAGAGAAGGGAGAGGCAAAGGATAATTTTAGAATTGAAACATCAAAATAAAATATTACCAATTTAAGTTAAACAATGATAAAAGCAAGAAAAGACAAAAAAATCAGAAAAAATAAATAATAAAAAAGTATAGTTGGCATGAATTGACGAAAAATGAATTTTTGTTAATTTTGTTTTTCCTGGTGTATAAATTGGTGTGGCCTGTGGAGGGATTGACCCGCAAATATATTTGGAGTGGAAATGCATTTGCCGGAATTGACCTTCTACCATAAATTGATTTCCAGAATTGGACAGACGGCCGAAATGCTTTGGATGTCAACTCACTCGTCAGGAGATTGGACTAACAGCGGGCCAGTGCGACCACAGCAGCTAGACAGTGATGTTGGAACGGTCGACATTACTGAACGGCACACGAGGGTCAAGGGATCTCATTGCTTTCGTCATATAATTATATTATATGGATTACAAATAATAACTGATTAAACGTGACAAATAAAACCATAGATTCAACGTAATTGTCTTATATAAAAATAAGATTATGCATGTAATTTTTTTATTTATAAATTTAAAATTTGAACTTTTTAATGCATTGCGAAATGTACTTTTTAAGTAATAGTAGCAATATGACAGAATATTTTTTGATAAACTATTGAAAAATTTAAAGTTATTGAAAATTAAAAGTTTCAATGATTTAATTTTTTAAACATCAAAAAAAAAAATATTATCAATTTAAGTTAAATAATGATAAAAAGAAAAAAAGAAAAAAAGAGAAAAACTAAATATTAAAAAAGAATAGTTGATATAATTGAAAACAGATGAAGAGTCACACTAGTATGAATTGGGAAAAGCTAAAAATGAATTTTTCTTCTTCGGTTTGTTGTGATCTTTGGAGTGATTGACTGGCAAATATATTTGGATTGAAAATGCATTTGCTTGAATTGACCTTTCCACATAAATTGATTTCCTAAAATGACCGGCAAAAATTTTTGGATGTCCACTCACATTCAAGTTGCAAAAAGAGTTACCATGATTGAATTCACAGCGGGTCCAATCATATTTATAAAATAAAATTCAAAAAATTTTTCTAAAACATTTCAAAAGGATATTTTGATTTTTTTTGTTTTAAAATGATATTTTTATCCCTTAACTCTTAACACTATAAGTTAATAGTTAAAAGAATTAGACCTAACACATAAATATTTCCGGACATAAATCTATTTATATTATTTTTTTAATTAAAGCATATTCTTTTTTCTAAAAAAAAAACTATTCATTGTCCTCTCAAAACCTTAATAAAAGGAAGTTAAAAAATTTTGATTTGAAAAAATTTAAAGCTATATCTACCTTGTAAAACCATAAACATTTTTTTTGAGGTAAAGTCTATTGTCATCAAACTTTTTATTTCTCTAATAGTTTTAAAAATTTTCTTTTCATTAAAAAGAATGTATTAAAAGTAAATCTTTTATTCAATGACAGATATTTTAAATTTGATGGTGTTAGGTCAAGAGATTAATTTCTTACTCATGATTACTAATTTTGTCCAAAAATATTTGCCCAAAATTTGTTTTTGAGAATCAGGTTTAGGGTGATGTAAAAAGATTTTGACTTGATTACTATATGTCAAAAGTTTTAAGTTTTTTTTTTCTTCTTTGTTAAATATTGAATTTTATTAGATATCAAAGTGAGACAAACTACCACATTCACAAATTTCATTCTAGAATTTTATTAAGTTTTAAGGTTTTTTCTTCTCTATTAAATATTGAATTTTATTACATATTAAAGTGGATTTTATTAAGTTTTGGAAGACAACATGAGAAGATTTTTTTTTTGGAGAGGGTATTTGTGTTCTAAAAGATTTATGTAGAATTAGTTATAACTTTTTTTAATTGTTGACTAATGGTGTTAACAATAAAGGACCAAAAATATCATTTTGAAATAAGAGGGATCAAAGTGTCATTTTGAAGTGTTTTGAGGGACTTTTTAGATTTTTCCCATGTTAAGACCTAGAAAATTAAGTGGCCTAAAATAATTGGACTATTGAGAAAAAAAAAGGCAAAAATCTTTTTTGAGATTGGAATTTTTTTCTTTCGAGTTTTTATCCCTAAAAATTATTTTTAAAAGAAAAGTAAAGATTTAAAACAAAATCATAGTAAGCGCATATTTAATCTAACTTTTTTTTAACTTAAAAACTATTATGAAGCTCTTATGAAAAATAATACATTTTAAAATTAAACTAAAAATGTTTGATAAACTATTTGTAATGACCCAAGTCCAACCACTGGCCCAGCAACTTTTTGGGCCTAAACCACGTGGCCCTCAAAAGCTTAAGCTCAAGTTACTAGTAGTAGTGGGCTTGGGTTGTTATATAGGTCTTAACAATCACATTCACACCAGATGTGGGATGTTGGGTATTACAATCCCACCCACTCAAATCCTTGATGTCCTCATCAAGGCCACAGATCATATCCACAGGACCAAGATCTCACCAGAACAATGTGAAAGCTCACATCGGACTGGTCCAAGCTCTGATACCATTTGTAACGACCCAAGCCCAACCACTGGCCCATAAGCTTTTTGGGCCTAAACCACGTGGCCTTCAAAGAACCGACCAAAACTGTTGCCGGAATATGGAGTTCCGGTGACCCAAAGTTGGGTTATCAAACTGTTGAAACCAGGTTTCTAACTATCTTCAAAAATTCATATCTTCCTAACCACAAGGCTAAACGAGATGCTACAAAAATCATTGGAAAGATCTTTTCAAGACCTTTTCATTGGTACCCATCATGCCGTCGGAAAGTCATCGGAAAGGTGCCAGATTTAAATAAAAAGAGACTAAAGTATAACTGTTTTAGGATTTTTGTATCCAACATTATAAAAATATAATCCCAAAACATACCTCAATTTGCAATTTCCTTCCCTTTTCTTTGTCTTTCTTCTTCCCTGGTATTAAGTTCTTCTGATTGCCTAGTGATTGAGTATGTTGAATAACCTTGTGTGAGTTCTTGTCTGTTCATATACTCTGCTTAACCCCACTATTTTAAACAAGTAAACTGACCACTAACTATGAAACTGATTTTACATAAATTTCTTCAGTTATTTAAAAACCCCTTCATCTACTTCCTAATTATTAAGGCATCCATGATTATAACTGCAAATAGATAAAATGCTAAAACAATATTTACTTATTATCTTTATAAACTATAGCTTAATATGCTTTTATTGTAAATACTATGTGAGGGGTATTACACTATTTAACAAAATAAATTATATAAGCTCTAGTTTTGATTCAAATTACCATAAAGGGTATTCATGCCATCTTCAATTACCTAATAAACTATAACGGAAGGTTTCAAGTTTATATACGATTTCAGATGTTAAAATGAAAAAAAAAATCAATAAAGAAATAAAACAACTATCTCAAACTATATACTAACAACAGTATTAAATTTTTGTTGATCTAGCAAGCAATCGGACCATGATGGTTCAATTTCCAAAAAAGAAAAGAAAAAAGAAAACGGTGTATTTGACATTAAAATAATTTTTGGTGAAGAAGGGAGAAAATTTTTAAATAGTATATGAATGTAGTTTTGAATTTTGAATTTTTTTTCAAAAGAATAAAAAAATTCTGATTTTACTATTTTATTGTTAAAAAAGACAAATGGCAAGCCCTTATGGATGCTATCAGTAGCTATTCTCTTTTTTTTTTTTTTGACAGCAGAAGCTATTCTCTTTATAAAGATGAATTTGATTCGAAAGGAAATGCTAAAGGGTTTTATTATTCTAGCAGTTTCTATAAAGTTGCCATGGGGATTTTTTAAGAAACTGATGGTAGTAGGAATTTTTGGAATCTTATTTGGTTTAATCTTGCTGCTTCCAAATGTTAAGTTTTTTGTTGGCAGGTTATGACAAGGCGTACTGCCGTTAAAGGTGAGCTTCTGTGGAGAGTTTTGATTGATAGAAATGTTGCTCTTTGCCCTATTTTTAATTTGGATGTTGAATAAGTGGAACATCTTTTCATTGAATGCCATGATGTTTGGTAGTTATGGGCTTCGCGGATTAATACGTGGGATATTTTTTGGGTTGCCCCCTGGTAATATGAGAGATTTCTCTTCTTTTGAAATGGACTATTCTTTGATAATGAGCGACTCCTTGTTTGGAGGATGGCTTCTTAGGCATCCTATGGATTATTTGGATTCATAAAAATAATTTGGTATTCAATGGGAAGCTATGAGACACTGATGATATTTTTGATGTTATCAAGTTAAGAATTGGATGGTGGGTCAAGGCTAAATGACACCATGGAATTCTTCAGTGATGGACATGGTTAGAGAATCAGCTGGTATTAATGTTAGGATGAGCCCTGTAGCCAATTAGGATTGGTTAATGCTTGATTCCAATCATGTAACAATATCATTCATGTTGAATGATTAGAGGTTTTCCTTCATCAATAAGACATCAATTATAATGAGTTATAAGTCTAATTGGATGAAGTCCATGAGATTAATATGCCTTGCAAGGAAATTGTAATGGGTTGCAGTTATGAGATTCCTATGCATCAAAACATAATCTCAAAATGTTCCTGGTCAATGTATCATTGAGACTGGACATCAATGATGCCTAGAGATTGGTACATTCTATGTTCCTTACTTGAGAAATAAGCAATCGATCTCATAAGTTGAAGTATAGAGATACTTGAAATTAGAATGTAGGTGCTTGCCTAGAAGAGCAAGTTCACTGAACATGACTCGCCATGAAAAGTGCATTTGGTATTTCACTCAAGTGTCTATGCAATACTTCTCATATGTCAATTGTGTAAATACTCCATAGACTTAAGACACCAGGTTGTCTTATGTGTGGAGTTCTATGCTTTGATTTCATCCCTACGAGTGCCTAACCGAAGATGCCAAAAACAAGATGCTTTTGGGTATAGCATGAAGCATGTGAAGGCAAATGAGTGGTCAAGATAGGAATCATCACCCCAAGTGATGTAGGGGACATATTCTAGCTGTTCTTGGTTGATATTAGCTTATTGAAGTCCTTGGCTGAGGCAACTTGAAGATTATGAAAGGAGTTTCATAAGTCTTTATAAAGCTAATGATCAAACTTTAAGAATGAATATGGAGATCAATAAGAGTAGATACTGTACCATGCACTTATCATCTCTAGGATATATGATGAGGGAATGAATTACACTGAAAGGCTGATCACTGAAAGGTTGAGTCAAACCATCTTGACTCTTCTAACATTTGGGTGGCCATGATGGATTGCTAGATCCCAATCTTGGTCTATAAACTCTAGGTAGTTAACTTGGTTACTGATAAATTTAAAGTAGTTTAAATTTATCTAATTCTAAGTTTAACTTAAGAATTATATATTGAGTTCATTGCCAACATGCTAAAAACCTAATGGGTCACACACCTAAAATGAATGTTGAAAATAAAATGAGAGAGGTGATTAAGTTGGACTTAATCAAATTAGAAGTTATAAACTTCTCATGCACTTGATTAAAATTGTTTAATTAAGTTATGCCTATTAATTAAATTGTTTAATTAAATCATTAGGCCTAATTAATTAAATTAAACAATTAAGTTATTAGGCCTAATTGATTAAATTTGTTTAATTAAGTCTTTGCGCCTAATTAATTAAAATTGTTTAATTAAATCGTTGGGCTTAATTAATTAAATTATTTAATTAAGTTATTAGGCCTAATTGATTAAATTAAACAATTAAGTTAATTGGGCTTCTAAAGTACTTAAGTAAATTGTTTATTCAAATTATTAGATTAATTAGCAATTACAAATAGTTTTGCACTTAGGGTTTAAAATTAATCCAAGATATAAATACTTAGCTATAGCCTCCAAACAAAAAGTGGAGAACGGCTGAAAAAAAAAAGGGAAAACGTCACATTAGAATTCCTTATGTGAAGAAAAAGGGTTTTTCATTCACTCCCTTTAGTGTGTTCAGCCCCATAATTTTGTGTGGATTATGAGTTTATGAAACTCATCTTTGCTAACACATTGTCAAGACTTAGCACTCTCAATTTTTAAAGAAGGATTTTCTCATTCATTGGTGTGAATCACCATTAGAGGCTGCACAAGGATTCTTTGGACAGTTTTGGTTTGCAACAACTGGACTGAGGTGGTTGAGTTTTTGAAGGCTGATTTGATGGTTTAACGAAGGATTCATCAACCTTTGCTATTCAAGTAAAGTGATATGATCATATTCTTTCAATTTCATTTAATTCCGTACTCAATTTGGCATGAAAGAAATCTTGGGTAGATGAAGTGAAATTTAATTTTTTTTAATTTATTTCCGCTGTATTTTATTTATATTTGATGCATGACCAGCCCTCACCCAACAATTAAAGCAACCTCTTCCAAGAAAAAGTCCAAGGATAATTGCGTGTGGGTAAACCACCTAACAGTTCCTTGAAATTCAACATTGATGGCGTGGCGCGTGGCTGTCCTGGGCCATCTGGTATTGTTGGTGCATTACGGGATCATAATGGCTGTGCAAAAATCAAATTTCAAAACCACAGGGGAACTATGACTCAAATATGGCAAAGATCTTAGCCCATAAAAAGTCATTCTTTCTTTTTGTCGCTTCTTCCTGGAGTGCTATTCATTCTTTCATTATTGAATCAGACTCATCTAATACTGTTAAACGGGTTAATCATCCTTCCTCAGTTCCTTGGCGCTTCAAGGGAATTTCGAGCCAAATTAATAGCTTGATGAAAAAATGTAGGTGCTGGTCTGTCATCCACACTTTGAGAGAGGCAAATCATCTTGCGGATTGATCAGCTAAATTGGCTGTGGATCGAACTTCTGACCGTCTCCAGGTTTTTGGCTAATTCTCGTGTTCCTGTTGTTGAATTTTCTGCGTTTCTCTTGCTTCCCTGCAGGTCTTTTTTGCTGCGATTCTGGTTGCTCAGTGGCTGGGGTTCTGTTTCTGCTTTCAGTTTTCATTGTCCTTCCGTGTTTGCTTTGTTTTATTTCTTTTTATTCTGGATTTGTTTTTTGTTGCCTCTATGTCTTAGGCAATTTTTCTTATTCTGTTTGGTTGTTCTGAATTTTCTTTGTGATGGAGTCCACTCCTCGGGTGACTCTGTTTTTCATCTATAATATCTTGCTATTCAAAAAAATAAATCAATTAATTAACTTATATGAAATTCTTGCCTCTCTAGTGTTTTTTTATAGATAATTTTTTTCAAATCCTTCGTATGTATTCCAAATTAGAATTACTATGATCACTTCATCAAAGAATAATAATAATAATAATAATAATAATAATAATAATAATAATATCTCACTTAACTTTTTTAAAGTTATTTTTGTTAAAAAAAATCCTAATTATTGTTTAACATATATGAAATTGTTGACAGTCGGCTTTTCAAAAAAAATTTGTTGCTAGTCTAATTGTATTTTTTTAAGAAATAAAAGAATTCAAACTAAATTTTTTATATAACATATACATACACTTTTTATTGAGTCAAATATTGTCATACACCAACCCCAACCCCAAAGTCCAAGTCACACAGATAATGAATCATGACATGTTGCCTTAGGTTCAATTCCTTGTTCAATGGCGTGAAAAGTCAGCTGAAAATGACATCAAATAAAAATAAAGATGTATTAAAGAGGGCTTTATCATGTCAATTTTTAAGTATAAAAAGGGTTGTAGTGCTGCTAACTCTTCTTAGTTCATAAGAACACATCCTGTCTAATTTCTTAAAAAATGCAAAAGGTATCTATTTCTTGATCATCTCTGGTTTTACAGTCGACTTTCTCTTCATAGAGAGTATAAGTGCAACGAAAGGCTGTTAGCAAGGTACCGTCTTGTCTAAATTCATTTACCAGCTTAAGTATGATCTTTAACCCTAGCTTTAGCTCTAACTTATATAACTACTTATTTTTAATTTTTTGATCTTGGTTATATATAAGGCCTTCAAATTCTTTTATTAAATTTGTTCCTTTGATGACATAATTAAGTTGTTCTACATTATTTTAGGTGCCTCATCAACCAATACAAATTCTTTTGTGTTCTTCTTCAATGGCTGTTTCGATGGTCCAGGAGTCCTCTTCATCAATTTCTCGATATACTTATCATGTATTCTTGAGTTTTAGAGGTGTAGATACACGTAAGAACTTTACGGATCACCTTTACATGGCTTTAGTGCATTCAGGAATTCACACTTTTAGAGATGATGATGAAATTGAAAGAGGAGAGAACATAAGAGACGAAATTGAAAGAGCATTGCACGGTCAGAAATGTCTATCATTATCTTCTCAAAGAATTATGCTTCATCAACATGGTGTCTTAATGAACTTGTCAAGATAATGGAACATAGGAAATTCTCCAAACACATCGTTTTGCCAATTTTCTGTGACGTGAATCCGTCTCAAGTCAAGAAGCAGACAGGGAGTTTTGCAGAAGCGTTTGCTAGACATGAAGAGAGCTTCAAGCATGAGATGGACATGGTACAAAGATGGAGGACTGCTTTAAGAGAAGTTGCGGATTTGGGAGGCATGCTTCTAGAAGATAGGTAAGCAAGCTTGAAACTATTTGATCGCTTCTTAAAAATTGCAATCCTACATATGCCCATAATTTCATGATAGTTTTTTCACTACGTGATTGAATATTTTAATGTTTCTTTGACTTGATAAAGGAATATTAAACTCCCAATTGAGGTTTAATTTCAAAGCATAAATCTTCTCTTCCTTAGCCTCGTACAGATGAACATTGAATTTCATTCTTGATTTTGATTTATAGGGCCATCGAATATAACTAAAAGCACCAATCTAGTGAAAAATAATTTCTCAATCTACCTCATGGGTCATGAAATGATAGCCCCATTTTTTTTTAATTTCTCAAATTGTTGCTTTTCATATCTTAAGTTGACATTCCTATTATTGTTATAATAGGGATAAAGATTATAATTTTATTGAAACCAACACACTTTTCTTAAATTCTGTAATATTAAAAATAGAGACCAACAAAAAGAATTAAAAAAACATAAGAATGGCATAATAACCCGTACTTGATGGGTTTCGTCTTGCCCTAGCCTGATAGGAGTCTTTTTTAAAAAAAAAAAAAAATTGGGGGCCGAAGTTGGTGGGGTCGAGTTTTACAATTAAAACATTAGGTCGAGGTTGGGGTCAGGTTTAGGGCGCCCACCTCGGGGTATAACAGAAAGCGTTTTATTTAATTTTATATTTATAGACATATGTATAGTATATTAATAAATTTATAAATTTATTATTTAGTATTAATTAGAGATATTATCTTAATAATATATTGGCGAGGGGTAGAAGTTTAACTGCCTTATCCCAAATGGTGGCTGCTGGATTTGTTTTGGGAGATGATAATTCTTGTAGATCTGGCTATCCCTAAACCCAGGAGCTAGTTTTTTTGGAGTTATTTTATTTCCGTTATAAAATAATAAAGTCCATAGTAATTTAAACTATGACAATTATAATAAAATTTAGAAAAAAAATGTAATAATATAATATATTTAAAAGTAATTAAGATGTAATTTACATTAACAATAAAAAAATTACATGAAAATAAAAGTAATATAATATAAAAAAACGGATTTTGAAGTAGAAGAGGTCAAATGCAGTTATATAGTTTTCTTCGTTCGAGGTTTGGTATTAAAGTTGATAACCCGGTGTCAAGGCGAAGCAGGTTTAGAATAAGAAAATATTGAGTTGGGTTGGGTTTGGAACAGACAATATTCATTGCCATCTCTAATTTTTTTTAAGTGGTACCTTTCACGATACAAATAAAGAAAGTAAATTCTTTTTTTTTTAATGTGAAGAAAGTAACTTATTAAGTAAAATAGTTTATAAGATTTTTAGAAAAGTATACCTTAATATTTAACATACATTTAAAAATTTTAACATAGGTATGATGAGTTGAGATGAAATTAAAAATCACAATTATGTAAAAAAAAACAAACAAACAAGTTAAAAAGATTTTTACTCAATTTTCATGATGTCATTTGCTAAGTTATATATATATTTTGAAAAATGCTACGTTATATTTCAAATATATTAAAACTTATATATTTTAACATTTGTAGATATGAATCACAATTCATTCAAGATATTATTAAAAAAGTTCAAAATAAACTTCATCGCACCACTTTATATGTCCCTCCCTATTTAGTTGGAATAGATGCTCTTGCGGAGCACATTAATTGGTGGTTGAGAGATGGGTCAAATAAGGTTGGCATAGCAACAATTTGTGGAATTGGAGGGATTGGGAAGACAACCATTTCCAAACTTGTTTACAATCAGAATTTCCAAAGATTTGAAAGTTACAGTTTCCTTGCTGATGTTAGAGAGACTACTCAAGAACGCAATGGTCTGGTTCAATTGCAAAGACAGCTTATTTCAGATATCTTGAAGGGGAAAGCAAACAAAATATACAATTCAGATGATGGAATCACTAAGATCAAAGAAACTATATGCCATAGACGTGTGCTTCTTGTCCTAGACGATGTGGATGATTCAGAAAAAGTAACTGAAATAATTGGAGTGCAAATTCCTTTTCATCCAGGAAGTAAAATCATTGTAACTAGCAGGCATCAATGTCTACTGAGTGATCTTTTTATTAGGCAGATGTTTGATCTTGAAGCATCATCCAATTATGGAGACTTATGCAAGGTATTTGAAGTAAAAGAATTAGCTTTCAATGAATCACTTCAACTTTTTAATTGGTATGCCTTTGGACAGAATGATCCAATTGAAAGTTACATGGATTACACAAGGAGTATAGTGAAACATTGTGATGGGCTTCCATTAGCTCTTCAAGTTTTGGGTTCTTCTTTGTCTGGTAAAAGTATAAATGTGTGGAGAAGTGCATTAGAGAAATTGAAAGCAATCCCTCATAGCAAAATTCAGAAGATTCTACAAATAAGCTATGATTCCCTACAAGATGATCATGATAAAAATCTATTCCTTGACATAGCTTGTGTATTCATTGGGAAGGATAGAGATTACACAACTAAAATTCTAGATGGTTGTGATTACTATACAGTAATTGGTATAGAAAATCTCATAAATAGGTCTCTTTTGGTTGTTAATGGAAGAAACAAGCTGATGATGCATCAAATGATTAGAGATACAGCAAGGAACATTATTCGTCAAGAATCTTTTGACCTTGGGAAACGAAGCAGGTTATGGCATAAAGACGCATTTGATGCATTAAGAGAAAAAATTGTAAGAGAGACTTCATTTTCTTCTACTCTTTTTATTCAATTTTCTAATATCGTACTTTTTTAAACTAAAAAATTCTTTCTCCAACAGGGTACAAAAACAATCAAGTGCCTTACCATTAACTTACAAAGATTGCTGGAAGAGAAGTATGAAAAGACAACTGCAAATCATTCAAAAAATTCATTTCTCATGTCAAATGAGGTCAATATAGAAACTGATGCATTTGCAAAGATGCAAAGACTTAAACTACTTCAACTGGATTATGTAAAACTTAAAGGAGACTACAGAGACTTCCCCAGGAGCTTAATATGGTTGTGTTGGCATGGATTTCCTCAAGAAAATCTTCCTAGAGATTTAGATATTTCTAGGCTAGTTGTTCTTGAGATGTGCAACAGTAGCCTCAAACGTGTTTGGAATAATACAAAGGTGTGATACTACTTAATTTCTCTTTACTTTTTGTGAAGCAAAAACAAAATTATAAGTCTAAGCGTTTTTTTCCTTTTCTACAGTACTTTCTTCCAAATTTGAAGATCCTTAATCTCAGTCACTCCCATGGCCTTCTCAAAATCCTTAACTTATCGGGTCTTGTTAGTCTTGAAAGGTTGATACTGAAAGATTGCATAAAGTTGATTGAGGTTGATCAATCCATTGGTGAGATAAAGACTCTTGCTGTTTTAAACCTTAAAGGTTGCAAAAGTCTTAGAAAACTTCCAAGGACAATTGGTTCATTTGAATCTTTGGAAGAACTTATTTTATCTGGTTGCTCAACATTTAATGATGCGCTTAAGGATTTGCAGAATATGAAATCATTGAGGGTGCTTAACTTAGATGGAACTGCTATATATGAATCCAATTCGTGGTTGTCTTGGTTATCACTGAAAAGAAGCAAAGAGTTGGGTTTCTTTTGGGCATTTTTACCATGTTCTTTGGTAAAGTTGAGTCTTGAAAGTTGCAGACTATCTGATGATGTTATGTCGATTGATTTGAGCTACTTACCTTCCTTGAAATCGTTAAATTTAAGTAGAAACCCGATTCATAGCCTTCCTGAGAGCATTATTCGCCTTACAAAGCTTGATGAACTTCTGCTGATTTGTTGCAAAGACCTCCAATGGCTTCCGAAGCTTCCAACGAGTGGCTTGGATTTGATAACGTCTCAATCATTGTCTGGGATTTCAAGTCTGCCATGCTTATTAAATTTGAAAAGGTGTATTGTCTTTGGTTGTGAAAAGCTAACAGAGGTTGAAGGCGTGTTCAAGTTGGAACCAGTTGAAAACTTCGAAGTGGAAAAGATCAAAAGCTTATTCAATATGGACTTGATCGGAAGCATTAAATTGAAAATTTATAACTATCTTACGGACACAAAAATGGTGGCTACAACCCAGGTATTTTCTCAATATACTAAAAATTTTTATTTTTTTATTATACATTATTTAGTGCTTTCCTAAATAATAATTTTAATGTCTCAGATATTTCATGATGGCGACATAACTAGCTGCTTTGTCTCTGGAAATGAGGTTCCAATCTTATTTGAGTCTCGCTCTAAAGGATCTAAAATTTCTTTTTCTTTGCCGCAAAATCCTGGTGAAAAAGTTTGTTGGTTAAAACTATGCATAGTATATTCTCTTGTTAGTGATGAGATATTTGAATTTCTACCATGTGTGGAAATTGTTAATGAGACCAAGAAGTTGGCGTGGTCTTATTTCTCAAGTTTCATTGGAATTCCTGAAACCAATAGTAACACAATCTTATGGCTAATCCATTGGCCAGTAATGGATTATCAGTTGGAAAATGGTGATTTGGTGAGCTGCAAATTATCAACTTCTGGTTTCAACATAAGAGAATTTGGTGTTACATGTGTATCAGAAACCAAGGTTATGTATGAAGATAATACTCCACAATGCTCTCCAGGTATATATGATTGCACCTAATAGCATTTATAAGAACTTTTAATCTTTTTGGCTTGACTTTGTATATCAATAGTTTCTTATATCTTGCTTTTTCATGAAAATTTTTTAAATTAATCTATGAATTTTTTAGATAAAAAAACTAAGTACGAGATATGTCAGTATGTCAGATCATTATCAATTATGACATGTTAGAATGTTACGTCAATGTCACATGATATAAAATGATAAATGTCATTTTGATTAACTCAATCTTTAGTTATAAAGCCTTATTTGACTCAAAATAAAAGGTAATGACTTATTTGACTCAAAATAAAAATATAAAGATTTGATAAATACAATAAAAGTGTAAGGGTTTGTTTAAATTTTCTTAAATAGTTTAAAGATTTTTTTAGATATTATGTCAAAAATATTTTTAATATTTAAATAATTAATAGGAAATAAATAGGCCTTATTGCCCTAGCTTAAGTTTTTGAATTGTTAATTGTGCTTGGTCTATCCTATAAACACCTATAGATGCTTACTTTATGTCAAAATATTTATAAATCACTTTAGGTTAACTATAGCCATAAATATAACAAGAAATAATGGTGATAGGATTGTTGGATTGCACCATGTTACAAGATATTGGTTTTTTTAGGGCCTACCTTGATGATATTATTATTTTGAAAAAAGGCACCTTGTGAGGGAACATGTCTTTATTTATAAGGTATAATTCAATCTTTGGTTCTTAAAGATGTGGAATCTAATTTTTTTCAAAAGAAGAAAAGATGTGAAATTTTTTCCCCTCGACATTAACCCCCTAATCAGAGTAGATTTTGTTTTCTTTGATGGTCAGTATAGGAGTCCCACAAACACAGCAATTTGTTAATGCTAGAGTTATTGGACTACATCAAATTACAAGATATTATCTATTTTGAGATCTGCTATTGCGATTTTGTTCTGTTGGGAAAAGGTATACCTTTACTTATAAGTCATGTATAATCTAGTCCTTGGTTCTTAAAAATGGGAGATCTTTCCCCTTTAACAAAGGCCTTTTCACTTATAATATTGTTCCTATTCTTATACATATGATCTAAAGCTACAAAAATGATATGTAGCACTTTCTCGTCTATTCTTGTCATTTTCCAATAATTTCAACCTAAGCCTTCTAAATTAATTGGGTCTCAAATTCTTAGCATTCTTTTAGTATATTAATATTAATTTTAAGTTGGATCCTAATCTAAAATTTAATTATTTTTTTTCATGCACCACTATACTATTGTGTCTTTAAGGGCTTTTTTTGTTGTATTTTTAAATTCAATTTTTTTTATACACGAATACTCATGGAAATGCAATATTTGATTATTAAAATTGTATAATAACGACATATCTATTTTTCACATCTTTTAGAAAATGAACATATTTGGAGAAAGATTGAGTTAGTTAATGAAGAGTTACTCAAATTGGGCTCCAGTGGAAATATCAAAGTGCAAATTTACAATGATTTGGAAGAACCAAAAACGATTGCTTCCCCCAAGGTTTCCTTGATCTCCTTTCAAATATTTTTGGTTTATTATTCTTTTCTTTCTTTTTATAACTTATAATTAATTTAATATTGTTACAGGTGTTATATGATTGTGGGATAATTAGCATTTATGATATAGATGGCTTTCGCGAGGGTCGTTGCAACCATCATGCTGATGGAAATAAGATTTCATTTGTAGTGGCCCGAAGCCCTGGTCAACATATTGGCTATCTAAACTTGGGGGCCATTCTTCTTGACGAAGATGATAAAATATTTGATTTTTTATCACGTATTGAGATTGTCAACAAGACCAAAGATACTAAGTGGATCTATTATAAAAATTTCATCGGGATTCCTAAAGTCAAGAATAATGCTTTTTGGTTTAGTTCTTGGAGATTTATGGATGAATTGGAAGAAGGTGATCAAGTGAGTTGTACAGTATTTTCTGATTTATATGTAAAAGAATTGGCCATTGATCTCCTATATGAACCTGATGACGACCTTCAGCCTAAATCAAACTCTGCTTATCAACATTTGCAAGGTAATAGTACACATTCTAGTTGGCTTTTTCGTCTTTTTTTATTTTTCTTGTTCAAGTCTCAAAGGACTCTTTATAGGATTCGGAGTTTAGACAAATTAGAGTAATTATATGTGGGATCTTGATGGAGCAAATAGGACAATTCATCTACTTCTTGTTGTAATTACAAGATTCATCCAGACAAATGGTTTTTGACATATCAATGCAAGAATTGTCATTGATAGCAAGGGTTTTTTGTTTTAATTTCATATCACCTCCATGATGTTATTTCTCTCTCCTTTCTTAGGGTCTTATGTATTACCATGCCTAAATCAACACCCCAAAATAAAAAGGATGAGCATGGTTTGGTTTGGGTTGGTTTTTCAATGGTAAATCTAAATCAAATTGAAAATTTTGGTTTTTATTTAAAAAATAAAACAAATCATATTATAATGAAAATCAAATTAAAATATAAAAATTCAGTTTGGTTAATTTAGGTTTTTTTTTTTTTTTTGAATGGCATCGTATGTTATTAAAATGATAGAGCTTCATCAGCATATGAGAACTCTTCAATACAAGGCGCCATAAACAAAAACAGACAACAAATGGAAAACGTTCTCAAGACCAATGCAGACAATAAAAACAAGTGGAAAGTCATCAAAAGAAGACAGAAACAACAATAAGGGAACCCATAAGGAAAACAAAAAAAAAACTAAGCAAACACTTGAAGATGATCAGTTGAGTGATCCACAGCCAATTTGGCAAGTTTGTCAGCCAGGTGATTAGCCTTTCTTGATGTATGAATAACAGACCAATTCCTGATTTTATTCTTCAAACAATTGATATGGTTATGATCCCTTTAAATCTCCAAGGAACAGAAAATGGTTGGTTAACCCACAAATAGTATTAGATGAATCAGATTCAACAATGAGGGAATAAATAGAGCACCAAGAAAAAGCTACAAAAAGATAAAAAGCTTACTTGATAGCAAGGATTTTCGCCATATTGGAATCACCATGGCCAAGCGGTTTGGAAAAGAGGATTTTAACATGTTCTTCATGATTATGCATTGCACCACCCATACCAGAAGGACTGGGGCAACCACGAGCAGCACCATCAATATTGAACTCCATAAAACCCATCGAAGGTTTACCTCGATCACACTTCTTCCTAGATTTTTGCTTGGAACATGGAGCATTAATACAAGTTGGCAAAGAAAACATCTCAGTAACAGAAGAATTAACCTGTGGCAATTTGGCTCTTATCCACCATCTCATTTTAAGCCTCACACTATAAAAAAAAAAATCCTATTTCCAACAAAATTTTTCATTGGAAATAGGCTTTTTTCCGTTGGAAATTAACATTTCCAACTAATTTTCAATTGAAAATTCCGTTTGAAAATCTATAGATAAAAGTCTCATAAGTAATACTTTCCGTTAGAAATTTGTTGGAAATTTTCGACAAAAAATTTCATTGGAAAATTTTGAGATATGTGACAACCTAATTGGAAATTCGTTGAAAATTTCCAACGGAAAATCCGTTGGAAAAGACTAGTGGGAAACATTCCGTTGGAAATTTTCAACAGAATTTTCCGTTAGAAAATGTTTTCCAACAGAAAATTCTTGTGGAAATAATTTTCCAACGGAAAATTTGGATGATTAATGTCCCGTTGGAAAATTTTTTCCAACGGAAAATTCCGTTAGAAATAATTTTCCAACGAAAAATTTAGGTGATTAAAACTCCATTGTAAAATTATTTCCAACAGAAAAATCGGGTGATTAATGTTCCGTTGGAAAATTATTTCCAATGGAATTCCATTGGAAATTTCCAATGAAAAATTTCGTTGGAAATAATTTTCCAACGAAAAATATGATTTATATTTCCAACAGAATTTTCCGTTGGAAATTTAATTACCTATTCTATTGCTAATAATTTTTCAACCAATATTACATGTTTTCATTTCAATGATAAATTACCAATTCCCATCCGCATTTTAGTATCAAAATATATAAAACAAATACACCTAAAAAAAAGAGATTCATCACTTAATGCATCTAATTAATAATTACTTTAAACACACAATATATAAAAAAGTGAAATACATATGAATATAAAACATAACTATACTAAAAAGTATCCAAGTGTAGCACTGAAAAATATACATCAAGTTCATGGAATTTTGTGTTCTTACTTGTCAATATTTTATCTTGAAGGTCTCGCATCTCCTTGTGTTGAACGCCCATTACTCATGAACATAGTTTCCATACGTGCCATAAATTGACTCATGCTTTTCGCCATTGCATTCTTAATTTCTTCACGTATTTCCCCACGTAATTCCTCACGTATCTTACCCAAATTTTCTAAAAGGTTTTCTACTTTTTCTTTGAATGCAATTGCGGGACTGCTAACGTTTGAGTTGATAAGGCCACACGCAAACTTAGATGTTGATACATTGCTATGTGTTCTAGTAAGTAAAGCTGTAGCTGGCACCCGAGTACCAAACCCATAGACGTGAGTGCGTGTAGTCTTCATCCCTCCAATTGCTTCAGTCCATGCATGCGGATCGAATTCTGGCTGAAAAGATGAATCTTCACTGTACTTTTGCGATAGTACAGAATGATACATTTCCTACATACAAAAATATAAATACCATTAATATTCAACTAGATCATCAACTTTAAAGTAAAAGTAACAACTAATAAGTTTTTTTCTTACACTTGTAGACTTGGACTTGTTATCTATAAAATCACCATGGCCCCTTGAGCGCTTATGAGTGCGGTTGAACACTTCCAATAAGCTAACATCTCGTTTCATCTCAATTGCCTGCATTTATTTACAACCTTTTATATACTCAATCATAATCAATATATATATATATATATAAATAACCTGGAACAAAAAACCAAAGTGAATGTACTAAACATAAAATTTAAGTGGGAGAGATGGGAAACCAAGCATATAAATTCGAAGTAAGATTAATTCATACCATCCTTTTTGCATGAACCACAAATGGAACTAAATCGGCTGTGTGCTTTGGGATGCTTCCTTCTTTTGGCATTAAACGATTTTCCCTTGCTTTTCTCGATTTGTTTTGCCACTCTTCTATACCCCACATCATATCGATTAGGGTACCCCAAATTTCATTTGTGATCTATTCCCTTAACATGCCTTTGTAATCCCTAATGTTGTTTGTTTTATCTTCTATCATTGCTTTATGCCTTTATTCTAAAAGCATGTCTTTTAATTGATCGGCACAAATTTTTTCCCATATGCGTCGAACCAAAACATTTTGATTTGCAAACCAAACACATTTTTCCTTCAACAAAGTAATAGCGTAATTAAAAAAATTTATACAAATTTATTGAAAACAAAAACTTATAATTTAAATGAACAACAAACATAATGCCTTAAATTTATGAAACATTAACTCCTTTATATCATTAGGGACTTTCCTCTATGTCGATCATGGGCCATTGAATTGATTTTTTATAATCCTTGTTATTATAGTAGTGACGCCTCGCTCGAAAAAAGTACTTGTAAAATATGTTTAAAAAAATTCTAATATATTAAAATTTATCACAAATATAACAATTTCATTAACAAATATAACAAATATAACAATATAACATATCTCTTCCCAATAGGAGTTATGCACAATCTGTCTGATGGGTCTACAAGAGTCTGTAATCCTACACTAGGCCCCTTACCTTTTGACCTTGCGGATGTATCATCTACATTTGTACCTAAATCAATAGATGGGGATCTTCGCAAATCATGAGTAGATGTCTTATTTTTACTTGTTCTGCGGATGCCCCCAACAATGTTGGTGTCTCATATGGCACATCATGATACTCCTGCTGCATCTGTTGTTGAATGGATAGATGAGCAAAGGCAGCAACACTTGTAGGCAAAGACATACTTCCAGAGGCATTTGTTGACGTAGGTCTTGGTTTTGAATGCTTCCCTTTCACCATCGTTCCTGTAATATTTTTTTGTTAAAATCCCAACAAAATTTATTAATATACAAACGTATTCAAATCATCAATTTCCGTACAATCAAAGCTGCTATTATATAGGTTTAATTTCAACATTTATAAATATTAACTTTCAGCTCAATTGTATATCATGTCCAAATCCTTTAATATTATAACATTAAAGTTAAACAACAATGTTAAAAAAATATATGAAACCATTATCTTATATGCCTACCATCATCAATTACTGCCAGAATAAGCAAACTCATTTTCTTCATTATTATTACTATCATTATTAAAAGTTTCACAATCGTCGTTTTCAAGTTGATTTTCATCTTCATCTTCATTTTCATCTATTTCCATGTCATCTTCTTCATCCTCATCTCTTTGCATGTCATCCTCTTCATCCTCAATCAAAACATCAACCTTTTCATAATCACCACGTGATAAACTTGTAAAATTATCAACTTTTTCTTCTGCCGTACCAATAATTGAAGTAAAACATATTCTTGGTATACTCCTTCATTCAAATCACTTTCATTTTCTCTATCACCAATACTAGTAATGTGAAATATACTCATAGATTTTGTTTTAAATACTACCCACCAATCACGACGATCTCTTTTGTTTTATGGATAACTACTATAATAAACTTGGTGAGCTTGTGCAGCTAAAACAAATGGCTCATTAGTGGCAAGTATTGAGTTATAGTTAATTTCAACAAGACCATGCACTAGATCAACCTTAATCCCTTTTTCAATGTCAAACTAATGACACTTAAATAGCACAACTCTGTTTCCAATACCAAAATACTCCAACTCGATTATGTCCACTAAAAGACCATAAAAGTCACGCTAATGATCATTGTAAAAACTCCCTTTTATGCAAACCCCAATATTCATTGTCTTACGATTTTGATCGTAATCTAGGGTGTGAAAGTGGAACCCATTAACGAAGTATCCTTTGTAACACCTTATCATACGTCATGGACCATGAGAGATTTCAATTATACGTGGGTCAATTTCATCTTTACGTTGTGCAACCTGTGAACATTACATACAATTTGTTAAATTAATAATTACATAATTAATGCCTCAATGTTATCAAAATTTTACTTCTAATTTCGTTGCACTTACAAAATTTTTAAACCATTTCACGAATTGTGCATCACATACTTTCTCCAATTCTTCTTCCGCTATATCCACAAAATCTCCCTTAACAGTTTCATCAAATATCCTATCATTATATCCATAACTTTGTGATTACTTTCATTCTTATGATCAATCATTACCAATTATGGCATAGTGGAACTTACTTTATATATGGGAGCATCTCTTCACAATTCAATAAAACATATAACTCAGCAGCATAAAACTCATCCTCATCTAAAAATTGAGATTTATCTAAGGGACCAAAAACTCGCCCAAGGTGAGTGAAAATTGAAAGACGGCCCTGAGAATCCACCTTTCCCCCATCATCATTACGTGGCACTCTATTTACTCTTGTTCGCACAATAATTTCAAAATACCATGAGCAAAACGAGGATACTTCCTAGATAATATAAGCCTCACAAATAGATCTTTCAACAAAGGCTTGATTTTTTACTTTCTTCTTCAAATGTTGTAGAAACCTAAAAATCACAATATTCATCAAACTTATACAGTACTTTAAACTCTTATAATTAAGTATATGAAAACAAATAATAATTATAGTACCTTTCAAATGGATACATCCAGCAATACTGGACAAGTCCACCAACCTTCGCCTTGTAAGGTAAATGTATCGGGAAATGCTCCATAGAGTCAAAAAAACCAGGAGGAAAGATCTTTTCTAGTTTACATATAGTTTCACATATTTTTCCTTGCAATGTGTTCATATGATCTACAGGTATTTCAGTTGCACACATATCCCTAAAAAAGTGAGAAATCTTAGTAATCGCTTCTCAAATTGAGTGAGGCACCATATCACGAAAGACAATTGGGAGCAGTCTTTGAAAAAATACATGACAGTCATGACTTTTCATCCCATAAAATTTACAATCAATCTCATTAACACACCGAGAAATGTTTGACGCAAACCCATAAGGTAATCTCAATTGTTTAACCCAAGCACAAACATTTCTTATTTCTTCTTTATTTAACGTGTATGCAGCCTTAGGCTTGTAAATTTTTCTATTATGTTCCACAAATTCCAACTCTAGCCGCTTGCAATACACCTTCAAATATTATCATGCCTTTAAGTTATCTTTTGTCTTTCCCTTAACATCCATCATTGTGTTGAATATATTCTCGAAAACATTACGTTCAATATGCATCACATCTAAATTGTGACGAATAAGAAGCGTATGCTAATAAGGTAGTTCCCAAAATATACTCTTTTTCACCCAATTATAACTTACACCATAACCCGAAATCTTCTGCACACCACATTTTGTTCCAAATGGGAGATGAGGAAGTGAATTCAAACATGACAAAATTTCCTCACCTGATAATCGAGAAAATAGTAAGTCATTTTCTACTCTTTTTTTTCATAAATTTGTCTCTCTGCCTCCTAAAAGGATGATTAGCTCGCAAGAATTGCCGATGACAATAAAAAAAAACAAGGTTTCCTATCATTATCCAAGATGAAAGATTTAGAATGTTCCATGCAACATGGACATGATAATCGTCCATGAGTACTCTACCCTGACAACATACCGTAAGTAGGAAAATCATTAATTGTCCATAATAATGTTGCCCTTAGATGAAAATTTTGTTTCCTATATGCATCATACGTGACAGCACCCTGGGTCCACAGTATTATCAACTCATCTATCAAAGGCCTCAAGAAAATATCAATATTTTGACTTGGATTTTTCTTCCCCGAAATAACCATATTAAGAAAATATATTGTTGTTTCATACACATCCATGGGGACAAATTATGCACGCAAATCATTACTGACCAAACAGAATAAGGATTCGTATTCAATCCAAATAGATTGAAACTATCAGCACATAACCCTAGTCTGACAGTTCTATATTCCATTGCAAATAACTCATGTGTCTAGTTGAAGTGTTGCCAAGCCTCACCATCAATAGGGTGTCTAACGAATCTATCATGACTTTGGTGGTGCGTATGCCCATCATATGTTCAACAATTTTGCATGACATATTGTGAGACCTTGTCAAGCTTGATTAAAAGACGGTATTGTATCGAGTGGTACAACTAAGTTAAATCGAGCCTTGAACTAGTTCAAATAGAAATTCTAAGAGGAATTTGAAAATTCTGAAACCCACAAAATGGCTTAGAATAGTGATTCGGAGTTGAAGGTCCAATTTGGAGTCAATTGAGAAAATTGACCGATTAGGGACAAAACGGTCATTTTACCATTTGATGATTTAATGGAGATTTTTAGCCAAGATTTGGTCACATTGGACCAAAAATAATTATATGAAATAAAATTAAGATTATTGGAGTATAAAATGATATTTAGCAGTGAAAAATTGTGATTCTCGGTATTTTTGGAGCACAAGGGTAAAATGGTAATTTTACAACTAAATGACTAAATGGGAATTTTTTGAAAAGATTTTTACCCCATTTGGTTAATATTGATCAATATTAGTGTAATTTGAGGTTAGAAAGTGAAAATAATATGATTCCGATACATTTCGAAGTATAATGGCAAAATCATAATTTTTTCATCCCGAGGGCAAATCGATAAATTTTTCACCCCAACACTTGTCAAGACCAAGGGATTTTATTCCTCCTGGGAATTGATAAATATGGAATTTATTTGTGGTGGAAAAATTAGAATAAAAGTCAAAAAGTTAAAAAAATGGACTAATGGCATTTTGCCATGTGGCAAGCCATTTATTTTATGATTAAACTAATAAAATCAACACATAACCCTCACTTTCTCTCATCAAATTCGGCACAAACCTGCAGCAAAGGAAAACAAAAGAGAAAAAGGAGAAAAACAAGCCAAAAATTCAAGGAATTTCAAAGTTTTTCAAGATTCAAGCCAAACAAAGGTGAGATTTCCTTAGATCTACTTTAAACCTAGCTTACCCATGCTTTTGTTCTTAATTTCCATGGTTGAGTCTTGAGTTATCATGATGAATTCAATTCTGAAAAATGGGTATGGAAGAGAAATTGAGGTTGAATTGGCTTGATTTTAGACTATGTTGATGTTTAAAGGTAGTTAGCCACGTTTAGGAAGAAAATTATGAAAGAAAATTATGTACTCTATAAAAATCCATTTTAGCCGAATATTCAAGGGAGAAATTGATGCCCAATTTGTGACATTTCAAGGTACTTAGATAGTGTTTGATAATTAGTAGTGTTATAAATTAAATTGGAAGAATTGGATATGAAAATTTAGCAAGAAAGTGAATTGTTCACCTATGTGGCTGAATATGAGGAGTGATAATTTGATGATGAATTGATTTCATTTTTAGGTGAAATCTTGTGTTATTTGGTTAAAAATAAATGGTTTGAAAAATGAGAATCAAGCTTGAACAATTTGATTATTGGTGAACCCTTCAATGGCCGAATTTAGTATATGGAGTGTTGATGATAAACTTTATTTTATTTCAAGTGAATTAAATGGGAAATTAAAGATTTATGGTGAGAAAATTAAGCTTGAGAAATTATAATATTAGTGCACCCCATGTACTGAATTTTCCTTGGAAAATATGAGAGTGATTTTGGTCATATTTCGAGTTAATTAAAATGGAGTTTGATGATTAGGAATATTGGAAGAAAAAAATGGGATTATTTGGAATTAAATTGGATGCATTGGCCAATTAATCGGGTAATCGACCGAATTAGGTCAACACCACGTTTAAGCGATTGACCGCGTATTCTATGCATTCGTATAGAAATTAGGTTAATTTTATACCTAATCAACACTAATATAGTAATTAAATTATTGTGCTATTTGTCAAGGTGGTGAGATTTCTAATAAAGGCAAGAAAATCGCACTCGAGGATTAGCAGTCGAAATGCTCAAATTTGATTTTCGAAAACCTATGAGTGAATTTGCATTTCAAATTATTTTGGGAAATGCATGTGTATTGAAATGGATAATCTAAATGATTTTATCCAAATTTTCTTAAAATACGTGCCGAGGAACAAGCCCTTGATAAAAATGTTTTGATGTGTGAATTGTGATATACATAAGGGCATGAATTCATGTGCTCCTATAATATGTTGCTATATATGTGTAGATGTGTGATATGTATTGACAAATAATAATGTGTGATAATTATAACCATACATGTGAACGATGTGGGGAAACACATGTCAGCGATGATGGGTGCAGAGATATGGAGAATGATATTGCTTGTGCACGATGTGGGGGGCTGCACACGATAAATCCATATATGTGCACGAAGTGGGGGGATGCACACGATAAATCTAGATATATGCACGATATGGGAGGATGCACACGATAACTCCAGCTATGTGCGCGATGTGGGGGTTGCACATAAGCTGGTGAGATAGTTATGAATGAGGATATTGTATATGCACGATGTGGGGGGATGTACATGATAACTCCAGCTATGTGTGCGATGTGGGGGTTGCACATGAGCTGGTGAGATAGTGGTAGTATTTGTGTTTATATATGTGTTTATATATGCTTATGCGAGTAAAGAGTGGACTAGATTGAAAGAAAAAAAATAAAAGAAAATGTGTGGTGTATGTAATCGTGTGTGATTTTTATCTATGTGTAAATATGCGGTATATATAGTTGCTCTTAATTTTATGTGTATATGTGTGATTGTATGGTATGCGAATTGTTTGAAATTGAAAAAAAAAAGGGTTTAACATGAAACCCTCGTTTTGTGACGGTTTGTAAACAACCGTCGGATTTACTACTGTGATAAAAAGATTGGTGTAAATTCAAAGATGTTTAATTCTTGAATGCGTAATAAATTTATGGGTAAAGGAAAAAGGGTTTGGAATAGTAGTTAGATGAAAATGACCTTATTTTCAACCGGTGCATCATGATTGTCAAATTTCCTGGTTGAGAATGCTTGTTCCCTTATAATATTCACTCACTGAGTTTCGTACTCACGTTTTATAAAAATTCATGTTTTCAGATCAGGAAACTATTGGATCCTAGATCGAGGAGTTCCCATAGTGCATCTCCTGGGTATATGTCTAGCATTCGATAGTGATCCTTTTTATTGTAAATGTCTCCGCTGGAAGTCATGGGTCCTTTTGTATTATGAATATAATCTAACTATGTGAATATGTGTATGCAATGTAAATTGCTAAATACATGACTAGTATAGTGCATGTATATTTTATTGATAATGCCATTGTTAATTGGCTTTGTGTGCACACTGGGTGCATTACGTGTGTATGCATCACACAGTCATACAATAAGTAAAGTAAATGGATAGACTTGCTTGGACTTAGTGAGCTATGCTCATTGAGCTCATGCGCCGATCATGGCCCAAGAAATTGGGTCGTGACACATATAAAGCCGTTGAAGCCTGGGTATAAGTGGCAAGTAACGCAAAATCTTGTAAGGTTTCTTCTTCTGCCTACTCACACTTGAATTCCTCAGTTTATACCTAGGATGCCCACATACCATACAATACTCCAAATTAGCAGTTTCCTCGTAAAATAACATGCAATTGTTTTTGCAAGCATGAATTTTGATATATCCCAATCCAAGTTTTGCTACCTTTCTTTTCATTCTATAAAAGTCGGTTGGTAAATTTTCATCCGATGGCAACATATTCTTGATTATCTCCAACAGTCTATCAAAACATGATTCACTCAAATTGTACTTTGACTTAACATTTAAAAGTTGTGACAGAGTTGAAAGCGTTGTGTGCTTTATGCAACTTGACCACAAAGGTTCCTCCGCATTGCTTAACAAAGAGTAAAAGGTAGATGCATTTGGATTTGGATCTTCTTCCACAAAAGTTGACTCATTTTCATAACCATCGTTGAAAGCAACTTCCAGACCCATAGCATCCCTAACCATTCTAGCATATGGATTTTCTATTTCCTCATCATATGTAGGTTCTCCATATTCATCATGTTCGTCATTGATAGCATTGGGTTGAACTCTATCTCTATTTCTTGATGATTATCCAACATCATGTTCCCCATGTAAAGTCCAAATTGTATAAGCACCAGTAAAACCCCTGTTGAGGATATGCTATGTTACCTGATCGGAATCTAGAAACTTGTTGTTACTACATCTTTTGCAAGGGCATCTAATTTTATTCCCCCACATAAATGTAGGATTAGAATGTGCAAAATTAATGAATTCTTCAACTCCATTTACAAATTCTTCTGTAATGTATCCATTAAAAGTTAAGCGACAGTTCATCTAAGAGCGGTCTCTCGTCATTTTCTAATCCTAAGTGTCATAGAATATAACAGTCAAGAGTAATTTCCACTGTTGTTAACAATAAAATTTGTTAACAATGACATTCCAATATATTTTTAAAATATATATCTTAAAAATTAATAACAACTGAAGATAGTATCTATGATTCCATACAGGAATTAAAAAAAGAACAAGATGGTAAATAAATGTAACTTTATAAATGATTAGATAAATTCATGTTAAGGAGCTTATCTATGTATTAATAATTCCAAAATTCATATAAAGTAATGTGACTGAGAAATGACAAAAACTATTTGGCTTGTAATTTTAGACTCCTTGTTAAGCACTATGAATTCTACATGAACTCATAAACCCTTTTTTTACCCTAAAATTAATCACAATTCCAACATTATAATGTTCAGGATTGGACCCCAAATGTTTAGTGACAAATCTATCTCATGCTTTTACTTTGGATTAGTCAAAAAACTTAATAAAATTTTAGATCTATCTCAAGCTTTTACAATTAATAGCATAATGTTACAAGTTTCTTAAACTAGATAAAAATTAGATATATTCATAGTTGGATTTAGATTAATTTGATTACAAATTAACTTAAATTTGGGGTTGACCCTTTACACATATGAAATATAATATTCTTTCATTCTTGGGTTTTGGTTGAAAGTGTAAGATCCTTTAAATAAATAAAATATAATCTTCTTATTTTTATTGTACATTTTTTAATTCAAATAACAATGACCCAAGCATTATTTGCTTTATGGAATTATTGACTAAACCTTTTTTTATTTTTTTAATTTATTATTTAATAAATAATAATTTCCAATAATATATCAATCCAAAATTGTAAAATATTGACAAGTTTTTATATTTGGGAATGAAAAAATCATATTTTACTAAACGATGGGATGTACAGGGGGAAGGAACACATATATTAGTTTTATACAAGGAGAATGATCAAAGGCTCTTTGTATGACCCAATTTGACATACTATGGTTATCCAGCAGTGACGAGGTTGAAATTGAGTAACCGTCTTTCTTAATGAACGCCACTTATCGCTTATCTAAACTTTTCAAAATTTAATTTTCAATCATTGGTGGCATATAATTGACTATCTATACTTTAATATAAATAACAAAAAACATCAATATGAAAATAAGAATTTTCTTCACTCTTATCTTAAAAGAATAAAATGGAATACAAAAATCGAATTTAACGTTGAAAAGAGAGAAGCCCGAAGCTTTGATGCTCAGATGCCGAAAACCAACTTTGAAGAGTAAAAAGTTTTACAGATTCCTACAATTGTTGAATATTTTAAAAAAATCTTAATGAAAACGTTAAATACAAGAGAATTAATTGTGGAAATACCAAGTTCGAATTGAAAATGCTACAGATATATGAAACTAATTTCTCATCATGTCTATTTTCTTTAGAAATATAATGTTATTACTACTATTACTATATATAGTCTGATTCCCACAAACCAAAGCAAACACGCAATTTCCAACATGTCAAAAAAATATATGAGAAATTCCTATTTTACACCAAAATAAATATCCTGTAGCTGCTTCTTAATTTCCATGGAAACTACTAAGTTAGTAGACAAAGCTGGCAGTAATGAAAAGTTATAGAAGAAACCAACATATTTGCCTATAAGGTTACATATAATTGAAGCAGATACAAAAATCACCATGACATTATGCCTAAAATAATCATGATATCAAGAATCGAAGCAAAAACAATTAGTTAACGCCTCTTTATCTAGCTATTTGATGGTTATTGAAAAAGTTAATTATGAGAATTATACTGATATTTCAGTAGCACTTGTCAATATTATGGTATATGCCTATTAATTTTCAATTAAGGTTTTAATGATCTGTCCTAACTATATGTATGTTCAGGATGGACAGACAACAAAACAAAGGTTAATCCGCAAAAGACTGATAAGTTGACAAGCATAAAAAAATTTCATTCACTTGATCCATCCATAACCATCAACATATCTGATAATTTCCATTGAAGCTTACCTTAAATCGGGTGGATCTTAACCCGAAAGCTGCGTTGATTAACTGAATCAAACTCTTTAACCGTGAAACCCAAATTTCTATAACAAAATGGAAGAGTATGTTAGGAACTTTAGTTAAAAGAAGAGCAGCCAAAAATAGGACAAAATTGCACAAAACTTTACTTAATTGGGAAAAAAATTACTACAATAAAATGATCTCTTCAATCTCAAAATGTACTGCTTCAATGTTGACATACCGCGAAGCAGGGAGAAAAGATAGGATTTGTTTTTGGAGAAAACAGAACAAAATTAGCTTCACAACAAAAAAAGTGGAGAGTGTCAGACTGGTACAGAGATACAATGAAAGAGGGAAATGAGGAAGAGAGAAGGAAAAAAGACCCTAAACCCACGAACACGAGAAAGATAGATTTAGTCGCAGGCAGTGAGATCTGTCGACGCTCAACTAGCAAGGCGAGGAAGACTAGTTGAACGACAAGAAAAAAGTAGATTCAATGAGGGATCGCCAGTGACAAGGGAGAGATGACACGGAAGCTGGAAGCGTTTTTAGAAAGAAAAGAAGAGCCGGATAGGTAGAAAGAGAAAATTGAAGAGAGAAATATGGGAGAGAGGAGAAAAATTTGCTTTTATACTTAGGATTTGTAGGCCCAAAACTACGTCGTTTTTGATGAACCAAATATCCCTTCCTATTATTTCCAACGGCGTCGTTTTGCCCTATAGATTTGAACAGCGCATTATTGGGAACAGATCCTTGGCCAACATATTAACTTTGGGTCAGTCTGATCCAATCAAGTAAAAGATTTAAGTCATGACCCAAACACAAAAAGGAATTTATTATTTTTTATTAATAAATTATATTTTTTTATATTACTCAATATAAAACATAATGTTTATTACTAAATTTATTGTATACATATATATACATGACACAAATTATATGTTATATTTTAACAATTATACAAAATTTATATAATTAGTTATCAATATAATTTTATAAAAAGTAGGATAAAAAAACTAATAAAATTAATAACCCTAATCATCTAAATGAAATTTACTATAATCTTACATATAAAACATATTAATATATATGTAGGATATAACATATATCTCATATACTGTGAGACCTTGTCTAATTTGTTAAAAAGCCGGTATTGTACCTAATGGTACAATTAAGTCAAATCGAGCTTCAAACTAGTTTAATAGAAATTCTAAGAGGAATTTCAAAATTTTGAGACCCACAGAATAGCTTAGAATAGTGATTCAGAGTTCAAGGTCCAGTTTGGAGTCAATCGGGAAAATTGACCGGTTAGGGACAAAACGGTCATTTTTTCATTTGTTGATTTATGGAGATTTTTAACCAAGATTTGATCACATTGGACTAAAAATAATTATATGACATACAATTATGATTATGGGATCATAAAATGATGTTTAGCAGTGTAAAATGGTGATTCTCGGTGTTTTTGGAGCATAGGGGCAAAATGGTAATTTTACCACCAGAGTACTAAACATGAATTTTTGAAAGGATTTTGTCCCATTTGGTTAATATGGATTAATATTAGTGTTATTTGAGGTTGGATAGTGAAAATAATGAAATTTCGATACATTTCGAAATATAGGGGCAAAATCGTAATTTTGCCATCCCGGGGGCAAAACCGTAATTTTCCACTACCAAAATAAATTTTTTCAGCCATGATCATCTTTGGATCAGATTTGGACTTGATTAATCAAGTGGTGGAAAAAGAATGAGAAGAAAAGTCAAAAAAGTAAAGAAAAATGAGCTAATGGCATAATGCCATGTGGCAACTTGTTTATTTTATTATAAAGGCCATAAAAATCAGCCTCAACCCTCATTTTCTCTCTCTAATTTCGGCTCACATCAGAATTGAGGGGAAAGAAAGAAGAACAAAGGGGAAAAACATAAAACCTAGGTGGAAATTTAAGACAAAGTGTGATTTCAAGGAGAAATCAAGTGAAAAAGGTAATAAATCTTCACTTTGACTTATGATCTACAATATCTATGCTTTTGTTCTTGAATTCCATGGTTAAATATTGAGATATCATGATGAAAGGAATTCTGAAAAATGGGTATGAATAAGGATTTGATGTTGGATTGGATTGAATTTAGACTATGCTAGTGTTTAGAGGTAGTTAAGCATGATTATGAACAAAAATGGAAGAAAGAAATTGAATTGCATGGTTGTTCTTCATTAGGCCGAACCTAGGGTGGAGAATGCATGAGGAAATTGGTTCATTTCAAATGAAATGATTTCATTTGAAATGAAAGAAATTAGAAATTGACAAATTCAAGTGAAAAATGTAGTAGAAAAATTTTCAGTGCTAATGCATTGCATTGGCCGAATTTTTCCATAAAGAAATGGAAAAGGTTGAATGCTGAAATTGGCATTTATTAAATGGTTTGTGGTGAATTAAGGTATTAGAAAAAGAATTGTGCAATTTGGAATCAAATCGGGCTTATTGGCCAATTTATCGGCTGAGCGATTGAAATTAGGCAATATCGCGTTAAAGCGATAATCGGACGCATTTTTGCCTTTGCGTATCATACGTTAGCAATTTAAATTAGTTTATATTAGTTTGGGGGTAATATAGTAAATTTCTTAATTTTATTCTGTGTTAAGGTGGTGAGAAGTCTGAGAAAGGCAAAGGAATCGTGATTGAGGACTATTAATCCGAGTGCATTCGGATTTGTGAGACGGTGAGTGAACTTGCATTTCAAATTATTTGGAGAATGCACACTGTATTGAAATAGATGATTAAATGATTTATTCAAAGTTTTTAAAAATACGTGCCGGGAACAAGCCTCTGATAAAAAAATGATTTTATGTGATGAAATTATGTGGTATGCATGAAGGCATGAAATTATGTGTTCTTATAACATGTTGTCACATATGTGTGAATATGTGTGATGTATTGACATGTGATATTGTTGATATATATATGTAAATGTACATGTACGTGATGTGGGGAAAAGCTCATGTCGGTGAAATCGGATGTGGAAAATATGGTTTGTGCACGATGTGGGGGGATGCACACTGTAACTCCAGCTATGTGCGCAATGTGGGGGTTGCACATGAGCTGGTGAGATAGTGGTGATATTGTTTGTGCACGATGTGGGGGGATGCACACTGTAACTCCAGCTATGTGCACGATGTGGGGGGATGCACATGAGCTGGTGAGATTGGGGGATATTGTTAGTGCACGAGGTGCACATGATAACTCCAACTATGTGCGCGATGTGGGGGTTGTATATGAGCTGGTGAGATTGAGTAATATTGTTAGTGCACGAGGTGCACATTGTAACTCCAGCTATGTGCACGATGTGGAGGGATGCACATGAGCTGGTGAGATTGAGTAATATTGTTAGTGCACAAGATGCACATGATAACCCCGGTTATGTGCACGATGTGGGGGGATGCACATGAGCTGGTGAGATAGTGGGATATTGTATTTATCTATGTGCATATGTATGAAATTGATTATTCCTTCATTATAAATTAAATTGAAGTGAGGGGAAGGGTTTGATAATAAATTGGATCAAAATGAATGTGTTCCAAACGTTTGCATCATATTTTTAACCCTTCCTGATATTATGGCTTGTTCCTATCTAATGTTTGCTCACTGAGTTTCGTACTCACCGTTTTCAAAAAATTCATGTTTTCAGATCAGGAGATTGTAGATTCCTAGATCGCGGGATCACTATAGTTCATCTCCTGGTAGGTGTCCGGCATTCAATAGCTGCCCGTTTTTATTGTAAATGTCTCCGCTGGAAGTCGTGGTGTTTATTGTATTGTGAATACAATCTAATTATGTGAATATGTGTAAGCAATGTGAATTGCTAAATACATGATTGATATAGTGCATGTATATTAATGTCGATAATGCCATTGTGAATTGGCTGTGTTCACACTCGGGAAAAGGTGTGTGTGTGTGTGTATGTGTGATTGGATATGCCATTGTTAATTGGCATTGTATGCACACTGAGTGCATTACGTGTGGATGCCTTACACGAGCATGTATGGAATAAAGTAAGTGAAAATAGGCTTGCTTGGGCTTAGTGAGCTATGCTCATTAGGTCCTTGCGCCGGTCATGGCCCAAGAAATTGGGTCGTGACATATACATACATATATATATAGTAACTTATAAAGTTATATCAATTAAAAAATATAACTTGTACTTTCAGTTTAATATAATAGGTCACATATATAGATTTTTGTTTTAATAATGGAGGTTTATCTATTATATATATATTCTATACCTATTAATATAATTTGTATAGATATATATAATAATTTAAAATATTTTAAATCTATTATATTAATAAGTTTATTATAAATATCTATCTTATTACTTAAAACGTACATAAAGTAACTAATTATAATTTTCAATATAGTAACTAATTACAAAACAAATGTACATAAAGTGTTATTATTTTTTGTTTAATTGATTATTATATTTTATCATGTATTTTTATAAAATTAAAATGGTTTTATTTTCTTCTTTTTATTAATTTTCTAATGGTATAAAATTAACTAATTTGGTATTATTAATTTATAATGTATGAATCAATAAAGTTTAAAAAAATATTCATAATTAATTCAAGCAAAACATACTTCAACTTTAAAATTGGCATAAACTTGGATATGTATGTATTTGCTTTGATTAATATCTATTTTTTATAAAATACTAATAAATTTTATAAAAAGTATAAAATATTGTTAGAAAAAATTATCTATTTCTATTACCAACGGAAAAATTTCGTTGGAAATTTCCGTTGCTAAAAATTGTTTCCAATGGAAATTTCCGTTGGAAACTTTACCAGACTTTCTAATTTTTTTTCTTTCAATTTCCAATGAATTTCCAACAGAAATTTTTTCGTTGGAAAATTCTAACAGATTTCCATTGGAAATTCTGTTGGAAATGGTGGTATATTATTCTTTTTTGTGACAAAATTTTTTCCAACGGATTTCCAACAGAAAAATTCCACTGAAAATCCGTTGGAAAAAGCAGTTGAAATATTCCAACAAATTTCGTTGGAAATCCATTGGAAACACCATGTTTTTTTGTAGTGTCACAATATCAAAAATGTACCTATGATCCCAAAGATTATGTTTGTTTTGTACTAGTGAGCTAGAGAATGAAGAACTCGAGGAATGAAGAAGTTTCCAAAAAAGAAGCTAAGTGACAACTGAATTATTATTCAAGTCAAGGAGCAGTTACATGTATTTATACAAGGCTACCGCTGGCTGTCAAGAAAGGAAAAATAAAAAAAATAAAAGAAATCTACTACAACAAAATAAATATTTACCTATTTACAAATTGATCACATGTAGATTGATACACGTGTAACTACCATATTCAACATGTCACGACCTGGAACCACCCTCGAGTCCGTGACAACCGCCGCGATGTCCCGATATGCACTCATCCCCCGAGTACCATATCGAGACCTCGCAAGGCTCTCGTACCAGTCTTTCTAACCCCCCTTTGAGTTTCTGTTTATTAATTTCATACTCTAAAACATTTCGTCCCTTTTCGGACCAAAACAGGGAAAAAGACGAAAATTACTACACAGGGGCGTTTCGGTCATTTTTCGTCAAAAATTTCAAAATTTGGAAAAAATGTTACTTACGCGTAAAGATTTCATAAATTGAAGTCGGAATTGAAATCGGATATCTAAAACATGAAATTTAAGTGAAATTACATTTGATGGAATAAAATAATAATATTTCATAAAATATAATATTTTCTTATAAAACAATTTTTATATAGATATCCGAATATAATTTTTACAGCGTAAAAACAAAATATATTATTACATATAGTAATACAGATAACTGAAGTATAAAATTTAATTTACAATGCTTAGTGGGCCCAAAATAGAGAAATATAGACTAGGAGATGAACCTGTGCACAGAAGGTTATCTCTTTAAACCTTTTCCTCGACAAAATCCTCTATCTACAACTGTCTATGAGCCTGAAATAGGGAAATTGAGGGGTGAGTTTTACAACCCAGTGAGTCAGATAAATACCATCCACGACATCTAAAGTCGAGTAGATGGAGACAATATAAATAAAACACAATCCTATCATATAGTTAATAGCACCAATTTAATACATTTGTATAAATCAATCTTATTTAACAAAATACCAAGCTTATGTTTTATTTATACAAAATCAGGCTTAAGCCAAATCTCATACTCGTGGACACTTGATCAGAGTGTCTAATCGAGTCCGCCAAGGCTGTTAGAATTTCATAATTTTTCAAATACAGTCGATCCTTGGCGTTGGCTAAACTCATCTTCACGTGGTGGTTTAACGTGAAGTGAATTGTAGCATTACCTCAGGAGTTACCCTACTCGCCTCTACGACTGGGGTAACAATTAATCGGGTTTTTCCGTGCTCCTCCTAAAGGCAGTCCACGGCAACCCTCATTGCAGTGTTTTATTAGACCACCTAATTTATAGAAAAATTCAACAGCATGACAAGGCCATTTTAATAATAACCAGTCTACACAGCAAACAGCAATTCATGCCAATTTTTAACACAATAAATCAGCCAAGCATGCTCACCAAAATCATAAGCCATAATTTAAATTTTAATAGAAGAACACAAATCTAAACCGGTCTCCACATACTCAATGTTATTAAATCGATTTTTCGATTTAAAATTTATTTATAAAATTCAATTTATTTTTTTATAGCATATAACTAGATAAAATTACTTCAGACTTTGAAAACGGTAGATTATCCACTCACAGGTTTCAGAAGTCCCAAATACCCCTAGTCTCGCTCGTTTGTAGCTACTTCCTTGCCTTTTTCGGACGGTTCACCCCCTACGCGTTACGCGTGGCACGAATTTCAATAAATCAAATCAATTAATTATAATTGATTTCAGGTTCTATAATTTCTACATGAATGCATGAAATGCACCTTAAGCTATCCGAATAACCGTTGAAATACGGTTTTCAACCTAATTTGCCTACACGCGATTAAATTGCTAAAATCCTCATTTTAATTCTGAATCAATTTTTTTCACTTTCTATACCTCAATTATATCCAATTGGACTTAATGTCCCTCAGTGTGATACAAATTATCAATCTAGGACTGAAATTACGAAAATACCCCTAATGGGTAAAATTTTCGATTTTTGCTCTCAAAATTTCCATAATTTTTCTACACCCTTAATTCATCATAATTCATATAAATACCATTAATTCTCCTCATTTCCAGCAGCAAATTCATTCCTGGAAAACTCAACATAATAGGTTTTAAATGGGGAAAATTTCTATTTCTTGCTTATTTTTGACATTTTTCATTTCTATGCTTAGCTTAACTTCCTAAACACCTTATTTCAAGCTAAAATTCAACCAAAATCTTGCTCAAATCTGCCCATGGAGGCTTGGTCAGCATAGTATTCATTGGGCAAGCATGAATTTCATGCATGGAAATTGAAAAGAAATAATTGGGTAAGCTAGATCACTAAGAAAATTAAAAATTTTTACCTTTTTCAAGTTGGATTACTTGAATCTTTGCACTTCCCCCTTAAAAAATCAGCTTAGGGTTCTTGGTTCTTCTTCTTTCTTTTTCTCCTTTGATGGCCGGCCAATATGGGGTTATTTGGCTGAATTTCATGGCTTTTATCACTTAAATAATAAAATAATCCATTTTTACACATGTTATGGTACTATTCCTTATTTTATTATTTCTTTATTTTTCTTTTTTGACTTTATTTCAGCCAAATTTCAGACCTTATCTCTTGATTTTTCCAGGAGCTTCTAGAAAAGATTCTAATGATTTTTATAGTGTAATTTTGTGAAATTACACTTTTGCCCCCGAAAAAGTGTAAAATTACATTTTTGCCCCAAAAATTGAAAAATTACCACAAGGCATATTTTTCAGTCCTCAAACTCATACCATACTCCAATTTGTCAAATTTGATCTAAATCCTCTTGAAAAATTAAATTTGGCCTTCCGGTGGTAAAATTACGATTTTGCCCCTGCACTCCAAAAATCATTGAAATTTCTTCTTTTTCCACTTTTCAACCTCAAATAACACTTCAATTGATTAATATGGTCAATCTAAATCAAATGGGATCAAAGAATCTTTTTCAAAAATTCCAAATTCGTCCTTTAATGGTAAAATTACTATTTTGCCCTTGTGTCTCAAAAATACCGAGAATTGTACTTTTCACTGCTAAACTTCATTTTATGTTCCAAGAATCATATTATATTTCATATAATCATTCTTGGTCATTAAAAATCAAAATCTTTATTAAAATCCTCATTTTGTCCTGAAATTTCGCTAATGACCGTTTCGTCCCTAATCGGTCAATTTTTCCAATTAACTCCAAATTGAACCTCGAACTTCGAATCACTATTTTAAGTAATCCCTGGACTGTGAAATTCTCAATTTCATCCTAAAATTTTTATTTGAACTAGTTCGGGGCTTAATTGACTTATTAGTACCTCTAGGACAATATTGTCCTTTAATTAACTTTTCGGGCAATACAATATGCTAACATGCTTTCCAATGCATGTAAATGGCATGTTAAAGATAACACGGGGTCAGGCTTTACACAACACCCCCCTCAAGATGAGAATTATGAGCATGAATGTTCAAAATACTCATCTTGTTAAGTAAAAATTGAAACTGTCCTGGTAAGAGTGATTTAGTAAACAAGTCTGCCAGCTGATGAGAAGTTTGCACATAGCTTGGTTTGATAAGTCCAAAAATCACCTTTTCTCTTACAAAATGGTAATCAACCTCTATATTCTTTGTTCTCTCATGAAAAACAGGATTTCTACATATACTCAAAGTAGACTAGTTGTTACAATATAATTCTACTGCTTCTGAATGAACAACTCCAAAATCTGTCAATAAGAATAGTAGCCAAATAATTTCACTGCATGTTACAGACATTGATTTATACTCTGCTTCAGTAGAGCTTTTAGCTACAACACTCCGTTTCTTTGACTTCCAACTAATCAAAGAATCACCAAGGAAGATAGCATAACTTGTCATTGATTTTCTTGTAAGTAAGCAACTAGCCCAATCACTATCACAATAGGCCTCAATTTTAGTTGTGAAGAAGCAGACATCAGAATTCCCTGACCAGGAAAACCTTTCAAGTATCTAGGAATTCTAAAAGCAACTTGTAAGTGAACATTCCCTAGTTTATCTATAAACTGTGCTAGAACTTGTACCCCATAGACAATATCTGGCCTAGTAAAGGTCAAATATATTAATTTGCCAATGAGTTGCCTATACATAGTACCATTAACCAACAAATCATCTTTATCAACAGTAGCTATCTTGTGATTATATTCCATTGGGGTTGGAGCTGGCTTAGAACCTAACAAACCATGCTCATTAATAAGATCTAGTGCATATTTTCTCTAACACAATAAAATGCCTTTAGGAGATCTAGTTATCTCAATACCTAAGAAATACTTAGGTGAACCAAGGACCTTCAGCTTGAATTTTGACTTCAAATATTGTTTCACTTCAGTTTCAACTTGTGCTACAGAATTGGCTACTAAAATATCATCTACATACGCCAAAAAAGCTACAAATTCACCATTATCATATTTCTTTGTAAACAAAGAATAATCAGCTTTTGATTGCACGAATCCATACTCAATTAGAGTCTCTGTAAATTTGGCATTCCACTGTCTTGATGCTTGTTTAAGGCCATATAATAATTTTTGGAGTTTACAAACAAATTTAGTCCCTGGTGGACACTCCCTCTAAATGACAAATCCCTGAGGCAGCTCTATATATACATCCTCAACAAGATCACCATTAAGGAAGGCGTTATTGATATCTAATTGGGATAAAGACCAATTATGAATAGCAACTAAAGCAAGAAAAACCCTTACAGTTGTTTGCTTAGCAACAGGGTTAAAAGTGTCTTGATAATCAAAACCTTCCCTTTGGTTGTAGCCTTTGGCTACCAACCTGGCCTTGAATTTGTCTATATTGCCATTAGCAAGGAACTTAATTTTGTACACCCACTTGCAACTGATGACTAAAAAATCAAAAAGAACAGCAACCACTTCCCAAGTTTTGTTCTCAACTAAAGCATCTAATTCATCTTGCATAGCATTTCTCCACTAAACATGATGTACAGCTTGTTCATATGTGGTAGGCTCAGAAACAGAAGACAAACTGGCAGTGAAAGCTTTGTGTGAAAGAGAAAGTTGACTTGTGGACAAGTAATTATTTATTGGATATGTTGTAACATTAGACGTCAATAAGGGTAAATCACAATGATAAGACTCTAGGTATTTAGGTAATGATCTGATGCAATTGCTTTTCCTAGGAATGAAAGAAGTTTCTATTTGTGATGGAATAGAATTTAGCTGAACATCATATGGAGATGAAGAATCTAGAAGAATAGGAGAAGAAAAATTTGATGGTGAAGTAATGTTTGAAGGTGAAATAAGTGAATTTTGTTGAGCATCAGAATGAATGGATGTAGAAGGAAAAATTGGATCATCAAAAATATATGATGAAGGCAAGAAGTAGAGGTAGGTGAATCCTTGTTACCTAAATGTTTGAAAGGAAAAATGGATTCATGAAACACAACATTCTTGGAAATTAAACACTCATGAGTTTCTAGATCATACAGCTTGTAACCTTTGACACTAAATGAATAGCCAATGAAGATGCATGGTTTAGCTTTAAGATCGAATTTAGTTATGTTTCTTTGTAGGGTACTAGCAAAACATAAAGAACCAGAGACCCTAAAATGAGAATATGATGGAGATTTGTGATATAACAATTCAAAAGGAGTTTTGTTGTGAAGTAGTAGAAAAGGGATACGATTGATAATATGTGTGGCTGTAAGAATAGAGTCCCCCCAAAATTTAACAGAAAGAGAAACTTGAAAAAAAAGAACCCTAACAACATTCAATAAATGTTGATGTTTCTTTTCAACAATGCCATTTTGCTATTGAGTTTCCACACAAGACCTATGATGCACAATTCCAGTTTTCAAATAAAATTCCACTGATCCAAACTGTAGTGCATTATCTGTTCTTAAAACCTGGACTGATGTATGAAACTGGGTATTTATCATTTGACAAAATATAGGAATTATGATACTATTATCATACTTGACTCTTAATAAGTATAACCAAGTAAATCGAGAATAATCATCAACAATTGTTAAAAAATAATGATGTATTGATAAAGATGGCGTACGATAAAGCCCCCATATATCTGCATGAATTAGTTCAAAGGGTTTTGTAGTAGACTAAGTATGCAAAGGAAAGGGCAATTTGTGCTGCTTAGCTAAGGGACAACTATTGCATTGAGAATTATCCTTACAAATCACATCTAAGCAGCATTCATGAATCTATTTTATTCTTTGTGATGACACATGACCTAATCTATAGTGCCACATATCATAATCTTGACTCAAAAAACTACAAACAAACTTTGAACAATCATCATGTATCAAATCAGACTCTATAGACTTTGTATTAGCAAACTGAACATTATGAATCCTAGATTTTGAAGAAACAGAAGCAGAACCATTATGAACAGAAATCAATTCCAAGAACTGTGCATTCATCTATCTTTGTATGATATAAAGTCCAGCAATGACTCTAACATGCCCAATCACTGTCCATGTAAGAAGATCCTGAATGAGCCAATGATTGTCAGCAAAAGCTAAGCATTTGCTTTTATCATTGGTAAGTTTACTAACTGAAACTAAATTGAATTTAAATGAAGGAACCGGGAGAACATTTTCTAGTGTTAAGTTCTAAGAAAGTCTAACTGACCTTAAATGTGTCACAACAACTTTAGCTTTATTTGGTAATTCAACAAACATATCATGAACAGGTCTAAAACAACTAAAATGGTGTAAGGAACATGCAATGTGATCTATAGCCCCAGTGTCTAAAATCCAGGTGTTATGATTCAATGCAAGCAATTTATGTACAGCAGAATTTACTTAAGGAATAGGTGATGAAATTTTACTTGTCAGTGCAGAATTTACAAGAAAAGGCTTATCTGAATGATTTTCCTTAGCATTTACAATATCACTTTGTTCAAAAATCAATGCCATAAGCTTTTGAATCTGTGCTTTAGTCAAGGACAGTTGTGAAATCAAATTGGTAGCTGATCCATCATATTCATCCTGCTCAGAAGCACTAACAGTACTATTAACTGATGAACCTCCTTTCTTCATATTCCCTTTTGATTTCGTGAACTTAAAGTTCTCTAGGAATCCTATGATGTGATAGCATTTTTCTTTTGAATGTCCTTTCTTACCATAGTGTGAACATACCATATTAGTATTTTTCCTTTTTCCTTTTGTTACAACAACTGCCATAGTTGAGTTTTCAACAGAGGATAGTAAAATCAAAGATCTTTGTGACTATTCCCTGATCACTAAACTATAAGCTTGGTCAATACTAGGGAATGGTTTAAGCATCAAAATATGTGATCTTAGACCTGAAAATGATTCATTTAAACCATTCAAGAATCTAATACCACATCTTTATTCTGTTGATCTGCATATTTTGTATAACAATTACTTTTGCAACCCCCACAATCACAATAAGGCAAAGGCCTGAAGTTCTTTAACTCTTGCCAAATTGAATTTAATTTTGTAAAATAAGCATTCACTGACCTTGTTCCTTGCAAGACATTTCCCAATTGAAACTGAAGGTTACAAATTTTGGTCTCGTCTGGCTAAGTAAATCAATTCTTCAATGTCTCCTAGATCTCTTTGGCTGAGTCCATGTAAAGGACATTTGATGCAATCTCAAGTGTCAATGACTCAAGCAACCAAGTAACTATCAAACTATTGCATCTGGACCAGTCTTCAAACAATGAATCTGCCTCACTTGGTTCTTTGATTGTTCCATCGATAAATCCCCTTTTCTTGTGAATTGAGACGGCATGCAAGAAAGCTCGACTCCAAGACATGTAATTGGTAGCAATAAGTTTAGGATTTATCACTACTGATCCATATAGATCAGAGTGATGGATGTAATATGGTGAGAGTGGATTTTTTACAAATGAAACTTGAGTTCTTATAGATGAATCTGCCATTCTAAGGTTTTGATTAAAAAAGAAGAGAACCGGTGGATGAAGTAAAAATTGTGAGATAAAATGAAAGAATAGTGGATGAGCTAATCAAGCAGTAGAAGAATTTGATGATGTGAACCTTGATTCTGGCTCCGATCTGGCTCTGATACTATGTTCATTTTGTACCAGTGTGCTAGAGAATGAAGAACTCGAGGAATGAAAAAGTTTCCAAAAAAGAAGCAAAGTGGCAACTGAATTCTTATTCAGGTCAAGGAGCAATTACATGTATTTATACAAGGCTTCAACTGGCTGTCAAGAAAGGAAAAATAAAAAAAATAAAAGAAATTGTACTATAACAAAATAAATAACTGCCAATTTACAAATTGATCAAATGTAGATTGATACACGTGTAACTACCATATTCAATAGATTATCATTAAAAACAAGATTGTTTCTGTGAATCCAAATAGTCCAAAGGATCACAAAAAAAGCCAATCGCCAAACAAAGTTGCGATTATAATCAGAAATTTTATCATTCCAGGCAATGAAAAGATCACACATCTTACCAAGAAAAACCCATGAGATGCCTTAAGCTTTAAGTCACAAAGTCCATACTTTCCAAACATCCTGACTTTCAATAAATAGGTGGTCAATATACCCAATTTCATAACTACAAATAGGGCCAAGGGTAGAATTATGATTGATAATTCATCTTTATAGTAACTCAGCTTTCACAGCAATACGACCTTTCATGACTTGCCAACAAAACATCTCACACTTAGGTGGTGCAAGATTAGCCCATATTAAATTCCAAAACTTGTTTTCCCCATCAGAGGCACCAAGAGCATAATACGCTGATCGATAAAAATTGCTAATAGAGTAAACACCACTAAGGTTCTTTTTCTAAATTATTTTATCTAGTTCATCTTTGATAAGGGAGAAATTCATAATAATTTAATAAGAAGATCCCATTGTCCCGTTTCCCAATCAAAGAGCACTCTTCTTAAAGGAATATTCCAACACCAAAAATAATCAATCTATTCACCATAACCATTAAGAAAGCCATTTTTAGATAAAGAGAGGGTGAAAATTCAAGGAAATGATGATTTAAGGGGTAAACCATCATGCCAAAATTTAATTATATTCTCCATGCCTGGAAAGAATCCAATCCCATTCTTAACAATGCAAGATAAACTATCATTGGAAGTCAAAGGTTTAACAATATCCTTCCAAAGATAAAACATGTTCCTTAATGAAAAACAAATGGGAAGAAGAGAGTTAGGATTCATACCATTTTTCTCGATAATAGTTTTGTGCCAAAGGCTATCATTTTCCACTCTAAAATGCCATATCTATTTGTCGAGCGTAGCATAATTTTTAATGTGCAGATTAACAATTCCTGACTCACCCATCTCTAGGAGAACAAACAAAATCCCAATTGACATGGTGCATTTTCCTTCTATTACTATTGCGCTTCAAAGGAATCTTCTTATGATTTTATCAAGCTTGTCTTTAATTTCAATAGGCATCCAAAATAAAGGCATGTGATAAACCGGCAACAAAGCAAGGATATAATTAATCAGGATAACTCTGCCACCAGAAGAAAAAAGATTAGCTTTCCAGCTTGCCAATCTTGACTCGAATTTGTCAATGATAGGATTTCATAAGGCCTGTGAATTGAGATGATCACCAATAGGAAGGCCCAGATATGAAACAGGAAATTTATCAACATTCCAGTAAATAATTCTAGCCCACTCATCGAAAAGATTTCTTACCACCCCAATACCATTTAAAAAACTTTGTTGAAAATTAGTTTTCAAACCTGAGATGAGTTGAAAACATAAGAGAATGCGGCAAGTACATAATAAATTGTCCAGGTCTAGTTTGCAGAAGAAGATGGCATTGTCCGCAAATTGAAAATGGGAAACCACCAGACCATTCCTTCCAACATTAATAACACGGGGAAATCCTAAAGAGACAACACTATTAATCATCCAATTCAAGGTCTCACTCACAAGATTAAAGAATAAGGGTAAAAGGCACACTCTTGGCAAAAACCCCTATACATTGAAAACTGCTTGGTGGGAGTACCATTAACCAAAAAGGAGGCTTGAGCTGTGGATATGTAAGAATGAATCCATTTACACCATTTGAATCCAAAACCCATTTTGCCCATAAGAAAATCTAAAACTCCCAGTCAATACAATCATAAGCTTTTTGAAAATCAATTTTCAAAATAACACCACTTTCAGAATCCTTTTTCATATGACCAATGATCTCATTAGTAATACGGACACAATCCAGAATTCGTCGACCCTTAGTGAAGGTGAACTTTATCTGGCCAATGATATTCCGCATAACAAGTTTAAGCTTATTAGCCAAGACTTTTGCCACTAGTTTGTAAAGACAGCCCACAAGGTTAATAGGAAAAAAATCATAGACATTTTTCGAATTAGCCTTTTTTGGGAATAAGAGAGTTAAAAGAGGAATTCATTCTTCAATCCAAGGAACCAAAAATCAAAACATGGAGACATCACATCATTCTTGATTCTACCCTACCGATTTTTTAAGAAAGCCGTATTGAAGCCATTAGGACCTAGCGCTTTATTGCCATCAGAATTTTCAAGAGTAGACCAAATTTTAGCTTCAGAAAAAGGCTCTTCAAGATGTGAAGCAAAAGAAGAATCCAAAGAGTTTAAAAGAAAATTAAACTCAAAAACTTTAAAGACAGTCCTCTTCTTAAAGCGATTCACAAACAAGGTAGTAATAAAATTCAAAACAGATTCTGGTTCTGAAAAAACTTTACCATTGATAGAAATTTTATCAATCCAGTTCAATCTTCTTTTGTTGGAAACAACCACGCGAAAGAATTTAGTATTACGATTTCCCTCAGGAAACCACTTAATTTTAGATTTTTGGTGTCAAGAAAATTCCTCCATTTTGTAAAGATTCCATAATTCAACTTTAAGATGAATAAAATCCTCCTTAAGAGATAAATTATTCAAGCCCTGCTGTAAAGCCATAAGTTTCCCCTGAATATCAATCTCTAAAATAGAGATTTTGTCACCCAAATTCCTAAAAGTTGACCGTTGCCACAACTTGATTTTTGGTTTAAAAGATTTAAGCCTTTCCCACAATAGAACTCTGGAACTATTGAAATCAACTATGGCATCCCATTCAAAATTCCTCAGCTCTTGGAAGCCATCATTCTCAAGCCAAAAATTGAAGATCTGGAAAGGCTTAGGACTCCAAGAGTTAAAACCATCACATAAAGAAATAGGATTGTGACTTGAAAGAGATGATGGAAGACATCTCCGCACAAGGTCATGCCAGTTAGGATAGAACTAAAGGTCGATAAGGAATCTGTTAGCCCTGTTAAATGAAGGCGGGTATCGATTGTTACACCAAGAAAAGCTACCTCCAAATAGAGGAAGATCCAACAAATTAACATCATTGATGAATTCTTGAAAATGAAGAATGGTTCTTTCACTACCCTGCTAACCCAATATCTCCTTATAAGAAAGAACAATATTAAAATCGCCCCCGTAACATTAAGGCAAATTGGACTCATTAATAATCTCGGCAAGTTCAATCCAAATAGATCTTCTGTCATCTTCATCATCAGGGCCATAGATGTTCCCAAAGCCTACCTACCTATCGACCATTTAAGAGTCCTAATTAACAAAATAAAGTGCTTCCTTTCTATTCTAGATTCACAAGAGAAAAAAGAGTCCTACCAAGCAGAAATCAATCCACCAGAAGCACCTTCAGAAAAAAACACAAGCCCAAGAAATACCATTATTATTCCAAGGGCTGCTGAATAAATGGGAATTAATAGATTTCAGTTTAGATTTATTGTTAAAATTATCCACCCACGCAAGTATATGTATAAAAAGATAATACAATTGCAAGTAGAGTATTGATCTCATAAAGAATTTAGTTAAAATTTTATTAATTTTTAAAATTAGAACAATTTTATTTTATTCAAACAATTAAAAATTGATAACTAATTAAACTAAAAATTAATTGACAAAAGAAAGAAACTAATTAACAATAATTAAAAATCAACGAAAAAAATTTAATTGAATAAAAATAAAATTTAAACAAGCCTAGGATTAAGATATCCCTCTCACTTCTTCTAAATCTTACATTTCTTTCTCTTAACTTATTCCAATAGATTGAATCGCTACCCTAAAGTCCTTAATTATTTATAAGGCTTTCTTGAAACTCTTATAAAAATATCTACTTTAATTAAAACACTGTAGCCCTATGTGACCTGAAATTAAAATAGATTCATTAAGTTCAAGCTCTAATCTTGACTACATATGGCATATAGGTATATCTCTATCCTATACATAAATCAATTTATTCAACCAAGCAAATAAATATGATCATATGTTATTCCAATTTTATTCTTCACTAAACTCCCTTTCCAAAGTTATGTTTAGGTTTCTAAATCAATTTAATTAATGATCAAGCAATTAAAAGCACTGAGGACAAATAAGAATATACAATTCAATTCCATTGAAAATAAGCTAGAAAGAGATTAAAAATTTAAGGTACATGTAAGTTCAATTGCAATCTTAGAAAAAGAAATTTAGCAACCGTTGTTGATTTCTCACGCAAGTGTACATATCATTAACAAGTAATATAGTAATGAAGTAGAGTATCGTTCCCACAGAGAATTGTTTAATGCCTACTCTTAACTACTAAAATTAACACACCTTAGTTTTATCTAAACAATTAAAATTAAAAAGAAAAATTCAAAACTAATAAACTAATAACTAAAACTTAAACTAATCTAAAATCTATTAATAAATTTATTTTATTAAATGCAAATGACTACCAAACCTAAGATTATGATATCTCTCAATACTTCATCTTATTGTTGTCTCTCTCTCTTAACTCAGTTTAATAGATTAAGTTGCTACCCTAGAATCATAAATTATTTACAAGTCTCTGTCGAGCTTTTTATAAAAATATCTCTCCCAATTAATTTACTATATGTTTATGCAAATTATATTGAAGAAAGATTCATTAAGTTTGTGCTCTAATTTTGGCTACATATGGCTCATAGGTGTATGTCTACCTTATATGCGAATCAAACCACCTAATCAACTAAGTGTATTGAATCATACGTTATTTTATTCAAGGTCTACCTAAATCTCTTTCGTCAAGATTTAACCTAGGTTTCCATATCAATCTAATTAGTGATTAGGCAATTAGAAGCATTAAGAACAAAATAAAATAAACAACTTAAATCTATCAAACATAAGTAAAAAAGAGATAAATAAATCAGACTATATATTGAATTCAATCATAATTTTAGATTAAAAAATTTAATTCCCCATCAAGTCATATATCATCATTGAATAAAATTTAAATATTAAAATCAAAACCAAGAAAATAAGAGAATAAAAGAAAATAAAGAAACTCAAGAATTGTATTCTTGATCTCCAAATCTCCTTGAATCCTTCAAATTCTTCTTAACTTCAAGGACTTTGTGGCTTGACTCTCAGTTGTTAATCTGATGTTTCTTTGTTCTTTCGTTCATATCCTTTAAGTCCTCTAAAAGGTTGTTTCTATAGGTTTTGAAGTAAGGCAAAGTTGGGTGAAGAAAGAAGTCAATTCCAATTGGACTTATGTGAGTTGCAGTCTTGCCCAATTAAGTAATAAAAATCATAGTTGCTCTAAGACTGCTACAGTGCATCAACTTTGACATGATTTTAAACCATCTTCCAAGCTGAACTAGGTGAAGTATAAACATGAAGTTGTATATTTTTCTCTTATCTTTCCAATGGTCTAAGAAGTGCATCATTTGGAGCTCTGTAGAGAAAGTTATGGCTGAAATACCGAAGTATATGCAATAAAAGTCTACACCTTAAAATTGCTCTCCTTTTTCTATTAAAATTCTCCTTTCGTCAAATACCTACAAAAGCACAATTAGATTAATAACAACTTATCTTAACCACATTAACATCAAATTAAGCATAAAATTAACCATGATTAGATTGACTCACCTAAAATAACTAATTTAAAATAATTAAGTAAAATCTACTACTTTCTATACATTACTACAAGAACTAAGCTAAATTACTATCAAAATTAAGCCCAAATAACTCTATATCATAGAGTTATCAGCAACTCATAATTGCAATAATAAATAAAAACATATGAAGTTTAGCCATCAAGAGTAACAAGAATAATAAAAGCTAAGGAAGAAGAAAATAAACAAATTTTGTAGGCTTGATCTTCAATCTTCAACCTTAACCTTTAACTTCTTGAATCTCTCTTAGGATTTTCTTTTTATAGCTAGCTTCTTCTCAAGTTATCTATTTATAATCGAAACTAATTAACCTAATTTGTCTTAAACTTAACTATTTTAGCCTAATGACTCTTACTTTGGGCTTAGAAAAGCGTAGAGCCCATAGGACTTAAGTCAACCTGAATCCTTTTCTTTCTCTCAGCAACTTATTCAAATTTTTCTCTTCAACGTCGTGGAGAACCCCATCAGTGCCGCGATGCTCCCTTGGCTTCAAGCCTTCTCTTATTGACTACTACACTCTGTCAACTTCCAATGCAATTTTCTCTATCATCAAGGCAAAAATGGGCAAAGAAACCTAAATGAAAGTTGTGACTTTGTATTTTAGCTTTTCATTGGTCAAGAATCACTTCATTTGGAATTGGGATTGACATTGGGATTGAAAGTTATGCTCAAATTACTATGATATGTACAAACAAAGCCTAAGCTCTGTAAACGTTTTTCTTCACCAAATCGAGCCTTCTTCCTTTAGAGTCCTATAAAAATATAAAAACTAATAAAAATTAACTAAACTAAGGCAAACAAACATAAAATTAGCATAAAATAAAATAACTTAAAAAAATAAACTAATTAGGAAAATAACTAAAAATAACTAAATCATATTATAAACTCAAGAACTTAAATAACTTTTAAGAATAATTTTGAGATTAAAATAATTCTATTTTATACAATTATCAAGACTCTTGTAAAAACACTATATTCAACTTAACTGATAAGATTTTCCTTTTAAAAGATTTTTTTTTTCACCATTATTCATCCCTTTGACATTTTGTGTGAGAAGTAACATAGGGAAAAAAACTGCAAGACACATAGAAAAGATTACATATGATAGATCTCTATATCAACCAAGGCATCAATAATCTCAGGACTCAGATCATGAAAAAAAACTCCAAAGCCATTAGCCAATTTTACAAAATCAGTGGTTTCTCTTTTAATAATCGAATTTCTATGGGCAATGTTTGCATCAAAAACAAAATTGTCCCTAGGTAAAATGGCATGCGACTTAGAATCACTCAAACCAACAAAAATGCCTTCCCTCGGCTTCTTCTTTCTTCTTTAGTCGAACCTTACATCTCTTTATTTTTGTGCACTAACAAAATCTTAAGAGAGGAACCCTTTGATCAATTCCTTTTAATGCAATAAATTAAAAAACCCGAAGAATTAAACTTTTTTTACCAACTAACCTATTATCACCTGAAATGGGAGTATCCAAAAGATTAAAAGTACTACCTAGATTTAGAGAAAAATTAGAAATCATGACCTATAGAAAATATTATGGGTGGAGAAGGGGTAATTGGTGTACCTTGCAATGGGGTAATAGACACCTTTTTAGAAGCTTCTTTTGAAACAAAATTAGCCACCACTATATCTATAGAGTTGAAATCATCAGCCTCCAAGTACTTTGAAATTTCAAGTACAACCATGGGAGGAACTTGCTTTTCAAAAACTGCTGATGATTGGGACCCATTAACGATTTCTTCCTGCTACCCTTTTCCCAAATTTAACCTTTCCCCAACCACCCTTAAAGGATTTATGAGACTTGTTTTTAACCTTTTGCTTTAATTTCTTGCTTACTTTTTTGGCTTTAGTAGAAAAATGAATTGAAGGAATTGTAAGTCTAGAAAGACAAAGATAAGGATTAAGAGAAAAAACCCCTTGAGTCTAATGAGTTTATGCTATTACCCAAAGATAGCTTCCAATATGAGCCCAAGACAAAAGCAATCCCCAATTGGTCCAAAACAATACAAGGGTAAATAAGAGGCCTATTCTCGTAAGGAAAAATGTGGTCCACTTTACCATCAACCTTAAGATCCAAATTAAAACTACTAACATTATCAGGTCTTTCCCCATAATTCAAAAGCCACTTTTTGGGACCTAGTAAATCATTGCATGAAACTAGATCTCCACCATTTGCTCCATAGGCCAATACATGAAGAAACTGAGGAAAATGTGGTATAATAATCAAATCTTGCGAATGAAGGTGGTGACTACTAGGATCCCTAAATGTTTCACTAGAACAACCATTATCAATCAAAACTTCTTCAGTCGGAAGATAAAGAACCTTATCATTGACTTCATCAACGTCCTTCTATTATTCCTCCATTATCTAATTTGAATAAGAACTTAATGAAGACTTATTAGAAGAAGAAATTCTAACAGTATAAAAAATTTTGTTTGAAATTCCTCGTTAAATACGAATAACTGAAAGGCTTTTAAGAAATAAACTCAACCATTAATAATAACTTTACCAAATAAAAGGAAAAACACAATCCTTTGATTTCTCAATCATGATACAAGCAAAATCAAACCTTTCCATGGAAAAATAGCTTTATTTGTCATCACAAAAGAGCCCTAGTGATCACTTAATGCTTTAAAAACATTAGAATGCCATAAGTGAATTGGTAATCCTTCAATATTGATCCAAATTAAATTCTCTTTAGGTGTATGTCCATAATCATAAGGAGAAATAGAGGCAAACCAATGCTTAAACATATCGAAACACTCATTAATCAGAGTTATCATCTCATTTTTATCATAGAAAGTAATGAGAACTTTCTTGTTACCGGTATGATGAAGACAAACCTAAATATCTTGATGAAAAAGTTGAGATTTGATAAGACCCAACTGAAATCATCTATCAAAAAAACCAAAAACACACATATCAACCCACTCCATATTTTGTAATGGCACCATTAATTTGTAAAATTATCCTCCAAGGATGGGTTTTCAATATGAGGATGAATAGTAGGGCTAAACTTAGCCTCAAAACTATCCATCTAAATCCCATCGCCACTAACAAGGGCTTATTTGTAAGTTTTAACAAGATCATAACCATGATAATGATAGGCAGGTTTTGATGAGCCAGCACCAAGAGAAACCAGTCTTTGTACAGATTAAGACATATCCTTGCAAGCCAATGAAACTTTAATTAAGCCCCCATTAAAAGATAATTTGCTACCATCCTTGTGTGCTTTTTGTTACTCCAATTCCTATTGAAACCTAACAAAGGCATAAGTGGATGACCAATTCCTTTTGCCAAGAGACAGATTGACCATAAAAACATCAAGGACTTCACCAAATCTACTAAACAGATACTTGATATCCCTTTTCAAAATATTCAATGGAAGATTCCTAACATGAACAGAAAAGAGGTTACTCCTCCATTTGTCAACGCTTTTCACGATTTTATAAGTCCAAGTTCGATCAACACCCTACTTGGTTCCAGCCCTTCTTTGATCCTTTTGTCTTTATACTTCCTTTCACGTTTGACTCTCTATTTGCTTAATTTTTAATTTGGTTTCTTATTCTATTTTAGGATCTTACAACTGAACCCATAATTTTTTATAAATAATGTCATGACCCGGAACCTCCTTCAGGCTCATGACAATCGTCGCGACGTCCCGATTGACACTCATTACCCGGAATGCCAACCGGAACCCCGCAAGGCTTACGTATCAGTTTTTCGCCTTCCTTGTGAGCAATCTTTACCAAACAACTCATTTTAAACAATTACTAGCCATTTCTGACTCAATTAAATCAAAAGTCAATCTTTGACTCACAAGGGTATTTTGGTCATTTTTTCGATGAAATATCAAAATTTGGTAAAAATGTAGTTTATACGTCGAGAATACACAATTCGAAATCGAATTTGAAATCGAAAGTCCGAAACTTGCTTTTTAAAGGGTTTAAAGATAATTTTTCACTATTCATAATATTAATTAAAATATAGCATTTTCATATAAAACAATATTTATAGAAACACGTGTAAGTAATTTTTGTATCGTGAAAGTAACATAAGTTCATACATATAATAATTTACAAAGTTATAATGTACAATAATAATTACAATGACAAGTGGCCCATAAATACACTAAGTGTTGGTGATAGTAACCTACTGTCTGTGAGATAGAGGGGTCAACTGGAATCCTCGACAAAATCGGGTATCTACAAGCTACCACAGGCCTGAAATGTTTGGAAAAGAGGTGGGTGAGATTTTGCAATCCCAATGAGTAAACAGACATTATCGTAAACATCTAAAGGTGAGTAAAATGGAGACAAATTTAAACAACAAATCACAAGCCATTTCATAAGGTTTTCAATTTATTTCTTAACCCATAAAATATTTGTAATTTACCAAAACAATTATTAAGGCTTATGACTTTTATTAAAAACATGGCTCAAGCCAAACAAGTCCTCGGGGATACCTTGGCCGAGGCATCTAACCGAGACCGCCAAGGTTGTTAAGACACTTACATGTTAAGCACATTTTATTTTTAAAAACAAGCCGTTCCTTGGCGTTGGCCGAGTTATACATTCACGTGGGGGTTCGACGTGAAGTGAACTCTAATGCTACCCCGGGAGTTACCCTCCACGCCTCTACAACCGGAATAACTATATAACCGGGTTTACCGTGCCCCTCTAATAGGCGGTCCACAGAAACCCGTCACTGCAGTGACTAAAACCCACCAATTTACTAAAATTTCGACAGTATAACGTGGCTTTTATTTGTTTACCCAGCCTGCATAGTAAAAATACAACTTACATTTATTCCCAATACAGTTTTTAATACAGCCACATATACTCACAATCTCATAAGCCAATTTCATAAAAATATCATTTATAACATAAGTAACGGTCTCCAATTACTCAATTTTTTAGCAAAATTCAAATATCCAAGTAATTCACCAAATATCATCATTTAAACTTATCTATTCGCAAACATCAAAATATCTCTTTTTAAAGTTATTTTTGCATAAAATTCACAAATAACAATTAAAATAGACTTTAGATAATTTACAATAATAATAAGTTTACTCACCGTTTGCACAAATTAAATACTTTCTAGGTGCCCCGATCACTGTTCGTCCGGCACGACTTCTTTGCCTTTACCGGAAGGCTCTCCTCCTAGACACATCGTAAAAATTATATAATTCACCACATTGATGCTAAATCACTAAATAATTGACTTAAATCCTATACTAATGCATGGTATGAAATGCAATGGCCTAAAACGGCTTAAACGCGGTGTTAGCCTATTTTTGGCACTTTACCCGATAAATTGCTAACGTGCTCCATTTAAGCTCTAAATTGTTCCATTCTCTCTCTAACATTTCTAACCATTAAATACCAGCCAATTAACCTTAAAATTCACCAAAATCAGCTCACTTTCTTTCATGACAACTTCGGCCAAAAATGGGCATTAATGTTTTGATTTTTCCTAATCATTTTTTTTCACTTAATTCTTTATTTTTTTCAAACCATTTTTCTGGAAATTCAAACAATATTTCCTTGATATTTAACCCTCATGGTTCAGCCAATACATAACCCTAGAGAAATTGAATATTTTTCTAATGTTTGGTCCCTAACTATGCTTAGTTATCACTAAACAACCACATAATTAAAATCAAACAATTTCCATTATTTTCTCATCAATTTTCTTAGAACAAAAATCAAACAATCATCAATACCCAGCACTAAACCTTCAGCCTTGAGTGGGTAAGGTGAAAACATCTTGCTTTCTTGCTCAAATGTGTTTCCAAACACATATATCTAACCAAAACTAACCAAATAACCTAAAATCAAATCAATTAAAAATCAAAAACTCTCCTTCTAATTTCGTCCAGCCCTTGATACCCATTTTCAATCTCTTTCCTCAACCATGGAAAATGAAAACAAGAGCATGGGTATGGTAGGAATCAAGCCAAAGTTGAAGAATCTCACCTTTTTCAGCTTAATCGGGTGAAATCTCCACTTTTTCTCTTGAATTTTGGCTAGTTTCCTTATTTTCCCCCTTTGTTTCCTTTGCTTTTCCCATGCTCCAGGTTTTGTCCCGATTCTGGTGAGAGAAAATCAAGTGTACAAGCTGACTTTTAATGCTTTAATAATAAAGTATTATAATTGCCACATGTCATAACTAATTCATCTAAAATTTTGACTATTTGACTTTTTCTACTAAGTTTCCCACCACAAATATTTCCATGTGTATCCACTCTATTTTAAAATAAAATCCTTGACTTTTAAAAAAATTTTTGGTGGTGGAAATTACCGTCTTGCCCCCGATAAGGTAAAATTTCGATTTTACCCCTATACTTCAAAAACACCGAGAATTGAATTTTTTTTCACTGCTAAACCACCTATTATGCTTCCAATAATCATATAATACTTCAAATAATTAATCTTGGTCACAATTTCCATCAAAAAACCAAATTTAAAAATTTATGTGGCAAAATGACCATTTTGCCCCTAACTAGTAAATTTTCCCGATTGACTCCAAATTGGACCTCGAACTCTGAATCACCATTTGAGTTATCCCTAGACTGTGAAATATCAAATTTCATCTTAAAATTTCCTATTTGAACTAGTTCGAGGTTAAATTAACTCAAGTGTACCGTTAGGTACAATATCGGGTTTCGTCTATTCTTAGGGGCTTTCCTAGCGTATAAACATGTTACTTAGTGTATGTATGTTATGACATGTGTTTATAGGGTCGGGTTTTACAAATAATCTACCCTAAAGGATTGATTGAAGATGGCTATAAACAATTTATGGGAAATATTATAGGGTTTTGGATGCATTTATCCTTAAGGGGAGGAATTTTGGGTTTGTTAGGGATGAACACTAGTTAAGCTAGAACAACCACTTAGAATGAAGTGTGACTCTTGGATCATAAAGTACAAGGTAAATATTACTTGATTAAACCCAAAAAAAACTCACTATAGAGAAAGAAATCATATCAAAACAAAGTTCTTTTCAATAAAAGAAGGGGAAAATGTGTAAAAATTTGATGGAATATGAGTGCATTATTGAGCTTATAAAAGAGAAAGAGAGAAAGGGGATTGAAGTGAGAAGGATTTTTAGATGTTGGTGAGATGGTTTTCATGGATTGAGTGATCGTGGGTTTGATCTAGATTGGTTGAGTAGCAAACTCAATGGGTAAACCTCTAAAGCCGAATTGCACTATTATGTACTTAATGGATGGGCTTAAGAAGGCAAATGATGGACAGGCTTGATTCAAGTCCTATAAAGGAAATAAAGAAGTTTTTTTAAGAATAGGGATGGTGTAAAGACCACTAAGGGAATCTATAGGGGAAATTAAGGCTACATTTTTTATGCCCATATTCATAACAGATGGAAACCTTTTGATGAACTGGAATTAAAAAGGCAGAATAAAATGGCAAAATAAGTTATTGGAAAAAATGTGAGTCGGAAAAACAAAACAAAAAGACGTAGAGCGCTGAACTTCGTAGCTAATGCCTCATTGTAAAATGATGATTTTATCAATAGAAACGTCGTGATAAGGAAGAAGGTGGAGGAAATTTGGGGCATGTGTAAATAATTAAGCCTTGTTGGTTTTTTATTTAATTAATTCTTTCAAAATTTGATATGCCTATGGGAGATGAATGATCCTTTATTGTAGAAAGGCATGTCTCTTTGATAATTAGAAAGATAAATTTGTTGAATAAATGTATTTGTATAATGAAGAGACATATTGGTGATGTTTCACTATCTATAAATATCCATCTCCTCATTTTTGAAAAGTACTTTTTTATCTCTTATATCTTGACTTCAGTTATTCTTCTGATCCCCTTTTTCTCAAAAGTTCAAACAAAGCATTCCGTATTTCCAAAACTCTATTCTTCTTCATTCTAAAATTCTTTCAAAAACAATTAAGAGATTTATGAGTTCATCGAATTTTCTATTTGAGTGCACATTAGAAGATCCTTTAATGGTTTATTATATCGTAGGAGTAAGACGTCATCAATTTTTCACCGAGGTAGCAATCAAAATAAACTCTTAAGTCAACATCTTCTATAACGTGACTCGAACCATTTTTCACATTCCAAACTCTTTCTTATTTCTTTTTGTTGTTAACTGTTGAGCCTTTCGTATTTCTTCGTGCATTATTCTTTATATTTTTGAATAAAAAGTCCAAAAATTTCAAAGTTGATCTATTTTCAGGATTTAAAAAAATGGTTTCAATTGAAGAATAAATTTCTGCAAAGCTGAAGAAATTCTTTAGGCATAATTTTATAGATGGTAGAATCAAATGAGTTATAGGTTAACAATTTTAGGACCTTATTATGTTATCTTCAATATTGTTGTTTCTTCAAATGAAAATCCCGATCTTGTTGATCTTGCAAATAAAAACCCTGATTCTAACCTAACTGAGAACACAAGCACACAAACACAATTGATAAGAATTATCTTTTTTATGGTCGTATTTTGTCTACTTTGTCTAGTAATCTTTATGATATCTTCTACACTACAAAAATTGTCATGAATTGTGGGAAGCGTTATAAAAGAAATATGATAAAGAAGATGAAAGTCTTGATAACTACATTATAGGAAAATATATTGACTTCAAAATGACTGATAATAAATCTATAATGGAACAAGCACACTTTTTTCAAGTTCTTATTCATCAGTTGAACCAAAAAAAAGATTGACATGTGTGAAACATTTCACGTGGGTGCCTTCCTTGAAATACTTCCTCCAAAATAGAAATCGTTTGCTTTGTCCCTAAAACACAAGCATGAGACTTTGACTATAGACAATTTAATTTTTTTTTCTCTTCAAATTGAAGAAAAATAGAAAGAAAGGTAAAATGTCCAATGAGTTTGAGGGCAAAGTAAACATTGTAGAAGGGAAAAATTCAAACACACAAAAAAAAAAGAAGTTTTCAAAAGATTATTTTTGTAAACAATAACCATTTAGTGTGAACAAGAAAAAAAAGAGATGCTGCTTTATTTGTGGAAAACTGGGACAGCTGCAAGAGTTTGTCAACATTGCAAAGGCCAAAAAACATCTAAGACTAGTCTCATAAGTCAACATTGTGACTAGTGAGAATGATAAAAAGTATGTTTCAAACATTCCTGTAGTCAATTTAGTGTGTGAATCTACTAATTGGTGGTTGATACCAATGCTAATATCTATGTTTGTACTGACCAATCCATATTTTTAAAATATCATGTCATTAATGGAAAATACGTGAACATGGGTAATTCTACGATTGCATAAGTGAAAAGAGATGGAAAGATAGATATATTGTTGACTTTTGAGAATACCTTGTCTTTTTATAAAGTGCAAAATGTGCCCAACATTAGAAAGAATTTGATTAGCAATTTTTTTTCTTTGGAGATGGTTATAAATTATTGTTTGAATCTAATAAAGTTGTAATTTGTAGAAATGAGTATCCGAGGGTGTCACGACCCAATTCCCGGGTCATGACCGGCGCAAGGACCCAATGAGCATAGCTCACTAAGCCCAAGCAAGCCTATTTTCTCTTACTTTACTTATCGTACTACTGTGTGATGCATTCACACGTAATGCTCCCAAAGTGCATACAGCGCCAATTAATAATGGCATAACTAACCATACATACACACACCTTTTCCCGGGTGTGAACACAGCCAAATCACAATGGCATTATCAACATTAATATACATGCACTATACCAGTCATGTCTTTAATGATTTACATTACATATACATATTCACATAATTAAATTGTATTTACAATACAAAGGACCCAAGACTTCCAGCGGAGACATTTACCACAAAAGGAATCACTATTGGATGCCAGACACATACCCAGGAGATGCACTATGGGGACTCCTCGATCTAGAGCCCAACTGTCTCTTGATCTGAAAACATGAATTTTTTGAAAAACGTGAGTACAAAACTCAGTGAGTGAATATTAGAGGGGAACAAGCAATCTCATCAGAAGATTTGTCAATCATGATGCACTGGTTGAAAATAAGGCCATTTTCAACTAACTAATATTTCAAACCCTTTTTCCCTTACCCAGGAATTTGTTATGCATTCAAGGATTAAACATCCTTGAATTCACACTCATCATTCTATCAAAGTAGTAAATCGACGGTTGTTTACAAACCGTCACATAATAAGGGTTTCACAACCCGTACAATTTATATATGCATATATATATCATGTACGATTTCATTCAACAAGCATCGCATTTCATTCATTATCCCATCTTTTTCTCCATTCTGCTGTACTCTCCACTCATACATTATTACCGGCATTGCACTTTCCACTCCGCACATGCACGGTTGCATCAATTTCACCATAAATTATTTATAATGCATATCAGCATAATACAAGGGTACACAGATTCAGCACACCCAATTTCACACAATTTCTCAACAATACATATAGGCATCATATAGATATACACAAAGACACAAGCAATTATATACATTGCCAAGTCTTCGCTGTCCTTGGTAGTATAAAGAAATAACTATCAGAGTACTCGATAAGGGTTATCACTCAGCATTAATCACTCAGACATGGGGGTCACTTAGCATCCCATTTTACACATAGGCTTGGGGATCGCTCCGCATTCCATTCTACACACAAGCATGGGGATCACTCAGCATCCTATTCTACACACAGGCATGGGGATCACGCAGCATCCCATTCTACACACAGGCATGGGGATCACACATATATTCACAAGTACATAAGCAATCATATACACCGCTAAATCTTCACTATCCTTAGTGGAAAAACATTCATCAGGGAACTTGGCAAGCAGTATCACTCAGCCTTGCCGCCAAGTTCCTGGGCAAACATCATTTGGTAAGGGGTATCACTCAGCATCCCTTCCAAGTTCACAGACAGAAATCAATTGGTAAGGGGTATCACTCAGCATCCCTTCCACCTATAAGTCCCTTATCATCATTCACACGTACGGTTATAATCATTACACAGCATTATCTATCAATGCACAACATATATACATATATGCACACATTTTGGAACACAATCATTTTGATCCAATTTATTATCAAACCCTACCCCTTAATTCAATTTAATTTATAATTAAATAATATTCAATTTCACACATATATATACTCAAGGACATAATCAATCATATATATACACAAACACATTTATCTGAGCACTCGCAGGCGTTACGTATCGCCGTCCCTGCAAGCCCCTGGACAACAAATCACACTTCACCAATGTTCTCGAGTGATAGTTTCCAGGAATCGTGGGCGTTACGTATCGCCGTCCCCACTTTTGCTCAACTTTTAGAATTTCTAGTAAATAGTGGGCGTTACATATCGCCGTCCCCACTTTTACTTAACTCTCAATCTCTAGTAAATAGTGGGCGTTACGTATCGCCGTCCCCACTTTTACTCAATATCACTCAATCTCACCAGCTCATGTGCACCTCGTGCTCTAACAATATCACTCAATCTCACCAGCTCATAGCTGGAGTCATAATCATCGTGTGCACCATGTGCACTCACCAGCTCATGTGCACCCCCACGTCGGGCACATAGCTAGAGTCATCATCATGCGCACCATGTGCACTCACCAGCTCATGTGCACCCCCACATCGGGCACATAGCTAGAGTCATCATCATGTGCACCATGTGCACTCACCAGCTCATGTGCACCCCCACATCAGGCACATAGCTAGAGTATCAGAGCACTCGGCAAGCGGTATCACTCAGCGTCGCTGCCAAGCTCCTGGACAGTAAATCACGCAGCGTCGCTGCCAAGCTCCTGGACAGTAAATCACGCTTCACCAAAGTTCATGCGTGAACATTGCCAGGAATCGTGGGCGTTACGTATCGCCGTCCCCACTTTACTAAATTCTGAATTTCAAGGAATTAGTGGGCGTTACGTATCGCCGTCCCCACTATGCATACCATTCAGGCATATGCATGTTCCTTCTTCACACGTGCACGGTGGTAACACTTTCACAACACTTCTCAACCATCCATGTAAACATCATCACAATGTACACATTTAGCACACTCAAATTTCACATCAAATAAATAATATTTCATGCCTTCATGCATACCACATAATTTCATGCTTTCAAGCATAACACATAATTTTTTTATGCCTTCACGCATAACACATAATTTTATGCTTTCATGCATAACACATATTTTCTATGCCTTCATGCATAACACATATTTTTATGCTTTCATGCATAATACATATTTTCTATGCCTTCATGCATAACACATATTTTTATGCTTTCATGCATAACTCATATTTTATGCTTTCAGGCATAACACATATTTTTATGCTTTCATGCATAACTCATATTTTTATGCTTTCATGCATAATACATATTTTTATGCTTTCATGCATAACACATATCTACCACATAAAATCATTTTTCTCAAAGGCTTGTTCCCGGCACGTATTTTTAAAAACTTTGGATAAATCATTTAATTATCCACATCAATACAATTTGCATTCCCCAAATAATTTGAAATGCAAGTTCACTCACCTTCTCACAAATCCGGATTCCGGATGCTCTCAGATTAAAAATCCTCAATCACGATTCCTTTGCCTTTCTCGGACTTCTCATCACCTTAACACAGAATAAAAATAGGGAATTTACTATATTGTCCCCAACTAATATAAACCAATTGAAATTGCTCACATATGATACTCAAAGGCAAAAATGCGTCCGATTATCACTTTAACGCGGTATTGCCTACTCTCGACCGATTACCCGATTAATCGGCTATTATGTCCAATTTGATTCCGAATTGGCCCATTCTTTTTCTAATACTTTAATTCACCACAAAACATTCAATTAATGCCAATTTCAGCATCCAACCTTTTCCATTTCTTTATGGAAAAATTCGGCCAATGCAGTGCATTAGCACTGAAAATTTTTCTACTACATTTTTCACTTGCATTTGTCATTTTCTAATTTCCTTCATTTCAAATGAAACCATTTCATTTGAAATGAACCAATTTTCCTCATGCACTCTCCACCCTAGGTTCGGCCTAACAAAGAACCACCATGAGATTAAATTTCTTTCTTCCACTTTTTTCCATAATCATGCTTAACTACCTTTAAACACCAACATAGCTTAAATTCAATCCAATCCAACATCAAATCCATACTCATACCCATTTTTCAGAATTAAACTCTTCATGATATCTCAATGTTCAAGCATGGAAATCAAGAACAAAAGCATAGGTAAGCTAGGGTTAGAGTAAATCTAAAGAAAAGTTACCTTTGTTTTGCTTGAATCTTGAAAAACACTTGAAATCTATGGATTTTGGCCTAGGTTTTTATGTTTTTCTCCTTTGTTCTTCTTTTCTTCCCTTCAATCGGTTCTTTTCCAGAATTTGGAGAGAGAAAATGATGGTTAAAGGCTGATTTTTAGGCTTAAATAATAAAATATACAAGCTTGCCACGTGGCACCATGTGATTGGCACGTTTTTTTTTTACTTTTTGACTTTTTCTTCCATTCTTTCTCCACCACTTGATTAATCAAGTAAAAATCTTATCCATAGATGATCATGGCTGGAAAAAATTATTCTGGTGGTGGAAAATTACCGTTTTGCCCCCGGGATGACAAAATTACGGTTTTGCCCCTATACTCCGAAATGTCCCGGAATTGTTTTATTTTCACTGTCCAACCTCAAATAACACTAATATAAATCAATATTACCCAATTGGGGCAAAATCCCTTTCAAAAAATTTCACATTTCGCACTCCGGTGGCAAAATTACCATTTTGCCCTTGTGCTCTAAAAACACCGGAAATCACAATTTTTACACTGCTAAACATCATTTTATGATTCCATAATGATAACTGTATATCATATAATTATCTTTTTGTCCAATGTCATCAAATTTTAGCTAAAATCTCCATAAATCAACAAATGAGAAAATGACCGTTTTGTCCCTAACCGGTCAATTTTCCCGATTGACTCCAAACTGGACCTTGAACTCTGAATCACTATTCTGAGCCATTCTATGGGTCTCATAATTTTGAAATTCCTCTTAGAATTTCTATTTAAACTAGTTCAAGGCTCGATTTAATTTAGTTGTACTACTCAGTACAATACTGTCTTTTAACAAAGTCAACAGGGTCTCACAGAGGGTCTCTTCAAGTTAAATGTGTGGAATGCTTTTTTGTCATGGTAATTAAAGTAATAATAGTTTTTGTGACATCCCCTTCGGGGGCAACACATCCAAGGTATTATTCTATCCGTGTCGGGTCATAGCTCCAGTCCGCTGCAGTGGACTGGAGCTATGACCCGACCAGGATAGAACAATACCTTGAGTGGACCCCGAAGGGGATGTCACAAAAAAGGTACCTTTTTTTGTGACATCCCCTTCAGGGGCAACACATCCAAGGTATTGTTCTATCTGGGTCGGGTCATAGCTCCAATCTGCTGCAGCGGCCCCTCAGCACCTTGACCTTGCGTTCGATCCCCGCGGGACTCGAACCCCAAACCTTTTGCTTCCCCCGAAGGGAACGCCTTTCACCATTTAAGCTGCAACCCAAATGGTGAAAAGTGTTCCCTTCGGGGGAAGCAAAAGGTTTGGGGTTCGAGTCCTGCGGGGATCGAACGCAAGGTCAAGGTGCTGAGGGGCCGTTGCAGCGGACTGGAGCTATGACCCGACCCAGATAGAACAATACCTTGGATGTGTTGCCCCCGAAGGGGATGTCACAGTTTTTCTCTTCATAATGTTGTTCTTTCTTCTAATTGTTGGCATGGTCATTTAAGGCATATTAATAATATGTCTATTAAGAGAATGATAAATTTGGATCTTATTCATAAATCCGACATAAACATGTATGAAAAATGTGAAATTTGTTTTATAATCTAAATTATATAGCAAGCCTTTTAAATTTATAGCTAGAAAATTTGTAATCTTAGAGTTAATACATAGTGATGTCTATGACAATCAAGTTTGCTCTAAGAATGGTAAGAGATACCTTATTACTTTCATAGATAATTTTTCTAAATATTGTTATGTCTTTCTAATTAAAACAAAAGATAAGGCTTTGGCAATGTTCATTACATATAAAAATGAAGTTGAAAATCAGAAAGAAAAATGAATCAAAATTCTTCATTCAAATAAAGGAGGATAATATGTTCTAGAGTTTTCAAACTTATGTAATGAGAATGGAATTATCTGTCAAGTATCCCCCCTTACACACCCTAATCAAACAATGTGATAGAGAAGAAAAATCAAACTTTATTAGATATGGTAAACTGTATCCTCAAGTTCCAAACTCTCAAAAAGCTTATGGAATGAAGCACTCTTATTTGCATCTCACATTCTAAATAGGGTTGCTCATAAAAAATTAGACAAAACTCCGTATGAATTATAGAAAGGGAGGAAACCCAATTTAAACTATTTAAAAATGTGGGGGTGCTTGGAAAAAGTTAAAATTTCAAAAATCAAAAGGAAGAAACTAGGACCTAAAACTATTGATGGAGTTCATATGGGTTATTCCCAATATAGTGTCACCTACAAGATTTTGTAATAAAATATGAAATTACTGATATAAGTGTCAACATTGTCATAAAATTGAGAGATGTTGTAATTTTTTAGGATACTTTACCCTTGAAAAATAAGGTGAATAAATCAATATCTTTCTATTGTACTCCAATTTCGATAGAACAAGAGGAAAAAGATATGATCAATTACAAAGGTCCTAAAAGAAGAAAAAGAACAAGAGTAAAGAAAAATTTTGAAAACGATTCCATCCCTATGTTGGGAGTAGAACATCATCGATTGCTATTTGCACCAAGGTAGCGATGGAAATCTACTTTGAAGTCAATGTTTTCCATAGTGTGCCTTGAATCGATTTTCACATTTAAAACTCTTTCTTATTTCTTTTGTTTGTTAACTGGTGAGTCTATTATTTCTTCGTGTGTTTTTCTTTAGTTGTTCGAGTAGAAGTCCAACAAGCCTTTCCCCGATCAGTGATGAGCCATTAATTTTTTATAATTTTATTTTATAAGGTGTTTTTTATATGATCCATTGCATAACTAAAGTATCCATTTCATAAAATTTTAACATGTGAAACCATCATGAGTTTACGACATTCTCTATACATATGAACTTGTATCAATATTTTTTATAGTGTCACAGCTTATGGTCTCTTTTTCGTTGTGTGTTGCCCCTTAGTGTTATGCTGTCACTTTGGAAAGAAAATATGAGGCCGAGCCTAAAATGATTTTTCAAATGATGATTTTTTCTAGCTCACTTTCATAGGTTTTGAGTAAAGGAAATTGTGTTGTTAGTTATGTTGATTTATGGTGCTTGATCTTTGGAATGGAGATGTTGGAAATTCATGGAATTCGATTACTTGAAATATCTGTTTTTTGCTGGTCTTATGTACGGTTGGGAGCTAGTTTTCAGATGCAACTCTTGGTTGTTTGGCTTTTTCTATTTTGCACTTTAACCAATAGGTGGATTCTGTTGAGTTTGATTCCAAAGTAAGTTTTAGTTTGATGGACCTGTTGTTCATAAGTTCTATTTTTGAGATATTTTTAGAATGATTCATAGCTTTTTTGTGAGCGAAACTTTTGTAATTGTATAGTGATTTTACCCATACTAGGTTTTGTATGTTACTAAAGTCTTTTGTCAATCAAGTTAAAAGACTTGTGATGGTACTGCCAGTAACGGAGGAATAAAATACATTTTTCAAAAAAATTTGATAATGAATCCTACTCATCCCTTAAGGCTCTGTTTAGTTGTTAATTTTCATACTTGTTTTTTTCTAATTGTTTGTTACTTGCTATTAAAGTGAAGTGAATTCTTAATCAATTAAAAATTAAAAGTTGACTAAAATATTAAAATGTTATACCATTTCTAACATAACTATTCTTATACAAAAGTAATAACATGCATTTCATTCTCCAAATAACTTTAACATTTAAACTTTGGGTTTTTTAAAAAATTAGCATCTAGTTCCTACTTAGTCTGCCCCAAGGATTTCAATATCTATGTTAACGACTAAATCACAACAAAACATGCATGTATACAGACATATCATTTCAATTGTCCAATTACCCTTGGTTATGGTCTTTTGAAACGATGGAATGCGACGCATATCCAATCCCAATGAGCTCCATGAATCAACTTGCAATGCCACCAGGGCTGCCTGCAAAACTTTCGATGCCATAACACTCTTTTTGGATGCAATAAGCCCACATCACGCTTATTTCACAGCCTGGTCGGCTTTTTTCCGAACCTCCTTAAGGACTTGGCCAAAGGCGATGTGGTGTCTCTTTGTTTCTGAGGCTGATTGTGGCAACTACTTGGATTATTGAGTACATGTTGTTGGCAAGGAATGTTAAGGTTTCAAGGAAGGAAATTATCATGGTTTTGGAAGAATAAATTATTTGGGTCTTACTAGAGGTGAATTTAGTTGGATTTGGGTTGTTAAGGCTTGGATGAATTGTAGAACGTTGGGGTCTTGAAGGGAAAAATTGGGATTTAGAGATTAGAATGGTGGCTTAGTCGGAGGAAGGCCGCTTAGGGTGGCATGGATAGTGATCGTGGAGGTAATCGCGCATCTTTAAGGGAAAAAAGAAGTAAAGAAGGCTTTATTTGAATTTTTCACATTTTCTTTTTGGTATAATGTTATCAAATAATTTAATTTTATTCTTATCTCATTAAATTGATCCCTTATAATCTTAGTATAATGATAATTACGGAAAATTTAAAAAACAAGCCAAATTTTATATATAACACTAGTGTGCTACTCGTGCGTTCACTCATGGTCATTATTTTTTCTTCATATAAGAATGTGAGTAAAATACTTAGAAATTTTTTTTTTTTTAAATGCACTAACAAAGAGAAAATAATAAGCAAGAACCTTTTGAAATGGGTGAAAGGAATGAAAAATATAAAAATGCATACATCTTTTTCGCAAATCCGAAAACAACCCTGGAAAAAAAAAAGAGAAGTTATTTGAAAAGACAAAAAAGGGGTGAAAATTCTAAAAAATTCCACCAGACTAAAATCTAAATCAATTCAAACTAATTCACAACCAAAACAAACAGTCTTGCATGCCTCCTAAAGGACAATTGGCCCAAATAGACAAGCAACCAGTGTCACACAACTCTCAAAGCACAATTAGCGCAGTTAACACACGAAGCAGCTGTTCGACGTTGCCCATCCCCAAGAGTCAAGCCAAGAAAAATCCCACAAACACCTACAATCCATACCTAACCAAGCATAGTCAGAAAGATAAACCCTATAGAAACCCATTCTCAGAAACTAAAAGTCAAATCTTGAAGCCACATATCAAAAGAAAAAGTATCTAGAAGCTATCGGGGGAGGAGATGAAGAAACCGAAGAAGAAAATGAGACAACAACAGAATGGCCAAAGAAAAAACTCTCAGTTAAGCCCAAACCTTCAAGTGCCCAAAGGAAACCTAAGCCCAAGCAAGCAAGAGCCCACACACTTAATCAAATGAGATAAGAAGAAGGAAAATTAAAAAACGTACATGAAAAGCTTCTGATTTTTGAATGAAAGCAATAATGTTATAAAAATAAAAATAATAAAGAATCTAAATAATAAAATCTTAAATAAATAGAAAATCATGAAATTAAGATTGTATACTTGAAAACTATCTTAAACCTATAAAAATCAAGACTGTATAACAAAATAAAGCAAATTAATCCAAAAACCACATCAACATTAATCGAACACAAATCAATTACATTTCAACAAATTAATCCAAATCCGCATCAACTTGAAAAATAGAAAATTTATGTATAAAAAAATCAATAACAATGGGTAATCACCACGAAAATAAGAGAAGTTCTTTTCTTTACTTGTATGGCAATTTTTCTAAAAAAATAAAAAAAAAGATAAAATTGTAAATGTAATTAGTAAAGAAAACAAAATATTAAAAAAATAACAAAATATTAAAAGAGGGAAAACTAAACAAAGAATTCAAATCTCACAATAAGTAAAGGTGCAAGTAAATCATTGTTCACGATAGAAAAATATGATCATACACTTAATCAAATGAGATAAAAAGAAAGAAAATTTAAAAACTTACATGAAAGGCTTCTGGTTTCAATAGAGAAGCAATAATATTATAAAAATAAAAATAATAAAGTGACAGGTTGTTTGTTTTTCCATCTTTGTGATAAACTTCAAAGAGAAAAGAGGGAAGAGAAAGAAAGAGAATGAGCTAGGCAAGAAACACAGGAGCAGATGGAGAGAAGAAGAATCAATTATTTACATAGAAAAGTAACACTTTTCAAAAAGATAGACCAAGTCAAGTTACAAGGCTAATGTCGTCATTACCATTGCCATTGCCATTACAAGGCTAATACTCAACATGACAAAATGCAATCACCATTTGTGATCCAAAAATTTTTAATGCAAAGACTCGTCATTAGGCAGCTTCTGACCTTCACCATACTAGGAAAAATGCTACCACACCTTACTTAACCACATTTAGTTCAACTATAGTTTAATATCTTCTAATATTTAGTTTTCAAAGAAAATTAGATGCTCTTGTTCAATTTCTAAGCAACATGGTTTAGAAATAAACTTGAAGACAATAACTAAAATGTAGCAAACAGCAATGTACAAGAAAACATGTCTAATCTTGATTCGTTTTAGTTGAAAAATATCAAATGATAGATATAAATAGAAATTTTTCCAAGAAAATCAAGTCAAAATATGATAAAAACAGACAACCACACAAAATAGAACATACAAATAACTATCTTAAAGGTCAAGACAAACTAAACTTGAGAAGAGAAGAAAAAAGCAAACAATACTTTGTGATTTATTACATTTGATGAGTTTTTCATTGTTTTCTACTCCTCAAGACCATAACTCCAAAAGTTTATTAAACCATTGAGTAAGTGTCCTGAGACACTTTCCAGCATCCTTCCTCTTTTTCAATGTTGATTTCCAAATACATGTAGCTATCATCTAACTGATAGACTTGTCCATGTACCAGTGTTTACCCAAAGGATAAGAAGATATCCATCAGTGTGGAAAATTTAGTAGTGCTTATATCTTTGCTCCCAAATATGTTGTGTTTCCTGTACATGTAATGAAGACTATGAAAAATTAAAGATTACTGAGTTATTTTAAGCAAGGAAACTTACTAGTTGACATACTAGATGAATTGACATTGTAAACCACAATGTCGAATCCTTTATTAATGCATAAAGTTGTTTTTCTTTTCTTCTATAACATATGAATTCTTGGACACTCAATTCATTGTGTGACACCCTTACATAATTATGGAACACTAGCCCTAATATTGTATTTGGTGTATAGCATAAATGTACCAATTATTTTGTATAAAAAGAATTATTGCATTCTCCTATGTGATTCTCCTATTCAATTCATGTCATTCTTGCATTCTTCAAGATTTAGTATTTGACAGAAAAGATAAGAATTAAAATTAATTCCTGAAAGTACTGTAACCTTATTTATTTCATTTAAGGACTTATCTCAAGACCTTTTAACTTTTAATAACTCCTTTCAGAGTTAGAAGATTGTGCATCATGAAAGAATTTGTTTCCATACACTTGTCCTTGAAAATTCTATGTCTATACGGTATCATTTCATTGAAAGTATTGCACATTACTTTTTCAATAGAAATTTCAAAGATTTTAGTCTTCATCTCAATTATGAATAGTACTAGAGATAATTTAAACCTTTAAAATTAGTAAAAGAGAACAAAAAGGTAAAAGCCAGAAACGTATTTGTAAGAGACCTTATTATATCAAACAATTAGGTTGCTATCTCACCTTTAAAGACAATGATAATACAAGACAGAAAAATGTGGCGTCCCCTCCAAGCCCACTCATTACTCAAGGTATTGTTTTGCCTGGTCCCCATCCCTTCCGCTATTCCAACCAGCAGGTTGCCATGGCAAGGTTCGAACCCAGGCCTTTTGTTTCCCTCGAAGGGAACGCCTTTCACCATTTGAGCTGCGCCTTTTTTGTGACGTCCCCTCCGGGCCCACTCACTACTCAACATATTATTTTGCCTAGTCCCTATCCCTTCCGCTATTCCAACCTGCAGGTTGCCACGGCAAGGTTCGAACCCAAGTCTTTTGTTTTCCCTGAAGGGAAAGCCTTTCATCATTTGAGCTGCACGTCACAAAAAATACCACATACCTTTTGTTCGCAGTCTTTTCCGAAACAACAAAGTAAGATGTATAATGGCTTCATCCTCCCAATCTAAGTCTTTCCACCAATCCACACGTTTGAAAGAAGGTAAAAAATCATTTTGAGTTACTTCATCCTTCCATTGAATCTCTTCCCACCATTCTTGATATCCTTCAATGTTGATTTGATTCCCACTGTCGAAGTTGTGTGAAAGCTTTTTCAACTTGGAACAGTTGAATACTCTGATTTGTCTCAAACATGGGAAGGGTAGGGCATCTCGACATATGCTTTTCAATTTCCGTAGATCATGTAAATCAAGCTTTTAACGAGCTAGGGTTCAGGATTCCAACTGCGTTTGTGACTTGGTCACTTATTATTTCTTCCATTCTTGAGCAAGATATTACAACAAGCTTCATTAGGTTTGGAACAAAAACAAGCCATGTCGCATTCTTCAACTTGTTGCATCCGCCTAAGGAAACCTCGCTCAATACATGAAAGCAAGGAGTAATACTATTGCTATTAGTTGGAAAGAATGGAGAGGTTTCTATCATTCTTCTTTTCCTAAATTCCTTCTCCATCTTCCTTATTACCATCTCTTCCAAGCTTTCACATTTTCAAACAACTAGGCTCTCCAAATGCTCCATATTCGCTAAACATGAAACATTAAATACCTTTGTCTCTCGAAAATCTAGGAGCAAAAGTTGCTTAATGCGTCCTCTTAAGTTGTGAAAGCTTAAAAGGCTTTCTAAAGCAAAAACACTTTTTATTTTTATGCGTAGCTCACCCAAATGGGCCAAGCATTTCAATTCTTTTAATTAATCTTCGTTACCACCGTTCAAGACATTATCTTCATCCATTTCATCTTCAAATGAACTTAATATAGACATACTAAATATTTGCAACTTCGAAAATCTACATATCAATTGTCTTGGGATTTTTCGGAGAAATATTGTCTCTACCAAGTTTAAAGTTTTCAATTTTGACAACCTATTCAACTCAATTGGTAACTCTCTTATACTTGTAAATGATAGATCGAGATACTCTAGTGAAATTAGTTCTGAAAATCCCTTTGGCAACTCACAAAGATGCATGTTAAAATACAAGTATAAAACTCTCAAATTTCGCATAACTTGGAAGCAACCATTACTAATCACTTTTAAATGGTTACAATTAAGAAATAAAGTTTGAAGATTAACACATCTCGGTATTCCTTTTAGACCTTCAATTCCATTATATGCTAAAGACATTCTTAGACCTTCCCAATTTTCAAAATCAAGTGTCTTATTCGATCCTACCCTTGCTTGTACAAAAAATTTCCTCTCGGTGCTTCATATTCACATGTTATCCACAAAGCCATGTCACGAATCACATCATGCATCTTTACGTATTCTACAAAATATTAACTTCTTTCTAATAAACAAGCATCAATAAGAGAATTGAAAATGTTGTACCTTTGCATTCGAGCTCCACTTACGTTACCAAATTCACCTAAAAATCCCTCACAAAACCAACAATCTATTAGCAGTTTAACACTAACGAAAAAATCTTCAAGATACAAACTACAGTACAGCAGGCAAGACCTCATTGTGTCAATAGGCATCCTATCATAACTAAATTTTAAAAGAGAATACACCTATTGATCCATTCTTGCCAATTTATGCGAAAATTTTTTCAAGACCTCAATTGCATATATCCAATCTTGGGGCATCTTCTTGCAAGCAAGCCATGGCTCGACCTATTGTAATTAATGCAAAAGGTAGTCCTCCATACTTTGCAGCTACTTGTTTAGCTAGCCCTCGTGTATCTGGATGGTTGTCAAGGGTTTCTTCTCTAATCTTCTTTCCAAATAATTCCCAAGCTTCATCTTTTCTTAAACACTTTACTTCAATTTTCTCCCTGTAGATACTTGATTTTGGTTAATACCTATTTTCTAATGCATAATGTTACAACATAATATTGTACACAGAATAACTAGAACAAGTGAAGTGTTACTTCACACAGAATAACTAGAACAAGGGAAGTGTTACTTCACGTAGAACAACTAGGACAAGTGAAGTGCTACTTCATGCAGAACAACTAGAACAAGTGAAGCACTACTTAACATAGAACAACTAGAATATGTAGAGCACTACTCCATATGGAATAACTAATACAAGTAGAACAGCTATTTCGCATAGAATAACCACTTCACTTGGATGACAGTGAAAGCAACTCAGAATAAGTGGCAGAGTTCATGGGTTACTTTCGTTTTGGGATGTTCCAGAGAGTTTGGCTTAGTGGCTTAGATATGGAGGTAGTTAAGAGGTCTTCCTTTTAACCTTTTCTTGAAGTACAGGTGTTTCACCCTCTTACTTTGTTCTTGTATACTTGTTCCCGTACACCTTCTTCTCTTATACCTATTCATGTACAACTTCTTCTCTTGTACCTGTTCTCGTACAGTTTCTTCTCTTGTACCTTTTCAAGTATACCTCTTTTCTATTACCTTGTACTTGAGAACAAGTCTTATTACATCCAATTACAGTAACGATTACTCACATTAATGTTCTTCATAATAATATCATTTATTAAATGCATTAAAGCTTATTCTTGAGTAACAGCCACTTTTAGCACTATATATAGAGCCTCACAATTAATTGAATGGGGCTCTTCCCTCCGCTAACATACTCTCCTCTAGAGCTTATTTCTATAAATTCTTTCTCTAATTCTCTTCTTATTGTCTTCCACCTATTACAACACTCAATACTTCAAGAACTGCTTCAATCTTCCTCCTTGCCGCCTCTGGCGCATCTTTTTACTTGTTTACAATGCTTCCTCTCCCTATTACCAAGAAACCCTTTTACATTTTGGCAACCCCACTGGGGAGGAGTGATTGCATTAAGTAAGACTTTTACTGCTATAATTTCTCGTTACTGAAAAAAGATGGAGAGTTCCGACAACTAAGATGCGCCTATTCCCACCTATATCCAATAGTTGATAAAAATGATTGAGGCTTTTCAAGAGAGAATGTATCAAATGGATCCATTCCCCTAGTTTTAAACACAAATGCGAATGGAGGAAATGGAGAAATTGCAACCGATGTAGTAGGCGCTGGAAATCCCAACTTAATCAATTCCTTTATGGTAGTTATGCCAACACTACCTCTACTACAATAATCTTACCAACCACTATTCAAGGCTTTAGGACAATGGAAGAATTCCAAATGCTATTAATTTATATCCTAAAGGCTACACTAGCCCTAAGTTTAAGCAATTCACTGGTAAGATTAGTGAGGCATGAGAACATGTTATGGAGTTTGTGGAAACACTCGGACTAGCAGGATTGGATGATGAGACAAAGGGAAGCTACTAGCTACTAGCTTTAGTAGAAGGAATATTCTAACAGTGAATGCAATTTAAAGAAGTAGAGAAAGAAAAGATCTTTTTTAGAAGAGAATATTCCACAAGAAAATGCAAGCAGAAGAGTTATTGATTGGGAACAACAAGGTCCAGTACAACCCACCTCCTGCTCATGTATGATATTTCTATGACTTTGACTCTTCATTGCTTTATGAATTGCAATTTGATATTAAAAAAAATTCATATTCAGGTGCTAGCTTCATCGTTTATATTTTGGCTATAATTATATTATACTATTAGTCGCAAGCTTTATCACTCATTCTTTGATCACGGTTCATCATTCTTACTTCAAGCACAAGCTTTACCGCTCATATTTGGCTGCAATGATATTTTTCTATTGGTCGCAAGCTTTATCGCTTATTCTTTGACCATAATTTATTATTCATATTTCAGTCGCTAGCTATATCGCTCATAATTTGGCTGTAATGATGTTATGCTATTGGCCGCAAGCTTTATCACTTATTTCTTGGCCCTAGCTTGTTACTTACAAATTGGCCGCAGCTTTTATATTTACTTATCTTAAATGTTGAATTAATCTCCTTTATATCAAGTTAGAGTTAATCTCCTTGATTTAAAGTTGAGAGTACCCTTTTGGCCACATACAATAAAAGAGCTCAGTTAAAAGAGCTCGCGGCACTTGCTACCGTGAGCTTTACTTAGGAAAGTGCCCATGCCGCGAGCTTCAATTAAAAAAGCTCACAGCAAGTAAGAAAGTGCAACAAAAAAAAAATTGGTTTGATCCGATAAGTAGGTGGAGTGTAAATAAGGCTATATTAGGTTACATCAGGTTAGTTGTCAATTGAAAAAAAAAACTCAAGCAAAAAGCTACGCCAAAATAAAAGACATTACCACAACTCAAAGTCAAGCTAGATTAAAAAATAAAAAAATTAGAGAGATATTCAACTTTTGATAGCTTTTATTTGTTTATTAATTAGTTTGTTTCTTTATTATAGTGTTTCTCTCTCTAACTGACATGTGGTTCACTTTAGCCTTTTCTTGCTTTCTTTATTCTAATATTTCTCTTTTCTATTAAACATTGTACATCAAAATAAAATAATAAACTATACTTCAAAAAAAATTATTGACAGGAAGCCTGTGATTCTTAGCTGTAAGTTCCAAAAACAAACAAGCAACAATCTCAAAACCTTAAGCCTTAATTATAATTTCGATATTTTAAAATCCCTTATTCCTCAACCATATAACCGTAGAAAAAGACAATCGCACTATAGGCAAAATCATCCAACAATTATCTTTCCTTAAAACCATATTTTTTTTTATGTTCATAGAATAAGTCAATTTTGGCACTCCATAGATTAACAAGTTTTGGACAACTATCCTGATCTTCCTCTTGCTGTGTATACTCTTTACAATTGAAATTGCTTGTGGCACAAAGCCTCCAACTCTAAAACAAAGTAGTAATGTAGTTGTGAGTTTCAAAGTAAGGAAAAGTATCAATTAAATAAAAAAAGTTTTAAAAAATAATAGCACAAGTTTGTATGGTAAGCAAACAAAAGAATAGACATACTTAAATGCTCTCTGAAACTAGGCCAATTTTGTTTACTTATTTTTTTTTTAACTTTAGTTTTACTAGCTAGGTGTTCCTCATCTTTTTTGTCTTCTTACGTATTTAAAACAAAAAAAATTTCCCATCAAAGACTAAGTCTCTTTTATTCTTCTTTTCTCTTATGTATTACAAGGCTCCCATCCAAAGGTAGACGTACAAATATATATATATATATATATTAGACATTATTTTTGAGTTAGAATATTCGTGAATTAAAAACAAAAAGTCTTAAACTGTTAAACTCGATTAAAATTTATCTGAAATAATCCAATTTCATAAGGATCTTAATTATATCTAATAAGATCTCATTTTATGCATGAAAAATTTTCTTTTCTCAATTAAAAAAAAATTTCATGCAGGGGGCAACAAGTAGTAGAAATTCAACTGATTAAAAAAATATTTAAAAAAATTACAAGAAGAAGAAAACTTACTTGATTGAAAAGATTCGCAAAAGAATCGACTTCTTTCTGAAATTGTTTTGGTTTACTTTGAATATGAATGAAGAAAATTGTTCATAGTAACTTGATATTTATAGGTCACATAGAATCAAGAGTTTTTTATGAAAAAGATTAACTTTCCTTTTAATAGTTGTATCTTGAAAATATTATTTTATATGAAAAAAAATATTATTACGTAATCAATCAAATATTACAAAAGATATTGACATTACAAAAATATTGGCATTACACCTTACACAAGACAGTAACATGTTACTATCTAAAGCATTACTGGCTAAGGTGTTACTATCTAAGACAGTATTGCTCAAGACGTTACTACTCCAAGTGATACAGTATGATACATTATATTACAAAATAAAACTTTTACATTTTAAATTAATGTAAAAGAATTATTTTTTTTAATAATGAATTCTTATGCAGGGGGTAAAATGTAGATACTTGATTTTGGTTAATACCTATTTTCTAATGCATAATGTTACAACATAATATTGTACAGAGAATAACTAGAACAAGTGAAGTGTTACTTCACGCAGAATAACTAGAATAAGGGAAGTGTTACTTCACGCAGAACAACTAGGATAAGTGAAGTGCTACTTCATGCATAACAACTAGAACAAGTGAAGCACTACTTAACATAGAACAACTAGAATAAGTAAAGCACTACTCCATATGGAATAACTAATACAAGTAGAATAGCTACTTCGCATAGAATAACCACTTTACTTGGATGACAGTGAAAGCAACTCAGAATAAGTGGTAGAGTTCATGGGTTACTTTCATTTTGGGATGTTCTAGAGAGTTTGGCTTGGTGGCTCAGATATAGAGGTAGTTAAGAGGTCTTCCTTTTAACCTTTTCCTGAAGTACAAGTGTTTCACCCTCCTACTTTGTTCTTGTATACCTGTTCTCGTACACCTTCTTCTCTTATACATATTCATGTACAACTTCTTCTCTTGTACATGTTCTCGTACAGCTTCTTCTCTTGTACCTTTTCAAGTATACCTCTTTTCTATTACTTTTTACTTGAGAACAAGTCTTATTACATCCAATTACAGTAACGGTTACTCACATTAATGTTCTTCATAATAATATCATTTATTAAATGCATTAAAGCTTATTCTTGAGTAACAGCCACTTTTAGCACTATATATAGAGCCTCACAATTAATTGAGGGGGGCTCTTCCTTCCGCTAACATATTCTCCTCTAGAGCTTATCTCTCTAAATTCTCTCTATAATTCTCTTCTTATTGTCTTCCACCTGCCACAACACTCAATACTTCAAGAATTGCTCCAATCTTCCTCTCTGCCGCATCTGGCGTATCTTTTTACTTATTTACAACGCTTCTTCTCCTTATCACCAAGAAACCCCTTTACACTCCTAAGCTTCCATTTTTCCACATACCTCTAAGAAGCGAGTTGTAAAACTTAATTTAGAAACATTATCCTAATTCGGTACAAGTATTCCAACTTTGATCAAATCCACCCGCTCCCACACATCATCCGTCAACAGAACAAACTTTTTTTGCTCAAAATTCTAAAAATATCTCTAGCTTTCTCATCATAACTTTTATTCTTCCACAACTCATTTGTGTTAAAAGATCATCATTCTATCAGGAAACATTGTAGATAATCCAGATAAGTCTAAGATAGGTGATATAATCCAAATAAGTTAGCTTCATGTTTAGCCTTAGCTTTTCCTGTATTTAAAATTATGTTTTTATCAGCAAAGTTTGTATATATCAGAAGAATGCCTATCGGCATAATAGTATATATATGTAAGCCTTGTATAGCTTCAGATCAATAAGAAAGAACAGTTAGATGTTTTTCATTCTGAAACAGTTAATCTTTTCACATGGTATCAGAGCCAGGTTCTGTTTCAGAGATGGAAAAATCTTCTGTTTCAAAGTTAGTAAACTCACCTTCTATAGACCCATTATCACCTTACTTTCTTCATCACTCCGATCATCATGGATCGGTTGTGATAAATCCAAAATTAACTTCAACCAATTACGTTCCTTGGAGCCGATCCTTTCAATTGGCTCTATCCATCAGGAATAAGTCTGGTTTTATTGATGGTACTATACCAGAACCAGACAAGGATGATGAATCATATGTGTCGTGGACAAGATGCAACAATTTGATTGTTGCTTGGTTACTAGAATCAATTTCCCCTCCTATTGCCTCGACAATTTTTTACATGAAGTCTGCATCGGATATTTGGGACACATTAAAGAGAAGATTTTCTCAGTCAGATGATGCACGGGTATGTAATTTACAATTCACACTTTCAAATATATCACAAGGCACACGATCTGTAGATGAATATTTTACAGAACTTAATGGGGTTTGGGAAGAACTTAGAAATTTTAGGCCAATGCCTCACTGTTCTTGTGGTGAATGCAATCAAGAATGTTTTCAAAAATACATTCAACAGTGTCAAAAGGACAATGTCTTCAAATTTTTGAATGGACTTAACGAGAGCTATGCAGGATTTAGATCTCAGATTGTGATGATCAAGCCTTTTCCTTCACTTGATGAGGCTTATAATTTGATCCTAAGAGAAGAATCTCAAAGGAACATCCATGTACAGTCACAGCCCCTTATTCAGACATCTGCTATGGCAAGTACTTATGTTGATGGGAAAAAGAAAAATAGGAGTGATCTATCATGCAGTCATTGTAGTAAGATTGGCCATACAAAAGATAAATGTTATAAGCTGGTCGGATTTCCTCCTGATTTTAAGTTTACAAAAGGTAAAAATAATTCTAGAAGTCTGTCAACAATGTTGTTCAACATTCACACACAAAACAGGGTGAACATGATACTATTAGTGCTATGTCTCAATTATCACTAATCAAAGATCAAGTTCGGACACCCATGGCAACTCTTAATGAGAATGGTGGAACTGGTGTTGATGATGATAACTCTGCCTCAAACAGTGAACAACCAAAGCCTTCATTAGTCAACTCCACGATTGCAGGTTTGATTTCTAACTCTGTCAGTTATATCGATCAAAATGCAAGGGTAAATAACTCATCAAAAATCATTGCTTCTGTCATAAAATCAGATTCTTGGATCATTGACACTGGTGCATCAGATCATACAACATGTTCTTTAAGTTCTTTTACACAGGCCAAACCTATTCATAATGCATTTGTGCAATGCCAGACAATTCTAGAGCTTTAGTGAGTCATATAGGAACAGTCAAAATAACATCTACCTTGACACTAAAGAATGTTCTTTATGTTCCATCATTCAGATTCAATTTAATATCTGTTAATAGATTGACAGAGAATAAACAAAATTGTTTGATCTTCACTGATTTTCACTGCATAATTCAGGAAATCAAATCATGGACTATGATTGGTCTTGCTAAGATGGAAGCTGGACTTTATTTTTTGCAAGGAACGCCTCAGTCAAATGATTTTGTCCAGACTGATCTTACACAGGCCATGAAAAATGTTGGCAGATTTGCCTCTGAGCAGTTTTCACCAATTTCTACAAATTTTTCTAGTAGTTGTAATTCTGTTATTGAACAATTTGATATTTGGCATTTGAGGCTGGGACATGCTCCCCCAGCAATAATGAGAAAAATTCAAAAGGTTTATCCTTCTATTTCAGTTATTGAAAATAATTTTTGTTCAATCTGTCCATTGGCGAAACATAAAAGACTTAAGTTTCCCATTCATTTTAAAAATACTGTCATGCCATTTGAACTATTACACATAGATATATGGGGACCATATGTAGTATCTACTATTAAAAATCAACACTATTTTTTAACTATAGTGGATGATTATTCAAAATTTACATGGATTTATCTTATGAAAGCCAAGTCAGATGTTTTGACTATTGTCCCTGCTTTTTACAATCTGATAGATACACAATTCAATGTTAAGATCAAGCAAATCAGATCAGATCATGGAACCGAGTTCAATTTGACAAATTTCTTCATTTCTCATGGCATATTACATCAAATGTCATGTGTTGAGACTCCTCAACAAAATGGGGTGGTTGAAAGAAAGCATCAGCATTTACTCACTGTTGCTAGATCTCTCATGTTTCAAGCTTCTTTGCCTTTAAAATTTTGGGGAGATTCTGTTTTGGTAGCAGCACACACCATAAACAGAATGCCCTCTTCAGTTTTGCAAAACAAATCTCCCTATGAAATGTTATTTAACAAGAAACCAGATTATTCTCATTTCAGGATATTCGGATCTCTATGTTTTGCCTCAACACTTGTTCATCAAAGAAAGAAATTTGATCATAGGGCAAGAAGATGTATCATGATAGGCTACCCTGTGGGAATGAAAGGTTACAAGTTATATGATCTGCAAACTCATAACACTTTTGTTTCTAAGAATGTCAATTTCCTTGAACATATTTTTCCTTTCAAAAATATAGATTCTTCACCTAATAGTCATGAATATATTCAATTCTTTTCAAGAATAAAACTTGGTTCTGACATTCCATTTCCTATTTCTCATTCAGAGACATCTTGTAATATGGACTATGACACTTCCATACATTGCCCCTTTGATGCATCTTTATCTGATCAGCATGTTCATAATACTTTTCCTATGCATTTTGATCATATAACTCAACAGATAGAATCTGCTAATAATGATGCAGCTGTTGATAATCACCAAAATACTGTTTCTAGTCATTCTGCAAATATGGATCAAAATGCCCCTGTTCATCCAACAGCTATTCTTTCTGATGATCCTACTTCTTCTTTGAATTCCAATCACCCTACATCACCAAGAAGAAGCACAAGGCCAAAACAGTTACCTAAATACTTAGAAGCTTATCAACACACTCTTCCCCCACACACAAACATAGTGACAGCACATCCTATTAGCAAATTCCTTTCCGCTGATCGACTTTCTCAAACACATAAAGCCTTCACCACATCCCTCACTCATATTCACGAACCTAAAAACTTCCATCAAGCTACTCAACATTCTCAATGGCAGATTGCTATGAGGGAAGAACTTAATGCCTTAGAAGATAATGAGACATGGTCTATAGTACCATTACCTGCTGATGCTCACACTATTGGATGCAAATGGGTTTTTAAGGTAAAATTACATGCTGATGGTACTGTGGAAAGATACAAAGCAAGACTAGTTGCTAAAGGATATAGTCAAAAGGAAGGGTTTGACTTTAATGAGACTTTCAGCCCTGTTGTAAAGCAGACTACAGTAAGAACACTCTTGGCCATAGCTGCAATTTGATAATGGCATTTGTTCCAGCTGGACATTGATAATGCTTTTCTTAATGGAGATTTAGATGAAACTGTATACATGGACATTCCACAAGGGTACAGACTTAAAGTGGAATATCTTAAAAGCTCTAAACTGGTTTGCAAATTAAACAAGTCCTTATATGGACTGAGACAGGCTTCCAGGTAGTGGAATTGCAAATTTACTGAGGTTGTCCTTCGATATGGTTTTCAACAATCAAGGTCAGATTATAGTTTGTTTACCAAAGCAACTGATGATGGTGAGTTCTTAGCTCTCTTAGTATATGTTGATGATATTTTGATAGCAAGTTCTTCAATGAATTTAGCTAATGATGTGAAATCTTTTCTGCAAAGTAAGTTTAAGCTAAAGGACTTGGGAAGTCCTAAATACTTCCTTGGCCTAGAAGTTGCTAGATCAGATGCTGGAATAACCATGTGCCAGAGAAAATATACACTTGATTTGCTGCATGACTATGGATTTCTTGGTGCAAAACCACTTTCAACACCTATTGATTACAACCATAAGTTGGTTGGAGATGATGGTAATTCAGTCTTGACAGACTGTACACAGTACAGGCAACTCGTAGGTAAACTAATCTATCTTACCTTCACCAGACCTGACATTACTTACTCTGTACAAGTATTGTCACAATTCATGGATAAGCCAACTGTTGATCATTTGCAAGCTGCATACAGGGTTCTTAAATACTTAAAGAATGCCCCAGGACAGGGCATTTTATTTTCATCTAAATCTACCTTACACTTGACAGCATTCACAGATAGTGATTGGGCAGGTTGCAGGGATACTAGGAGATCAGTGACAGGCTATGGAGTGCTTCTTGGAGACTCACTTATTAGTTGGAAGTCTAAGAAACAGGTTGTGGTTGCTAGGAGCTCCACAGAGGCAGAATATAGAGCTATGGCAGCTGCTACTTGTGAAGTTATTTGGTTGCTTGGTTTGTTGAGAAACCTTGGGATTCATCACAACAAAGCTGTTGACTTGTTTAGTGACAATCAATCAGCTTTGTATATTTGTAAAAATCCAACATTTCATGAAAGGACAAAGCACATAGAGATTGATTGTCATTTCATAAGAGATAAAGTTCAACAGGGGGTCATATTACCTCTACACATTTCTACTGTCAACCAACTTGCAGACCTATTCACTAAAGCTCTCCCACCAGCACAGTTCTATGGTTTATTGAGCAAGTTGAGCATCATTAACATCCATGCTCCACTTGAGGGGGGGTGTTAAAAGATCATCCTTCTATCAGGAAACATTGTAGATAATCCAGATAAGTCTAAGATAGGTGATATAATCCAAATAAGTTAGCTTCATGTTTAGCCTTAGCTTTTCCTGTATTTAAAATTATGTTTTTATCAGCAAAGTTTGTATATATCAGAAGAATGCCTATCGGCATAATAGTATATATATGTAAGCCTTGTATAGCTTCAGATCAATAAGAAAGAACAGTTAGATGTTTTTCATTCTGAAACAGTTAATCTTTTCACAATTTGAAAGGCCAACCTTTGCACCAATTTTTTCTTGAACCTTTTCGATAGTGTGATCTTTAGACACCACCACCCAAATTACAACACCATAACCGATTAGGTTATTGCTTAACTTGTTGTTAATTTGGGTCAAGACTGTTGTTTTACCAATTCCTCCCAAGCCATATAACCCAATAATGCCCACATCTTTTTCTTCAAGTAAGCACCAAACATTAGCCAATGTTGATTCCAAACCCACCATAGGCTCAGTAGGTGTTACATCCACTTGGGGTACAAGTTCATTCTCAACTATCCTTTCAAATGCTCCTTTTTCATTTAGATCCACTATTTCTTCAAGTTCTCTGACACTTGTTTACCAAACTTGTAGTTAGACTTACAGTTCTTGGAAAAGCAGCCAGCAAAGCATAATTTCTGAATTTCTTGAGGATCGTTTTGGATCAATTCCTCAGCCTCAACTGCCACAGTCAGCACCCTTGAAAGCCAAAGTTGAACTTGGTTGAGTTGCTTCATACGTTGTTGCTCGGCAAGATCCACCCTATGTTTTAAGTCATCACTTCGCGCTTTCAGTTTCGCCAATTCCACACTGAGAGCTTTAAGATTATTTTCAAGCTTACATGTGTAACTTGCTTGTCCAACAATGCAATCGCAACAACGAAAGACTGTATCCGCTGTTGAGATTGAGATTGCGCACAAATTTCCCATGATATTTGGTTGATGGACAAAGAAGAACGAAAGAATTGTGGGTTTGAAGAGACTGCTTGTTTTGATGAATTTCTCATATGCAACGTTTTTGCGCTCTGTGTTGACTTAGACTTTACCAACCATTAGCATTAGGATTGTTTATTAACTGAACTGGTGATTGATTGGTACTAAAATAATTTAGATTAAGTTATTAATGAACGCATTGCTTTCAATCAAGTGAAAGAATAATAATACACTATTTTCTAGGAATTTTCTTATGTCTTCAATGTCATAATTTGGTTGATGGACTCTTTCTTACCTTACCTAATCATACTAATTTATTGTATTTAACCATTAAAATATTCCATCTGTCACGACCCGGTACTAACTTCGAGCCCGTGACAACTGCCGCGACACCCCAATAGACATCCATTTCTTAGGATACCAATTGAGACCCCGCAAGGCTTATGTATCAGTTTTTCTACTTCCTTTGTGAGTATTAGTCACTAAAATCATGTTTTAAAGAAGTATGAACCATTTCTGATTCGAAAACAGTCAAAAAGAAATTTTTACCACACAGGGGTATTTTGGTAATTTTTTAGTAAAAATTTCAAAATCAATTAGAAATGTAATATATATTTAGAAAACACATATTCCATGATCAAAAATAAAATTTGGTGTCTAAAACGTTCGTTTGAAGGGAAATTACAACTATCTAAATAAAATAAAAATATTCGTTAAAATATTCTATTTTCTTGTAAAACAATTTTTATAGGAATATTCATAGATAATTTTTACAGCGTAAAAGCAAAATAAATTACTTCATACATTGTTATAGATAACTAGGATATAAACTTTCATTTACAGCGACACGTGGGCCCCCAAATGATAAAAGTACTCAAAGGTAATGAACCTACGGGTTTTTGAAGTAGTATGGCCAACTGTAATCCTCGACGATTTTCGACTATCTACAAGCTACGCTAAGCCTGAAATGGATAGGAAGAGAGGGTGAGATTATATATAATCCCAATGAGTAAACAAACATTACCTAAAATATCTAAAGTCGAGTATTTGGAGACATTTAAAATAAATTATTGTATCATGGTTCACAGCATTTCAACTAAATAAAATAAATCCATTTCACTCAAATAATTAGCATGGCTCATGAATCTCATAAAACTAGGCTCGTGCCATAAACCCATTCTCGGGGATACCTTGGCCGAGGCATCCTACCAAGACCGCCAAGGCTGTTTAAAAAAAATTGTATATAAGTATAAAACATGTTTTCGTTTTGAAAACGCAGCCGTTCCTTGGCGTTAGCGGAGTTCACCCTCACGTGGTGGTTGGGCGTGATGTGAACTCTAACCATACCTCAGGAGTTACCCTTCGCGCCTCTCATACCGAGGTATAATATAACGGGGTTACCGTGCCCCTCTAATAGGCTGGTCCACGGAACCCGCCCACTGCAGTAAGCTAATTAACCCACCATAATTAATAAAATTTCGTCAGCATAACATGGCTTAAACAATACTATCAGCCTGCATGGGTAACCAAAACAATTTGTATATTTCTCAATAACACAATTATCAATCAGCCATTTATGCCAGCAATTCCATGAGCCATTCGATTTCAAGTCACAGTTTACAATACAAATATAGCAAATAATAGTCTCCAAGTACTCTATTTAAAAATCGTTGTTTATTTTCCAAACAATTTATAAAATTATATCATTTATGCATATTTGTTTATAAAGCATAAAATGTACCTTTCAAGACCCATTTTCCATAGAATTCATTAAATCAGATAAAACTACCTTAGATAATTAAGGTAATGATAAGCTTACTCACTATGTCCAAAGTTTGGATTTCTTTGAAGCTCACAGTCCAACGATCCTCTGGTGCTATCTCCTTGCCTTTATCGGATGTCCCTCCACCTAGACATAGAGTAAAATCAAGGAATTGACCACATTGGTACTAGACCATAATAAACTAACCTATATTCTATACTTAATGCATGATATGCAAATGCAAAATGCGTCCGAATTTCGCTAAAACGCGATATTGACTAATTTCGACTGATTACCCGATTAATTGACAATTATGTCCAAATCACTTCCAAATTGATCCGTTTCTCTTTTAAACCTTAATTCATCATACACACTTCTAAATAATTAAAATTTCAGCTTTAAAATCCTTGAAATCCTTCACATAAAAATTCGGACATTACAGTGTACTAGCACCGTAATTTTTCCTAGTCACATTTTCACTTAATTTTTTTTTTCCAATCCATTTTCCTTGTAATTCAAACAATTCCCCTTGATATTCAACCCACATGGTTCAGCCAACAAAGAACCCTAGGGGAATTAAATGTTTTTCCTAAAACTTTGTTCATAACCATGCTTAACCATCATCAAACAACAACATAGTTCAAATTCAAGCAATTCTCATATAAAATCCTCATCCATACCCATTTGACCTTAAGAAATTCAGCATGAAAACTCATCATTTAACCATGGAAAGCAAGAACTAAAGCATAGGTAAGCTAGGGTTAGAGTAAATCTAAAGAAAAAATACCTTGGTTTGGCTTGAATCTTGAAAAAACTTGATTTTCTTGAATTTTTGGCTTGTTTTTCTTGTCTTTCTTTTTTTTTCTCTTTGGTTTTCCTTTGCTGGAGGTGTGTGCTGAATTTGAGAAGAAATGTAAAGGTTAAAGGCTGATTTTGGTAGTTTAATAATAAAATAAAATGGGTTGCCATGTGTCAAAATCTTATTTGCCCATTTTTCTTTTTATGTTTGAAAATTGACTTTTATCCTCCACCATTAGATTAGTCAAAAGTCAACATATTGATAAGGGAAGACCATGGCTGGAAAAGTGTCTTGGTGGTGAAAAATTACCATTTTGCCCCTGAAGTGGCAAAATTACGATTTTGCCCCTATGTTTCATAAATACCGAAAAAATGTCAGAATTTAAAATTTTCACTTCTAAATCTCAAATTATGCTCCAAATAATCATTCTTGGTCAAAAATTTCATCAAATATCCAAATTAAATTTTTAGGTGACAAAATGACCATTTTGCCCCTAGAGAGCAAAAATTTCGATTTGACTCCAAATTGATCCTCGAACTCCAAATCATCATTTTAACTCATTCCTGGACTGTAAAATTCTCAGTTTCGTCTTAGATTTCCTATTTGAACTAGTTCGAGGCTTAAATCGGTTTAGTTATACCATAAGGGCAATATCGTCTTTTAACGATTTCTCAGGGCTTTCTAAATATGCGGATATATTACTATGCACATAAATGACGTGGCAAACATATTATAAGACAGGGCTTGACACCATCTATAACGTCATTATAAAATATTTAGACCAGGTGACAAGGGTAATAGAATTACCATTACCATAAAACTACACAACAGCTAGAAAGCAATTTACGTTAAACTAGTCCTGGTAAGCGATAGAGTCCAATGACATAACATCAAGAAACAAAATTTCAAACCAAGGGCAGAATGCATTGTGGAAGCCATTACCTTTTAACATGTGCTTACTCTATCCATGTCCATGTAATTCACAGCATTCTGTTGTTTGTGTCGATGACAACCTACCTATATGCAGAGTAATTAGTTCCACTTGTCAGCAAGCAACATGAACTGAAGAAGATTTCAAATTTTAGAAAAGAGATAACAAGAAGCAGAAACAAACCATGTGTCATCCAAAGTCTAAAACATGACATGGCTCAATTGTTGGAGGCCAGCTTGAGAATGAGGAAACAATCTCATTGGGTAGTTGGTACATTTTCATACTCATCTGAGCCTGAAGATTTCATCTTTTTATTTTTATTTTTTCCTTGTTTTCATTATAAATAGAACATTTCATTTTTTTTTTGTCATCCAATATTGGAGTGAAGTTGAAAATTTGTGTTGTGGAATTTGTTAATCTTTTTTTTTATTTTGATGGTAAGTTAGTTTTTAATAAAATGTTGCCCTTTTGTTTCATTATAAATGCAACATTTATCTTTCTAATTTGGTGTTGTATAGGAATTACAGCTGTATCTAAACTTAGGTGTGACAACTGTGGTTTATTGCTGTAGACATTGATCATTGAAGTTTATCTCCTTGAACTAATTTAGGTGCTGAATCCATATCTGGATTTCCCCATAAAAGCAGAGATAATTTCTATTCCATACCAAATCATTACATGTATGTGACAGGTTTTGGCAAATCATTAATTTCTATTTATGGTGTTGTTGCAACGTCACAGGTGCCAAGCAGTTTTCTTGTATTGAACTTGATGCACATTCTTTAGTTCCAGACTTGTCTTAGATATCTAATTCTACAACAGGTGTCTATTCCCTTTCCATACCAAGTGTAAGGTATCAAGGCTTATGCTTGCAATTGCATGCTGTATGATCTTCTGCTTCTAGTAAATTGGTTGTGGAAATGGCTGCTATGTATTTTCCCATTTGGTCAACAACAAGAAAAGAATGACTTGTATCAATCCCACGCCAATTATATCTCCTTGTCAATTAAAAACGTGTTGATAGAATAAAGTTGGTACATATTTTTTCAATGTATGCTTCATCAATTTGTCTGAGTTTTAAATTATGGAATTATCAAGTATTAATTGTTATATTTATTATTTAAGCATAGTTATCCAGTATCATTTTGACCCAAAAAACTTGAGCTAAACTTGATTGATGTTTTGGAGATAAAGCTATCAACTTTGATATCCAACATAATTTTACCTTTGATATTTAACATAATGGGAGTCACGCAACTTGCATGTTCTTTACCAAAACTGGTAATAAAATGAAAATCATACAATTTACATTATTGTTGTTTGTCACACTAACTTACTCATTTCTTTCTTACGCATTTACTGTGAATCAACTGCCAGCTCATGCAAAATACATTTATTTCTATTATATATATAACTATCCTTCCTCTTGGTAATTGATAGCAACTAGTTAGAGATCTTTTATTCATCTATTTACTTTACTTTTCACACCATGGCTTCCAATGCTGCTAATGAAAACGTTGAGCGCAAAGACTATGATTCCTTTTGCAACATTTGCGGTCGACAATACAAGTCTTTGAAGGATGTTATAAGTCACCAAGAGCAAGCTCATGAGAAAAATCTTATCAAATTCAAATGTAACCTTTGCAAGTGTGGTTTTCCAACCAAAGTAGCAAGGAATGAGCATCGTGACAATGGTCACTAAGATTATATCTTCATATGCCTACCCATCCACTCTATTTATGAGATATTATTTTGGTATTTGTAGTTTTAATTGTCATTTAGTTGCTTTGAAGAATTTTAAATGGTATTTATAATTTTAATTGTCATTTAATTGCTTTAAAGAACTTTAAGTGTTATTTTATAATACTCTTATATTCTTAATTTATGTAAAACTTACTGGTGGAAATCATGTTTTATTATAGGGGTATCTATAGTTCTCTTATACTATTATGCTATTTTATGCTTTATTATTTTAATTATGAAATCATATAAATAGAAATGTTTGTTTTATTTTATATATTTAAATCGCAGAAAAGGTCCATTAATATCAGTAGCAATACTTGCTTCCTATCAAGTTAGAGAAAAGCTTAAAAAGTAGATCAAGGGTGCCCATTTGTAGTGAACATTAACAGCCGGGCAAGCTATAATCTATGTTTTTATTGTTTTTTTATGCTAAATAATGGAAAAGTGCTGTTAGTAGAGAGTAACCAAATAACAAAGGAAAAGCAAAATAAGTAATAGCACAGAATATCCACCTGGACAGGCTGTTTTTATCCACTATTACCCCTAAAGGCATAAGAGTGCAAATGTGGATCCACCATGAGAACATCATCACCATGGCGTTCATATCTATTCACAACTTCAACTGTTGCTAAAGATAACACTGAGCCAAGAGCTTAACTGCTGAGCAAAGCATCATTATGTTTCCAACTAGCAAAACAAGTTGTTAATTTGCTAGTAGTACTCCTTAATCAGCACAGAATTCACCATCTTTTTGCAATTTATTCAAAACAAAAAGCATCACACCCTTACATATAGTTTGGTACAATTGATTAAAATTTACATGATTCCTAAAATTGAGAAAAAGTAGACATCATTTAATTGTAGCAAAGATATCATATATATTATCAATCAGCATGGTCTATCTACTAATCCTGTGATTCAGTGTAACCACGCATCCATTGCATGCCCAAGCAATCCACACAATTATGCTTTCCCTTCCCTTCGAATAGGTGCAAAAGCTAACACTTGATCGCAAATTCACCCCTCGACCTTCTTTTTAACTGTGATGAAATTGCTTATCAATCAACAAGTCTCAACCCACCCAAACCCCTTAACACTAATGTGCAGTCCTGTCACCCTAGAAGGGCTTTTTCCTTGCAGTGATTACTTCACAATTGTCAAACAGATGAAAATTACAAAACAGAAGAAAACAATTTGCCAGGAATTGTGCATAATTGAACAGAATATTAAGATCACTATAATATGAAAAGTTAAAGATATAACTAAACAAATCGATAAAGAGGAAATCCCTCTTTAAAGGGTATATATACTGTAACAAGGAATCACATAAGATAGCCAATAGGAAACCAAATAATTTGAGCAGCCCAAAACAGGAATTGAGCATAATAGAACAGAATATTGAAATCAATACAATATGAAAAAGTTAAAAGATATAAGTAAACAAATCAATAATGAGGAAATCCCTCTTTAAGTTGCATATATACTTAAAACAAGGAATCACATAGGGTAACTAATAGGAAACCGAATAATTTAAACAGCCAGACACCGTGTGCTATCCTATAATTTCAATTTTACAAAGTTTATTTGAAAAGATAGCAACCGAAAATGTCTAGTTACATATGGATAACATATGGACAAGACTATCCTTTCCTTATTCTTGAAAAAACACATTTATTGACCTTTTATGTCTATTGAAAATACAGCTCATACAATTTAAAAAATGGGTCCACTTAATTGAGGCCTACCTTTTTACTTTTTCTGGTACAAGGAAGAGTATTACAGCTCAAATTTAAGATTCTACCAACCCCATCCCACCCTTAACGCTTGAGCCTTTTTCTGCCTACTACCTTTCGAGGTGCACACCCTAGGCACTCAAGGTGAGTTTCTCAATAAAGGTGCCTCAACTGAAGGGGTCGAAGGAGCCTTCACTAAATTTTGCTCCAACTTAGCACTAATGCCTCAACTGTACTGGAAAACATTTTTCCCCGAAGAAGGTAAAAACAGGATTATGCTTTAATACACTATTGATAGTAAACAATGTTATCTCAAATGCTCATGCTCTTCAAGTTACCAAATGCTCAAAAGAAGATATCGAAAGGATTCAAGGAGCATTTACTAGATTCTGTTGCAATTTAGCACTTAGGTAAATAACAACTTATTTCAACCAACTAAGCACAGTAGACTTACAGCAACATTTAGTAATCTAATAAAAGGAGACAGAGAACAATTGACTTCATTTTCTTCTTCTTCTAAGCTGTTGACTTGTAAAAGAAGAGCATTCTTTGCAGAACCTATGCATAAACAAAAGTCCATGAAATGCACCTCCTATTACAGTGAGTTTAAAAGAAAAACCCTCAATGTCCAGCCTCATGCAGATAACATTCAGGAAAAAAATAAGTGCTCAAGAGAAATAAAAATGCAACTAATCCCTCAAACATGTACCACCTAAAATTAAAAAGATAGGAAACTAAATTAGGAATCCAGTGCAAGTGTCAGATCTGAGTCTGTTACTTGTCCATTGTCTATGTAGATCAAAATTATTTGCAAGTGTCAATGCAAATATCTCTCTCTCTCTCTCTCTCTCTCTCTCTCTCTCTCTGACTGCATCTGCAAGTGTTCGGAAAAAAAAAATAATGCAACTACGAAGTTGATAAAGCTTCTGCTCCTCCCTCTCCCCCTCCTCCCTCTCCCTCTCTCCCTCTATGCACAGTCATATCCACAGCTAAGCTTTTCTACAACGCCTGATTAAATTAAAATTGCAAAACTTACCCCCAATCAGTAAGTATTATACCAAAAAATCAGATCATTCCACATATTGTTGAAATCTTAATATCCTGCATGCATAGAGGTGTCAAAGAAAAAATAGTGAGGAAATGCAAATATGAAGTAGATAAAGCTATAATATATAATGACACTCAAGTTTACAATTAGCTGTTTGGGTTGATTGTATTCTCTTATTAGGGAATAAAGCTTGCTTCCAAGATAAATAAAAGACACCAGGAAAAATTCCAAATTAAAAATGCGAGGAGAGAGAATATGTGATGCAATAAAAAGAGAAATAAATTGAACTTCTCCATTCACGGGAAAAGAAAATAACTGGAATACTCTGACAATGACCACTGATTCGAGGGGCTATCTACATCAACTTCCTCTCTAGGTGAAGGAAGAACAGAATCACTATGTCCTTGAAGGAAGAAATGCAAATATAGGTTGTTGGTCCAGAAATTGTCTCTAACATCCACGCTCAGACTTCTGCAGTGTAAATGCTATAGAAATTTTTGTTGTTTGCACATCAAGATGAATAATATCAGCCTGCTACTTTTGGGATGCTACAAACCATGTCTTGTTATCTATCCCACATGGAACCTTTATAATACCATTTGCCAAAATTTTTTTTCTAATAACAATAAAAGAATTATTAAGCATGTTCCAAAACACCATACACTGCAGCCCGTGGAGAAAGAGTCATACGGAAGGATGAAAATCTGAAGAGATTGGAATGGTGACTTAGGTGGAGGACGGCCGCCCGGGGTGGAATGGACAGTGGCCGTGGAGGGAAAGAAGGAAGTAAGGGAGGCTTTATTTGAATTTTTCCCATTTTCCTATTTTATTATGCTACCGAATAATTTATTTTTATTTTTAGTTTTAATTAGTATTCTTCCAAAGAGGATTCTTGCATTTGCTCGAACGGCTTTACTTGACACCAGGTACATTAAGTATGAACATGCATGAATTGGTATATATATAAAATTAAAATATTACATGACTTCACAAGCTTCAAATACCAAAACTAAAACAAATTTAAACTGACTTTAATTTAAAATCAATTGGTGGTAAGATCCAAGTATAAGGAGGTAGATTTTTATGTGAAGGTTTGAATTGGTAATGTTCTGCAAGAGTTTCATCTTTTATATTGAAAATACCAACATCTCGAGGACTATATGGCTGATACGCAAACATTTCGAACAAATCATCTATGAAATATATAGAATTAGGCTGTTGTGCTTCAGGAAAATCCAAAATTGAGACGACTAAGGTTCTGTTGTCTCCCACAAACACTATATCTCCATCTATGTTCTTCACCTCTTTTCGCTCTAACAATTCACCACTTTGATCATCCAAAATCAACTTGAAAATTTTGAAATTCTTAGTCAAATAACTATCCTCGTCAAAATCCAAATCTCTTTTTATAAAGAATAAATTTCCCTTGGATGATTCAACAAGATATGCTTTATATGAATAGTTACTTAAATTCGAGTGCCTTTTGTCTACCGGCACGAGTATCTTCAATTTTGGTGATTTCGAAATGTCATCGAGATTATTAACATCAAAAGAAACTATCATATTCCAATTTCCAATAGCATAGACCAAACTTCTATAAAAAATAACATCAGTGAAAAGGGTGAAATCCTTATTTAGATATATCCAATCTCTTTGGCCAGGTTTGTAGAAAGCTAATCTGGAATGCATGCCATGAATAACTACCACCACATAACCATCTGGATACGATATTGGGTCAACTGATAAGATAACTTTCTGAATGTCATATTGGTAGCTCGATGTCTTGACAACTTCAATTTTAGGAAGATCAATTGTGATCTCATCCTTAAAAGGGTTTAAGAGAGTTATAACCAAATTCTCATCCACCATGGCCAACCAATCATAACACGAACCACAAAATCTCGTACCATAAGATTTTGGTAATTCAATGTTGCAAATTTTTGCTTTGGCTTGTAGACTGTATAATTTTCGATATTCGTTGCTCTTTTTGGTTGGAATCACCAGCATGGGAACTAGATTAAGCGCTGATCGCCTTCTTGAGTCAAGAAAATCATTAAAAACTGAATACCAATTCTTGCAAATTGCACCAAATTGAACCAGCGTACTAGAAGCTTTTAATTTGTCAAGAATCAAAAAGAGACAAAGTGTTGGAAGATTTTTCCAATCTGCTTCAGCATTCTCCATGTTTTCTTAGATCAATAGTCTAAAAATATGAACTTTTTTATTAATGAAACAATATGAAAAAGTAAAATATTATGAAAAACCACAAAAGCTATAGAAAAGAGAATTACCTGGCTTTCTGCGGGGTATGTTCTGCTCGTTTTTAAGTTGCGCTTAAATTAATAGAAATTAAGTTTTTATATTGTTTGACATCATGAGTCCAATTCAAATTAGGAATATATTTTAAAGTGTTATAATATGACTGAAAAAGTTTTAAAAAATCCAATTTAAATTAGGAATAGAATTCAAATATAATAATACAACTGAAAAATAAAAAAACATCAACTTTTTGTTGAATTCCTACTAAAATAAAAACTCAGTATTTTTATCCCTTAATAAACTTTGTAAAGTGAAAACTTGAATTTATAACTTGTTCCTGTTTGGTTCGGGTATGATAATATACTTGATGTCTTGCGACCCTGAGCTCCGGAATAATCTGACAGTGACCACTGAGCCTGATTGCAGGGTTATCTACATCAAGAAAGCACAGAATCACAATGTCCTTGAAGGAAGAAAAGCGAATACAGGCATACATGGAAATATAATATAACAGAATATTAATAAAGACCTTCAAGAATACAGATACCTAAGATGAAATATCTGAATATAAATTTGTCCTCTAACATATTTCTAAGCAACTATGGCAAAGGATTTTCCCACTAGTCTTTTTGGTAATTTAGAAATTAAGTCTCATAACAAATTGTGAGTCCAAAACTTTATTTCACTTAAAGCAACATTTTACAGCATGAACAGAGCTACTGTATACAACTGAAAAAGTAAAATGCAAACCTACAAGCTCCAGAAGAAAATGAGAGTCCTGAGAGTACAACTCCTGAGAAAGAAAATGGAGTGCTCTCCCCAAGCGAGCATGCTACTTACTTAACATTCTACTCTCCATATCTGAAAGATTTGGATCCAGATGAAACTCATCTCGCCTGATTGACTCAATAACCAAGGCCGCATCTGTTTGTTCATCAACTCCGGATGATTGTTTTCTGTTCTTATTGCCCAATCTCTCAGCAGAAACTTCTGCACCATCAATCATGTGACAAACTTTGGGTTGCTTGTATGTCCTATCAAATGCTTTGTTTTCTTTCACTGCATAGAAAAGCCTATCTATTGCATTTTGCATACAGTTTGACCTTGCTTTTGACTCTGGCCTACTAGTTTTCATTCCTAATCCCTCAGAGGACAGAAAGATGTTACCGATATCAGTGGAACAAAATGCAGCATAATCCTGTATCCACTCCACTATGCCAAGTAACAAGCCTACTTCATGTAGCATAACACAGTCTCAGTTCGTTGCATTCACTCAAACAATAGCAGAAGGGCAATAATAACTACTGGCACAGCCCACGAAGCAATATATCAGCTCCACAACCACTACAAGGCCAACTACTTTACTGTCGAGGCCTAAGAGTTATAAATAATCTATACTATACTAATGAAGTTTTACCAGGTCATAATAATCAACAATGTGCCTTTGAACCAACAGACAAGATATCAGAGGTTGTAATTTATGAGCAGCGTTCACTGATTTGGGACAAAAACATGATACATCCCCGTAAAGCAAATCTAAAACCAAAATAAGCCATGCTTTCTGAAAAAGATTTATGCAGCTCTTAAGGCGTTGCTTCTATCAGTGCATGAAACTTTTACTACTAACAGTTAGTAGAAAGATATGCAATGCATACGTCAAGCTTCAAATATGCACGCCAAGCTTTTCCTTGCTCGTGAAAACTTGCTTGTCGGCAACAAAATCCAAAATTCAACAATAATAATTTTTTGATTTTCATGACAGTCCATGTATTCATGAAGTGAGCAATTACGCCCTCACCTGTTATTTTAAACACTTCCATATAGTCAGAGTTTATTTTAAACATCTTAACACCCTCATTCTCACATATTGCCATGTCTAACTCATACAACGTAGTAATTTTCCATACTCCCACATTGAATAAACGCATTTACCTAAACAATATAAAGATTGGGATTTGGAGATTGGAATGGTGGCTTAGGTGGAGGACGGCCGCCCAGGCGGAATGTACAGCGGCCGTGAAGGGAAAGAAGGAAGTAAGGGAGCCTTTATTTGAATTTTTCACTTTTTTTTTTCGTATTGTGTTACTGAATTATTTATTTTTATTTTTACTTTTAATATTATACTCTTAGTATAATAATAATTGAGGAAATTTTAAAAGATAAGTCAAATTTTATATGTAACATTAAAATAAAATATAGCTTCACATAGCTTCAAAACCAAAACTAAAACATTACATGGCTTCAGAGAGCCTCAAACATCAAGACTAAAACAAACTTAAACTGAATTTAATTTAAATTCAACTGGTGGTAGACTCTAAGCATAAGAAGGTAGATGTTTGTGTGAAGGTTTGAATTGATAATGTTTTGCAAGGTTTCCATCTTCTATATTGAAAATATGAATATCTCGAGGACCACATGGCTCATAAGCATTAATTTCCAAACAATCATCTGTGCAATATATAGAATTAAGTTGTTGTACTTAAGGAAAATCCAAAATTGAGATTGCTAAGGTTTTATTATCTCCCACAAATATTACATCTCTGTTATGTTCTTCACCTCCTTTTGCTCTAACAAGTCACCACTTTGATTATCCAAAATCAACTTGAAAACTTTGAAACTCTTAGTCAAATAAGCACCATCCCCATCGAAATCCAAATTTCTTTTAATATAAAATAAATTTCCCTTCGATGATTCAATAAGATATGCTTTATATGAATAGGATTTTGAACTTTGGCACCATTTGTCTGCCGGCACAAGTATCTTCAACTTTGGAGGTTTCAAAGTGCCAGATTACTATCATTAATATCAAAAGAAACAATCATATTTTAATTTCTAATAGCATAAATCAAACTTCTATAAAAAATAACATCAGTGAAAAGAGTGAAATTCTTATTTAGATATATCCAATTTCTTTACCCAAGTTCATAAAAAGCTAATCTGTAATGCATGTCATGAATAACAACGACCACATAACTATCAGGATACAATAATGGATCAACAAGATAACTTTCTAAATATCATATTGGCCGCTTGATGTTTTGACAACTTTAATTTTAGGGAGATCAATTGTGATCCCATCTTAAAAGGGTTTAGGAGAGTTGTAACCATATTCACATCCACCATGGCTAACCAATTATAACAAGAAACACAAAATCTGTTAGCATAAGATTTTGGGTTGCAAATTTTCTATTTGACTTGTAAACTGTATAATTTTTCGATTTTTGTTGCTCCTTTTTGTTAGAATCAACAGCACAAGAACTAGATTAAGCGCTAATCATACTTTTGAATTGAGAAAATCATTAAAAATTGAATACCAATTCTTACGAACTGCACCAAGTTGAACCAGCGTACTAGGAGCATTTAATTTGTCAAGAATCAAGAAGAGACAAAGTGTTGGAAGATCTTTCCAATCTACTTCAGCATTCTTCATTAAAAGGCAAAAATAGGTTGTTAGTCCAGAAATTGTCTCTAACATCCACGCTCAGACTTCTGCAGTGTAAATGCTATAGAAGTTTTTGTTGTTTGCACATCAAGATGAATAATATCAGCCTGCTACTTTTGGGATGCTACAAACCATGTCTTGTTATCTATCCCACATGGAACCTTTATAATACCATTTGCCAAAATTTCTTTTCAAATAACAATAAAAGAATTATTGAGCATGTTCCAAAACACCATACACTAAAGCCTGTGGAGAAAGAGTCATACGGAAGGATGAAAATCTGAAAACATGGAAATAATATTGGTCATATCATTTCCTTTAGATGTTACTGATACAAAGCATGTGTTCCAACATTTATTATCCAGTTGATTATTGTCTCCACTCAACAGCATTTCAAAAGAGTCAACATTACAAAAAGGTACTAGAGTTGGCAAAACAAAACCTATCCAACCATCACTTATATCAAACTTGACATGAAATTCATTGTAATGAATCTCAGGAGCATCTGTAACCTGCAAAATACCCAAAAAAAAAAAAGCCCATAGAAACCAATCATTAACAGAATACACCCAGGAAGTACCTTTCAATTGAGATTCTTGCAGCAAACAGTGCAGGAAATGGTATATTCAACCTTAATGCAGAAAGAAAATCAATCTGTCCATAACCATTGACTAACAATCTAGTGACCATTTTTGGATTCTCAAGAATAGAATAACTGATGTTTTGGCAGTCAAGAAAATTCCATTTTACTTTTGGATATGAAAGAGAAAATGGACAAGCTTAATTAAAATTAGTATAATGTTTTCCAGTTCAAGGAAGCTAGCTTCTAAATATTAGCTTGAACAAAAGGATAGAAGCCAAAATATTTGTCTTGTTTAATTATCTAACTGCTTCCCCCAACAGTCACTCAATGGACCATTTAAGTCTTATTCATACACTTTCAGATATCTTCTACTCAAGACATGAAAACATGGTAACAGATGACATTGCTTTAACAGAGCGAATCAGTGAGAGAGAATATAAATTAAAAAACTGAAATATATATAGATGAAACTGTTGCTTTCAGCATGCCTGAAACACAGATTTGAAGCCAATGCCCTTCTTCCCTACATATCCGGCAGATACTTTTTTGGTCGAGCTTCCAAAGTCACAAAGAGCTCCGATGTTCTGAGCAGAAAAGCCTTGTTCATTATTAAAAAGAATTATACCTGGCTCTTGAAGAATAGATGTTAGAGTTGGTTCCACAGTTTCAGAATAGACATTATCATCAGCATTTTCAACCTAAAGCAACACAAAGCTTGATCAGATGCAGTTAACACTTCACCATTTAGTAGCAGCAGTTCAGAAAAATTTAATACTCCTTTATCCCATATTAAGGGTCCTCATCACTATTTTTTGGATGTCCCAAACATATTCTCCACAATCAAAAGTCAAATGCTCATTATCTAACTTCCAACAACACCCTTTAATAATTTTTACAAACAAGGGGAAAAAGAAAACCAAAATACTACTTTACTTATGAGAGATAAAGCTGTCAACTATAATTAGTACTATGTGTTATACTGCGTCCTAAAGCTCTTTCAAAGAGGACAGTTATTGTGGGATAGAGGAATACCTAAATCAAGCATACCAAACACTGTGTTGACCAACACACTAAACATCACACCACAAACAAAAAATACCAATGTGTTATAAATATTTTTTTAAGGATAACCTACAAACTTAAATATTAAAAATATTGGACTGGCATGCACAAAAATACGATGCTGCTCCAGTGGGTCCACATGTTAATCAACCAAAAAAACCAACTGCCTTGGTTGGCCTCATGGAACTTATTAATAATGACCTTCAAGAATACAGATACCTAAGATAAAATATCTGAATATAAATTTGTCCTCTAACATATTTCCAAGCAACTACGGAAAAGGATTTTCCCACTAGTCTTTTCTGTAATTTAGAAATTAAGTTTCATAACAAATTGTGAGTCCAAGACTTTATTTAATTTAAGCAACATTTTACAGCATGCAAAGACCTACTGTACACAACTAAAAACAAAAAAAAACAAAAAGCAAACTTACAAGTTCCAGAAGAAAATGTGAGTCCTGTAATGATCCATCCCCGGTCGCTACCGGAGTCCGAGACTCCGGGAGATCCCGCCAAGTCCCGAACAAGCCTTTATAAATATTTCCGAGACATTTATCAAATATGCTAACACGTACTTAAATAATTAATAATAACAATAATACCCTATTGGTATTCCATTTCCAGTAATAGTAATTAAATTTAAAATACAAAGTTTTCAACAATGCATAATAATATGTAGAAATTTCATGTGACTAAACTCTAGACAGCGGAGCGACTCGAAGCGAGCTAAGAGATGCCTTTACTTATCCGCAGTAGACTGAATACGCCAATAGTTACGCGCTAGGCCGATCCCTGTCTGCAAAAGGGAAAATAAGATGGGTGTGAGTCTCACAGATTCAGTGATCATCGGCTCAGCGAATAGGGCGTAATGGGAAACAAACAAATAACTGATCATTTGAATATTAAAAATACAGGATGATAAAACAGTTTACTTCAAACGGACATTTGTGCCTTATATATAAAAAAATATATCAAGAATTTGTTTATGATATAACCAAACCAAAGGTATATAGATAAATATGCACCAAATCTAGTGTGAATAATAATTTCATGTAGAAATCATTTAGAATAATTTATTCAAATCAATTTCCTTAAATCAGGCAAGCTCCCGTAAAATCAATCTATTGAAAACTGACACTCGAATCAACAAATCACCTATTGCATGAGGCGTTAAGTCAAATTATTTCGTAAACAGGGAGCTGTCGAAAACTTTATAACTCTCACCATGCACGGGAAAATTATAAATTTGGAAATCCAAAGAGACTTTACTCTCGAGTAGGAAATAAGATAAAAACTCGTGGTCCCGCTACCACGTAATAACATCCGGGAGCATCGCTTCCACCGGATTCCCACATAATGCCATGGCAATCTCAACGATGTTGGCCGACATCGGAGATATCAAGCGGTCGCAACCGCGTAAATCATCTGTGGCCTTGCCACGTATATCACAAACCATGGCCCCAGCCATGTCTAACAGCCCGTCAGCGATCCGAAAATGTCTCTAGCTAGAGCTCACTCGTGCACGAGGGTCACACTTAACCGATGTGACATCCGACCTACTCTCGAATCTCTCGATTAAATAAAATCACTTTAGAAATTATTTTATGTCTTGAAAGTCTCATTCCAAATTATTCTCAAAACATTTGACAAAAAATATAATAAAATCAATTGTCATTTTCATAAATAAAATTTGGTGCATGAATTTTAAAATACTTCACATGGTAACCAGGCATCATAATCATGGATGCACACTACACAAGTATAAGGCACAATTTTGAATATAAATCCCATTGAAAAAGCTTGTTTCCCGGTTTAAAATACTTTACATATATTTTATACATATATATTCAAAACACGTTTGAAATTCGTAGCATTCACAAATTTTTTAAAAATCTACTAACTCATGCTTTCCACAATTTGTACGTAATATAATTCATGCATATACATACATATATAATTACGAAAATTTTCAAATTGACACCCCCTACTCACCTCGAAATAGCGGGATATTACATCTCTATTTTTGTACGCGTGTATGATTATTTCTATTTGTCAGTCGCGTGTCTCATTCAGCACGCCTCCGCGACATGTTCCATTGGGCTTTTCTATTTTTTTTTCTTTCTTTTTTTTTTATTTGGGCTAAGCCCATTCAAATATTTTTTTTTTTAGTGGGTCATGCCCACATATTCCTTATTAGGCCATGCCCATTTGTTTTTCTATTGGGCCTTGCCCATTTTTTCCTTTTCTTTTTTTTTTCTTTTTTTTTTCTTCTCCACGGCTTGGCAGCACCCTCCTTTCTTTCTCCGCCGGTGGTGGCAGCCCCTCCATTCTTTCTCTTTCACTCACAAGCCGAGCCTTACCTTCTTTTCTTATTTTTATTTCTCTCTTTCTTCCTCCCAAATTTCAGCAGCACAAGGCCTGTCTTGCCTCTCAAAAATTAGCAGCACAAAGCCTCTCTTGCAACCTTAAAACCGGCAGCAAACACTCCTTACTTTCCTGCACAGTTCGGTAGCAATTTCTGCACTTTTCTGCCAAACAAAATCAGCAGCTGATCCAAAAAAATTTTCAGCAGCAAATCCCCTCCAAAAATTGCAGCAAAATCGTTCCAAAAAAATACAGAATTTTTCTCTCTTTTCTTTCCCTCTCTCACGATTTCTTCTCTCCCTTTTTCTCTTCATTTTCTTTCCCCTTCCGTTATTCTTTCTTTTCTCTCTTCTTATTCTTCTTCCTCTCGGGTTCTTTACTCTCCCAGGATCAAAACCATTCTCTGTTTCTTTCTCTTTTTTTTTTCTTGCTCTTTTGCTTCTTTGTTTGTCCCATCCCATCACCTTTTTCTTCTTTCTCTTCATTGCTTCATAAGACCGGCCCCTACACTCTTCTTTCAAGTCTTTTAGTTGACCACATGGGTTAAACACTAGTCACGCAACTCAAAGTCAGTCACGCTTGCGTGACTAGTGGATAGGCATTGCGTGACTTTGGTTTCTGGTTGGGTCTTAGGAGTTTTCTTTTCTGGTTATGTTTTGTTCCCTCAGAGTTCTTGTTTGTATTAATGTCTTGTTTTTCCCGTGGTGAGTTTTGAGGGCTTCCCCTACTCCTTTATCTTTGGTTACTGATTTACGTGTTTTTCCTTACCTCTGAGTCAAAAATTCTTCCCACGTGACGATTTGCCTCTACCTTGGTGGTGGGAGAAATTTGTATCTGATGTTATTTTTTTCGGTGATGATCTTGCTTCTGCCCTTCACCGATCTGGGATGTGATGCTCTTGGGCTAATCTTTCTTTCCCTTGACAACGAGTCAAATTATTGAGTTTTTCTTCTTCTTTGCGTTGGTTTATGGTGTTTAGATTCTTTTATGCTTGGCTTCTCTACTTGATCATTCAGGGAGTTTTAGCTGATCATTTTTGGAGTTGTTTTTCTGTGCCTTATGGTGTTTGAGCAGAGAGAAAGCCAGATTTAATTTTGAAATTTTTGTCTAAATGGCAGGATAGAGAAAACTGAAACTGTTTTAATTTGTTTGAAATTGTTTGAAGGGTATTCTTGTCAAGTCCTGTTAAAAATTGTTTAAAAATAGTTAAAATTATAAAGACGGTCATTTTTGAAATGCTCTTACTACGAAGGTTATTTCTCACAATTTTGTCTTCTTTTTTTATTATGCTACCGAATAATTTATTTTTATTTTTACTTTTAATCCTAGTATAATAGTATAATGATAATTGAGCAAAATTTAAAAGAAAAGCCAAATTTTATATATAAGATTAAAATATTACATGACTTTAGACAGCTTCAAATACCAAAACTAAAACAAATTTAAATTGACTTTAATTTAAAATCAACTGGTGGTAAAATCCAAGCATAAGGAGGTCGATTTTTATGTGAAGGTTTAAATTGGTAGTGTTATGCAAGAGTTTCATCTTTTATATTGAAAATGCCAACATCTCGAGGACCATATGGCTGATATGCATACATTTCGAACAAATAATCTATGAAATATATAGAATTAAGCTGTTGTGCTTCAGGGAAATCCAAAATTGAGACGGCTAAGGTTCTGTTGTCTCCCACAAGCACTACATCTCCATCTATGTTCTTCATCTCTTTTTGCTCTAACAATTCACCACTTTGATCATCCAAAATCAACTTGAAAATTTTGAAATTCTTAGTCAAATAATTACCATCCTCGTCGAAATTCAAATCTCTTTTTATAGAGAATAAATTTCCCTTGGATGATTCAACAAGATATGCTCTATATGAATAGTCACTTGAATTTGGGTACCTTTTGTCTGCCGACACAACTATCTTCAACTTTGATGGTTTCGAAGTTTCATCAAGACTATTGATATCAAAAGAAACTATTATATTTCAATTTCCGATAACATAAACCAAATTTCTATAAAAAATAACATCAGTGAAAAAAGTGAAATCCTTATCCAGATATATCCAATTTCTTTGACTAGGTTTGTAGAAAGCTAATCTAGAATACATGCCATGAATAACTACCACCACATAACTATCTGGATACGATGTTGGGTCAACTGATAAAATAACTTTCTGAATGTCATATTGGTAGCTCGATGTCTTGACAACTTCAATTTTAGGAAGATCAATTGTGATCCCATTTTTAAAAGGGTTTAAGAGAGTTATAACCAAATTATAGGTATAATAGAATATTTTTTTATTTAATTTACTTGCATTAGGACTTTAGGATAGTCATATTCTAATTAGGAATAAAATATTTATTTTATTTAAATATTTTGTTAATTATTCTAATTATACTAGATAGCCAGAGATAGAGTTTTGTTAAGACTTAGGACTATAATAATATAAATAAGACCCTTAGACTTAGTTTTTGAATCATTAAATAATATTTTAAGTTCTTCTCTCAAAACTTGAATTTAAGATTTCAATATTTGAAACTTGATTATTAACTTTAAAGACATAGTCAGCTGCTAGTTTTTATTTCCACGCTAACTCGTTATGTAAACTATGAAGAATTAAAAATTATTGGGTCATTCAAAACCAAAAATTTTACTAGTTGCTAAGTATACGGGATGAATTAGGGATAAAATGATTGATGAAAAAATGAAAACTATTGGGATAGGAATTTTAGAGCCTTATCATATCAAACACAGTTAGCATGTTATCTCACCTGACAACGATAATATAAGAGAGAAAAATAAGGGAAAAATTACTTCTGAAATATCACATATCTTTCCTTCGTAGTTTTACTGTAGCCAAAACTCAGGATGTAGAGTGGCTTCATCCTCCAGGTCTACCTCTTTCCACCACTCTACACGTTTGAAAGAGGGTACAAAAGCATTTCGAGTGGCTTCGTCCTTCCATTGGAGCTCTTCCCTCCACTCCTCATATCCTTCAATGCTGATTTGATTCCCACTGTCAAAATTAAGCGGAAGCTTCTTCAACTTTGGGCAGTTGAATACTTTAATTTGTCTCAAACATGGGAAGGGTCGGGCATCCCAGTATATGCTCTTCAATTCTGGTAGTTCTCGTAAATCAAGCTTTTCTAGCTTAGCAAATGGGCTTAAGCGCGGAATTCCAACTACAGTTGCAACTTCACTTATTATTCCTAACCTGCTTGCCGAACAATGCAATCCCAGCAACGAGAGACTGTATCCTCTGTTGGGATTGAGATTGAGCACAAATTTCCCACGATTTAGTGATCAAATATTTGATTGATGAACAAAGAAGAATGAAAATGAATTGTGGGTTTAAGGAGACTGACTGCTTGTTTAAATAAATTTTGAGATAAATTTTGATGGGCGACAAGAAGATGCAACGCGGTTGCGGCTATTGACTTCGTTGGCTGCTAGAATTAGTATCGAGTTAGATGGTGATTGCAATATCTGGTGGAAGAAGACGACAACCTTTTAAGAAGAATAGTGATGCTAGTATTTTTCTTTTTGAATATTAATACTACTAATTTGACTACTATATTATGATGCGATACTCTCTTTTTTTTAATTCAAAAAGGAAAAAGAAATTGATGATCTCATGTCTGCTTAGTACAAAATAGCCAATGTCCTTTTTTTATGGATAACAACAACGGGAGTAATCACTAGCATAACCAAAGGGTGCTTTCAATTTTTAAATTTTTTTATTATTGTGGATATTAAATTTGATAAATAATATGATTATTTTTATAATTACATTTTAATCACTTTTTATGTAAATCCTGAATTTATTAACGAGATTAATTAAGTTTCAAATTGAAAGAATTCTTTTCTTTTTAATATTAGAAACATACTTTGTATACCGATTGTAAGAAAATAACATTATATATTTTATAAATTAAATGTCTTATTATTATTCTTGAAAAAGTATAATGTAATTACCACATTCTTGATACCACGAAGAATAGTCTCTTTTTTTTAAGAAGAGTTAAAAGAGATAATTGTGAAATCTCAGTGCAAAGCTAATGTAATTACCATTACCATACTTCTCAAAAAAAAAAAAAATTACCATTACCATAGAACTACAGAACAGCTAGAAAACAATTTACATTGAACTAGTCCTGATATGTGATTGACTCCAATGACATCGAGATTGTCTGTTACAGAACATCAAGAAACAAAATTTCAGACCAACAATGCAGTGTGGAAGCCATCACGTATCCTATCAACTTGTGGAATCATCCTCCTAAACATTGCAGGGTGAATCTTGGGGGATTACTCGGGGCTTCTGGTCCCTTTCTCGAAGCACCCCACAACCTGGTGCATGAGAGCCATCCTCTCAACAAGTGAGCTAACTTGATCTCTGGGAGAGGAATTTCCTCCTCTTCTTCATAATGGTTGAAGGTGGAGCTATCCTCTTGGTTTTCATCCTTGTTATTATAATTCACAGCATTCTGTTGTTCCTCTTGATGATAACCTGATCCCGATGACAACCTATATGCAAAGCAATTAGAAAAGAGATAAAAAGAACCAGAAAGAAACCATGTGTCACCCAGAGTCTAAAACATGGCATGGCTCATCTGACAGTATCATCAAATACAAAAGATTAAAGAATAAAGCAGAGTTTGTCGGGCTGAGTACCATTTGCAGGGAACACTGTGGTGTTTCAAGCGTCTTCTTAAAGGTGATTGGTTGACGGACATGTGTCTAATAAATTGAAGCTGTAATGTTCCAGAAAACAAACATCAGACAATTACAGCTTGAACTCATGAAAAGTAAAAATGCACCTATTAAGGCTTCAGATGAAACTCAAGAAGAAAATAAAGGCAATTACTATCTCTGAACTTAAAAACACCTGATGTCTGATAGCAAGGTTACTTTCAAAACATGAAAACATAAGAACACCATCTCAAAGCAACTCTAAATTGTAATTTGCAAGTGGGCCAAATAGCAGAAAAAAAAAAACTCATACAGCTCTTTTCCAGTGTTCAATCCAGCCATCCAAATTGTAAGTACTAGTAGTATTATGTAATTCAGAAGTTTAACAAAACTAAACAAAACCTGATCACCATCTTTGATCCCAAAATTTCTAATGCAAGCCTTGTTGTCGACCAGCTTCTGACCTTCATAAGACAAGCAAAAATGCCCCCAAACATGTGACCTAACATCAAGTGTTATAAATCAGTAAATCACATATTTCCTGATCAACTCAAAAACAATCTAAACCCACATAAGAAACGCATTTTAATCAATCAAACGGATAACAATCGTGCCTAATGTGATAGTCCATGAATCAGTTAATTATTAGGAGTTATACCATGAAATACTGCCATGAGTGTCCCCTGGCACTTCTGCAAAAAGTTCCTCTATTGCTACCTTAAGCTCTGCAACTGTAGCATTCCTTCCTACGTTAACATCTGCATATAATCCAAAAGCGTCATTCAGGGAACAAAGAGAACCATACTGGACTAGCTAACTTAAATAATTTTAACTTTCGTGAGCTAATTCATAAGCACTTCACTAATTTTATATTATAAAAAGTTCCACTTTTTCTCTTTTTGTTCTTTTCTTTCCTTTAGATGCAAAAAGCGAAAAAGGAAAACATGATGTACAAGGTGAAAGAATCGCCATCATCGACGCTTAAAGATTCATCAAAGTGATCAGTTTTGCCTTTCTCACATCCACCTTAAGATTTTGAACTAAGCACTACGAAGAACACCAGCAAAAATACAAAAGGGTGAGTCAGAATCGATGGAGTTTTACCAAAAAGAGAACCGTCGAGCTTGAGAACAGAGAGCTTAAAGTTACGCTGTTGAGGAAGTTTCCGATACAACAACTTCCGTACAACGATAGCATCGTTATCGTCACCGTCACCGTCACCGCCACCTCCGCTATTAAAATTCAGCGGAGATAGACGCCGCCTATCTAGCAAATTGAAAACCCGCAAGCTACCGCCACGACTACTGTTGTTGTTCTCCTCATAGCTTTCCATAATTAATCCAACTCTGAAATTTTAGGCTTAGGATCAACTGAGACGAAGCAGCAGTGACAAAGAAGAGGAAGACGGAGAGCTTGTTTCGTTTGTTCTTCGAGAAGAGACCGTTGTGGGGGGATTTTTATTTGGTTTTTTAATTTTAATTTTAAGAGATTTTGGGATTTTCACTCCCCTCCGGAGTTGAAAATCGGAGGCTACTCGCGTTTTGGAAAGGAAACGTGGCGGTAAAGGTGTAAAGAAAGGCGCGTGCGCTCACGGAGGTGATTTGCCAAATTGAGTTTCAGGCCCACTTGTTTTTTTTTTTCTTTTTTAATTTTTAAATGTATTTAAAAATCTGATTTCTTCCAAATTTGTTTTACCAAATATCTAAAAGAAATTTTAAATTATTCAAAAATTTAAATAATTTTTATCTTCTATTATATTTTATCAAACTTTTACAATTTTATTTTAAACTAATTAAACTCTTATAATTAATAATTAACTAATTTTCGTTAATCAAAATGACATATATTTTTTTCTTAACAAGTAAAATTGACACTATATATTGATTTATCATAGTTAAAAGTAACGTGTGATGATGGCATAGTCACATGATAGTTTCAATCTCACAAAAAAAAATCAATATGTTATGTTAATATTACATGAATATAAAATGGTAGATATTATTTCATTTAAATTAATCAAATCGATCGAAAATAAAAATATAGAGATTTTATTTAATATAATAAAAAAATAAAAATTTATTTAAAATTTTTTTTATTATTAAAAAATCAATCACTTCACTTTTTTATAATAAAAAATATTTAATAAAAATATAAAAGATTTGAAAAGCGAAAGATATGCATGATAGTAAGTATGAATAATTTTTTTTAATGCACACGAAATTTAAAAAGTTTTAAATGACAAAATTAGAAACTAATGATTGGATCCGATTTTTTTTTATCGGTGATAGAAGATTCAAACCGAATTTTGAGTAAAGAATACCTGCATTTAGGATGTACAAGCATGTCAATCGATACAATGTCACACTCGCGCGTGACTTTATTGAAAATCTGGAGGCTCTATTATTAAGTTTGCCTCAAAACAACAATTGAGCTAATCCAGATCAACTTTATTATGGTCATTATTAGACATGTTAATAGATAGGATATTTGTTTTTTTAGTTATTTTAACATGAACTCGATTCTTTGATAATTTATCCAAATCTTATAAATATTGAATTAAATTTTGAAATTGCTACCTGAATTCGTAACAAAATATCCTAAATACTATTGGTTAAAAATTCAATTAAAAACAATTTTTATGTATATTCTTAACAAAAATTAAATTAATAAATTAAAGTTAGTTCATAAAAAAATAAATTAAAGTTTAAAATCATATATATAACAATTAATGAATTTTAATAAGTATAAATTATAATTATACTAATTATAAGAAATTTATTAAAAATAATATATAAATATAAAAAACTAAAATTTAATATTAAAATCACTATTTATAATTGGATTCAAGTAGTAAGTATCCTAAAACCACTATACTCGAATCTCACCCAAACATGTTATAGATAGTAGTTTTACTACACAAACTATACTCGAATTCAATTATAGGGTATTTTAATTTCTTAATAAGGTCGGATAATACAGGGTACCCGATTATAAGGATCAATAGACATTCCTAATTATCATCACTAATTTAAATAAGAAACTTAACATTCAATTTGGGATCTAACTTAAGATTGAATTCAAAACTTAAATAAAATTAAAAATATGTAAATAATAGTATATTTTATTTATATATGTATAAAACATTAAAGATTAATAACTAGACTCATGAACCACATAAGTCGAGTATTGCCAAGTTCAAACTTGACTTGGAGTTTGTTTAGTTTGATTTTTCCTTTTTAATTTAAAAGTTAGTATAAAACTCTTAAAAATATAATAGCTTTAAAAATAAGCTAATACTGATTGATAAATTTACTTTTATAAGCTCTTTTTTATAAATAAGTTATTTGGCTAAACAATTTATATAAGTTATAATTTTGGTTAAAATTACAATAAAATGTATTTAATAAATAATATTCTATTAATGTTGAGAAAGGGGTATTTTTTGAAAGAGTAATATTGGGATTATTTTTAATAAATGACCATATTTTTGGAACAAAAAGAAAAATTCTTTTAAAAAACTGATATGTTTTTAAAAGAAAAGAAGAGAAAATTCTCTAAAACTTTTTCTGAAGTCTTTTTTTAGATTTTGTTTTTAAAAAAAAAAACCTGTTTTTTTAATAACTTCTCAAAATTTTATTTGATTCGGCTTCTACTTTTAAAAGATAAATCAATTGAAAAAAAATTAAGCTAAACAAACACTTAATACTTAACTTGCACTCGAGCATTTGGCTCAGTGGTTAGTACATAATTTCCTTGTCTAAAAAGTAAGATTCAAATCCTCTTTCTCTCAATTATTAAAAAAAAATGCACTTAACTTATCACTCAAATAGCTTAAACTTGAGTTGTCGTTAAACAAGTTGAGGTCAAAGAATTTATTGAGGTGAATTGGAGTATCTCACAAAGGGCTTGATTTGTTTTTATCTTTACATCCACAAGAGGCGGAGGCAAGGGAGCTAGTAGGCCTCCGCCCTATTAAACTTTTAAAAATTTAATAATTTTTTTAAGTATATAGTTTTATTTTTTATTTTTAAATAAAAATTATAATTTCACTTCTACAAATATTAAATTTTTTGTTTTTGTCCCTTGAAACATAAAATTCTGATTCTACCATCACATCTAATATTGAGTCAAATGTTCATGTATAAAGATATTCAAAAAATTGAGTTACTTGCTTGACTTACACCAAGTTAAGGCAGGCAGTTCAGTTAGAATAAATTATTTTATTAAATATATTATTTGTATTTAATTTTAATTTTAAAATATATTTAAAATATTAAAATATTAATATAAAATAAAATATTATATTATTTTAATAATAAAATCATAGTTAAATGTGCAAGTTAAGTTACTTTAGGACTTGGCTTTAAAAAAAATAGAGGCTTGATAGATTAAACTCGATCCGACTGATGGACACCTTTACTCACTTGAGGTACAATTACAATTAGATTCAAATTTCAATATGGAATAAATAAAGGTAATTGATATACTATTATTATTTTTATTAACTCATTTGATTTTTATGTAATTTTCGAAAGCAAGTTAGTTTTTTCCACTCTTATATATATAGTAAAATATCTATAAATTATTACCCTTTGAGTCATGAAAATTTATTAATTAATTGAGATATTATTTAATTGATAAATTAATAATTTATTAATTTATACATTAATTAATAAAAAATTAATTTAGTAAGATATTCTTTATTTTTTTTCAAAATATAAAACTTAATATATGTATTATGTATTGTGATTATATAAATATTACCTAATTAGCAAAATATGAATTATCATTATTTTATTTATTTGTTTAACCAAAACAAGTTCATGAATGTAATTAATCTCATTAAATAGAAGTCATGAATCTATCTATTTTTGTAACAAATTAAAATTACATTCGATGTATACTTAATTAATATATTTCATGAACATTAAGTTAAGCAAAAACATCTATAAAAAGAACATACATTATCACAAACGACAAAACTAAACACAATGACTTCTCATGTCAAAAGTGTAAAAAAATTACAAATGAAATGCATAAAACATTATGTGAGTACAACATAGAAAGTCCAAATTGTACCAAAAAGCAACAATCATATTGCATAATTTTCTCTTGTAATATAAGAACACTGTACTAGAGCTTCATAATGCATTAAGAAAAGTTAGAGATAAGGTTCAAAGAGATATTAATTTCAAAAAGAAACAAGTAATATTGGAGTCTTATTTTACAAAGACCTCTTAATTGAATTATATATATATAATTTTGATGTATAAAAAAATTATCAATTTATATATTAAGTGGGACCTATGTGTTTTTCCTAAATGCATTATCTTATAAATTTAGTGAATTATTAATTCATAATCGGGATCGGTCAAAAATATTATTTAATCGATATTATTAATTTATTGAGTATTAATTAATTAAGGTTTTACTATATATAAGTAATAGAAATATTTTTTGTTTTTTATTTTACACATGTGATATATGAAATTACTCAAATATATCTTAAATTGTATTCTATTATACTTTTATTCTGTAATTTTTGAAAAAAAAAAGACGTTTTTGTGTTGAAATTAAAATATTTCATGGACAAGTGAAAAATAATTGCATTTATTTTTATTACTAACAAGTGAAATTGGCAATGATATATATAATTCCAAAGCCTTGACTTATGAAAGTCCAAAAAAAATGAAATTGAAACTATTTTCATGATGTTATATGTAATTTTAATGTTGGACATAGAAATTTTGAATTTTGAATAAAATGTTGAATTAAGAAAACCAATGTAAAAAACTTTGATTGACAATACTAATTTTTTAATCATACAGTAAAAATTAAGTAAATTTGCATGATAAGAAATTATAACGTAAAAATTACTAATAGAGATGATAGTTAATTGTTTCGGATTAAAATTCCTTTTATATATAATAGTGATGATATTAAGTAGAAAAAACTCTTAAAATTCTAACTTTAAAGAATGAATAGAACTTTTTTAAGTAAAAAAACTCTTAAAATTATTTAAAAAATAAAATTAAATTAGAACTTGACTAACATAGCATTAAAATTTTAATATAACATTGCTGTATATGCTTACCGCATATGCTAGCATGCAAAGAAATCTTAACCATGTTAAATATATTTAATTGAAAATCATTGCATAGAATTAGAATTCCTATTTAAATACTGACCATCTATAAATCTTATCAATATTTATATGCATTAAAAATTATTCAAAATAAAATTTTTAAAAATATTTGTTTTCGTCAACTAAAAGTTAAGTAACCTTTACTAAGAGTCTGTTTGCACTTGTTTGGCCTGATTTTTTTTAAAAAAATTAAAAGTTATTATAAGGTTTTTATGAAAAATAATAATTTTTAAAATTAAAAATTGTTTGGTAAATTTACTGCTATAAACTCTATAAATCTTTTTTATATATAATTTGTTTGACAAAGCAATTTATATAAATTCTAATTTTAAATAAAATTACCTTAAATCCTAAAAAAAAAATAAACAAATCAAATCCCCAACTAATCAATTATTCTCACCACTGTTTTTTTTTAAATAATACCTAAATACAGCTTTAAATTTTGAGTAAGATTAAAAGAAAAAACTTCAGATTTCGCTATTTTGTTATTAGGTCTTCTGTTTTTTTTTTCTAGTAGTTGATCACAATTTGCATTAAAAAGGGATGATTTGCCAAAAGAGGGAGAGGAGAGAGAGGTATTTTTTGAGAGTGTAATGTTGAGATTATTTTTAATGAATAGGGACATTTTTGAAACGAAAAGAAAAATTCTCTTGAAAAGTTGACATGTTTTTTTAAGGATTTCTCAAAATCTTGTTTGGTTCGATTTTTGTTTTTAAGAGATAAATAAGTTGAAAAAAAAAACCAAATAGGCACTAAGTCAAACATTTTAGTTGAAAGTCATTGAATTGATAATAATTAAATTAAATCCTAATCTTAATTCACTCTAGTCTATATTCAAATTTAAATATATATCAACAAATCTAAAAATTTAAATTAGATTACATTCTTATTTTGACTTGCTAGATTGTTTAGTCTGTATAGACTATTTGAAACTCTTACCTCTTAAGATAATAAAGATTCACACATATATATTCATAATAAATAAATCTTATTAATACTTAAAAATTATAATAGAAAAAAATGTCTATTTTCGTTAATTCATTCATCATGGAAATCTATATCTTAGCTACGTAAACCAACTACACGTTCTGACATAAAAGGAAACGTATGTTTTACCTGAAAAGAGAGGCCAAAGAAAACGACAAATTGACAGGCACCAGCTAGGTAGCCAAGAATGAAATGCTTTGCTGACTGCTATGGAGGCCATGGATATGGATATAAAGAGCATTCTCGAGGCAAACCCGACCATTGTAAAGAAAGAGATATTGGCGCGACTCAATCTGAAATGAATTCCTATGCTCCTAGCATAAGCCTATCTTCAGATTGAACCTCACCAACATCGCCTTCAATCTTCATATTAATCCAAATTCATAGAGATGGGGAGGGGGTGCAAACTCATCTCTAGAAGTGGAAAGTTTTGGTCTGAAAACACATGTTGTATATGTTAGAGGAAATTGTGAGAAATGACCTTTGTAGTAAAGGCACTTCAAAAATAACCGTCTTTATAATTTTAACTGTCTTTAAATAATGTTTGGCAAGACTTGACAATAATACTCTTTAAACAATTTCAGATAAATTAAAATGGTTTTAGTTTTCTCTATCCCGCCATCCAAACAAAAATTTCAAAATTAAATCTTGCTTTCTCTATCTGCTCAAACACCATAAGGCACAGAAAAATAACTCCAGAAATGACAAGCCAAAACTCCCTGAATAATCAAGTAGAGAAGCCAAGCATATCGTCACCAAGGCAAAGGCAGATTGTCACGTGAAAAGAATTTTCGACTCAATGGTAAGGAAAAACATGTAAATCAGTAACTAAAGACAAAGGAGTAGAGGAAGCCCTCAAAACTCACAACGGGAGTGTGTTGAAATATTGGCTTTTGTTTCTACAGCTGAGCCAAGAAGAGAATGAAGAACTAATAGATCACTAGTTTTGTGGTTGAGGGTCACGCAAGAAGAATAAGACACGCAAGAAGAAGAAGACTTGTTTTTATGTCAAATTACAAAGAAACCCCCAAAGATAAATATTGAGAGAGAGGGGCGAGTCAAACTGTCAAAGAAGGAAGTTAAAAAGGGCATTTATAGGGAGTGGAGGGAGTGCTTGAAATACTCAAGGTGAGAAGCGTAAACTCAGAAGGAAAGAGAGAGAAATGATGGATATTGATAAACCTACAACAATGATATGCGCAGTGCTAGCAATAGATCAATTTAGCTTTTGTTACAAAGCCTGCTCTAATTGTGAAACGCTAATGCCTGACAGCTTTTCCCATATTTTTTGCAATACTTGCAAGGGTCGTCGTTACCCCTTCAAACGTCTCTTTCACCTTCTAGTATGTTCACCGTAGCCCCCTTCATCTCTTTTTTTTTTCCTTGGCCTTTCATTAATTGGGTCATATCAACCTTAGGCCCTTTCTTCTCATTCCTCTGTAATTGTTCATCTCTTTTTCAGAAAATTGCTATTTTTAAACAAAACATAGCCAGAAAAGAAGACTTTTAAAACCCACTCAGAAACCAAAGTCACGTAATGCTTTACTAACAAGTCATGCAATACCTATCTACTAGTCACGCAATGTCTATCCACTAGTCACGTAATGCCTTACTAAAAATTAATCATATAATGCTTAAAAACTAGTCACGCAATACCCAAAGTCAATCACGCAATGTTCAAAATCAGTCACATAATATCTAAAAACTAGTCACGTAATACTTCAAAGATGAATAGTATGACGAGAAAAGCTCAAAGAATATAAGTTTGTTTGAAAAACAGAACTAAATATACTTGAACTGTTAATAGGTTTTTGGTTGAGACGCGGAGCTAAATAAATGAGTCGATTTCATTAAAGATAATTTTGTCTAAATTTTAATTCTCTTGACTAAAAATAGTTAAAATTATAAAGATGTCTATTGTAAAAATACCTTATGTATGGAGTCTATTTAAAAAAAGAACTCTACATGTTATATTCGGTTGAAAATATAAAAGTGTTTTTGGGTATAGTGGGGTGAGAGGAAGTAGGAAAGGTGGTGGAAAAGTGGAAAACTAAAGTCATGAACACTTAAAAAGGTGAAGGAACTCATTGACCCTGTCCATGACCTTGCCTGCCACTTTAACAATTTCATTGTCATGCTTTGCACCTCATGGAAAAACCTATACAAGACAATAATCAACAATATCAATAAGAAGAACAACTTTGGTTTATTTTCAGATGAAGACTTCCACTAACACAATATTTAAATGACAAGCATTATATAAGGTTAATTCTTCGTCTTTCCCTTGTGTGTGTTGCATATTAAATGATTATATGATGTTAACTGGGTAACTGTCCTATTGATGATGCAAGAAGGGTGAGAAAAAAAATCTTTTTCTTATTTATACATTCCAAAAATTATTAGCAATATTATTTTGGTGCAATTATACCAATGTTTTATAGATATAGTATTTTCTTTTCCTTTCTCTTGTTAATTCAAGAACTTTCGAATTAATTATATCCCTTTTCGAGATGATGCCAATGTTTTATTGGTTTAATATTTTCTTTTCCTTTTTCTTCTTAATACAAGAACTTTTTGATTTATTGTACCTGTTTACGAGATATTATTTATTTTAAAATTGAACCTTGAAAATTTTTTTAAAAGTATTTCATTTGGAGAAGAGGTACACTTTTATTTTGAGGGAAGAAAGATTCGAACCTATACTTTTTAAGTAGAGAGATTTTTCATTAATCAGTGAATCAAATGTTCAAGTGTATTTTTTTTTCTTATATTTTAGTTGATTGAATTTTTATTTGATAAATTTTTTGGATTCAATATTTTCATTTCCTTGATATAGAGAGTCAAAGTACTTTGGGATTGTGTCTTATTATGAGATATTATCTGTTTTGAGATTAGAACTTTATGATGCTTATTTGTTAAGAAAAAGCATTTTGTTTGGAGAGGAGGTAGGCTTTTTGCTTAAGGACATGAGATTTTCAACATAATGTTTTAAAAAGTTTTTGAATTATTAAATAAGATTCAAGTAAACTCTTTTTTCATCTATTGTGTTCAATCAAATCCATATAATTTTACTTTAGATTAAATAAACTTTTATGATTAACAGTTGATTAATTATTATTAATAAAAAAAATCACATATCATTTTTATATACACATAATGTTAACATGACATTAATGTAGAATATAAAGAATGTTACATAATCATATCATCTTATGCACATAATCATTTTATTATAATATATTAGTATGTTACATCAATATTGTGTGACTAATAATTTTTTTTGGTTTGCGAGACATTTAGACATGTGTAAAGGGTACAATCAAATTTTCTCGACTTGGTCAAGCGTCCAAATCTATTACATAAGTAAAATGAAACTCCAATAGAGTTTCTTCTTCTAAGCACGCGAAAGTCATAGGAAAAAGGAATTTAGATAAAAAAAAAAAGGGAGATAGAAAGAGACCGTTTGCAAACGCACGGCTATAGTCTAGTTTAAATTAATACTGTGGAATACAGGAGCAAAAAGCTTGACAGATTGGGTCTTTGACAGGACACCAGTCCTCCTATAATCTCCCTCATTCATATCTGTTACGTAGGAATTGGGTTGTTGCCCAACAGAAATGGGCCTTGAAGGTCCTGATATGGAAGTCGGTACCCCTAGTTGAGTCCATCATCACGTGCCACCGTCATTAGTTCATCCCTAAAAACTAAAAATATAAAACCAAACAATCCCTTCTTTTCACTCAGGAATTCTCACTCTCTTCGCACAGAGGGAGGAGAAACAAAGGGAAACCGGACACCTTCCCTCTCAAAAAACCCTCCAAAACCCTAATTTCAAAATCATTTACATCGAAACGAAATCCAAAAATCTTCTTCTGTTTCTATCTTATAGGATTTCATTTCTACCTCTGAAGCAGAAATTGCTTAGGCCAACGCTGCCATGTGGAACAACAACAACAATAACGGCGCTCAGATAGCGCCACCGGGAACTGGGGGATCCACCATCCCGCCGCCTCCAGCTGCGCAGCCTTCGTACACCGTGCTGGCTCCGCAGACGACTCCGCAAGAGGCGGAGGCCAAGCTGGAGGAGAAGGCGCGGAAATGGATGCAGCTCAATTCTAAGCGATATGGAGATAAAAGGAAGTTTGGGTTTGTCGAGACACAGAAGGAGGACATGCCTCCTGAGCACGTCAGAAAGATTATCAGGTCAGATATTTTAGAACACTTTTTTAGCAACTTTGAGGACAGAGTTTAGTGAGATTTGCTCTGTTGTTTTTTTAATAGAATTTTGGTGGCCTTTTTGTTGGTGTTTTATGGATTAAAGACTGTTAAGATGAGGTTTTACCTATTTATTAGGTCGGTTACGGGATCTGGTGAACTTAGTTCAATGCTTTCTCCCCTTGGTGGGTTTCTTAATTTAATTTCGATGTTTATTTTCTATATGCAGTAGTTTAAGATATAGAGTTTTCTGTGGGTTTTATTTTATTTTAAGTAGAAAATGTTTCACTTGGGTTCTTGCGTTGGCAATTTTGACCATGAGAATTTGTCTTATGTTTTGGTAAAATTAGAGCAAAACTTGTTATATTAAGCTTACTGAGGACAGTGAGGACATTTTAAATGGAGGATAGGAAGATTAATTATGATTTGGATGGAATTCGTAAAAGGACCTGAGTTTTGCCGAGTTTGCTGAAGAATGGTATTAAGTAAAATTCTATGGTGCAATGGGATCCACGTAGAGGACATCACATAGAAAGAAAACTGGTAAACTTTTCATGGTTGTTCCTCTTGTTATTGTAGTGCAAAACTTGTTCCTTTGAAGCGTGTGGATCATGGTTATTGTATGCATATATACTGGAATGTGATTCAGCAATCCCAATCCCCTATCTTTCTTTGGTTCAAATCGGATTTGAAATGGAGCCTTTGGGAAAAGCATGAAAAAAAAAAGGGCTCCAATGATCTTAAGCACCTAACGTTTCTTGTGGGGACTCATTCACCATCAGCCAGTTTGTTAATGGATAGTTTAACTGTAAAAGCTAATGTGGAACAATAGCTTTTGATGGTTTCTTGCTTTGATGCGTGATTCTTTCCAAGCCCTGTAGATGTTGAGCTAGCATCTTTCTGCTTGATTGTTGAGCAATTATACCTTCACTAGTCTGATCTTTAATGATATTTAAACTATTTTGCGAATTTTATTTAAGGCATGAGGCTCTTGGTTTGAGTTTCTAGAGCCACCAGTGATTTTTTTTTTTATGGTAATTTATAGTTAAATGTTCTGATAATATAATTATTTTCTGTTTCTTGGTGCTATAATCTCTTTAGGATGGTTCCTTGCCTGCACTTCTGTTTTTAGATCTAGAAGTGAGCACTTCAATTGGCAAGATATGATGATATAGTGATAGTTAACTTTGTTTTCTCATTGACAGAGACCATGGGGACATGTCTTCAAAAAAATATCGCCATGATAAACGTGTGTATCTTGGGGCTCTCAAATTCATTCCCCATGCAGTTTACAAGCTGCTTGAGAATATGCCAATGCCTTGGGAACAGGTTCGTGATGTAAAGGTCTTATATCATATTACAGGAGCGATCACATTTGTGAATGAAATACCATGGGTTGTTGAACCAATTTACTTAGCACAGGTATGCTTATTTCCTTCCCGGTTTCCTACTAACGCAAAGCCAAGCTAAGTTGTATCTCTGTTGAATTATAAGTGAAAGAAGTACATCTTTGTGGTTTTTGATTGACTTATCATGTATTTCAATAGTGGGGTACAATGTGGATCATGATGCGAAGGGAGAAACGAGATCGTCGTCATTTCAAGAGAATGCGGTTTCCACCATTTGATGATGAGGAACCTCCATTAGACTATGCTGATAATCTGTTAGATGTTGATCCTCTAGAGCCAATTCAATTGGAGCTGGATGAAGAAGAAGATTCTGCTGTATATGCTTGGTTTTATGACCATAAGCCTCTTGTAAAAACAAAACTCATCAATGGTCCGAGTTACAGGAAATGGCATCTCTCCCTTCCAATTATGGCAACTTTGCATCGGCTTGCTGGACAGTTGCTTTCTGATTTGATTGACCGTAATTATTTCTACTTGTTTGACATGGAGTCATTCTTCACAGCTAAAGCATTAAACATGTGCATACCTGGTGAGTTTCCTGCCTTTTGTTGTATTCCAAAATTCCTTTTTCCTATGCTCGTGAATGAATTGAGTTTGCAGAGGTTGGCTGTTACTGTCTTGGGGGCCCATTTTAGTTAATTGAGATTCAATTATTGTAAAACTGTTCACTGGAAACAGTTTTAGAGATTTCACTTGTGTATTGCTTGCATTTTTGAGTACTAATATACATTGGAATTTCTATCACCTTTTTTTTCCCTGTTTTAAATTGAGTGGGTTGGAGTGGGGGTTGAAGTACTTGAGTGGACATTTAATGTGATGATGATATCCCACTGCTTCCATTATGCTAGGTTGTAGTTGTGATATTAGTTTTATTTAACATTGATAAATTGATGATATTCTGTTGGTGCTTTGTTAACTGGTTGCACACTATTGCAGGTGGTCCTAAGTTCGAACCACTATACCGTGATATGGAGAAAGGGGATGAGGACTGGAATGAATTTAATGACATAAACAAACTCATTATCCGGTCACCCCTTAGGACAGAGTACCGAATTGCTTTCCCTCATCTTTATAACAATAGGCCCAGGAAAGTAAAGCTTGGTGTGTATCACACTCCCATGGTCATGTACATTAAAACTGAAGACCCTGATTTACCGGCATTCTATTATGATCCCTTGATACACCCCATAACTACAACAAACAAGGAGCGACGTGAGAAGAAAATTTATGATGATGAGGATGAAGATGATTTTGTCTTGCCAGAAGGGGTGGAACCTTTGCTGAATGACACACAGCTTTATACTGACACTACTGCTGCAGGGATTTCTCTATTATTTGCTCCACGCCCTTTTAATATGAGGTCTGGTCGGATGCGACGTGCTGAAGATATACCACTTGTGTCAGAGTGGTACAAGGAGCACTGTCCTCCATCTTATCCTGTTAAAGTGCGGGTTAGTTATCAGAAACTATTGAAATGCTTTGTGCTGAATGAGCTGCATCATAGGCCACCTAAGGCTCAGAAGAAGAAGCACTTGTTTCGATCTCTCCAAGCAACTAAGTTTTTCCAAACGACAGAGCTTGATTGGGTTGAAGCAGGTCTTCAAGTTTGCAAGCAAGGGTACAACATGCTTAACCTGTTGATACATAGGAAAAATTTGAACTACCTTCACCTGGATTATAACTTTAACTTAAAGCCTGTGAAGACTCTCACCACAAAAGAGCGCAAGAAGTCACGATTTGGCAATGCTTTTCATCTCTGTCGTGAGATCCTGCGTTTAACAAAGCTTGTTGTTGATGCCAATGTCCAATTCCGACTTGGCAACGTTGATGCCTTCCAGTTGGCAGATGGTCTGCAGTATACATTTTCCCATGTTGGCCAGTTGACTGGGATGTACCGTTACAAGTACCGGCTCATGAGGCAGATTAGGATGTGCAAAGACTTAAAGCACTTAATTTACTATCGCTTCAATACTGGGCCAGTGGGTAAAGGACCCGGATGTGGATTTTGGGCACCGATGTGGAGAGTATGGCTGTTTTTCCTTCGTGGCATTGTGCCTCTTCTGGAAAGGTGGTTAGGAAATCTGCTTGCACGCCAGTTTGAAGGTCGTCATTCAAAAGGAGTGGCCAAGACTGTTACAAAGCAACGTGTTGAGAGCCACTTTGATCTGGAACTTCGAGCTGCTGTGATGCATGATGTTCTTGATGCCATGCCAGGTGATTGTCAACTATCATTAATTAGTTGTTTTAATATTTAATTTATTGTTGATAGTTTCTTATTTCGTTACATTCCAAATATTCTACTGTTAATCTACAGAGGGCATTAAACAAAATAAAGCTAGAACGATATTGCAGCATCTCAGTGAGGCATGGCGATGTTGGAAGGCAAACATTCCCTGGAAGGTAAAACCTTTGCAAAATGATGTATTTTCCTTTTCCATAATTTGCAATTGTGCTAGTTGTCTCACTGTTCTTTTCTGTAGGTTCCGGGTTTGCCAGTTCCCATTGAGAATATGATCCTTCGATATGTCAAGTCAAAAGCAGACTGGTGGACAAATGTTGCTCATTACAATCGTGAGCGTATCAGAAGAGGTGCAACTGTTGATAAAACAGTCTGCAGGAAAAACTTAGGCAGATTGACGCGCCTCTGGCTGAAAGCTGAGCAGGAACGACAGCACAATTATTTGAAAGATGGGCCATATGTCACTCCAGAAGAAGCAGTTGCCATTTATACCACAACTGTGCATTGGTTGGAGTCACGAAAATTTTCTCCCATTCCATTTCCTCCTTTGTCTTACAAACATGATACAAAGCTACTTATCCTTGCACTGGAGAGGTTGAAGGAATCTTACAGTGTAGCTGTGAGATTAAACCAACTCCAAAGAGAAGAATTGGGTCTAATTGAACAAGCTTATGATAATCCTCATGAGGCCTTGTCGAGGATCAAGCGCCACCTGCTTACCCAGCGTGCCTTCAAAGAAGTGAGTTTATGACTGAAAATTGACTCATTCTTCTTTGAACTACCTCTCCATCTCTTTTTCTGAATTTGAACTCAAATTGATATTTTCTTTGCAGGTTGGTATAGAGTTCATGGATTTGTACAGCTATTTGATTCCAGTCTATGAAATTGAGCCCCTGGAGAAGATTACGGATGCTTATCTTGACCAATATCTATGGTATGAAGGAGACAAGCGCCACCTGTTTCCTAATTGGATTAAGCCTGCAGATTCAGAGCCACCCCCGCTTTTGGTTTACAAATGGTGTCAAGGTATAAACAATTTGCAAGGGATATGGGACACAAGTGAGGGGCAGTGTGTGGTGATGCTTCAAACAAAGTTTGAGAAGTTCTTTGAGAAGATTGACTTGACAATGTTAAACAGGTAAGGGCTTTCATGTAAATCTTTTGCTTATCTCATTACCAGCCTTGTTGGAATTCTTCATTTATGTTTCTTTTTTTTTACTGTGTAGGCTTCTACGTTTGGTTCTTGACCACAACATTGCAGATTATGTTACTGCAAAGAATAACGTGGTGTTGTCTTACAAAGATATGAGTCACACTAATTCATATGGTCTTATCCGTGGTCTTCAGTTTGCTTCTTTTGTTGTCCAGTATTATGGACTTGTTTTGGATCTCTTGCTTCTTGGATTGACTCGTGCTAGTGAGATTGCTGGTCCTCCCCAGATGCCAAATGAATTTATCACATACTGGGACACAAAAGTTGAGACCCGGCATCCAATTCGTCTGTACTCTAGGTACATTGATAAGGTGCATATATTGTTCAGATTCACTCATGATGAGGCACGAGACCTTATCCAGCGATATCTCACTGAGCACCCTGATCCGAACAATGAAAACATGGTTGGATATAACAACAAGAAATGCTGGCCAAGAGATGCAAGAATGAGGCTTATGAAACACGATGGTATGCTAAATTTTATTAACATGAATTTTTATGACAACTGCTTTTGTAATGAAATTCAGGCTCTAATTACTTCTTTCTTCTCTTCAGTTAATCTTGGGAGAAGTGTCTTTTGGGACATGAAGAATCGTTTGCCTAGAAGCATCACAACGTTGGAATGGGAGAACAGCTTTGTTTCTGTCTATAGCAAGGACAATCCCAACCTGCTTTTTAGCATGTATGTTTTCCTTTGTACCTCTTTATTAAATATTTTTTGTCAGCTTGTGCGACAATCTGTGTTGAAATTGTTGTTAGTTTTTGGTCGAAGTTCTTGTTGATATGCTGCAAATTAAAAGATATCTGAAATTTCCATTCTATTTTTTACTTTAGAGGTGGGTTAAATTGACAGCTTTGTAAACAGGAGGATTTAATGATAAGTGTAGTGGTAATTTGGAGCTAGAATGCTAGACATGGTAAGTCTGTTGACATACTGCTTTTACAGATTGACATAGAGTTGCATGCTCTTTGCTTATGTTAGTGGCAGAATGTATTTTGAATATGATTGTGTTGTATTTGTAAAATATCTAATATATGATGAAGTTTACTTTCCATATAGTTTATATTGAAAGTTTCTTATTAGTAGTATCATTTGTTTCTCGCTAAGTTACTTCCCTCTATGTGCTTGTTTGTCTGACCAATTTTATTTGTTTTGAACTGTGTTGGAGAAACTTGGCATTCCATTCTGGTGATGCGTCATGATTATTTCTTAGAGAAACAGTTTGACTGATTCAGTCTCCTTATTTCTGATGTCTAGGTGTGGTTTTGAAGTTCGGATACTTCCAAAAATAAGAATGACTCAAGAAGCATTTAGCAATACGAGAGATGGCGTATGGAATTTGCAGAATGAACAGACAAAAGAGCGAACTGCAGTTGCTTTCTTACGGGTTGATGATGAGCACATGAAAGTATTTGAGAATCGTGTTAGGCAGATTCTCATGTCTTCTGGGTCAACAACATTTACAAAGATTGTTAACAAATGGAACACTGCCTTAATAGGTTTTTTTTTTTTTTTTATATTTCTTTTTTGGTCTTGTTATGACTGTTTGATTTGTGATATCGTTCAATTTATTGAGCGATCATTTTTTTTTCTGTTGAATAGGTCTTATGACTTACTTCCGTGAAGCAACTGTACATACACAAGAGCTTTTAGATCTGCTGGTTAAATGTGAAAATAAAATTCAAACTCGTATCAAGATTGGACTGAATTCAAAAATGCCTAGCCGGTATGGTTATGTTTGACCACTCTCTCTCTCTCTCTCTCTCTCTCTCTCTCTCTCTTCTTTCTTGTCATAATAATTTTCTGACACATTACTATGCTTTCAGATTCCCTCCTGTCATTTTTTACACTCCTAAAGAAATTGGTGGACTTGGCATGTTATCAATGGGTCACATACTGATTCCACAGAGTGACCTCCGATACAGTCAGCAGACTGATGTTGGTGTAACTCACTTTAGGAGTGGAATGAGTCATGAGGAAGACCAGCTGATTCCAAATCTTTATCGTTACATTCAGGTAAAAGCAAGTTCATTATTTTATGTACTTCCTTTTTCAAGTCTTGTTTCACTGTTTGATCATCTTGCGGATTTTTAACAGCCATGGGAAAGTGAGTTCATAGACTCACAGCGTGTTTGGGCAGAGTATGCACTGAAGAGGCAGGAAGCTCAGGCACAAAATAGGCGTCTAACCCTTGAAGATTTGGAAGTGAGTTTCCTTTTTTATTTTTTTAAGCCAATGCGAGTTCTGTTTTCTAGTGCCATTTACCTTTAGCATTTTTCCCTTGTTACAGTTTTTCATATATTTGTTCTTATAATCATTTATGTGTTCAGTGTGATTTTTGCATCATATGATATAGCTGCCACAAGGAAATTGCATTCTGATGATTTTTTCTTCCTGATCTGTTTACAGGATTCATGGGATAGGGGAATACCACGTATAAATACTTTGTTTCAGAAGGATAGGCACACATTAGCATATGACAAGGGATGGAGAGTACGTACAGACTTCAAGCAGTACCAAGTTTTGAAGCAGAACCCATTCTGGTGGACTCACCAAAGGCATGATGGCAAATTGTGGAACTTGAATAACTATCGAACTGATGTCATCCAAGCTCTGGGAGGTGTTGAAGGAATTCTAGAACATACCTTGTTTAAAGGAACATAGTGAGTCATTATTTGGTTTTATTTTAGTTATGTATTTCATAGGTCACTTATCCAATTATTGTTCTTATTGATAATCTGGACGATCATATCTTATTCATGTTTTCTTTTATTCCTGGAATTTCAGCTTTCCAACTTGGGAGGGTCTGTTTTGGGAAAAGGCTTCTGGATTTGAGGAGTCAATGAAGTATAAGAAGCTCACTAATGCTCAGAGATCTGGTCTTAACCAGATTCCTAACCGTAGGTTTACTCTTTGGTGGTCACCGACAATTAATCGGGCTAATGTTTACGTGGGATTTCAAGTGCAGCTAGATTTAACTGGAATTTTCATGCACGGGAAGATCCCAACCTTGAAAATATCTTTGATTCAGATCTTCCGTGCTCATTTGTGGCAAAAAATTCATGAGAGTGTGGTCATGGATCTTTGCCAAGTCTTAGATCAGGAGTTGGATGCTTTGGAAATTGAAACTGTTCAGAAGGAGACAATCCATCCTAGGAAGAGTTACAAGATGAACAGCTCTTGTGCAGATATTCTTCTCTTTGCAGCTCATAGATGGCCTATGTCAAAGCCTAGTCTTGTTGCAGAGTCCAAGGACATGTTTGATCAAAAAGCAAGCAACAAATATTGGATAGATGTACAGCTCCGGTGGGGAGATTATGACTCGCATGATATTGAGCGTTACACTCGAGCCAAATTTATGGATTATACAACAGACAACATGTCTATTTATCCATCTCCTACTGGTAAACTTTCACCTCCTTTCCCCTGTTCTTCCTATTGTGTTATATGCCTTTGTTTCTCTGGCCTGAGCTGATCATCTGTTGTCTTTATGTAGGGGTGATGATTGGCCTTGATCTAGCTTACAACTTGCATTCTGCATTTGGTAACTGGTTCCCTGGATCAAAGCCACTGCTTGCTCAGGCAATGAATAAGATCATGAAGGTAGCATAGTTTTACATATTTATCCTTCATTTAAGTTATAGTTCAGATGTTTGAGTTACATTTGTTTGTTAAATTCTAGTATAACCTTACATGTCAAAGGTTGAACTAATTATTTTTGTCCTTATACAGTCAAATCCAGCTTTATATGTTTTAAGAGAGCGGATAAGGAAAGGTTTGCAGTTGTATTCTTCTGAGCCTACTGAGCCATATCTTTCATCCCAAAACTATGGAGAGATCTTCAGCAACCAGATCATATGGTTTGTTGATGACACCAATGTGTATCGTGTTACAATTCATAAGACATTTGAAGGGAATCTCACAACAAAACCCATTAATGGTGCCATCTTTATATTCAATCCACGGACAGGACAGTTGTTCTTAAAGGTCTGTTTCGTCATATAACATTTGTTTCCTAAGCTAGTTTATCTATTGTGAAGATCTGAACTGGATAACATTTCTCTTGCAGGTCATTCATACAAGTGTGTGGGCAGGTCAAAAGCGTCTTGGTCAGCTAGCCAAGTGGAAAACAGCTGAAGAAGTTGCTGCTCTTGTGCGGTCTTTGCCTGTCGAAGAACAACCAAAGCAAATCATTGTTACTCGAAAGGGAATGCTTGATCCTTTGGAGGTTCACTTACTGGATTTCCCTAACATAGTTATCAAGGGAAGTGAGTTGCAACTCCCATTCCAGGCTTGCCTGAAAATTGAGAAATTTGGGGATCTGATTCTGAAGGCTACAGAACCACAAATGGTTTTGTTTAACATCTATGATGACTGGTTGAAAAGTATCTCATCATACACTGCATTCTCTCGACTCATTCTGATCCTCCGTGCACTTCATGTGAACAATGAGAAGGCTAAGATGTTATTGAAACCTGACAAGACAATTGTTACTGAGCCACACCATATCTGGCCTTCTCTTACTGATGATCAATGGATGAAGGTAGGCATGATTCTCACTCATAATTTTCCAATTAGTTGTAGAAGCATGCATACATCATGTCAGTGCAGTACAATAAAGATTGTTTCATGGTGCAGGTTGAAGTTGCTTTAAGAGATCTCATACTCTCTGACTATGCCAAAAAGAACAATGTGAATACGTCAGCCCTGACACAGTCTGAGATTCGTGATATTATTCTTGGAGCTGAGATCACCCCACCCTCTCAACAGAGGCAGCAGATAGCAGAAATTGAGAAACAGGTTATGTTATGTTCTGCATTTTTGTTTTTATTCATGATTGCTAATATAACATGGCCTCATATTATTAACTTTTATCCAAAAAAAAACATCTTACTAACTTTGAGTTATTATTTTTCAAACATATGTTTTCAGGCAAAGGAGGCAAGCCAGCTGACAGCTGTGACAACTAGGACTACAAATGTGCATGGTGATGAACTCATTGTTACCACCACAAGTCCCTATGAGCAAGCAGCATTCGGGTCCAAGACAGATTGGCGTGTTCGAGCAATATCAGCAACAAATCTTTATCTTCGAGTCAATCATATATATGTGAACTCAGAGGATATAAAGGTACATATCTTACTTATTTGAGATCTAATGATTGATCTAGAAGCTTAATTATCTGCTGATGATGATAAAAAATAATGATGCAGGAAACTGGGTACACTTATATCATGCCAAAGAACATTCTAAAGAAGTTCATCTGCATAGCAGATCTACGGACTCAAATTGCTGGATACTTGTATGGAATAAGTCCTCCTGACAACCCTCAGGTTAAGGAAATTCGCTGCATTGCCATGCCACCACAGTGGGGAACTCATCAGCAAGTTCATCTTCCATCAGCTCTTCCTGAACATGATTTCTTGAACGATCTGGAGCCTTTGGGATGGATGCACACGCAGCCAAATGAGCTTCCTCAATTATCACCACAGGTTTGTGTTTAGTTTGTTACTTAGGTTCAATTTTATTGGAATATTTCACTGCTAGTGTAGTTTATCCATTGTAAATCAAATGTTATAAACTAATTGTTGTCTTTTCATGCATTCAATAATCACAGGATGTCACATCTCATGCTCGGATTTTAGAGAACAACAAGCAGTGGGATGGAGAGAAGTGCATTATCTTGACATGCAGTTTCACTCCAGGTTCTTGCTCATTAACAGCATACAAGCTTACTCCAAGTGGTTATGAGTGGGGACGGGTTAACAAAGATACAGGAAGTAATCCTCATGGTTACCTTCCAACTCATTATGAGAAGGTGCAGATGCTCCTAAGTGATCGGTTCCTTGGATTTTATATGGTAAGGATTATCTTCATTGGCTAGTGTTCTTGAACTTCCCATCCTTTATATTCTATGCTTCAAAATTCTGATAGAAATGTATAACATCTTATTTAGTCATTCTGTTTAGCGGCTAACTAATCTTATTTTATTCTTTCTTGTAGGTTCCTGACAATGGGCCTTGGAATTACAATTTCATGGGAGTGAAGCACACGGTTAGCATGAAATATGGGGTGAAGCTTGGGACACCTAGAGAATACTACCAGGAGGACCACAGGCCAACTCATTACCTCGAGTTCAGCAACTTGGAGGAAGGTGAGACTGCGGAGGGAGACAGGGAGGATACATTTACCTAAATCTGTTCAATGTTACTATGTTCGTAATTTTTGTTGAATTAACTTTGAAACACTTAATGCTTTTTCAGTGCTTGGCCTGAAAGATCAGTAGAGGCCTAAACTTCTTTGTTTGGATAGCTTACATGTACCTTATCCCAATTGTAACACTGCTGAACCTGTTGTAAATATATGAGTAAAATGCATTTTGCTTTAGGCCCCTAAAAGTTTCTTACATTGTTGTCATGTTTCAAGTGATTGGCTGCAGTGCCCTATTCAATTCATTGGACAGCCTATGGCCATGTGCACTGCCCAACAATAAGTTGAATCCCTTTCCTCCTTTGGCCTCCAAAGCCTACTAAAGGAAATTTGCCCAAATGCAATGAAGTTGATTTGATTTTCTCACACCTGAAATGTCAATCTCACAAGCAGCAGACTCAAACTCACAACCTGTCAATACATCAGCTATCATGGACCAGAGATGTAACACCCAATAGACACCAAATATTTGTATGGAAACAAAGAACAAAAGGAACGTTGGCCCCGAAGCATATATCCCATAGCACTCACAAAAACATGCTTCCATATTGCAAAGTGGCAAATGTTGATGGCAATTCCAATAATGGACAGCCAGTGCCACCTCTTAATGAGAAGAAAAGAAGAAAAAGAACCAAAATATCAAAGATATAAATTTCACATCTAATACAAATTTCACTTCCAATACTTCGATTTGTCCAAGGAATTAGCCATCTAGAGCTTTTTCATGCTTAGTCTCCTTCACAGGTTTTGGATCATTCTCTTCGTTTATTATGTCCGAGCTCTCTTCAGCGGCTGGTGTCCCATCATCATTACAAACAGCAGACTGTGGGTTCTTGAACAATTCATTATTTTCTAGTTCAGCTAATTTCTCTTTCGACTCTCCCTTGAGCAGCTCAAGAACTTCAAGCATGGTAGGTCTTTTCTCAGGTCGATTATCAGCACATACGAGTGCGATGAGCACAAGCCTTTTCAACTCCTCTTCCACATACTTCCCATTCAGCCTTGGATCTGCCACTTCACTGAACTTCCCTTCACAAGCTAGCGGCAGAGCCCATTCTGCAATTGAGCGTTTCGATGTTGCACTAAGTTTCTCAAGAGGTTTCCTGCCACTGACAAGCTCTAGCAAAAGAATGCCAAAGCTGTATACATCACAACTCTCTGAGGCTTTTCCTAACATAGCATATTCGGGGGCAAGGTAGCCAAGGGTGCCCTTGACTCGAGTAGTCACATGCGTTGCACCATCAGGAATAAACTTTGCAAACCCAAAATCAGCAACCTGAGGCTGGAAATCTGAATCTAGCAACACATTACTAGCTTTGATGTCTCTATGAATTATGTGTGGGGTTGAATGATGGTGAAGATAGCTGAAGTAGTCAAGTGAAAGAGGTTGAGGTTAGCATTAGTGTCAGAATAGGTTACAATAGGAAAGAAAATTGGGTCCAACACTTACGCAATTCCCTCAGCAGAGCCAATTGCAATATTCATCCTTCTGGTCCACTCAAGATGGCTGTCAGTTGAATACTGCCCATGAAGATGGGAAAGCAAACTCAAATTTGGCATGTAGTCATATACAATCAGACGTTCTTGCCCTTCAACACAGTAGCCACGTAAACTCAGTAGATTCTTGTGTCGAACTCTTGCCAATATCTCAACCTCGACAGAAAATTCCACTTCTGCTTTGTTGCTCCACACCTTCAATCTCTTCACTGCTATCTGCAAGTGTATAACTTTCAGGTGAGAATGTGACTGGAAGAAAAATAAAGCAGCAGACAAGCTTCAAGAAGGTTCATTTAATTAAAACAAAAATACATATGGAATTCCAAAAGTATTATCCGAATGGCTGCATATGCCATGAACATAGAAACAATCCTATAAGCATGTATGTGTTTAGAGAAAGAGAGATGCTATTTAGAAGCCAATAGAAGCCCTAAAATTCAGTCAAATACTGTAGTAACCATTCAACAATTGATGAAACTGATACATTAGACAATTTGCAATAACACTCCCAGAAATTGGATGCAACAATGCTAGCTGGGTCTAGAGAACAGGTATATTACAGCATAGACTGCCTTTTCAACTTTCCAGTAGCAAATGAACAAGAATCTAGCAAAGCCCAATCCTAGTCAGTCATGATCTATCATTATATGTTATTTAATACTGCTATCAATGCAAATCCCATCCTACAGAAATCTGACATGAAGAGCTAGATATTGTAACATATAAGATAAACAGATACCTTGTATGCTGCTAAAGTTTAAATATTAGGGATTTGACTAAACTGTGAAGAAAACAAAAATGGAAAGATATGATAACATCAACAAACTTCAAAATAGCCCATGATGATCTACCTAAGTTCCAACTCTGACTTTAACTTTTTAGGGTCACTAGCACAACAGATACTAGCAACCATACATATGTGACATTGTGCTCTTGTTGAGACATTTTGGATCCTAAATGTTTTATACTCTTTAAATTGCCATATCACCCACATTTTTTCACCATTAAGGCAAAAGAAGTTAGCATTTACAGATTCGTAATTGATAGCACTGGCAGAACATGATGAATTTTTAATTTTTGCCCTCATCCTCTTCTGATCTTGACTTTCTAATCCCCAGTGAGTGCACGTGTGAGTCGAACCTCTAAGACAACCTCCTAAGTATATATCTCAACAACTGAAGGAAGCTTTACTCTTCAAAAATCTTTCAGTACTTACGTCAAACCAGCCAAAAACTTAAGAACTACCACTTTATTTTATTTTTTTGCTTCTGCATTTCACAAGTGTCAGTAGATGTGACTTGAACATAATCCAACTCTTTATATACTTCAACAAAACTTTGTAACTGTCCTATCATTCTGTTGTAACCCAAAAAATTCATGTGATATATATCATACCCTTGAATCAAAATTATTTTAATACAAGAAGTAATCCCAATTCTGTTGACAAGTATCAAAGCTATGACTTAATGTAACATATTTAAATAGAAGAAAGAAAACCTGAAACTAACCCAAAAAAACATGAAGGTCAATGGGGCAGAGATTTGAGATTGCCATATGACTTAATAACACTAAGGAGGTCAATTACATTTCTTCTAGACATTTGTGTGTTTGTTCCCCAAAACTAACCAAAAAAACATGGAAAGGTCAATGGGGCAGAGATTTGAGATTGCCATACGACTTAATAATGCTAAGGAGGTCAATTACATTTCATCTAGACATTTGTGTTTGTTCCCCCATCTTTACAATATATAAATAGGTCCATTTGTCTCAGCTGTTCCATTGCACTTATGAAGGAGTAGTAAGCGGTGTTGTTCCACATCATTCTGACTTGGGGTTTGTTGTGGCTTTATATTCAAGTTAGCCCTTTCACCTATTGTTGAACAGTTTTAGGTTGGAAGTTCAACACACCTGACCTTCTAACCAATCCTATTGGAAAGAACTCCTGCACCATTACTTCAACAGAGTGACACTTTTCTGCCTGGTTATATGAGATTCGGATAAATATTGACCAGGAAATATAACAGTAGCCATGCCAGGAAACTAGATCAATTTTCACAAAAACAGTAAACTAGATGCAAACTAAAGTATAATGCACGCTAGAACGTTCAATATTACCAAAGATTATGTTAGATCAACATCTGAAACCATTAGTTCAAATTCCACAAGAATATCAATCATACATAAGGAAACATGGAGACCATAAAAGGTGAATCTATGTATGATCAACCAATCTTGCAAAACTCAAAAATTAGGAAACATAAGAAGCCAAAATACTAATTAACTTGCCGTCGAACGAAACCCCAAAAAGGAAAAATAATTCATACTTGTGATCCATCCCATAGCTGACCCCAATAGACACTGCCAAATCCCCCTTCTCCAAGCTTGTTATCATAATTAAAATTATTTGTAGCTGAGTGCAATTCTTTCAATGAAAAAACCCTCCATGTCGGCTGCTTCTTTCCTTTCTCCTTCCTGTAGAATCATATAACTTTAGACATTAACCCCACCGACAGACACACATAACAACATAACCAAAGTCAATTTAAAATTAAAAACAAAAACACTCAATTTGACTGATAAAAGACCTTATTTATAGGATGAAGATCAACATATCCTGACTAATTTGACTTCAAAGTATGAAAATTTTAAGCTTAAATGAAAACCAGGTAGCTATATTAAGCTCAATAAGTATTTCCTTTCTCAAATCACAATACCAAAAGGACAGGAAGTTCAAAACTTTAGACAACGGTAAAAACAACAAAAGGCAATGAAATTCTAATCAAGACCCAGGTGATAGTTTCCAAAACTAAACAAAACCCAGATTTCTTAAACCCTGACCATTCCTGAAATATTCAAAATTCAATAAAAAAAACCCAAAGAAATCTTCCAGAAGAAAAACTTTTAAACCAAAACTTAACAAATAAAACAGTAAAGATAAATGGTAAATCAGTGGTAAACTTACCGATCCACACCTTTCCCACAACAAATTATAGAGCAAAACGCCATTAGGAAACCAAACTAAAAAACCAACTCTTTCTTTTCTTCTTTTTTTCCTTCAATGAAAACCAGTTTCTCTCTCTCTCTCTCTATTTCGTTTCTTTGTTGTCCTACTTCACGTTCTCTTTCTAAGCAGCGGATTCTGAGGAGATGCCAAACGTAACGCTTTTGTGCAGAAAATTGCTCCCAAAAACATACTTTCTTTCTGGGTTTTCTTAGTTAAAAACAGTAAAAAAAAGAAAAAGGGAAAGAAGAAGATGAAATTGAGAGGAGGAAGAGTATAAGGCAAGGCTTATTGAAGTCAGCTGACTCCTTTTTTTTTTTTTTTGTTTGTGTGTGCGCTTTATGGGATGGTTGATGTTTGCTGCTGCAGTGGCTGGCTTGCTGGCTGGGTTGTCATTGGGACTAGCTGTTTTTAATTTTCAAATCTGCACCCACATGGGTCCCCTTTTCTACCCATTTTTTCATTTTATTTTATACTCATCTATGTCTCTCTTCTTACATGGATATAGTCCTAAATTTTTTTAATATTTTTTACTGTTTTTTTTACTATATAGTTTTACTTATTTACGTAATTCAGACATTGATGAGGGTCGAATATAGATATGTGTTCGATAATACGTATTACTTGTTTTTGCTTTATACCAAATATTTTAAAAAAATATTGTTAATTTATTTGGACAAATATAAGATAGTGCTAAATCTTTTTAAATTTAATGTAATGAAGCATTGTGATTTTTGTCATAGTTTAGGTAGAGATATTAGGGGTGTCACATAGATTAGACCTCCATCATTCCAGGTTGGTCTCAAATTTGAATTTAAGATCTTCCTACTAATAGACTCCAACTTTATGTTATAATAATAACAATAATAATAATAAATTTTTTTATTGATAGTATATAATAATTCTTTTATTTATATATATATATATATTATTAATAATACATATTGAAAATGCACGACCTTAAGTTAAATTTGTTACACTGAAAATAATATAAAAAATTAAGCAAAAAATTTTAATTCTAACTATGGCAGTTGGAATTGGATTTACAGAAGGAAGCTATATTTTTCCATCAATTAACATTCTTGAAGAAATTGTACCCAAATTCCTGTAGAATCATGGAAAAAGATTTTAATTAACTAAATTAATAATGCATTAAATAAAATAAGAGCAGCCTTGCAAATTGAACAATACTGCATCAAAAAGTTCAAAGGATTTGTTTATTTAATCCTCCCCTCGTCAAACAAGTAAACATCAAGTGACATCATTGTGCTCTTTAACAAATTCTAAATATACAATATATATATATATATATATATATTTCCATGGAGACTAAAAGGGAATCAAACATGGAAAAGGGATATTTTTTATTATTTGTAATTTGGCCTACTCATTAAAAAATAAGCAAAGATAGACTCACCATTTCGAAAATTTATTTACAAATTGAATATTTAAAAATAAAAAAAACTCCTAATAATTAACTAAGAATCTTCAAAAGTAATTAACATAAATTTTCGGTAAAATTTGTAAGGGACATATACTTTATTTAAACGTACGTTAAATACGTTAATCATGTTAGACACGTTTAAGATATAAGATTAAATATATATTCATTTAATTTTGCATCTTTTTATATTGTATCTAAAATTACTAAATCTAAGTGTACGTGTTTAAACAATAATTGTTATTAACAGGAGATTGAACTCTTGGTTATATTACGTTCAAAAAATAAATACAATAATAAATGTTGGATAAGATCTCAATAATTACATAATAATTGTTTTGGGAGGTGCATCACAATCTTTACATGTAAACACTTCTGAAACAACTGCTCGGACTTAATTCAATGGCTGTTTACGTATCTATATTTGTCAATGATCTTTCTTAACTTAGGTTGGTGAAAATTTAAGTGTAATGACAGGTAAAATCTAGCTTTCTTTGTAGGGTACATTTATACATCACTTCTATCTTTCTTGTTAGTTGCTTTTTTTCCCTCCATTAATAATGTACTTTGTTGATGCACATTGAAAAGTTGCTATAGGAAGTGGGGCGATTAACCGACCAAACAGGTTGGGGTTTCCATTTGCAATAAATAAGTATACGGTCGACATGATATTGCTAAGAATCAAGTACTCGAACATTTGACTCATTAGTTAATGTGTAATCTCTTTATTTAAAAAATAAAATTTAAATTTTTCTTCTTTCAATTATAAAAAAAAAATTATTATTAAGAATTAAGAAATACTAACTTAGTGTAGTAGGTATAGAAGGTTGTAGGCCTATCAAGATCATGAAGGATGCCAATTTTGAATAATATAGGAATTCAGGATAAAAATAATGATGATGAAAGCTAGATAAACGACTACTTTTAGGAATATCATGAAAGTTTCGAATGGATATAGATAACTCATAAACCATCTTCCATTTCTCTTCAGAATTTTTGTTGAAATCTATGCATAATTTTAAGTTTTACTAGTCGCCAATAAATACTTTATAATCAAATTATATTACTCGATTTAATTAAATAAAATTAAAATATATTATAATTAAATTTAGATAAAATTCAAATAATAAAATTATTTTCCGTTACGAATTCATGATAAAATATTTTATCTCAAATAACTTTACCTAAAAAATCCAATTGCACCTTCCAACTCTTTTTAGTTTTCTTGCAGCTTTTGTGACCTAAGACCCATTGCTCCCTTAACAGGAATAATCAATGTTCAATCATCAATCAATGAGCCATTAAAGTTTTGGGTGCAGAGCTTAAGTCTGATTGATACTATTATTTCTTTTTCGAATGGGCAGGTCACAGTCGCATATCAAGCAGGTAAATTGCCATTGCACAGTGACAGACAGCAACATCTGAATTGTATAATCCGCAGCCTTTTTCTGCTAAACGAAGCTTCAATTTTTTAACCTGATGTGGAGGCTCATGTTCATCTAGTTTCTGTGTGGTGTCACACCAAGAAAACTTTTACTACAAAATACAAAGTGGTAGCAGTAAATTACTGTAAAAATACTGTATCCATTTGACAATTTAACACAACATAAAACACCCATCATGGTAGGAATTTCTTGGATTTTCTCCTAAGTTCAACAAATGATGGAACACAAGAAAGACAAAAATCTTTTAAAATATTCACAGTTGGATTAGGATGGAGTGATGATCAGGCTTCGGCCCTCTTCGTGGCCTGGCTGTTTCTGTGCACGTGACAGCAACTAACTATGACTGAATATAAGCAAATTTCAACACGCTATTGAAAAATTGCAGCAGACGTTGTAGCTATACACAACTTGAGAATAATTGTTCTGTTTGCAATTATTTAATTCTATTTTCTTTTTCTAGATTAATTGAAGATTCGAGACAGAGACAAGTGGTTTTAATCCACAAGTTACGTGGTCATGACATGTTGTAGGAAATAATCAAAATTGATAATTTTTACGAAATTATTTTAGTTTTGGTATTTAAAATGTCAAGTTAAACAAGATTTCTTATGTACCTAAGGGAGGATTTATATTTTCAATAACACCAAAATGGACCACCGGTGTTCAAACAATTCTTTCTTGATAGTTGTTTGATATCTTGGGTTCAATATGCTTGAAGCCTAGGACCAGATATTCTCCTTTTGCACTACAAGCCAATCTGCTTTAGTTGGTAGGCCTACCAATGATTGATATAAGAAAAGAAAAGCAATAGCTTATAGCTTTATGGAGTTCTACAAGACAAACCTGAGGAGGCTTCTGCCCCTTGATTATCTGTATTTGTCAGTCCAAACAGATAGACAAGGAGTAAAAGGAAATGGGATATGAAATCTACAAGTATGATAACTTACTCCTGAATCATGATAAATGCAAAATGTGAAGAAGTTGTTTTGTAGTTCAAGAGAGAAACAATGGTGTCAGAAATCAGAATCATTTGCTTGTTTCTTTGAAGTTTTTTCTTCATTCTTTCAATTACCCCAATTTGCATTTCTGGTTATTATCGTATGCACTGATTGTATGCTGATTTTGCCATTGAATGCTGATATTATATGCTACCAAAGTTTTGCTCATAAATTAACTTATTTGGTCCAGCTACCTGTGGACCATCTATTGGCAGGTATAGCCAAAAGAAAGGGTCCTTTGTTAGCTGTGTTAATTAACAGTAAATTAAGACCTTAACTAAAGCAATTGATATTTATCATATAAAATAACTAGTAGTTCTTACAAGCTGGACTCCTTTGCACTTATTGCAGATTAGACTGCTAATAAAAGAGTTTTGTTGGGATAACTGCAGTTGAACTGTACTGCACTTTCAGTTAGGGAGACGCAGGGTGTGCCCCCAAAAAGCCAATGCATGACCAATAGATTATACTGCAAAAAACAAGAAAAGGCCAAAAATTATAGTGTCAGAAACTTTACTTCTATCTTGGCTTCCAGTTTTGTCTTATTCTTGTGGAATCTGAAGTCATATATGCAACAGGTAAAAGGCTTAATCACTTCAGATTTTCTTAGCATAACTCAGCACACAGCCTCATATAGAAGAAACAACTAGAAGATAGGCAGTCTAGTGCTAATTGAATTAAGATATGTGCAAACATCATGATGACTACTTCAATCAAGAAGATAGGCAGATTTCTGGCTGTTGAAATTTGTTAATTAAATGCTCTACAAGCTTAGTCTGCAGTGGGGAGACGGTAGGACTATTTCCCTCAGCAAAACAACAATTGATTCATTTATGAGACAAGCTAAGAACTACAAAGAACTGTGATTGACAAGCCTTGTTTTCCCTTACAGAAACAGCAAAATGAACAAAAGTAATGTTGTTAACTGAAAGAATCTAACAGAAACTGAAGTCTTATGAACTGCTTTAGATGATACATTTGTTGTTCTTGTCATATCTTCTTCATTCATGGTGGATAGGTGCTGCACTGTCCTTGCTGAACCAGGTTTAGGTGTATCACACAAACCAATGCCTGTATCAAAGGATGCATCCAAGGCATCTTCAAGACCACTATTTGCTTTATAACATAATCCTGAATTGTTGTTAAGTTTAAGCTTTCTTCTCATCTTCCAAACCATTTGTCTTCCGAATGGAACTGGTCCGGTCAAGTAATTATCATTCAGCCTTAGTTCACTAACATGCTTCAAGTCTCTAAAGTTGCTCGGAATTGAACCATTGAAGCGGTTTCCATCAAGGTAAACGACCCGAAGGTTCGGTAACCGGCCTATTGACTCAGGGATCAGACCATGTAAATTCATGTTTGATAAAACTAGGATCATTAAACCCTTCATTCCATCAAAGCAATCACTGGGAATGGCTGTTGATCCCATTTGATTGCCTTTGAGAATCAAAGCTTGGAGGGAAGTTAAGCTTCTTAGTGATATGGAAAATGGGCCGGACAAGCGATTATAGCTCATATCCATAAGCATGAGGTCCTTTAGCCCACCAACTGAATCGGGTATCGAGCCAGTTAGACGATTATGGCTAAAATCCATTTTTACTAAAGATTGGTATGATCCAAGGCTTGATGGGATTGCACCCATTAGAAGATTTTGGCTAAGGTCCAAAACATTCAAAACTGGGAAGCTAAAACCAGGAATTGAAGCCGTTAACTTGTTCCCACTCAAATCCAACGACCTTAGGCCAGTGAGCCGGCCTAATGAAACTGGAATTGAACCATTGAGATTGTTCTTGTGAAGATCAAGAACCCTTAAACGAGTAAGGTTTCCTAGTTCACTAGGAATGGGACCAACATGCCCATTTTCCCTAAGGACTAGAGTTTGCAACGTAGAACCCAGCTTGCCCAAAAACGTTGGAATCGGCTGAGGATTGTAACTGAAACAACGGTATAAAAACAATGTCCTGATATGAGGAAGCTTGGTAATGGACTCTGAAATGTATGACTTCTTCTGGTCACAAGTAGGGAAAGCCGTGTCATCCGACAACGCCCCGAAGGACAGGGAGACAACGTGGTAGACGTTATCTTTGTCGGGCATGCACTCGATACCATGCCAACGCCCCCGGCACACGTCTGGGATGCTTGTGGCCCAATCATTCCCCGTGGCTCGCATTATATCATAAACCGCCTCCTGCTCAGGGGGGTTGGTCCGAGCCCCATTCTTGTTCATAGAAAACCCTGTCTGAGGCCCGTCGATGAGGGTGGATGGCACGCCTGAATCCGACATGATGACTGTGAAAGGCCTGGCTAGTTGGAAAGAAGATACGAAGATGAGGAAAAGGGCGCGTAGGGAGGGGAAATGTGGAGCCATTTTTTGGGGCAGGAGTGAGTGAAATGGTGGGCTTGGGACTTTTGATATAGGGATGGGGGGGAAAAGAGGCTTTAAATGAGAGGGGTCAGGTTGATAAGAAGAGGTTGGTGAATGGAATGAAGTAAAGCTAGTAATGGGTTCACGAGATATGAGGGGAGATGAATTTAATTTGTGAAGGGAATTTTCGCATTAATGTGTTTCACGAGAGTTTTGCCCCCCAGCATGGGACTTGGGATCCACTCATCTGGCCGCCTGACTGCACTAGAACTAGATTGGGTCGGATTCGGGTAGGCTGCCGTGTCACTGCTACGCCTTACAAAAACAAAAATAGACACTGTCCCATTTTATCGTTCATTCTCAAGAATGTTTCTTACTAAATGTTAAAATATAACAAAGAAATAAAAATATTTATTACATCCAATTAAGTATTTATATTTTTATTCTAAATCAATTAAGTTATTATGATTAACGGTGAACTAATTTATATTTATCTAAATGTCACTTATTATTATATATCACATGATAATGCTAATATGCCATGATGAATAAAAACATGACATGTTAATATGCAATGATGACACAGTGCCATGTAAGTCATAAAATAGACAAAAAATATTTTTATTAATGATAATTAATTAATTGATAATTATAAAAACTTATTTGATGCAAAATAAAAATAGTAATAGTAAAAAAATAAGAATTTATTTAAATTTTCTTATAAAATTTAAAAGTTATAGATTTTTATTTTTATATATTGAAATCGATAATAATACAATAAAAATTTTGTCTACATACTTTTACTATTTATTTTTTTATTTTTTCTTAAACAAAATATCATAAAAACAAAAAAAAAATTGTAAAAACATCAACTAAATAATTTATGAAAATAATTACTTGGGCAGAAATGGGCCCTAAATCATTGTCCAAGACCATTTTGAGAAATATAGGGAGTTTAGATTTTTCGTATATGCTAGCCCAACAAATTGGGCCTAATAAACCACCACGCTACAAGCAATTAAAAACCCAATGCTAAATGCTAAGAGCATTTGAAATCCACCAAAAAAAAAAAAGTTAAAATGAGAAAAACAATTTGAATTCAGGACATAAATGCTAATCTGCACTCCTTTTTATATGATTTCTTAGTCTTTTATTTAATTTTTATGTAATCTTAAAACTAAATTGGTATTCACTAAGTGTAATTCAGTAAAAGACTTCACATATTAGTAGGGATGATATTAATAAACAAAAGAAAATAAGAAATGCATCCTAATATACCCTACCAATAGAGAAAAGAAGGCTGCAAATACATTTTTTGTTTATGCTTTTTTGGCCAAAGGCTGCAAAGAATTGGCTGTGCAGAATATATCTCTATCAATCAATTTACCTATTGAGGAGGAAATACTGTGATATTGTCTATCACCATTCCTAAGATCATGGGGAGAGATTGGAGCAGAAATGTCCTCCTTATGGCTTAATCTCGATTGATTTAGTCATTGGTTTCATATCTTCGATTTCAGTATTAAGCAGGAGAAAATCATTTTTGTAGATCAAGGAATGAGCATGAGAAGAGATATAGAAGAATTATTTCAAGAAAATTATACATTGTAGTAACCAAAAGGACTGAGAAGGGCATCATAACCAAATGTGAAGCACTAAAAATAGTTGCACAACAAGGCATAGTTTGGCAGGATGCTAGGATTCAGAATGACATTCAAAACATGAACATGTACAATACATGCTTATATAGCAGGAAATGGGCATTAACATACCTATCAAATACATCAGCAAGTGAAGAATGAAGAATGAGCATAAAATTATTCTCTTTCTTGTTAATCAAACTGATGCAGGGTTACTCTGTGTCAGAAACCTTAGTCCTTTTGCTAGTTGCTTTCATCTTCATATTACTAGCAGTTATAAGTTTATAACCACAGAAAGGCATTTCACTTAGTTTCCCAAACCTTTGCTCATAGAAGTGCCACAGCTCTGCCCTGATCACATATTGTCAAGAAGAAAATTCAATTACTAAGAAACTTGTCAAAAGTAGGCAAGAGGAAAGTTGAAAGATCACCTACCAATATGCCAAGAACTGAAATGGTGCATATTTTGCATAGATAACTTCAACATCCCTTCCAACAGTCTGCATAGTAGAACTTTTTGAATGAACCTGCACTTGCAATAAACTATCAGAAAAAGCAGAAAAACCTTCAAGATACATTGCTTATGGAATAAATGAATAAGTTACCTGCTTTAAATGCCTGATAGTTTCAGAATCAGCTGGAATCACATGGTAAAATCCCATGCACATGAGCACATTAGCACATGTGAAAGGACCAAATCCATCAATTTGTCGCAGCTGTTCAGCCAGCTTGTTATAACTAGACAAGCTTATTTCCTTGCAACCTGCTTCCAGTTGCATTAGTTGAATACTGCCTTGGACAATGCCCTTTGCAAGTTTTAATATTCGACTTGCTCTATAGCCAAGATTGCAGCGTTTTGCAAGAAAAGTTTCATCAAGGTTAGCTAGTTCTTCGGGACTGGGGAAGCTGCCCGTTCCTTTGTAGGCATGGGGTTCATCTAATTCCTGGGAAGGCTGAAGATCTGACTCGGAATGATCAGCTCTTGCCTCCGCAAACTTGCTTTCTAACCGCATGGAAACTTTGGACACTCTCAACTTTCTCTTCAACTCATTCCCGGCAGGCGTCTTAGGAATGAAATCATCTTCAGCAGCCCTTACACCAGAAAATGGGCGTTGAGTTTCAAACTGAAGCTCACAAAGTGCCTTAGCCATGCTCAAAGTCCTTGAAAACCTATAATGATAATGTGGGAGACATAAGACAATTAATGCACATATTGCCCAATTTGACATTATGACATACAAGTTACACGCAACGCCAAAAGTGGGTGAGGAATAAGAAAAAGTTTGAAAGGGGCATACTGGCAGTTGCAGAGAAGAATACACTTGACCATATCTTCAAACAAAGTAGGGGACCTGAACACTCTCCCGCTGAAGCTCCTCAAGCACTCGGCTGCTGCTTCTTCTTCTCCATGTAATGCTTCGACAATCTTCCGAAACTCCCTGACCTTGCTCTCCTCTTCCTCCGACAACCGCAGCATTCTTGACACCTGATTCAAAAGCGAGTGGCGGTACTGCGGAGAGAGACAGCGTGTGCCATAAACGCGGAGGTGGAGAGTGGAAGCAGTGGGCTGGGAGATGCGGACCTGGACTGTAAGAGGCGGAGAGTGATGATCAAGGAGACGTAAGGGGCGAGAGAGGGAGCGGGAGATTGGGTCCCATTGGTTCGGAGCCATCATGAACAGCCCATGGCTGCAAACTGCCTTTTCCAGATTGAATGGCACTGCTCCTTCTGCTGCTGCTGCTGCTTCGCCCACTGGCAGCTCTATCAACATGCTGCAGCAGCTGCTGCTATTGCCGTTCTCCTCCTGCTCCTTCTCCATTGTTTTCTGACTTCTATCGCCGTTCTCCTCCTGCTCCTTCACCATTGTTTTCTGACTTCTCTTGCCGTTCTCCTCCTGCTCCTTCTCCATTGTTTTCTGACTTCTTGGCCTTTGGTTGACTTTTGCCTTCACATTTTAAGCTATTTTTTCGCTGAAAGAGTTCAGCAGTATTTTTGTTTTTTTTTGAGAATTTTTCTTTTTTTTATTTGTTTGGAAATGTTTGAATTAATTTCAATATCTAATACATGTACAAAAATTAATATTCACATGAATATATACTATTATCAATTTAACATATTTTGAATATAAATAAACATTTGTCTAATTTTTTAAATTTATACATGAAACCACAATAGGACATAGAAATTAAAAATTAATATATATTTATATTTACATGCATACATTATTTATAATATCGGATGAAGAATGCAAAAAGAGAAACAATCAAACAAGAAAAGCGAAGAAAAAGGATTAGGTTGCTGGTTAGTTTAGTGTGTATCAACACTTTCAACTCAATAGATATATTTATCAAGTGAAGAAAAACTTTAGTTATAATTTTAAAACTCATCTCATTTTTTACTTGATATTTGTGATATTCTATGTAGTGATATGAAATTCGTAACATTCTATTTCATCTAATTGTGTAATATTCTCGATAGATTGACTCTTTTATTTATTAAAAAAAGGAACGCATGCTAGCTTGAACTTATTTAGAATAAATTTGTTTGAATCACCTTAGCTCATTAAAATTGAGATCCTCTCGTTGTTTTGGTAAGATCTCAATTTTTTAATTAAAAAAATAAATAATTAAGTATATTTTAATTTTTATATTTTTATTATTATAACTAATGTGTTTTATGCTTCTCGTTACCTTTTCAATTTTGCTAAAGACATCCATTACAAGATTTTAATTTTCATTTTCAAATTATCGTACACAATATGTATTTTTACCATTTCTTCTTAAGAAATTAATTTTTTAACATAACTCTATACTATTTTAAAATTACATATACTTCACTTAGTTTTTTTATTTATATTTATTATTTATTATTTTATTGTTTCCTTTTTTTCATTTCTATTCTATGCTTTTTATTTTATTAATATTTTTAAAAAAAATTTATTTGGAATTAAAATATTGAGACTCAAAATTAAAACCCTCTCATCATATTGGTAGAGTTTTAACAAAGATTCATTACTTAAAAAAATTAATTCGAGATTGTGACTTCTCGCATCTTGAGAAAATATTTTATCATCGGCTAATAATCCAAATAATATACTTGTTATGCATAAAAATTTTGTAGCGTAGGTAGTCTACTTTTCTGAGCATAAACATTCTTAACTCTCTACCTTTCAAGCTAATTTTATTTTTTGTTTGAATAATTTATGATACTATTTGTTATTACTATATCATTATTTTTATTTCCTTTCTAACCTAGTACCTTTTTTTTATGTTATCTTATGTACTTCTGATAACAATAATAAAAAGAAAAAGCCTAAATATTTTACCATTTTTATTTCTATAGGAGCATGAATATCCAACGCTTTTAGGGCAGCAACATGATATATGTATACCTTTGCTAACTACATTTATCTATTTTATTTTCTTTTTTTTTATATACATGAACATTCTATATTTTTTTTTATAAGAGTTATCTTTAAGATTCTTTTTTATAGTACTGATCAATTTAAAATATTACTTAATACATTTTTACTAGACTATACGTTTATTTATTTTCTCATATAACTATGTATACTTTTTACCATATTATATTTTATATAACTAAATATTTCATAAAAAATGTATATATTAATGGAAAAAGAAGTAAAGTACTTTTTACCATATTATAGTTTATATAACTAAATATTTCATAAAAAATGTATATATTAATGGAAAAAGAATTAAAGGAACAAAATAAACAAACACAAAAACCAGGGGAAAATATCTAGATACTTTAAGTTTTAATAAAAATTACAAAAAAATCTATTAGTTTTTAAATTAGACACAAAGGTATAGGATAATCATTTTAATTAAAATAGCTGGATGTTGTTTATTTTTCAAAATTATTTTTAAAGTTGTGAGACCTCTTATGAGGAATTGTTTATTTTTCAAATTGATTTTTAAAGTGGTCTAAGTCTTGGATCAAGTGTTGTGAATGAGGAGTTATTTAATTAGGTTTAACCTAGTGTCTAGGTGAGGTGCAATTGTAGACACTAGTTATTTTATTTGACTCTTTTAATTTTTATAATTATTTCTCCCTTACTTTATTTTATTTTTAATATATTAATCTTAATCATTTATTTATTTTAATTTGATGTTATTTGCTCCAATTTTATCTCAGGTTTTGGGCTCTACTAGGCTCAATGTGAGCCCAAGCCCGTTAGCGGAAACATAACCAATATGATTAAATTGATGGTAAACAGATCAAACAAAGTAAACAGAATCAAAATTAATCAGTTTGGATTTAATCCAAATAGAGAACAATTTGGAAACCAAAGAAAAAAAAATAAAATAAGAAAATGAAAAATAAAATTGAGGAGACAGGCACTTTGCAAATACCAACACCTTGCCAAACCCAAACGTGAGAAATTCGCGTCTGGCAAAGCATCTCACGATGCTGAAGAGCCCAGATGGCACACCCAATACCCAAGGAGTGCTGCCCTCCTCTAAAAAAATTTACTAGAAACCTAAAGAACCCAGCAGCCGATCTTTGAAAATCAAAAAAATCTTTCCATTTTTTGAAAACACTAGAAGAAAAAAACCCTATTCCATCAACAATCAGAAATACACAATTAAGAGAACCAAAAAAGAACAAAAATAACAACAAAAGGAACCCAAAAAGCCCTAAGAATTTGAAGTTAAGAAGAACTGGGAGGGCTTTTTTTTCTTTTTGTTCTTTCTCTCTTTTTTGGGATTTTCACAGAGTTTGAGGCTTGGTTTTGGGGTTGTAGAGGAAATAAGGAGAAGTTGCCGATTTCAACAATCAGAAATACACAATTAAGAGAACCAAAAAAGAACAAAAATAACAACAAAAGCAACCCAAAAAGCCCTAAGAATTTGAAGTTAAGAAGAACTGGGAGGGCTTTTTTTTCTTTTTGTTCTTTCTCTCTTTTTTGGGATTTTCACAGAGTTTGAGGCTTGGTTTTGGGGTTGTAGAGGAAATAAGGAGAAGTTGCCGATGGGAGGATTGATGAGAAAAGAAGATAAGGTGTGAAGGGTTAGGTTTTAAGTTTAAGTAAAAAGGAGAGGAAATTGAGTAGAGAGAGAAAGTGAAGAAGAGATATCTGGAGAGAAGAAAAGAAAGGGGGTTTATATACCTAGGGCAACCGGTTATTAAACGCTGTCGTTTGGAGGGGTGAAGGGTACAGTGCGTTTTGAAGGATTTCAGGCTGCCATACAAAGCGTAGCTTTGTGGACATTGGGAAGCAAATCTGTGGAGCAAGCTTGTGCCTTCTGCTGGCTTGTAAGCTGGGTCAATCTTAGCCCAGAAAAGTAAAATTCTTCTCTTTTGTTTGTCGGTTCGTTTCACTTGGTTTTGGGTCTAGTTCATTTTGTTTAAATGTATTTTTGGTTTAATTTAAATCATTTTAGGAAGAGGTTATAATTATATATATAATTATATATATGTTTATTTTAGTGTTAAGAAATCAAAATAAACAGAAAATATAAAATGTAGTAATAATAAAAAGAATAATAAAATGTTTTAAATATGTTTAATTATAAAAAAAAAAGCATGAACATTGTAGTAACGTGTGGGTCTAAGAACCTGACCGTTAAATGTGACGAAAAATAAAAAAAAACATCATAAACATGTTAGTCGTCTAATAATTCTATTTTATAGAATTATTTTATTTTAATTTTGTTATTAAATATTAGCAAAGTCATCGGTTTTTAATTATAATTTACTTAATTTTTAGTTGTTTTTTATATTTAGTTTATTTTTAAGTAAGTTATTTAATTTTATGTTATTTTTTTAATTTGGTTAATATTTATTAGATTTTATATTTTTGGTAGGAACTAAAGTAATTTGGCTTAATTTTGGAAAGTAAAGTGTTAAAAGACCTAGAAGTCTACTTGCATTTGCTTCAGTATTTTGGTCATATCTCGAGTTACAGAACTTCAATTGCTGCGATTCTTGGACCATTGGAAAGCTAAGAGACAGACCTACAACTTTGATGAAGATCACTTTGCCCAGTTCTGCCTCAAAGATAGAGAAAATTATGTTAGAAAGTTGCTAGATGTATTATACCGGGAATAACAATTTGTAAAGACTGACAAGTGATTTTTGGGCCTCTTATTATGTTTTTAAGCCCAATTAAACCCTAGGTCAACTTGAGAAATTTAGGTTAAGTTTGTTAGTATATATAGGATATTTTAAGACTATTAAAGAGATAACCTTTAAAGATTCAAGAAGTCAGAAATTGAGGCTAAATCCGAAGATCAAAACAACAATCATTATTTTGTTCTTTAGCTTTTATTCTTCTTGTTACTTTCAATGGTTGAATTTTATACAATATTATTTGATTTTGCAATCATGAGTAGCTAATTTTTTTTTCTAGGATTGCAATTGAACTCACATGTAGTCTAAGTTTTTAATCTATTTCTTGCTTATTTTCAATGGGAATTGAATTGTTTATTCCAATTTATTCTTATTGCTTTTAATTGCCTGATCACCAATTAAATTGATTTAGGAACCTAAACAAACTTGGGAAAAGGAGTTTAGAGTATACTAAAATTAGGATAGCATATGATCATGTTAAATGATTTGCGTATAGGATAGGGATATACCTATAGGCCATATGTAGCCATATTAGAGCCTGAACTTAATGAGTCTGTTTTAATTTCAATTCACATAGGGATATAGTGGTTTGGTTAAAATAGATATTTTGTCACGCCCTGGAACCACCCATTGGGCCTGTGACAACTGCCGCGATATCCCGATAGGCACTCATTCCTCGAGTGCAAACTGAGACCTCGCAAGGCATCTCGTACCAGTTTTTCATCTACCCCGTGGTTAATAATTTCCAATAAACATTTTTCAATGAATAAAATTCGTGTTTTGAACCAAAACAATTAAATTGCACCATTAACCACGTAGGGGCATTTTCGTTATTTTTCTTTCAAAAATTTCAAAATCGGTAAAAATATTACAATTTATTATAAAATAATATTTTTATAAACATCAATAATCAAATTGGTGCGCGTAAAAGCAAAATAAGTTATTACATACTGTTATACAATTAAACAAAGTATGTACATGAATTACAATGACATGTGAGCCCAACTATATATAACTATGTACCTTTGTGTATGCTAAGAACTCGGCTTCAATCAAGCCTCTATGTGCACATCGAGTGCTACCAAAAATCTCGAGCCTGTAAGGGGGAGGAGAGGGTGGTGAGTTTTACAACCCAATGAGTTGGATAACTACCATCCACGACATCTAAAGTCGAGTAGATAGAGACAATAAATAAAAATGCAATATCACCATATAGTTCATAACATTGAATTTGGTGAAAATATGCCAAATAATTTCATTAATTCAAACACAATGGCTTATGATTTATTTCGTAAAATTAGGCTTTGACCAAATCTTATACTCGTGAACACTTGATCAGAGTGTCTCATCAAGTCCGCCAAGGCTGTTACAATTTATATCATAATTGAAAAATATAGTCGTTCCTTGGCGTTGGCCTAATTCACTCTCACGTGGGGTTAGACATGGAGTGAATTTTCTGGGTATCTCGGGAGTTATCCTACGCGCCTTTCCAACCGAGATTATATGATTCTTGAGTTTATTGTGCTCCTTCTAAAGGCAGTCCACAGAAACCCGCCACTGCAGCGACTAATTAAACCCACCATATCACTAAAAATTTCGCGGCATAACAAGGCAATTTTTATACTAGCCAGCCTACACAGCAAACAGCAATTCATGCCAATTTTAACACAATAAACCAGCCAAGCATGCTCACCAAGATCATAAGCCAAAATGTCAATTTTAATGCATAAACATAATTTCATGCTGGTCTCCACATACTCAGTATTAAAAATCCATTTTTCTCAATTAAAGAAACATTTAATAATTTCAATTTATTTTTAAAAGCACAGAAGTAGATAAAACTACTTCAGATATTGAAAATGGTAAATTATCCACTCACTTCGTCACAGGAGTGCACGATACTCCTGTTTTTAATTCCACTACATCAAAATTTTTCTACGTTCGGGGGACCCACCGCCTATGTGTAATTTTCGACACAATTCCAATAATTTGTGTCAGACCACTGTAAATTATTTTAGGCTCTTCATGATGCATGAAATGTTATGCAACTGTCCGAATAACCGTCTAAACACGGTATTCGACTTAGTTCGCCTACATCCGTATAAATTGCTAAAATCTCCATTTTTACTCCGATTTGACCCGTTTCAGTTTCTAATTGATTGATTACATTTCAATTACTCAATGGCAGCAACTACGGGTCAATTTACCAGTCTTAGACTGAAAATTACGATTTTACCCCTAGCGGGTAAAAATTTTGATTTTTACTCTGAAAATTCTCATAATTTTTCTAGTCTCATAATTCATTAAATTACACTTAAACACCACAAAATTTGCATCAAAATCAACAGCCAATTTCACCTTAGAAAATTCGGCCTAAATGGATAAAATGAACAACATTTCATTTTTAGTTAAATTTTCCATTCCATTATTTTTCTTACTTGATTTCTACACCATAAATCACCATTTTGCCATCCAATTCTCTTAAAATAAAGTCAACCTCATCCTCACATACCATTGGTTAGATTCGGCCTAGAGAAATTCATGGAGAAAATGAATATTTTTCTTGTTGTTTTACTCATAAACATTCTAAACTAACACTAAGCACTAACATATATCAAAATCAATTATTTCCCATCAACTTTCTCTCTCTAAAGCCATATGACCAGAATTGAAATCATCCTCAAATCACATGATTCAACCATGGAAAATAAGGAGAAATGCATGGAAATGGTAGATCTTAAGCTAAGCTTGAAAAATCATACCTTTAAACACTTGAATCCTTGAAAAATCACATTTTTTCTTTGATTTTCTTCCACCTAGGGTTTTATTTTTGGTTTCTCTCTCTTCCTTGCTGGTTTGAACGAAATTTAGGAGAAGAAGGCTGAAAATTTGATTTTTTTAAGCCATTAAATAAAATAATATTATTTTATTATACTTTTTAATTTTTTATTAATTTATTAATTTATATTTTTTTTTCATTTGACTTTATTTTCAGCCACCAAATTTCCTTCCCTTATCCTCAACCTTCATGAAGTTTCTGGACAAATCCAAAAAATTTTGGTTGTGTAATTTTACAAAATTACACTTTTACCTCCGAAAAAGTGCAAAATTACATTTTTACCTCAAAAATTGAAAAATTACCCATAGACATATTTATCACCCCTCATACTCATACCATTCTCCAATTTGTCAAATTTGATCAAAATTCTCTCAAAAAATTAAATTTGATCATCCGGTGGTAAAATTACCATTTTACCCCTATACTCCAAAATATACTGGAATTGCATTTCCTTCCCACTTTTCAACCTCAAATTATATTTTAACTATTCTAAATAATCAATCTAAATCAAATGGGGCCAAAATCTTCTTTAAAAAATCTCGTTTTGACCTTTAGTGGTAAAATTACTATTTTACCCTTATGTCTCAAAAATACCGAGAATTACACTTTTTCATTGCTAAACTTCGTTTTATGCTCCAATAATCATATAATGCTTCAAATTATAAGTCTTGATCAATTGTGATCAAAATCTTTTATGGAAATCTCCATTTTGTCCTTAAATGACAAAATAACCGTTTTGTCCCTAATCGGTCAATTTTTCTGATTGACTCCAAACTAGACCTCGAACTCTGAATCACTATTTTAAGTCAATCCATGGGTTTTAGTTTTCTCAAATTCATTCTCCATTCTCTGTTTAAACTGATCCAAGACATATTTAACTTAACCATACCATTAGGGGCAATATTGTCATTTAACTTGTTTCCCGGGGCAATTTAATATACAAACATGCTATCCATGCATGTGAATGACTTGTCATAGATAATTTAGGGTTAGGTGTTACGTATTTTTATAAGACGAGTCGGGAGACCCTTATAAATAATTTAGGACTCTAGGTTAGCAATTCAACCCATTGAAATAAGTTAAGGAGGAGAGGTAAAATTTAGACGAAGTGTGAGGGATATTGTAATCCTAAGTTTATTTAATTTGATCTTTTCTCAACTTATTATTTTGATTTTTCTTGTTGGTTTAAATTTTAATTTATTAGTTTTATTTAATTACTCAATTTGGATTGTTTGGATAAGATTAAATTGTTCTAATTTTAGTATTTAGTAAAGTTTTAGATTAATTCCCTGTGGGATCGACACTCTGCTTGCTTATATATTATTTGTTCAATATGAATACTTGCGTAATAGAATTTTAACTGACATCGTTGCCACCAATCGTCTTTCCTAGGTGCGATTGGTCACCTATTAACTCAGTTTTAATCGATGAAATTCTAAATTAATTTTAGGTCCGTTGAAAAAACGAGAATTGGCTACGATTTTTTAAAAGATGGGTTCGGGAGTACGGTTATGCACGGAGATGGGTTAGCACCTCCGTGACACCCGTTCCACAAACGATATCATTTAATCTTATGTTATCCTAATGTAACCTACCTTTGATTTTATTCTTATATTTTTTTAATCCTTGTTTACCAATTAATTCTTTATTATATTAGCTGATTAAGTCTTTTATTAGGTTTCACGGATGCACATGATGTAGTTGTAAAATGATGTCATGATTTGTTCAATTTTAAATAATGGGGTTGACGATCTTTTATTGGAAAATCTTTCGTAGATCATCCCAAAGTTTTGGTGAAGTCTTGAAGTTTTCCTCACTTAGGGATATCCCTAGAAGAACTCATCTTTACGAGCTCTTCAAGGAAATCCCATCATCGGGATTCTTGCCTTATTAACAAGATAAACGTGATATGTTATGACAGAATAAAATGATGATATCTACATGAATACAGTTATTAATTTAGTTCGTTCATAATTCATGTAATAATATGTTTAATAGCTTAGGGTGATTTATTACCTTGTCCATATATTTATTTTTACTTATTATTATTATTATTTATTATACACATTTTTTAGAACTTTCTATTTAAATCTATATTCTTTAATTAACATTATGGATTAATATATTTTACTTAACTATATAATTTATCAAATAAACAATTAATTAATTTTTAATGGTTAAATTAATTTGATTTAGTGATGTTTGTTTAAGCTAATTAACTAACTAAATAAATTTAGATTTAAATGCAACATTATGCAAATTTATTTTTTTCTGATATATATTTTTTAAACAACAATTATTTGAGTTAATGAGTATTGGAGTATAGAGTTCGGATTTATCTTGATACTTCAGTGAAAATCAGTCTCGAACTTCGCACTTAAGAAATCTACCCAAAAGAAACAACTTTTTGCCCTTTTTAGATAGAATTCTATCATCAAATCACTCAAAATAATCATTTCAATTATTTTTATTGTTGGTTCTTCTCCGTAGGGTTTTTCTCTATGGTTGCCAGGGTTTTTCATTCCAATTTTTCCTTTTTATAGTAGGCAAGAATTCATAAATCACCCCCTTTTTCCTCTGCCAACTGTTAGATGATTTTCAAGGATCATCCATCCATCAGATGGCCTCTGCCAGGGTGCTTAAGCACTCCTTGCAAAAGCCTTGTGTCACGACCCGGAACCACCCTCGAGTCCGTGACAACCGCCGCGATGTCCCGATATGCACTCATCCCCCGAGTACCATATCGAGACCTCGCAAGGCTTTCGTACCAGTCTTTCCAACCCCCCTGTGAGTTTCTATTTATTAATTTCACGCTTTAGAACATACCGTCTCTTTTCGAACCAAAATAGGGAAAAAGACGAAAATGTCTACACAGGGGCATTTCGGTCATTTTTCGTCGAAAATTTCAAAATTTGGAAAAAATGTTGCTTACGCGTAAAGAATTCATAATTTACAGTCGAAATTGAAATCGGATATCTAAAACATGAAATTTGAGTGAAATTGCATTTAATGGAATAAAATAATAATATTTCATAAAATATAATATTTTCTTATAAAACAATTTTTATATAGATATCCGAATATAATTTTTACAGCGTAAAAGCAAAATATATTATTACATATGGTAATACAGATAACTGAAGTATAAAATTTAATTTACAATGCTACGTGGGCCCAAAATAGAGAAATATAGACTAGGAGATAAACTTGTGCACAGAAGGTTATCTCTTTAAACCTTTTCCTCGACAAAATCCTCTATCTACAACTGTCTGTGAGCCTGAAATGGGAAAATTGAGGGGTGAGTTTTACAACCCAGTGAGTCAGATAAATACCATCCACGACATCTAAAGTCGAGTAGATGGAGACAATATAAATACACACAATGCTATCATATAGTTAATAGCATCAATTTAATACAGTTGTACAAACCAATCTTATTTAACAAAATACAAGGCTTATGTTTTATTCATACAAAATCAGGCTTAAGCCAAATCTCATACTCGTGGACACTTGATCAGAGTGTCTAATCGAGTCCGCCAAGGCTATTAGAATTTCATAATTTTTTTCAAAATACAGCCGATCCTTGGCGTTGGCTAAACTCACTTTCACGCGGTGGTTTAACGTGAAGTGAATCGTTTCATTACCTCGGGAGTTACCCTACTCGCCTCTACGATCGAGGTAACCGATCATAGGGTTTTCCGTGCTCCTCCTAAAGGCAGTCCACGGCAACCCTCACTGCAGTGTTTCATTAATTATGAACCACCAATTTTATAGAATAATCCAACAGCATGACAAGGCCATTTTAATAATAACCAGTCTACACAGCAAACAGCAATTCATGCCAATTTTTAACACAATAAATCAGCCAAGCATGCTCACCAAAATCATAAGCCATAATTTAAATTTAAATAGAAGAACACAAATCTAAACCGGTCTCCACATACTCAGTGTTATTAAATCGATTTTTCGATTTAAAAATTATTTATAAAATTCAATTTATTTTAAAAGCACATAATCAAGTAAAATTACTTCAGATATTGAAAACGGTAAATTATCCACTCACAGGTTTCAGAAGTCCCGAATACCCCTAGTCTCGCTCGTCCGTAGCTACTTCCTTGCCTTTTTCGGACGGTTCACCCCCTACGCGTTACGCGTGGCACGAATTTCAATAAATCCAATCAATTAATTATAATTGATTTCAGGCTCTATAATTTCTACATGAATGCATGAAATGCACCTTAAGCTGTCCGAATAACCGTTTAAACACGGTTTTCGGCCTAATTCGCCTACACGCGATTAAATTGCTAAAATCTCCAATTTAACTCCAATTGGACCCGTTTCAGTTTCTGATTATTCGATTATATTCCAATTATCTAGTGGTAGCAACTACGGGTCAATTTACTAGTCTGAGAATGCAAAATTACAATTTTACCCCTAGTGGGTAAAAATTTCAAATTTTATTTTTGAAAATTCCTAATTAATTCCTACTTTTACTATTCATCAAATTTACCTAAAATGCCATTCAACCATATCAATTTGCTGTATTTCCAGCAGCCAAAAAGTCTCCAAAAATTCAGCTAAATTGGTTTTCTAACATGAAAAAATGTGATTTCTTGAAATCTATCACTATAATTCACTATTACCTAACTAATAATACTTATTTAACCTAAAAATCACCATATTCAAGCATCAAATTCACCCAAAATCCAGCCATCAAGGTGCAGCAATACCCATATCTTATTTGTGCATGAAAGTGGGAAAAGAAAGCTAAGGAAATGAAAATCACTAGGAAAAATCAAGAAATTCACCTTTTTCAAGCTTGTTTCCTTAATTTCTCTTAATTTCTCCTTCAAAATGAGTAAGGTTTCATGGCTTTTCTCCTTTCCTCTTTTCTCTTTGCTTGGCCGGCCATACTAGGGTTCATTGGCTGAATTTTCATGGCTTTATCACTTAAATAATAAAATAATCTATTTTTTTACACATGTTAGGTACTATTCCTTATTTTATTATTTCTTTATTTTTCTTTTTTTGACTTTATTTCAGCCAAATTTCAGACCTTATCTCTTGAATTTTCCAGGACCTTCTAGAAGAATTTCCAATGATTTTTATAAGGTAATTTTATGAAATTACACTTTTGCCCCCCGAAAAGTGCAAAATTACATTTTTGCCCCAAAATTTGAAAAATTGCCACAAGGCATATTTTTCAGTCCTCAAACTCATACCATACTCCAAATTGTCAAATTTGATCTAAATTCTCTCGAAAAATTAAATTTGGCCTTCCGATGGCAAAATTACGATTTTGCCCCTACATTCCAAAAATCACCGAAACTTCTTCTTTTTCCACTTTTCAACTTCAAATAACACTTCAATTGATTAATATGGTCAATCTAAATCAAATGGAATCAAAAAATCTTTTTCAAAAATTCCAAATTCATCCTTTAATGGCAAAATTACTATTTTGCCCTTGTGTCTCAAAAATACCGAGAATTGTACTTTTCACTGCTAAACTTCATTTTATGTTCCCAAACATCATATTATATTTCGTATAATCATTCTTGGTCATTAAAAATCAAAATCTTTATTAAAATCCTCATTCTGTCCTGAAATTGAAAAAATGACCGTTTTGTCCCTAATCGGTCAATTTTTTCCGATTAACTTCAAACTGAACCTCAAACTCCAAATCACTGTTTTAAGTAATCCCTGGACTGTGAAATTCTCAATTTCACCCTAAAATTTCTATTTGAACTAGTTCGAGGCTTAATTGACTTATTAGTACCTCTAGGACAATATCATCATTTAACTAACTTTTCGGGCAATACAATATGCTAACATGCTTTCTAATGTATGTAAATGGCATGTTAAAGATAACACAGGGTCGGGCTTTACACTTTGCACCTTTCTGCATTTTTAGGGATTTTTGTTTTTTGGCCAACTGGACAATTTCCTCTGGAACATTCATTTGAATCTTGGCTTAATTTTGCTTAATTAGAGAATCTGATATGTTTTTTAAGCTAAATTAACTAATCAAACTTGTTTTTGGGTTCAGGCTTTAGTAATGGGTACAAGACACATTAAGCCCAATACAAGCATTAATCTTTAAAAGTAATAGAAAGCAAAATATAAAATATAAGTAAAAATGGAAATAAAAGCAAAATAAAATGAAAACAATAATAATAATAATAATAATAATAATAAATAAAAATAAAAAAATAAAGATAAAAGTTAAAATCAAAATCAAAGTAAAATACAATAATCAAAATGCTGTCTACAAACATAGATGAATATTTATTTATAAAAAGATAGGTTTAGGTAAGTGGAATATATATATATATATATAAATAGGAAGTAAATGTCTAAATAAAATATAATTATGGTGATAGATTTAGTTAAGGTAAAAATATAAAAAAAATAAAATATTTAGTTAAAAAATAAAAAAATAAAATAAAAGGAGACTTAAATAGAAAATATGGAATAGATCTAGTCATAAAAAAAATAGAATAGACTTTTGTAATTGAAAAGGAAATAGAAGAGAAAGAAAATACATATTCTTAATAATAAATAAAATAAGTTAGGTATGTAGTAGAAATAAAATGCTTAGTTATACAAATTTTTATATATATATATATAGAGAGAGAGAGAGGTGTATATATAGAAAATACAAGAATATAACATAGTATAAAATTATAAATATAAAAATATAATGATTGTTTTAGGGTTAAAATCGATGATAGAATATTTGTTTGGAACCCAAAAAGTCGCAATTTCAAATGAACTTTTCTAAGCTCAGGATTTCGATTAAAACTCCACCAGTATGATGAGTAAGTTTTAATTTTGAATCCCGATGTTTATTGATTCTAAACACTATTAACCTAATCAAATAAAAACATTGAAACAAAAAGAAACAAAGTAATAATGAAAATAATGAATATAATAATAATAATAAATACAAGAGGTAATAAATGAAATGTATAGGCTTAAAATATATAGGACTGTGGAAAAAATGATGATGTTCATAATGATGAATAAATAGCAGAAAAAAAAAATTTCAAAGATAATAAACTCATAATAATAAAAATGAATGTAACTAAAACATAAAAAGAAAATGTATATAATCATAAAAAATATATTTATAAAAAAAATCTTTTTTGAATTATAAGAAATATATGCATAAATAATTATAATTCTAAAATAAAATATTTGATTAAAGAAATAATTTTTAGGTACAAAAGAGTTACGGGAAAGTTAAGAATGAATATTGAAATTTTTTAAGTACATCGCACATTCATCATAACACTATTACATGTCATGGCATGTAGACATATTCTATACATGAGTATAAGCCTCGATGATAGGATTTTCCGAAGGAGCTTACGAAGGTGAGTTTTTTCAAAAAATTTCTTAGGTGAAAAGATACTTCCGAGTCTCACCAGTATGATAGGAGGTCTCGGAGAATATTTTTAATAAAAGGCTTTTGCTCGTAATAGGTTTGCATTTACGAAAATATTCTTTTTTCAAACGTGAATGATTACCCCGAAGATGAGATTTATTCATTAAACCTATAAAGGCGAGTTTCTCAGATAATTTCTTAGGTGAGAGAATATTTCCAGATCCTACCAGTATGATGGACGAATTTAGGAAATATTTTCAATAAAAAGTTTTCGTTTGATATTATTCAATTTTTCTTTGCTATGGATTTCACGATTGCATTATGTGTACACCACACCCGCAAAACCAAATAAAATATTTTGGTTTGGTAATAAAATAAAAGATAAAATAAATAACAATTAGGAAAACATAAGAATAAAATCAATGGTTTAGGATAACATATGATTAAGTGGTATTGTTCATAGAATGGGTGTCACGGGGTTGCTAATCATTCCCTGTGCTTAACTGTACTCCCGAAACTGATTTTGAAAATTTGTAGACCGAGTCTTGTTCTATGGGCGATTCTAAAATTAATTTAAAACTTTTTCAAATAGAACAAATTTAATAGGTGGCCAATTACACCTAGATAAAAAAGATTGATGGCGACTCCTTAGTTTTTCCCGTTTAGCGATTAGGTTATCGGACCCGCACGTTACGATAGATAGTGCAAAGATGTTGAAGATGATTTGGAAAAAATAAATGACTCCTTATCCGAGGCTTTACAACTTTAAAGATAAATGACTCTTCATTCAAGGCTTTACAACTTTAAAGATAATTTGAAAAAAATGAATAACTCCTCATTCAAGGTTTTACAAATTTAAATGATAAATGACTCTTCATCTGAAACGTCACAAATTTAAAAATAATTTGAAAAGATAAATAACTCCTCATTTGAGACTCTACAATTTTGACTTATAAATGATTCCTCATATAAGGCTTTACAATTTTAAAATGATTTAAAAAGATAAATAACTCCTTATCTGAGGCTTTACGACTTTAAATGTTTTAAAAAGATAAATAACTTCTCATTCGAGGTTTTATGACTTTAAAATGCTTTGAAAAGATAAATAACTCCTAATCTAAGGCTTCACAACTTTAAATGATAAATGACTCCTTATATGAGGCTTTACAATTTTAAAATGATTTGAAAAGATAAATAACTCCTCATTTGAGGCTTTACAACTTTAAAATAATTTCAAAAGGTAACCAATTCTTTATTGAAGGCTTTACAACTTTAAAATAATTTGAAAAGATAAATAACTCTTCATCCGAGGCTTTATAACTTTATATGTTAAATAACTCTTTCTCCGAGGTTGTACAACTTTACATGATTAAAAGATAAATAACTCCTCATCCAAAGCCTTACAAATTTTTTTTCTTGCAATTTTCATTTTGATGGATTGAGTTCGAAATTTTTGAGAACTTAAATTTGCATTTGCCTCCATAATATTGAAATTTTCCTACATAATTGCCTCTCAATATGGGAAGTAATCTTTGGTTGAGGTGCATTTTAGAGAATACAATAGACTTAAAGGAGTAGTAAGCAAATAATTTCTCATTTGTGAAGGAAAAATGAAACATGACCATTTTTTGTCTCAAATATAGTTACTTACATTGAAGAGCAATCCCTGAAAAGAATTTAAAAGAGAAAGTCAAGTTTTTTTTTTTTTTTGTTAACATCATTTGAACAGTGCATGATGTATTAATAAATTTCCCTCAAAATTCTCTCATCATTCATTTTTCATTTCTTTTTTCTTTCTTTTGGTTTCTTTCCTTCATAACTTAAGCTTGAATCACACTTCCCAAAATTAAAGAACTCATTCAGAATGTTTTTCCTTAATCAACCACTCAAATGAAGACCCAGGTGATAATTTTGAACAACAAACTCTTTTGAAGCCTTAAGAGATCTTACATTAGCATCCTTTATCATGATCAACTTTTCTTGGCAAGAATTGTTTATATTATCTTTGCCAAATGAAAGAGGGAAAGGGTAATTTTTCCAAGCCAAGGTGTCTTGGAGGTGTTGGGTAACCTTGTTTTTTTGGTCATCATGCCCCTAACATATGGGTGAAAAAAAGCTTTAGACAATATATTCAAGGTCCACATTTGGTATCCAAATTTAAGGAATTTGAGAAGTTTCGACATATTTGAGGCTTTAATATAGTCTTGAGATTTATTAACCTACCATATTCAGGGTTTTTATAAAAGTGTTTGATTTGCTTGATTTTTAAAGAAAGAAATTTGCAAAACAACCAATTATAATATTGATAATTGCCTAGACAAAAATCATTGTCTTTTGGTATCAAATGCCAAGGTTGATGAACTTTTGAAACTTTGTGTAATACCCGACCCTAATTTATCTGTGATATGTCATTCACATGCAATGGATAGCATGTTTGTATATCGAATTACCCCGGGAAACAAGATAAATGACAATATTGCCCCTAAGGGTATGATTAAGTTAAATAAGTCTTGGACCAGTTTAAACAAAGAATGGAGAATGAATTTGAGAAAACTAAAACCCATGGATTGGTTTAAAATGAGGATTCGGGGTTCGAGGTTCAGTGTCACGACCCGGAACTCCCCATAGGGCCCATGACAACCGCCGCGAAGTCTCGATAGATATTCACACCCCGAATACCGACCAAAACCCCGCAAGGCTTTCGTATCAGCTTCCACGCTTCCCTAGTGAGCAACGATTACAAAATGTCATATTTCGAATACCTCTGGTCATTTTCAATTCAAAAATGTTAAAATAATTTCATCTGGCTCACAGGGGCGTTTTCGTCTTTTTTCACCGAAAATCTCAAAATTTATAAAAATATCGTAAATGCGTAGAAAACACATTTATCATGATAAAAATAAATGTAAGTATCTAAAATATTTATTTAGAAATGAAATTTAATTATTTGAATCTAATAAAATATTTTATAAAATAATATATTTTCTCATAAAACAAATTTTATAAAACTATTGATAAACAATTTTCGCAGCGTAAAAAGTAATTATGTTTTTACATACTTTAATACAGAAGACTATAATATCAAAATTAAATTACAACGACACGTGGGCCCCAAAACTAACCGGAGTATCTCGGGAACTGTGAACCTACAGTTCTCGTCGATTCAAGTCCACTGTGGTCCTTGATCGAATCAATTAACTATGGATGCTCTGATCCTGTAAGGTGTGAAAAAAAAAGGGTGAGATTATAAAATCCCAGTGAGTAAACATTTACCATCGAAGCTATCTAAAGTCGAGTAATAGGAGACAATTATCATAAACTATTGTAAAATGTTCATAACAATTTATTTCCTTTCACTGAGTAAATTAATTTCGTTTCACTTGAAAATTTATATGGCTTATGATAATTCGCAAAAATCGTGGCTTGTGCCATAAATACATACTCGGGGACACCTTGGCCGAGGTATCTAACCGAGTCCGCCAAGGTCATTCAAATTTATAATTTTACCAAAAATATGGCCAATCCTTGGCGTTGGCTGAGTTCATCTTCACGTGGTGGTTTTCGTGAAATGACTCGGTCATATCTCAGGAAAATCAAATAACCCTGTACGCCTCTACAACTGAGATATCGGTATATAGGGGTTTTACCGTGCCACCTCTAATTAGGCCGGTCCACGGAAACCCATCTACTGCAGCAGATATCAATCCACCAATTAATAAAATTTTAACAGTATGACTAGGCTATTTTATTACTAACCAGCCTGCACGGCAAACAGCAATTCATATAAATTTCAACACAATAAACCAGCAGCCAGTCATAACACCTTTTCATAAGCCATAATAATTTAAAGCATAATTCACAATAAATCACGGGTCTCCAATTACTCTAATTTCAAATCCAATATTTGATTTTCAAGTCATAAAAAAAAATCTGATTTATTTGATAAATTCCATTTATTTCATAATTTCGTATTTTCCTCCATACACAAGAAATTTTCCATTTTAAAAATAATTTTCATCAAATCATCAGATCATCAAATTGAATAAAATCCCTTTAGATAATTAGGGCGATAAATTGTCCACTCACTGTTCTAGGAGTAGAGATACTCCTATTCTCCGTCCTCGGGTGCAGTCTCTGACCCGAATCAGTTTACTCACCACCTATCCATAATTCATGACACCAAATTAAATAAATTGTGTCAATTCATCATAAATTATTTCAGGCTCTAAATGCATGGAATGTCCTACAAACTATCCGAATAACCGTCTAAACACGATTTTCGACTTAATTCGCCTACACTCGTCTAAATTACTAAAATCTTCATTTTAACTCCAAATCGATTTTTTTCAGTTTCTATACCTCAATTATATCCCAATTGACTTAATATCCCCCAGTGTGGTGCAAATTATCAATCTCGGTAGTAAATTACGAAAATACCCCTACTGGGTAAAACTTCATATTTTTGCACCGAAAATTCTCATTAAATTTCTATATCTTTAATTCACCAAAATACACTTAAATACCATAAAATATCCTCAAGCCAGCAGCCATTATTCCCCTAGAAAATTCAGCATTAAAATCCTTCAATTTGTTCATGGAAAAATTCGGTCATTACGGTGCACTTACACCGTAATTTTTCCTAGTCAATTTTCTCACTCTAATTCATCATTTTCCAAGCCATTTCTCTTGAAATTCAAACAATTCCTCCTTGATATTCAACCCACAAGGTTCAGCCAACAAAGAACCCTAGGGAAATTAAATGTTTTTCCCAAAACTTTGTTCATAACTATGCTTAACCATCATCAAACAACAACATAGTTCAATTTCAAGCAATTCCCATATAAAATCCTCATCCATACCCATTTGACCTTAAGAATTTCAGCATGATAACTCATCATTTAATCATGGAAAACAAGAACTAAAGCATGAGTAAGCTAGGGTTAGGGTAAAACTAAAGAATTCTCACCTTGGTTTGGCTTGAATCTTGAAAAACCTTGAAAACTCTTGATTTTTTTATCAAATTTCTTGTTTTTCTCCTTTGTTTCCTTTTTCTTCTTCTTCTCCCCTCTTTGCTGTGTTTAAACCGTCCCTCACAAGGTTAATGGCTGAAAATTTTGGCTATTTTATAGTCAAATAAAATATTATTATTTTATTTTACTTTTTGATTTTTTTATTAATTTATTTCTTTATTAATTTTTCTTTTGACTTTCTTTTCAGCCAAATAAATTCAGACCTTATCCTTTTATTGTCCTGGAACTTCTAGAAATTTTCCAACACTTTTATAGTGTAATTTTGTAAAATTACACATTTGCCCCCGAAAAAGTGAAAATTTACATTTTTGCCCCAAAAATTGAAAAATTGCCACAAGGCATATTTTTCAGTCCTCAAACTCATACCACACTCCAATTTGTCAAATTTGATCTAAATTCTCTCGAAAAATTAAATTTGGCCTTTCAGTGGTAAAATTACGATTTTACCCTTGCACTGCAGAAATCACCGGAATTTCTTCTTTTTCCACTTTTCAACCTCAAATAACACTTCAATTGATTAATATGGTCAATCTAAATCAAATGGGATCAAATTATTTTTCAAAAATTCCAAATTCATCCTTTAATGGCAAAATTACTATTTTACCCTTGTGTCCCAAAACTACCGAAAATTGCACTTTTCACTGCTAAACTTCATTTTATACTCCAATAATCATATTGTATTTCATATAATTATTCTTGGTCATAAAAATCAAAATCTTTATTAAAAATTCCCATTTTGTCCTAAAATTTAAAAATGACCGTTTTGTCCCTAATCGGTCAATTTTCCTGATTAATCCCAAATTGAACCTCGAACTCCGAATCACTGTTTTAAATCAGTCCGTGGGTTTTAGTTTTCTCAAATTCATCCTCAATTCTCTGTTTAAACTGGTTCAAGACTTATTTAACTTAATCATACCCTTAAGGGCAATATTGTCATTTATCTTGTTTCTCGGGGCAATTCGATATACAAACATACTATCCATTGCATGTGAATGACATATCACAGATAAATTAGGGTCAGGTGTTACATTCAGTTTGGAGTTAATCGGAAAAATTGACCGATTATGGACAAAGCGGTCATTTTTCAATTTCAAGATAAAATGGAGATTTCCATAAAAGATTTTGATCACAATTGATCAAGACTTATTATTTGAAGCATAAGATGATTATTGGAGCATAAAATGAGATTTGACAAAGATAAATTTAATTTTCCGGTAGTTTTGGAGCACAAAGGTAAAATAGTAATTTTACCATTAAAAGACGAATTTGGAATTTTTGAAAAAGATTTTTTGATCCCATTTGATTTAGATTGATCATATTAAACTTATTGGAGTGTAGTTTGAAGGTTTGGCAGTGAAAAAGTTTAATTCCGGTGATTTCTGGAGTGCAGGGGCAAAATCGTAATTTTACCACCGAAAGGCCAAATTTAATTTTTCGAGAGAATTTAGATCAAATTTGACAAATTGGAGTGTGGTATGAGTTTGAGGACTGAAAATATACCTTGTGGTAATTTTTCAATTTTTGGGGTAAAAATGTAATTTCACATTTTTCGGGGGCAAAACTGTAATTTCACAAAATTACACTATAAAAATCATTGAAATTTTTTCTAGAAGCTACAGGAAAAATCAGAGGATAAGGGCTGAAATTTTGGCTGAAAGAAAGTTAAAAAGAAAATAAAAAAAATAATAAAATAGTGAATAGTACAATAACATGTGTAAAAATGGATTATTTTATTATTTAAGTGATAAAAGCCATAAAAAATCAGCCAAGGCATTGTAAATTTTGGTTAAGGCAAGCAAGAAGAGAAAAAGGGGGAAAACTAAGAACCCTAAGTGGAAATCAAAGGGGAAGTGCAAAGATTCAAGTAATCAAACTTGAAAAAGGTAAAAAAATTTTTAATTTTCTTAGTGATCTAGCTTACCCATTATTTTCTTTCTATTTTCCATGCATGAAATTCATGCTTGCCCAATGAACACTATGCTGACCGAATCTCCATGGGCAGATTTGAGCAAGATTTTGGTTGAATTTTAGCTTGAATTAAGGTGTTTTGGAAGTTTAGTTAAGCATAGAAATGAAAAATGGCAAAAATAAGCAAGAAATAGGATTTTTTCCCATTTAAAACCTATTATGTCGAATTTCCAGGAATGAATTTGCTACTAGAAATGATGAGAATTAATGGAAATTAAATGAATATTGATGAATTATAAGTCTAGGAAAATTATGGGAATTTTTAGAGCAAAAATCTGAATTTTTATCCACTAGGGGTATTTTCATAATTTCAGTCTGGGACTGATAATTTGTATCACACTGAGAGACATTAAGTCTAATTGGATATAATTGAGGTATAGAAAGTGAAAAAAATTGATTCGAAATTAAACTGGAGATTTTAGCAATTTAGATGCGTATAGGCGAGTCGGTCGGACACCGTGATATAACGACTGTCCGAACCATTTTTACCCAAATTCCCAGTATGTAGAGCTTGAAATAAATTATATTGGTTGGACACAAATAATGAAAATTTGTGTCATGAATCGTGTATAGGTGGTGGGCTCCTAGACACGCGAGAAATTTTCAGTGTAGTGGAATTAAAAACATGAGTGTTGTGCACTCCTGTGACGAGGTGAGTGGATAATTTACCGTTTTCAATATCTAGAGTAGTTTTATCTGCTTATGTGATTTAAAAATAAATTGAATTTATAAATTATTTTTAAATCAAAAAAATTGATTTATTTACACTGAGTATATGGAGACCTAATTATTGAATTGTGCTATTTATGAAATAAATTGAACTTGGGGCTTATGATATTATAGTAGCATAATGGCATGATTTTAATGCTTCTATGAAAAATATTTGTGAATTATTGGTGGTCTTGATAGACCGGATTGAAATGAAAATTTGCCATACTACGTTACTCGAGAAATTTTATATATGAAATTTGGTGGATTACGAGTAGTAAAGCACTACAGTGAGGGTTGCCGTGGACTACCTTTAGGAGGAGCATGGAAAAACCCTATTATCGGTTACCTCGGTCATAGAGGTGAGTAGGGTAACTCCCGAGGTAATGTTACGATTCACTTCACGTTAAACCACCGCGTGAAGATGAGTTTAGCTAACGCCAAGGATCTGCTGTATTTGAAAACTTATGAAATTCTAACAGTCTTGGCAGACTCGATTAGACACTCCGATCAAGTGTCCACGAGTATGAGATTTGGCTTAAGCCTGATTTTGTATAAATAAAACATAAGCCTTGGATTTTGATAAATAATATTGATTTGTACAATTGTATTAAATTGATGCTATCAACTACATGATAGCATTGTGTTTTATTTATATTATCTCCATCTACTCGACTTTAGATGTCGTGGATGGTGGTTATCTAACTCATTAGGTTGTAAAACTCACCACCCTCTCCTCCCCTTTTCAGGCTCGAAATTTTGGTGGCACTCGAGGTGCATATAGAGGCTCGATTGAAGCCGCGTCACTAGTATACGAAGGTACAAAGTCATGCTTAGTTGGGCCCACATGTCATTGAAATTCTTGTACACACTCAGTTTAATTGCATAACAATATGTAATGACATATTTTGCTTTTATGCGTACAAATTTGGTTATTGGTGTTTATAAAAATATTGTTTTATAATAAATTGTAATATTTTACCGATTTTGAAATTCTTGGAGGGAAAATGCCCCTGTGTGGTTAATAGCGCAATTTAATTGTTTTGGTTCAAAACACAAATTTTATTCATTGAAAAATGTTTATTGGAAATTATTAACCACGGGGTAGATGGAAAACTGATACGAGATGCCTTGCGGGATTTCGGTTTACACTCGGGGAAGGAGTGTCTATCGGGACGTCGCGGCAGTTGTCACGGGCCCGATGAGTGGTTCCGGGGCGTGACACTTTGCTTCCTTTTGGATTCAAGTTCTTGAATAGCTTTTATTTAAGTGGTTTTGGGTTCAAAAGTGTTTGGAGAAATGGTTTGAGAATTGTTTGCTAGGACAGGTTCGCTCCAAACAATAATCATCAATTCTTTTGAGATTATGTGCACACTTTATTGTCAAAAACCTTTTTCCTCTCATAACATTTTTCAATCAATTTCTATGATCTTGGAAATGGGTTATAGAAACCTTTATTAAATTGATTGCATCACGTTATTTTGCAAATTAAATATAAAACTTAAAAAATTTCAATCTAACAAAAAAAATTAAAGCTTCAATTACAAATTTTTGAAGTTTATATTCCTTAACCAAATCCTATTCATGCCATGCACATGAATACAAAACAAAAACTTCAAATCATTTACTTTTCTTGCAAGCAATTTGTTCAAGACTTAAGGTTTTTCTTCAACTTCCCAACAAAAATTCAATTTATTGTAAAGCCTATTTTCAATATTCCATAAGCTCAAGAGTCAAAATGCCATCCTTAATGAGATTTTTAATTTTCTCCCTCAATTGGTACACTTCTCCATTGAGTGTTTGATTACCGCTCATGTTATAGTCACATTTAGCATTAGGGTCATAATTTCTTGCTAATGAGTTTGGATTTCACAATAATCTTAATCTCGACTTGTGCTTTTTCCCTTATTCTCCTTTTTTTTCTCTCTTTTTTTTTTAAGTCAATCCAAAGCACTAAACAAAGTAGTACTCCTTATTTATATTTCGTTTTTAGATCTATGTAAAAGACTAGTATTACTTATCCTTAGCAATCTTAAATTAAATGTTAGGAAAGTAATGCCTCCATTGGGTTTTCTTTTCTATCTCTCTTATGTAATTTTGGAGGCAAGGCTTATATTCTCCTCCTTAGTGTACTTTTCATTCTCATTTTTTAATAAATCTTAACAGGAAGTTGGTCTTGAGAGCTATTTACAACTTACAAAAAAAAATGGATTAGTGAAATCAGTCTTAATTCTTGTGTTAACTCCTCCTGTAATCTTTTTTCTTCTTTATTTGGATCGAATAAAGAGAGAGAAAGAGAAATGGGGAAATAAAAAAGAAGACGAAGAAAAATAAGAAATGTCTTCTTTGAGTAGAAAGCTACTATTTCTCATTCTTCAATTTCTAGATAGAGAGAAATATTAAGATATTGTTCACAAGTAAGCTTAATTTCTCTTTATCCTTTTGTTTTCTTCCAATTTGATTTTATATGGCTGCCTTGATAATCGAAGAAAAAAGAAATGTAAATACACATTCAAATATTAGTTTACAAGGCTAGCTTTTGGGTCAAGCCACTCAAACAAGGGTTTTAGGCCCCAAATTTGAGAAAGCCCATAATTTTATAATAATAATAATATAATTAATTATAATAAAAATATATAAAAATTAAGATAATTAATAAAATATCTACCTATTCTTCAAGTCTAATAAATATCTATTTTCTCTCATTTCCTCATCCTATTAATTCTCAATTATTTATCTCATTTTCCTTTAAAAATATGTAAAAGTTAAAGATAATTAATAAAATTACATATTTTCTAGCTATTCTAATTATGTGCATAATAAATCTTAAATTTTTATCATTTCTAAATTCTTACAATACTGTTAATCTTGAATGTTTCTTAAAATATAACAACTATTTGGATATTGATGGTTTAAATTTATTTTCAGAGCTAAAAGTTAAAAAAAAATTATACAAATGGAAGATAATGATCCAATCAACATACTTAATGTTTGATTCTTTTTTAAATACGTATATTACTTTTAGAATATTGTTAACAATTCTAATAAGTGTTGTTTTAGGAAAAGGAAGTTTTTCAAAACTAAAATTAATATAATCTTAGTTAAGATCAATAATATTTAAAGAAAAAGTAAATGGATTGGCTATATTATCAATTGAAAAAGAAATATTAGAAGAACTTGATTATAAAAATTTAATTACAAATTTTGCTTCTCAAAAAGCTAGAAGAATTAAATTTTAATAACTTTTTTTTTAATTTCAATATAAAAAGCCTTATTTAAATATTTAACTTTTAAATTTTTGAAGTTATTATGTTGTTTCTATGTAAGTTTCAATATTCTCGAATATTTTAGAATTTTAATTAGTTTGAATTTTGAAGTGTTTGAAATATTAATTTTATATGATTATTATTTTGTGACTATATTTTGTGTGTTTGTTTTCATTTTTTTAAAATAAAGATTGGAAAAAGAGGCAAGAGTTTTCTTCAATATGAAATATTTTAAAAATTGTATAACCAATGGGGAATGGGAAAAAGTCAAGAAGTACTTCTTTGGATTCACAAAATTTGATGATTATTGATTCTCTATAAAGATTTTCTTTAAGATTGGAAGCACAAGTACCTCAAGGCCCTTTACAAGTAAGTTCATTGAATTATAAATATCACAATATTGGCTTTCTTTTTAAAAATATTTTGTTTCAATCCTTTTTGTTTTTGTTTTTGTTTTTTAAGCAAATGTTGCTTGAATACCTATCAAACCATCGCACGGATTTCATACGAAATTAACAAACTCACTATGTAACAACCGAGTTACCTAAAAGTGAAAACTATTTTTTTAAATTCAAAACAGGTTGTTAGAATGATATATATAAATTTAGGAGGTGCCATTCTAGCATTAACAAATAATGCTATTCACAAATTATGGAAATGGTAGAAGAATGAGCAAAACCTTACTAGAAAGGTGTTTATACTTTGACCTTAAATTGCTTGTCAACCTTCTATTTACAAATGCTTTGGTTACTCCAGGCAATTAGTTTTTTACAACCACAGTTATGACAACCTTCTAGTGGAATAATGATGACTAATGATATACGTGAGATACAAGAAGATGTCGTTCCATGCTTTGCTCTCTTTAATAATGATTCTTATGTTTTACAAATATAATGGGAAAGTTTCCTTGTTTAACTTGATGATATTAAAGATAATTTAAATTTCGTGTGTCATTTATTATTTTTGTCTTGTTGCTTGAAATGTAGATGCTTATGATATTTACAAAGTTCCATGCATGTTGGTGATATTTTCCTTATATGAGCTTATGACAACATTCATGGCTCCACCACATGCTATAACTTTTCTTGCCTGTCATCCAAAGAATAACAACTTTATTGCCATTGGCATGGATAACTCTTTAATTTCGATTTACAATGTCTTGGTTGATTAAGTACTTGTGCTTAAGTGTAAAATTTAATATTTTGAATAAATAGTAAAAGCACATTTGGAAACTTAAATTGCTCTGTACAAATCAAAAGCAAGTTGAGATGTCATCAGAAGATAGTTATCGGCATTACATTTTCTAATGCCTTAAACGTTTTGGTATTTTATGGAGTTGATGAATAGGTACATTTTCTATGACTAGTAGAACAAAAACATTAAAGATCTTTTGCTAGGGTTTTAGGTTTTCTTCTTTTTCTTTTTGCTGCTGGTTGAGGCCGAACCTCCCAAGGTGTTTGGCTGATTTTTGTAGCTATTTATCACTTAAATAATTAAATATTAAATTTTTACACATGTTAATTACTTTTTCATTATTTTATTATTATTATTTTTTTGAATTTCTTTTCAGCCACAATTTTCCAGCAGTTATCCTTTAATTTTATAAAGCTTCTAGAAAATTCTCAAAGATTTTTATAGTGTAATTTTACAAAATTACAGTTTTGTCCCCAAAAAAGTACAAAATTACATTTTTACCCAAAAAATTAAAAAATTACCACAAGGCATATTTTTCACTCCTCAAACTCATACCACACTCCAATTTATTAAATTTGATCTAAATTCTCTCAAAAAATTAAATTTGGTCCTCTGGTGGTCAAATTACCTTTTTGCCCCTATACTTCAAATTATACCGGAATTGCATTTCCTTTCCACTTCTCAACCTCAAATTATATTTTAACTAGTCTAAATAATCAATCTAATTCAAATGGGGCCAAAATCTTTTTTAAAAATTTTCGTTTTGACCTTTAGTGACAAAATTACTATTTTACCCTTGTGTCTTAAAAATACCGAGAATTACACTTTTTCATTGCTAAATTTCATTTTATACTCCAATAATCATATTATATTTCATATAATTATTCTTGGTCATTTAAAATCAAAATCGTTATTAAAAATTCTCATTTTGTCCTGAAATTAAAAAATGACCGTTTTGTCCCTAATCGGTCAATTTTCTCGATTAACTCCAAACTGAACCTCGAACTCCGAATCCTCATTTAAATCAATCAATGGGTTTTAGTTTTCTCAAATTCATCCTCAATTCTCTATTTAAACTGATTCAAAACTTATTTAACTTAACCATACCATTAGGGGCAATATTGTCATTTAACTTGTTTCTCGGGGCAATTCAATATACAAACATGCTATCCAATGCATGTGAATGACTTATCACAAATAAATTAGGGTCGGGTGTTACAAACAGACTATTTCCTAATATAAAATTATAATAATGGGAAAACAAACTATTTCCTAATATAAAATAATGATGGAAAACGAACTATTTCCTAATACAAAATTATAATAAATGGAAAGTAAACTATTTCCTAATACAAAATTGTAATAATGGGATAACAAATTATTTTCTAATACAAAATTATAATAAATGGAAAACAAAAGATTTCTTGATACAAAATTATAAATTTCTTAATACAAAATAATTATAATGGAAAAAAAACTATTTCTTAATATAAATTAATAATGGTAAATCAAACCATTTCCTAATATAAAATAATAATGAAAAACAAACTATTTCGTAATACAAAATTATAATAATGAAAATAGTTTGTTTTCCATTATTATTTTATATTAGGAAATAGTTTGTTTTCCATTTATTATAATTTTGTATTAGAAAATAATTTGTTTTCCATTTATTATAATTTTGTATTAGGAAATAATTTGTTTTTCATTTATTATAATTTTGTAGTAAAAACTAATTTGTTTTCTTATTATTATTTTATTTTAGAAATTAATTTTTTTCTATTATTGTTTTATATTTTGAAATAGTTTGTTTTTGAATTATTTTAAATAAGTTAGTTGGCTTACTATGTATTGGCATGAGTAAATCCAATCACAGACTAAGCAGGTGGAAAGAATGAATAGAAATCTAACTTGATATATTTCTCCAGTAACTTTGAGTCACATGTCTTTGAAATTCATTATATTAGGATTTAAGATTTTAAAATTAAAATTTTTAATTGATAGTAAAAAATTAAAAATATAATAAAAATTATGGAATGAGATTAACAAAATACATCAAAGAAAGACAAGAGTTTCTATTTGAAAAAAAAAAAAAAACACAGTCCAAATAACGGAAATGCACATACACATAAAAATTATATTAAAAGTTTTATGAATTTACGAATAAAGTTTTGTGAATATCAAATTTATTTAACCTTGGATCCATTTATTTTTTATCATAAAAAAGATGTATTATTTATTTATAAATAATGTTTTAATATTAAAATAAATAATAACGTAATATGTATAATAAATATAATTAAGTCTTATTTTCAGATATCACTTGAAAAATATTACAGAAATCAAGATAAGCATGTCACTTCATCTTTAATGGATAAAGTGATGACACAGCATCCACATCACTCGACCTTTATTCCAAATTGCCCGTTCATATGTTTGTTTATATATTTGTCTGATTTATGTCACCTCATTTTTTTTAGCCCCTCCTTAAAAAAAAAATTAAAACATAAAGCATCTTTTCTTCTACTCGAAGCACACGCAATTCTTGTCAATGATAATTACATGGTCTTATTACCTTTGATAAGTTCGCCTCTTATAAGCAGGAGGATCCTATTACCTTTCAGTCGCTGTCGTTATCATTGACACTGAACCACCCGAAATCACACTGACTGCAGCCAATTAATTTTATCCACGTGTGAAAGTTAAGGGAATTAATTGTACGCGTGAAAGGGCTCGTGTCAACGTAAAGTTTGAATCAAGAAAAGAAGTTAGCAAATGTCTTGAAAGGGAGAAGTACAGTGTGGTGCATACCTTTGGAACATATTATGCTGCACACATCAATTGGTGGGCCATAGTTAATCTTGAACCATCCATTAATAAGATCAAATTGAACAAAAGCAAGCGAACGTTTCAATTTGATAGATCCCTTTACCCAGTGAGAAATCGACACATGGCATAACTGAAATAACGTAAGTGGATGCAAGTCCATTAATTCAAATGCTGTTGGCAGTCCACCGTATCATTTACTCCCGGTTTCCAATTACGGCCAGTTTTCATCATTTAATCAGACAGCGAAGCAAGCTAACAAAAAGGCCTCACTAAAAAACGACTCATCATCTCGTCGTTATTCACAACAATCCATGGCAACTGTTTTCAATTTGGATCGGTGAAATTAGCCCTAATTCTTGCGTTAATTCGTCCTGTAATCATTTTTCTTCTGTGTTTGGATAAGAGAGAGGAAGAGAAAGGAAAAAATAAAAGAGAAGAGGAAATGCCCTCGTTGAGTAGAGAGCTGGTATTCTTCAGTTTCTTGATGAAGAGAAATATAAATAAACTGTTTATAAGTAAGCTTAATTTCTCTATATTTTTTTTCTCCAATTTGATTTTATATGGCTGCTTTCATATTCGGAGAAGATAGAAATGTAAACTTAAAATATTAATTTGAGTTTCAATTTTTTTTAATATTTCAGAATTGTTATTGGTTGGAACTTTGAAATGTTCGAAATATTACTTTTTATATGTTTATTGTTTTGTAATTTATATTTTGCGTGTTTGTTTCTAGTTTTTTAAGTAAAGATCGGACAAAGAGATAGGTTTTTCTTCAATATGAGATATTTTGAGGATTGCATAACCAATGCAGAATAGGACGAAGTCGAGAAGTACTTGTCTAGATTCACAAAATTTGATGATAACCAATACTCTATAAAGATTTTCTTTAAAATTCAAAAGCAAAAGTACCTCGGAGCACTTGACAAGTAAGTTCATTGAATTATAAATATTAGAATACTAGCTTTCTTTCTAAAATATTTTGTTTCAATTTTTTTTCGTCTTGGGTTTTTTTTAGGGTTGAAAAAGGTAGAGCCTTGGAGATTCTTGTGAAAGATTTGAAAGTGTTTTCGACGTTTAATGAAGAGCTTTTTAAGGTAATTACGATGCTATTGACTTTGGAAAACTTTAGGTAAGTAAAAAATGTTTTTGTTGGGCAGTGTATTCTTATTAATGCTCATGTTATTCTGGAGCATGTTGGATTATTTATGGCTCTAATGGAAATGCAAATGTTTTACTGCTGGAAAATGCATAGTGAGTGTCTTTCTGGTATTGGAGTGTGGTATGCAAATGTTTAATGTATAAGTTTAAGGACGCTCTATTGTAATAAAAAGGAATGCCAAAGGAAATTGTAAGTCATGCATATGGTGAAAAAGGTCATTGGCATTTTCAAGCTTAGATGTCTTCATGGTGTAAGAAGGAAGGAACTGTGTTATTAGCTAAATAATAATAATAATATCAATGCATTTAGCTTTTTCTATCATTTTTCTATTTTAATCACTTGATATGGATGGAACACTCAATTTTGAGTCTTTTTGATTGCGTAAGGAGTAGTATTTTGTTCAGATAAAAAAGGTGTTTACATTTATTTTTGTGATTTTGGAGTTTGACTGCATGTTATTGGTATTGATTTGGTAATATTAATAACATAAAATTTTTATTATGGAATTTTCTTTGGGTAAGACCTGTTTCTGAAGGTTTCAGAAAATTCATGATTATTTACAAATTGTTAGGCAGTGACTGTGCTGACCCTGGTTTATCAGCAATTATTCAAATTCTCTATGCTGTGGAGGTCAGTTTTAGAAAGATGACAAGACATTTTCTAAGATGTAAAAAAAATAGATGTTGATTCTTCATTTTTAAATGTTAATGAAGTGCTCAAAAATCTTGTAATGCATACAGTGTTTTATGGATGGATAATCTTTTGGTTGGATTCTCAAATGTCTCAGCTAAAGAAGGGTTAAAGTCTAGATTTCCAGTATCTACTTTTCATTTGCTTTTAGAAGAAAACTGGTAATTGGTTTGCAGAGGAGGGAATGGACAACTTCAAGCAAAGGAAAAAATAATTAAGAAAAAGGACAGAGATATTTCTTTTTCTTTTTGTGGCAGATATTTTACTGAACGAAAACCCTAAACCAATCACTAGCATCCAGTCAAGCTCTGCTTCCATCAGAGTGATATGAACAGTGCTTACTCCCTTGCAGATATTTATGTTGGATGGACAAAATTATTCTTCGTTGTAAGAAGTGTTTCCTTAGAAGTTTTCATTGTTCCAATGTGAATAATTTTCAGGGAGAATGAGCAGCTATCCAAGTATGGAAATACCAGGTTGGCTAGGGCTACAATGCTTGTTAAGCTCAAAAAATTGATCGAGGCAAATCCAGTTTTCCGTGATAAGCTTCAATTCCCCACCTTAAAGAATTCTAGGTTGAGGACACGAATCAATCAGAGGTAATTTGAATTAATTTGTGTTTTTAGTATAAATTATTGACTTGAAATTATGTGTTCGATGGGATTCTTTATGCTTTCACTCTTGCTGTTGATTTGCGGTTTAAATTGGCAGCACCAACTTTGCAAGAATCCACGGCCTAACCCCGACATAAAAACCCTTTTTGTAGACCATAATTGTGGTCCACCAAATGGCGCTCGTGCTCCTTCGCCTGTAACCAATCCTTTGATGGGGTCCATTCCTAAAGTTGGCGGTTTTCCTCAAATAGGTGCTTATGGTGTAAGTCTGATAGGGATCAGAGTACTCTTTCTTGTTGTTGTTAAAGATGTTCTGTTTCTCCTGTTTATTTATGTATCCATTTGCTTTTTATGCAGCCTTTTCAACCTGCAGCAGCTTCAGCCCCAGCACCACTTACAGCATCTGTTGCAGGATGGATGGCTAATCCATCTTCTCTGGCGAATCAAGCAGTTTCAGCTAGCCCTATTGGTCTATGTGCATCTAGTACTGCAGGTAATCATTATAAGCTGCAAATCAATTCTGTTTGGTTATTATACTCTGGCAGTTTTATATAGTTTTAGACACATTTTAGTAGAGGAAAAAGAAAAAGGAAAGGGTGTCTCTTTAAACTTGATAATCTTTTTTTTTGTGCTCAGTCAAGATAAGAATTTTATTAATCATCCCATAAGGAAAACCTGGAAGAGTTTAGGAAGAACAAAAGAGTAAGCAGAGCTAGAATTTGTCTGCTTGCACAGGACACAGGACACAGGACACCTTGACACCATGTACATAAAGCTTACTGGCAGTACAAGACTTGAGTCTAAAACACACAGAGCATAAACTCAAGAACAGCAGTTCTAAACTTGCAGTTCAGACAACCTATGACAATTGAAATCAATAAAAACCATGAGCACAAACACAATTCTTCTAGACAGAGAATGCATTTCAAGAAAGAGAATGCAGTTTACTGGCAACTTAAACATGATAATCTTGTCACATGATTACATTTCAAGAAAGAGAATGCATGTAAGGAGTCTCTTATTTTTATAAGCAACTAGAAATCTACAAGATGGTGATCTTTAACATTATAGCTGATGCATTCTCTTTTAAAAATGTAATGACCATATATTGTTGGGACACCCAAAGATAAATTCCTTTCATGAAAGTAGATCTCTATGTTTTTACAGAAAGACTATTTTCCATCCTTTTAGAATGTAATCCTTGATTTTGACTCTCATCCCCTTTTAAGGGTGTCTATCCTCCTGAATAACTGGAATAATTATTTTGAGGAATTGATTTCTAGTGTTGTGAAGCAAATTTAATAATGATGTTTAGAATTGCTGGTGTGTTCTTGACTATTTGTATTGTGTTATGATTGAGGGGTAGATTGGACATGAAAACTAATTACTTTACAGTTATTCTGGTTATTTTACAAAACGGTAGAGAAATTTTTACTCCCTCTGCTTTAGGTGCTTGATACTTTATTAACTACCTTCTTCTTTCTCTTTTTTTTCTGTTATTATTATTTGTTTATTTTTATGCCTAACCTTTACTTGTAAAATTATGTTTCAAAACTGTTGCATATGCATTTCTTTGTATCTTTGATTCTTTTCTGTCTTTTGGTTTTAAGATTTTTTAAAAAATTTTTCTGATGGTTAGGTACATTTTTCTTGACTGTTCTCATAGACTAATTACACCTGTTTGATTAGTATTTTTCTTTTGTTCACCTGAATCTGCTTGATAGACCTATAGGATTTTTTCTTATCTTATTTTCTTTTGTGTTCTTCGTTTTCAGTTTCAAGTAGGTCTTATATCTTTCTTTCCTCTTGTTGTTTGTATTTATTGGCATTATATCATCTACGGTAAAGCGCCCTAGGACTCCAACTAACAACCTGGCAATGGACTATCAAACTGCAGATTCTGAGAATGTACTGAAGAGACCAAAACCCTTTGGAATATCTGAAGCGGTACTATGTCTTCCCCCTCCCCCTCTCTCAGGTCTTATTAGGTTAAATATCTGAAATTCTATGCCATTGCTTGGTAATTTGAGATTGTTTTATCCATTTTATAGCAATTTTTTTTTTTGCTCTGTATTTTATTTCAATTTGATAGTGGTCAAGACCTAAAAGATGCTTATATCAAAACGTGATGTTCAATATTATTTAGAAATCTCTTACTTTTTTTATCTCTACTTTTCCTTTCTTTTTTCATTCATATTGGTATTTGTATCTAACGTGCTTATTTTGACCTGGCTTATTTTGCCTTGCAGATGAACAGTCTACCAGTCACATGTCCTGGCCAGAGCCATGCCCATACATTGTACTCTTCTGATGATTTGCCCAAGAGTTTCCTCGCAAATATAGATCAGGGTTCAACTGTTAAGAGTATGGATTTTAATCCTGTGCAGCAAAATTTGCTTCTTGGTTAGTACTTCTTGTTGAAAAAATCTGTTTGTTTCTTTGATTTTGGTTACGTCATGTCATTGTCTAGTCACTAGAGATTTTTAGATGAAAATTTCATCGACCTGTCTATATTTATGTTTTTTCTCCTTGAATGTAGTTGGAATAAACATTGGTGATATTACAATCTGGGAGGTAGGAAGCCGAGAGAGGCTTGTTTCTAGAAACTTCAAAGTTTGGAATCATGGTGCATGCTCAATGACATTGCAGGTAAGTTTCCTCGGTCTGAAAATTCTAGTTGGACGATATGCACATGATTCTTCAGATTGATTTTGATACTGATCTCACTCCAATGTCTGCTTTATAGGCAAGCTTGGCTAGTGAGTGTGCTGCTGCAGCGAATCAGGTTACCTGGAGTGCAGATGGTGCCCTTTTGGGTATGTTCTAGGGGATCCAAATGTTGAGATTTACTCTAATATTTGTAGTGTGCCATTAATTAAATATCGTACAAACCATTGTAAAGTGCTTAAACTAGTATTTATTTCAACCTTAATATTACCTTTTCAAGAGTAGAGCATTTCCTTTTACGCTACTTTCTGGGACCCCCATGCCTCTGTGGCCTCTGCCTCTTGCAGGGGTGGGTGAAAATTTATTGAAGCTTGTAATTTACAGTTAAGCATTTCTTATGATGATATTTCATATTTCCTATTTTTGGTACAGGTCTTGCTTATTCCAAGCATATTGTGCATGTATATTCATATCATGGCAGTAATGATTTAAGGAGTCATCTGGAGGTATGTTTAACATTCTTTGTAGATGGATCATGTATTTGGCACTTTATGAATCATCCAATCTGTAATACCTAGATCATCTTGAGGTCAATTATATGCTTCACACTCACATATATATATATATATATATCCATCTATTAATAGACAGAATTTATCCATAAATCAATTATATGTGTCTTTAAATCATATAAACACCGAGTAAATTAATGATAATTTGCCATGATTTAGCTGATATTCTGTAAAACGAGTTGGAACTCTGTGAACTGCTATTTAAATCTTCTAGCTGGGGCAACAGAAGTGGAGATAAGAAATTGAATGACAGTGGTTTCACGTGTAGCAGCAGTGGCATAGTATTGAGATTTATCTATATACTCTTAAGTTAAAAATATGAAAAGAAAGTCATTTACAAAATAACCATGCATATCATTCAACCGTCTGAATACCAAATAGAATATTGATATAATTTGGTCCAGTCACCCAAAGCGAACCCTGGTTAGACTAAAATTGTCCTTCTGTTCAGATCTTTTTGAAAATAAAGGATGCCCACATGAAAGAATTGTTACAGTCATAACAATTGGATGGCACTATGCAGGACCGTGGGGTGGATGACTGAGGTTAATTAAACATGATTCTCTAAGATTGTTACAGCAGAATTGCATTTGTTCTATATATATATATGTATAGCATTACCAGGAAGCTATTAATTGGGGGTTTAGATTTCTTTTTCTTTTTCCTTTCTAGATAGAGGCCACTCCTTTGTTGCGTCAAGAAGGTTAAGTAGTGAGTAAGATTCTTATCTTTTATTTAAATTGACAGCTGATTGCTTTTCCATCTATGTAATTCTCCAGATTGAAGCTCACATTGGTAGTGTTAATGATCTTGCTTTCTCTCAACGAAACAAACAGTTATGGGTCGTAACTTGTGGAGATGACAAGACGATTAAGGTTTGCTTTGTTCAGAAATTTTCCATCTGTTGGAAACAGTAAGCCCCTTGACTACAATCATAAGGCTTCAATATGATGCAGGTGTGGGATGCTGTTACTGGTAATAAGCAGTTCACTTTTGAGGGTCATGAAGCCCCTGTTTATTCAGTCTGCCCACATCAGAAGGAAAACATTCAGGTATCATTTTCTGTTCTTTTTCTTTTTGTTTAAATTTTTAAATTATTTTCCTTATATTTTTTTATTTATGTGTATATTATTGGGGTTGCAGTGGTTGTGGGTGTCAAAATTTCCTTACCGCACGTTTGGATAGCCATTCTCTCTCTATTCTCATGGCATAGCCATTCTCACGTTTGGTTCAAATAGAGCACAAGGAATAGGAATTCTTTAGGAATTCCTATTCCTAGTAATAGGTAAAAACACGGTAATAGCTATTACCGACTTTCCCCCAGTAATATCTATTCTGCGGCTCAAGGAATAGCTGAAGAAAGTGTAATGACTAAAATACTCTCTTCACTTTTTAAAAATTACAAATGTGTCCATATAAAATAAGAATTTTCTCTCTTCGCTCTTTCCCTCCTCCTCCCTCTGTCTCTCAACCGAGCTTCTTCGGGTCTAAGCTGATCCTCCTCCCTCTTCCTCCCTCTTTCATGACCGAATGTGGTCGGAAAGTGTCCACAGAATACCTTTCCGACCAGATCTCGCCGCGGGAAGCACCGGATCTGGTGCTTCCCGACCAGATCCCGCGGTTGGATCTGGCACTCCACAGCCAGATCCAATCGCTGGAAACGCCGATCTGGCATCCTAGTGGCCAGATCTGGCCACATGGTGCACCAGATCGGCGTAAAATAACACCAGTCGCCTTTTCGGCGACCGGACCATGGTGAAAAAAAAAAATTTATTTATAAATATTAAAATATTAATGTTTTAAATATTAATGTTTTATATATAATTTAAACATTATTAATTTTAATATGATTAAAATATTAAAATATTAATGTTTTATTTATTAAATTATTAATATATTAAATTTTTAATGAATACAAATAAAAATAAAAAATATTAATATTTTAATCATAATAATATTGAATTATAAATAAAATATTAATATTTAAAATATTAATAATTAAATTATATTAAGATAATGATATTTAAATTATTAATTATTAGTATTTTAATTAAATTATAAATTATTAATATTTAAAAAATAAAATAAAAATAAATATATATATATATAATAAAAGATATTTTTGTCTTTTTATCATTTATTCTTTTCTTATTTCAATCTTATTTCTACCAACCAAACATTACATTAAGGTGGCGTTTGGTACTTTACAGTGTAATGTGATTACAGGTAATGTGATTGTAGGGAATGTGATTGCAGGTAATGTGATTGCAGGGAAGATAACATTGCAGTGTTTGGTATATGAGTAATGTAATGATTAAAATGCAGGGAAGATAACATTGCAGTGTTTGTTTTACAAGTACTTTACAGGGAATGTAATGTTAATTTACAAAATTACCCTTATTTATTAAAATGTAAATTTAATATACTTGCATTCTTTATTATTAATTTTTATATAATATTATCTCTTAAATATATTTTTAATGTCATATATTTTATTTTCATTTTTTATTATAATTTTGTATATTTTATTTCATTTATTTAATATAATTTTTATATTATATATTTTATTTTAATTTCTTTTGTCTATATTATATAAATTTTAATTTTTTATATTTTATTTTTTAATTTTTATTTCTTATATTATATATTATATTTTAATTTCTTTTACCTATATTATATAAATTTTAATTTTTAATTTTTATTTCTTATATTATATATTTTATTTTAATATTTTTTACCTATATTATATAAATTTTAATTTTTTATATTTTATTTTTTTAATTTTTATTTCTTATATTATATATTATATTTTAATTTCTTTTACCTATATTATATAAATTTTAATTTTTGATATTTTATTTTTTAATTTTTAATTTTTATATTATATATTTTAGTTTAATATTTTTTTATTTTAATTATAATATTATAAAATATTTTTAATAAAATAATAAAGTTGAAGGGTAAAAATGTCTTTAATAACATTGCAAACATTGCAGCCTGCAATGTAATGTACATTGCAGTGGTTTTGGATTGCAATCATATTGCAGCCTATGGCTGCAATGTGATTACATTGCATTATGACATTGCAGTGGTTTGTTACAAAACAAACGCTGCAATGTAATTTAATTAAGTACTATGCAGGAAATGTAACTTTACATCCCTGCAAACAAACGCACCCTAAGTAGTAATAGACATTCCTACGCTATTCTATTCACTGAACCAAATAAAGTGATAATTATTCTTCCCTATTCCCACTTTATTCTATTCCCACAGAATGCCTATTCTATTCTATTCCTGCCTATTCCGCGAACCAAACGTATGGTTAGTTTTACCAAAATGAAATGCTTTCAGTCCTTATGCCTCTGCTTCACGAGTTGATGATATCAAAATTCATCAAAAGCAGATGGAATTAAAATTATATTCTCTGTTTTTGCAACTTCTACCCTTTCAAATTAAAAAACTTAAAAAATTCTCATATTATTGAATTTTTTTCATGCAAATGAGAATAATGATAGGCTTCCCTATTGGGTCCCTAGAATGTCTCTCTATTTATTTCCTTTTTTACTTAGATCTACTTATTGATGAATGATGGTTTCTTTTCCCTCTACCAGTTCATCTTTTCCACAACCATTGATGGAAAAATAAAAGCTTGGTTGTACGATAACTTGGGCTCAAGAGTTGATTATGATGCACCTGGTCATTCATGCACAACAATGGCTTACAGTGCTGATGGGACAAGGTATGTTTTTCTTTTTCTTTTTCCCTTTTGAGTGGCCTGAAAATGGTTACTTTAGTGTTCTTAGTAATATGTAATTTTATTCTGTACATTTTTATCTTATATTCTCTTACTACATCTTTGTCTTATAAAGTTACATATACATTGCAGGTTGTTCTCATGTGGAACTAATAAAGAGATGGAGTCACACATTGTTGAATGGAATGAAAGTGAGGGTGCTGTCAAACGGACATATTATGGTCTTGGAAAGCAGTCCATGGGGGTTGTGCAGTTTGATACAACCAGAAATCGATTCTTGGCTGCTGGTGATGAGCTCCAAATCAAATTTTGGGAAATGGACAATGTTAACCTCTTAACAGCCATTAATGCTGATGGTGGATTGGTGGTAATGGGTCTCTTGTTAATCTAGTTTTTATGCATCTTAGTATTATCTCTTTTAAGTTCGCAAGTATGACGCATGTTTTCCAGGCTTCTCCTTGTCTATGCTTTAATAAAGAGGGAATTCTGCTTGCTGTCTCAACAAATGACAATGGAATTAAAATACTTGCCAATTCTGATGGTATTTGGCTCTTGCGCTCCATTGAATCTTGTGCTCTTGATGCCTCTAGAGTTGCTTCTGCAGCTGCTGCAAAGTTAATCTTTAAGATACATTTAATAACTCCGATATTTGAATAGAACAAATTTTGAATGCGCTGTTTCATTCGGGGACCCATAATCAGCACATTTGGTACTTCAAGTTCAACCACTGGAACAAGCATTGCTGTTGCAGATAGAAGTGCTCCAATGACAGCTAATGTTGGATTGGTAAGCATTGATGCCTGTCATGTGGATTACCATGATTCTTCTTTGAAGAGATCTGTTTGGTTTTTATGTTTAGCTGTTCATAGAGCTGAACAACTTTGTGTCCTGGAACCTGTTGAAAATGTTTGAGATTCTTGGGGATTAAATAACAGTTCTTCAACCTGTTGACTTGCTTCTTGCAGAATGTGGACAGCCGTAATTTGCCAGATGTGAGACCAAGTGTTGCTGATGAGTTGGAGAAATCTAAGATCTGGAAGCTGACTGAGATGCATGAACCATCTCAACTCCATTCCTTGCATCTTCCAGACAGCTTGATGCCAATTAGAGAATGCATTGCTCTGTGACTAGGTTCCCTATTATTTGATGTTAATTCATGTCTGCTTCCCACATTGTGTTTCGCATTGCTGGTTTGAGGGTATTTTGAAGTTGGGCTTGAATTGAATTTGGCATTGTTCTTCAAGAATTCTGGTTTTTCATTACCGAAAGAAAAGCTTTTAACATTGGGCTATTCTGAAAGTTTTAGCCTAAGTTGTTTTATGTTGTTTCTCCACAATTTTCCTACAAAGGGAGGAAACTTTGCAAATAAATGTACTGACAATTCATTAAAGAGAAAGGTTGGATATGACGCATATGCATAAATTTGCGAATTGTAGTTTTTACCTCCTGCCCCTAACTATTTTTTCAATTTCAAAACAAGTTGTTAGAATGATATATACAAATTCAGGAGGCGTCATTCTAGCATTAACCGATAATGCTGTGCACAAATTGTGGAAATGGCAGAAGAATGAGCAAAACCTTACTGTAAAGGTGTTTGTACTTTGACCTTAAAGACTGCATTGTCTATCATTTAGTTATTTGTCAACCTCCTATTTACAAATGCTTTGGTTCCTCTAGGCAACTAGTTCATTACAACCACAGTTATGGCAACCCTCTAGAGGAATAATGATGACCAATGATATACGTGAGACAAATCAAGAAGATGCTGTTCCATGCTTCGCTCTCTCAAAGAATGATTCTTATGTTTTATCGGTATCAGGGGAAAAGTTTCCTTGTTTAATTTGATGACATTCAAGGTAATTTAAATTTCGTGAGTCATTTATTATTTTTGTCTTTTTGCTTGAAATGTAGATGTAATGCATGCTGGCAATATTTTCCTTATATGAGTTTTTTTTTCTTTGGCAAACAATGTCAACATTTATGTCTCCACCACCAGCTGCAACTTTTCTTGCCTTCCATCCAAAGGACAACAACTTTATCGCCATTGGCATGGATGACTCTTCAATTCAGATTTACAATGTCTGAGTTGATCAGGTACTTGTTTTTAAGTATAAAATTTAATATTTTGAATAATTAGTAAAAGCATATTTGGAAACTTAAATTGCTCTGTTCAGGTCAAAAGCAAGCTGAGAGGCCATCAGAAGAGAGTTACCGGCCTTGCATTCTCTAATGCTTCAAACGTTTTGGTATCCTCTGGAGCTGATGCACAGGTATGTTTTTTGTGACTGGTAGAACTACGGAAATGTTAAAGATCTTTTAATTAGTTTCCAGAACTGAGATGAATTGGAGGCAATAAAAAGACTTTTTTCAGATTGCTAGTCTTATCTTTCAGCATCTTTACCACAAATGTGACCTTGTAGAATTCTGGAATTTTAAGATCTTATACTGTTTCCAGCTCTGTGCGTGGAGCGTGGATGGATGGGAAAAGCTGTCCAGCAAATTCTTGCAGATTCCTAGTAGTAATGTGCCAGATCCTTTTGGACAGATCAGAGTTCATTTTCACCATGGTCAGATACATGTACTTGCTCTGCATGGATCACAGATAGCCATATATGAAGCTTCAAAACTAGAGTGCCTTAAGCAGGTAGATACATGGTGCTTTGAATTATATATATATATATATATATATATATATATCTTAAATGAGATAGATTATTATCCAAATTGTTACCTGACCATTCCATTCTCCTGTGTCTTTCTTTTTAAACCACTTTTATACCCTACCCTTGTCCTAATTATATGAAAAAGTCATTCTTACAACAAAATTTTAGTAAACAAAAAATCTCAACTCTTTTTCAATTATTTAATCACACATGTAGTTTATATCTGCCATTAGTTTCTAGTCTCATGAATCTACTAGTTGCTTATAGCTTCAAAAATTAACTAGTTTTGAGTTTTGTAATGACAATTTTCTTACTTCTTGTGACAGTGGATTCCCCAAGAGTCAAATAGGTTAATCACAGATGCTGTGTATTCCTGTGATAGCCAGTCAATCTATGTAAGCTTTGGAGATGGAAGTGTGTATATTTTCGTTGCCACAACCTTCCAAGTTCGGTGTTGGATTAGTCTTGGTGCATATCTACCTTCAAATCCTAGGTATGCCTTGCCCTCACTAACATCCATCAGACATGACATTCCTGTAATATATCTTTTCGCCTTGTTACTGACATTATTGCTTGACTGATTTTAGGGTATACCCAGTAGTAGTTGCAGCACATCTATCCGAACCTAGCCAGTTTGCACGTGGACTGACTGATGGCGGAGTGCATGTTCTGGAGCCACCAGAAGAGGGGTGGGGTTCCTTGCCTCCACCTGAAATTGGTGCTGGACCTAGCATCTCGGCAACCGCCGCCGGATCTGATCAACAGACAAGGTAGCTGAGTGCGTCCCGTTTTAGGCCCCATTTTGTTTTACAGGGGAGCACAGTGGGTTTTAGGTTCTTAGCTTTAGGATTCACATGCCAAGCCCTATTGGCCGAAGCGGTTAGAGTGATATAGTGCATAATCATTCATTTTTAGTGGGATTTAGACCTTGGGGTTTTCCCTCCGTAAATAGCACCAAATAGGTACAGAAAATGTTGAATATAATGAAAAGAATACTAGTTAGGAGGGAGGAAAATTAGTCATTAGCACCGAGTTTTCATAAGTTTGCCTCCCTAATATTTCACAGAATAATTACATTGTTAATTCAGGGTTTTTTACATATGGTCTAATGAAAATATCTCATTAATGTTTTCATTGTTTTTATTACGGAGTTAACAAACTCGAATTCCCACTATTTTACGAGTTTATTTCATTATTTTACGAATTTATGTTTACAATTCGAAATAATATATTTATTTGATGAAAAAAGATTTGTACATATAAATTTTAAATTCGTCCCATCTATCTCTAATCGCTTCGTGTTTTGACAAAAGCTGTTGGTAGTACACACAGGCATTACCCCATAACGATCCCAATGAACCAGAAGCATCTAAATCTAGGACCATATGTATGAGATTCAGAACGATCGAGTAACCAGAACACGTAGCCATTACTCCAATAACGACTCCTCGCCACGTGTTAACTTAAGGGCTTTTCCTCTACCGGCTGAAGCCACGTGGCACATCTCTAATCTTGGCCATGCAGCAGTGCAAACCGCTACGTTGACACGTGCATGCAAATATACCTGCACTACTGACATAAATTTCTACAAATTCTGAAGGAGGACCAAGTCTAAGCAGAGGCAGAGCGAAACCAGAAGAACAGGAATGCAGCAACGAAGGGATGAGCGAGACGCCACTGGCGCCAAAAGCACTTTACGGTTATTAGAGAATACGGTGAAAGATATATTGGCGGACAGCAGGAGGCTGGTGGAGGTACCGTACACGGCGACGCTGGGTGACACCTTGAACGCATTGGTGGCCAACAAGGTGGGGGCAGTGCCGGTGGCTGCACCTCCAGGGCATTGGATTGGGGCTGGTGGCACAATGATCGTGGAGTCGGATAAGCTGACTGGGGCTGTGAGGAAGCACTACATAGGGATGGTTACCATGCTCGACATCGTAGCACACATTGCTGATGATCAGATGGGTGGCGCTGATCTTGATAAGAAGATGGTGGTGCCCGTATCCTCGATCATAGGTCATTCTCTCGAGGGACTTAACCTCTGGACTCTCAACCCAAACACAAGGTGGGTATACGTTAAACCTTACACCTTATGTGTATATGCATTTGGTGCGCTTTCCTTATGAACTTTATTTATTTTATTTCAAATATGAAATTCTCTTGTTGTATATTAAAGAATTGAAAATTCAGATGTTTTAAAATATTTCCCATTTTTTACCCTTTTTCCCCTTAAAATTAGACTTAATTTTCCACATTTAGTTTTACTATTTTAACATAAAAATAGTACAAATTTAAGACAAAAATCATTTAACTTTTTTTTATAAAAAGCTTACCAAAATTATAATATGAATTATCCTATATAGATAATATGATGAAACAAATTCAAAAAACTCAGGGTATATTCGAACCGTACAGTTACTTTTTTTTAGCCGAATCTGAACCTTAATATTTTACCACTACTAACTAACTACTAGAACTCATTTTTTTGTAAAAAAAGTCCAAATTCCGTTTAAATATCCATATCCATTTTTATAAAAAAAAATTTATTAATCTCTTTGTGCTATTTAATTATTCATGTTATTCAATTACTCGAAACACGTATAATGTAATAATTATATTTCACAATTAATATCTATACAATTTATTAATAATTAAATTTATAAAAACAAATAAACGTTAAATTAAAATTTAAACAGTAAATTATTTTAAAAATATCTCAAATAGTAATTTAAATAATAAATAAGTGAATATTTATAATAAATATTCATAATCGATTTCGGATATTTGATATTTAAGGGGGTGATCCCTGTTTCTTACCCGAACTCGAAACTAGTAAAAGCTTTTTCTGTGGCTTGGTATATTCAATTTGGAAAGCAAAAGGCATTGTAATAGTTATAAAAAGTGTAGTCATTTGGGTGCGTGGTAACTTAGATGGCAAGGTGGTAAAAGAGAAGTAAAATGATCTTAATGAGCTAGAAAGCATGAATTTGTGTCATTAATAATCTCAAATATTCGTTGCAAGTATGCAAAAGTTTCTCTGGATATCCAACCCTAGGCTAGGCTCTAGGCCATTTTCTAAAGCAACTAGTAATACATTTGTGGTTCTTGATTTAGAATGCTAGCTTAATTAACATTTGCTATATCGATGGTGCAGCCTTTTAGAGTGTATGGAGCTGTTTAGCAAGGGAATCCACCGTGCGTTGGTTCCAATGGACGGCCAAATGGAGAACGTCCAAGGAGTTGAACTTGTGGAGTCGGCATCTAGCTATAGGATGCTCACACAAATGGACTTACTGAAATTCCTCAAGGACCATGCCTCTGAACTGGAGGATATCATATCAAGCAGTGTAAAGGAATTAGGTACCATAAATGAGAATGTTTATGCCATTAACGATCGTACCAAAGTGATCGAAGGCATCAAATGCTTGAGGACTGCTTTGCTCAATGCTGTTCCTATAGTTCAGTCCTCTGATGACACTGAAGAAGATCACGGACAGCTTATAAATGTAAGTCTCTCTCTCCTGCAATTCAAACTTAATAAATCCTGCTGCGCAACCTTTGTATTAACCGTTGTCGAACCATAATTAAGCCCATGTCAGGTAATGTGTCCAGTGATTTTTCCACTCAAGTGAACTATACTTTGATTTCCCGATATTTGCAAGGTCTAAACTCTGATGTCTCTGAGGCTGTGGACTCTGCAATTATTTTAGGAAAATGAAGTAAAATTGAAGAACCAATAATTGTAATGATATCCTTGGAATGATCTAATTAAACATATTAGTTGTGCTGTGCCTGTCGTTAATGCACCAATCAATGTTTTGCAGGCCATCCTGTTTTCCTAATGTGTTCAAGTTTTGAGTGCAGGGCAAAGGGAGGAAGCTCATAGGTACATTTTCTGCAACAGATTTGAGGGGTTGCCATTTCTCTGCGCTGCAGACATGGTTGCCTCTAAGGGCTCATGAGTTCACAGAGCTAGTGTCAACCAGCCCTCTATTTGCAGCTCGGGAGGGCCTCTCACCAAAGCAACTCGTGACTTGCCACCCTGACTCGCCCCTCTCAGAAGTGATCGGCAAGGTTGTCTCTCAACATGTCCACCGAGTTTGGGTGGTGGATCAACAAGGTTTACTCGTCGGGCTCGTTTCTCTCAGCGATATAGTCGGAGTTATGAGGGTTTCAATGTTGTCAAAGATCGAAGTAATATAATCTTAACACTCCTTGATGATCAGACAGTGTAAGCATCTTAGAATCCTTTTGTGCCTGTTTAAGTACTTTGGAAACTTTTGTTCATTGTACATAATAAATTATGCTTTGCTAGAAGCCTAATCCCAGATTATGAAACATGCAGGTTAAAATTAGCTTACAACAAGTTCCAAATCCTCCAAATAACAATCAAGAATAATAGATTGGATTATTCTTAAGCTGATTAAATATAAAAGTTTGACAATCTGATCTTTAAATGCTTTAGCTGTGGCCATTGGGACTGCTCTCAACTGGGTCTGGGTGTTGTCGGTTAGCTATCAGCATAAAATTATTGGAAATGATTCTTTAGATTTTCAAAACTACCACTAGCCAACTTCATTCTTAATCATATTTTTTTGTGTTTTGTTTTCCTTGTTTTGGTTAAAACAGCTTGGTGATTCTCAAATTACAATTATATCATGATTTAAGGAAATTAATTATAAGAATAATATAGTTTTTAGACTTGATAGATAGTTTTGGATATGATACAAAGTTAAACGAGTTTAAATTTTATGACACAAAAATATTCATGTTTTATGCAAATTGACACGTGATCAACTCATATATGAAATATTTTACACATTTAATTTATCGTATTAACAACTTAATCAACGTTACTAAAATATTTTATTCATTTGAATTCATTTATTAAATTTTTAATATTTAAAATATTAAAAATATATGATAACAATATCGTGTCTAAAAAAATTAAATCGTATTTAAATGAATTAATTGTGATATGTCTTGTAACTTGTTTAATAAATATGTTTTGATATCATGTCAAAGATTGATACAGTTAATTAATCATATCATATTTGCAACAAATATTTGTTATACTCTTATCTTTACGCAACATATTAAACACGAATATTAACATAATCCATAATATTCCAGTACAACAGGTTAACACGAATCAGTAGTCTTTGCTTCTTTGAATTAGTATTAAACACTCATTTATATAATTATTCAGAGGTTTATCACCACTGTCCATCATTAATTCATAAATACTATGTATGAAACTCCCTATCAAGAGAAAGAATCTGAACAATGTACTTTTCTATATATAGTTGCAACATTTTTGTTATATGTAACATTAAGTGAATAAGAGAAGGAAATGCGTCACATGCCCTGCCCATTGTTAAGGTAACAGAATGACCCTTTCAAAGCAGTTTGGTGAAGGAATTGAAGTCCCTCTTATCCTCATGTTAGGCTTGATTATCATCAAGGTGGCATATTTGTGTCCCAAAGCACATTAAATTCAACAACAGAAAATCAACCACCCAAAGTTTGTGTCGTCACTCTAAAGTCTCAAACCAAACCTAGCATCAATCTATCCTCAAACTCACCAATCATTATCATCTATGTTGGCCATGTCTTCATCATTTGCAATCACAAGTTAGAAGCCTAGCTGGCTGATTTTCCAAGCCTTGGAAGGCTTGGATGGTAACCATTTTCACGCAGGAACTGTTCTATTCTTGTATATATATACACTTTGGTGCTTGGCAGCAGAGTCAACTGATCAATTATGCACCTCCCTTTGGTTGTTGTGATATTCATTTTTGCTGCTTAAATGAGAGACAAACTGGGACAAAGCTGAGAACCATAAAATTTTATGGCTATAGGAGCCTTTTAATGTTAAAAGGACGCATGATATTATGGAACATGGATGCACTTGTGATGTTGATATATTTGTTTTTCAGAAATAACTCAATCGGTTATCATTTGAGATAAAACTTACTAAAGAATGGATTATGATATGAATTGTTACATAAATGTATAAATATTACTTTTTGAAAAAAAAATTAAAAGATCTGGTGTCAACTTTGAATAACATCAAACTGTAAAATTAATCTTATAAACGTATAGATCAAACCAACATATATTTGAGCTACTTCAAGTTTGGTTTTTTTTAAAACTTTTATAACCCTTAACATTTTCATACATTTTTAATCACTATTCATATGTGTTGTGCTTAAAATTCATCCCATAATAATATTTCATCGATGAATGATAACGGATGTGTTCAAAACTAATGGAGTAAATCTCATTTCTTATTATATAATTTATATGAATAGTAAAAATTTTATAATTTATATGAATATTAAAAATTTGATAATATTAGCATTTCTAGGTAATTACTCATTCATCCCAAGCATTGGAATGATTATTTAGCTATGACCATAAGGGTGGAAACTGTTATATGATGACACAATTCAGCAGCCAATTTTGACTCTATTCTATAAATTGAGGAAAAATTATAATAAAAACTTTTGTTTTTCAAGGTTTGGTCTAATCTTGAGCCGAACAAGTTTGAATCAATCTTCAGTCAAGGTCAGATGTAATAAATGGAATTTGGCAACCCTTTCCCCTATAAATTCAAGCAACCTTTTGAGCTGCCTTAAAATGCAATGAAAAATACACAAAAAATGGGTAACTTAAGCCTATGCCTAGTTTTCTTGCTTTGCTTGTTAGCTAGTACTGCCATTGCCCAACAATGTGGACGCCAAGCAGGTGGCCGGACTTGTGCCAACAACCTTTGTTGCAGCCAGTTCGGTTACTGTGGCACTACAGATGAATATTGTTCACCTTCTAAAAGTTGTCAAAGTAATTGCTGGCCTAGTGGTGGTGGTGGTGGCAGTGGAGGCGGTGAAAGTGCCTCCAATGTGAGGGCTACTTATCATTTCTACAACCCTCCACAAAATGGGTGGGACCTAAATGCTGTGAGTGCTTATTGCTCAACTTGGGATGCAAACAAGCCCTTGGCCTGGCGCCAGAAGTACGGATGGACCGCCTTTTGTGGACCAGTAGGGCCTCGTGGCCAAGCATCTTGTGGAAGATGCTTAAGGGTGACAAACAGAGGTACAAGAGCTCAAGCAATAGTGAGAATTGTTGATCAGTGCAGCAACGGAGGTCTAGATTTAGATGCGGCTGTGTTCCAGCAGATTGACACAGATGGAAGAGGCTATGCGCAAGGCCACCTTATGGTAGATTATCAGTTTGTCAACTGTGGTGATTGAAGCACTCAAAGCCTATTCAACGGATGTAATAATAAGAGATTTCCTCTTATAAATCAAGCTGCATAAGGAATAAAAAGCCATTGAAGTTATTGAATAACAGCCAAAAAAAATATTAATGCATCAATTGTGTCATGTCTTGGAACTCTTAGAATAGATATGTTATATATGTTCACAAAGATTAATATAAATTAATTAATCATGTCATGATCCAGTATATTTTTTTTGTTTTTTTTAAAGTAATTTTATTATTGCTAAGAGTTAGGATTTCGCGTTTGGTGATGGAATTGAGGTCCCTCTTATCCTCACAAAAAAATTCAAAAACCCACTTCAATTATTTTAAAAAAACACTTTAATTCTTCTTGTTTCAAAATGATATTTTTGGTCATTTGATTATAAACATTGTTAATCAACAGTTAAAAAAATACAATTTAATATTAAATACAAATACCTTTTTTTTATAAAAAAAATTGTTATCTCTTTTCTCGTCCAAGAATCTTAATAAAAAAATACAAGAATTTTGATATGTTTTCTTTTTTCAAATTTTCAGCTTTTGCCCTTCAAATTCGATCCGCTTGAAGAATTTTGTAATAATCAACATCCATTTTTTGAATTCCTTTTTTCTTCCTTAACTTGAAGAATTTTCTCTTCCCTCTTTGGAATTTTTTTCTTTTTCTCACAACTTTTGTTTTTTTTTTTTAAAGATAAATTATTGTATTCATCAGGGAATCGAGAAGTTACAAAGTATTGTTTCAGTTTTCACCAATTCGGTTTGAAGACTTTGCACAGTAACCTACAACCCCCTACAAAAACTATAAAAACTTGAACCAGCATGAGTGTTGGGTTGCCTTACAAAAAAATACAACGTATTTTTAACTGTAGGCTAATAATATTAACAGTCAAATGGTCAAAAGTATCATTTTAAAATAAAAAAGAACCAAAATATCTTTTTAGAGTGATTAGAGGGGGTATTTGGATTTTAACCCTTATCCTCATGTTAGGCTTGATTATCATCAAGGTGGCATATTTGTGTCCCAAAGCACATTAAACTCAACATCAGAAAATCAACCACCCAAGGTTTGCGTCGTCACTTCACTCGAGGTTTATCGTTTATGTATAAGTCCTGTGAGTCACTTTAAGTCGTGTGGTAAGCCCGGTTGATGTTAAGGTCAATGGTTTTGTGATGGTAAAGAGGTAAATGTTTTTGTGATGTTAAGGTCAATGTTTTTGTGTGGTAAGCTTGGTTGATCGTCACTCAAAAGTATCGAACCAAACCTAACATCAAACTCACCAATAATTACCATCTATGTTCACCATTCTTTATCATTCGTGTTAAAAGAAGAAAAAATTTTGTATAATATAAAATTGTATAAATTTCAAAAAAATCTAAATTATATATGTTAAAACTAATTTTAATTTTATTTATAATTTAATTTTAATTAATTAACAGTATTATAGTATAACTCTAATAAAATGTTATAGTCTAACTAAATAATAAAATTATATAATAATTTTAATTAAATAATTTGTATAATTATCTTAACAATTTGTGATCGCAAGTCACGGCTGATTTTCCAAACCTTAGAAGACTTGGATGATAACCATATTCATGCAGGAACTGTTGTTTTCTTGCCTACGGGCACATTTATACAAGAATTAATTAAAGGTTGGTGCTTGGTAGCAGCGTCAACTGATCAAATTATGCACCTCCTTTTGGTTGGTGTGATCAAAAAGGAGCCTTTTGAAGCTGAAAGGGCGCATGATGTTCATATATTTGTTTCAATAGAAATAGCTCAATCGGTTATCATTCGAGATAAAACTTCTAAGTGATAAAATTTAATAATAAAGGAATTATGATATGAATTATTAAGTAAATATATGAATATTTTCGTAATATTAATTTAATTATTACTTTTAAAAAATTATAAAATTTAAAGTCGAATTGTAAAGTTGATCTTATAAAATTATGGATCGAATTGATGTTTAAATTTTTTGAAATTGACCTTATATGCATAGATTGATCAAAGAGGGTGATGGAGGTGACGATTAGTTTTTGATTTTTACTTCGAATCAAGTCATTGACTCGATTTGTATAATTATCCTTTAATCACTTTTTACAAAATTTTAAATCCGTTATTACCTATATAAAACGGCCCAAGATTCAAATTTTAAGATCATTCACCCGAATTGTGCTCATCCCTACCCATTATTAAATGCGTTTTTGGATGGCATATACCAAGCTTTGCTTGTCTTGTGTTATTCCAAAAAAAGAAAGAAAGAAACAATCTTCGTGAGGCAGAAAATGATCAGATTTCCACGTAAGAGGGGCTCAAAAGGGGTGAGTCCTGGGAGAAGGAAGGCCAAAAAAGGGTTAGTTCCAGCGTAAAATGTGCAGTAAATTTTTTAATTTTTTTTACAATTAATTTATTAATTAATATATAAACTTCTTACTTAAAAAATAAAATTTACAATTTTCTTCTCTCATTTATAAAAAAAAACATGACCACGTGCGGTGAAAAGAGAATATTAGGTAAAAGTTGGCTCTTCTCTATGACTCTGCTCCTACTGCAACTTGATTGAATACAATCATCAATTCTATCAATAAATACTTAAAAATACCCACCATTTATAATAGTAATACATTTAATGAATCTCACTCCTATTCATAAGGTCAATTTTTTTATTTTTTTATGAAAATATAACGATTTATTTTTAAAATTTACATATAAAACTTTGATTAGTTTTAAATGTTCTATTACTTTCTAATAAAAGTTTACACTATTAAACTTCTAATAAAAATATTAAATTTGTAAAACAAATATTCAATTTAAAATTAATTAACTATCAACAGAGAAGATTTTAATATATTTATATATTAAAATATTTATAATTTAATCGATATGAAATTTTTTTAATCACCACGTTAATAAAAAAATTAGATATAGATGCAACTGGTTCCCCTCTTCCTTGATTTGCTCCAATTCATCAATTAACCAATTCAAGATGGCACATGGCAAATGAGCTTAGATTAGAGAAAATAATATAGTTTCGTAGCAAATCAGAAAAGAAAAAACAAAGAGGGAAAAAAAAAATTGATTCCACACATGGAGATCTTATAGATCTACTTTTATGAGTCCCTTATGCATTCTTAAAATGCAATTAATTAAAAATGTATCAGATTAAGAATTATTATATTGAAATATAATATTTAAAAATTTTTTAAATTATTTTAAAATTTTAAATAAATTATTATTCTTTTATTACAATTAATTAAATTTTTATATTTTTATTTTAAATCAAATAATTTATTATTATTAACAATTTATTAATTTTTAATAATCAAATTATTATTTACATTTTATATCCGCATGACATTGATATAAAATTAACATCAAAAACGAAAAATGTAACAAGATCATGTCTAACATGTCAATATATAATATGATAATAAATGATAAATAATTAAAAATAAAAATAAAATAGTTTAGATTTAACTCAACCGCGCGTTAGATCCGTGCGAAAAGTCTTTGACGTTTCATTAGTTCTTGCCTCGTTGAAAACCAATGAAACTTACCCACAATACAAAAACGAAAACCAAAATTTTAATATTCTTTCAAGCTTCTGGGATCTTTTCTCACCAACAATTCTTTGGAAACCCCGCCATTGTGTTTTTTTTTTCAATTTATATGTAACCATTGACGATCACAATCACTTTCTTACCCCTCATGTGTCCTTCTTGCATCACCATTACCAACCATGAACGCCACAGCCGCAGCCGCCACCACTACGGCCCTTCTCAGCTCTCCTTATAAACGTTCTACCAAAGCTAACGGCCAAACCAACGACGTTGACGTCGTCGCGGCTGATAACAAAATGGGTGTTCATGGAAATGGTGGTGGTAATCATAATGTTTTCAATGGGGGCGTTCATTATGGGAAAGCCTCGTTCCTCAAGTGGACTTTAGATGACGTTGTGTACGTGGCGAGATATCATTGGATACCGTGTGTTTTCGCGGCGGGGTTGTTGTTTTTCATGTACGTGGAGTACACGCTCCAGATGGTGCCGGATTCTTCGCCGCCGTTTGATTTGGGCTTCGTCGTCACCCGCTCATTCCATCGCGCGTTGTCTTCGTGGCCGGAACTTAATACGTTATTAGCTGCTCTGAACACGGTATCTATTTGAATGGTTTCTAACTTTTCTCTAAGAAAGTTTGATTACAATAAAAGGAATGATCTGATCTTTGGATACATATGTTTTGGGGTTAGGTGTTTGTAGGGATGCAGACAGTTTATATACTATGGACATGGCTAATCGAGGGTCGGCCAAGGGCTACAATATCTACTTTGTTCATGTTTACTTGTCGTGGGATTCTTGGTTACTCCACGCAGCTCCCATTACCCCAGGTTCTTAACATTTGAAAACTTATCCTTTCCTGATTTGAATTGTTTGATTTCATTTCCATAAAATTGGTATGATCATGTTTGATTGATTTCTGAAGATAATGAACAACACTGTCAATGGTATCTTCGTCTTTGTCTATAGTTGTCAGGAACAGGGTAGTCGTAATCCCTTTTTCTTAACTCTGGTTGGTTATTGGGTTTGATCAGCTGATTCAATCATGGAATGACAGGAATTTGTAGGTTCAGGAGTGGATTTTCCAGTAGGGAATGTATCGTTCTTCCTGTTCTTCTCAGGCCATGTTGCTGGATCTGTGATTGCGTCGTTAGACATGAGGCGAATGCGTAGATGGGAATTGGCATGGTTATTTGATACACTGAATGTGCTTCAAGCTGTGAGGTTGCTAGTTACCAGGGGTCACTACACCATTGATTTGGCTGTTGGTGTTGGTGCTGGAATCCTATTCGATTCCCTTGCTGGCAAGTACGAAGACAGCAAGAGAAAATGTGCACTTGTTTCTGGTACCATGAAAGAGGGGTTGTTAAGCTAAGAAGAATTGCTCAAATGGCAATGTTCAAATTTGAAGAAGACAATGTAAATTGCTGCTAAAAGGGGAAAAAGAAAAAGGGGAATGGTAGTTTAGAAAACAAGTTAAAATGGGGTGTGAATGTTCTAACCCTTGTGCTTTTCTGATGTAGCCTCTGTTTTCTTGGGGTGCTTACATCGCTTGCTTGCAGTCATTTCACATTTGACAATATTATTCTTTTTGGCATAGGATAAACATGTTAAAGTTAATGCCTAGGATGTGTTTTCTACTACTTTCTTTGTCCTGTTCTGGAGTTGAAAGCATGAAAGAACTTTACCTAAGTCCAATGTTTGATAAATTTTGACCATTCAAAGCATGTGCTCTGTCAATGGTTTTTCGACAGGTCAAATCGTGTTATATTCCAACAATCACAGTCTTCAACATGGTTTTTATGGCATACAAACCCTGTTCGCTTTCACTTGTCTTGAAGTTTGGCAGTGGCCCTGACCTAGTAACCTGGGTAGAACTGGACCAGTTTGATATTGATCCATAGCTAATACTTCCGTTGTACATCTTTCTCAGAAAGATTTATTCTCTATGTCCTCTAGCTGCTGAACGGTGGTGTTTGATGGTCCTGATTAAAACCAAGCTGATGTGCTTTCAGCACATTATAACATTGCTTTCCATCTTTTATCATAGTCACGGATATCCTATTCCTCTGCCTGTCCTTTCTCATTAGGTAGACTTGACAGAGATATGATATTTTCAGTTGGAGAGATAATTACCATTGACCAAACTTAATTTTTTTACAATTATCCTGGATGCCAATCTGTTAGCATAAATATCTCTGGATGGCAAGAATTATGCAACTAGTCAAATGAGGCGTTGCCTTCATGTTAAGGCAAAGAGCATGGATGCTGCCGTTTTTGTAAGGGTTTATTGTCAAGCAAATTTTAGCAAGATTCTGCAGAGTTTCTAATCTACATTCTGATATTATCATACTGTCAATAAAATATTGTTATCTAATGGTAATCCCAACTCCAAACCCTACTTAAGCATAAAAAAGAAAGCTCTAAAGATCCTTACCACCAAGCAAGTCAAACTCAGTCGGATCATGCGGTGAACTTATTTTAAGGATCTATGCCTTATGCTACATTCTATACAAGAATTGTCTCATTTCAATCTTCACAACTGTTATGATATACTGCAACTAATATCAGGGTGGAGATGATAGCCGATTTGTAATATAATTATCCTGCACCTAATTCATATGAATATTTGCAGCTTTATATTCGAATTTCTTGAGAAGTCACAGGCAGGGCAAATGCCCTACAGGACTACCGGTTGATACAAGGGAGTCATTCTGCAAATAGTCTGCCATGGTAACACTAGACCTCTGCCAAATGATTGTATTAAATGATATGAGATGAGTGAATGAGATGTGGCTGCTGACACTAGTCAGCAGCCACTAGTCCTCAGAATCAGAGTCAATTGGGCATGACCCGTCATCTACATTAGCAAGAGGGTTGTATAAGTGGGAGTTAGGATCCATGCATCCACGAACCAGTTCAAGGCTGCAACGATCTCCCTGCAAGAGTGTTCCGTTGTAAAGCTCATGCATAAAGTTGATGCTAGCAATGAGATGCAGAATAACGAAATGAAGATATAGAATAAAGAAGAAAACAGATAAGAAGTTTATTTACTCCTTCTTTGGATAAGTTCCCGATCATAACACATCTATCAACAACAATATTTGCGTATGGAAAGATTGCTCTGTCACATGCACCTTCTTGACTCAACTCCTCTGCCAGCCCCTGCCACAGTAATGCAAGATTTCACATGTCTCAGGTTACATCATCCTCTCACTCGTCTAATCTGAACCAAATCAATCATTCCAAATAGAAATTAACTCAAGTGTAAAATGAAACAGAGAAATTCACAATATTGCATGGTTTGGCAATGAGTTCTCTAGTTTGTGTCAAAATAAAAAATGAATTCTTCAAATTTACTTTCCAGATCGACCCTCCCTATCCCCTGCCAGCAACATAGAATAAACATTTTTTCGTAATGCGTGGCTTGCCAAATTTAGCTTCACTTCCAAATAGTTACAGGTATGACAATCATGAATGCGAAATGTAATATGTGTTCATAGCACAGGACAATTATCTTCAACCCAAGAGGCAGAAGACTCAAAGAGCCCAAGTATGCATAAATTTACCTGGTTAAAGAATTCAATTGGTCTGTTTTACCAAGCCTTCGGAACTTGAAACTGTAGTCTGTAAGGACCATCCCAATTGGCTCCATTTGTGAGTGAGAAGATCAAGTTCATAGCTGCCAAAGTAAAAGTAGATTTTAGGAGTTTTTTTGAAAGTTGAAGATAGGTTTTCATTAACAAGAAGCTTTACAAAAGCTGCCCATTAAGGCAGGAACTCCGCTTAAACCTTAAGCAGAGAAGAGAAAATATACACAATCTCAGGTTGCTATGAGATGAATAAAGACTAACCAGCTGAAACAAACAATTCCAGACCAAAATATCAACATCCCACTCTCATCACATAACAACCCAAGAGAACAAAAGAATCACCTTTGACATAAGCAACAGACAGCCCCAACAGAGGAGATAGTGATGTACCAGGCTGTGCAGACACGGGCCATGAAAAGCACAACCCACCTAGAAGAAAAAACCAAGCAGCCAACCCACCGCCTCTAATGAAACCACCCACTGCAGCATCACGGAGAAGAGTCCAAAGAAACTTTCGCTCACCCATTCCCCTCCTCTCTAGTCCAGTACATTAATATCAGAAATGAGGAATCAATAAGTCCAGGAAATTCATCAATGGCTGAAAGACAAGTGAAGAAGATGATGAAGCAGGAGCAAGAAGGAGAAGATCGAGACTCAGCAAACAATGAAGTCATACCAGGACATAAGGTGCTGTAAACGCACCGTATCATTTAAACACAGCAAAGAAGACATGTGAAACGCACAGTTTCATTAATAAGTTGTTTAAAAATCAGTTAGGGTAGTTAATTTGGGTTAGCTTAAATTGAATAGTATTTTTCTTTCTTTTGTCTTCTTCTGTAAAGGCTGTATATATAAACAGAGGTTTCTTTTCAGAGCTGAATCTGTAAAAAGGAGAATCATTCAATGAAATACCTGAATATTCTCACCTTTTCTCTGTTGCGCCGTCACTGCCTTGTACCATTTTTATCATGGTATCAGAGCTTGCAGGTTGATCTGTAAATAGTAAATTTGATTATTCAGGTATTTCAAAGGCAGCTGGTATTTGCTTCTGATTATTCAGATCTATCAAAGGCAGCTGGTATTTGCTATCTCACCGATTCCCGTAAGAGGGCTCTCAGTCATCCTTTCTTTCATTTCATCATTTATTTTTACTCATTTCATCATCAGCTTAAACAATGGCTGATTCTGTTGAATCGAACTCTGCACAAACCAACTCACGTGTCACTCAAATCCCACCAATAGCCGACCCTCAGTCTCCCTTTTACTTGCATCACACAGACCATCCTAGCTCAGTGTCTGTTAACCCCAAACTCACAACCAGTAATTATCTAGCTTGGAGCAGATCATTCATCCTTGCACTTTCCATCAGAAACAAGTTAGGATTCATCGATGGAACAATACCTAAGCCTGAAATCACAGATCCTCTTCTCTCATCCTGGACACGATGTAATAATTTAATTGTGGCATGGTTGCTAGACTCAATCACACAACCAGTAGTGTCAACAATATTTTACATGGACTCTGCTTATGAAATATGGAACACACTTAAGACCAATTTTGCTCAACCTGATGATACTAGAGTTTGTAATCTCCAATACACTCTAGGTAGCATTACTCAAGGGACTAGGACAATAGATACATACTTTATTGAGCTGAAAGGTGTTTGGGAAGAGCTGAGAAGCTATAGGCCACTTCCCCATTGTGAATGTGGAAGCTGTAATGCAGACTGTTTTAAGAGATATGCTGACCAATATCACAAGGATATGGTCTTCAGGTTTCTCAATGGCTTGAATGAGTCTTTTTCAGCCATTAGATCTCAAATTGTACTTATGGATCCCATACCTGGATTGGATAAAGTCTATAGTCTTGTTCTTAGAGAGGAGACTCAAAGGAATCTTATGATTCAAGCCCAACCAGTCATTGAATCTTCAGCCATGGTGGTCAATGGTGATAACAAGAAGAAGTGGAGGAAAGACATCATATGCCATCACTGTGGGAAGAAATGGCACATCAAGGATAGGTGTTATAGAATTATAGGATTCCCTGAAGACTTTAAGTTCACAAAAGGAAAGGGAAACTACAAGAAGGAGAAGTCTGCAACAGCAAACAATGTGACAGGGAATTATGAAGCAGAAAATGATGTTCAAGCTGAACAGAAGGAGGACTTGGGTGGATCTGACTCCATGTCTCAAATATCTGTCCTGCAGCAGCAAGTAAACAAGCTGATGGAATTCTTGAATGTGAATGATACAAATGGTAAGAATGGTAAGAACTGTCCATCCACCTCTCCACAGTCCAAACACTCATTGATCAATTCAGCATTTGCAGGTATTGTATCAGGACATCAATGTTTCAATACTGTCAATAATATGCCAACTAGATATAGAAGTGTGAATGCTGACATGATTAAACATAATGATTGGATAATGGACTCGGGAGCTACAGATCATATATCATATTCTCTAAGTAGCTTTACTTATGCTAAATCAGTAGAAAATTGCTTTGTTTAGCTGCCAAACAGTAGAAAAGTACCTGTTTCTCATATAGGGCAAGTCAAATTGAATTCATCATTAACACTTTGCAATGTTCTTTGTGTCCCCAGTTTCAGATTTAATCTTGTTTCAATTGGTCGATTAACCAATGAAGAGAAAACATGTGCATTGTTCACTGATAAGCATTGCATTCTTCAAGACATGCCTTCATGGAGGGTGATTGGGGTTGCTAGAGCCATCTCAGGACTATATCTGATGCAAGATAAACAAGATGAGCAAGAATATTCCAACTTCAGTTTAGAAAAATTTGTGAAGTTTCCAAAGGTTTTCTCGGTTGAAACAAAACCAAAATCTTTTGATTTGTGGCATTTTAGGCTAGGTCACATACCTGTTGAAAGAATCAATGTAATAAACCAAAAATTTCCAGACATCAAGTGCACAAATGATTTACTTTGTGAAGTGTGTCCTTTAGCAAAGCAAAGAAAAATTCCTTTTCCAGCACATACTCAAAGTACTGTAAATGTTTTTGAGTTATTACATATAGATACTTGGCGTCCATATGAGACACCAACTTTGACAGGACATAGGTTTTTTTCTCACAATTGTGGATGATTACAGTCGTTTTACCTGGATTTTCTTAATGAAGAGCAAATCTGATGTTTTAACTATTGTCCCCAGTTTTGAAAAATATGTTCAAAGGCAATTTAATCTGTCAATAAAACAGTTGAGGTCTGACAATGGTCAAGAGCTCAGATTAAGTGATTTTTATCCAAGAACAGGAGTTGTTCATCAATTATCTTGTGTTGAGACACCCCAACAGAATGAGGTGGTCGAGAGAAAGCATCAGCACATACTTGCTGTTGCCAGGGCTCTACTACACCAATTAGGTGTTCCATTTCATTTCTGGGGGGATGCTATGCTCACAGTAGTGCACATAATCAATAAAGTGCCAAGTAGAATACTGAACAATAAATCACCATTTGAGTTGTTACATCAAAAACCATCATCATTTGATTATTTCAGAGTCTTTGGTTCTCTTTGCTTTGTATCCACATTGTCACAAAACAGAAAGAAATTGGAAAAAAGGGCAAGTAAATGTGTTTTCTTAGGTTATCCAAGTGGCACTAAGGGTTATAAGGTATATGATCTGGAAGCACATAAAGTCCTTATCTCAAGAAATATTGTTTTTCATGAGAAAGTATTCCCATTTCAATCATTTAAGCATGACACACAGCCTTCTGCATTTCATCAAACACCTGATGTGCATGTAAGTTACTTAGAAGATTTTGATTTCTATCAACCTAATTATCTCTCTGAAAATCAACCTACAGCTGAAACACATCTGCCTGAACCTGGTTCACACTTTCAAACACCATCAACATCAAATCATGATGAGTTATTAGAAAATTCACCTAACAGTGTCAGTCTGCCTACTGCAGATGACAGAATATCAATTCCTACTGATAGCAGTAATGATCAAAGCAGCAGTGATTTGGAAACAAATTTACAAACAAGAAAAAGCACAAGAAATAAGCAAATTCCAAAATACCTTGATGCATACTATTTAGACCTTCCTGCACATACAAATTCTGTCACTGCTCATCCCATATCTAAACATCTGTCATCACAATACCTTTCACCTACACATAAAACATTCACTCTATCAGTTTCACAAATACATGAACCAAGTTCATATCATGAAGCCATTAATCATTCACATTGGAAAGAGGCCATGAAACTTGAACTTAAAGCTCTGGAAGATAATGATACTTGGATCATTGTAGCTAGGCCTCTTGATTCACATGTAATAGGGTGCAAGTGGGTTTACAAAGTGAAACTCAAGGCAAATGGACAGGTTGAAAGATATAAAGCAAGGCTGGTGGCCAAAGGATATAACCAAGTGGCAGGTTTTGACTACCAAGAGACATTCAGTCCAATTGCAAAACAAAGCACAGTAAGAATATTTTTTGCAGTTGCAGCAGCTTATGATTGGTCACTGTCACAACTTGATGTGAACAATGCTTTCTTGCATGGAGATTTGGAAGAAAATGTTTACATGGAACTACCAGAAGGTTATTCCATTGAGGAGGAGTACCCTACAGATTTTAATCTAGTTTACAAATTGCAAAAGTCACTGTATGGTTTAAAACAGGCTTCTAGACAATGGAATGCCAAATTTACAGCATCCATGATTCAGTATGCATTTCATCAATCAACTGCAGACTACTCTTTGTTTACCAAGAGGACAACCAGTGGAGATTTTATTGCATTACTGTTATATGTAGATGACATCTTAATTGGCAGCACATCTACTAAGGCAGCAAGTGAAGTTAAAAGGTTCTTGAGTAAGCAATTTAAGTTGACAGACCTTGGTGATGTCAAATTCTTCTTGAGGCTCGAAATTGCAAGATCACCTGATGGCATCTCTATATGTCAAAGGAAGTACACTTTAGAACTTCTTGAAGAATATGGACTACTGGGATCCAAGCCGGTTGCCATACCTATAGATTATAATCATAAGCTGAGTAAGACTCAAGCAGAAGATAGTTTAGTAGAGGCCACAAATTACAGACAGCTTGTTGGTAAGTTGCTCTATTTAACCTTCAGTAGACCTGACATCTCATATGCAGTCCAAGTGCTATCTCAATTCATGGAGAAACCTTCACTTAGGCACTTGATGGCAGCTCACAGAGTGTTAAAGTACTTAAAGGGTTCACCTGGACAAGGTATTCTGATGAAGTCCAAGTCAAATATGAGAATTAAAGGTTACTATGACAGTGATTGGGCAGGGTGCCCTGATTCAAGAAGGTCAATTACAGGATATAGCATATTCATAGGGGATTCCTTGGTGAGCTGGAAGTCTAAGAAACAAGGAGTGGTAGCAAGAAGCTCTACAGAAGCAGAATACAGGTCGATGGCTGCAACATGCTGTGAGATCATGTGGATAAAAATCTGCTATCAGACTTTGGAATCAAACATGAGAGTGCTGTGGAACTTTATACAGATAGTCAATCAGCAATATACATCAGTAGAAATCCAGTGCTTCATGAAAGGACAAAGCATATTGAGATGGACTGCCACTTCATTCGTGAAAAGGTGCTAGCAGAAGAAATCAAACCACTATACATTCCAACAAATCTGCAGATAGCAGATATATTCACTAAGGCACTGCAACCAAAACAGTTCCAAAACTTATTAGGCAAGATGAACGTGGACAACATCCACCGTTCCTCTTGAGGGGGAGTATCAGAAATGAGGAATCAATAAGTCCAGGAAATTCATCAATGGCTGAAAGACAAGTGAAGAAGATGATGAAGCAGGAGCAAGAAGGAAAAGATCGAGACTCAGCAAACAATGAAGTCATACCAGGACATAAGGTGCTATAAACGCAACGTATCATTTAAACACAGCAGAGAAGACATGTGAAACGCACAGTTTCATTAATAAGCTGTTTAAAAATCAGTTAGGGTAGTTAATTTGGGTTAGCTTAAATTGAATAGTATTTTTCTTTCTTTTGTCTTCTTCTGTAAATGCTGTATATATAAACAGAGGTTTCTTTTCAGAGCTGAATCTGTAAAAAGGAGAATCATTCAATGAAATACCTGAATATTCTCACCTTTTCTCTGCTGCGCCGTCACTGCCTTGTACCATTTTTACCAATTACTAAGATCCTGCATACGCTGAATCCCTGCTTTTGCCAGTCTATCAGCCAACTGATTGTTCTCTCTAAACGTATGGTTCACTTGCCAGCTTGTCACTTCTCTCTTCAACCTCTTAATGTGAAGGATCCACTTCCGTAGCCTCCATGGCCCTTCAGTCGGCTAATTCTCCCATTTGACTGCATTTCTTGAATCACTCTCAATGATAAATGACTTCATTTGTCCCCATTTGGAAGCTATAAAGAGAATAAATGCCTCCCTTACAGCAATAATTTCAGCCAAGTTAGCATCCCCTACCCCTATGGATTTGGAAAATATGATTTTAACATTTCCATATTCATCTCTCATCACGCCCCCTATTCCGGACTCTCCAGGGTTGCCTTTCGTCGCTCCATCAACATTAAATTTCATTTCCCCCCGGAACTGGTTTAACCCACCCATCCACGTTTCTACCTTTTTTTTGTTGTGTTATCACTGCCCCAAGTGAAGGGTTCCGATACGTATCAATTGTCGAACCATAATTATGAGGCCATTTGGCTTTGGCCCACACCGCAACTCTCAATCTGCTATTTTCCTAGCTAGCACCTCTAAACACAACTTCATTCCTTTGGAGCCATACTGACCAAGAGATTGCATAAAACGCCATTGCCTACACTTGCCCTTCACCTTCCCTAAGAGCAGTGTTATTCCAGATTTCAAAGAACTCTCTCAATCTACCAGGTACCACCCAACAAACTCCTCATTCAGCACTCCACCTCATCCACACTTGCCACACCACCTCACAGTGAAGAAACAAATGATTGACAGTCTCCAAGTTTTTTTTGCAAAGGACACAGCAAGCTGTTTCCTGATCAAGTAGCCCTCTTTTCAACAATTCGTACTTAATTGCCACCTTCTCATGCAATATTTGCCAGCAGAACACTTCAATCCTGTGCGATGCAAGGTTGGACCATAGTTTCTTTTAAACACTGCCTTTGCTGCCTCTCTGCATTAAGTTGAGCTTGTAGAATGATCCGACAGTGTACTGGCCTGAAGGTGCTCCTTTCCAAGCAAGAGTATCTTCAAGCTTTCTGCACAAGTGGTATTCCTCAATTGCTTGCTTAAACCAGGACCACTGTTCCTCCTCCTATCCCAATAGCTGTCTTCTTAGTTGCACCTCCCATACCCACAACTCCCTCTCCCATTTACCATAATCTCGAATGTACCCTTCTTTGTTAATGGCAATCGCATAGATTCTTGGGAACCTAACTTTCAAGGGCTGCCCTTCCATCCACTTGTCTTCCCAAAAGAGAATTCGACTGCCATCCCCAATAAACAGTTGAACATAGATTTTAGGAGTTGAGGAGAGAGTTGAACTATCCAAGAGAAAAAAATTTGTGAATGTTACAAACCGTGCTTAGGAACGCATATCTGGATGGTGTATATTGGACTATCAGCCTTGCCTCGAGATTTCCTCAACATTGCTCTCGGTTCACCACCACACATGATAGGCTGATTGAAACCTCCTGCAGAGTTACAGTTGAGTAAGTTGTTAGCCAAGGACTTCAATTATCGACTTGCATACAAAACCTATAGTCGAACCAACAATGAATCAAATACTAGAACCCCTAGATAAATCACTGAAGAAAGAACTACAGGCACCACTCACTTAACCAATGGTTGAATAGAAACTATAGCTGAGCTATGGAAAATAAATTGTGGAAATTATCAAAGATCCATTTGAGTCATGCCATGAACCAAGGTCATTCAACTGTGTGGTATTTGAAATGATTACAAGTTATTCTATCCCCTATTCTTTCATTTTCGTTTCTTTTTTCCTTTTTTGATGGCATGCTCCTGATAATGCAGAAGAAAATCAAAATGATCCTATTTTCCTAATAATGTCAAGAACAAAATTTCTGAGTGTTGCTATAGAACAAAATGAAGAAAAACTGCTTAATTTATTAAATAACCTTGGTAATAGTGGTAACAACAAGCCTATTAAATACTTCATTTTATGAATAATTTTGTTTTATGCTTTTAGGACATAACAGAAGCCATGGTCTTAGAGTCTATAATATAACTAGAGTCCTTTCACAGGTAGTACTTCTTGTTTGTACAGACCTTAATATTTTGAAATCTACGGAAACCAATTTGGTTAATTATATTATTAAAGCTAAGAGTGCATAAGCACAAATTACCATTGAAAGCAATGCCATATTCTTCATTTGGAACAAGTTTAGTTGCAGCTGGATTGTAGAAAAGCTTCACCTTCTCTCTTTGTCAAAAGAGGCAATCTCTATAGAAAAGAGTTGCCACAGCCAACAGCCTGCCCTTGCTTTCAAGCAACATAAAGCAAAAATAATAATAATAAAACCAGCAATGCTACACTTACAGAAGTTGGAGGAAGACCATTCATGGTTTTCCAGTATACCGGAGCCCTCCCCTGTTCGAACATAGCCCACGAAGGGAGTGCATACCTGTTGGGCAGGAATCTTCAGATTATTCTGTTTGAATGATTAAAAAATTTCAAACAACACCACATTGCAGTTTAGAACTTGAGATACATATAACTTCATCATGCAGCATGTAGAAACATGTAGAGGGTGAATTCCTCCAATTTTCCACTCCCAAAGAAGATATTATTCCTTAAAATGCAAAAACCCAACTCAACAATTCTTTTCAAAGAAAACTCCAAAGCCAGAACACTTTCTGCTTAATGAAACAGCAAAAATAGAAGGAAACTAGAGTCCATACTCTTTAATTTGTTCCATAGGATTTTTTGTAACAGTAGTGGCTGCAGTCACTTTTACACTTATCTTGACTAATCTGTTCGTCTTTGTAAAATTCCTTGGCAATGATGCACCCATAAAGCCACTAGCTGCATCTGAAAAAATTGCAAAACTGTTAGGCATCAGAAATTTGAGGCATAAAGTCTACCTATTTTACTTGGCATTTTGAGACACAACAACATTAGTTTGTTCTAGCACATAGAATTTACTGTAGATATAAACAGAATGAAGCAACTGCCAACTCCAAAGCCCTAGGTTACCACCTCATTTTAAAAGCTCTAGCTCATTTGATGGAGACTACAAAGTAAATGACTTGCTCAATGATATTTGGATTTTCTGACTAAAATGATATAATTTCAGCTTAGAACTGTACAGAATTAATTATGCAGGGCAATACAGGATTGAAATTTAAGGGAAAGTTACGTCCTAAATAATCAAATCTAAAACAGGGCATAGCCTAAGGATTATAGCGGTGAGTAAAATCAATCCATATCAATTACCCATCCAAACTAAATACGATTTGGATAAAATGATTTGGTCTAATTGGTCCATTCGATCGATTGGTTCACAATATTCGGTTCAATTGATTTTTTAGTCGATTCTTCGTTTTAAATTTTTTAGATTAATCCACCCAAAAAACTAAATTAATTTTTTATATATTTATATATATTAATATATGTAATATCTTTTATATATTAAAAAGAATTGTTAGTAATCTTAATTAATAATATATCTAAAATATATTAGGGTGGCAATGAGCAAAACCGATCCAGACCAATTATCACCTAAATCAAATGCGATTTGGGTAAAATAGTTCGATCTAATTGATCATTTGGATCAATTCGTTCACAATGTTTGGCCCAATTGGTTTTTTAGTCAGTTCTTGGCTTTAAAATTTTTATACCAATCCACCCAAAAAATCAAACTATTTTTTATATTTATATATATATATATTAATATATGTAATATTTTTTTATATATTAAGAAGGATTGATAGTAAACTTAATTAATAATATAGTTAAAATATATCAGGGTATTATACGTATATATACAAATTATAATCATAGTAATTTAATATTAGTTATATTTATTTATTTGTTTATAAATTTGTATTAATATGAAATTACAAGTTATGTATTTTAAATGATATAAGCTATATGTTAATATTATAATATATATTTTTTTTTATGCTGGAAGTTCTCGCAGGACCCAGCTATCGTGTATGTATTTTATTAAATGAGAAAGTGAAGTACAAAAGGGAGGGGGGCGTAAACCGTACCTCCAGAGTAACAAGAGATAGAGAAATATCGAGAAAAGTACCTATGATGGAGTGTTTCATTTTATGACCAATTTTTTTACTATCGTCATAAAATTGAAACACTTCCATATTACAAGATTTAACTAGTAAAGGAACAAGGACAGAACAGAAATAAATGAGGAGTACTACTCCCTTACAATGATTTAAAGCGAACATAAGGTAAATTAGCTCTATCTAATCTCAGGATACCTTTGAGAAGACCTTCAGCTTGTGTATAAGTCTGCAAGTTTTGGTGTGTATAACCTTGGTTGGATAGATGATCAGCTGCTTGGTTGCCTTCTCTATAGATATGCGTGATCCGAAAAGAAAGTCCCCTCAAACATCTACGAATAGAGGCGAGCAGGTACCTAATTCTAGAGGAGCCCTGATATTCTTCTTTAATCATCTGTACAACCACTTTTGCATCCATCTCTATCCAAAGTCGGGTGACATTAAGCTCAATACACATGAGTAACCCTCTATGGAGTGCCATGAGTTCTGCTTGTAGTGAGTTCTGCTGTCCAAGATTTTCAGAAAATCCAAAGATCATAGTACCCGTAGGATCTCGGATAAGTCCCCCTCCAGCAGCATTTTGGAAGTTATGCTTGGAACTGCCATCGACATTCAACTTAAACTCACCTGCCGATGGTTTATGCCAAGAGAAAAATTCTGGTGGTTTAGGGGATGTCTGTTGGAATTTTAACCCACATGCTTGGCCGATCTGTAGGTCTCCTCTCCATTGCCATTGTCGGAATTGCCTCCCATGAAAAAGTTGATGGATGAGATTTAGAACTTTCCACACCACCCTGTTAGGATGCATGCCAAGATTCCTGTGCTTTGCATCATTTCTTTCAACCCATAAGAACCAGAATATAAAAAGAGGTAGCAGTGTGCGTATGTGTCCTTTTTTTGAGTAGTCACCAGAGTAGAACCAAGCCCATAAGATTTGAGGAACATTTTGAGGGTGAGCTATGTTGATTTGGAAATATCTCGAGAAATAAGTCCAAACCTGCGTGGCGATCGGGCATTCCCACATGACGTGTAAGATGGACTCCTCTGAATTGCAGTGTTGGCACTTGGAAGCTAATTGGAAGCCTTTGGTTTTCAGTCGCAAATCCACTGGGATCCAGTCTTGAAGCAGCCTCCATAAAAAGAAAGAGATAGTAAGGGGGATACTTTTATGCCAAGATAAGTTGAGAGCTGGATTAACTGGCTGTCGTCGACGAATACTCTCCCAAGCAGACTTAGTTGTAAAATGCCCATCCGGAGTGAGTGTCCAATATATCCTATCTTCGTCGGAAGGATCGATCGGGATCTTCAAAATTTCCGCCACAACATCCTCTGCCAACACACTATTCAGCTTCTCCACATCCCATTTATCCACATCATAAAAAAAGGAGACTTTCGTCATAGACGATGTGAATGATGGATACTGATTAACCAAGGGCTCTTCACCCATCCAGCAATCATGCCAAAAGAAAAGGTCACCCTTACTGACTCGCCATCGGACATGTTGTTCTGTATCAAAGGAGCTGGCTAGCATTCGTTTCCAGAGCTGAGAATTATGGGGTTTCGGTTGAACATACCTCAGAATTTGGCCCACACAATATTTCATTCGCATAAAACGGGACCACATGTTGTTACATGATGCGAACATCCACCAGAGTTTCATGCTGAAGGCCTTGAACACATCACCTAATCCTCGGATGTCCAATCCGCCTTCACTAGATGGAAGAGTGACTTTGTGCCAAGCCCCCCAATGAATGTGTCTAGTACCTGATGAGCCTCCCCACAAGAAATTGTTGAACATTCTGTCTATTTTTTCAACTACACATACGGGGGGTTTGAGGACCTGCAAGAGATAGATAGGAAAAGAAGACAAAACACTCCGCAATAATGTTATTCTGCCACCAGGGGATAATATTTTGTTATCCCATCCTTCTATCCTTTTTCGAATCTTTTCCACCAGATCATCGAAAAGCATCACCTTTTTTGGTCCTTTGAAGAGAGGTACCCCCAAGTATGTGATAGGCAGGCATTTCCGAGTGAAGCCGGTGGTTTGGTAGATGATCTGTTTCCTTGTGCTTGCCATAGTGCGGTGAGTGATGAAGCAGCTTTTTGACTGGTTAATTCGTTGCCCGGAGATCTCTTCATATTCCTGCAAGAAAGATAGAATTTTTTGCAAGGAGGATTTTGCACCATTAGTGAAGATAATAATATCATCCGCAAAAGCCAAGTGAGAAACTGTCATGGAGCAATTAGAAAGATAATGAAGGGATGGATATCGAGCAAACAAGGCATTGAGTCCTCGGGATAAATATTCTGCCGCCAGAATAAATAATAAGGGGGAGATGGAGTCGCCCTGTCTGAGTCCCATTTCTGACTTAAAATAACCCACAGTCCCACCATTGATCAACAGAGAAAACCAGCAATTAGAAATACAGCGGTTAACCATGTAAATCCACTGAGAATTAAATCCAAACTGATGTAGTATTTTGTAAAGGAAATCCCAGTCGAGCCGATCATATGCCTTCATCATATCCAGCTTAAGAGCTATATTTCCACCTCTTGATTTTCTGTCAATCTTGCCAATAAGTTCCTGCGCGAGAAGGATGTTATCACTGATCAATCGTCCTCCTACAAAGCCACTCTGATTCTCTATAATAATAGATGGAAGCACCCTTGCAAGTCGGTTGGCCAAAGTCTTAGTAATGATTTTATTCAATACATTACAAAGACTTATAGGTCTGAATTCGTTCCACTGTGAGGCGTTGTCAGTCTTAGGTAGTAGCACTATTGTTGTTGATGTGATTCCCCTCGGGAGGTCCGCTCCGTGAAAAAAATCAACCACTGCATCCAGGAGGTCATTGGCAATAATGTCCCAGCATTGTTGATAAAAGAATGAGGAGAAACCATCCGGGCCAGCAGCACTGTCTTTATCGATATTAAAAACCACCTCTTTTAGTTCGTCCTTGGTTGGCACTGCACATAAACTCAGATTATCATTCTCGGAAATAATGGAAGGGATTAATGAAACATCAAACCTGGCCATATTGCTCGATTCCTTTTTCATAAGGGAGGAAAAGAAATCTACTGCAGAGCGCTTCACTGCCTCCGAATCCTCGTTCCAACTGCCATCCGGGTTTTGAATTTTGAAGATACCACTTTTGATTCTTTTCTTCTTGACTCGCATGTGGAAAAACTTAGTGTTGCGTTCACCCTCCACCAACCACTTTATACCAGATTTTTGCTTCCAGAATAATTCTTCCACGCCGAGAAAATGATTGAGCTGAGCGTAAGCTTTATTCATTGCTGCACGATTCTCTAATGACTGTTCTTGTTGAAAAACCAACTCGCAGTCTGCCGCCCTCTGTTCTGCCACTTTCAAGTTATGAAATATATCTCCAAATACCTCTTTGTTCCATTGCTTTAGAGGTTGTTTCAAGCGGCGCTGTTTTACCCAAAAAGCTTGTAGACCCGAACCAGTGATGGGAAGATTCCAATTCTGTGCCACGAAATCCTTAAACCCATGATGACGCACCCACGCATGCAAAAAATGAAATGATGAGGGGGTTCTGTCCAGGTTCGTAGAGTAAGAAACCAGCAAAGGACAGTGATCTGACCCGTCCCTGTTGAGGTGCTGTATACGCGTAGAAGTAAAGAATTCTGCCCAATGGTGATTAAAAACCATTCTGTCCAACATTTGAAACATACGGTTGTTCGTCCAGGTGTATGGGTTCCCTTCAAAACCACCATCCAATAAACCACAATCAAGCAAAGCCGTAGCAAAATCTTCCATAGCACCACCATGCGGTATAGCTCCATTAAGTCGTTCTCCTCTGTGTAGAATGACATTGAAATCTCCCCCAACTATCCATGGTGAATGATTGTTAACTGACAGGTTCCTCAAACAATCCCATAGTACTAATCTCTCTGACCTGGTGCACTTGGCGTAAATGAAGGAAGCTAAAAGAGGAATTTTCAGCCATGGCATGGTTAATTTAACGTGAATGCATTGTACGTGATCAAGCAGCACTTCACAATTCAAGTCAAAAGAATGAAACAACCATATCTTTTGGGAACAATTCATAAAAACCTTTTCAAACCCCAACTTTCTTCTGATAAATTCAGCTTTAGTAGCATCAACCATAGGCTCTAAAATTACCAAGATTTTGATTTGGTGCAGCAATTGTAATTTCTTAATTCTTCTTTGGATTACGGTTTTAGAGATACCTCTTACATTCCAAATCAGTGCACTAATCATGATCTGGTTCTGGCTTTAAAGCTCATGGAGATGGAATCCTCATCCGAGTCTCCACCGTTTCCTTCCATATCTACTGCTTCCTCAGAGGCTAAGCTAAGAATTTTTCCAATTGAAGCTGCAGTGTCTGAATGTCTCCTATATCTCACTCGTGGGTGAACTTCTAATTCTGTGGGGTTATTTTCTGAGGAAGGAGGGCTATCACTTATCTCTTTGTTGTACATGCATTTGCCTGAAGCAGACTCTTGGGTAGGGGGGATATCTTCTTGGATTTCCATCTTTCCTCGTGTGCTCTTTTCTGTTGGTCTATCAACTTCGCAGGTCTGAGGTGCTCCTTTTCCGGGTGTGGGGTTGTGATCCCCACTGCCTTCAGCCAAATTTTCGGACTCCTGCTGATCCCACGACTCTTTTTCTGGAGTTTGTTTGCCATTCCCCTGCGAAATAGTCACTTCTCTTTCCAAAGTAGTCTTCAAAAAATTTTTATTTTTTGCATTTGTCTGTGCTTGCGTAATTTTTTGGCCCAATGTCCCATCACTTTCTACAGCTTCAGCTGGAAATGTTCCCCTCCTCGGCCCACTTGAGTTTTGTTGGTCATTCCCTAGCGTAGAATCCGCTAGTCCTTCCAGGGGAGCCTTAAAAAAATATTTATTCTTCTCGCTTACATTTGGTTGCGTAAGAAGCTGGCCCAACGTCTTGTCACACAGTGTGATTTCTGCAAGAGTCACGTCCTCTTTCGGCCCATTCACATTGCGTTGACTATGTCCATAAGATTGAGCCGTTGGGCTCTCCAGAGATGCCTTGACAATTGTTTTATTTCTATCCCCAATGAAGTCTTGTGCAGATCCATCCCCTGGTGTCCTATCAGAAGATGTAAGAGTCATTTCTTCTTCATTAGTGGCAAGTCTTTGTGGGCCCCTTTGACCAGGCAACGGATGTGAGAGCTGCGCGGTCTGTTTTTCTACCGTCTGGCCCATTTGAGCGTCACATCCTGCAAGTGTTGTACCTATTGCTTCCAGCTCCGACTCAAGAGCATTTTTTGTTGCTTTTTTTTCTTTTTCTTGCAGCTTTGGTTCTGTTGCACTACAGGCTAACTTTTGCAGGATGTGATCTCCTTTTTTAAATCTTTCTGTTGCCTTGCTTCCATTCTTTGCTGTATCGTCTCGAATAACAGACTCCCTGTGTCGTGCAGAGGTCCTTTCTTCCTCATCCACGTCAGATGCTGTCGCGTCCACTGGGACGGGGTCAAGGGGGTTCGTGGGGGGTTGCACATCCTCGCGATGTATGCTGTCTGCCACCCGAGCGGACGGTTGCTGCTTGCTTTTTTCCTTTTTTTTGTTTCGTTCTTTTTTCTTCTGTCCTCTCGGTATTATGCGTTGTGCCTGGTTCCCTTTGCATGCTGTACTTGCTTCGTTCCACTCTCTCTCTCCTGCATGCTGTGAGGCTCTTACTGGCTGCGCTTCTGTTTGTTGCTTTAAATCCTCTGCTGGGGCCATGGAGATGTCAACGTCTGCTGTCGTTGAAGCCGTGATCAAAGGTCCCCAGTCAGGAGAGACGATATTCGGGCATTTGCCCGCTCTATTCAAACTTGGTTCTTCCACTGTAGCTGACAGCTCCTGGTGCACTGCTTTATTTTTGTCATTTTTATCGCATTGAGAGGCCGAATGGTCTCGTCCCCTTTCTGCATGGCTATCTTTTTTTCCATTTTCATGCAAGGTTCCCTGCTCATCACCTTTCAAGGTTTGCAGTGTTTCTAAAAAATTTTCGTCTGTTACCGTTGCTTTCGGATCTCCGTTATTGTGCCCGTTCTTCCTTTCCTTCCGTTTCCCATCTGCTACCTCCGGGTGCACGACGTTACGGACATCTGCCTGGTCTGGGTGCTCAGAAACCGCATGGACTGGTGCAGTTCGTTCATGCGCTGCTGTGGGATCTTGGGTGACCTTAGCAGTGTTTGTTTCACTTGTTATTCCCGTGGTAGTGTCGGCAATTGTAACGAGTTCGGGGGTAGTTGTAGTTTTCTGAGTGAGTATGTGTATATTCTCATGCCCCCGTTTGGCACCCATTTCTGGTTCTTCCTCATCCTCTAATGTACCAAAGCTGTTCGATAGTTGAACCATTGCCTTACCTAAATCGTGGCTCTCTACTTCTCTCCCTGTTGCATCTTTTGCTCCATTTTTTTCTGGTCGTCCGACCTGTTGCCAATGCAAGCTTTGTTTCAGCTGTGCTGGCATTATTTGTTCTTTCCCTTTGTCTTTTTTTTGCTTCTGCTTTATTTCTTTGTTCCTTATCTCTCTGTTATCTTCTCTCATTGTTTCCTGAGACTTCAAAGGGTTGGTTAACCTTTTTCCGAGCACCAAACACATTGAGACCGAGTGTCCTACATGACAACAATGCTCACAGTATGCTAGCATCTTAGAAAATTCCACTCGTTGCATGAAACCTCCAGTGACCATCCCTGTTGCTCGATCCTTCACTACTATCCATACCTGTTCCATCGGTTCTTTCCTACAATCAAACTCCACACAAACCCGTGCAATGCTTGGCCGAGAACCCGTAGCGGTGGCTTCATCAATATACAATGGTTTTCCAACTGTTTTGGCTATTAGGAGTAATGCAGATTTTTCAAAGAGATGAGCTTTTAGATTGGGAAAAGATATCCAAACCGGAACAATAGGAGATTCTCTTTTCGCTTCAAAGTTTGGACTCCATTTGAATACCCGCATCTTCTGGTTCACAATGAACCACTGCTGCCTTACCCATATCCTGTTAAAGTCTTGCTCATTTGATAAATGGATCATGACATGTTTGTAGTCGAGCCACCTGATGGAATAGGCACCTGTGAGGCCGATTCCTTTGAAGGCTTGTCGGATATCTTGGAGTTTAGGCATACGACTGAACTTCCCAACAAGAGAATGCTTGAATGGCTTAGCAAGGCACTGGATCTCATCTTCATAAAAAGTTGCTGCCGGACGATCTTTGTAGACTGTTGGTTCTCTTGAGGAAGGGATTAAAGATGGTGTGTCTCCTGCTGCTATGGCAAGGAAGGATTTTTTGAGGGCACGAGGAGACAGTGGTGGTTGTGTTTTCTCTTCTGCTACTTCTGGGGGTCCATGGGGGACCTGTTGGTTTGAAAATTTTTTTACAGTGCTGTTTAGGGGGGGTTCCGGTGATTTTTGGGGGGGAAGGGTTGCCGGTAGAATGTGGTTTGGGGGGTCAGGCGGCCGTCCACTGACCATGCCATGGGGGGTGGGCAGTAGGGGGAACTCTTGGGAGTTGAGAGTGTTTTGCATTTTTTCTAACTAAAGTAATGAATGTTTTTATGTTAATATTATAATATATGATAGTAAATATTCTACATATTAATATGTTATAATTATTACACCTTAGTAATGTTTCATAATATAAAATGTTATGAATATATATAATTGTATAAATATATTATACATACATATATTTAATTTATACATAAATTACTAAAATTTATAATAAACTTTATTTATATGATTATACTTAATAACTTTATTAGTTATCACCTTTGATTTTATAACATATTGTTTATAATTAGTTATTATTTATACAAACTTTGATAGAAAACATTATAACATATAAGTTATGTTATTAATTTCATCTATATATATATATAATAAAGTCATATATTTTATATACATATATTTAATTTATACATAAGCATTAATTATATATATATATAATAGACTTTATTTATATGATTATATAACACATTTTAACATATAACTTGTATAATTAATTATATATATAATAAAGTAATATTATATATATATACATATATATTTACTTTATACACAAGCATTACTATAACTTATAATTAACTTTATTTATATGATTACAATTAATAAGTTTATTAGCTATCACCTTAGATTTTATAACATATTGTTTATAATTAATTATTATTTATACAAACTTTGATATAGAACATTATAACATATAAGTTATATCATTAATTGAATATATATAATTATGGATGAAGTTTATAAGTTTTAATATTATAATATGTAAAAAAAAGTTATAAAATTTTGATCCATTGGTCCAAAATTGAATCAACCAAACTAATTCTATGTTTGGTCTGTTTGATCTTCCTTTATATTTGGTTCGCTTTGGTAGGTTTTCTAAAAATAATTAATCCATTTGATCCTTAAGTATAGTGAACCAAACCACTCAATCTACCCATTTGCTCACTCCTATATTAGGGCATTATACGTATGTATACAAATCATAATCATAGTAATTTTAATATTAGTTATATATTTTTATTTATTTGTAAATCTGTATTAATATGAAATTATAAGTTATATATTTTAAATGATATAAGTTATATGTTAATATTATAATATATGATAGTAAATCTCCTACATATTAATATGTTATAATTATTACATCGTAGTAATGCTTCATAATATAAAATGTTATGAATATATATATAATTGTATAAATATATAATATATACATATATTTAATTTATATATAAGCATTACTATAATTTATAATAAGCTTTATTTATATGATTATGCTTAATAACTTTATTTGTCACGCCCCGGAATCTCCCATCGAGCCCGTGAAAACTGCCACGATGTCCCGATAAGCACCTAATCCTCGGATACTTTATCGAGACCTCGCAAGGCATCTCGTACCAGTTTTCCATTCCCCCCCCCCCTGGTTATTAATTTCCAAGAAACATTTTTCAAAGAATAAAATTTAAGTTTTGTATCGAAACTATCAAAATACACCATTTTCCACATAGGGGCATTTTCGTCTTTTGTTTTGTTCAAAAACTTCAGAATCCAGTTTTCTGAATGTAAAGGTAAAATAAAGTTATACATAATAACATGTACATATTCAAATATACAAATCAGTTTACAATGACACGTGGCCCTACTATGTACAACTATGTACCTTGTATAAAAAGACGCGGCTTCGATTAAGCATCTATGTGCACTCCGAGTGCTTATTCGTAGTCTCGAGCTTGAAAGGAGGAAGAGAGGGTAGTGAGTTTTACAACCCAATGAGTTAGATAATTACCATCTACGACATCTAAAGTCGAGTAGATGGAGACAATATAAATAAAACGCAATACTATCTTGTAGTTCATAGCACCAATTTAATACAATTGTATAAATAAATCTTATTTAACAAAATACAAGGCTTATGTTTTATTTATAAAAATTCAGGCTTAAGCCAAATCTTATACTTGCAGATACTTGATCAGAGCATCCAATTGAGTCCGTTAAGGCTGTTAGAATTTCATAATTTTTCAGATACAGCCGATCCTTGGCGTTCGCTAAACTCATCTTCACCTGGTGGTTTAACGTGAAGTGAATCGTAACGTTATCTCGGGAGTTACCCTACTAGCCTCTACGACCGAGGTAACAATTAATCGGGTTTTTCCGTGCTTCTCTTAAAGGCAGTCCACGGCAACCATCACTGCAGTGGTTTATTAATTATGAACCACCAACTTTATAGAATAATCCAATAGCATGACAAAGCCATTTTAATACTAGCCAGCCTACACAGTAAATAGCAATTTATGCAATTTTAACACAATAAACCAGCCAAACATGCTCACCAAGATCATAAACCATAATTTCAATTTAAACACATAAATACAAATTTAACACGGTCTCCACATACTCAGTGTTATTAAATCAATTTTTTTATTTAAAAAAATCATTTATACAATTTAATTTATTTTAATGGCACATAACCAGATAAAACTACTTCAGCTACTGAAAACGGTAAATTATCCACTCACCTCGTCACAGGAGTGCACGATACTCCTGTTTTAATTTCCACTACACCTTATATTTTTCCCAGGGTCCGGGAGCCCACCACCTATACACGATTCACGACACAAAATTTCATTATTTGTGTCCAACCAATATAATTTATTTCAGGCTCTACATACTTAGAAATTGGGTAAAAATGGTTCGGACAATCGTCAAATCACGGTGTCCGACCAACTCGTCTACACTCGTCTAAATTGCTAAAATCCTTAATTAAATTTCGATTTGACCCATTTCACTTTCTAATAGTTCAATTCTATCCATAATGTTCAATTACAGTGAATATGGGTCAATGTATCAGTCCTAGACTGAAAATTACGATTTTACCCCTAGTGGGTAAAAATTTTGATTTTTGCTCCGAAAATTCCCATTAATTTCCTATATCCATAATTCAGCATAATTCATCATAATACCTCCAATAAACATCATTTCAGCAATCAATTTCTCTCTCTAAAATTCGACATAAATGGGTTTCAAGAGGAAAAATTATTCTTTCTTGAAATTTTGTTCATAACCATGCTTAACTACCACTAAACCTTAACATAGTTCAAATTCAAGCAATTCCTGTAACACCTGACCCTAATTTATCTGTGACAGGTCATTCACATGCTTTGGACAGCATGTTTGTATATTGAATTTACCCCGAGAAACAAGTTAAATGACAATATTGCCCCTAAGGGTATGGTTAAGTTAATAAGGTCTTGAATCAGTTTAAACAGAGAATTGAGGATGAATTTGAGAAAACTAAAACCCATGGATCGGTTTAAAACAGTGATTCGGAGTTCGAGGTTCAGTTCGGAGTTAATCGGAAAAATTGACCGATTAGGGACAAAACGGTCATTTTTCAATTTCAGGACAAAACGAGGATTTTAATAAAGATTTTGATTTTTAATGACCAAGAATGATTATATGAAATATAATATGATTTTTGGAACATAAAGTGAAGTTTAGCAGTGAAAAGTACAATTCTCGGTATTTTTGGGACACAAGGGCAAAATCGTAATTTTGCCATTAAAGGACGAATTTGGAATTTTTGAAAAAGATTTTTTGATCCCATTTGATTTAGATTGACCATATTAATCAATTGAAGTGTTATTTGAGGTTGAAAAGTGGAAAAAGAAGAAATTTCGGTGATTTCTGGAGTGCAAGGGCAAAATCGTAATTTTACCACCGAAAGGTCAAATTTAATTTTTCGAGAGGATTTAGATCAAATTTGACAAATTGGAGTGTGGTATGAGTTTGAGGACTGAAAAATATGCCTTGTGGCAATTTTTCAATTTTTGGGGCAAAAATGTAATTTTGTACTTTTTCGGGGGTAAAAGTGTAATTTCATAAAATTACACTATAAAAATTATTAAAATTCCTTCTAGAAGCTTCTGGAAAAAAATCAGAGGATAAGGGTGCTGGAAATTTGGCTGAAAAAAAAAGAGAGAAAGTCAAAAAAAATTAATAAAAAATTCAAAAAGTATAATAAAATAATATTATTTTATTTGGCTATTAAAAAGCCAAAATTTTCAGCTTCTTCCCCTAAATTTCGTTCTAACCTGAAGGAAGAGAGAGAAAACACAAAAATAAACCCTAGGTGGAAGAAAATCAAAGAAAAAGTGTGATTTGTCAAGGATCCAAGTGTTTAAAGGTATGATTTTTCAAGTTTAGCTTATGAGCTATCATTTTCATGTATTTTTCCTTAGTTTCCATGGTTAGATTTCATGTTTTTATGGTGGTTTCAGATCTGGTTATATGGGTTTAGAGAGAGAAAATTTATGGAATTATTTGAATTTTAATTATGTTAGTGTTTAAGGTTAGTATAACATGTTAGTAAGCAAAGAATTGATTTTATTCTTGAATTACCCATTATAGCTGAATATTCTAGAGAGAGAATTGCTACTGGAAATGAGGAGAATTAATGGTATTTATATGAATTATGGTGAATTATAAGCCTAGAAAAATTATGGAAATTTTTAGAGCAAAAATTAAAAATTTTACCCATTAGGGGTATTTTCGTAATTTCAGTTCAGGACTGATAATTTGTATCACACTGAGGGACATTAAGTCCAATTGAATATAATTGAGGTATAGAAAGTGAAAGAAATTGATTCGGAATTAAAATAAGGATTTTAGCAATTTAGACGCGTGTAGGCGAGTCGGTCGGACACCGTGAATGAACGACTGTCCAGACCATTTTTAGCTCAGTTCATGCATCACGTAGAGCCTGAAAATTGATTATGAGAAATTGACACAATTTATTGAAATTTGTGTCACACTTATCGCCTAGGTGGTGGGTCCTTCGGACACCGGAGAAAAACGGTGTAGTGGAATTAAAAACAGGAGTATCGGGCACTCCTGATTTGAGGTGAGTGGATAATTTACCGTTTTCAATATCTGAAGTAATTTTATCTGGTATTATGCTATTAAAATAAATTGAATTTTATAAATGATTTTTAAATCGAAAAATGGATTTTAACACTGAGTATATGGAGACCTAATTATTGAATTGTGCTATTTATGCAATAAATTGAACTTGGGGCTTATGATATTATAGTAGCATGATGGCATGATTTTAACGCTTTTATGAAAAATATTTATGAATTATTGGTGGTCTTGATAGACCGGATTGAAATGAACATTTGCCATGCTACGTTACTCGAGAAATTTTATATATGAAATTTGGTGGATTACGAGTAATGAAACACTGCAGTGAGGGTTGCCGTGGACTGCCTTTAGGAGGAGCACGGAAAACCCTATGATCGGTTACCTCGGTCGTAGAGGCGAGTAGGGTAACTCCCGAGGTAATGATACGATTCACTTCACGTTAAACCACCGCGTGAAGGTGAGTTTAGCCAACGGCAAGGATCGGCTGTATTTTGAAAAAAATTATGAAATTCTAACAGCCTTGGTGGACTCGATTAGACACTCTGATCAAGTGTCCACGAGTATGAGATTTGGCTTAAGCCTGATTTTGTATAAATAAAACATAAGCCTTGTATTTTGTTAAATAAGATTGATTTGTACAATTGTATTAAATTGGTGCTATTAACTATATGATAGCATTGTGTTTTATTTATATTGTCTCCATCTGTCACGACCCGGAACCACCCTCGAGTCCGTGACAACCGCCGCGATGTCCCGATATGCACTCATCCCCCGAGTACCATATCGAGACCTCGCAAGGCTCTCGTACCAGTCTTTCCAACCCCCATGTGAGTTTCTATTTATTAATTTCATACTTTAAAACATTTCGTCCCTTTTCGGACCAAAACAGGGAAAAAGACAAAAATTTCTACATAGGGGCGTTTCGGTCATTTTTCGTCGAAAATTTCAAAATTTGGAAAAATTGTTACTTACGCGTAAAGAATTCATAAATTGAAGCCGGAATTGAAATCGGATATCTAAAACATGAAATTTGAGTGAAATTGCATTTAATGAAATAAAATAATAATATTTCATAAAATATAATATTTTCTTATAAAACAATTTTTATATAGATATCCGAATATAATTTTTACAGCGTAAAAGCAAAATATATTATTACATATGGTAATACAGATAACTGAAGTATAAAATTTAATTTACAATGCTACGTGGGCCCAAAATAGAGAAATATAGACTAGGAGATGAACCTGTGCACAGAAGGTTATCTCTTTTAACCTTTTCCTCGACAAAATCCTTTATCTACAACTGTCTGTGAGCTTGAAATGGGGGAAATTGAGGGGTGAGTTTTACAACTCAGTGAGTCAGATAAATACCATCCACGACATCTAAAGTCGAGTAGATGGAGACAATATAAATACACACAATGCTATCATATAGTTAATAGCATCAATTTAATACAGTTGTACAAACCAATCTTATTTAACAAAATACAAGGCTTATGTTTTATTTATACAAAATCAGGCTTAAGCCAAATCTCATACTCGTGGACACTTGATCAGAGTGTCTAATCGAGTCCGCCAAGGCTATTAGAATTTCATAATTTTTTTCAAAATACAGCCGATCCTTGGCGTTGGCTAAACTCACTTTCACGCGGTGGTTTAACGTGAAGTGAATCGTTTCATTACCTCGGGAGTTACCCTACTCGCCTCTACGACCGAGGTAACCGATCATAGGGTTTTCCGTGCTCCTCCTAAAGGCAGTCCACGGCAACCCTCACTGCAGTGTTTCATTAATTATGAACCACCAATTTTATAGAATAATCCAACAGCATGACAAGGCCATTTTAATAATAACCAGTCTACACAGCAAACAGCAATTCATGCCAATTTTTAACGCAATAAATCAGCCAAGCATGCTCACCAAAATCATAAGCCATAATTTAAATTTAAATAGAAGAACACAAATCTAAACCGGTCTCCACATACTCAGTGTTATTAAATCGATTTTTCGATTTAAAAATTATTTATAAAATTCAATTTATTTTAAAAGCACATAATCAAGTAAAATTACTTCAGATATTGAAAACGGTAAATTATCCACTCACAGGTTTCAGAAGTCCCGAATACCCCTAGTCTCGCTCGTCCGTAGCTACTTCCTTGCCTTTTTCGGACGGTTCACCCCCTACGCGTTACGCGTGGCACGAATTTCAATAAATCCAATCAATTAATTATAATTGATTTCAGGCTCTATAATTTCTACATGAATGCATGAAATGCACCTTAAGCTGTCCGAATAACCGTTTAAACACGGTTTTCGGCCTAATTCGCCTACACGCGATTAAATTGCTAAAATCTCCAATTTAACTCCGATTGGACCCGTTTCAGTTTCTGATTATTCGATTATATTCCAATTATCTAGTGGTAGCAACTACGGGTCAATTTACTAGTCTGAGAATGCAAAATTACAATTTTACCCCTAGTGGGTAAAAATTTCAAATTTTATTTTTGAAAATTCCTAATTAATTCCTACTTTTACTATTCATCAAATTTACCTAAAATGCCATTCAACCATATCAATTTGCTGTATTTCCAGCAGCCAAAAAGTCTCCAAAAATTCAGCTAAATTGGTTTTCTAACATGAAAAAATGTGATTTCTTGAAATCTATCACTATAATTCACTATTACCTAACTAATAATACTTATTTAACCTAAAAATCACCATATTCAAGCATCAAATTCACCCAAAATCCAGCCATCAAGGTGCAGCAATACCCATATCTTATTTGTGCATGAAAGTGGGAAAAGAAAGCTAAGGAAATGAAAATCACTAGGAAAAATCAAGAAATTCACCTTTTTCAAGCTTGTTTCCTTAATTTCTCTTAATTTCTCCTTCAAAATGAGTAAGGTTTCATGGCTTTTCTCCTTTCCTCTTTTCTCTTTGCTTGGCCGGCCATACTAGGGTTCATTGGCTGAATTTTCATGGCTTTATCACTTAAATAATAAAATAATCTATTTTTTTACACATGTTAGGTACTATTCCTTATTTTATTATTTCTTTGTTTTTCTTTTTTGACTTTATTTCAGCCAAATTTCAGACCTTATCTCTTGAATTTTCCAGGACCTTCTAGAAGAATTTCCAATGATTTTTATAAGGTAATTTTATGAAATTACACTTTTGCCCCCCGAAAAGTGCAAAATTACATTTTTGCCCCAAAATTTGAAAAATTGCCACAAGGCATATTTTTCAGTCCTCAAACTCATACCATACTCCAAATTGTCAAATTTGATCTAAATTCTCTCGAAAAATTAAATTTGGCCTTCCGATGGCAAAATTACGATTTTGCCCCTACATTCCAAAAATCATCGAAACTTCTTCTTTTTTCACTTTTCAACTTCAAATAACACTTCAATTGATTAATATGGTCAATCTAAATCAAATGGAATCAAAAAATCTTTTTCAAAAATTCCAAATTCATCCTTTAATGGCAAAATTACTATTTTGCCCTTGTGTCCCAAAAATACCGAGAATTGTACTTTTCACTGCTAAACTTCATTTTATGTTCCCAAACATCATATTATATTTCGTATAATCATTCTTGGTCATTAAAAATCAAAATCTTTATTAAAATCCTCATTCTGTCCTGAAATTGAAAAATGACCGTTTTGTCCCTAATCGGTCAATTTTTCCGATTAACTTCAAACTGAACCTCAAACTCCAAATCACTGTTTTAAGTAATCCCTGGACTGTGAAATTCTCAATTTCACCCTAAAATTTCTATTTGAACTAGTTCGAGGCTTAATTGACTTATTAGTACCTCTAGGACAATATCGTCATTTAACTAACTTTTCGGGCAATACAATATGCTAACATGCTTTCTAATGCATGTAAATGGCATGTTAAAGATAACACAGGGTCGGGCTTTACACCATCTACTCGGCTTTAGATGTCGTGGATGGTGGTTATCTAACTCACTGGGTTGTAAAACTCACCACTCTATCCTCCCCCTTTCAGGCTCGAGATTTTGGTGGCACTCGAAGTGCACATAGAGGCTCGATTGAAGCCGTGTCACTAGTATACAAAGGTACAAAGTCATGTTTAGTTGGGCCCACATGTCATTGAAATTCTTGTACACACTCGGTTTAATTGCATAGCAATATTTAATGACATATTTGGCTTTTATTCATACAAATTTGATTATTGTGTTTATAAAAATATTGTTTTATAATAAATTGTAATATTTTACCGATTTTGAAATTTTTAGAGGAAAAATAACAAAAATGCTCCTACGTGGTTAATAGTGCAATTTAATTGTTTTGGTTCAAAACACAAATTTTATTCATTGAAAAATGTTTATTAGAAATTATTAACCACGGGGTAGATGAAAAACTGGTACGAGATGCCTTGCGGGGTTTCGGTTTACACTCGGGGAAGGAGTGTCTATCCGGACGTCGCGGCAGTTGTCACGGACCCGATGAGTGGTTCCGGGGCGTGACAATTCCAACATCAAATCATCATCCATACCCATTCAGCCTCAAGGTTTTCAGCATGATAACTCATCATTCAATCATGGAAAATAAGAACTAAAGCATGGGTAAGCTAGATCACAAGAAAAATCAAGAAATTTTACCTTTTTCTAGCTTGAATTCTTGAATTTTCTTGTTTTCCCTTTGAATCTTGACCTAGGGTTTGGGGTTTTTCTTTTTTTCCTCTTTCTCTTGCTTGCACGGCTTGGAGAGGAAGATGAAGGCTGAAATTTGACTTTTTAAAGGCCTTAATAAAAAATATTATTTTATTTATTTTTTTAACATTTTATTAATTCTCTTTTTTTTTCTTGCCACTCATTTTATTTCAATTTCCACCATAAGTTTCCTCACTTATCCATTCAGCTTTTCAAAAATTTCTGGACCATTTCAAAAATTTTGGTGGTGTAATTTTGTAAAATTACACTTTTGCCTCTGAAAAAGTACAAAATTACATTTTTGTCTCAAAAATTGAAAAATTACCCATAGACATATTTTTTACCTCTCATACTCATACCATTCTCCAATTTGTCAAATTTGATCAAAATTCTCTTGAAAAATTAAATTTGATCATTCGATGGTAAAATTATCATTTTTCCCCTATACTTCAAAATGTACTAGAATTGCATTTTCTTCCCACTTTTCAACCTCAAATTATGTTTTAACTAGTCTAAATAATCAATCTAAATCAAATAGGGCTAAAATCTTCTTTAAAAATTCTCGTTTTGACTTTAGTGGTAAAATTACTATTTTACCCTTGTGTTCTAAAAATACCGAGAATTACACTGTCACTGCTAAACTTCATTTTATGCTCCAATAATCATATTATATTTCATATAATTATTTTTTATCATTAAAAATCAAAATCTTTATCAAAAATCTCCATTTTGTCTTGAAATTGAAAAATGACCGTTTTGTCCCTAATTGATTAATTTTCCCAATTAACTCCAAACTGAACCTCGAACTCTGAATCACTGTTTTAAGTAATCCCTGGACTGTGAAATTTTCAATTTCACCTTAACATTCCTATTTGAACTTGTTCGAGGCTTAATTGACTTATCAGTACCACTAAAGGCAATATCGTCATTTAACTTGTTTCCCGAGGTAATTCAATATACAAACATGCTATCCAATGCATGTGAATGACCTGTCACAGATAATTTAGGGTCAGGTGTTACATTATTAGTTATCACCATTGATTTTATAACATATTGTTTATAATTAATTATTATTTATACAAACTTTGATATAAAACATTATAACATATAAGTTATGTCATTTTTTCGTCTATATATATATATATAATAGAGTTATATATTTTACATACATGTATTTAATTTATACATAAGCATTACTGTAACTTATAATAGACTTTATTTATATAATTATATAAAACATTTTAACATATAATTTGTATCATTAATTATATATATAATAAAGTAATATTATATATATACATATATTTAATTTATACATATGTATTACTATAACTTATAATAAACTTTATTTATATGATTACACTTAATAAGTTTATTAGCTATCACTTTCGATTTTATAATATATTGTTTATAATTAATTATTATTTATACAAACTTTGATATAAAACATTATAACATATAAGTTATATCATTAATTTCCAATATATATAATTATGGATGAAGTTTATAAGTTTTAATATTATAATACGTAAAAAAAAAAGTAAAAATTTTGGTCCATTGGTCCTAAATCGGACAAACCAAACCAATTCTATGTTTGGTTGGTTTGGTTTTTTTTTATATATTTGGTTGGTTTTGGTCAATATTTTAAAAATGATTAGCCCATTTGGTCCGTAGGTATAGTAGACCAAACCACTCAATCCACTCATTTGCTCACCCCTATATTAGGGTATTATACGTACGTATACAAATCATAATCATAATAATTTAATATTAGTTATATATATTTATTTATTTATAAATCTATATTAATATGAAATAACAAGTTATATATTTTAAATGATATAAGTTTTGTGTTAATATTATAATATATGATAGTAAATATCCTACATATTAATATGTTATAATTAGTATACCTTAGTAATGTTTCATAATATAAAATGTTATGAATATATATATATAATTGTATAAATATATTATATATACATATATTTAATTTATACATAAATTTCTATATTTAATAATAAACTTTATTTATATGATTATGCTTAATAACTTTATTAGTTATCACCTTTGATTTTATAACATATTGTTTATAATTAGTTATTATTTATACAAACTTTGATATAAAATATTATAAGATATAAGCTATGTCATTAATTTCATCTATATATAGCAATATAATAAAGTCATATATTTTATATACATGTATTTAATTTATACATAAGCATTGCTATAACTTATAATAGACTTTTTTTATATGATTACATAACACATTTTAATATATAATTTGTATCATTAATTTTATATATAATAAAGTAATATTATATATATATACATATATTTAATTTATACATAAGTATTATTATAACTTATAATAAACTTTATTTATATGATTACACTTAATAAGTTTATTAGCTATCGCCTCAGATTTTATAACATAATGTTTATAATTAATTATTATTTATACAAACTTTGATATAAAATATTATAACATATAAGTTATATCATTAATTTCGTCTATATATCTAATAAAGTCGTATATTTTATATACATGTACTTAATTTATATATAAGCATTACTATAACTTATAATAGATTTTATTTATATGATTATATAAAACATTTTAACGTATAATTTGTATAATTAATTATATAATAAAGTAATATTATATATATACATATATTTAATTTATACATAAGTATTACTATAACTGATAATAAACTTTATTTATATGATTACATTTAATAAGTTTATTAGCTATCACTTTAGATTTTATAGCGTATTGTTTATAATTAATTATTATTTATATAAATTTTGATATAAAACATTATAACATATAAGTTACATCATTAATTTGCTATATATATAATTATGGATGAAGTTTATAAGTGTTAATATTATAATATGTAAAAAAAAGTGATAAAATTTTGATCCATTGGTCCTCAATTGGACAAACCAAACCAATTGTATATTTGGTCGGTTTGGGTTTCCTTTATATTTGGTTGATTTTGGTCAATTTTTTAAAAATGATTGGTCCATTTGGTCCTTAAGTATAGTGGACCAAACCACTCAATCCATCCATTTACTCACCCCTATATTAGGGCATAATACATACATATAAAAATCATAATCATAGTAATTTAATATTAGTTATATATATACTTATTTATTTATAAATCTGCATTAATATGGAATTATAAATTATATATTTTAAATGATATAAGTTATATGTTAATATTATAATATATGACAGTAAATATCCTACATATTAATAGGCTATAATTATTACACCTTTGTAATTCTTCATAGTATAAAATGCTATGAATATATATATATATATATATAATTGTATAAATATATTATATATACATATATTTAAGTCATACATAAATTACTATAATTTATAATAAACTTTATTATATGATCATGCTTAATAACTTTATTAGTTATCACATTTAATTTTATAACATATTGTTTATAATTAGTTATTATTTATACAAATTTTGATATAAAACATTATAACATATAAGTTATGTCATTAACTTCATCTATACATGTCAAAACAATAAAGTCATATATTTTATATACATGTATTTAATTTATACATAACCATTGCTATAATTTATAATAGACTTTATTTATATGATTACATAACACATTTTAATATATAATTTGTATCATTAATTTTATATATAATAAAGTAATATATTATATGTATACGTATATTTAATTAATACATAAGTATTACTATAACTTATAATAAACTTTATTTATATGATAACACTTAATAAGTTTATCAGCTATCACTTCAGATTTTATAACATAACGTTTATAATTAATTATTAATTATACAAACTTTGATATAAAAGATTATAACATATAAGTTATATCATTAATTTCATCTATATATATAATAAAGTCATATATTTTATATACATGTACTTAATTTATATATAAGCATTACTATAACTTATAATAGACTTTATTTATATGATTATATAAAACATTTTAACGTATAATTTGTATAATTAATTATATATATAAGAAAGTAATATTATATATATACATATATTTAATTTATACATAAGTATTACTATTGTCACAACCCGGAATCTCTCATCGAGCACGTGACAACTGTTGCGATGTCCCGATAAACACTTAATCCCCGACTACTCTATCGAGACCTCGTAAGGCATCTCGTACCAGTTTTCCATATCTCCCGTGGTTAATAATTTTTGAGAAACATTTTTCAAAGAATAAAATTTATATTTTAGATTAAAACAGTCGAAATGCGTAATTAACCACGCAAGAGCATTTTCGTCTTTTGTTTTGTTCAAAAATTTTGAAATCCAGTTTTCTGAACGTAAATGTAGAATAAATTTATACATATTAATATGTAAATAACTAAAATATATAAATCAGTTTACAATGACACGTGGGCCCTACCATGTATAACTATGTACCTTTGTATGCTAAAGACGCAACTTCAATCAAGCCTCTATATGCACTCCGAGTGCTTACCAATGATCTCGAGCCTGAAAGGGGGAGAGAGGGGGTGGTGAGTTTTACAACCCAGTGAGTTAGATAATTACCATCTACGACATCTAAAGTCGAGTAGATGGAGACAAGTGCAAATATTTAGTAATAACACATTTCATAGCACATACTGAATTTTATTCAAGCAATTTATTTCAATTTCATGAATTATCATCAAAATTATCAAAATCATCAAAATCATTAATCAAACACAAGACTTATGGTTTTCTTTAAAACCCGGCTTATGCCAAATCCTTACTCGGTGATGCCTTGGCCTGAGGCACCATAACCGAGTCCGCCAAGGCTGTTATAAACATGTTTCATTTAGAAACACAGTTGTTCCTTGGCGTTGACCGAATTCATCTTCACGTGGTGGTTTAGCGTAAAGTGAATTTTAACATTACCTCAGGAGTTACCCTACGCGCCTCTCCAATCGAGGTAACAATTAATCAGGTTTACCGTGCCCCTCCTAAAGGCAGTCCACGGCAACCCTCACTGCAGTGTTTTATTATTAGTAATCCACCAAATTTGTAAATATCAAGCAGCATAACATGGCTAATAAATTATGTGCAGTCATCAAAATAAATGGACAATTTATATCATTCATAAAAATATAAAATTCAGCCAGCATGCTTCCCAAAGTCATAAGCCCCAAATTCAATTCATAGATAAATAGTACAATTCACCAAATAGGTCTCCATATACTCAATTTCATAAAATTAACATTTAATTTCAAAAACAGTATTTCACCGAAATACATTTTCATTGAAAATCGTAATATTTTATACTTTCAAATTCATCATGCTTTAAAAGCATAAATTCATAATAAATCCACTCTAGATATTACAGACGATAATTTATCCACTCACTTAGTCAAGAGTGCACGATACTCTTGTTTTCAATTTCCACTACACCGTATTTTTCCTACATCCGGGAGCCCACCACCTATACACGATTCACGACACAAAATTTCATTATTTGTGTCCAACCACTATAATTTATTTCAGGCTCTACATGCTTGGAAATTAGGTAAAAATGGTTCGAACAGTCGTTAAATTACGGTGTCCGACCGACTTGCCTACACGCGTCTAAATTGCTAAAATCCTCGATTAAATTCCAATTTGACCCATTTTAGTTTCTAATAGTTCAATTATACTCATAATGCTCAATTACAGTGAATATGGGTCAATGTATCAGTCATAGACTGAAAATTATGATTTTACCCCTAGTGGGCAAAAATTCTAATTTTTGCTCTAAAAATTTCCATAATTTTCTTATATCCATAATTCACCATAATTCCTCTAAATATCATGAAATCTCATCACTTTTCAGCAGAAATTTCTCTCTTGGAAATTTCAGTATAAATGGGTTTTCATAGAGTACATGATTTTCTTCCATAATTTTCTTCCTAAACATGGCTATCTACCTCTAAACATCAACATAGTCCAAAATCATGCTAATCCAACATCAATTTCTCTTCCATACCCATTTTTCAGAATTGAATTCATCATGATAACTCAATATTCAGTCATGAAAAATGAGAAATAAAGCATGGGTAAGCTAGGGTTAGAGTAAAACTAAAGAAATGTTACCTTTGTTTTGCTTGATTTTTGAAAAAACCTTGAAATCTTTTGATTTTTGGCTAATTTTCTTGTTTTGCTCCTTTGTTCTCTTTTCCCTTTATTGATCGGTCTCTTGAAAAAGAGAATGCAGAATTCTAGAAGAATTTAAGCCTTTTTATAAGGCAAATAAAATAATATTATATTTTTAACACATGGCATTTCATTTTTTTTTATGTGTAAAATCTTTTCTTTTTTAATTTTTTCTTCACCACTCACTTTTATTCACTTATCCATAGTTGAGGTGAAATTTCTAGACTTATCCAATGTAACACTTGACCCTAAATTATCTGTGATATATCATTCACATGCTTTGGATAGCATGTTTGTATATTGAATTGCCCCGTAAAACTAGTTAAACGACTATATTGCCCTTAATGGTATTGTCAAGATTAAATAAGTTTAAACTGATCTAAACAGAGAATTGAGAATGAATTTGAAAAAACTAAAACCCATGGATTGATTTAAAATGAGGATTCGAAATTTGAGGTTCGATTTGGAGTCAATCTGGATTTTAAGTGTTTTAGGGGTAAAATGGTAATTTACCACTTGAGGACGAATTTGAGATTTTTTAAAAAGATTTTTTAATCCTGTTTGATTAAGATTGATTATATTAGACTTATTGGAGTATAATTTGAGGGTTTGGCAGTGAAAAAGTTTAATTTCGGTGCTTTTTTGAGTGTAGGGGAAAAATCGTAATTTTGCCACTCGGAATCGAAAATTGAATTTTTGAAAGGATTTTCATCAAATTTGACAAATTGGAGAATGGTATGAGTATGAGGGGTGAAAACTATGTCTACTGACAATTTTTCAGTTTTTGGGGCAACAATGTAATTTTTGACTTTTTCGAGGATAAAAGTGTAATTTTATAAAATTACACCACCAAAATTTTTGGAATGGTCCAGAAACTTCAGAAAAGCTGAATGGATAAGTAAGGAAGCTTACGGTGGAATTTAAAATAAAATGGATGGCTAGAAAAAAAAAGAATTAATAAAATATTAAAAAAATGAATAAAATAATATTATTTTATTTAAGGCTTTAAAAAGTCAAATTTTCAGCATTCATCTTCTTCTTCAAGCCGTGCAAGCAAGGGAAAGAGGAGAAAAAGAAAAACCCCAAACCTTAGCCAAGAATTCAAGGGGAAAAACACTAAAAATCAAGAATTGAAGCCATTAAAAGGTAAATTCATGAATTTTCATGTTGATTTCCATTGCCCAAGCTTTATTTTTTCATTTTGATGCTTGAATCTCTTGTGGGTATGAACTACCTCTGCTGGTTGAACCTCATGGGAGGATTTTGAGAAATCATTTTGAGTGATTTTAGGTTGATTTAAAGTTATTTAGTTAGGTTATAATGGTATGTATCAAAACTTACCAAGAAATAAGATTTTTCTCCATTAAGCTCACCATGGCCGAACCTTCTAAGGGGTGAAATACAGCTGATTCTAGTGTTATTTTGTGGTATTTAAGTGAAATTTAATGAATTACAAGGATGGAAAAATAATTGGAATTTTCGGTGTAAAATTTTAAATTTTTACCCAATAGGGGTAATTTCATAATTTACGATCGAAATTGATAATTTGCACCACACTGAGGGACATTGAGTCAATTTGGATATAATTGGGGTATAAAAAGTGAAAAAAATCGATTCAAAATTAAAATGAGCATTTTAGCAATTTAGACGCGTGTAGGCGAGTCGGTCGGACACCGTGAGAAAACGACTGTCCGGACCATTTTTATCCCATTTAATGCATCACATAGAGCCTGAAATTGATTATGAGAAATTGACACAATTTATTGAAATTCGTGTCAAGCGTATCGGCTAGGTGGTGGGTCCTCCGGACATTGGAGAAAAACGGTGTAGTGGAATTAAAAACGGGAGTATCGGGCACTCCTATGACGAGGTGAGTGGATAAATTATCATCTTTAATATCTAGAGTGGATTTATTATGGTTTATGCTTATTAAAGCATGGTGAAATTGGAATTTTCAAAATATTATGATTTTTGATTAAAGTGTATTTCGATGAAATACTGCTTTAAAATTAAATACTGATTTTTATGAAATTGAGTATATGGAGACCTATTTGATGAATTGTATTATGTATACATGAATTGAAATCCGTGGCTTATGACATTAGAAAGCATGCTAGCTGAATTGTATATTTTTATGAGTGATATAAATTGTCTATTGATTTGACAATTGGACGTAATTTATTGGCCATGCTATACTGCTTAATTTGTATGAAATTTGGTGGACTACGATAAATAAAACACTGCAGTGAGGGTTTACCATGGACTGCCTTTAGGAAGGGCACGATAAAACCCGATAAATTGTTACCTCGGTCGGAGAGGGGCGTAGGGGAACTCCCGAGGTAATGTTAAAATTCTCTTCACGCCAAAACCACCACGTGAAGATGAATTCGGTCAACGCCAAGGAACGGCTGTATATCTAAATGAAATATGTTTATAACAGCCTTGGCGGACTCGGTTAGGATGCCTCAGGCCAAGGCATCACCGAGTAAAGATTTGGCATAAGCCGGATTTTAAGGAAAATCATAAGCCTAATAATTTCACTGATTTTGATGATTTCGATAGAAATCGATGAATTTGATATATTCGACTTGAATGAAAATTTAATTCTGTGTTAAGAGCTGTATCACTGTGTAAAGTTTTCTTTTGTTTCCATCTACTCGACTTTAGATGTTATAGATGGTAATTATCCAACTCACTGGGTTGTAAAACTCACCACCCTCTCTTCCCCTTTCAAGCTCGAGATTTTTGGTGGCACTCGGTGTGCACATAGAGGCTTGATTAAAGCCGAGTCCTTAGTATACACAAAGGTACATAGTTATATTTAGTTGGGCCCACATGTCATTGTAATTCATGTACATACTCTGTTTAAATGTATAACAGTATGTGATAACTTATTTTGCTTTTATGCGCAAAAATTTGATTATTGGTATTTCCAAAAATATTGTTTTATAATAAAATAGTAAAACGACAAAAATGCCCCATGTGTGGTTAATGGTGCGATTTAATTGTTCTGATTCAAAACATGAATTGTATTTAGTGAAAAATGTTTCTTGAATACTAATAACCACAGGGAAAAATGGAAAACTGGTACGAGATGCCTTGCGAGGTCTCTATAGAGTACTCGGGGATTGAGTGCTTATCGAGATATCGCGAAAGTTGTCACAGGCTCGATGGGAGATTTTGGGTCATGACATCCAAAGTCTTGGTGGAACAAATTTTTAAAATTTACACTTTTACCCTCGTAAAAGTCAAAAATTACATTTTTACCTCAAAAATTGAAAAATTGCCAAAAGGTATTTTTTCACTCCTCAAACTCATACCACACCCCAATTTATCAAATTTGATCTAAATTCTCACGAAAAATTAAATTTGGTCTCCCGGTGGTAAAATTACCATTTTGCCCTTATACTTCAAAAAGTATCGAAATTTCATTATTTTCACTTTTCAACCTCAAATTACACTTAAATTGATCAATCTTAATCAAATGGGGCCAAAATATTTTCTAAGTAGTCCCGTTTTGTCCTCAAGTGGCAAAATTACCAATTTACCCTTGTGCTCCAAAAATATCGAGAATCACAATTTTTAACCGTTAAACTTCATTTTATGCTCCAATAATCATATTATATTTCATATAATTATTCTTGGTCAAATGTAATCAAAATCTTTTATAAAAATCTCCATTTTGTCCTTAAATGACAAAATGTCCGTTTTGTCCCTAATCGATCAATTTTTTCGATTGACTCCAAACTGGACCTCGAACTCTGAATCAATGTTTTCAGTAATCCTTGGATTGTGAAATCCTCAATTTCACTCTCAAAATCCTTGTTTGAACTTGTTTGAGGTTTAAGCGACTCAAAGGTATTATTAGGGGCAATATAGTCATTTAACTAGTTTTCCGGGGCAATTCAATAGGCAAACATGCTATCCAATGCATGTGAAAGACATGTCACAGATAATTTAGGGTCAGGTGTTACAGCACTACTCCCCTTAAAATAAAATTTTGACCTCAAAATTTCATTCATCATGTTTCAGGAAAATGAGGGTATCAGATTTTCATTTGATACTTAACCTCTCATGTTATCTCCTTTATAAGAAAATTCTGATTCGTTACTTCAATTTTCTTCAATTCAACTTATGTCCTTTACTTATGTTTATTTTGAACCTTTAGAAATTTAATCAGCAATAATCTCTTCAATCATGATTTCTTGCCTAAAGACATGTTCAGTGTCTATATTCCTATTATCACTTGATTCTTTATCAAATCTTTTAACCTCCATTCATTCATCCTTATCCTCAAACATTATCATGTATCTTACAGCATCATTAGCATATTGCATTCATTCTGTACATATTCTTTATATAGGGGAAATCAATGGTCTCATTTATTCTCACACATCTCATGTTTACTTTACATTTATACAACTTCAATTTTCTTAATTCTCTTAATGTCAACGTTTAAATCCATCTCATATGGATTCATACTATGATTCCATTTTCTTGACTATTTTTCCCCAAAATTCTTTAATTCCACAAGATTTTAATTTCCGATGAAGATTATCATTATTGTGTTACTCATACAATTCATCGCACATCAATTTCAAACTTCGAACTTTTAGAGTTCATCCTTTACTTTAATTGGTCATATAATCATCTCCATGCATAAAAGTACGCATCGAAAAACTCACAATGCTCTCGAGTAGGAAAACATAACATCAATACGTGGACCCACTTCCACGTAATAACATCCAGGAGCATCGCTTCCATCGAATTCTCATATAATGCCATGGCAATCTCAACGATGTTGGCCGACATCAGAGATATCAAGCAGTCACAACCGCATAAATCATCTATGTCCTTGCCACGTAAATCACAGACCATAGCCCCAGCCATGTCTAACAGCTTGTCGGTGACCCGAAAATGTCTCTAGCTAGAGTTCACTCGTGCACAAGGGTCACACTTAACCGATGTGACATCCGGCATACTCTCGATGCTTTCGATTTATAAAAAATAGAATGTATTTCGAATCCATAATAAGCTTCTCAAGTCTATATATTCCAAACAATTTCTAAAGATATCTTACATCCACAATTGTGTCAATCTTCTCATATCTAATTTGCATCTCATTCCAATATACTCCTTATGTACTCCATACCATTTTTATTCAATTGTTGTCTATTATGCACATACATTTTCTAATTCCATTGATACTTTAAGTTTTCGCTTTGACATGATCCATTGTATTTCATGCAATATCATCAATTCCGGTATTACTTTATCTTACAAAACTTAAAATCGTTTAAATTTTGTGTACCTTAACCAACTTCAATTTCCAATCTCCATAACCCGTTAGAAGATTTTCATTCTCAAAGTGGTTTTTCTATCATCCCTTGCTCTACTCTGTCATATGAACATTACATGATTTTCTCTTAATTAATTTATCAATGGTACTTGAAATTAGCAAAACTTGAAATTGAGTTCTCTTCAAGTACTTCACAATATTAACATAAGTATCATTTTTGTCTTGTCACTTTCTCTTTATAACCATTTAATTCTATACTTATTTTTACCTCATTAATAGCAATACTTCTCTTAAGTATTGTCTTGGAAATATCTATTTTACATTTAGGTTTCTCACTATTTATGACCACTTAACTTATGACTTCACTATTTAGCTCCTTAGCCATTCTTAAGATCATATATCTTAGGCTCGTCATTTATAATCCATAATTTCTCCTCACAGGGATTTAATCACTTTTGAAATATTTAATCGCTTAATTGTTTTTCTATCCTCCAAATATATCCTTTACTTAAAGGTATACATTTGCACACCAAAATATTCAAATACGCACTTAACTATTCATATTTCAATTTATCTTCGAGGATTTCTAACACATCACTTAAACAACCTTGTATTGTTATCAATTCTTTTCATTCAACTGTATTAAAACAAAATTTGTAATTTTCCATAACATCACTTCACATCATCACATTTATTATGCCACCTTGGTAATATTTCGTTCACGATGTTATTATTTAGTATTGATATTCCTCATCAATATCTCATAATTTATTTAACTCTTTATTCACTCTTACTTAACCATCCACAAAATTTAACTTTCCATCTCTATATGTAGCAACATATAAATCTTTTAATTTATTCCTCATTTCTATTTTAACACCTTTCTGAAGCACTTAAAATTCCAATTAATGAAACTTCATATTAAGCCAATGAATATCCTTCATAATTCATATCAATATTTTGTCATATCCGTGCATAGTCCTATACCATTAGCATACTCATACTCTTTTTTTATCGTTTCAAATCTTACACTTAGGTTTCATTCTCTCATATGTCTTTACATTACAATATCATTAATACTTCAACTATGTACCTTGACTTGATCATTTGTGCCATAATTCACACTTTGAACCTAATAGACTTTTAACTTGATCTTTCAAGTAGCTCATGAATATCAATCTTAATTATATAACTTTATGTGCCATTTAGACTAGATTTGACATTTCTAAGTCACTTAATCTTAAGCTGTCACATCCACAAGTGACATTCCCTTCTAAAGACTCTCTCTACAGGGTACCGTCATGTCGGGTCCTCATCCCTCTAACACGGTCTTCCCTGCAATCTACAACCCGTAGTTGGACATGAAGAGGTTCAAACCCGAAATCTTTCCTTCCCCTAAAAAGAACGTCTTTAACCATTTCATTCCATTTAGTCCTTTAATCCTGTAACTCTCCATACTATGCACAGCAAAATTCAAGCTCACCATTTGAATAAATTTATTCATTAACTTTTTACTTTGTGATCACACGACAATCATAATAATCCCTGATGTTCATTCTTAAATTGACTTATACACTTGTATCTTTAAACCTCAATAGATCCAACCATTCTTGAAATTTCACGGTCATTAATCGAAATCAACGACAGTTCCCTCTAAGCTACTATATAATTTCCTTGCTTATTTACTCATAAAACTTTTCAAAATTCCAACATTATTTATATAGGAACATAACAACTCAATCAACATAGTGCATATACCTTCATGCACGTAAATATTAATTTACTTGTGTTACTACTAATCTTTTCCTTCCAACCAAATCAAATCAATATTTAAAAAGTTCCATAATATATAACAACTTCACCATATCGTATTACAACGTTATGTTTTTCCATTTCATTATCGTGCATGCTCCACTTGATCTTCCAAAGTTTCTAGTATACCTCATAATTGATCTGGTGTTGTCGCCAATCCTTTTCATTCAAATTATTCATACCATCTATTATAGTATGCCAAAATCATCTTTTAATCCATTCATATCACTCTCAATTTCTAAATATTTGAATCGTGATTCAACCTTCGTTTACCTTTAACAAATACTTTACCATGGTAATTTCTCAAAAAAATTCGAAATTCATGAAGAAAATAAACTTTACAATCTATGTTTTCATCAATAAATATCTTCGAAAACCCTCATACTTCATGTCCTATCTTAAGACACTTTTCCTAGAAGGTCACCTATCCTATTATTACTCTTGCTCAAGCACGCTTAACTTCAAAGTGCTAATGGGATCCGGTGCATCAGTGCTGGTATGATCGCACCCCACTACTATTTTTATTATTCATAATCACTTATCATTTCTGTCTTATGTTTCCAATAATTTATTTACCTCTCGTACAAAATCACAGAACATTTCATCTCTCTGTACATCTATATTTTCAATCCTTATTAATCACTGAATAGCTCGTTTACACTCCAAGCATACTATTTCCCTAAAAGCGTGCACTTGCCCATCAAAGTATTTAAATATGTACTTATATCAAATTATCATCCATCATAAATATCACCTTTGAAGTAATTGTTTATTCTCAAAGTTTTTATATTATCATTCTGTCTCCAGTATATCCAAAAGACTCTCATATATTCACATTTAGTTACTCAATCTTCACTTTGTATTACATTTGTATTGTACAAGGTCAAAAGTCAACCTTTTAAGTCTTTTATACAAAGGACTTATTTTTTCTCTTATATTACATCTACCTAGGGTTGCAATATTACAACTTTAACAAAACTCTAATCCTCTTTAGGATCGTCATCCTTCTGATCTTTTTTTTTTCAGATTTTCTTGGGATTCTCTCTTCCAATCTTCAATCCCGACTTGTTGGGTTTTTCTTACATTCCTCATTTTTTTTTTCAGCATATTTCCCAATTCCTTTCAAAAGGAAATTTCTCATACTTTGATTAATATCATTACTATCAATACTCTTGTCAGTCTCACTATCACTAGGGCTCTCTTTTATTCTAACATGCGTTCCCAAATCTGATGGAGCTCAATTTATAGGGACTCTAGACGAATATCCTTCTGGATTATCAAGTTCAGGACACCATCGACTTTTAGCAGTGGAATCAGTCGATTCCTCACTAATGCTACAAAAGGTGTCAAGACTGTCGTCCTTCCGAGACATTGTAAAGGGATGTTCTGTGTACCACAAGGCCTATACAAAATCAACAGTGACGATTTAGTCACTATACCTCACAAAGGTACAAATAAGTTTCTAAAATCTACGTGCAGACGCGTGCATTCTATACGACCTAACTTAACTCGACTCAGGCTACGCAATGTCAATGCAGATCTTTAAAACATCTTTAAAAATCAAATTTCGATATCTTAAAAATAAAAATTTTTTGTACTTTTACAACTAGGAGCAACCAAATGCTCTGATACCAATAAGATTGTCACGATCCGGAATCTCCCATCGAGCCCGTGACAATTGTAGCGATGTCCCGATAAGCACTTAATCCCCGACTACTCTATCGAGACCTCGCAAGGCATCTCGTACTAGTTTTCCATCTCTCTCGTGGTTAATAATTTCTTAGAAACATTTGTCAAAGAATAAAATTTATAGTTTAAATTAAAATAGTCGAAATGCGTAATTAACCATGCATGAGCATTTTCGTCTTTTGTTTTGTTCAAAAATTTTGAAATCCAGTTTTCTGAACGTAAAGGTAGAATAAATTTATACATACTAATATGTAAATAACTAAAATATATAAATCAGTTTACAATGACACGTGGGCCCTACCATGTACAACTATGTACCTTTGTATGCTAAAGACGCGGCTTCAATCAAGCCTCTATATGCACTCCAAGTGCTTACCAATGATCTCGAGCCTGAAAGGGGGAGAGAGGGGTGGTGAGTTTTACTACCCATTGAGTTAGATAATTACCATCTACGACATCTAAAGTCGAGTAGATGGAGATAAGTGCAAATATTAAGTAATAACACATTTCATAGCATATACTTGAATTCTATTCAAGCAATTTATTTCAATTTCATGAATTATCATCAAAATTATCAAAATCATCAAAATCATTAATCAAACACAAGGCTTATGGTTTTCCTTAAAACCCGACTTATGCCAAATCCTTACTCGGTGATGCCTTGGCCTGAGGCACCCTAACCGAGTCCGCCAAGGCTGTTATAAACATGTTTCATTTAGAAATACAGCCGTTCCTTGGCGTTGACCGAATTCATCTTCACGTGGTGGTTTAGCGTGAAGTGAATTTTAACATTACCTCAGGAGTTACCCTACACGCCTCTCCAACCGAGGTAACAATTAATCAGGTTTACCATGTCCCTCCTAAAGGCAGTCCACGACAACCCTCACTGTAGTGTTTTATTATTCGTAATCCACCAAATTTGTAAATATCAAGCAGCATAGCATGGCCAATAAATTATGTCCAGTCATCAAAATAAATGGACAATTTATATCATTCATAAAAATATAGAATTCAACCAGCATGCTTCCCAATGTCATAAGCCCCAGATTCAATTCATAGATAAATAGTACAATTCACCAAATAGGTCTCCATATACTCAATTTCATAAAATCAACATTTAATTTCAAAAACAATATTTCACCGAAATACATTTTCATTGAAAATTGTAATATTTTATACTTTCAAATTCATCATGCTTTAAAAAGCATAAATTCATAATAAATCCACTCTAGATATTACAGAAACGATAATTTATCCACTCACCTCGTCAAGAGTGCAGATACTTCTGTTTTCAATTTCCACTACACCGTATTTTTCCCGCGTCCAGAAGCCCACCACCTATACATGATTCACGACACAAAATTTCATTATTTGTGTCCAACCGTTATAATTTATTTCAGGTTTTACACGCTTGGAAATTGGGTAAAAATGGTTCAGACAGTCATTAAATTACAATGTTCGACCGACTCGCCTACACGCGTCTAAATTGCTAAAATCCTCAATTAAATTCTGATTTGACCCATTTCAGTTTCTAATAGTTCAATTATATTTATAATGCTCAATTACAGTGAATATGGGTCAATGTACCAGTCCTAGACTGAAAATTACGATTTTACCCCTAGTGGGCAAAAATTTTGATTTTTGCTCTAAATATTCTCATAATTTTCCTATATCCATAATTCACCATAATTCCTCTAAATACCATGAAATCTCATCACTTTCAGCAGCAATTTCTCTCCTAGAAATTTCAGTATAAATGGATTTTCATAGAGTACATGATTTTTTTCCTAAACATAGCTATCTACCTCTAAACATCAACATAGTCCAAAATCAAGCCAATCCAACATCAATTTCTCTTCCATACCCATTTTTCAGAATTGAATTCATCATAATAACTCAATATTCAGCCATGGAAAATGAGAAATAAAGCATGGGTTAGAGTAAAACTAAAGAAATATTACCTTTGTTTTGCTTAATTCTTGAAAAAACCTTGAAATCTCTTGATTTTTGGCTAATTTTCTTGTTTTTCCCCTTTGTTCTCTTTTCCCTTTGCTGATCGGTCTCTTGAAGAAGAGAATGCAGAATTCTAGAAGAATTTAAGCCTTTTTGTAAGGTAAATAAAATAATATTATATTTTTAACTCATGGCATTTCATTTTTTTTATGTGTAAAATCTTTTCTTTTTGACTTTCTTCTCCACCACTCACTTTTATTCACTTATCCATAGCTGAGGTGAAATTTCTAGGCTTATCTAAAGTCTTGGTGGAACAAATTTTCAAATTTTACACTTTTGCCCCCGTAAAAGTTAAAAATTACATTTTTGCTCCAAAAATTGAAAAATTGCCAAAAGGCATAGTTTTCACTCCTCAAACTCATACCACACTCTAATTTATCAAATTTGATCTAAATTCTCTCAAAAAATTAAATTTGATCTCCTTGTGGTAAAATTACCATTTTACCCCTATACTTCAAAAAGTACCGAAATTTCATTATTTTCACTTTTCAACCTCAAATTACACTTAAATTGATCAATCTTAATCAAATGGGGCCAAAATATTTTCTAAGTATTCCCGTTTTGTCCTCTAGTGGTAAAATTATCATTTTACCCTTGTGCTCCAAAAATACTGAGAATCACAATTTTTCACCGTTAAACTTCATTTTATGCTCCAATAATCATATTATATTTTATATAATTATTCTTGTTCAAATGTAATCAAAATCATTTAAAAAAATATCTATTTTGTCCTTAAATGATAAAATGAACGTTTTGTCTATAATCGATCAATTTTCTCGATTGACTCCAAACTGGACCTCGAACTCCGAATTACTATTTTGAGTAATCCCTAAACTGTGAAATCCTCAATTTTACTCTTAAAATCCTTGTTTGAACTTGTTCGAGGTTTAAGCGACTCAAAGGTATTACTAGGGGCAATATAGTCATTTAACTAGTTTTCCGAGATAATTCAATAGGCAAACATGCTATCCAATGCATGTGAAAGACATGTCACACACAATTTAGGGTCAGGTATTACAACTATAACTTCTAATAAACTTTATTTATATGATTACATTTAATAAGTTTATTAGCTATCACCTTAGATTTTGTAGCGTATTGTTTATAATTAATTATTATTTATACAAATTTTGATATAAAACATTATAACATGTAAGTTACATCATTAATTTGCTATATATATAATTATGGATGAAGTTTATAAGTGTTAATATTATAATATATAAAAAAAAGTGATAAACTTTTGGTCCATTGGTCCTCAATCGGACAAATCAAACCAATTCTATATTTGGTCGGTTTGGTTTTTCTTTATATTTGGTTGGTTTTTGTCGGTTTTTTAAAAATGATTGGTCCATTTGGTCCATAGGTATAGTGGACCAAACCACTCAATCCATCCATTTGCTCACCCTTATATTAGGGTACTATACGTACGTATACAAATCATAATCATAGTAATTTAATATTAGTTATATATATTTATTTATTTATAAATTTGTATTAATATGAAATAATAAGTTATATATTTTAAATTATATAAGTTATATGTTAATATTATAATATATGATAGTAAATGTCCTACATATTAACATGTTACATTTATTACACCTTAGTAATGTTTCATAACATAAAATGTTATGAATATATGTATAATTGTATAAATATATTATATATACATATATTTAATTTATACATAAGCATTACTATAACTTATAATAAACTTTATTTATATGATTATATAACACATTTTAACATATAATTCGTATCATTAATTATATATATAAAATAAAGTAATATATTATATATATACATATATTTAATTTATGCATAAGCTTTACTATAATTTATAATAAACTTTATTTATATGATTATGCTTAACAACTTTATTAGTTATCACTTTTGATTTTATAATATATTGTTTATAATTAGTTATTATTTATGCAAACTTTGATATAAAACATTATAACATATAAGTTATGTCATTAATTTCATCTATATATATAATAAAGTAATATATTTTATATACATATATTTAATTTATACATAAGCATTACTATAACTTATAATAAACTTTATTTATATGATTATATAACACATTTTAACATATAATTTGATCATTAATTATATCTATATAATAAAGTAATATTTTATATATATACATATATTTAATTTATACATAAGTATTACTATAACTTATAATAAACTTTATTTATATGATTACATTTAATAAGTTTATTAGCTATCACCTTAGATTTTATAGCGTATTGTTTATAATTAATTATTATTTATACAAATTTTGATATAAAACATTATAACATATAAGTTACATCATTAATTTGCTATATATATATAATTATGGATAAAGTTTATAAGTGTTAATATTATAATATGTAAAAAAGAGTGATAAAATTTTGGTCCATTGGTCCTCAATCGGATAAACCAAACCAATTGTATATTTGGTCGATTTGGTTTTCCTTTATATTTGGTTGGTTTTGGTCGGTTTTTTAAAAATTATTGGTCTATTTGGTCCATAGGTATAGTGGACCAAACCACTCAATCCATCCATTTGCTCACCTCCTATATTAGGGTATTATACGTACGTATACAAATCATAATCATAATAATTTAATATTAGTTATATATATTTATTTATTTATAAATCTGTATTAATATGAAATTATAAGTTATATATTTTAAATGATATAAGTTATATGTTAATATTATAATATATGATAGTAAATGTCCTACATATTAACATGTTACATTTATTACACCTTACTAATGTTTCATAATATAAAATGTTATGAATATATATATATATATAATTGTATAAATATATTATATATACATATATTTAATTTATACATAAGCATTACTATAACTTATAATAAACTTTATTTCTATGATTATATAACACATTTTAACATATAATTCGTATCATTAATTATATATATAAAATAAAGTAATATATTATATATATACATATATTTAATTTATGCATAAGCTTTACTATAATTTATAATAAACTTTATTTATATGATTATGCTTAACAACTTTATTAGTTATCACCTTTGATTTTATAATATATTGTTTATAATTAGTTATTATTTATGCAAACTTTGATATAAAACATTATAACATATAAGTTATGTCATTAATTTCATCTATATATATAATAAAGTCATATATTTTATATACATATATTTAATTTATACATAAGCATTACTATAACTTATAATAAATTTTATTTATATGATTATATAAAACATTTTAACATATAATTTGATCATTAATTATATATATAAAATAAAGTAATATATTATATATATATACATATATTTAATTTATACATAAGTATTGCTATAACTAATAATAAACTTTATTTATATGATTACATTTAATAAGTTTATTAGCTATCACCTTAGATTTTATAGCGTATTGTTTATAATTAATTATTATTTATACTAATTTTGATATAAAACATTATAACATATAAGTTACATCATTAATTTGCTATATATATATAATTATGGATGAAGTTTATAAGTGTTAATATTATAATATGTAAAAAAGAGTGATAAAATTTTGGTCCATTGGTCCTCAATCGGATAAACCAAACCAATTGTATATGTGGTCGATTTGGTTTTCCTTTATATTTGGTTGGTTTTGGTCGATTTTTTAAAAATGATTGGTCCATTTGGTCCATAGGTATAGTGGACCAAACCACTCAATCCATCCATTTGCTCATCCCCTATATTAGGGTATTATACGTACGTATACAAATTATAATCATAGTAATTTAATATTAGTTATATATATATTTATTTATAAATCTGTATTAATATGAAATTATAAGTTATATATTTTAAATGATATAAGTTATATGTTAATATTATAATATATGATAGTAAATGTCCTACATATATTACACCTTAGTAATGTTTCATAACATAAAATGTTATGAATATATATATATAATTGTATAAATATATTATATATACATATATTTAATTTATACATAAACATTATTATAACTTATAATAAACTTTATTTCTATAATTATATAACACATTTAACATATAATTTGTATCATTAATTGTATATATAAAATAAAGTAATATTATATATATATATATTTAATTTATGCATAAGCTTTACTATAATTTGTAATATACTTTATTTATATGATTATGCTTAACAACTTTATTAGTTATCACCTTTGATTTTATAATATATTGTTTATAATTAGTTATTATTTATGCAAACTTTGATATAAAACATTATAACATATAAGTTATGTAATACCCGACCCTAATTTATCTGTGATATGTCATTCACATGCAATGGATAGCATGTTTGTATATTGAATTGCCCCGGGAAATAAGTTAAATGACAATATTGCCCCTAAGGGTATGATCAAGTTAAATAAGTTTTGAACCAGTTTAAACAGAGAATTGAGGATGAATTTGAGAAAACTAAAACCCATGGATTGGTTTAAAATGAGAATTTGGAGTTCGAGGTTCAATTTGGAGTTAATCGGGAAAATTGACCGATTAGGGACAAAACGGTCATTTTTCAATTTCAGGACAAAATGGGAATTTTTAATAAAGATTTTGATTTTAATGACCAAGAATGATTATATGGAATATAAAATGATGTTGGGAACATAAAATGAAGTTTAGCAGTGAAAAAGTGCAATTCTCGGTATTTTTGGGACACAAGGGCAAAATAGTAATTTTACCATTAAAGGACGAATTTGGAATTTCTGAAAAATATTTTTTGATCCCATTTGATTTAGATTGATCATATTAATCAATTGAAGTGTTATTTGAGGTTGAGAAGTGGAAAAAGAAGAAATTTCGGTGATTTCTGGAATGTAGGGGCAAAATCGTAATTTTGCCACCGGAAGGCCAAATTTAATTTTTCGAGAGGATTTAGATCAAATTTGACAAATTGGAGTGTGGTATGAGTTTGAGGAGTGAAAAATATGCCTTGTGGCAATTTTTCAATTTTTGGGGCAAAAATGTAATTTTGCACTTTTCGGGGGGCAAAAGTGTAATTTCATAAAATTATACTATAAAAATTATTAAAATATCTTCTAGAAGCTCCTAGAAATTCAGAGGATAAGGGCTGAAATTTTTGGGCTGAAAAGAATTCAAAAAGAAAATCAATAAATAATAAAATAAGAGAAAAAGTTAATAACCATGTGTTAAATTAAATATTTAATTATTTAACTTATAAAAAGTAAAAATTCAGGCCATTTCTTCTTCTCCAAACCGTGTAAGAGAGGGAAAGGTCTGAAAACTTGAAACCCTTGCTGAAAATCCAAACCCTAGTGAGAGAAATCAAGGAAGTTAGCTTGAAAAAGGTAAAATCACTTAATTTTCTTTGATTTTCTCATTACCCATGCATTTTATTTCAATTTTCATGCAAAATTAAAAAGTGGGTATGAACACCCATGCTGGTTGAATCTTGATGAGAGGATTTGAGGTGTGATTTGGTGGAATTTTAGCTTGATTAAATGTTTGTAGGAAGTTTGGTTAAGTGTAGAAATGAAAACTAGCAAAAATAAGCAAGAAAAATAGAATTTTCTCTATTACACCAAGCTTGACCGAATTTTTAGAGAGAGAAATGCTGTTGATCTTGAGGTTATTTTGAGGTGTGATGATGAATTATGGTGAATTATAAGCCTAGAAAAATTTTGGGAATTTTCAGAGCAAAAATTGAAATTTTTACCCACTAGGGGTAAAATCGTAATTTTCAGTCCAGGACTAATAATTAGACCCGTGTACACTGTTAGTGGATAATGTGAATAAAATTTGACTATTAGAAATTAAAACGGGTCCAATCGAAGTTAAATTGGAGATTTTAGCAATTTAGACGCGTGTAGGCGAGTCGGTCGGACACCGTGAATTAACGACTGTCCGAACCATTTTTAGCTCAGTTCATGTATCACGTAGAGCCTGAAATTGATTATGAGAAATTGACACAATTTATTGAAATTTGTGTCACACGTATCGCCTAGGTGGTGGGTTCCTCGGACACCGGAGAAAAACGGTGTAGTGGAATTAAAAATAGGAGTATCGGGCACTCCTGTGACGAGGTGAGTGGATAATTTACCGTTTTCAATATCTGAAGTAATTTTATCTGGTTATATGGTATTAAAATAAATTGAATTTTATAAATGATTTTTAAATCGAAAAATGGATTTTTAACACTGAGTATATGGAGACCTAATTATTGAATTGTGCTATTTATGCAATAAATTGAACTTGGGGCTTATGATATTATAGTAGCATGATGGCATGATTTTAATGTTTTTATGAATAATATTTATGAATTATTGGTGGTCTTGATAGACCGGATTGAAATGAACATTTGCCATGCTACGTTACTCGAGAACTTTTATATATGAAATTTGGTGGATTATGAGTAATGGAACACTGCAGTGAGGGTTGCCGTGGACTGCCTTTAGGAGGAGCACGGGAAACCCTATGATCGGTTACCTCGGTCGTAGAGGCGAGTAGGGTAACTCCCGAGGTAATGAAACGATTCACTTCACGTTAAACCACCGCGTGAAAGTGAGTTTAGCCAACGCCAAGGATCGGCTGTATTTGAAAAATTATAAAATTTTAATAGCCTTGGCGGACTCGATTAGACACTCTGATCAAGTGTCCACGAGTATGAGATTTGGCTTAGGCCTGATTTTGTATAAATAAAACATAAGCCTTAGATTTTGATAAATAATATTGATTTGTACAATCGTGTTAAATTGATGCTATCAACTACATGATAGTATTGTGTTTTATCTATATTGTCTCCATCTACTCGACTTTAGATGTCACAGATGGTATTTATCTAACTCACTGGGTTGTAAAACTCACCCCTCAATTTCCCCATTTCAGGCTCACAGACAGTTGTAGATAGAGGACTCTGTTGAGGAGAAGGTTTAGAGAGATAACCTTCTGTGCCCAGGTTCATTTCGTAGACTGTACTTCTCTATTTTGGGCCCACTTAACATTGTGAATTAAATTTTATACTTCAGTTATCTGTATTACTATATGTAATAATATATTTTTTTTACGCTGTAAAAATTATATCCGGATATCTATATAAAAATTGTTTTATAAGAGAATATTTTATTTTATGAAATATTATTATTTTATTCCATTAAATGTAATTTCACTCGAATTTCAAGTTTTAGATATCCGATTTCAATTCCAACTTCAATTTATGAATTCTTTACGCGTAAAAAACATTTTTCTCAAATTTTGAAATTTTCGACGAAAAATGACCGAAACGCCCCTGTGTAGTAATTTTCGTCTTTTTCCCTGTTTTGGTCCGAAAAGGGACGAAATATTTTAAAGTATGAAATTAATAAATAGAAACTCACAAGGGGGTTGGAAAGACTGGTACGAGAGCCTTGCGAGGTCTCGATATGGTACTCGGGGGATGAGTGCATATTGGGACATCGCGGCGGTTGTCACGGACTCGAAGGTGGTTCCGGGTCGTGACAATTCTATTGGTATCAGAGCTTTAGTTTTATTAAAGCTTTTGATTTAAAAGCTGGTGATTTTGAAAAAATTGTTTTAAAGGAAAGTACAATGTTAGTGTGGCCCCAATTGAGATAAGTCAGTTGCATGTAGTTGCATATAGAATTTTAAGTCACTTGGACTTGTTTTGTTCTCTCTTGTAGATCACTATGTCTAGTGAGGGACCGTTGGACTCGACAGCTGGGAGTCGTAGATGTTCAGTACCCAGTAGCCCAGAGAGGTATCCTTTTAGAGTTCCTGAAAATTGAGATCCCTCAAGATTGAGAGCACAAGTTCGAACTCCTGAGAGCTCGAGTGCCTCCGAGACCGATGAGAGTGTTAGTAGTAATGACACTAACCTATGCATTAGGAATTCTCTCTTGAGAGAGATTGAGAGAGATGAGGAGGCGAGAGAAACAGTGAGAAGGTTAGAGGAAATTTGGACTGCTAGGAAACCTCCCCCATTAGTAGTTAGACCATTTCCTCTTGGCGGTGAACCAAGAATAAGGGGTCGACAAGGAAAAGGTAAACCCAGAATGTCCGTGATTAATCCTTTTTCCCAAAAGCCACTAGTGATACGAGATTTTCCTCCCGGTTGTGGAAGGAATGCCGCCCCGGTGAGCGATAAGGAATGTAAAATAATTCAACAAGCGGGGACTAGCAAACCAAAAGGGAAGTCTCCCAAGACAGCAGAGGATACTGAGGAGGATGACTCTAGTGATACCTAGGGTATTAGCTAGATTTCTCACATCATTTCAAATTTTGGTAGATGTAATACAAGCAGAAATAGCCATAGATAATGTCTAAAGGAATTGAGAGTCAACTTATGTTCTGTAAAATATGAACGGATTGTAACATAGTTGTTTAACCGACTTAATATATATGTGTGTATATATATATGAACATCTTTTGGTATAAAAGAAATGGATTGGCAATGTAAGTATTGAGAATAAATATTTGCAGTAGTGGCATATTTGATCACCACTTAATGAGATTAAGGTAAGGATTGTAAAATTTGAGTATGGTGGAAATGAGAAGACGATATCATGGTATTATAAGATAATGATTTGACCCAAATATGGATCAATAGGAGATAAGTTAAGTACGAATATGAATACTCTGATGAGCAAGGATATGTCTTTAGAGAAATGGTGTATTGGGAATATAAATGAAGAAATTTTGGAGTCAAACATTGGAGTAATGGAGTCAACATAGTATCTTGTTTATAGTCAGTGACTGCAGCACTGATTATACGCAGGAAATTGTGTAGACTCCCGATTTAAAATTTTAAGCCATAATCGTTGATGAAGGAATTTGATAAGGACAAATTGTTCTGTGATTTCTTTGTACTAGAGGCGAATAAATTATCGAAGTTATATGATATGAAGGATAATTAAATATGAATAATGAAAATAGTAGTGGGGTACAACAATATCAGTATTAAGGCACCGGATCTTATAAGCACTTCGAAGTTAAGCGTGCTTGAGCAAGAGAAATATTATGATGGGTGACCTTCTGGGAAGTATGTTTTAAGATAAAATAGAGAGTGTGAGGATTTGAAGATAGCTATTGATGAAAATGAAAATGGTAGAGTATTTGATAAGAGTAAACCAGGACTGAATTATTATCCAAGTATTTAGAGATTGAGGGTGACAGGAATTAATTACAGAATATTATCGTTGGAAAGGAAATGGAAATATGTTATGAAGATTACAGAAATCTCTTAAGAAAAGGGTGGATTTGGTATCGTGAAATAGATAACATGGATAAGATGAAATTGAAGTACTGATCCTGAAATTGAGATGGACGATCAATTGTATTAATTGAGGTGTAAATTCAAAAATGGAGTATGTTACAACAATAGTTGTGAAAATAGCCTAACGGCAAAAGATTTATTTTGATTAAGTAGATCCCAAAGGTGACAACACGGTAACAGTGGTTGTTTAATACCATTACGTTAAGAATTTCTTGTGGTTGAATCGCACAAGTAAAAGTTTGAGTGATATGAAAGTAAATCTCATGAGATAAAGAATATTTATTAACTTAATACGGAGTTTTGGTTAATTGGAGTTTTAAATGTATCCGAAAAGTGTTAAAAAAGAAATGAGGAGTAAATCGAAATATTCCTATATTGATCCACATGTATAGACATGTGAATGGAAAGAAAATTTAAAAGTTACCGAAAAGGTCACATTGAAGTACATTATTTTGAAGAATAGTATGATCAATGATGAGTTGATTGAAGTCTGATTTTAAAAGAATAAAGGGATAGAAAGAGTTAAGGTTTGGAAATGGTAAAATAAAATTAAAGGAAGAATTGGATAAATGATGGAATAGTGATGAGAAATATCAATGCTGAGTAATAAACATGTGAATGAAAGGTTACAATGGTGACACAACAAAAGAGATAATGTGAATTATTGTTACGAAAAAATTTTAAATTTGGTTTTAAACCCAGTAGAATGAAAAGAATTGATAACAACACTAGATTATTTAAGTGATATACTGGGAATCCTTGAAAATAAAGTGAAATGTGAATAGTGGAATGTGTATTTGAATATTTTGGTAAGCACATATATGTCGTTATAGAAAGAATATGTTTGGAGTATAGAGAAATAAACAAAAGGTTAAGTGTTCCCAAAGTTGCTTAAATTCTTTAAGAAAGAAAATTTCAAAGCATATGTGACGAATATAATGAGTGTGGTTTGGAAACTGGCTAAAGAGCCAAATGGCTAAATTACGAATTGGGTAATCATAGGTTGTGAGAAATAAGACCTAGATAGATATTTCTAAAGAGAATATATTTAAGAGGAGTTTTGCTATGAATGTGACAAAAATAAGCCTAGAACCAAGTGGTGATGAAGAGGAAATGATAAGTTAAAAATAATACTTATGTTGGCGTTGCAAAGTACAGAAGAAAAACTTAGTTTCGAATTTTGCCAACTTCAAGTACAATTGATAAATTGATTAAGAGAAAAGTACGATATGTGTATGAGGAAGAGTGAAACAAGGGGTAATGGAAGAGAACCTCGATAATGAAAATCATTTAAAAGGTTATGGAGACAGTGATTCGGAATTGTTTGAGACATATAAGGTTCAAATTGATTTAAATCTTGAATGACGAATTAAAAGTGAAACTGATGATATTGTGTGAGATATATAGTGAATCGTGTCAAAGTAAAAATTTAAAGTATTAATGGAATTAGAAAATGTATGGGCATAGTAGACAACAATTGAATAAAAATGGTATGGAGTACATGAGGAATATATAAGAATATGATGCAAATTAGATATGGGAAGCTTATTATGGATTGGAAAAATATTCTATTTTTGATAAATTGAAAGCGTTGAGAGTAGGTAGGCCTGATATCACATCGGTTAAGTGTGACCTTCTTGCATGAGTGAGCTCTAGCTTGAGACATATTCGAGTGGCTGACGGACTGTTAGACATGGCTGGGACCATGGTCTGTGATATACGTGGCAAGGCCACAGATGATTTACGTGGTTGCGACCACTTGATAGCTTTGATGTCGGCCAACATCGTTGAGATTGCCATGGTATTATATGGGAATCTGGTGGAAGCGATGCTTCCGGATGTCATTACGTGGAAGTGGGTCCACGTGTTATGTGATGTTTTCCTACTCGAGAGCATTGTGAGTTTTCGATGCGTACTTTTATGCATAGAAATGACTATATGATCAATTAAAGTGAAGAATGAACTTTAAAAGTTCGAAGTTTGAAATTGATGTGCGATGACTTGTGTGGATAACACAATAATGAAAGTTTTCATTTGGAAGTTAAAGCTTTACGGATTTAAGGAATTGTTGGGAAAAATAATCAAGAAAATGGAATCTGTAGTAAGAATCCAAGTGAAATGGATTTAAATGTTGACATTAAGAAGATTAAAGAAAAATCTAAGCCGTATGAATGTAAAGTCAATATGAGGTATGTGGGGATCATAGAGACTACTAATTTTCCCCTACATAAAAGTTGTGTACAGAAAGAATGTGATATGCAAATGATGTTATAAGATACATAATCATGTTTGAGGATGGGAAGGAATGAATGAATGGATGTTAAAAAGATGTTGAGGAATGATCAAGTGATAATGGTGATTGGTATATATGTACACAAGTATGAGAAAAGATTGAAATTGATACAAATGGAACAGAATTTTAGTTCAAACTTGATAAGAGGAATAGAGACACTGAGCATGCCTCTAGGCAAGGAATTGTGATTGAGAAAATTATTGATGATCAAATTCTGAAGGATCAGGATAACTATACGTGAAATACGTAAGTTGAGTTGAAGGAAATCAAGATAATGAATCAGAAATTTCCTTACAAAAGAGATAAATGAGAAAGTTAAATATAAGACGAAGATCAATTGCTCTATTCTCGAGGAATAGGATGACTGAAATTTTGAGGTCAAAATTTTATTTTAAGGGGGGTAGTGTTGTAATACCCGACCCTAATTTATCTGTGATATGTCATTCACATGCAATGGATAGCATGTTTGTATATTGAATTGCCCCGGGAAATAAGTTAAATGACAATATTGCCCCTAAGGGTATGATCAAGTTAAATAAGTTTTGAACCAGTTTAAACAGAGAATTGAGGATGAATTTGAGAAAACTAAAACCCATGGATTGGTTTAAAATGAGAATTTGGAGTTCGAGGTTCAATTTGGAGTTAATCGGGAAAATTGACCGATTAGGGACAAAACGGTCATTTTTCAATTTCAGGACAAAATGAGAATTTTTAATAAAGATATTGATTTTAATGACCAAGAATGATTATATGGAATATAAAATGATGTTGGGAACATAAAATGAAGTTTAGCAGTGAAAAAGTGCAATTCTCGGTATTTTTGGGACACAATGGCAAAATAGTAATTTTACCATTAAAGGACGAATTTGGAATTTCTGAAAAATATTTTTTGATCCCATTTGATTTAGATTGATCATATTAATCAATTGAAGTGTTATTTGAGGTTGAGAAGTGGAAAAAGAAGAAATTTCGGTGATTTCTGGAATGTAGGGGCAAAATCGTAATTTTGCCACCGGAAGGCCAAATTTAATTTTTCGAGAGGATTTAGATCAAATTTGACAAATTGGAGTGTGGTATGAGTTTGAGGAGTGAAAAATATGCCTTGTGGCAATTTTTCAATTTTTGGGGCAAAAATGTAATTTTGCACTTTTCGGGGGGCAAAAGTGTAATTTCATAAAATTATACTATAAAAATTATTAAAATATCTTCTAGAAGCTCCTAGAAATTCAGAGGATAAGGGCTGAAATTTTTGGGCTGAAAAGAATTCAAAAAGAAAATCAATAAATAATAAAATAAGAGAAAAAGTTAATAACCATGTGTTAAATTAAATATTTAATTATTTAACTTATAAAAAGTAAAAATTCAGGCCATTTCTTCTTCTCCAAACCGTGTAAGAGAGGGAAAGGTCTGAAAACTTGAAACCCTTGCTGAAAATCCAAACCCTAGTGAGAGAAATCAAGGAAGTTAGCTTGAAAAAGGTAAAATCACTTAATTTTCTTTGATTTTCTCATTACCCATGCATTTTATTTCAATTTTCATGCAAAATTAAAAAGTAGGTATGAACACCCATGCTGGTTGAATCTTGATGAGAGGATTTGAGGTGTGATTTGGTGGAATTTTAGCTTGATTAAATGTTTGTAGGAAGTTTGGTTAAGTGTAGAAATGAAAACTAGCAAAAATAAGCAAGAAAAATAGAATTTTCTCTATTACACCAAGCTTGACCGAATTTTTAGAGAGAGAAATGCTGTTGATCTTGAGGTTATTTTGAGGTGTGATGATGAATTATGGTGAATTATAAGCCTAGAAAAATTTTGGGAATTTTCAGAGCAAAAATTGAAATTTTTACCCACTAGGGGTAAAATCGTAATTTTCAGTCCAGGACTGATAATTAGACCCGTGTACACTGTTAGTGGATAATGTGAATAAAATTTGACTATTAGAAATTAAAACGGGTCCAATCGAAGTTAAATTGGAGATTTTAGCAATTTAGACGCGTGTAGGCGAGTCGGTCGGACACCGTGAATTAACGACTGTCCGAACCATTTTTAGCTCAGTTCATGTATCACGTAGAGCCTGAAATTGATTATGAGAAATTGACACAATTTATTGAAATTTGTGTCACACGTATCGCCTAGGTGGTGGGTTCCTCGGACACCGGAGAAAAACGGTGTAGTGGAATTAAAAATAGGAGTATCGGGCACTCCTGTGACGAGGTGAGTGGATAATTTACCGTTTTCAATATCTGAAGTAATTTTATCTGGTTATATGGTATTAAAATAAATTGAATTTTATAAATGATTTTTAAATCGAAAAATGGATTTTTAACACTGAGTATATGGAGACCTAATTATTGAATTGTGCTATTTATGCAATAAATTGAACTTGGGGCTTATGATATTATAGTAGCATGATGGCATGATTTTAATGTTTTTATGAATAATATTTATGAATTATTGGTGGTCTTGATAGACCGGATTGAAATGAACATTTGCCATGCTACGTTACTCGAGAACTTTTATATATGAAATTTGGTGGATTATGAGTAATGGAACACTGCAGTGAGGGTTGCCGTGGACTGCCTTTAGGAGGAGCACGGGAAACCCTATGATCGGTTACCTCGGTCGTAGAGGCGAGTAGGGTAACTCCCGAGGTAATGAAACGATTCACTTCACGTTAAACCACCGCGTGAAAGTGAGTTTAGCCAACGCCAAGGATCGACTGTATTTGAAAAATTATAAAATTTTAATAGCCTTGGCAGACTCGATTAGACACTCTGATCAAGTGTCCACGAGTATGAGATTTGGCTTAGGCCTGATTTTGTATAAATAAAACATAAGCCTTGGATTTTGATAAATAATATTGATTTGTACAATCGTGTTAAATTGATGCTATCAACTACATGATAGTATTGTGTTTTATCTATATTGTCTCCATCTACTCGACTTTAGATGTCACAGATGGTATTTATCTAACTCACTGGGTTGTAAAACTCACCCCTCAATTTCCCCATTTCAAGCTCACAGACAGTTGTAGATAGAGGACTCTGTTGAGGAGAAGGTTTAGAGAGATAACCTTCTGTGCCCAGGTTCATTTCGTAGACTGTACTTCTCTATTTTGGGCCCACTTAACATTGTGAATTAAATTTTATACTTCAGTTATCTGTATTACTATATGTAATAATATATTTTTTTTTACGCTGTAAAAATTATATCCGGATATCTATATAAAAATTGTTTTATAAGAGAATATTTTATTTTATGAAATATTATTATTTTATTCCATTAAATGTAATTTCACTCGAATTTCAAGTTTTAGATATCCGATTTCAATTCCAACTTCAATTTATGAATTCTTTACGCGTAAGAAACATTTTTCTCAAATTTTGAAATTTTCGACGAAAAATGACCGAAACGCCCCTGTGTAGTAATTTTCGTCTTTTTCCCTGTTTTGGTCCGAAAAGGGACGAAATATTTTAAAGTATGAAATTAATAAATAGAAACTCACAAGGGGGTTGGAAAGACTGGTACGAGAGCCTTGCGAGGTCTCGATATGGTACTCGGGGGATGAGTGCATATTGGGACATCGCGGCGGTTGTCACGGACTCGAAGGTGGTTCCGGGTCGTGACAAGTTATGTCATTAATTTCATCTATATATATAATAAAGTCATATATTTTATATACATATATTTAATTTATACATAAGCATTACTATAACTTATAATAAACTTTATTTCTATGATTATATAACACATTTTAACATATAATTTGTATCATTAATTATATATATATAATAAAGTAATATATTATATATATATACATATATTTAATTTATATATAAGTATTACTATAACTTATAATAAACTTTATTTATATGATTACATTTAATAAGTTTATGAGCTATCACCTTAGATTTTATAGCGTGTTGTTTATAATTAATTATTATTTATACAAATTTTGATATAAAACATTATAACATATAAGTTACATCATTAATTTGCTATATATATATATATAATTATGGATAAAGTTTATAAGTGTTAATATTATAATATGTAAAAAAGAGTGATAAAATTTTGGTCCATTGGTCCTCAATCGAATAAACCAAACCAATTGTATATTTGGTCGATTTGGTTTTCCTTTATATTTGGTTGGTTTTGGTCGGTTTTTTAAAAATGATTGGTCCATTTGGTCCATAGGTATAGTGGACCAAACCACTCAATCCATCCATTTGCTCACCCCCTATATTAGGGTATTATACGTACGTATACAAATCATAATCATAGTAATTTAATATTAGTTATATATATTTATTTATAAATCTGTATTAATATGAAATTATAAGTTATATATTTTAAATGATATAAGTTATATGTTAATATTATAATATATGATAGTAAATGTCCTACATATTAACATGTTACATTTATTACACCTTAGTAATGTTTCATAATATAAAATGTTATGAATATATATATAATTGTATAAATATATTATATATACATATATTTAATTTATACATAAATTACTATAATTTATAATAAACTTTATTTATATGATTATGCTTAATAACTTTATTAGTTATCACCTTTGATTTTATAATATATTATTTATAATTAGTTATTATTTATACAAACTTTAATATAAAACATTATAACATATAAGTTATATCATTAATTTCATCTATATATATAATAAAGTCATATATTTTATATATATATATTTAATTTATACATAAGCATTACTATAAGTTATAATAAACTTTATTTATATGATTATATAACACATTTTAACATATAATTTGTATCATTAATTATATATATATATAATAAAGTAATATACTATATATATACATATATTTAATTTATACATAAGTATTACTATAACTTATAATAAACTTTATTTATATGATTACATTTAATAAGTTTATGAGCTATCACCTTAGATTTTATAGCGTGTTGTTTATAATTAATTATTATTTATACAAATTTTGATATAAAACATTATAACATATAAGTTACATCATTAATTTGCTATATATATAATTATGGATAAAGTTTATAAGTGTTAATATTATAATATGTAAAAAAGAGTGATAAAATTTTGGTCCATTGGTCCTCAATCGAATAAACCAAACCAATTGTATATTTGGTCGATTTGGTTTTCCTTTATATTTGGTTGGTTTTGGTCGGTTTTTTAAAAATGATTGGTCCATTTGGTCCATAGGTATAGTGGACCAAACCACTCAATCCATCCATTTGCTCACCCCCTATATTAGGGTATTATACGTACGTATACAAATCATAATCATAGTAATTTAATATTAGTTATATATATTTATTTATAAATCTGTATTAATATGAAATTATAAGTTATATATTTTAAATGATATAAGTTATATGTTAATATTATAATATATGATAGTAAATGTCCTACATATTAACATGTTACATTTATTACACCTTAGTAATGTTTCATAATATAAAATGTTATGAATATATATATAATTGTATAAATATATTATATATACATATATTTAATTTATACATAAATTACTATAATTTATAATAAACTTTATTTATATGATTATGCTTAATAACTTTATTAGTTATCACCTTTGATTTTATAATATATTATTTATAATTAGTTATTATTTATACAAACTTTAATACAAAACATTATAACATATAAGTTATATCATTAATTTCATCTATATATATAATAAAGTCATATATTTTATATACATATATTTAATTTATACATAAGCATTACTATAACTTATAATAAACTTTATTTATATGATTATATAACACATTTTAACATATAATTTGTATCATTAATTATATATATATAATAAAGTAATATACTATATATATACATATATTTAATTTCTGCATAAGCTTTACTATAACTTATAATAAACTTTATTTATATGATTACACTTAATAAGTTTATTAGCTATCACCTTAGATTTTATGACATATTGCTTATAATTAATTATTATTTATACAAACTTTGATATAAAACATTATAACATATAAGTTATATCATTAATTTCACATATATATAATTATGGTTGAAATTTATAAATTTTAATATTATAATATGTAAAAAAAAGTGATACAATTTTGATCCATTGGTCCAAAATCGAACCAACCAAACCAATTTTACATTTGGTCGGTTCGGTATTTCTTTGTATTTGATTGGTTTTGATCAATTTTTTATAAATGATTGGTTCATGTGGTCCTTAAGTATGGTGGACCAAATCAGTTAATCTACCCATTTGCTCACCCCTAAAAGATTCCTATTTGCCATTCTACACTTCCTCAAAACCAAAGACCTAGCAAAACAACTGTACTGGTTAATTAAATTGCAAGCTTTTAAGAAAGTAGAAATGCCAACTTATGCATAAAAACCATAGCATGAATCATGACACAGACAAGCATAAAAAAGCCTCTTAAATTGAAGGCAAAATGATTGGATAATTCCATGGTTTTCAATATATGGCGCAAGATAATCTAGTTACCATGATTAGTAATTTAATAACTTTTAAAGAAAGATCCTCTTGACTGCTTATTTAAGGGTATAGTTGCTTTCAATTAAGCAAGAGTACCTAAGCTGAACACACCATTGGTGATTAAGATTTGGATCCAACCACAACTTTTATAAAACCCAACACAAACCCAGTTTTTTCTTGAGAACCCCACCAATTGAGACCCAATGGCTTTAATCACATCGTTATTCTCAAAGCCAACGTCCTTACCTGTATCACCTCCTCAAAGAGCGATAACAATCAAAACCAGATCTTGCTCTTGCAAAGTCCTAAACTTTAGCCATCAAAACCCAAAATTCAATCAAATAAACAGAGGGCGGAGTTCTTTGCAGGCGAGTTTTACCACTCATTTGAATAGGAGTTACAGCAATAGGAAAGTGTTGGCATTGGCTAATAGGGTGTCAGTTGGAGCAAAAGAGCCCGACCTAGAAGGGAAAACCTCAGGTAGAATTTTGTTCTCCAATGTGGTGGTGCAAAGGAAAAAGGAGGTGTTTTGGGGAAGACAATGGAACACTCTGGATGTGGCCACTGCTGGTGTTTTTTTAGCCACGCATTTGCTCAGCCTTTTTGCACCTTTTCATTTCAATTGGCCCGCTTTTTGGCTTGCTGTGGGACTTTATGTGGTGACAGGACTTCTGGGGATTTCATTGTCTTTTCATAGGAATCTTTCTCATAGAAGCTTTAAGATTCCAAAATGGCTTGAGTACTTCTTTGCTTATTGTGGAGTTCACGCACTTCAGGTTGGTAGCTTTAAAAATTTTTGAGGAATATTTTCATGGACATGGTAGTATCATTTGATTGTTATATGATTGTTGGTTTTGGTGTTTGTAGTGGAGTCCAATTGATTGGGTAAGCGTACATAGGTACCACCACCAATTTTGTGATTCTGACAGAGACCCCCATAGCCCCATTGGAGGGTTTTGGTTCAGCCACGTGAGCTGGCTCTTTGATACCAACACTATTATTGAAAAGGTAACTCTATCTCTCTCTTTCTAAAACATGCAAGCACTCACATACACATAGAACGAATTGATGTTCTTAATGTTTTGTATCAATGGAACATTTGCAGTGTGGAGAGCCAACCAATGTTGGGGATCTGCAGCAGCAGCCCTTCTACAAGTTTCTTCAGGATACCTACTTTCTTCATCCAATTGCACTTGGAGTTTTGCTCTATGCTCTAGGAGGGTTTCCTTTCCTTGTTTGGGGAATGGTAAGCGAGTTTTTCAATTTTCCCATGTTTCAAGGAATAGCCTATTTGCCTTGAATATTCCCTTTTAGAGCATAGAGATATCTTAAGCTAAAAATTTTCATGGAGCTACACCAACATAGTCTCTTGCATGAGTTGCAGCCATCCCTTTTCGTTATTAAAAAAGCAAAAAGAAAGGAAAAAATCCTTAAAGACTCCCAAACCATTTGTTTGATTGGTGAGCCTTCCACTTGCAATTTGCTTCATACCACCAAGCTAGTGGCCTTACTTTCAAATGACAAATGATTTTTGTCATTAAGTTGACAGGAAAGAACATAGCCATAGGAAGTTGTACTCTTGCTCAAAGTGAAAAGGAAAAATGAGAAAACATGTTGGATTCTGGCTTGTGGACTAAATCACAAGTTGGAAGTCTTATCTAATTGAATCTTTAAGCTGGGCCATGCTTATCTATGCTAATATGGTAACAGTTTTGATAGTTTGTTAGAAAAAGATAATCCTGTAACAAACGTGGGGCTGGGGTTATCATTCCTGATTCCCCAGGTAGATAAATTTTGCTTTTGGGGAGCCCATTTGTGTTACATTTGATTTGCTAGAATGAAGATCAAACAACTTTAGATTGGAGTAGTTTATGAAGAATGTTAATCTTCAAAAGTGAAACTTTTACTTAGTGAAGACAAATAAGCATACTAACCATAAGGAGGCCTAGGCATTAATGCGCTAGCATTGCAGGGTGTGAGGATTGTATGCGTTAACCACGTCACTTGGCTGGTAAATTCAGTTTGCCATCTGTGGGGGAAGCAAGCATGGAATACTGGTGATTTGTCCAGGAACAATTGGTACAATTGACTTCCCTTACTAATATACATCTAGTTCTTGTCAAGTTTATTTCTTAAGAAGTTATTGATAAAGATATCTGCAAACTTTTTTAGGTGGATGGCATTGCTTTCATTTGGAGAGGGTTGGCATAATAACCACCATGCTTTCGAATACTCAGCCAGAATTGGTCTGGAATGGTGGCAACTGGACATGACTTGGTGTGTAATCAAATTTCTTCAAGTTATTGGACTAGCAACTGAGGTTAAGCTACCTACTGAAGTTCAGAAGAAAAGGATGGCTATCAGCAGTTGAGGTGTCGGCATTGGAAAGTAGTCTTTAATGTTTAGGCCTTCAAAGGTGTTTGCTTAACCATGGTGAAATAAATTTTTTTTCAAGTTTTCATCTTTTGCACTTCGATCCACTTGAAGAATTTGGTAATAATCAACATCCATTCTTTGAATTCCTTGTTTCTTCCTTAACTTGAAGAATGTTCTCTTCCCTCTTTGAAATTTTTTTCTTTTTCTCACAACTTTAGTTTTTTTAAAGATAAATTATTGTATTCATCAGGGGATCGAGAAGTTACAAAGTATTATTTCAGTTTTCAGTAGTTTAGTTTGAAAACTTTGCACAATAACCTACAGCCCCTTGCACAAACTATAAAAAATTGAACCAGCATGAGTGTTGGGTTGCCTTGTAAAAAAAATACAAAATATTTTTAATTGTAGACCAATAATGTTAACAGTCAAACGGTCAAAAGTATCATTGTAAAATAAGAAGAACCAAAATATCCTTTTAAAGTGATTAGAGGGGGTATTTGGATTTTACCCCTTATCCTCATGTTAGGCTTGATATTCATTAAGGTGGCATATTTGTGTCCCAAAGCACATTAAACTCAACATCAGAAAATCAACCACCCAAGGTTTGTGTCGTCACTTCACTCAAGGTGTATCGTTTATGTATAGGTCCTGTGAGTCACTTTAAGTCGTGTGGTAAGCCTGGTTGATGTTAAGGTCAATTTTTATTGTGATGGTAAAGAGGGAAATGTTTTTGTGATGTTAAGGTCAATGTTTTTATGTGGTAAGCCTGGTTGATCGTCACTCAAAAGTCTCAAACCAAACCTAACATCAAACTCAACCATCTATGTTCACCATACTTTATCATTTGTGTTAAAAGAAGAAAAAGTTTTGTGTAATATAAAATTGTATAAATTTCAAAAAAATCTAACTTATATATGTTAAAACTAATTTTAATTTTATTTATAATTTAATTCTAAGTAATTAACAGTATTATAGTATAACTCTAATCACTTTAAATGAAATTAACAGTATTATAGTAATTAACAGTATTATAGTAATTCGAGATAAAACTTCTAAGTCATAAAATCTAATAATAAATGAATTATGATATGAATTATTATGTAAATATATGAATATTCTCGTAATATTAATTTAATTATTATTTTTAAAAATTTATAAAATTTTAAAATCGATTCTAAACAATGTCGAATTATAAAGTTGATTTTATAAAATTATAGATCGAATCGATGTTTAAACTTTTTGAAATTGACCTTATATGCATAGATTGATCAAAGAGGGTGACGGAGGTGGCGATTAATTTTTAATTTTTACTTCGAGTTGAGTCATTGACTCGATTCGTATAATTATTTTTTAATCACTTTTCACAAATTATTACCTATATAAAATGGCTCAAGATTCAAATTGTAAGATCATGCACCCGAATTGTGCTCATCCCTACCCATTATTAAATGCGTTTTTGGATGGCATACTCGGTCTAATTACCAAGCTTTGCTTGTCTTGTGTTATTCCAAAAAAAGAAAAGAAAGAAACAATCTTCGTAAGGCAGAAAATGGTCAGATTTTCACGTAAGAGGGGCTCAAAAGGGGTGAGTCCTGGGAGAAGGAAGGCCAAAAAAGGGTTAGTTCCATCTTAAAATGTGCAGTAAATTTTTAAATTTTTTTTACAATTAATTTATTAATTAATATATAAACTTCTTACTTAAAAAATAAAATTTACAATTTTCTTCTCTCATTTATAAAAAAAAAACATGACCACGTGCGGTAAAAAGAGAATATTAGGTAAAAGTCGTTGAGGTGGCTCTTCTCTATGACTCTGCTCCTACTGCAACTTGATTGAATACAATCATCAATTCTATCAATAAATACTTAAAAATACCCACCATTTATAATAGTAATACATTTAATGAATCTCACTCCTATTCATAAGGTCAATTTTTTTATTTTTTTATGAAAATATAACGATTTATTTTTAAAATTTACATATAAAACTTTGATTAGTTTTAAATGTTCTATTACTTTCTAATAAAAGTTTACACTATTAAACTTCTAATAAAAATATTAAATTTGTAAAACAAATATTCAATTTAAAATTAATTAACTATCAACAGAGAAGATTTTAATATATTTATATATTAAAATATTTATAATTTAATCGATATGAAATTTTTTTAATCACCACGTTAATAAAAAAATTAGATATAGATGCAACTGGTTCCCCTCTTCCTTGATTTGCTCCAATTCATCAATTAACCAATTCAAGATGGCACATGGCAAATGAGCTTAGATTAGAGAAAATAATATAGTTTCGTAGCAAATCGCAAAAGAAAAAACAAAGAGGGAAAAAAAAAATTGATTCCACACATGGAGATCTTATAGATCTACTTTTATGAGTCCCTTATGCATTCTTAAAATGCAATTAATTAAAAATGTATCAGATTAAGATTTATTATATTGAAATATAATATTTAAAAATTTTTTAAATTATTTTAAAATTTTAAATAAATCATGATTCTTTTATTATAATTAGTTAAATTTTTATATTTTTATTTTAAATCAAATAATTTATTATTATTAATAATTTATTAATTATTAATAATTAAATTATTATTTACATTTTATATTCGCATGACATTGATATAAAATTAATGTAAAAAACGAAAAATGTAACAAGATCATGTCTAACATGTTAATATACAATATGATAATAAATGATAAATAATTAAAAATAAAAATAAAATAGTTTAGATTTAACTCAACCGCGAGTTAGATCCGTGCGAAAAGTCTTTGACGTTTCATTAGTTCTTGCCTCGTTGAAAACCAATGAAACTTACCCACAATACAAAAACGAAAACCAAAATTTTAATATTCTTTCAAGCTTCTGGGATCTTTTCTCACCAACAATTCTTTGGAAACCCCGCCATTGTGTTTTTTTTTTTCAATTTATATGTAACCATTGACGATCACAATCACTTTCTTACCCCTCATGTGTCCTTCTTGCATCACCATTACCAACCATGAACACCACAGCCGCAGCCGCCACCACTACGGCCCTTCTCAGCTCTCCTTATAAACGTTCTACCAAAGCTAACGGCCAAACCAACGACGTTGACGTCGTCGCGGCTGATAACAAAATGGGTGTTCATGGAAATGGTGGTGGTAATCATAATGTTTTCAATGGGGGCGTTCATTATGGGAAAGCCTCGTTCCTCAAGTGGACTTTAGATGACGTTGTGTACGTGGCGAGATATCATTGGATACCGTGTGTTTTCGCGGCGGGGTTGTTGTTTTTCATGTACGTGGAGTACACGCTCCAGATGGTGCCGGATTCTTCGCCGCCGTTTGATTTGGGCTTCGTCGTCACCCGCTCATTCCATCGCGCGTTGTCTTCGTGGCCGGAACTTAATACGTTATTAGCTGCTCTGAACACGGTATCTATTTGAATGGTTTCTAACTTTTCTCTAAGAAAGTTTGATTACAATAAAAGGAATGATCTGATCTTTGGATACATATGTTTTGGGGTTAGGTGTTTGTAGGGATGCAGACAGTTTATATACTATGGACATGGCTAATCGAGGGTCGGCCAAGGGCTACAATATCTACTTTGTTCATGTTTACTTGTCGTGGGATTCTTGGTTACTCCACGCAGCTCCCATTACCCCAGGTTCTTAACATTTGAAAACTTATCCTTTCCTGATTTGAATTGTTTGATTTCATTTCCATAAAATTGGTATGATCATGTTTGATTGATTTCTGAAGATAATGAACAACACTGTCAATGGTATCTTCGTCTTTGTCTATAGTTGTCAGGAACAGGGTAGTCGTAATCCCTTTTTCTTAACTCTGGTTGGTTATTGGGTTTGATCAGCTGATTCAATCATGGAATGACAGGAATTTGTAGGTTCAGGAGTGGATTTTCCAGTAGGGAATGTATCGTTCTTCCTGTTCTTCTCAGGCCATGTTGCTGGATCTGTGATTGCGTCGTTAGACATGAGGCGAATGCGTAGATGGGAATTGGCATGGTTATTTGATACACTGAATGTGCTTCAAGCTGTGAGGTTGCTAGTTACCAGGGGTCACTACACCATTGATTTGGCTGTTGGTGTTGGTGCTGGAATCCTATTCGATTCCCTTGCTGGCAAGTACGAAGACAGCAAGAGAAAATGTGCACTTGTTTCTGGTACCATGAAAGAGGGGTTGTTAAGCTAAGAAGAATTGCTCAAATGGCAATGTTCAAATTTGAAGAAGACAATGTAAATTGCTGCTAAAAGGGGAAAAAGAAAAAGGGGAATGGTAGTTTAGAAAACAAGTTAAAATGGGGTGTGAATGTTCTAACCCTTGTGCTTTTCTGATGTAGCCTCTGTTTTCTTGGGGTGCTTACATCGCTTGCTTGCAGTCATTTCACATTTGACAATATTATTCTTTTTGGCATAGGATAAACATGTTAAAGTTAATGCCTAGGATGTGTTTTCTACTACTTTCTTTGTCCTGTTCTGGAGTTGAAAGCATGAAAGAACTTTACCTAAGTCCAATGTTTGATAAATTTTGACCATTCAAAGCATGTGCTCTGTCAATGGTTTTTCGACAGGTCAAATCGTGTTATATTCCAACAATCACAGTCTTCAACATGGTTTTTATGGCATACAAACCCTGTTCGCTTTCACTTGTCTTGAAGTTTGGCAGTGGCCCTGACCTAGTAACCTGGGTAGAACTGGACCAGTTTGATATTGATCCATAGCTAATACTTCCGTTGTACATCTTTCTCAGAAAGATTTATTCTCTATGTCCTCTAGCTGCTGAACGGTGGTGTTTGATGGTCCTGATTAAAACCAAGCTGATGTGCTTTCAGCACATTATAACATTGCTTTCCATCTTTTATCATAGTCACGGATATCCTATTCCTCTGCCTGTCCTTTCTCATTAGGTAGACTTGACAGAGATATGATATTTTCAGTTGGAGAGATAATTACCATTGACCAAACTTAATTTTTTTACAATTATCCTGGATGCCAATCTGTTAGCATAAATATCTCTGGATGGCAAGAATTATGCAACTAGTCAAATGAGGCGTTGCCTTCATGTTAAGGCAAAGAGCATGGATGCTGCCGTTTTTGTAAGGGTTTATTGTCAAGCAAATTTTAGCAAGATTCTGCAGAGTTTCTAATCTACATTCTGATATTATCATACTGTCAATAAAATATTGTTATCTAATTGTAATCCCAACTCCAAACCCTACTTAAGCATAAAAAAGAAAGCTCTAAAGATCCTTACCACCAAGCAAGTCAAACTCAGTCGGATCATGCGGTGAACTTATTTTAAGGATCTATGCCTTATGCTACATTCTATACAAGAATTGTCTCATTTCAATCTTCACAACTGTTATGATATACTGCAACTAATATCAGGGTGGAGATGATAGCCGATTTGTAATATAATTATCCTGCACCTAATTCATATGAATATTTGCAGCTTTATATTCGAATTTCTTGAGAAGTCACAGGCAGGGCAAATGCCCTACAGGACTACCGGTTGATACAAGGGAGTCATTCTGCAAATAGTCTGCCATGGTAACACTAGACCTCTGCCAAATGATTGTATTAAATGATATGAGATGAGTGAATGAGATGTGGCTGCTGACACTAGTCAGCAGCCACTAGTCCTCAGAATCAGAGTCAATTGGGCATGACCCGTCATCTACATTAGCAAGAGGGTTGTATAAGTGGGAGTTAGGATCCATGCATCCACGAACCAGTTCAAGGCTGCAACGATCTCCCTGCAAGAGTGTTCCGTTGTAAAGCTCATGCATAAAGTTGATGCTAGCAATGAGATGCAGAATAACGAAATGAAGATATAGAATAAAGAAGAAAACAGATAAGAAGTTTATTTACTCCTTCTTTGGATAAGTTCCCGATCATAACACATCTATCAACAACAATATTTGCGTATGGAAAGATTGCTCTGTCACATGCACCTTCTTGACTCAACTCCTCTGCCAGCCCCTGCCACAGTAATGCAAGATTTCACATGTCTCAGGTTACATCATCCTCTCACTCGTCTAATCTGAACCAAATCAATCATTCCAAATAGAAATTAACTCAAGTGTAAAATGAAACAGAGAAATTCACAATATTGCATGGTTTGGCAATGAGTTCTCTAGTTTGTGTCAAAATAAAAAATGAATTCTTCAAATTTACTTTCCAGATCGACCCTCCCTATCCCCTGCCAGCAACATAGAATAAACATTTTTTCGTAATCCGTGGCTTGCCAAATTTAGCTTCACTTCCAAATAGTTACAGGTATGACAATCATGAATGCGAAATGTAATATGTGTTCATAGCACAGGACAATTATCTTCAACCCAAGAGGCAGAAGACTCAAAGAGCCCAAGTATGCATAAATTTACCTGGTTAAAGAATTCAATTGGTCTGTTTTACCAAGCCTTCGGAACTTGAAACTGTAGTCTGTAAGGACCATCCCAATTGGCTCCATTTGTGAGTGAGAAGATCAAGTTCATAGCTGCCAAAGTAAAAGTAGATTTTAGGAGTTTTTTTGAAAGTTGAAGATAGGTTTTCATTAACAAGAAGCTTTACAAAAGCTGCCCATTAAGGCAGGAACTCCGCTTAAACCTTAAGCAGAGAAGAGAAAATATACACAATCTCAGGTTGCTATGAGATGAATAAAGACTAACCAGCTGAAACAAACAATTCCAGACCAAAATATCAACATCCCACTCTCATCACATAACAACCCAAGAGAACAAAAGAATCACCTTTGACATAAGCAACAGACAGCCCCAACAGAGGAGATAGTGATGTACCAGGCTGTGCAGACACGGGCCATGAAAAGCACAACCCACCTAGAAGAAACAACCAAGCAGCCAACCCACCGCCTCTAATGAAACCACCCACTGCAGCATCACGGAGAAGAGTCCAAAGAAACTTTCGCTCACCCATTCCCCTCCTCTCTAGTCCAGTACATTAATATCAGAAATGAGGAATCAATAAGTCCAGGAAATTCATCAATGGCTGAAAGACAAGTGAAGAAGATGATGAAGCAGGAGCAAGAAGGAGAAGATCGAGACTCAGCAAACAATGAAGTCATACCAGGACATAAGGTGCTGTAAACGCACCGTATCATTTAAACACAACAAAGAAGACATGTGAAACGCACAGTTTCATTAATAAGCTGTTTAAAAATCAGTTAGGGTAGTTAATTTGGGTTAGCTTAAATTGAATAGTATTTTTCTTTCTTTTGTCTTCTTCTGTAAAGGCTGTATATATAAACAGAGGTTTCTTTTCAGAGCTGAATCTGTAAAAAGGAGAATCATTCAATGAAATACCTGAATATTCTCACCTTTTCTCTGTTGCGCCGTCACTGCCTTGTACCATTTTTATCATGGTATCAGAGCTTGCAGGTTGATCTGTAAATAGTAAATCTGATTATTCAGGTATTTCAAAGGCAGCTGGTATTTGCTTCTGATTATTCAGATCTATCAAAGGCAGCTGGTATTTGCTATCTCACCGATTCCCGTAAGAGGGCTCTCAGTCATCCTTTCTTTCATTTCATCATTTATTTTTACTCATTTCATCATCAGCTTAAACAATGGCTAATTCTGTTGAATCGAACTCTGCACAAACCAACTCACGTGTCACTCAAATCCCACCAATAGCCGACCCTCAGTCTCCCTTTTACTTGCATCACACAGACCATCCTAGCTCAGTGTCTGTTAACCCCAAACTCACAACCAGTAATTATCTAGCTTGGAGCAGATCATTCATCCTTGCACTTTCCATCAGAAACAAGTTAGGATTCATCGATGGAACAATACCTAAGCCTGAAATCACAGATCCTCTTCTCTCATCCTGGACACGATGTAATAATTTAATTGTGGCATGGTTGCTAGACTCAATCACACAACCAGTAGTGTCAACAATATTTTACATGGACTCTGCTTATGAAATATGGAACACACTTAAGACCAATTTTGCTCAGCCTGATGATACTAGAGTTTGTAATCTCCAATACACTCTAGGTAGCATTACTCAAGGGACTAGGACAATAGATACATACTTTATTGAGCTGAAAGGTGTTTGGGAAGAGCTGAGAAGCTATAGGCCACTTCCCCATTGTGAATGTGGAAGCTGTAATGCAGACTGTTTTAAGAGATATGCTGACCAATATCACAAGGATATGGTCTTCAGGTTTCTCAATGGCTTGAATGAGTCTTTTTCAGCCATTAGATCTCAAATTGTACTTATGGATCCCATACCTGGATTGGATAAAGTCTATAGTCTTGTTCTTAGAGAGGAGACTCAAAGGAATCTTATGATTCAAGCCCAACCAGTCATTGAATCTTCAGCCATGGTGGTCAATGGTGACAACAAGAAGAAGTGGAGGAAAGACATCATATGCCATCACTGTGGGAAGAAAGGGCACATCAAGGATAGGTGTTATAGAATTATAGGATTCCCTGAAGACTTTAAGTTCACAAAAGGAAAGGGAAACTACAAGAAGGAGAAGTCTGCAACAGCAAACAATGTGACAGGGAATTATGAAGCAGAAAATGATGTTCAAGCTGAACAGAAGGAGGACTTGGGTGGATCTGACTCCATGTCTCAAATATCTGTCCTGCAGCAGCAAGTAAACAAGCTGATGGAATTCTTGAATGTGAATGATACAAATGGTAAGAATGGTAAGAACTGTCCATCCACCTCTCCACAGTCCAAACACTCATTGATCAATTCAGCATTTACAGGTATTGTATCAGGACATCAATGTTTCAATACTGTCAATAATATGCCAACTAGATATAGAAGTGTGAATGCTGACATGATTAAACATAATGATTGGATAATGGACTCGGGAGCTACAGATCATATATCATATTCTCTAAGTAGCTTTACTTATGCTAAATCAGTAGAAAATTGCTTTGTTTAGCTGCAAAACAGTAGAAAAGTACCTGTTTCTCATATAGGGCAAGTCAAATTGAATTCATCATTAACACTTTGCAATGTTCTTTGTGTCCCCAGTTTCAGATTTAATCTTGTTTCAATTGGTCGATTAACCAATGATGAGAAAACATGTGCATTGTTCACTGATAAGCATTGCATTCTTCAAGACATGCCTTCATGGAGGGTGATTGGGGTTGCTAGAGCCATCTCAGGACTATATCTGATGCAAGATAAACAAGATGAGCAAGAATATTCCAACTTCAGTTTAGAAAAATTTGTGAAGTTTCCAAAGGTTTTCTCGGTTGAAACAAAACCAAAATCTTTTGATTTGTGGCATTTTAGGCTAGGTCACATACCTGTTGAAAGAATCAATGTAATAAACCAAAAATTTCCAGACATCAAGTGCACAAATGATTTACTTTGTGAAGTGTGTCCTTTAGCAAAGCAAAGAAAAATTCCTTTTCCAGCACATACTCAAAGTACTGTAAATGTTTTTGAGTTATTACATATAGATACTTGGGGTCCATATGAGACACCAACTTTGACAGGACATAGGTTTTTTCTCACAATTGTGGATGATTACAGTCGTTTTACCTGGATTTTCTTAATGAAGAGCAAATCTGATGTTTTAACTATTGTCCCCAGTTTTGAAAAATATGTTCAAAGGCAATTTAATCTGTCAATAAAACAGTTGAGGTCTGACAATGGTCAAGAGCTCAGATTAAGTGATTTTTATCCAAGAACAGGAGTTGTTCATCAATTATCTTGTGTTGAGACACCCCAACAGAATGAGGTGGTCGAGAGAAAGCATCAGCACATACTTGCTGTTGCCAGGGCTCTACTACACCAATTAGGTGTTCCATTTCATTTCTGGGGGGATGCTATGCTCACAGTAGTGCACATAATCAATAAAGTGCCAAGTAGAATACTGAACAATAAATCACCATTTGAGTTGTTACATCAAAAACCATCATCATTTGATTATTTCAGAGTCTTTGGTTCTCTTTGCTTTGTATCCACATTGTCACAAAACAGAAAGAAATTGGAAAAAAGGGCAAGTAAATGTGTTTTCTTAGGTTATCCAAGTGGCACTAAGGGTTATAAGGTATATGATCTGGAAGCACATAAAGTCCTTATCTCAAGAAATATTGTTTTTCATGAGAAAGTATTCCCATTTCAATCATTTAAGCATGACACACAGCCTTCTGCATTTCATCAAACACCTGATGTGCATGTAAGTTACTTAGAAGATTTTGATTTCTATCAACCTAATTATCTCTCTGAAAATCAACCTACAACTGAAACACATCTGCCTGAACCTGGTTCACACTTTCAAACACCATCAACATCAAATCATGATGAGTTATTAGAAAATTCACCTAACAGTGTCAGTCTGCCTACTGCAGATGACAGAATATCAATTCCTACTGATAGCAGTAATGATCAAAGCAGCAGTGATTTGGAAACAAATTTACAAACAAGAAAAAGCACAAGAAATAAGCAAATTCCAAAATACCTTGATGCATACTATTTAGACCTTCCTGCACATACAAATTCTGTCACTGCTCATCCCATATCTAAACATCTGTCATCACAATACCTTTCACCTACACATAAAACATTCACTCTATCAGTTTCACAAATACATGAACCAAGTTCATATCATGAAGCCATTAATCATTCACATTGGAAAGAGGCCATGAAACTTGAACTTAAAGCTCTGGAAGATAATGATACTTGGATCATTGTAGCTAGGCCTCTTGATTCACATGTAATAGGGTGCAAGTGGGTTTACAAAGTGAAACTCAAGGCAAATGGACAGGTTGAAAGATATAAAGCAAGGCTGGTGGCCAAAGGATATAACCAAGTGGCAGGTTTTGACTACCAAGAGACATTCAGTCCAATTGCAAAACAAAGCACAGTAAGAGTATTTTTTGCAGTTGCAGCAGCTTATGATTGGTCACTGTCACAACTTGATGTGAACAATGCTTTCTTGCATGGAGATTTGGAAGAAAATGTTTACATGGAACTACCAGAAGGTTATTCCATTGAGGAGGAGTACCCTACAGATTTTAATCTAGTTTACAAATTGCAAAAGTCACTGTATGGTTTAAAACAGGCTTCTAGACAATGGAATGCCAAATTTACAGCATCCATGATTCAGTATGCATTTCATCAATCAACTGCAGACTACTCTTTGTTTACCAAGAGGACAACCAGTGGAGATTTTATTGCATTACTGTTATATGTAGATGACATCTTAATTGGCAGCACATCTACTAAGGCAGCAAGTGAAGTTAAAAGGTTCTTGAGTAAGCAATTTAAGTTGACAGACCTTGGTGATGTCAAATTCTTCTTGGGGCTCGAAATTGCAAGATCACCTGATGGCATCTCTATATGTCAAAGGAAGTACACTTTAGAACTTCTTGAAGAATATGGACTACTGGGATCCAAGCCGGTTGCCACACCTATAGATTATAATCATAAGCTGAGTAAGACTCAAGCAGAAGATAGTTTAGTAGAGGCCACAAATTACAGACAGCTTGTTGGTAAGTTGCTCTATTTAACCTTCAGTAGACCTGACATCTCATATGCAGTCCAAGTGCTATCTCAATTCATGGAGAAACCTTCACTTAGGCACTTGATGGAAGCTCACAGAGTGTTAAAGTACTTAAAGGGTTCACCTGGACAAGGTATTCTGATGAAGTCCAAGTCAAATATGAGAATTAAAGGTTACTATGATAGTGATTGGGCAGGGTGCCCTGATTCAAGAAGGTCAATTACAGGATATAGCATATTCATAGGGGACTCCTTGGTGAGCTGGAAGTCTAAGAAACAAGGAGTGGTAGCAAGAAGCTCTACAGAAGCAGAATACAGGTCGATGGCTGCAACATGCTGTGAGATCATGTGGATAAAAATCTGCTATCAGACTTTGGAATCAAACATGAGAGTGCTGTGGAACTTTATACAGATAGTCAATCAGCAATATACATCAGTAGAAATCCAGTGCTTCATGAAAGGACAAAGCATATTGAGATGGACTGCCACTTCATTCGTGAAAAGGTGCTAGCAGAAGAAATCAAACCACTATACATTCCAACAAATCTGCAGATAGCAGATATATTCACTAAGGCACTGCAACCAAAACAGTTCCAAAACTTATTAGGCAAGATGAACGTAGACAACATCCACCGTTCCTCTTGAGGGGGAGTATCAGAAATGAGGAATCAATAAGTCCAGGAAATTCATCAATGGCTGAAAGACAAGTGAAGAAGATGATGAAGCAGGAGCAAGAAGGAAAAGATCGAGACTCAGCAAACAATGAAGTCATACCAGGACATAAGGTGCTATAAACGCAACGTATCATTTAAACACAGCAGAGAAGACATGTGAAACGCACAGTTTCATTAATAAGCTGTTTAAAAATCAGTTAGGGTAGTTAATTTGGGTTAGCTTAAATTGAATAGTATTTTTCTTTCTTTTGTCTTCTTCTGTAAATGCTGTATATATAAACAGAGGTTTCTTTTCAGAGCTGAATCTGTAAAAAGGAGAATCATTCAATGAAATACCTGAATATTCTCACCTTTTCTCTGCTGCGCCGTCACTGCCTTGTACCATTTTTACCAATTAATAAGATCCTGCATACGCTGAATCCCTGCTTTTGCCAGTCTATCAGCCAACTGATTGTTCTCTCTAAACGTATGGTTCACTTGCCAGCTTGTCACTTCTCTCTTCAACCTCTTAATGTGAAGGATCCACTTCCGTAGCCTCCATGGCCCTTCAGTCGGCTAATTCTCCCATTTGACTGCATTTCTTGAATCACTCTCAATGATAAATGACTTCGTTTGTCCCCATTTGGAAGCTATAAAGAGAATAAATGCCTCCCTTACAGCAATAATTTCAGCCAAGTTAGCATCCCCTACCCCTATGGATTTGGAAAATATGATTTTAACATTTCCATATTCATCTCTCATCACGCCCCCTATTCCGGACTCTCCAGGGTTGCCTTTCGTCGCTCCATCAACATTAAATTTCATTTCCCCCCGGAGCTGGTTTAACCCACCCATCCACGTTTCTACCTTTTTTTTGTTGTGTTATCACTGCCCCAAGTGAAGGGTTCCGATACGTATCAATTGTCGAACCATAATTATGAGGCCATTTGGCTTTGGCCCACACCGTAACTCTCAATCTGCTATTTTCCTAGCTAGCACCTCTAAACACAACTTCATTCCTTTGGAGCCATACTGACCAAGAGATTGCATAAAACGCCATTGCCTACACTTGCCCTTCACCTTCCCTAAGAGCAGTGTTATTCCAGATTTCAAAGAACTCTCTCAATCTACCAGGTACCACCCAACAAACTCCTCATTCAGCACTCCACCTCATCCACACTTGCCACACCACCTCACAGTGAAGAAACAAATGATTGACAGTCTCCAAGTTTTTTTTGCAAAGGACACAGCAAGCTGTTTCCTGATCAAGTAGCCCTCTTCTCAACAATTCGTACTTAATTGCCACCTTCTCATGCAATATTTGCCAGCAGAACACTTCAATCCTGTGCGATGCAAGGTTGGACCATAGTTTCTTCTAAACACTGCCTTTGCTGCCTCTCTGCATTAAGTTGAGCTTGTAGAATGATCCGACAGTGTACTGGCCTGAAGGTGCTCCTTTCCAAGCAAGAGTATCTTCAAGCTTTCTGCACAAGTGGTATTCCTCAATTGCTTGCTTAAACGAGGACCACTGTTCCTCCTCCCATCCCAATAGCTGTCTTCTTAGTTGCACCTCCCATACCCACAACTCCCTCTCCCATTTACCATAATCTCGAATGTACCCTTCTTTGTTAATGGCAATCGCATAGATTCTTAGGAACCTAACTTTCAAGGGCTGCCCTTCCATCCACTTGTCTTCCCAAAAGAGAATTCGACTGCCATCCCCAATATACAGTTGAACATAGATTTTAGGAGTTGAGGAGAGAGTTGAACTATCCAAGAGAAAAAAATTTGTGAATGTTACAAACCGTGCTTAGGAACGCATATCTGGATGGTGTATATTGGACTATCAGCCTTGCCTCGAGATTTCCTCAACATTGCTCTCGGTTCACCACCACACATGATAGGCTGATTGAAACCTCCTGCAGAGTTACAGTTGAGTAAGTTGTTAGCCAAGGACTTCAATTATCGACTTGCATACAAAACCTATAGTCGAACCAACAATGAATCAAATATTAGAACCCCTAGATAAATCACTGAAGAAAGAACTACAGGCACCACTCACTTAACCAATGGTTGAATAGAAACTATAGCTGAGCTATGGAAAATAAATTGTGGAAATTATCAAAGATCCATTTGAGTCATGCCATGAACCAAGGTCATTCAACTGTGTGGTATTTGAAATGATTACAAGTTATTCTATCCCCTATTCTTTCATTTTCGTTTCTTTTTTCCTTTTTTGATGGCATGCTCCTGATAATGCAGAAGAAAATCAAAATGATCCTATTTTCCTAATAATGTCAAGAACAAAATTTCTGAGTGTTGCTATAGAACAAAATGAAGAAAAACTGCTTAATTTATTAAATAACCTTGGTAATGGTGGTAACAACAAGCCTATTAAATACTTCATTTTATGAATAATTTTGTTTTATGCTTTTAGGACATAACAGAAGCCATGGTCTTAGAGTCTATAATATAACTAGAGTCCTTTCACAGGTAGTACTTCTTGTTTGTACAGACCTTAATATTTTGAAATCTACGGAAACCAATTTGGTTAATTATATTATTAAAGCTAAGAGTGCATAAGCACAAATTACCATTGAAAGCAATGCCATATTCTTCATTTGGAACAAGTGTAGTTGCAGCTGGATTGTAGAAAAGCTTCACCTTCTCTCTTTGTCAAAAGAGGCAATCTCTATAGAAAAGAGTTGCCACAGCCAACAGCCTGCCCTTGCTTTCAAGCAACATAAAGCAAAAATAATAATAATAAAACCAGCAATGCTACACTTACAGAAGTTGGAGGAAGACCATTCATGGTTTTCCAGTATACCGGAGCCCTCCCCTGTTCGAACATAGCCCACGAAGGGAGTGCATACCTGTTGGGCAGGAATCTTCAGATTATTCTGTTTGAATGATTAAAAAATTTCAAACAACACCACATTGCAGTTTAGAACTTGAGATACATATAACTTCATCATGCAGCATGTAGAAACATGTAGAGGGTGAATTCCTCCAATTTTCCACTCCCAAAGAAGATATTATTCCTTAAAATGCAAAAACCCAACTCAACAATTCTTTTCAAAGAAAACTCCAAAGCCAGAACACTTTCTGCTTAATGAAACAGCAAAAATAGAAGGAAACTAGAGTCCATACTCTTTAATTTGTTCCATAGGATTTTTTGTAACAGTAGTGGCTGCAGTCACTTTTACACTTATCTTGACTAATCTGTTCGTCTTTGTAAAATTCCTTGGCAATGATGCACCCATAAAGCCACTAGCTGCATTTGAAAAAATTGCAAAACTGTTAGGCATCAGAAATTTGAGGCATAAAGTCTACCTATTTTACTTGGCATTTTGAGACACAACAACATTAGTTTGTTCTAGCACATAGAATTTACTGTAGATATAAACAGAATGAAGCAACTGCCAACTCCAAAGCCCTAGGCTACCACCTCATTTTAGAAGCTCTAGCTCATTTGATGGAGACTACAAAGTAAATGACTTGCTCAATGATATTTGGATTTTCTGACTAAAATGATATAATTTCAGCTTAGAACTGTACAGAATTAATTATGCAGGGCAATACAGGATTGAAATTTAAGGGAAAGTTACGTCCTAAATAATCAAATCTAAAACAGGGCATAGCCTAAGGATTATAGCGGTGAGTAAAATCAATCCATATCAATTACCCATCCAAACTAAATACGATTTGGATAAAATGATTTGGTCTAATTGGTCCATTCGATCGATTGGTTCACAATATTCGGTTCAATTGATTTTTTAGTCGATTCTTCGTTTTAAATTTTTTAGATTAATCCACCCAAAAAACTAAATTAATTTTTTATATATTTATATATATTAATATATGTAATATCTTTTATATATTAAAAAGAATTGTTAGTAATCTTAATTAATAATATATCTAAAATATATTAGGGTGGCAATGAGCAAAACCGATCCAGACCAATTATCACCTAAATCAAATGCGATTTGGGTAAAATAGTTCGATCTAATTGATCATTTGGATCAATTCGTTCACAATGTTTGGCCCAATTGGTTTTTTAGTCAGTTCTTGGCTTTAAAATTTTTATACCAATCCACCCAAAAAATCAAACTATTTTTTATATATATATATATATATTAATATATGTAATATTTTTTTATATATTAAGAAGGATTGATAGTAAACTTAATTAATAATATAGTTAAAATATATCAGGGTATTATACGTATATAAACAAATTATAATCATAGTAATTTAATATTAGTTATATTTATTTATTTGTTTATAAATTTGTATTAATATGAAATTACAAGTTATGTATTTTAAATGATATAAGCTATATGTTAATATTATAATATATATATATTTTTTATGCTGGAAGTTCTCGCAGGACCCAGCTATCGTGTATGTATTTTATTAAATGAGAAAGTGAAGTACAAAAGGGAGGGGGGCGTAAACCGTACCTCCAGAGTAACAAGAGATAGAGAAATATCGAGAAAAGTACCTATGATGGAGTGTTTCATTTTATGACCAATTTTTTTACTATCGTCATAAAATTGAAACACTTCCATATTACAAGATTTAACTAGTAAAGGAACAAGGACAGAACAGAAATAAATGAGGAGTACTACTCCCTTACAATGATTTAAAGCGAACATAAGGTAAATTAGCTCTATCTAATCTCAGGATACCTTTGAGAAGACCTTCAGCTTGTGTATAAGTCTGCAAGTTTTGGTGTGTATAACCTTGGTTGGAGAGATGATCAGCTGCTTGGTTGCCTTCTCTATAGATATGCGTGATCCGAAAAGAAAGTCCCCTCAAACATCTACGAATAGAGGCGAGCAGGTACCTAATTCTAGAGGAGCCCTGATATTCTTCTTTAATCATCTGTACAACCACTTTTGCATCCATCTCTATCCAAAGTCGGGTGACATTAAGCTCAATACACATGAGTAACCCTCTATAGAGTGCCATGAGTTCTGCTTGTAGTGAGTTCTGCTGTCCAAGATTTTCAGAAAATCCAAAGATCATAGTACCCGTAGGATCTCGGATAAGTCCCCCTCCAGCAGCATTTTGGAAGTTATGCTTGGAACTGCCATCGACATTCAACTTAAACTCACCTGCCGATGGTTTATGCCAAGAGAAAAATTCTGGTGGTTTAGGGGATGTCTGTTGGAATTTTAACCCCCATGCTTGGCCGATCTGTAGGTCTCCTCTCCATTGCCATTGTCGGAATTGCCTCCCATGAAAAAGTTGATGGATGAGATTTAGAACTTTCCACACCACCCTGTTAGGATGCATGCCAAGATTCCTGTGCTTTGCATCATTTCTTTCAACCCATAAGAACCAGAATATAAAAAGAGGTAGCAGTGTGCGTATGTGTCCTTTTTTTGAGTAGTCACCAGAGTAGAACCAAGCCCATAAGATTTGAGGAACATTTTGAGGGTGAGCTATGTTGATTTGGAAATATCTCGAGAAATAAGTCCAAACCTGCGTGGCGATCGGGCATTCCCACATGACGTGTAAGATGGACTCCTCTGAATTGCAGTGTTGGCACTTGGAAGCTAATTGGAAGCCTTTGGTTTTCAGTCGCAAATCCACTGGGATCCAGTCTTGAAGCAGCCTCCATAAAAAGAAAGAGATAGTAAGGGGGATACTTTTATGCCAAGATAAGTTGAGAGCTGGATTAACTGGCTGTCGTCGACGAATACTCTCCCAAGCAGACTTAGTTGTAAAATGCCCATCCGGAGTGAGTGTCCAATATATCCTATCTTCGTCGGAAGGATCGATCGGGATCTTCAAAATTTCCGCCACAACATCCTCTGCCAACACACTATTCAGCTTCTCCACATCCCATTTATCCACATCATAAAAAAAGGAGACTTTCGTCATAGACGATGTGAATGATGGATACTGATTAACCAAGGGCTCTTCACCCATCCAGCAATCATGCCAAAAGAAAAGGTCACCCTTACTGACTCGCCATCGGACATGTTGTTCTGTATCAAAGGAGCTGGCTAGCATTCGTTTCCAGAGCTGAGAATTATGGGGTTTCGGTTGAACATACCTCAGAATTTGGCCCACACAATATTTCATTCGCATAAAATGGGACCACATGTTGTTACATGATGCGAACATCCACCAGAGTTTCATGCTGAAGGCCTTGAACACATCACCTAATCCTCGGATGTCCAATCCGCCTTCACTAAATGGAAGAGTGACTTTGTGCCAAGCCCCCCAATGAATGTGTCTAGTACCTGATGAGCCTCCCCACAAGAAATTGTTGAACATTCTGTCTATTTTTTCAACTACACATACGGGGGGTTTGAGGACCTGCAAGAGATAGATAGGAAAAGAAGACAAAACACTCTGCAATAATGTTATTCTGCCACCAGGGGATAATATTTTGTTATCCCATCCTTCTATCCTTTTTCGAATCTTTTCCACCAGATCATCGAAAAGCATCACCTTTTTTGGTCCTTTGAAGAGAGGTACCCCCAAGTATGTGATAGGCAGGCATTTCTGAGTGAAGCCGGTGGTTTGGTAGATGATCTGTTTCCTTGTGCTTGCCATAGTGCGGTGAGTGATGAAGCAGCTTTTTGACTGGTTAATTCGTTGCCCGGAGATCTCTTCATATTCCTGCAAGAAAGATAGAATTTTTTGCAAAGAGGATTTTGCACCATTAGTGAAGATAATAATATCATCCGCAAAAGCCAAGTGAGAAACTGTCATGGAGCAATTAGAAATATAATGAAGGGATGGATATCGAGCAAACAAGGCATTGAGTCCTCGGGATAAATATTCTGCCGCCAGAATAAATAATAGGGGGGAGATGGAGTCGCCCTGTCTGAGTCCCCTTTCTGACTTAAAATAACCCACAGTCCCGCCATTGATCAACAGAGAAAACCAGCAATTAGAAATACAGCGGTTAACCATGTAAATCCACTGAGAATTAAATCCAAACTGATGTAGTATTTTGTAAAGGAAATCCCAGTCGAGCCGATCATATACCTTCATCATATCCAGCTTAAGAGCTATATTTCCACCTCTTGATTTTCTGTCAATCTTGCCAATAAGTTCCTGCGCGAGAAGGATGTTATCACTGATCAATCGTCCTCCTACAAAGCCACTCTGATTCTCTGTAATAATAGATGGAAGCACCCTTGCAAGTCGGTTGGCCAAAGTCTTAGTAATGATTTTATTCAATACATTACAAAGACTTATAGGTCTAAATTCGTTCCACTGTGAGGCGTTGTCAGTCTTAGGTAGTAGCACTATTGTTGTTGATGTGATTCCCCTCGGGAGGTCCGCTCCGTGAAAAAAATCAACCACTGCATCCAGGAGGTCATTGGCAATAATGTCCCAGCATTGTTGATAAAAGAATGAGGAGAAACCATCCGGGCCAGCAGCACTGTCTTTATCGATATTAAAAACCACCTCTTTTAGTTCGTCCTTGGTTGGCACTGCACATAAACTCAGATTATCATTCTCGGAAATAATGGAAGGGATTAATGAAACATCAAACCTGGCCATATTGCTCGATTCCTTTTTCATAAGGGAGGAAAAGAAATCTACTGCAGAGCGCTTCACTGCCTCCGAATCCTCGTTCCAACTGCCATCCGGGTTTTGAATTTTGAAGATACCACTTTTGATTCTTTTCTTCTTGACTCGCATGTGGAAAAACTTAGTGTTGCGTTCACCCTCCACCAACCACTTTATACCAGATTTTTGCTTCCAGAATAATTCTTCCACGCCGAGAAAATGATTGAGCTGAGCGTAAGCTTTATTCATTGCTGCACGATTCTCTAATGACTGTTCTTGTTGAAAAACCAACTCGCAGTCTACCGCCCTCTGTTCTGCCACTTTCAAGTTATGAAATATATCTCCAAATACCTCTTTGTTCCATTGCTTTAGAGCTTGTTTCAAGCGGCGTTGTTTTACCCAAAAAGCTTGTAGACCCGAACCAGTGATGGGAAGATTCCAATTCTGTGCCACGAAATCCTTAAACCCATGATGACGCACCCACGCATGCAAAAAACGAAATGATGAGGGGGTTCTGTCCAAGTTCGTAGAGTAAGAAACCAGCAAAGGACAGTGATCTGACCCGTCCCTGTTGAGGTGCTGTATACGCGTAGAAGTAAAGAATTCTGCCCAATGGTGATTAAAAACCATTCTGTCCAACATTTGAAACATACGGTTGTTCGTCCAGGTGTATGGGTTCCCTTCAAAACCACCATCCAATAAACCACAATCAAGCAAAGCCGTAGCAAAATCTTCCATAGCACCACCATGCGGTATAGCTCCATTAAGTCGTTCTCCTCTGTGTAGAATGACATTGAAATCTCCCCCAACTATCCATGGTGAATGATTGTTAACTGACAGGTTCCTCAAACAATCCCATAGTACTAATCTCTCTGACCTGGTGCACTTGGCGTAAATGAAGGAAGCTAAAAGAGGAATTTTCAGCCATGGCATGGTTAATTTAACGTGAATGCATTGTACGTGATCAAGCAGCACTTCACAATTCAAGTCAAAAGAATGAAACAACCATATCTTTTGGGAACAATTCATAAAAACCTTTTCAAACCCCAACTTTCTTCTGATAAATTCAGCTTTAGTAGCATCAACCATAGGCTCTAAAATTACCAAGATTTTGATTTGGTGCAGCAATTGTAATTTCTTAATTCTTCTTTGGATTACGGTTTTAAAGATACCTCTTACATTCCAAATCAGTGCACTAATCATGATCTGGTTCTGGCTTTAAAGCTCATGGAGATGGAATCCTCATCCGAGTCTCCACCGTTTCCTTCCATATCTACTGCTTCCTCAGAGGCTAAGCTAAGAATTTTTCCAATTGAAGCTGCAATGTCTGAATGTCTCCTATATCTCACTCGTGGGTGAACTTCTAATTCTGTGGGGTTATTTTCTGAGGAAGGAGGGCTATCACTTATCTCTTTGTTGTACATGCATTTGCCTGAAACAGACTCTTGGGTAGGGGGGATATCTTCTTGGATTTCCATCTTTCCTCGTGTGCTCTTTTCTGTTGGTCTATCAACTTCGCAGGTCTGAGGTGCTCCTTTTCCGGGTGTGGGGTTGTGATCCCCACTGCCTTCAGCCAAATTTTCGGACTCCTGCTGATCCCACGACTCTTTTTCTGGAGTTTGTTTGCCATTCCCCTGCGAAATAGTCACTTCTCTTTCCAAAGTAGTCTTCAAAAAATTTTTATTTTTTGCATTTGTCTGTGCTTGCGTAATTTTTTGGCCCAATGTCCCATCACTTTCTACAGCTTCAGCTGGAAATGTTCCCCTCCTCGGCCCACTTGAGTTTTGTTGGTCATTCCCTAGCGTAGAATCCACTAGTCCTTCCAGGGGAGCCTTAAAAAAATATTTATTCTTCTCGCTTACATTTGGTTGCGTAAGAAGCTGGCCCAACGTCTCGTCACACAGTGTGATTTCTGCAAGAGTCACGTCCTCCTTCGGCCCATTCACGTTGCGTTGACTATGTCCATAAGATTGAGCCGTTGGGCTCTCCAGAGATGCCTTGACAATTGTTTTATTTCTATCCCCAATGAAGTCTTGTGCAGATCCATCCCCTGGTGTCCTATCAGAAGATGTTAGAGTCATTTCTTCTTCATTAGTGGCAAGTCTTTGTGGGCCCCTTTGACCAGGCAACGGATGTGAGAGCTGCGCGGTCTGTTTTTCTACCGTCTGGCCCATTTGAGCGTCACATCCTGCAAGTGTTGTACCTATTGCTTCCAGCTCCGACTCAAGAGCATTTTTTGTTGCTTTTTTTTCTTTTTCTTGCAGCTTTGGTTCTGTTGCACTACAGGCTAACTTTTGCAGGATGTGATCTCCTTTTTTAAATCTTTCTGTTGCCTTGCTTCCATTCTTTGCTGTATCGTCTCGAATAACAGACTCCCTGTGTCGTGCAGAGGTCCTTTCTTCCTCATCCACGTCAGATGCTGTCGCGTCCACTGGGACGGGGTCAAGGGGGTTCGTGGGGGGTTGCACATCCTCGCGATGTATGCTGTCTGCCACCCGAGCGGACGGTTGCTGCTTGCTTTTTTCCTTTTTTTTGTTTCGTTCTTTTTTCTTCTGTCCTCTCGGTATTATGCGTTGTGCCTGGTTCCCTTTGCATGCTGTACTTGCTTCGTTCCACTCTCTCTCTCCTGCATGCTGTGAGGCTCTTACTGGCTGCGCTTCTGTTTGTTGCTTTAAATCCTCTGCTGGGGCCATGGAGATGTCAACGTCTGCTGTCGTTGAAGCCGTGATCAAAGGTCCCCGGTCAGGAGAGACGATATTCGGGCATTTGCCCGCTCTATTCAAACTTGGTTCTTCCACTGTAGCTGACAGCTCCTGGTGCACTGCTTTATTTTTGTCATTTTTATCGCATTGAGAGGCCGAATGGTCTCGTCCCCTTTCTGCATGGCTATCTTTTTTTCCATTTTCATGCAAGGTTCCCTGTTCATCACCTTTCAAGGTTTGCAGTGTTTCTAAAAAATTTTCGTCTGTTACCGTTGCTTTCGGATCTCCGTTATTGTGCCCGTTCTTCCTTTCCTTCCGTTTCCCATCTGCTACCTCCGGGTGCACGACGTTACGGACATCTGCCTGGTCTGGGTGCTCAGAAACCGCATGGACTGGTGCAGTTCGTTCATGCGCTGCTGTGGGATCTTGGGTGACCTTAGCAGTGTTTGTTTCACTTGTTATTCCCGTGGTAGTGTCGGCAATTGTAACGAGTTCGGGGGTAGTTGTAGTTTTCTGAGTGAGTATGTGTATATTCTCATGCCCCCGTTTGGCACCCATTTCTGGTTCTTCCTCATCCTCTAATGTACCAAAGCTGTTCGATAGTTGAACCATTGCCTTACCTAAATCGTGGCTCTCTACTTCTCTCCCTGTTGCATCTTTTGCTCCATTTTTTTCTGGTCGTCCGACCTGTTGCCAATGCAAGCTTTGTTTCAGCTGTGCTGGCATTATTTGTTCTTTCCCTTTGTCTTTTTTTTGCTTCTGCTTTATTTCTTTGTTCCTTATCTCTCTGTTATCTTCTCTCATTGTTTCCTGAGACTTCAAAGGGTTGGTTAACCTTTTTCCGAGCACCAAACACATTGAGACCGAGTGTCCTACATGACAACAATGCTCACAGTATGCTGGCATCTTAGAAAATTCCACTCGTTGCATGAAACCTCCAGTGACCATCCCTGTTGCTCGATCCTTCACTACTATCCATACCTGTTCCATCGGTTCTTTCCTACAATCAAACTCCACACAAACCCGTGCAATGCTTGGCCGAGAACCAGTAGCGGTGGCTTCATCAATATACAATGGTTTTCCAACTGTTTTGGCTATTAGGAGTAATGCAGATTTTTCAAAGAGATGAGCTTTTAGATTGGGAAAAGATATCCAAACCGGAACAATAGGAGATTCTCTTTTCGCTTCAAAGTTTGGACTCCATTTGAATACCCGCATCTTCTGGTTCACAATGAACCACTGCTGCCTTACCCATATCCTGTTAAAGTCTTGCTCATTTGATAAATGGATCATGACATGTTTGTAGTCGAGCCACCTGATGGAATAGGCACCTGTGAGGCCGATTCCTTTGAAGGCTTGTCGGATATCTTGGAGTTTAGGCATACGACTGAACTTCCCAACAAGAGAATGCTTGAATGGCTTAGCAAGGCACTGGATCTCATCTTCATAAAAAGTTGCTGCCGGACGATCTTTGTAGACTGTTGGTTCTCTTGAGGAAGGGATTAAAGATGGTGTGTCTCCTGCTGCTATGGCAAGGAAGGATTTTTTGAGGGCACGAGGAGACAGTGGTGGTTGTGTTTTCTCTTCTGCTACTTCTGGGGGTCCATGGGGGACCTGTTGGTTTGAAAATTTTTTTACAGTGCTGTTTAGGGGGGGTTCCGGTGATTTTTGGGGGGGAAGGGTTGCCGGTAGAATGTGGTTTGGGGGGTCAGGCGGCCGTCCACTGACCATGCCATGGGGGGTGGGCAGTAGGGGGAACTCTTGGGAGTTGAGAGTGTTTTGCATTTTTTCTAACTAAAGTAATGAATGTTTTTATGTTAATATTATAATATATGATAGTAAATATTCTACATATTAATATGTTATAATTATTACACCTTAGTAATGTTTCATAATATAAAATGTTATGAATATATATAATTGTATAAATATATTATACATACATATATTTAATTTATACATAAATTACTAAAATTTATAATAAACTTTATTTATATGATTATACTTAATAACTTTATTAGTTATCACCTTTGATTTTATAACATATTGTTTATAATTAGTTATTATTTATACAAACTTTGATAGAAAACATTATAACATATAAGTTATGTTATTAATTTCATCTATATATATATATATAATAAAGTCATATATTTTATATACATATATTTAATTTATACATAAGCATTAATTATATATATATATAATAGACTTTATTTATATGATTATATAACACATTTTAACATATAACTTGTATAATTAATTATATATATAATAAAGTAATATTATATATATATACATATATATTTACTTTATACACAAGCATTACTATAACTTATAATTAACTTTATTTATATGATTACAATTAATAAGTTTATTAGCTATCACCTTAGATTTTATAACATATTGTTTATAATTAATTATTATTTATACAAACTTTGATATAGAACATTATAACATATAAGTTATATCATTAATTGAATATATATAATTATGGATGAAGTTTATAAGTTTTAATATTATAATATATAAAAAAAAGTTATAAAATTTTGATCCATTGGTCCAAAATTGAATCAACCAAACTAATTCTATGTTTGGTCTGTTTGATCTTCCTTTATATTTGGTTCGCTTTGGTAGGTTTTCTAAAAATAATTAATCCATTTGATCCTTAAGTATAGTGAACCAAACCACTCAATCTACCCATTTGCTCACTCCTATATTAGGGTATTATACGTATGTATACAAATCATAATCATAGTAATTTTAATATTAGTTATATATTTTTATTTATTTGTAAATCTGTATTAATATGAAATTATAAGTTATATATTTTAAATGATATAAGTTATATGTTAATATTATAATATATGATAGTAAATCTCCTACATATTAATATGTTATAATTATTACATCGTAATAATGCTTCATAATATAAAATGTTATGAATATATATATAATTGTATAAATATATAATATATACATATATTTAATTTATATATAAGCATTACTATAATTTATAATAAGCTTTATTTATATGATTATGCTTAATAACTTTATTTGTCACGCCCCGGAATCTCCCATCGAGCCCGTGAAAACTGCCACGATGTCCCGATAAGCACCTAATCCTCGGATACTTTATCGAGACCTCGCAAGGCATCTCGTACCAGTTTTCCATTCCCCCCCCCCCCTGGTTATTAATTTCCAAGAAACATTTTTCAAAGAATAAAATTTAAGTTTCGTATCGAAACTATCAAAATACACCATTTTCCACACAGGGGCATTTTCGTCTTTTGTTTTGTTCAAAAACTTCAGAATCCAGTTTTCTGAATGTAAAGGTAAAATAAAGTTATACATAATAACATGTACATATTCAAATATACAAATCAGTTTACAATGACACGTGGCCCTACTATGTACAACTATGTACCTTTGTATAAAAAGACGCGGCTTCGATTAAGCATCTATGTGCACTCCGAGTGCTTATTCGTAGTCTCGAGCTTGAAAGGAGGAAGAGAGGGTAGTGAGTTTTACAACCCAATAAGTTAGATAATTACCATCTACGACATCTAAAGTCGAGTAGATGGAGACAATATAAATAAAACGCAATACTATCTTGTAGTTCATAGCACCAATTTAATACAATTGTATAAATAAATCTTATTTAACAAAATACAAGGCTTATGTTTTATTTATAAAAATTCAGGCTTAAGCCAAATCTTATACTTGCAGATACTTGATCAGAGCATCCAATTGAGTCCGTTAAGGCTGTTAGAATTTCATAATTTTTCAGATACAGCCGATCCTTGGCGTTCGCTAAACTCATCTTCACCTGGTGGTTTAACGTGAAGTGAATCGTAACGTTATCTCGGGAGTTATCCTACTAGCCTCTACGACCGAGGTAACAATTAATCGGGTTTTTCCGTGCTTCTCTTAAAGGCAGTCCACGGCAACCATCACTGTAGTGGTTTATTAATTATGAACCACCAACTTTATAGAATAATCCAACAGCATGACAAAGCCATTTTAATACTAGCCAGCCTACACAGTAAATAGCAATTTATGCAATTTTAACACAATAAACCAGCCAAACATGCTCACCAAGATCATAAACCATAATTTCAATTTAAACACATAAATACAAATTTAACACGGTCTCCACATACTCAGTGTTATTAAATCAATTTTTTTATTTAAAAAAATCATTTATAAAATTTAATTTATTTTAATGGCACATAACCAGATAAAACTACTTCAGCTATTGAAAACGGTAAATTATCCACTCACCTCGTCACAGGAGTGCACGATACTCCTGTTTTAATTTCCACTACACCTTATATTTTTCCCAGGGTCCGGGAGCCCACCACCTATACACGATTCACGACACAAAATTTCATTATTTGTGTCCAACCAATATAATTTATTTCAGGCTCTACATACTTAGAAATTGGGTAAAAATGGTTCGGACAATCGTCAAATCACGGTGTCCGACCAACTCGTCTACACTCGTCTAAATTGCTAAAATCCTTAATTAAATTTCGATTTGACCCATTTCACTTTCTAATAGTTCAATTCTATCCATAATGTTCAATTACAGTGAATATGGGTCAATGTATCAATCCTAGACTGAAAATTACGATTTTACCCCTAGTGGGTAAAAATTTTGATTTTTGCTCCGAAAATTCCCATTAATTTCCTATATCCATAATTCAGCATAATTCATCATAATACCTCCAATAAACATCATTTCAACAATCAATTTCTCTCTCTAAAATTCGACATAAATGGGTTTCAAGAGGAAAAATTATTCTTTCTTGAAATTTTGTTCATAACCATGCTTAACTACCACTAAACCTTAACATAGTTCAAATTCAAGCAATTCCTGTAACACCTGACCCTAATTTATCTGTGACAGGTCATTCACATGCTTTGGACAGCATGTTTGTATATTGAATTTACCCCGAGAAACAAGTTAAATGACAATATTGCCCCTAAGGGTATGGTTAAGTTAATAAGGTCTTGAATCAGTTTAAACAGAGAATTGAGGATGAATGTAACACCTGACCCTAATTTATCTGTGATATGTCATTCACATGCAATGGATAGCATGTTTGTATATTGAATTGCCCCGGGAAATAAGTTAAATGACAATATTGCCCCTAAGGGTATGATCAAGTTAAATAAGTTTTAAACCAGTTTAAACAGAGAATTGAGGATGAATTTGAGAAAACTAAAACCCATGGATTGGTTTAAAACAGTGATTTGGAGTTTGAGATTCAATTTGGAGTTAATCGGGAAAAGTGACCGATTAAGGACAAAACGGTCATTTTTCAATTTCAGGACAAAATGGGAATTTTTAATAAAGATTTTGATTTTTATGACCAAGAATGATTATATGGAATATAAAATGATGTTGGGAACATAAAATGAAGTTTAGCAGTGAAAAAGTGCAATTTTCGGTATTTTTGGGACACAAGGGCAAAATAGTAATTTTACCATTAAAGGACGAATTTGGAATTTCTGAAAAAGATTTTTTGATCCCGTTTGATTGAGATTGATCATATTAATCAATTGAAGTGTTATTTGAGGTTGAAAAGTGGAAAAAGAAGAAATTCCGGTGATTTCTGCAGTGCAGGGGTAAAACCGTAATTTTACCACCGGAAGGCCAAATTTAATTTTTTGAGAGAATTTAGATCAAATTTGACAATTTGGAGTGTGGTATGAGTTTGAGGACTGAAAAATATGCCTTGTGGCAATTTTTCAAATTTTGGGGCAAAAATGTAATTTTGCACTTTTCGGGGGGCAAAAGTGTAATTTCATAAAATTACCTTATAAAAATCATTGGAAATTCTTCTAGAAGGTCCTGGAAAATTCAAGAGATAAGGTCTGAAATTTGGCTGAAATAAAGTCAAAAAAGAAAAAATAAAGAAATAATAAAATAAGGAATAGTACCTAACATGTGAAAAAAATAGATTATTTTATTATTTAAGTGATAAAGCCATGAAAATTCAGCCAATGAACCCTAGTATGGCCGGCCAAGCAAAGAGAAAAGAGGAAAGGAGAAAAGCCATGAAACCTTACTCATTTTGAAGGAGAAATTAAGAGAAATTAAGGAAACAAGCTTGAAAAAGGTGAATTTCTTGATTTTTCCTAGTGATTTTCATTTCCTTAGCTTTCTTTTCCCACTTTCATGCACAAATAAGATATGGGTATTGCTGCACCTTGATGGCTGGATTTTGGGTGAATTTGATGCTTGAATATGGTGATTTTTAGGTTAAATAAGTATTATTAGCTAGGTAATAGTGAATTATAGTGATGGATTTCAAGAAATCACATTTTTTCATGTTAGAAAACCAATTTAGCTGAATTTTTGGAGACTTTTTGGCTGCTGGAAATACAGCAAGTTGATATGGTTGAATGGCATTTTAGGTAAATTTGATGAATAGTAAAAGTAGGAATTAATTAGGAATTTTCAAAAATAAAATTTGAAATTTTTACCCACTAGGGGTAAAATTGTAATTTTGCATTCTCAGACTAGTAAATTGACCCGTAGTTGCTACCACTAGATAATTGGAATATAATCGAATAATCAGAAACTGAAACGGGTCCAATCGGAGTTAAATTGGAGATTTTAGCAATTTAGACGCGTGTAGGCGAGTCGGTCGGACACCGTGAATTAACGATTGTCCGAACCATTTTTAGCTCAGTTCATGCATCATATAGAGCCTGAAATTGATTATGAGAAATTGACACAATTTATTGAAATTTGTGTCACACGTATCGCCTAGGTGGTGGGTTCCTCGGACACCGGAGAAAAACGGTGTAGTGGAATTAAAAATAGGAGTATCGGGCACTCCTGTGACGAGGTGAGTGGATAATTTACCGTTTTCAATATCTGAAGTAATTTTATCTGGTTATATGGTATTAAAATAAATTGAATTTTATAAATGATTTTTAAATCGAAAAATGGATTTTTAACACTGAGTATATGGAGACCTAATTATTGAATTGTGCTATTTATGCAATAAATTGAACTTGGGGCTTATGATATTATAGTAGCATGATGGCATGATTTTAATGTTTTTATGAATAATATTTATGAATTATTGGTGGTCTTGATAGACCGGATTGAAATGAACATTTGCCATGCTACGTTACTCGAGAACTTTTATATATGAAATTTGGTGGATTATGAGTAATGGAACACTGCAGTGAGGGTTACCGTGGACTGCCTTTAGGAGGAGCACGGGAAACCCTATGATCGGTTACCTCGGTCGTAGAGGCGAGTAGGGTAACTCCCGAGGTAATGAAACGATTCACTTCACGTTAAACCACCGCGTGAATGTGAGTTTAGCCAACGCCAAGGATCGGCTATATTTGAAAAATTATAAAATTTTAATAGCCTTGGCGGACTCGATTAGACACTCTGATCAAGTGTCCACGAGTATGAGATTTGGCTTAGGCCTGATTTTGTATAAATAAAACATAAGCCTTGTATTTTGTTAAATAAGATTGGTTTGTACAACTGTATTAAATTGATGCTATTAACTATATGATAGCATTGTGTGTATTTATATTGTCTCCATCTACTCGACTTTAGATGTCGTGGATGGTATTTATCTAACTCACTGGGTTGTAAAACTCACCCCTCAATTTCCCCATTTCAGGCTCACAGACAGTTGTAGAGAGAGGATTTTGTCGAGGAAAAGGTTAAAAGAGATAACCTTCTGTGCACAGGTTCATCTCCTAGTCTATATTTCTCTATTTTGGGCCCACGTAGCATTGTAAATTAAATTTTATACTTCAGTTATCTGTATTACCATATGTAATAATATATTTTGCTTTTACGCTGTAAAAATTATATTCGGATATCTATATAAAAATTGTTTTATAAGAAAATATTATATTTTATAAAATATTATTATTTTATTTCATTAAATGCAATTTCACTCAAATTTCATGTTTTAGATATCCGAATTCAATTCCGGCTTCAATTTATGAATTCTTTACGCGTAAGTAACATTTTTTCCAAACTTTGAAATTTTCGACGAAAAAATGACCGAAACGCCCCTGTGTAGAAATTTTTGTCTTTTTCCCTGTTTTGATCCGAAAAGGGACGAAATGTTTTAAAGTATGAAATTAATAAATAGAAACTCACAGGGGGGTTGGAAAGACTGGTACGAGAGCCTTGCGAGGTCTCGATATGGTACTCGGGGGATGAGTGCATATCGGGACATCGCGGCGGTTGTCACGGACTCGAGGGTGGTTCCGGGTCGTGACAATTCTATTGGTATCAGAGCCTTAGTCTTATTAAAGCTTTTGAGTTTGAAGCTGTTGATTTTGGAAAAATTGTTTTAAAGGAAATTACAATGTTAGTGTGGCCCCAATTGAGATAAGTCAGTTGCATGTAGTTGCATATAGAATTTTAAGTCACTTGGACTTGTTTTGTTCTCTCTTGTAGATCACTATGTCTAGTGAGGGACCGTTGGACTCAACAGCTGGGAGTCGTAGACGTTCAGTACCTAGTAGCCCAGAGAGGTATCCTTTCAGAGTTCCTGAAAATTGGGATCCCTCAAGATTGAGAGCACAAGTTCGAACTCCTGAGAGCTCTAGTGCCTCCGAGACCGATGAGAGTGTTAGTAGTAATGACACTAACCTATGCATTAGGAATTCTCTCTTGAGAGAGATTGAGAGAGATGAGGAGGCGAGAGAAACAGTGAGAAGGTTAGAGGAAATTTGGACTGCTAGGAAACCTCCCCCATTAGTAGTTAGACCATTTCCTCTTGGCGGTGGACCAAGAATAAGGGGTCGACAAGGAAAAGGTAAGCCCAGAATGTCCGTGATTAATCCTTTTTCCCAAAAGCCACTAGTGATACGAGATTTTCCTCCCGGTTGTGGAAGGAATGCCGCCCCGGTGAGCGATAAGGAACGCAAAATGATTCAACAAGCGGGGACTAGCAAACCAAAAGGGAAGTCTCCCATGATGGCAGAGGATACTGAGGAGGATGACTCTAGTGATACCTAGGGTACTAGTTAGATTTCTCACAACTTCAAATTTTGATAGAAATCATGTAAGCGGAAATAGCCATAGATAATGTCTAAAGGAATTGCGAGTCAACTTATGTTCTGTAAAATATGAACGGATTGTAACATAGTTGTTTAACCGACTTAATATATATGTGTGTATATATATGAACATCTTTTGGTATAAAAGAAATGGATTGGCAATGTAAGTATTGAGAATAAATATTTGCAGTAGTAGCATACTTGATCACCACTTAATGAGATTAAGGTAAGGATTGTAAAATTTGAGTATGGTGGAAATGAGAAGACGATATCATGGCATTATAAGATAATGATTTGACCCAATTATGGATCTATGGGAAATAAGTTAAGTACGTATATGAATACTCTGATGAGCAAAAATACGTCTTTAGAGAAATGGTGTATTTGGTATATAAATGAAGGAATTTTGGAGTCAAACATTAGAGTAATGGAGTCAACATAGTATCTTGTTTATAGTCAGTGACTGCAGCACTGGTTATACACAGGAAATTATGTAGACTCCCGATTTAAAATTTCAAGCTATAATCATGGATGAAGGAAATTGAGAAGGACAAATTGTCTTGTGACTTATTTGTACCAGAAGTGAAAAAATTATCGGAGCTATATGATATGAAGAATAATTAAATATGAATAATAAAAATAGTAGTGGGGTACAATAATATCAGTATTAAGGCACCAGATCTTATAAGCACTTCGAAGTTAAGCGTGCTTGGGCAAGAGAAATATTATGATGGGTGACCTTCTGGGAAGTATGTTTTAAGATAAAATAGAGAGTGTGAGGATTTGAAGATATTTATTGATGAAAGTACAAATGGTAGAGTATTTGATAAGAGTAAACCAGGACTGAATTATGATCCAAGTATTTAGAGATTGAGGGTGACAGGAATTATTTACAGAATATTATCGTTGGAAAGGAAACAAAAATATGTTATGAAGATTACAGAAATCTCTTAAGAAAAGGGTGGATTTGGTATCGTGAAATAGATAACATGGATAAGATGAAATTGAAGTACTGATCCTGAAATTGAGATGGAAGATCAATTGTATTGATTGAGGTGTAAATTCAAAAATGGAGTATGTTACAACAATAGTTGTGAAAATAGCCTAACGGCAAGAGATTTATTTTGCTTAAGTAGATTCCAAAGATGAGAACACGGTAACAGTGGTTGTTTAATACTATTATGTTAAGAATCTCTTATGGCTGAATAGCATAAGTAAAAGTTTGAGTGAAATGAAAGTAAATTTCATGAAATAAAGATATTCACTGGCTTAATACAGAGTGTTGTTAATTGGAATTTTAAATACATCAGAAAAGTGTTGAAAAGGAAATGAAGAGTAAATCGAAAGATTCCTATATTGATCCACAGGTATAGACATGTGAATGGAAAGAAAATTTAAAAGTTACCGAAAAGGTCACATTGAAGTACATTATTCTGAAAAGTGATAAGATAAATGATGAGTTGATTGAAGTCTGATTTTAAGAGAATAAAGAAGATAGAAAGAATTAAGGTTTGGGAATGGCTAAATGAAATTAAAGGAAAAGTTCGATAAATGATGAAATAGTGACGAGAAATATCAATGCTGAGTAATAAACATGTGAATGAAAGGTTACAATGGTGACACAACAAAAGAGATAATGTGAAGTATTGTTATGGAAAATTTTAAATTTGATTTTAAACCCAGTAGAATGAAAAGAATTAATAACAACACTAGATTATTTAAGTGATATACTGGGAATCCTTGAAGATAAAGTGAAATGTGAATAGTGGAATGTGTATTTGAATATTTTGGTAAGCACATATATGTCATTATAGAAAGAATATGTTTGGAGTATGGAGAAACAAACAAAGGGTTAAGTATTTCCAAGGATGTTTAAATTCTTTAAGAGAAAATTTCAAAGCATGTGTGACGAGTATAATAAGTGTGGTTTGGAAACTGGCTAAAGAGCCAAATGGCTAAATTATGAATTGGGTAATCACTGGTTGTGAGAAATAAGACCTAGATAGATATTTCTAAAGAGAATATATTTAAGAGGAATTTTGCTATGAACGAGACAAAAACAAACATGGAACCAAGTGGTGATGAAGAGGAAATGATAAGTTAAAAATAATACTTATGTTGGCGTTGCAAAGTACAGAAGAAAAACTTAGTTTCGAATTTTGCCAACTTCAAGTACAATTGATAAATCGATTAAGAGAAAAGTACGATATGTGTATAAGAAAGAGTGAAACAAGGGGTAATGGAAGAGAACCTCGATAATGAAAATCATTTAAAAGGTATGGAGACAGTGATTCGGAATTGTTTGAGACATATAAGGTTCAAATTGGTTTAAATCTTGAATAACGAATCAATGGTGAAACTGATGATATTGTGTGAGATATATATAGTGAATCATGTCAAAGTGAAAATTTAAAGTATCAATGGAATTAGAAAATGTATGTGCATAGTAGACAACAATTGAATAAAAATGGTATGGAGTGCATGAGGAATATATAAGAATAAGATGCAAATTAGATATGGGAAGCTTATTATGGATTCGAAATATATTCTATTTTTGATAAATTGAAAGCGTCGAGAGTAGGCTTGATATCACATCGGTTAAGTGTGACCCTCTTGCATGAGTGAGCTCTAGCTTGAGACATATTCTGGTGGCTGACGGACTGTTAGACATGGCTAGGACCATGGTCTGTGATATACGTGGCAAGGCCACAGATGATTTACGTGGTTGCGACCACTTGATAGCTTTGATGTCGGTCAACATCATTGAGATTGTCATAGTATTCTATGAGAATCCGGTAAAAGCGATGCTTCCGGATGTTATTACATGGAAGTGGGTCCATGTGTTGATGTGATGTTTTACTACTCGAGAGCATTGTGAGTTTTTCGACGCGTACTTTATGCATAGAAATGACTATATGATCAATTAAAGTGAAGAATGAACTTTAAAAGTTCGAAGTTTGAAATTGATGTGCGATGACTTGTGTGGATAACACAATAATGAAAATTTTCATTTGGAAGTTAAAGCTTTACGGATTTAAGGAATTGTTGGGAAAAATAGTCAAGAAAATGGAATCTGTAGTAAGAATCCAAGTGAAATGGATTTAAATGTTGACATTAAGAAGGTTAAAGAAAAATCTAAGCCGTATGAATGTAAAGTCAATATGAGGTATGTGGGGATCATAAAGACTACTAATTTTCCCCTACATAAAAGTTGTGTACGGAAAGAATGTGATATGCAAATGATGTTATAAGATACATAATCATGTTGAGGATGAGAATGAATGAATGGATGTTAAAAAGATGTTGAGGAATGATCAAGTGATAATGGTGATTGATATATATATACATAAGTATGAGAAAAGATTGAAATTGATACAAATGGAACAGAATTCTAGTTCAAACTTGATAAGAGGAATAGAGACACTTAGCATGTCTCTAGGCAAGGAATTGTGATTGAGAAAATTATTGATGATCAAATTCTGAAGGATCAGGATAACTATACGTGAAATACGTAAGTTGAGTTGAAGGAAATCGAGATAATGAATCAGAAATTTCCTTACAAAAGAGATAAATGAGAAAGTTAAATATAAGACGAAGATCAATTGTTCTATTCTCAAGGAATACGATGATTGAAATTTTGAGGTCAAAATTTTATTTTAAGGGGGGTAGTGTTGTAACACCTGACCCTAATTTATCTGTGATATGTCATTCACATGCAATGGATAGCATGTTTGTATATTGAATTGCCCCGGGAAATAAGTTAAATGACAATATTGCCCCTAAGGGTATGATCAAGTTAAATAAGTTTTGAACCAGTTTAAACAGAGAATTGAGGATGAATTTGGGAAAACTAAAACCCATGGATTGGTTTAAAACAGTGATTTGGAGTTTGAGATTCAATTTGGAGTTAATCGGGAAAAGTGACCGATTAAGGACAAAACGGTCATTTTTCAATTTCAGGACAAAATGGGAATTTTTAATAAAGATTTTGATTTTTATGACCAAGAATGATTATATGGAATATAAAATGATGTTGGGAACATAAAATGAAGTTTAGCAGTGAAAAAGTGCAATTTTCGGTATTTTTGGGACACAAGGGCAAAATAGTAATTTTACCATTAAAGGACGAATTTGGAATTTCTGAAAAAGATTTTTTGATCCCGTTTGATTGAGATTGATCATATTAATCAATTGAAGTGTTATTTGAGGTTGAAAAGTGGAAAAAGAAGAAATTCCGGTGATTTCTGCAGTGCAGGGGTAAAACCGTAATTTTACCACCGGAAGGCCAAATTTAATTTTTTGAGAGAATTTAGATCAAATTTGACAATTTGGAGTGTGGTATGAGTTTGAGGACTGAAAAATATGCCTTGTGGCAATTTTTCAAATTTTGGGGCAAAAATGTAATTTTGCACTTTTCGGGGGGTAAAAGTGTAATTTCATAAAATTACCTTATAAAAATCATTGGAAATTCTTCTATAAGGTCTTGGAAAATTCAAGAGATAAGGTCTGAAATTTGGCTGAAATAAAGTCAAAAAAGAAAAAATAAAGAAATAATAAAATAAGGAATAGTACCTAACATGTGAAAAAAATAGATTATTTTATTATTTAAGTGATAAAGCCATGAAAATTCAGCCAATGAACCCTAGTATGGCCGGCCAAGCAAAGAGAAAAGAGGAAAGGAGAAAAGCCATGAAACCTTACTCATTTTGAAGGAGAAATTAAGAGAAATTAAGGAAACAAGCTTGAAAAAGGTGAATTTCTTGATTTTTCCTAGTGATTTTCATTTCCTTAGCTTTCTTTTCCCACTTTCATGCACAAATAAGATATGGGTATTGCTGCACCTTGATGGCTGGATTTTGGGTGAATTTGATGCTTGAATATGGTGATTTTTAGGTTAAATAAGTATTATTAGCTAGGTAATAGTGAATTATAGTGATGGATTTCAAGAAATCACATTTTTTCATGTTAGAAAACCAATTTAGCTGAATTTTTGGAGACTTTTTGGCTGCTGGAAATACAGCAAGTTGATATGGTTGAATGGCATTTTAGGTAAATTTGATGAATAGTAAAAGTAGGAATTAATTAGGAATTTTCAAAAATAAAATTTGAAATTTTTACCCACTAGGGGTAAAATTGTAATTTTGCATTCTCAGACTAGTAAATTGACCCGTAGTTGCTACCACTAGATAATTGGAATATAATCGAATAATCAGAAACTGAAACGGGTCCAATCGGAGTTAAATTGGAGATTTTAGCAATTTAGACGCGTGTAGGCGAGTCGGTCGGACACCGTGAATTAACGATTGTCCGAACCATTTTTAGCTCAGTTCATGCATCATATAGAGCCTGAAATTGATTATGAGAAATTGACACAATTTATTGAAATTTGTGTCACACGTATCGCCTAGGTGGTGGGTTCCTCGGACACCGGAGAAAAACGGTGTAGTGGAATTAAAAATAGGAGTATCGGGCACTCCTGTGACGAGGTGAGTGGATAATTTACCGTTTTCAATATCTGAAGTAATTTTATCTGGTTATATGGTATTAAAATAAATTGAATTTTATAAATGATTTTTAAATCGAAAAATGGATTTTTAACACTGAGTATATGGAGACCTAATTATTGAATTGTGCTATTTATGCAATAAATTGAACTTGGGGCTTATGATATTATAGTAGCATGATGGCATGATTTTAATGTTTTTATGAATAATATTTATGAATTATTGGTGGTCTTGATAGACCGGATTGAAATGAACATTTGCCATGCTACGTTACTCGAGAACTTTTATATATGAAATTTGGTGGATTATGAGTAATGGAACACTGCAGTGAGGGTTACCGTGGACTGCCTTTAGGAGGAGCACGGGAAACCCTATGATCGGTTACCTCGGTCGTAGAGGCGAGTAGGGTAACTCCCGAGGTAATGAAACGATTCACTTCACGTTAAACCACCGCGTGAATGTGAGTTTAGCCAACGCCAAGGATCGGCTATATTTGAAAAATTATAAAATTTTAATAGCCTTGGCGGACTCGATTAGACACTCTGATCAAGTGTCCACGAGTATGAGATTTGGCTTAGGCCTGATTTTGTATAAATAAAACATAAGCCTTGTATTTTGTTAAATAAGATTGGTTTGTACAACTGTATTAAATTGATGCTATTAACTATATGATAGCATTGTGTGTATTTATATTGTCTCCATCTACTCGACTTTAGATGTCGTGGATGGTATTTATCTAACTCACTGGGTTGTAAAACTCACCCCTCAATTTCCCCATTTCAGGCTCACAGACAGTTGTAGAGAGAGGATTTTGTCGAGGAAAAGGTTAAAAGAGATAACCTTCTGTGCACAGGTTCATCTCCTAGTCTATATTTCTCTATTTTGGGCCCACGTAGCATTGTAAATTAAATTTTATACTTCAGTTATCTGTATTACCATATGTAATAATATATTTTGCTTTTACGCTGTAAAAATTATATTCGGATATCTATATAAAAATTGTTTTATAAGAAAATATTATATTTTATAAAATATTATTATTTTATTTCATTAAATGCAATTTCACTCAAATTTCATGTTTTAGATATCCGAATTCAATTCCGGCTTCAATTTATGAATTCTTTACGCGTAAGTAACATTTTTTCCAAACTTTGAAATTTTCGACGAAAAAATGACCGAAACGCCCCTGTGTAGAAATTTTTGTCTTTTTCCCTGTTTTGGTCCGAAAAGGGACGAAATGTTTTAAAGTATGAAATTAATAAATAGAAACTCACAGGGGGGTTGGAAAGACTGGTACGAGAGCCTTGCGAGGTCTCGATATGGTACTCGGGGGATGAGTGCATATCGGGACATCGCGGCGGTTGTCACGGACTCGAGGGTGGTTCCGGGTCGTGACAATGAATTTGAGAAAACTAAAACCCATGGATCGGTTTAAAACAGTGATTCGGAGTTCAAGGTTCAGTTCGGAGTTAATCGAAAAAATTGACCGATTAGGGACAAAACGGTCATTTTTCAATTTCAGGACAAAACGAGGATTTTAATAAAGATTTTGATTTTTAATGACCAAGAATGATTATATGAAATATAATATGATTTTTGGAACATAAAGTGAAGTTTAGCAGTGAAAAGTACAATTCTCGGTATTTTTGGGACACAAGGGCAAAATCGTAATTTTGCCATTAAAGGACGAATTTGGAATTTTTGAAAAAGATTTTTTGATCCCATTTGATTTAGATTGACCATATTAATCAATTGAAGTGTTATTTGAGGTTGAAAAGTGGAAAAAGAAGAAATTTCGGTGATTTCTGGAGTGCAAGGGCAAAATCGTAATTTTACCACCGAAAGGTCAAATTTAATTTTTCGAGAGGATTTAGATCAAATTTGACAAATTGGAGTGTGGTATGAGTTTGAGGACTGAAAAATATGCCTTGTGGCAATTTTTCAATTTTTGGGGCAAAAATGTAATTTTGTACTTTTTCGGGGGTAAAAGTGTAATTTCATAAAATTACACTATAAAAATTATTAAAATTCCTTCTAGAAGCTCCTGGAAAAAAATCAGAGAATAAGGGTGCTGGAAATTTGGCTGAAAAAAAAAAGAGAGAAAGTCAAAAAAAATTAATAAAAAATTCAAAAAGTATAATAAAATAATATTATTTTATTTGGCTATTAAAAAGCCAAAATTTTCAGCTTCTTCCCCTAAATTTCGTTCTAACCTGAAGGAAGAGAGAGAAAACACAAAAATAAACCCTAGGTGGAAGAAAATCAAAGAAAAAGTGTGATTTTTCAAGGATCCAAGTGTTTAAAGGTATGATTTTTCAAGTTTAGCTTATGAGCTATCATTTCCATGTATTTTTCCTTAGTTTCCATGGTTAGATTTCATGTTTTTATGGTGGTTTCAGATCTGGTTATATGGGTTTAGAGAGAGAAAATTTATGGAATTATTTAAATTTTAATTATGTTAGTGTTTAAGGTTAGTATAACATGTTAGTAAGCAAAGAATTGATTTTATTCTTGAATTACCCATTATAGCTGAATATTCTAGAGAGAGAATTGCTACTGGAAATGAGGAGAATTAATGGTATTTATATGAATTATGGTGAATTATAAGCCTAGAAAAATTATGGGAATTTTTAGAGCAAAAATAAAAAATTTTACCCATTAGGGGTATTTTCGTAATTTCAGTTCAGGACTGATAATTTGTATCACACTGAGGGACATTAAGTCCAATTGAATATAATTGAGGTATAGAAAGTGAAAGAAATTGATTCGGAATTAAAATAAGGATTTTAGCAATTTAGACGCGTGTAGGCGAGTCGGTCGGACACTGTGAATAAACGACTGTCCAGACCATTTTTAGCTCAGTTCATGCATCACGTAGAGCCTGAAAATTGATTATGAGAAATTGACACAATTTATTGAAATTTGTGTCACACTTATCGCCTAGGTGGTGGGTCCTTCGGACACCGGAGAAAAACGGTGTAGTGGAATTAAAAACAGGAGTATCGGGCACTCCTGATTTGAGGTGAGTGGATAATTTACCGTTTTCAATATCTGAAGTAATTTTATCTGGTATTATGCTATTAAAATAAATTGAATTTTATAAATGATTTTTAAATCGAAAAATGGATTTTAACACTGAGTATATGGAGACCTAATTATTGAATTGTGCTATTTATGCAATAAATTGAACTTGGGGCTTATGATATTATAGTAGCATGATGGCATGATTTTAACGCTTTTATGAAAAATATTTATGAATTATTGGTGGTCTTTATAGACCGGATTGAAATGAACATTTGCCATGCTACGTTACTCGAGAAATTTTATATATGAAATTTGGTGGATTACGAGTAATGAAACACTGCAGTGAGGGTTGCCGTGGACTGCCTTTAGGAGGAGCACGGAAAACCCTATGATCGGTTACCTCGATCGTAGAGGCGAGTAGGGTAACTCCCGAGGTAATGATACGATTCACTTCACGTTAAACCACCGCGTGAAGGTGAGTTTAGCCAACGGCAAGGATCAGCTGTATTTTGAAAAAAATTATGAAATTCTAACAGCCTTGGTGGACTCGATTAGACACTCTGATCAAGTGTCCACGAGTATGAGATTTGGCTTAAGCCTGATTTTGTATAAATAAAACATAAGCCTTGTATTTTGTTAAATAAGATTGATTTGTACAATTGTATTAAATTGGTGCTATTAACTATATGATAGCATTGTGTTTTATTTATATTGTCTCCATCTACTCGGCTTTAGATGTCGTGGATGGTGGTTATCTAACTCACTGGGTTGTAAAACTCACCACTCTATCCTCCCCCTTTCAGGCTCGAGATTTTGGTGGCACTCGAAGTGCACATAGAGGCTCGATTGAAGCCGTGTCACTAGTATACAAAGGTACAAAGTCATGTTTAGTTGGGCCCACATGTCATTGAAATTCTTGTACACACTCGGTTTAATTGCATAGCAATATTTAATGACATATTTGGCTTTTATTCATACAAATTTGATTATTGTGTTTATAAAAATATTGTTTTATAATAAATTGTAATATTTTACCGATTTTGAAATTTTTAGAGGAAAAATAACAAAAATGCTCCTACGTGGTTAATAGTGCAATTTAATTGTTTTGGTTCAAAACACAAATTTTATTCATTGAAAAATGTTTATTAGAAATTATTAACCACGGGGTAGATGAAAAACTGGTACGAGATGCCTTGCGGGGTTTCGGTTTACACTCGGGGAAGGAGTGTCTATCCGGACGTCGCGGCAGTTGTCACGGACCTGATGAGTGGTTCCGGGGCGTGACAATTCCAACATCAAATCATCATCCATACCCATTCAGCCTCAAGGTTTTCAGCATGATAACTCATCATTCAATCATGGAAAATAAGAACTAAAGCATGGGTAAGCTAGATCACAAGAAAAATCAAGAAATTTTACCTTTTTCTAGCTTGAATTCTTGAATTTTCTTGTTTTCCCTTTGAATCTTGACCTAGGGTTTGGGGTTTTTCTTTTTTTCCTCTTTCTCTTGCTTGCACGGCTTGGAGAGGAAGATGAAGGCTGAAATTTGACTTTTTAAAGGCCTTAATAAAAAAATATTATTTTATTTATTTTTTTAACATTTTATTAATTCTCTTTTTTTTTCTTGCCACTCATTTTATTTCAATTTCCACCATAAGTTTCCTCACTTATCCATTCAGCTTTTCAAAAATTTCTGGACCATTTCAAAAATTTTGGTGGTGTAATTTTGTAAAATTACACTTTTGCCTCTGAAAAAGTACAAAATTACATTTTTGTCTCAAAAATTGAAAAATTACCCATAGACATATTTTTTACCTCTCATACTCATACCATTCTCCAATTTGTCAAATTTGATCAAAATTCTCTTGAAAAATTAAATTTGATCATTCGATGGTAAAATTATCATTTTTCCCCTATACTTCAAAATGTACCAGAATTGCATTTTCTTCTCACTTTTCAACCTCAAATTATGTTTTAACTAGTCTAAATAATCAATCTAAATCAAATAGGGCTAAAATCTTCTTTAAAAATTCTCGTTTTGACTTTAGTGGTAAAATTACTATTTTACCCTTGTGTTCTAAAAATACCGAGAATTACACTGTCACTGCTAAACTTCATTTTATGCTCCAATAATCATATTATATTTCATATAATTATTTTTTATCATTAAAAATCAAAATCTTTATCAAAAATCTCCATTTTGTCTTGAAATTGAAAAATGACCGTTTTGTCCCTAATCGATTAATTTTCCCGATTAACTCCAAACTGAACCTCGAACTCTGAATCACTGTTTTAAGTAATCCCTGGACTGTGAAATTTTCAATTTCACCTTAACATTCCTATTTGAACTTGTTCGAGGCTTAATTGACTTATCAGTACCACTAAAGGCAATATCGTCATTTAACTTGTTTCTCGGGGCAATTCAATATACAAACATACTATCCAATGCATGTGAATGACCTGTCACATATAATTTAGGGTCAGGTGTTACAACACTACCCCTCTTAAAACAAAATTTTGACCTCAAAATTTCATTCATCATATTCCACAAGAATGAAAGTTTTGGGATTTTCATTTTATAGTTAATCTCACAAGTTATCTCCTTTATAAGGAAACTTTGATTTGTTACCTTGATTTCTTTCAACTCGACTTACGTATTTCATGTATGTTTATCTTGATTCTTTAAAAATTTGATCATCAATAATTTCCTCAATAATGATTTCTTACCTAGAAACATGCTAAGTGTTTCTATTCTTCTTATTAAATTTGAATCAAAATTTCTTTCCACTTATATCAATTTCAATCATTTCTTACACTTACGTATCTATATACACCAATCACCATCATCACTTGATCATTCCTCAACATCTTCTTAACATCCATTCATTCATTCTCATCCTCAAACATTATTATGTATCTTATAATATCATTAGCATACCACATTCCTTCCGTACACATCTTTTATGTAGGGGAAATTAATAGTCTCTATGATCCCTACATACCTCATATTAACTTTACATTCATACAACTTAGATTTTTCCTTAATCCTCTTAATGTCAACATTTAAATCCATCTCACATGGATTCATACTATAGATTTCATTTTCTTGACTATTTTTCTCAAAAATTCCTTAAATCCATATAATTTTAACTTTCGATGAAACTTTTCATTATTGTGTTACTCACACAACTTATCGCACTTCAATTTTAAACTTCAGACTTTTAGAGTTCATCCTTTACTTTAATTAGTCATATAATCATTCCCATGCATAAAAGTACGCGTCGAAAACTCACAATGCTCTCGAGTAGGGAAACATAACATCAACACGTGGACTCACTTCCACGTAATAACATCCGAGAGCATCGCTTCCACTGGATTCCCATATAATATGCTATGGCAATCTCAATGATATTAGCCGACATCGGAGTTATCAAGCGATCGCAATCGCGTAAGTCATCTGTGGCATTGCCACATATATCACAGACCATTGCCCCAGCCATGTCTAATAGCCCGTCGGTAACCCGACAATGTTTCTAGCTAGAGCTCACTCATGCACGAGAGTCACACTTAACCGATGCGACATCCGGTATACCCTCGACGCTTTCGGTTTATATAAAAAAAATAGAATGTTTTTCGGATCCGTAATAAGCTTTTCAAGTCTATATATTCCAAATAATTTCTAAAGATATCTTACATCCACAATTATGTCAATCTTCTCATATCTAATTTGCATCTCATTCCAATATACTCCTTATGTACTCCATACTATTTCTGATCATATCTATATATGATTCCGCATCAATTACGTGTACTTATGCTTTTTCTTGGTACTTCCAAGTGTATGTTTAAATTTCTTTGTATTGCATATATATTGTTGCATCATCATATTATTTTATCTGACTGGTGCTTGCTGTGCACCTACAGTTTCTAGTTCTAGTGATACTTTAAATTTTCCCTTTAACACCATTCATTATATTTCATGCAATATCATCAATTCTGTTGTTATTTTATCCCACAAAACTTAAACTCGTTTAAATTTTGTGTACCTTAACCAACTTCAATTTCCAATCTCCACAACCCTTTAGAAGATTTTCATTCTCAAAGTGGTTTTTCTATCATCCCTTGCTCTACTCTGTCATATGAACATTACATGATTTTCTCTTAATCAATTTATCAACGATACTTGAAATTAGCAAAACTTGAAATTGAGTTCTCCTCAAGTGCCTCACAATATTAACATAAGTATCATTTTTGTCTTACCACTTTCTCTTTATAACCATTTAATTCTATATTGATTTTCGTCTCATTGATAGCAATACTTCTCTTAATTATTATCTTGGAATCTCTATTTTACTTTTAGGTTTCTCACTATTTATGACCACTTAACTTATGGCTTCACTATTTAACTCCTTAGCCATTCTTAAAATCATACATCTTAGGCTCGTCATTTATAATCAATAATTTCTCCTCACAGGGATTTAATCACTTCTGAAATATTTAATTGCTTAATTGTTTTACTATCCTCTAAACATATCTTTTACTTAGATGTATACATTTGCTCACCACAATATTCAAATGCACACTTGACTATTCATATTTCAATTTATCTTCAAGGATTTCTAACACATCACTTAAACAACCTTGCATTATTATCAATTCTTTGCATTCAACTGGATTAAAACAAAATTTGAAATTTTCCATAACATCACTTCACATTGTCACATTTATTATGCCACTATGGTAATCTTTCGTTCACAATATTATTATTTAGTATTGATATTCCTCATCAATATCTCATAATTTATTTAACTCCTCATTCACTCTTACTTAGCCATCCACAAAGTTTAACTCTTCATCTCTTTTGTTCCCCTATAATCGGACTTTAATCAACTGAGCATTGATCTTGATGTTTTACATAATAGCTTATCTCAATATGTCCATTTCAAAAATTCTTAAATTCTCTTTTATCCATGTATCTCTATATGCAGCAACATATAAATCTTTTAATTTATTCCTCATTTTTATTTTAACACTTTTTCCAGTGCACTTAAAATTCCAACTAATAAAACTCCTCATACTCTATACTTTATTGTAAAATATCCTTCATAATTCACATCAATGTTTTGTCATATCCGTGCACAGTCCCATGCCATTAGCATACTCATACTCTTCTCTTATCATTTCACATCTTACACTTAGGTTTCATTCTCTCATATATCTTTACATTACAATATCATGAATACTTCAAATAATAAATCTTGATCATTCGTGCCATAAATCTCACTTTAAACCAAATAAACTTTTAACTTGATCTTTCAAGTAACTCATGTATATCAATCTTAATTATATAATTCTATGGGGCATTTAGGCTAGATTTAACATTTCTGAGTCACTTAATCTCAAGCTGTCACATCCACGGATAACATTCCCTTCGAAAGACTATCTCTCCAAGGTATCGTCATGTCTGGGTCCTCATCCCTTTAACACGGTCTTCCCTACAGTCTGCAGCCCGCAGTTAGACATGGAGAGGTTTGAACCCAAAACCTTTCCTTCCCCTGAAAAGAACGCTTTTAACCATCTCATCACATTTAGTCCTTTAATCTTGTAATTCTCCATACTATGCATAGCAAAATTCAAGTTCACCTTTTGAATAAATTTATTCATTAACTTTTTTACTTCGTGATCACACGTTAATCATAATAATCCCTGATGTTCATTCTTAAATTGACTTATACACTTGTATCTTTAAACCTCAATAGATCCAACCGTTCTTGAAATTTCACGGTCATTAATTGAAATCAACGCCAGCTCCCTCTAAGCTACTATACATTTTCCTCACTTATTCACTCATAAAACTTTTCAAAATTCCAACACTATTTATATAGGAACATAACAACCCAATCAACATAGTGCATTTACCTTCATGCACGTAAATATTAATTTACTTGTATTACTACTAATCCTTTCCTTCCAACCAAATCAAATCAATATTTAAAAAGTTCCATAATATATAACAATTTCACCATATCGTGTTACAATGTTATGTTTTTCCATTTCATTATCGTGCATGCTCCACTTTATCTTCCAAAGTTTCTAATATACCTCATAATCGATCTGGTGTTGTCGTCAATCCTTTTCATTCAAATTATTCATACCATCTATTATGGTATGCCAAATTCATCTGTTAATCCATTCATATCACTGTCAATTTCTAAATATTTGAATTGGGATTCAACCTTTGTTTACCTTTAACAAATGCTTTACCATGGTAATTTCTCAATTAATCCGAAATTCATGAAGAAAATATACTTTACGATTTATGTTCTCATCAATAAATATCTTCGAAAACCCTCATACTTCATGTCCTATCTTAAGACACTCTTCCCAGAAGGTCACCCATTTTGTTATTACTCTTGCTCAAGCATGCTTAACTTCGAAGTGCTAATGGGATCCGATGCATCAGTGCTGGTATGATCGCACCCCACTACTATTTTTATTATTCATAATTACTTATCCTTTCTGTCTTACGTTTTCAATAATTTATTTACCTCTCGTACAAAATCACAGAACATTTCATCTCTCTGTACACTCAGACTTTCAATTTTTAGAAATCAAGAACTTATCTTTCTCAGATCCCATCATTTACCTTTAATAAACTTTATTCATGTCAGATTCTCTTCTTATAATATTAAAACTTCATTTCATAATTTCCCTTATACTTAAATTTCTCATTTTCTTCTTTTCTTTAGCACATTTCCCAATTCCTTTCAAAAAGAAATTTCTCATACCTTGATTAACGTCATTACTATCAATACTCTCGTCAGTCTCGCTATCACTAAGGCTCTTCTTTATCCTAACCTACGCTCCCAAATCTGATGGAGCCCAATCTATAGGAACCTTAGACGAATATCCCTCTGAATTATTAGGTTCAAGACACCATCGACTTTCAATAGTAGAATCAATCGATTCCTCACGAATGCTACAAGAGGTGTCAAGACTATCGTCCTTCCGAGACATTGTAAAGGGATACTCTGTGTACCACAAGGCCTATACAAAATCGACAGTGACGATTTAGCCACTATACCTCACAAAGGTACAAATAACTTTCTAAAATCTACGTGCAGACACGCACTTTCTATTCGACCTAACTTAACTCGACTCGGGCCACGCAGTGTCAATGCAAATCTTTAAATCAACTTTAAAAATCAAAATTTTTCATACCATTACAACCAGGAGCAACCAAATGCTCTGATACCAATAAGATTGTCACGCCTCGAAATCTCACATCGAGCCCATGACAACTGTCGCGATGTCCTGATAAGCACCTAATCCTTGGGTAATCTATCGAGACCTCGCAAGGCATCTCGTACTAGTTTTCCATTCCCCCCTATGGTTATTTTCCAAAAAATATTTTTCAGAGAATAAAATTTAAGTTTCGTATCGAAGCTATCAAAATACACCATTTTCCACACAGGGGCATTTTCGTCTTTTGTTTTGTTTAAAAACTTCAGAATCCAGTTTTCTGAACGTAAAGGTAAAATAAAGTTATACATAATAACATGTACATATTCAAATATACAAATCAGTTTACAATGACACGTGGCCCTACTATGTATAACAATGTATCTTTGTATACAAAAACGCGACTTTGATTAAGCATCTATGTGCACTCCGAATGCTTATTCGTAGTCTCGAGCTTGAAAGGGGGAAGAGAGGGTGGTGAGTTTTACAACCCAGTGAGTTAGATAATTACCATCTACGACATCTAAAGTCAAGTAGATGGAAACAATATAAATAAAACGCAATGCTATCATGTAGTTCATAGCACCAATTTAATACAATTGTATAAAGCAATCTTATTTAACAAAATACAAGGCTTATGTTTTATTTATAAAAATTCAGGCTTAAGCCAAATCTCATACTTGCAGATACTTGATCAGAGCATCCAATTGAGTCCGCCAAGGCTATTAGAATTTCATAATTTTTCAGATACAGCCGATCCTTGACGTTGGCTAAACTCATTTTCACGTGGTGGTTTAACGTGAAGTGAATCATAACATTACCTCGGGAGTTACCCTACTAACCTCTACGATCGAGGTAACAATTAATCGGGTTTTTTTGTGCTCCTCTTAAAGGCAGTCCACGGCAACCCTCACTGCAGTGTTTTATTAATTATGAACCACCAACTTTATAGAATAATCCAACAGCATGACAAGGCCATTTTAATACTAGCCAACCTACACGGCAAACAGTAATTTATGCAATTTTAACACAATAAACCAACCAAGCATGCTCACCAAGATCATAAACCATAATTTCAATTTAAACACATAAACACAAATTTAGCCCGATCTCTACATACTCAATGTTATAAAATCGATTTTTCGATTTAAAAAAAATCATTTATAAAATTCAATTTATTTTAATGGCACATAACCAGATAAAACTACTTCAGCTATTGAAAACGGTAAATTATCCACTCACCTCGTCACAAGAGTGCACGATACTCCTGTTTTAATTTTCACTACACCTTATATTTTTTCCCGTGTTTGGGAGCCCATCACTTATACACGATTCACGACACAAAATTCCATTATTTGTGTCCAACCAATATAATTTATTTCAGGCTCTACATACTTAGAAATTAGATAAAAATAGTTTGAACAATCGTCAAATCACGGTGTCTGACCAACTCGCCTACACGCGTCTAAATTGCTAAAATCCTTAATTAAATTCCGATTTGACCCATTTCACTTTCTAATAGTTCAATTCTATCCATAATGTTCAATTACAGTGAATATGGGTCAATGTATCAGTCCTAGACTGAAAATTACGATTTTTCCCCTAATGGGTAAAAATTTCGATATTTGCTCCGAAAATTCCCATTAATTTCCTATATCTATAATTCATCATAATTCATCATAATACCTCCAATAAACATCATTTCAGCAACCAATTTCTCTCTCTAAAATTCGACATAAATGGGTTTCAAGAGGAAAATTATTCTTTCTTGAAATTTTGTTCATAACCATGCTTAACTACCACTAAACCTTAACATAGTTCAAATTCAAGCAATTCCAACATCAAATCATCATCCATACCCATCCGGCCTCAAGGTTTTAAGCATGATAACTCATCATTCAATCATGTAAAATAAGAACTAAAGCATGGGTAAGCTAGATCACAAGAAAAATAAAAAAAATTTACCTTTTTCTATCTTGAATTCTTGAATTTTCTTGTTTTCCATTTGAATCTTGACTTAGGGTTTGGGGTTTTTCTTTTTCTCCTCTTTCTCTTGCTTGCACGGCTTGGAGAGGAAGATGAAGGCTGAAATTTGACTTTTTAAAGGCCTTAATAAAAAATATTATTTTATTCATTTTTTTAACATTTTATTAATTCTCTTTTTTTTTTTCTAGCCACTCATTTTATTTCCATTTCCACCATAAGTTTCCTCACTTATCCATTCAGCGTTCCAGAAATTTCTGAACCATTCCAAAAATTTTGGTGGTGTAATTTTACAAAATTATACTTTTGCTCTCGAAAAAGTACAAAATTACATTTTTACCCAAAAAATTAAAAAATTACCACAAAGCATGTTTTTCACTCCTCAAACGCATACCACAGTCCAATTTATCAAATTTGATCTAAATTCTCTCGAAAAATTAAATTTGGTCCTCCGGTGGTAAAATTACCATTTTGCCCCTATACTCCAAAATGTATCGGAATTGTATTTCCTTTTCACTTTTCAACCTCAAATTATGTTTTAACTAATCTAAATAATCAATCTAAATCAAATGGGGGCAAAATCTTCTTTAAAAATTCTCGTTTTGACCTTTAGTGATAAAATTACTATTTTACCCTTATGTCCCAAACATATCGAGAATTACACTTTTTCACTGCTAAACTTCATTTTATGCTCCAATAATCATATTATATTTCATATAATTATTCTTGGTTATTAAAAATCAAAATCTTTATTAAAAATCTCTATTTTGTCTTGAAATTGAAAAATGACCGTTTTGTCCCTAATCGGTCAATTTTCTCGATTAACTCTAAACTGAACCTCGAACTCTGAATCACTATTTTAAGTAATCCCTGGACTGTGAAATTCTTAATTTCACCTTAGAATTCCTATTTGAACTTATTCGAGGCTTAATTGACTTATCAATACCACTAAGGGCAATATCGTCATTTAACTTGTTTCCCGAGGTAATTCAATATACAAACATGCTATCCAATGCATGTGAATGACCTGTCACAGATAATTTAGGGTCAGGTGTTACATTATTAGTTATCACCATTGATTTTATAACATATTGTTTATAATTAATTATTATTTATACAAACTTTGATATAAAACATTATAACATATAAGTTATGTCATTTTTTCGTCTATATATATATATATAATAGAGTTATATATTTTACATACATGTATTTAATTTATACATAAGCATTACTGTAACTTATAATAGACTTTATTTATATAATTATATAAAACATTTTAACATATAATTTGTATCATTAATTATATATATAATAAAGTAATATTATATATATACATATATTTAATTTATACATATGTATTACTATAACTTATAATAAACTTTATTTATATGATTACACTTAATAAGTTTATTAGCTATCACTTTAGATTTTATAATATATTGTTTATAATTAATTATTATTTATACAAACTTTGATATAAAACATTATAACATATAAGTTATATCATTAATTTCCAATATATATAATTATGGATGAAGTTTATAAGTTTTAATATTATAATACGTAAAAAAAAAAGTAAAAATTTTGGTCCATTGGTCCTAAATCGGACAAACCAAACCAATTCTATGTTTGGTTGGTTTGGTTTTTTTTTATATATTTGGTTGGTTTTGGTCAATATTTTAAAAATGATTAGCCCATTTGGTCCGTAGGTATAGTAGACCAAACCACTCAATCCACTCATTTGCTCACCCCTATATTAGGGTATTATACGTACGTATACAAATCATAATCATAATAATTTAATATTAGTTATATATATTTATTTATTTATAAATCTATATTAATATGAAATAACAAGTTATATATTTTAAATGATATAAGTTTTGTGTTAATATTATAATATATGATAGTAAATATCCTACATATTAATATGTTATAATTAGTATACCTTAGTAATGTTTCATAATATAAAATGTTATGAATATATATATATAATTGTATAAATATATTATATATACATATATTTAATTTATACATAAATTTCTATATTTAATAATAAACTTTATTTATATGATTATGCTTAATAACTTTATTAGTTATCACCTTTGATTTTATAACATATTGTTTATAATTAGTTATTATTTATACAAACTTTGATATAAAATATTATAACATATAAGCTATGTCATTAATTTCATCTATATATAGCAATATAATAAAGTCATATATTTTATATACATGTATTTAATTTATACATAAGCATTGCTATAACTTATAATAGACTTTTTTTATATGATTACATAACACATTTTAATATATAATTTGTATCATTAATTTTATATATAATAAAGTAATATTATATATATATACATATATTTAATTTATACATAAGTATTATTATAACTTATAATAAACTTTATTTATATGATTACACTTAATAAGTTTATTAGCTATCGCCTCAGATTTTATAACATAATGTTTATAATTAATTATTATTTATACAAACTTTGATATAAAATATTATAACATATAAGTTATATCATTAATTTCGTCTATATATCTAATAAAGTCGTATATTTTATATACATGTACTTAATTTATATATAAGCATTACTATAACTTATAATAGATTTTATTTATATGATTATATAAAACATTTTAACGTATAATTTGTATAATTAATTATATAATAAAGTAATATTATATATATACATATATTTAATTTATACATAAGTATTACTATAACTGATAATAAACTTTATTTATATGGTTACATTTAATAAGTTTATTAGCTATCACTTTAGATTTTATAGCGTATTGTTTATAATTAATTATTATTTATATAAATTTTGATATAAAACATTATAACATATAAGTTACATCATTAATTTGCTATATATATAATTATGGATGAAGTTTATAAGTGTTAATATTATAATATGTAAAAAAAAGTGATAAAATTTTGATCCATTGGTCCTCAATTGGACAAACCAAACCAATTGTATATTTGGTCGGTTTGGGTTTCCTTTATATTTGGTTGATTTTGGTCAATTTTTTAAAAATGATTGGTCCATTTGGTCCTTAAGTATAGTGGACCAAACCACTCAATCCATCCATTTACTCACCCCTATATTAGGGCATAATACATACATATAAAAATCATAATCATAGTAATTTAATATTAGTTATATATATACTTATTTATTTATAAATCTGCATTAATATGGAATTACAAATTATATATTTTAAATGATATAAGTTATATGTTAATATTATAATATATGACAGTAAATATCCTACATATTAATAGGCTATAATTATTACACCTTTGTAATTCTTCATAGTATAAAATGCTATGAATATATATATATATATATAATTGTATAAATATATTATATATACATATATTTAAGTCATACATAAATTACTATAATTTATAATAAACTTTATTTATATGATCATGCTTAATAACTTTATTAGTTATCACATTTAATTTTATAACATATTGTTTATAATTAGTTATTATTTATACAAATTTTGATATAAAACATTATAACATATAAGTTATGTCATTAACTTCATCTATACATGTCAAAACAATAAAGTCATATATTTTATATACATGTATTTAATTTATACATAACCATTGCTATAATTTATAATAGACTTTATTTATATGATTACATAACACATTTTAATATATAATTTGTATCATTAATTTTATATATAATAAAGTAATATATTATATGTATACGTATATTTAATTAATACATAAGTATTACTATAACTTATAATAAACTTTATTTATATGATAACACTTAATAAGTTTATCAGCTATCACTTCAGATTTTATAACATAACGTTTATAATTAATTATTAATTATACAAACTTTGATATAAAAGATTATAACATATAAGTTATATCATTAATTTCATCTATATATATAATAAAGTCATATATTTTATATACATGTACTTAATTTATATATAAGCATTACTATAACTTATAATAGACTTTATTTATATGATTATATAAAACATTTTAACGTATAATTTGTATAATTAATTATATATATAAGAAAGTAATATTATATATATACATATATTTAATTTATACATAAGTATTACTATTGTCACAACCCGGAATCTCTCATCGAGCACGTGACAACTGTTGCGATGTCCCGATAAACACTTAATCCCCGACTACTCTATCGAGACCTCGTAAGGCATCTCGTACCAGTTTTCCATATCTCCCGTGGTTAATAATTTTCGAGAAACATTTTTCAAAGAATAAAATTTATATTTTAGATTAAAACAGTCGAAATGCCTAATTAACCACGCAAGAGCATTTTCGTCTTTTGTTTTGTTCAAAAATTTCGAAATCCAGTTTTCTGAACGTAAATGTAGAATAAATTTATACATACTAATATGTAAATAACTAAAATATATAAATCAGTTTACAATGACACGTGGGCCCTACCATGTATAACTATGTACCTTTGTATGCTAAAGACGCAACTTCAATCAAGCCTCTATATGCACTCCGAGTGCTTACCAATGATCTCGAGCCTGAAAGGGGGAGAGAGGGGGTGGTGAGTTTTACAACCCAGTGAGTTAGATAATTACCATCTACGACATCTAAAGTCGAGTAGATGGAGACAAGTGCAAATATTTAGTAATAACACATTTCATAGCACATACTGAATTTTATTCAAGCAATTTATTTCAATTTCATGAATTATCATCAAAATCATCAAAATCATTAATCAAACACAAGACTTATGGTTTTCCTTAAAACCCGGCTTATGCCAAATCCTTACTCGGTGATGCCTTGGCCTGAGGCACCATAACCGAGTCCGCCAAGGCTGTTATAAACATGTTTCATTTAGAAACACAGTTGTTCCTTGGCGTTGACCGAATTCATCTTCACGTGGTGGTTTAGCGTAAAGTGAATTTTAACATTACCTCAGGAGTTACCCTACGCGCCTCTCCAATCGAGGTAACAATTAATCAGGTTTACCGTGCCCCTCCTAAAGGCAGTCCACGGCAACCCTCACTGCAGTGTTTTATTATTAGTAATCCACCAAATTTGTAAATATCAAGCAGCATAACATGGCTAATAAATTATGTGCAGTCATCAAAATAAATGGACAATTTATATCATTCATAAAAATATAGAATTCAGCCAGCATGCTTCCCAAAGTCATAAGCCCCAAATTCAATTCATAGATAAATAGTACAATTCACCAAATAGGTCTCCATATACTCAATTTCATAAAATTAACATTTAATTTCAAAAACAGTATTTCACCGAAATACATTTTCATTGAAAATCGTAATATTTTATACTTTCAAATTCATCATGCTTTAAAAGCATAAATTCATAATAAATCCACTCTAGATATTACAGACGATAATTTATCCACTCACCTAGTCAAGAGTGCACGATACTCTTGTTTTCAATTTCCACTACACCGTATTTTTCCTACATCCGGGAGCCCATCACCTATACACGATTCACGACACAAAATTTCATTATTTGTGTCCAACCACTATAATTTATTTCAGGCTCTACATGCTTGGAAATTAGGTAAAAATGGTTCGAACAGTCGTTAAATTACGGTGTCCGACCGACTTGCCTACACGCGTCTAAATTGCTAAAATCCTCGATTAAATTCCAATTTGACCCATTTTAGTTTCTAATAGTTCAATTATACTCATAATGCTCAATTACAGTGAATATGGGTCAATGTATCAGTCATAGACTGAAAATTATGATTTTACCCCTAGTGGGCAAAAATTCTAATTTTTGCTCTAAAAATTTCCATAATTTTCTTATATCCATAATTCACCATAATTCCTCTAAATATCATGAAATCTCATCACTTTTCAGCAGAAATTTCTCTCTTGGAAATTTCAGTATAAATGGGTTTTCATAGAGTACATGATTTTCTTCCATAATTTTCTTCCTAAACATGGCTATCTACCTCTAAACATCAACATAGTCCAAAATCATGCTAATCCAACATCAATTTCTCTTCCATACCCATTTTTCAGAATTGAATTCATCATGATAACTCAATATTCAGTCATGGAAAATGAGAAATAAAGCATGGGTAAGCTAGGGTTAGAGTAAAACTAAAGAAATGTTACCTTTGTTTTGCTTGATTTTTGAAAAAACCTTGAAATCTTTTGATTTTTGGCTAATTTTCTTGTTTTGCTCCTTTGTTCTCTTTTCCCTTTATTGATCGGTCTCTTGAAAAAGAGAATGCAGAATTCTAGAAGAATTTAAGCCTTTTTATAAGGCAAATAAAATAATATTATATTTTTAACACATGGCATTTCATTTTTTTTATGTGTAAAATCTTTTCTTTTTTAATTTTTTCTTCACCACTCACTTTTATTCACTTATCCATAGTTGAGGTGAAATTTCTAGACTTATCCAATGTAACACTTGACCCTAAATTATCTGTGATATATCATTCACATGCTTTGGATAGCATGTTTGTATATTGAATTGCCCCGTAAAACTAGTTAAACGACTATATTGCCCTTAATGGTATTGTCAAGATTAAATAAGTTTTAAACTGATCTAAACAGAGAATTGAGAATGAATTTGAGAAAACTAAAACCCATGGATTGATTTAAAATGAGGATTCGAAATTTGAGGTTCGATTTGGAGTCAATCTGGATTTTAAGTGTTTTAGGGGTAAAATGGTAATTTACCACTTGAGGACGAATTTGAGATTTTTTAAAAAGATTTTTTAATCCTGTTTGATTAAGATTGATTATATTAGACTTATTGGAGTATAATTTGAGGGTTTGGCAGTGAAAAAGTTTAATTTCGGTGCTTTTTTGAGTGTAGGGGAAAAATCGTAATTTTGCCACTCGGAATCGAAAATTGAATTTTTGAAAGGATTTTCATCAAATTTGACAAATTGGAGAATGGTATGAGTATGAGGGGTGAAAACTATGTCTACTGACAATTTTTCAGTTTTTGGGGCAACAATGTAATTTTTGACTTTTTCGAGGATAAAAGTGTAATTTTATAAAATTACACCACCAAAATTTTTGGAATGGTCCAGAAACTTCAGAAAAGCTGAATGGATAAGTAAGGAAGCTTACGGTGGAATTTAAAATAAAATGGATGGCTAGAAAAAAAAAGAATTAATAAAATATTAAAAAAATGAATAAAATAATATTATTTTATTTAAGGCTTTAAAAAGTCAAATTTTCAGCATTCATCTTCTTCTTCAAGCCGTGCAAGCAAGGGAAAGAGGAGAAAAAGAAAAACCCCAAACCTTAGCCAAGAATTCAAGGGGAAAAACACTAAAAATCAAGAATTGAAGCCATTAAAAGGTAAATTCATGAATTTTCATGTTGATTTCCATTGCCCAAGCTTTATTTTTTCATTTTGATGCTTGAATCTCTTGTGGGTATGAACTACCTCTGCTGGTTGAACCTCATGGGAGGATTTTGAGAAATCATTTTGAGTGATTTTAGGTTGATTTAAAGTTATTTAGTTAGGTTATAATGGTATGTATCAAAACTTACCAAGAAATAAGATTTTTCTCCATTAAGCTCACCATGGCCGAACCTTCTAAGGGGTGAAATACAGCTGATTCTAGTGTTATTTTGTGGTATTTAAGTGAAATTTAATGAATTACAAGGATGGAAAAATAATTGGAATTTTCGGTGTAAAATTTTAAATTTTTACCCAATAGGGGTAATTTCATAATTTACGATCGAAATTGATAATTTGCACCACACTGAGGGACATTGAGTCAATTTGGATATAATTGGGGTATAAAAAGTGAAAAAAATCGATTCAAAATTAAAATGAGCATTTTAGCAATTTAGACGCGTGTAGGCGAGTCGGTCGGACACCGTGAGAAAACGACTGTCCGGACCATTTTTATCCCATTTAATGCATCACATAGAGCCTGAAATTGATTATGAGAAATTGACACAATTTATTGAAATTCGTGTCAAGCGTATCGGCTAGGTGGTGGGTCCTCCGGACATTGGAGAAAAACGGTGTAGTGGAATTAAAAACGGGAGTATCGGGCACTCCTGTGACGAGGTGAGTGGATAAATTATCATCTTTAATATCTAGAGTGGATTTATTATGGTTTATGCTTATTAAAGCATGGTGAAATTGGAATTTTCAAAATATTATGATTTTTGATTAAAGTGTATTTCGATGAAATACTGCTTTAAAATTAAATACTGATTTTTATGAAATTGAGTATATGGAGACCTATTTGATGAATTGTATTATGTATACATGAATTGAAATCCGTGGCTTATGACATTAGAAAGCATGCTAGCTGAATTGTATATTTTTATGAGTGATATAAATTGTCTATTGATTTGACAATTGGACGTAATTTATTGGCCATGCTATACTGCTTAATTTGTATGAAATTTGGTGGACTACGATAAATAAAACACTGCAGTGAGGGTTTACCATGGACTGCCTTTAGGAAGGGCACGATAAAACCCGATAAATTGTTACCTCGGTCGGAGAGGGGCGTAGGGGAACTCCCGAGGTAATGTTAAAATTCTCTTCACGCCAAAACCACCACGTGAAGATGAATTCGGTCAACGCCAAGGAACGGCTGTATATCTAAATGAAATATGTTTATAACAGCCTTGGCGGACTCGGTTAGGATGCCTCAAGCCAAGGCATCACCGAGTAAAGATTTGGCATAAGCCGGATTTTAAGGAAAATCATAAGCCTAATAATTTCACTGATTTTGATGATTTCGATAGAAATCGATGAATTTGATATATTCGACTTGAATGAAAATTTAATTCTGTGTTAAGAGCTGTATCACTGTGTAAAGTTTTCTTTTGTTTCCATCTACTCGACTTTAGATGTTATAGATGGTAATTATCCAACTCACTGGGTTGTAAAACTCACCACCCTCTCTTCCCCTTTCAAGCTCGAGATTTTTGGTGGCACTCGGTGTGCACATAGAGGCTTGATTAAAGCCGAGTCCTTAGTATACACAAAGGTACATAGTTATATTTAGTTGGGCCCACATGTCATTGTAATTCATGTACATACTCTGTTTAAATGTATAACAGTATGTGATAACTTATTTTGCTTTTATGCGCAAAAATTTGATTATTGGTATTTCCAAAAATATTGTTTTATAATAAAATAGTAAAACGACAAAAATGCCCCATGTGTGGTTAATGGTGCGATTTAATTGTTCTGATTCAAAACATGAATTGTATTTAGTGAAAAATGTTTCTTGAATACTAATAACCACAGGGGAAAATGGAAAACTGGTACGAGATGCCTTGCGAGGTCTCTATAGAGTACTCGGGGATTGAGTGCTTATCGAGATATCGCGAAAGTTGTCACAGGCTCGATGGGAGATTTTGGGTCATGACATCCAAAGTCTTGGTGGAACAAATTTTTAAAATTTACACTTTTACCCTCGTAAAAGTCAAAAATTACATTTTTACCTCAAAAATTGAAAAATTGCCAAAAGGTATTTTTTCACTCCTCAAACTCATACCACACCCCAATTTATCAAATTTGATCTAAATTCTCACGAAAAATTAAATTTGGTCTCCCGGTGGTAAAATTACCATTTTGCCCTTATACTTCAAAAAGTATCGAAATTTCATTATTTTCACTTTTCAACCTCAAATTACACTTAAATTGATCAATCTTAATCAAATGGGGCCAAAATATTTTCTAAGTAGTCCCGTTTTGTCCTCAAGTGGCAAAATTACCAATTTACCCTTATGCTCCAAAAATACCGAGAATCACAATTTTTAACCGTTAAACTTCATTTTATGCTCCAATAATCATATTATATTTCATATAATTATTCTTGGTCAAATGTAATCAAAATCTTTTATAAAAATCTCCATTTTGTCCTTAAATGACAAAATGTCCGTTTTGTCCCTAATCGATCAATTTTTTCGATTGACTCCAAACTGGACCTCGAACTCTGAATCAATGTTTTCAGTAATCCTTGGATTGTGAAATCCTCAATTTCACTCTCAAAATCCTTGTTTGAACTTGTTTGAGGTTTAAGCGACTCAAAGGTATTACTAGGGGCAATATAGTCATTTAACTAGTTTTCCGGGGCAATTCAATAGGCAAACATGCTATCCAATGCATGTGAAAGACATGTCACAGATAATTTAGGGTCAGGTGTTACAGCACTACTCCCCTTAAAATAAAATTTTGACCTCAAAATTTCATTCATCATGTTTCAGGAAAATGAGGGTATCAGATTTTCATTTGATACTTAACCTCTCATGTTATCTCCTTTATAAGAAAATTCTGATTCGTTACTTCAATTTTCTTCAATTCAACTTATGTCCTTTACTTATGTTTATTTTGAACCTTTAGAAATTTAATCAGCAATAATCTCTTCAATCATGATTTCTTGCCTAAAGACATGTTCAGTGTCTATATTCCTATTATCACTTGATTCTTTATCAAATCTTTTAACCTCCATTCATTCATCCTTATCCTCAAACATTATCATGTATCTTACAGCATCATTAGCATATTGCATTCATTCTGTACATATTCTTTATATAGGGGAAATCAATGGTCTCATTTATTCTCACACATCTCATGTTTACTTTACATTTATACAACTTCAATTTTCTTAATTCTCTTAATGTCAACGTTTAAATCCATCTCATATGGATTCATACTATGATTCCATTTTCTTGACTATTTTTCCCCAAAATTCTTTAATTCCACAAGATTTTAATTTCCGATGAAGATTATCATTATTGTGTTACTCATACAATTCATCGCACATCAATTTCAAACTTCGAACTTTTAGAGTTCATCCTTTACTTTAATTGGTCATATAATCATCTCCATGCATAAAAGTACGCATCGAAAAACTCACAATGCTCTCGAGTAGGAAAACATAACATCAATACGTGGACCCACTTCCACGTAATAACATCCAGGAGCATCGCTTCCATCGAATTCTCATATAATGCCATGGCAATCTCAACGATGTTGGCCGACATCAGAGATATCAAGCAGTCACAACCGCATAAATCATCTATGTCCTTGCCACGTAAATCACAGACCATAGCCCCAGCCATGTCTAACAGCTTGTCGGTGACCCGAAAATGTCTCTAGCTAGAGTTCACTCGTGCACAAGGGTCACACTTAACCGATGTGACATCCGGCATACTCTCGATGCTTTCGATTTATAAAAAATAGAATGTATTTCGAATCCATAATAAGCTTCTCAAGTCTATATATTCCAAACAATTTCTAAAGATATCTTACATCCACAATTGTGTCAATCTTCTCATATCTAATTTGCATCTCATTCCAATATACTCCTTATGTACTCCATACCATTTTTATTCAATTGTTGTCTATTATGCACATACATTTTCTAATTCCATTGATACTTTAAGTTTTCGCTTTGACATGATCCATTGTATTTCATGCAATATCATCAATTCCGGTATTACTTTATCTTACAAAACTTAAACTCGTTTAAATTTTGTGTACCTTAACCAACTTCAATTTCCAATCTCCATAACCCGTTAGAAGATTTTCATTCTCAAAGTGGTTTTTCTATCATCCCTTGCTCTACTCTGTCATATGAACATTACATGATTTTCTCTTAATTAATTTATCAATGGTACTTGAAATTAGCAAAACTTGAAATTGAGTTCTCTTCAAGTACTTCACAATATTAACATAAGTATCATTTTTGTCTTGTCACTTTCTCTTTATAACCATTTAATTCTATACTTATTTTTACCTCATTAATAGCAATACTTCTCTTAAGTATTGTCTTGGAAATATCTATTTTACATTTAGGTTTCTCACTATTTATGACCACTTAACTTATGACTTCACTATTTAGCTCCTTAGCCATTCTTAAGATCATATATCTTAGGCTCGTCATTTATAATCCATAATTTCTCCTCACAGGGATTTAATCACTTTTGAAATATTTAATCGCTTAATTGTTTTTCTATCCTCCAAATATATCCTTTACTTAAAGGTATACATTTGCACACCAAAATATTCAAATACGCACTTAACTATTCATATTTCAATTTATCTTCGAGGATTTCTAACACATCACTTAAACAACCTTGTATTGTTATCAATTCTTTTCATTCAACTGTATTAAAACAAAATTTGTAATTTTCCATAACATCACTTCACATCATCACATTTATTATGCCACCTTGGTAATATTTCGTTCACGATGTTATTATTTAGTATTGATATTCCTCATCAATATCTCATAATTTATTTAACTCTTTATTCACTCTTACTTAACCATCCACAAAATTTAACTTTCCATCTCTATATGTAGCAACATATAAATCTTTTAATTTATTCCTCATTTCTATTTTAACACCTTTCTGAAGCACTTAAAATTCCAATTAATGAAACTTCATATTAAGCCAATGAATATCCTTCATAATTCATATCAATATTTTGTCATATCCGTGCATAGTCCTATACCATTAGCATACTCATACTCTTTTTTTATCGTTTCAAATCTTACACTTAGGTTTCATTCTCTCATATGTCTTTACATTACAATATCATTAATACTTCAACTATGTACCTTGACTTGATCATTTGTGCCATAATTCACACTTTGAACCTAATAGACTTTTAACTTGATCTTTCAAGTAGCTCATGAATATCAATCTTAATTATATAACTTTATGTGCCATTTAGACTAGATTTGACATTTCTAAGTCACTTAATCTTAAGCTGTCACATCCACAAGTGACATTCCCTTCTAAAGACTCTCTCTACAGGGTACCGTCATGTCGGGTCCTCATCCCTCTAACATGGTCTTCCCTGCAATCTACAACCCGTAGTTGGACATAAAGAGGTTCAAACCCGAAATCTTTCCTTCCCCTAAAAAGAACGTCTTTAACCATTTCATTCCATTTAGTCCTTTAATCCTGTAACTCTCCATACTATGCACAGCAAAATTCAAGCTCACCATTTGAATAAATTTATTCATTAACTTTTTACTTTGTGATCACACGTCAATCATAATAATCCCTGATGTTCATTCTTAAATTGACTTATACACTTGTATCTTTAAACCTCAATAGATCCAACCATTCTTGAAATTTCACGGTCATTAATCGAAATCAACGACAGTTCCCTCTAAGCTACTATATAATTTCCTTGCTTATTTACTCATAAAACTTTTCAAAATTCCAACATTATTTATATAGGAACATAACAACTCAATCAACATAGTGCATATACCTTCATGCACGTAAATATTAATTTACTTGTGTTACTACTAATCTTTTCCTTCCAACCAAATCAAATCAATATTTAAAAAGTTCCATAATATATAACAACTTCACCATATCGTATTACAACGTTATGTTTTTCCATTTCATTATCGTGCATGCTCCACTTGATCTTCCAAAGTTTCTAGTATACCTCATAATTGATCTGGTGTTGTCGCCAATCCTTTTCATTCAAATTATTCATACCATCTATTATAGTATGCCAAAATCATCTTTTAATCCATTCATATCACTCTCAATTTCTAAATATTTGAATCGTGATTCAACCTTCGTTTACCTTTAACAAATACTTTACCATGGTAATTTCTCAAAAAAATTCGAAATTCATGAAGAAAATAAACTTTACAATCTATGTTTTCATCAATAAATATCTTCGAAAACCCTCATACTTCATGTCCTATCTTAAGACACTTTTCCTAGAAGGTCACCTATCCTATTATTACTCTTGCTCAAGCACGCTTAACTTCAAAGTGCTAATGGGATCCGGTGCATCAGTGCTGGTATGATCGCACCCCACTTGTAATACCCGACCCTAATTTATCTGTGATATGTCATTCACATGCAATGGATAGCATGTTTGTATATTGAATTGCCCCGGGAAATAAGTTAAATGACAATATTACCCCTAAGGGTATGATCAAGTTAAATAAGTTTTGAACCAGTTTAAACAGAGAATTGAGGATGAATTTGAGAAAACTAAAACCCATGGATTGGTTTAAAATGAGAATTTGGAGTTCGAGGTTCAATTTGGAGTTAATCGGGAAAATTGACCGATTGGGGACAAAACGGTCATTTTTCAATTTCAGGACAAAATGGGAATTTTTAATAAAGATTTTGATTTTAATGACCAAGAATGATTATATGGAATATAAAATGATGTTGGGAACATAAAATGAAGTTTAGCAATGAAAAAGTACAATTTTCGGTATTTTTGAGACATAAGGGTAAAATAGTAATTTTGCCATTAAAGGACGAATTTGGAATTTCTGAAAAAGATTTTTTGATCCCGTTTGATTGAGATTGATCATATTAATCAATTGAAATGTTATTTGAGATTGAAAAGTGGAAAAAGAAGAAATTTCGGTGATTTCTGGAATGTAGGGGCAAAATCGTAATTTTACCACCGGAAGGCTAAATTTAATTTTTCGAGAGGATTTAGATCAAATTTGACAAATTGGAGTGTGGTATGAGTTTGAGGAGTGAAAAATATGCCTTGTGGCAATTTTTCAATTTTTGGGGCAAAAATGTAATTTTGCACTTTTCGGGGGGCAAAAGTGTAATTTCATAAAATTATACTATAAAAATTATTAAAATATCTTCTAGAAGCTCCTGGAAATTCAGAGGATAAGGGCTGGAATTTTTGGGCTGAAAAGAATTCAAAAAGAAAATCAATAAATAATAAAATAAGAGAAAAAGTTAATAACCATGTGTTAAATTAAATATTTAATTATTTAACTTATAAAAAGTAAAAATTCAGGCCATTTCTTCTTCTCCAAACCGTGTAAGAGAGGGAAAGGTCTGAAAACTTGAAACCCTTGCTGAAAATCCAAACCCTAGTGAGAGAAATCAAGGAAGTTAGCTTGAAAAAGGTAAAATCACTTAATTTTCTTTGATTTTCTCATTACCCATGCATTTTATTTCAATTTTCATGCAAAATAAAAAAGTGGGTATGAACACCCATACTGGTTGAGTCTTGATGAGAGGATTTGAGGTGTGATTTAGTGGAATTTTAGCTTGATTAAATGTTTGTAGAAAGTGTGGTTAAGCGTAGAAATGAAAACTAGCAAAAATAAGCAAGAAAAAATAGATTTTCCATATTTCACCAAGCTTGACCGAATTTTTAGAGAGAGAAATGCTGTTGATCTTGAGGTTATTTTGAGGTGTGATGATGAATAATGATGAATAAAGGGTGTAGAAAAATTATGGGAATTTTAGGGTAAAAAAACTGAAATTTTTACCCACTAGGGGTATTTTCGTAATTTCAGTCTGGGACTGATAATTTGTATCACACTGAGGGACATTAAGTCCAATTGGATATAATTGAGGTATTTTGATGAATTATGGTGAATTATGGATATAGGAAATTAATGAGAATTTTTGGAGCAAAAATTGAATTTTTACCCGTTAGGGGTAAACTCGTAATTTTCAGTCTAGGACTGGTAAATTGACCCGTAGTTGCTGTCATTGAGTAATTGGAATGTAATCGAACAATTAGAAACTAAAACGGGTCAAATCGGAATTAAAATAAGGATTTTAGCAATTTAGACGCGTGTAGGCGAGTCGGTCGGACAACGTGAATAAACGACTGTCCGAACCATTTTTAGCTCAGTTCATGCATCACGTAGAGCCTGAAATTAATTATGAGAAATTGACACAATTTATTGAAATTTGTGTCACACGTATCGCCTAGGTGGTGGGTTCCTCGGACACCGGAGAAAAACGGTGTAGTGAAATTAAAAACGGGAGTATCGGGCACTCCTGTGACGAGGTGAGTGGATAATTTATCGTTTTCAATATCTGAAGTAGTTTACCTGATTATGTGCTTTTAAAATAAATTGTATTTCATAAATGATTTTTAAATCGAAAAATCGATTTATTTACATTGAGTATATGGAGACCTAATTATTGAATTGTGCTATTTATGCAATAAATTGAACTTGGGGCTTATGATATTATAGTAGCATGATGGCATGATTTTAATGTTTTTATGAATAATATTTATGAATTATTGGTGGTCTCGATAGACCGGATTGAAATGAACATTTGCCATGCTACGTTACTCGAGAACTTTTATATATGAAATTTGGTGGATTATGAGTAATGAAACACTGCAGTGAGGGTTGTCGTGGACTGCCTTTAAGAGGAGCACGGGAAACCCTATGATCGGTTACCTCGGTCGTAGAGGCGAGTAGGGTAACTCCCGAGGTAATGAAACGATTCACTTCACGTAAAACCACCGCGTGAAAGTGAGTTTAGCCAACGCCAAGGATCGGCTGTATTTGAAAAATTATAAAATTTTAATAGTCTTGGCGGACTCGATTAGACACTCTGATCAAGTGTCCACGAGTATGAGATTTGGCTTAGGCCTGATTTTGTATAAATAAAACATAAGCCTTGGATTTTGATAAATAATATTGATTTGTACAATCGTGTTAAATTGATGCTATCAACTACATGATAGTATTGTGTTTTATCTATATTGTCTCCATCTACTCGACTTTAGATGTCGCAGATGGTATTTATCTAACTCACTGGGTTGTAAAACTCACCCCTCAATTTCCCCATTTCAGGCTCACAGACAGTTGTAGATAGAGGACTCTGTTGAGGAGAAGGTTTAGAGAGATAACCTTCTGTGCCCAGGTTCATTTCGTAGACTGTATTTATCTATTTTGGGCCCACTTAACATTGTGAATTAAATTTTACACTTCAGTTATCTGTATTACTATATGTAATAATATATTTTGTTTTTACGCTGTAAAAATTATATCCGGATATCTATATAAAAATTGTTTTATAAGAAAATATTTTATTTTATGAAATATTATTATTTTATTCCATTAAATGAAATTTCACTCAAATTTCATGTTTTAGATATCCGATTTCAATTCCTACTGTAAATTATTAACTCTTTACGCGTAAGTAACATTTTTTTCAAATTTTGAAATTTTCGACGAAAAATGACCGAAATGCCCCTGTGTAGACATTTTCGTCTTTTTCTTTATTTTGGTTCGAAAAGGGACGAAATGTTCTAAAGCATGAAATTAATAAATAGAAACTCACAGGGGGGTTGGAAAGACTGGTACGGGAGCCTTGCGAGGTCTTGATATGGTACTCGGGGGATGAGTGCATGTCGGGACATCGCGGCGGTTGTCACGGACTCGAGGTGGTTCCGGGTCGTGGCACCACTACTATTTTTATTATTAATAATCACTTATCATTTCTGTCTTATGTTTCCAATAATTTATTTACCTCTCGTACAAAATCACAGAACATTTCATCTCTCTGTACATCTATATTTTCAATCCTTATTAATCACTGAATAGCTCGTTTACACTCCAAGCATACTATTTCCCTAAAAGCGTGCACTTGCCCATCAAAGTATTTAAATATGTACTTATATCAAATTATCATCCATCATAAATATCACCTTTGAAGTAATTGTTTATTCTCAAAGTTTTTATATTATCATTCTGTCTCCAGTATATCCAAAAGACTCTCATATATTCACATTTAGTTACTCAATCTTCACTTTGTATTACATTTGTATTGTACAAGGTCAAAAGTCAACCTTTTAAGTCTTTTATACAAAGGACTTATTTTTTCTCTTATATTACATCTACCTAGGGTTGCAATATTACAACTTTAACAAAACTCTAATCCTCTTTAGGATCGTCATCCTTCTGATCTTTTTTTTTTCAGATTTTCTTGGGATTCTCTCTTCCAATCTTCAATCCCGACTTGTTGGGTTTTTCTTACATTCCTCATTTTTTTTTTCAGCATATTTCCCAATTCCTTTCAAAAGGAAATTTCTCATACTTTGATTAATATCATTACTATCAATACTCTTGTCAGTCTCACTATCACTAGGGCTCTCTTTTATTCTAACATGCGTTCCCAAATCTGATGGAGCTCACTTTATAGGGACTCTAGACGAATATCCTTCTGGATTATCAAGTTCAGGACACCATCGACTTTTAGCAGTGGAATCAGTCGATTCCTCACTAATGCTACAAAAGGTGTCAAGACTGTCGTCCTTCCGAGACATTGTAAAGGGATGTTCTGTGTACCACAAGGCCTATACAAAATCAACAGTGACGATTTAGTCACTATACCTCACAAAGGTACAAATAAGTTTCTAAAATCTACGTGCAGACGCGTGCATTCTATACGACCTAACTTAACTCGACTCAGGCTACGCAATGTCAATGCAGATCTTTAAAACATCTTTAAAAATCAAATTTCGATATCTTAAAAATAAAAAATTTTTGTACTTTTACAACTAGGAGCAACCAAATGCTCTGATACCAATAAGATTGTCACGATCCGGAATCTCCCATCGAGCCCGTGACAATTGTAGCGATGTCCCGATAAGCACTTAATCCCCGACTACTCTATCGAGACCTCGCAAGGCATCTCGTACTAGTTTTCCATCTCTCTCGTGGTTAATAATTTCTTAGAAACATTTGTCAAAGAATAAAATTTATAGTTTAAATTAAAATAGTCGAAATGCGTAATTAACCATGCATGAGCATTTTCGTCTTTTGTTTTGTTCAAAAATTTTGAAATCCAGTTTTCTGAACGTAAAGGTAGAATAAATTTATACATACTAATATGTAAATAACTAAAATATATAAATCAGTTTACAATGACACGTGGGCCCTACCATGTACAACTATGTACCTTTGTATGCTAAAGACGCGGCTTCAATCAAGCCTCTATATGCACTCCAAGTGCTTACCAATGATCTCGAGCCTGAAAGGGGGAGAGAGGGGTGGTGAGTTTTACTACCCATTGAGTTAGATAATTACCATCTACGACATCTAAAGTCGAGTAGATGGAGATAAGTGCAAATATTAAGTAATAACACATTTCATAGCATATACTTGAATTCTATTCAAGCAATTTATTTCAATTTCATGAATTATCATCAAAATTATCAAAATCATCAAAATCATTAATCAAACACAAGGCTTATGGTTTTCCTTAAAACCCGACTTATGCCAAATCCTTACTCGGTGATGCCTTGGCTTGAGGCACCCTAACCGAGTCCGCCAAGGCTGTTATAAACATGTTTCATTTAGAAATACAGCCGTTCCTTGGCGTTGACCGAATTCATCTTCACGTGGTGGTTTAGTGTGAAGTGAATTTTAACATTACCTCAGGAGTTACCCTACACGCCTCTCCAACCGAGGTAACAATTAATCAGGTTTACCATGTCCCTCCTAAAGGCAGTCCACGACAACCCTCACTGTAGTGTTTTATTATTCGTAATCCACCAAATTTGTAAATATCAAGCAGCATAGCATGGCCAATAAATTATGTCCAGTCATCAAAATAAATGGACAATTTATATCATTCATAAAAATATAGAATTCAACCAGCATGCTTCCCAATGTCATAAGCCCCAGATTCAATTCATAGATAAATAGTACAATTCACCAAATAGGTCTCCATATACTCAATTTCATAAAATCAACATTTAATTTCAAAAACAATATTTCACCGAAATACATTTTCATTGAAAATTGTAATATTTTATACTTTCAAATTCATCATGCTTTAAAAAGCATAAATTCATAATAAATCCACTCTAGATATTACAGAAACGATAATTTATCCACTCACCTCGTCAAGAGTGCAGATACTTCTGTTTTCAATTTCCACTACACCGTATTTTTCCCGCGTCCAGAAGCCCACCACCTATACATGATTCACGACACAAAATTTCATTATTTGTGTCCAACCGTTATAATTTATTTCAGGTTTTACACGCTTGGAAATTGGGTAAAAATGGTTCAGACAGTCATTAAATTACAATGTCCGACCGACTCGCCTACACGCGTCTAAATTGCTAAAATCCTCAATTAAATTCTGATTTGACCCATTTCAGTTTCTAATAGTTCAATTATATTTATAATGCTCAATTACAGTGAATATGGGTCAATGTACCAGTCCTAGACTGAAAATTACGATTTTACCCCTACTGGGCAAAAATTTTGATTTTTGCCCTAAATATTCTCATAATTTTCCTATATCCATAATTCACCATAATTCCTGTAATACCCGACCCTAATTTATCTGTGATATGTCATTCACATGCAATGGATAGCATGTGTGTATATTGAATTGCCCCGGGAAATAAGTTAACTGACAATATTGCCCCTAAGGGTATGATCAAGTTAAATAAGTTTTGAATCAGTTTAAACAGAGAATTGAGGATGAATTTGAGAAAACTAAAACCCATGGATTGGTTTAAAATGAGAATTTGGAGTTCGAAGTTCAATTTGGAGTTAATCGGGAAAATTGACCGATTAGGGACAAAACGGTCATTTTTCAATTTCAGGACAGAATGAGGATTTTAATAAAGATTTTGATTTTTAATGACCAAGAATGATTATATGGAATATAAAATGATGTTTGGAACATAAAATGAAGTTTAGCAGTGAAAAAGTGCAATTCTCGGTATTTTTGGGACACAAGGGCAAAATAGTAATTTTGCCATTAAAGGACGAATTTGGAATTTTTAAAAAAAATATTTTTGATTCCATTTGATTTAGATTGACCATATTAATCAATTGAAGTGTTATTTGAAGTTGAAAAGTGGAAAAAGAAGAAGTTTCGGTGATTTTTGGAATGTAGGGGCAAAATCGTAATTTTGCCATCGGAAGGCCAAATTTAATTTTTCGAGAGAATTTAGATCAAATTTGACAATTTGGAGTGTGGTATGAGTTTGAGGAGTGAAAAATATGCCTTGTGGCAATTTTTCAATTTTTGGGGCAAAAATGTAATTTTGCACTTTTTCGGGGGCAAAAGTGTAATTTCATAAAATTACACTATAAAAATTATTAAAATATTTTCTAGAAGCTTCTGGAAACTCAGAGGATAAGGGCTGGAATTTTTGGGCTGAAAAGAATTCAAAAAAAAAATAATAATAAAATATTGAATAGTACCAAAACATGTGTAAAAATAGATTAATTTATTATTTAAGTAATAAAAGCCACACAATATCAGCCAAAGCATTGTAAAATTCGGCTAAGGCAACAAGAATAGAGAAAAGAAGAAGAACTAAGAACCCTAAGTAGAAATCAAAGAGGAAGTGTAGAGATTCAAACAATTCACAAGGAAAAAGGTAAAATTTCTTTAAATTTCTTCTTGATCTACACTACCCATATGTTCTTTTTTTATTTTCCATGCTTTAAACATGAGCTTGCACAATGAACCCTATGCTGGCTGAACCTAAGGGAGGGATTTTTGAGTTTGATTTGATTGGATTTTAGGTTAATTAGTTGTATTTAGTTAGGTAATGGTGAATTATAGTAATAGATTTCAAGAAATCACATTTTTTCATGTTAGAAAACCAATTTAGCTGAATTTTTGGGGACTTTTTGGCTGCTGGAAATACAGCAAGTTGATGTGGTTGAATGGCATTTTAGGTAAATTTGATGAATAGTAAAAGTAGGAATTAATTAGGAATTTTCAAAATAAAATTTGAAATTTTTACCCACTAGGGGTAAATCTGTAATTTTGCATTCTCAGACTAATAAATTGACCCGTAGTTGCTACCACTGGATAATTGGAATATAATCGAATAATTAGAAACTGAAACGGGTCCAATCGGAGTTAAATTGGAGATTTTAGCAATTTAGACGCGTGTAGGCGAGTCGGTCGGACACCGTGAATTAACGACTGTCCGAACCATTTTTAGCTCAGTTCATGCATCACGTAGAGCCTGAAATTGATTATGAGAAATTGACACAATTTATTGAAATTTGTGTCACACGTATCGCCTAGGTGGTGGGTCCCCCAGACACCGGAGAAAAACGGTGTAGTGAAATTAAAAACGGGAGTATCGGGCACTCCTGTGACAAGGTGAGTGGATAAATTACCGTTTTCAATATCTGAAGTAGATTTATTTGGTTATGTGTTATGAAAAATAAATTGAATTCTCAAAATGATTTTTAAATCGAAAAAATGGATTTTTAACACTGAGTATGTGGAGACCGGCATGAAATTTCGTTTATGTATTAAAAATTGAAATTGTGGCTTATGATCTTGGTGAGCATGCTTGGCTGGTTTATTGTATTAAAATTTGCATGAATTGCTGTTTGCCGTGTAGGTTGGTTTGTATGAAAATTGCCTTGTTATGCCATGAAATTTTTAGTGATATGGTGGGTTTGATCAGTCGCTGCAGTGGCGGGTTTCCGTGGACTGCCTTTAGGAGGAGCACGGTAAACTCAAGAATTATATAATCTCGGTTGGAGAGGCGCGTAGGATAACTCCCGAGATACCCAGAAAATTCACTCCACGTCTAACCCCACGTGAGAGTGAATTAGACCAACGCCAAGGAACGGCTATATTTTTCAATTACAAAATAAATTGTAACAGCCTTGGCGTACTCGATAGGACACTCTGATCCAGTGTTCACGAGTATAAAAATTTGGTCAAAGCCTGATTTTACAAATAAATCATAAGCCTTGTGTTGGAATTAATGTAATTATTTAGCATGATTTTACTAAACTGGGTATTATAAATTTCTTGGTGATATGGCCTTTTTATATATAAATTGTCTCCATCTACTCGACTTTAGATGTCGTGGATGGTATTTATCTGACTCACTGGGTTGTAAAACTCACCCCTCAATTTCCCCATTTCAGGCTCACAGACAGTTGTAGATAGAGGACTTTGTTGAGGAGAAGGTTTAGAGAGATAACCTTCTGTGCCCAGGTTCATTTCGTAGACTGTATTTATCTACTTTGGGCCCACTTAACATTGTAAATTAAATTTTATACTTCAGTTATCTGTAGTACTATATGTAATAATATATTTTGTTTTTACGCTGTAAAAATTATATCCGGATATCTATATAAAAATTGTTTTATAAGAAAATATTTTATTTTATGAAATATTATTATTTTATTCCATTAAATGTAATTTCACTCGAATTTCACGTTTTAGATATCCGATTTCAATTCCGACTTCAATTTATGAATTCTTTACGCGTAAGTAACATTTTTTCCAAACTTTGAAATTTTCGACGAAAAATGACCGAAACGCCCCTGTGTAGTAATTTCTGTCTTTTTCCCTGTTTTGGTTCGAAAAGGGACGAAATGTTTTAAAGTATGGAATAAATAAATAGAGACTCACAGGGGAACAAGAAAGACTGGTACGAGAGCCTTGCGAGGTTTCGATATGGTACTCGGGGAATGAGTACATATCGGGACATCGCGGCGGTTGTCACGGACTCGAGGGTGGTTCCGGGTCGTGACAATTCCTCTAAATACCATGAAATCTCATCACTTTCAGCAGCAATTTCTCTCCTAGAAATTTCAGTATAAATGGATTTTCATAGAGTACATGATTTTTTTCCTAAACATAGCTATCTACCTCTAAACATCAACATAGTCCAAAATCAAGCCAATCCAACATCAATTTCTCTTCCATACCCATTTTTCAGAATTGAATTCATCATAATAACTCAATATTCAGCCATGGAAAATGAGAAATAAAGCATGGGTTAGAATAAAACTAAAGAAATATTACCTTTGTTTTGCTTAATTCTTGAAAAAACCTTGAAATCTCTTGATTTTTGGCTAATTTTCTTGTTTTTCCCCTTTGTTCTCTTTTCCCTTTGCTGATCGGTCTCTTGAAGAAGAGAATGCAGAATTCTAGAAGAATTTAAGCCTTTTTGTAAGGTAAATAAAATAATATTATATTTTTAACTCATGGCATTTCATTTTTTTTATGTGTAAAATCTTTTCTTTTTGACTTTCTTCTCCACCACTCACTTTTATTCACTTATCCATAGCTGAGGTGAAATTTCTAGGCTTATCTAAAGTCTTGGTGGAACAAATTTTTAAATTTTACACTTTTGCCCCCGTAAAAGTTAAAAATTACATTTTTGCTCCAAAAATTGAAAAATTGCCAAAAGGCATAGTTTTCACTCCTCAAACTCATACCACACTCCAATTTATCAAATTTGATCTAAATTCTCTCAAAAAATTAAATTTGATCTCCTTGTGGTAAAATTACCATTTTACCCCTATACTTCAAAAAGTACCGAAATTTCATTATTTTCACTTTTCAACCTCAAATTACACTTAAATTGATCAATCTTAATCAAATGGGGCCAAAATATTTTCTAAGTATTCCCGTTTTGTCCTCTAGTGGTAAAATTATCATTTTACCCTTGTGCTCCAAAAATACTGAGAATCACAATTTTTCACCGTTAAACTTCATTTTATGCTCCAATAATCATATTATATTTTATATAATTATTCTTGTTCAAATGTAATCAAAATCATTTAAAAAAATATCTATTTTGTCCTTAAATGATAAAATGAACGTTTTGTCTATAATCGATCAATTTTCTCGATTGACTCCAAACTGGACCTCGAACTCCGAATTACTATTTTGAGTAATCCCTAAACTGTGAAATCCTCAATTTTACTCTTAAAATCCTTGTTTGAACTTGTTCGAGGTTTAAGCGACTCAAAGGTATTACTAGGGGCAATATAGTCATTTAACTAGTTTTCCGAGATAATTCAATAGGCAAACATGCTATCCAATGCATGTGAAAGACATGTCACACACAATTTAGGGTCAGGTATTACAACTATAACTTCTAATAAACTTTATTTATATGATTACATTTAATAAGTTTATTAGCTATCACCTTAGATTTTGTAGCGTATTGTTTATAATTAATTATTATTTATACAAATTTTGATATAAAACATTATAACATGTAAGTTACATCATTAATTTGCTATATATATAATTATGGATGAAGTTTATAAGTGTTAATATTATAATATATAAAAAAAAGTGATAAACTTTTGGTCCATTGGTCCTCAATCGGACAAATCAAACCAATTCTATATTTGGTCGGTTTGGTTTTTCTTTATATTTGGTTGGTTTTTGTCGGTTTTTTAAAAATGATTGGTCCATTTGGTCCATAGGTATAGTGGACCAAACCACTCAATCCATCCATTTGCTCACCCTTATATTAGGGTACTATACGTACGTATACAAATCATAATCATAGTAATTTAATATTAGTTATATATATTTATTTATTTATAAATTTGTATTAATATGAAATAATAAGTTATATATTTTAAATTATATAAGTTATATGTTAATATTATAATATATGATAGTAAATGTCCTACATATTAACATGTTACATTTATTACACCTTAGTAATGTTTCATAACATAAAATGTTATGAATATATGTATAATTGTATAAATATATTATATATACATATATTTAATTTATACATAAGCATTACTATAACTTATAATAAACTTTATTTATATGATTATATAACACATTTTAACATATAATTCGTATCATTAATTATATATATAAAATAAAGTAATATATTATATATATACATATATTTAATTTATGCATAAGCTTTACTATAATTTATAATAAACTTTATTTATATGATTATGCTTAACAACTTTATTAGTTATCACTTTTGATTTTATAATATATTGTTTATAATTAGTTATTATTTATGCAAACTTTGATATAAAACATTATAACATATAAGTTATGTCATTAATTTCATCTATATATATAATAAAGTAATATATTTTATATACATATATTTAATTTATACATAAGCATTACTATAACTTATAATAAACTTTATTTATATGATTATATAACACATTTTAACATATAATTTGATCATTAATTATATCTATATAATAAAGTAATATTTTATATATATACATATATTTAATTTATACATAAGTATTACTATAACTTATAATAAACTTTATTTATATGATTACATTTAATAAGTTTATTAGCTATCACCTTAGATTTTATAGCGTATTGTTTATAATTAATTATTATTTATACAAATTTTGATATAAAACATTATAACATATAAGTTACATCATTAATTTGCTATATATATATAATTATGGATAAAGTTTATAAGTGTTAATATTATAATATGTAAAAAAGAGTGATAAAATTTTGGTCCATTGGTCCTCAATCGGATAAACCAAACCAATTGTATATTTGGTCGATTTGGTTTTCCTTTATATTTGGTTGGTTTTGGTCAGTTTTTTAAAAATGATTGGTCTATTTGGTCCATAGGTATAGTGGACCAAACCACTCAATCTGTCACGACCCGGAACCACCCTCGAGTCCGTGACAACCGCCGCGATGTCCCGATATGTACTCATCCCCCGAGTACCATATCGAAACCTCGCAAGGCTCTCGTACCAGTCTTTCTAGTTCCCCTGTGAGTTTCTATTTATTTATTCCATACTTTAAAACATTTCGTCCCTTTTCGGACCACAACAGGGAAAAAGACAGAAATTACTACACAGGGGCGTTTCGGTCATTTTTCGTCGAAAATTTCAAAGTTTGGAAAAAATGTTACTTACGCGTAAAGAATTCATAAATTGAAGTCGAAATTGAAATCGGATATGTAAAACGTGAAATTCGAGTGAAATTACATTTAATGGAATAAAATAATAATATTTCATAAAATAAAATATTTTCTTATAAAACAATTTTTTATATAGATATCCGGATATAATTTTTACAGCGTAAAAACAAAATATATTATTACACATAGTAATACCAATAACTGAAGTATAAAATCTAATTCACAATGTTAAGTGGGCCCAAAATAGATAAATACAGTCTACGAAATGAACCTGGGCACAGAAGGTTATCTCTCTACACCTTCTCCTCAATAGAGTCCTCTATCTACAACTGTCTGTGAGCCTGAAATGGGGAAATTGAGGGATGAGTTTTACAACCCAGTGAGTCAGATAAATACCATCCACGACATCTAAAGTCGAGTAGATGGAGACAATTTATATATAAAAAGGCCATATCACCAAGAAATTTATAATACCCAGTTTAGTAAAATCATGCTAAATAATTACATTAATTCAAACACAAGGCTTATGATTTATTTGTAAAATCAGGCTTTGACCAAATTTTATACTCGTGAACACTTGATCAGAGTATTCCATCGAGTACGCCAAGGCTGTTACAATTTATATTGTAATTGAAAAATATAGCCGTTCCTTGGCGTTGGTCGAATTCACTCTCACGTTGGGTTAGACATGGAGTGAATTCTCTGTGTATCTCGGGAGTTATCCTACGCGCCTCTCTAACCGAGATTATATGATTCCTGAGTTTACCGTGCTCCTCCTAAAGGCAGTCCACGGAAACCCGCCACTGCAGCGACTCATCAACCCACCAATCGATAATAATTCATGGCATAACAAGGTAATTTTCATACAAACCAGCCTACACGGCAAACAGCAATTCATGCAAATTTTAATACAATAAACCAGCCAAGCATGCTCACCAAGATCATAAGCCACATTTCAATTTTTAATACATAAACGAAATTTCATGCCGGTCTCCACATACTCAGTGTTAAAAATCCATTTTTCGATTTAAAAATCATTTATGAAATTCAATTTATTTTTCATAACACATAACCAAATAAAACTACTTCAGATATTGAAAACGGTAATTTATCCACTCACCTTGTCACAGGAGTGCCCGATACTCCCGTTTTTAATTTCACTACACCGTTTTTCTCCGGTGTCTGGGGGACCCACCACCTAGGCGATACGTGTGACACAAATTTCAATAAATTGTGTCAATTTCTCATAATCAATTTCAGGCTCTACGTGATGCATGAACTGAGCTAAAAATGATTCGGACAGTCGTTTATTCACGTTGTCCGACCGACTCGCCTATACGCGTCTAAATTGCTAAAATCCTTATTTTAATTCCGATTTGACCCGTTTTAGTTTCTAATTGTTCGATTACATTCCAATTACTCAATGACAGCAACTACGGGTCAATTTACCAGTCCTAGACTGAAAATTACGATTTTACCCCTAACGGGTAAAAATTCAATTTTTGTCTCCGAAAATTCTCATTAATTTCCTATATCCATAATTCACCATAATTCATCAAAATACCTCAATTATATCCAATTGGACTTAATGTCCCTCAGTGTGATACAAAATTTCAGTCCCGGACTGAAATTACGAAAATACCCCTAGTGGGTAAAAATTTCAGTTTTTGTTCTAAAAATTCTCATAATTTTTCTACACCATTAATTCATCATAATTCTTATAAATACCATGAAATCTCATCACTTTCAGCACAGATTTCTCTCCTGGAAATTTCAGTATAATCGGTTTTAAATGGAAAAAATCCTATTCCTTGCTTATTTTTACCATTTTTCATTTCTACCTAACTAACAACAACTAATTAACTTAAAATCTAATTAAATCAAACTCAAAAATCCCTCCCTTAGGTTCAGCCAGCATAGGGTTCATTGTGCAAGCTCATGTTTAAAGCATGGAAAATAAAAAAGAACATATGGGTAGTGTAGATCAAGAAGAAATTTAAAGAAATTTTACCTTTTTCCTTGTGAATTGTTTGAATCTCTACACTTTCCCTTTGATTTCTACTTAGGGTTCTTAGTTCTTCTTCCTTTCTCTATTCTTGTTGCCTTAGCCGAATTTTACAATGCTTTGGCTGATATTTTATGGCTTTTATTACTTAAATAATAAAATAATCTATTTTTACACATGTTTTGGTACTATTCAATATTTTATTATTATTTTTTTTTTCTTTTTGAATTCTTTTCAGCCCAAAAATTCCAGCCTTATCCTCTGAATTTCCAGAAGCTTCTAGAAGAAATTTTAATAATTTTTATAGTGTAATTTTATGAAATTACACTTTTGCCCCCGAAAAGTGTAAAATTACATTTTTGCCCCAAAAATTGAAAAATTGCCACAAGGCATATTTTTCACTCCTCAAACTCATACCACACTCCAATTTGTCAAATTTGATCTAAATCCTCTCAAAAAATTAAATTTGGCCTTCCGGTGGTAAAATTACGATTTTGCCCCTACATTCCAGAATCACCGAAATTTCTTCTTTTTCCACTTTTCAACCTCAAATAACACTTCAATTGATTAATATGATCAATCTAAATCAAATGGGATCAAAAAATCTTTTTCAGAAATTCCAAATTCGTCCTTTAATGGCAAAATTACTATTTTACCCTTGTGTCCCAAAAATATCAAAAATTGCACTTTTTCACTGCTAAACTTCATTTTATGTTCCAAACATCATTTTATATTCCATATAATCATTCTTGGTCATTAAAAATTAAAATCTTTATTAAAATCCTCATTCTGTCCTGAAATTGAAAAATGACCGTTTTGTCCCTAATCGGTCAATTTTCCCGATTAACTCCAAATTGAACCTCGAACTCCAAATTCTCATTTTAAACCAATCCATGGGTTTTAGTTTTCTCAAATTCATCCTCAATTCTCTGTTTAAACTGGTCCAAGACTTTATTAACTTAATCATACCCTTAGGGGCAATATTGTCATTTAACTTATTTCCCGGGGCAATTCAATATACAAACATGCTATCCATTGCATGTGAATGACATATCACAGATAAATTAGGGTCGGGTATTACAACACTACCCCCCTTAAAATAAAATTTTGACCTCAAAATTTCAGTCATCCTATTCCTCGAGAATAGAGCAATTGATCTTCGTCTTATATTTAACTTTCTCATTTATCTCTTTTGTAAGGAAATTTCTGATTCATTATCTCGATTTCCTTCAACTCAACTTACGTATTTCACGTATAGTTATCCTGATCCTTCAGAATTTGATCATCAATAATTTTCTCAATCACAATTCCTTGCCTAGAGGCATGCTCAGTGTCTCTATTCCTCTTATCAAGTTTGAACTAAAATTCTGTTCCATTTGTATCAATTTCAATCTTTTCTCATACTTGTGTATATATATATCAATCACCATTATCACTTGATCATTCCTCAACATCTTTTTAACATCCATTCATTCATTCCCATCCTCAAACATGATTATGTATCTTATAACATCATTTTCATATCACATTTTTTTTTCCGTACACAACTTTTATGTAGGGGAAAATTAGTAGTCTCTATGATCCCCACATACCTCATATTGACTTTACATTCTACGGCTTAGATTTTTCCTTAATCTTCTTAATGTCAACATTTAAATCCATTTCACTTGGATTCTTACTACAGATTCCATTTTCTTGACTATTTTTCCCAACAATTCCTTAAATCCGTAAAACTTTAACTTCCAAATGAAAATTTTCATTATTGTGTTATTCACACACGTCATCGCACATCAATTTCAAACTTCGAACTTTTAAAGTTCATTCTTCACTTTAATTGATCATATAGTCATTTCTATGCATAAAAGTACGCGTCGAAAACTCACAATGCTCTCGAGTAGGAAAACATCACATAACACGTGGACCCACTTCCACGTAATGACATCCGGAAGCATCGCTTCCACCAGATTCCCATATAATACCATGGCAATCTCAACGATGTTGGCCGACATCAAAGCTATCAAGTGGTCGCAACCACGTAAATCATCTGTGGCCTTGCCACGTATATCACAGACCATGGTCCCAGCCATGTCTAACAGTCTGTCAGCCACCAGAATATGTCTCAAGCTAGAGCTCACTCATGCAAGAGGGTCACACTTAACCGATGTGATATCAGGCCTACTCTCGACGCTTTCAATTTATCCAAAAATAGAATATTTTTCAAATCCATAATAAGCTTCACATATCTAATTTGCATCTTATTCTTATATATTCCTCATGTACTCCATACCATTTTTATTCAATTGTTGTCTACTATGCACATACATTTTCTAATTCCATTAATACTTTAAGTTTTCACTTTGACATGATTCACTGTATCTCACACAATATCATCAGTTTCACTTTTGATTCGTCATTCAAGATTTAAACCAATTTGAACCTTATATGTCTCGTTCATAGCAAAATTCCTCTTAAATATATTCTCTTTATAAATATCTATCCAGGTCTTATTTCTCACAACCAGTGATTACCCAATTCATAATTTAGCCATTTGGCTCTTTAGCCAGTTTCCAAACCACACTTATTATACTCGTCACACATGCTTTGAAATTTTCTCTTAAAGAATTTAAACATACTTGGAAATACTTAACCCTTTGTTTGTTTCTCCACACTCCAAACATATTCTTTCTATAATGACATATATGTGCTTACCAAAATATTCAAATACACATTCCACTATTCACATTTCACTTTATCTTCAAGGATTCCCAGTATATCACTTAAATAATCTAGTGTTGTTATCAATTCTTTTCATTCTACTGGGTTAAAAATCAAATTTAAAATTTTTCCATAACAATACTTCACATTATCTCTTTTGTTGTGTCATCATTATAACCTTTCATTCACATGTTCATCACTCAGCATTGATATTTCTCGTCACTATTCCATCATTTATCCAATTCTTCCTTTAATTTTATTTTAGCATTCCCAAACCTTAATTCTTTTTATCTTCTTTATTCTCTTAAAATCAGACTTCAATCGACTCATCATTTATCTTATCACTTTTCAGAATAATGTACTTCAATGTGACCTTTTCGGTAACTTTTAAATTTTCTTTCCATTCACATGTCTATACATGTGGATCAATATAGGAATATTTCGATTTACTCTTCATTTCCTATTTCAACACTTTTCTGTTGCATTTAAAATTCCAATTAACAAAACTCTGTATTAAGCCAATGACTATTCTTTATCTCATGAGATTTACTTTCATATCACTCAAACTTTTACTTATGCTATTCAGCCATAAGAGATTCTTAACATAATAGTATTAAACAACCACTGTTACCGTGTTGTCACCTTTGGAATCTACTTAATCAAAATAAATCTTTTGCCTTTAGGCTATTTTCACAACCATTGTTGTAACATACTCCATTTTTGAATTTACACCTCAATTAATACAATTGATCTTCCATCTCAATTTCAGGATCAGTACTTTAATTTCATCTTATCCATGTTATCTATTTTAATACATCAAATTCACCCTTTCTCAGTGGACTTTTGTAATTTTCATAACATATTTCCGTTTCCTTTCCAACGATAATATCCTGTAGTTAATTCATATCACTCTAAATCTCCAAATACTTGGATCATAATTTTGTCATTGTTTACTCTTATCCAATATTTTACCATTTATACTTCCATCAATAAATATCTTCAAATCCTCACACTCTCTATTTTATCTTAAAACATACTTCCCAGGAGGTCACCCATCATAATATTTCTCTTACTCAAGCACGCTTAACTTCGGAGTGCTTATGAGATCCGATGCCTTAATACTGATATTATCGCACCCCACTACTATTTTCATCATTCACATTTAATTATCCTTCATATCATAAAACTTGATAATTTATTCATTTCTGGTACAAATAAATCATAGAACAATTTGTCCTTCTCAAATTCCTTCATCAATGATTATAGCTTGAAATTTTAAATCGGAAGTCTACACAATTCCCTGTGTATAACCAGTGCTGCAGTCACTGACTATAAACAAGTCACTATGTTGACTCCATTACTCCAATGTTTGACTCCAAAATTTCTTCATTTATATTCCAAATACACCATTTTTCTAAAGACATATCCTTGCTCATCAGAGTATTCATATTCGTACTTAACTTATCTCTTATTGATCTATATTTGGGTCAAATCATTATCTTATAATACCATGATATCGTCTTCTCATTTCCACCATACTCAAATTTTACAATCCTTACCTTAATCTCATTAAGTGGTGATCAAATATGCCACTACTGCAAATATTTATTCTCAATACTTACATTGCCAATCCATTTCTTTTATACCAAAAGATGTTCATATATATACACACATATATATATTAAGTCGGTTAAACAACTATGTTACAATCCGTTCATATTTTACAGAACATAAGTTGACTCTCAATTCCTTTAGACATTATCTATGGCTATTTCCGCTTATATTACATCTACCAAAATTTGGAATGATGTGAGAAATCTAGCTAATACCCTAGGTATCGCTAGAGTCATCCTCCTCAGTATCCTCTGCCGTCTTGGGAGACTTCCCTTTTGGTTTGCTAGTCCCCGCTTGTTGAATTATTTTGCGTTCCTTATCGCTCATCGGGACGGCATTCCTTCCACAACCGGGAGGAAAATCTCGTATCACTAGTGGCTTTTGGGAAAAAGGATTAATCACGGACATTCTGGGTTTACTTTTTCCTTGTCGACCCCTTATTCTTGGTCCACCGCCAAGAGGAAATGGTCTAACTACTAATGGGGGAGGTTTCCTAGCAGTCCAAATTTCCTCTAACCTTCTCACTGTTTCTCTCGCCTCCTCATCTCTCTCAATCTCTCTCAAGAGAGAATTCCTAATGCATAGGTTAGTGTCATTACTACTAACACTCTCATCGGTCTCGGAGGCACTAGAGCTCTCAGGAGTTCGAACTTGCGCTCTCAATCTTGAGGGATCTCAATTTTCAGGAACTCTGAAAGGATACCTCTCTGGGCTACTAGGTACTGAACGTCTACGACTCCCAGCTGTCGAGTCCAACGGTCCCTCACTAGACATAGTGATCTACAAAAGAGGTCAGAACAAGTCTAAGTGACTTAATATTCTATATGCAACTACATGCAACTGACTTATCTCAATTGGGGCCACACTAACATTGTACTTTCCTTTAAAACAAAATTTCCAAAATAACCAGCTTTAAACTCAAAAGCTTTAATAAAACTAAAGCTCTGATACCAAATGAATTGTCACGACCCGGAACCACCCTCGAGTCCGTGACAACCGCCGCGATGTCCCGATATGTACTCATCCCCCGAGTACCATATCGAAACCTCGCAAGGCTCTCGTACCAGTCTTTCTAGTTCCCCTGTGAGTTTCTATTTATTTATTCCATACTTTAAAACATTTCGTCCCTTTTCGGACCACAACAGGGAAAAAGACAAAAATTACTACACAGGGGCGTTTCGGTCATTTTTCGTCGAAAATTTCAAAGTTTGGAAAAAATGTTACTTACGCGTAAAGAATTCATAAATTGAAGTCGAAATTGAAATCGGATATGTAAAACGTGAAATTCGAGTGAAATTACATTTAATGGAATAAAATAATAATATTTCATAAAATAAAATATTTTCTTATAAAACAATTTTTTATATAGATATCCGGATATAATTTTTACAGCGTAAAAACAAAATATATTATTACACATAGTAATACCAATAACTGAAGTATAAAATCTAATTCACAATGTTAAGTGGGCCCAAAATAGATAAATACAGTCTACGAAATGAACCTGGGCACAGAAGGTTATCTCTCTACACCTTCTCCTCAATAGAGTCCTCTATCTACAACTGTCTGTGAGCCTGAAATGGGGAAATTGAGGGATGAGTTTTACAACCCAGTGAGTCAGATAAATACCATCCACGACATCTAAAGTCGAGTAGATGGAGACAATTTATATATAAAAAGGCCATATCACCAAGAAATTTATAATACCCAGTTTAGTAAAATCATGCTAAATAATTACATTAATTCAAACACAAGGCTTATGATTTATTTGTAAAATCAGGCTTTGACCAAATTTTATACTCGTGAACACTTGATCAGAGTATTCCATCGAGTACGCCAAGGCTGTTACAATTTATATTGTAATTGAAAAATATAGCCGTTCCTTGGCGTTGGTCGAATTCACTCTCACGTTGGGTTAGACATGGAGTGAATTCTCTGTGTATCTCGGGAGTTATCCTACGCGCCTCTCTAACCGAGATTATATGATTCCTGAGTTTACCGTGCTCCTCCTAAAGGCAGTCCACGGAAACCCGCCACTGCAGCGACTCATCAACCCACCAATCGATAATAATTCATGGCATAACAAGGTAATTTTCATACAAACCAGCCTACACGGCAAACAGCAATTCATGCAAATTTTAATACAATAAACCAGCCAAGCATGCTCACCAAGATCATAAGCCACATTTCAATTTTTAATACATAAACGAAATTTCATGCCGGTCTCCACATACTCAGTGTTAAAAATCCATTTTTCGATTTAAAAATCATTTATGAAATTCAATTTATTTTTCATAACACATAACCAAATAAAACTACTTCAGATATTGAAAACGGTAATTTATCCACTCACCTTGTCACAGGAGTGCCCGATACTCCCGTTTTTAATTTCACTACACCGTTTTTCTCCGGTGTCTGGGGGACCCACCACCTAGGCGATACGTGTGACACAAATTTCAATAAATTGTGTCAATTTCTCATAATCAATTTCAGGCTCTACGTGATGTATGAACTGAGCTAAAAATGATTCGGACAGTCGTTTATTCACGTTGTCCGACCGACTCGCCTATACGCGTCTAAATTGCTAAAATCCTTATTTTAATTCCGATTTGACCCGTTTTAGTTTCTAATTGTTCGATTACATTCCAATTACTCAATGACAGCAACTACGGGTCAATTTACCAGTCCTAGACTGAAAATTACGATTTTACCCCTAACGGGTAAAAATTCAATTTTTGTCTCCGAAAATTCTCATTAATTTCCTATATCCATAATTCACCATAATTCATCAAAATACCTCAATTATATCCAATTGGACTTAATGTCCCTCAGTGTGATACAAAATTTCAGTCCCGGACTGAAATTACGAAAATACCCCTAGTGGGTAAAAATTTCAGTTTTTGTTCTAAAAATTCTCATAATTTTTCTACACCATTAATTCATCATAATTCTTATAAATACCATGAAATCTCATCACTTTCAGCACAGATTTCTCTCCTGGAAATTTCAGTATAATCGGTTTTAAATGGAAAAAATCCTATTCCTTGCTTATTTTTACCATTTTTCATTTCTACCTAACTAACAACAACTAATTAACTTAAAATCTAATTAAATCAAACTCAAAAATCCCTCCCTTAGGTTCAGCCAGCATAGGGTTCATTGTGCAAGCTCATGTTTAAAGCATGGAAAATAAAAAAGAACATATGGGTAGTGTAGATCAAGAAGAAATTTAAAGAAATTTTACCTTTTTCCTTGTGAATTGTTTGAATCTCTACACTTTCCCTTTGATTTCTACTTAGGATTCTTAGTTCTTCTTCCTTTCTCTATTCTTGTTGCCTTAGCCGAATTTTACAATGCTTTGGCTGATATTTTATGGCTTTTATTACTTAAATAATAAAATAATCTATTTTTACACATGTTTTGGTACTATTCAATATTTTATTATTATTTTTTTTTTCTTTTTGAATTCTTTTCAGCCCAAAAATTCCAGCCTTATCCTCTGAATTTCCAGAAGCTTCTAGAAGAAATTTTAATAATTTTTATAGTGTAATTTTATGAAATTACACTTTTGCCCCCGAAAAGTGTAAAATTACATTTTTGCCCCAAAAATTGAAAAATTGCCACAAGGCATATTTTTCACTCCTCAAACTCATACCACACTCCAATTTGTCAAATTTGATCTAAATCCTCTCGAAAAATTAAATTTGACCTTCCGGTGGCAAAATTACGATTTTGCTCCTACATTCCAGAATCACCGAAATTTCTTCTTTTTCCACTTTTCAACCTCAAATAACACTTCAATTGATTAATATGATCAATCTAAATCAAATGGGATCAAAAAATCTTTTTCAGAAATTCCAAATTCGTCCTTTAATGGCAAAATTACTATTTTACCCTTGTGTCCCAAAAATATCGAAAATTGCACTTTTTCACTGCTAAACTTCATTTTATGTTCCAAACATCATTTTATATTCCATATAATCATTCTTGGTCATTAAAAATCAAAATCTTTATTAAAATCCTCATTCTGTCCTGAAATTGAAAAATGACCGTTTTGTCCCTAATCGGTCAATTTTCCCGATTAACTCCAAATTGAACCTCGAACTCCAAATTCTCATTTTAAACCAATCCATGGGTTTTAGTTTTCTCAAATTCATCCTCAATTCTCTGTTTAAACTGGTCCAAGACTTTATTAACTTAATCATACCCTTAGGGGCAATATTGTCATTTAACTTATTTCCCGGGGCAATTCAATATACAAACATGCTATCCATTGCATGTGAATGACATATCACAGATAAATTAGGGTCGGGTATTACACAATCCATCCATTTGCTCACCTCCTATATTAGGGTATTATACGTACGTATACAAATCATAATCATAATAATTTAATATTAGTTATATATATTTATTTATTTATAAATCTGTATTAATATGAAATTATAAGTTATATATTTTAAATGATATAAGTTATATGTTAATATTATAATATATGATAGTAAATGTCCTACATATTAACATGTTACATTTATTACACCTTACTAATGTTTCATAATATAAAATGTTATGAATATATATATATATATAATTGTATAAATATATTATATATACATATATTTAATTTATACATAAGCATTACTATAACTTATAATAAACTTTATTTCTATGATTATATAACACATTTTAACATATAATTCGTATCATTAATTATATATATAAAATAAAGTAATATATTATATATATACATATATTTAATTTATGCATAAGCTTTACTATAATTTATAATAAACTTTATTTATATGATTATGCTTAACAACTTTATTAGTTATCACCTTTGATTTTATAATATATTGTTTATAATTAGTTATTATTTATGCAAACTTTGATATAAAACATTATAACATATAAGTTATGTCATTAATTTCATCTATATATATAATAAAGTCATATATTTTATATATATATATTTAATTTATACATAAGCATTACTATAACTTATAATAAATTTTATTTATATGATTATATAAAACATTTTAACATATAATTTGTATCATTAATTATATATATAAAATAAAGTAATATATTATATATATATACATATATTTAATTTATACATAAGTATTGCTATAACTAATAATAAACTTTATTTATATGATTACATTTAATAAGTTTATTAGCTATCACCTTAGATTTTATAGCGTATTGTTTATAATTAATTATTATTTATACTAATTTTGATATAAAACATTATAACATATAAGTTACATCATTAATTTGCTATATATATATAATTATGGATGAAGTTTATAAGTGTTAATATTATAATATGTAAAAAAGAGTGATAAAATTTTGGTCCATTGGTCCTCAATCGGATAAACCAAACCAATTGTATATGTGGTCGATTTGGTTTTCCTTTATATTTGGTTGGTTTTGGTCGATTTTTTAAAAATGATTGGTCCATTTGGTCCATAGGTATAGTGGACCAAACCACTCAATCCATCCATTTGCTCATCCCCTATATTAGGGTATTATACGTACGTATACAAATTATAATCATAGTAATTTAATATTAGTTATATATATATTTATTTATAAATCTGTATTAATATGAAATTATAAGTTATATATTTTAAATGATATAAGTTATATGTTAATATTATAATATATGATAGTAAATGTCCTACATATATTACACCTTAGTAATGTTTCATAACATAAAATGTTATGAATATATATATATATAATTGTATAAATATATTATATATACATATATTTAATTTATACATAAACATTATTATAACTTATAATAAACTTTATTTCTATAATTATATAACACATTTAACATATAATTTGTATCATTAATTGTATATATAAAATAAAGTAATATTATATATATATATATATTTAATTTATGCATAAGCTTTACTATAATTTGTAATATACTTTATTTATATGATTATGCTTAACAACTTTATTAGTTATCACCTTTGATTTTATAATATATTGTTTATAATTAGTTATTATTTATGCAAACTTTGATATAAAACATTATAACATATAAGTTATGTCATTAATTTCATCTATATATATAATAAAGTCATATATTTTATATACATATATTTAATTTATACATAAGCATTACTATAACTTATAATAAACTTTATTTCTATGATTATATAACACATTTTAACATATAATTTGTATCATTAATTATATATATATAATAAAGTAATATATTATATATATATACATATATTTAATTTATATATAAGTATTACTATAACTTATAATAAACTTTATTTATATGATTACATTTAATAAGTTTATGAGCTATCACCTTAGATTTTATAGCGTGTTGTTTATAATTAATTATTATTTATACAAATTTTGATATAAAACATTATAACATATAAGTTACATCATTAATTTGCTATATATATATATATAATTATGGATAAAGTTTATAAGTGTTAATATTATAATATGTAAAAAAGAGTGCTAAAATTTTGGTCCATTGGTCCTCAATCGAATAAACCAAACCAATTGTATATTTGGTCGATTTGGTTTTCCTTTATATTTGGTTGGTTTTGGTCGGTTTTTTAAAAATGATTGGTCCATTTGGTCCATAGGTATAGTGGACCAAACCACTCAATCCATCCATTTGCTCACCCCCTATATTAGGGTATTATACGTACGTATACAAATCATAATCATAGTAATTTAATATTAGTTATATATATTTATTTATAAATCTGTATTAATATGAAATTATAAGTTATATATTTTAAATGATATAAGTTATATGTTAATATTATAATATATGATAGTAAATGTCCTACATATTAACATGTTACATTTATTACACCTTAGTAATGTTTCATAATATAAAATGTTATGAATATATATATAATTGTATAAATATATTATATATACATATATTTAATTTATACATAAATTACTATAATTTATAATAAACTTTATTTATATGATTATGCTTAATAACTTTATTAGTTATCACCTTTGATTTTATAATATATTATTTATAATTAGTTATTATTTATACAAACTTTAATATAAAACATTATAACATATAAGTTATATCATTAATTTCATCTATATATATAATAAAGTCATATATTTTATATATATATATATTTAATTTATACATAAGCATTACTATAAGTTATAATAAACTTTATTTATATGATTATATAACACATTTTAACATATAATTTGTATCATTAATTATATATATATAATAAAGTAATATACTATATATATACATATGTTTAATTTATACATAAGTATTACTATAACTTATAATAAACTTTATTTATATGATTACATTTAATAAGTTTATGAGCTATCACCTTAGATTTTATAGCGTGTTGTTTATAATTAATTATTATTTATACAAATTTTGATATAAAACATTATAACATATAAGTTACATCATTAATTTGCTATATATATAATTATGGATAAAGTTTATAAGTGTTAATATTATAATATGTAAAAAAGAGTGATAAAATTTTGGTCCATTGGTCCTCAATCGAATAAACCAAACCAATTGTATATTTGGTCGATTTGGTTTTCCTTTATATTTGGTTGGTTTTGGTCGGTTTTTTAAAAATGATTGGTCCATTTGGTCCATAGGTATAGTGGACCAAACCACTCAATCCATCCATTTGCTCACCCCCTATATTAGGGTATTATACGTACGTATACAAATCATAATCATAGTAATTTAATATTAGTTATATATATTTATTTATAAATCTGTATTAATATGAAATTATAAGTTATATATTTTAAATGATATAAGTTATATGTTAATATTATAATATATGATAGTAAATGCCCTACATATTAACATGTTACATTTATTACACCTTAGTAATGTTTCATAATATAAAATGTTATGAATATATATATAATTGTATAAATATATTATATATACATATATTTAATTTATACATAAATTACTATAATTTATAATAAACTTTATTTATATGATTATGCTTAATAACTTTATTAGTTATCACCTTTGATTTTATAATATATTATTTATAATTAGTTATTATTTATACAAACTTTAATATAAAACATTATAACATATAAGTTATATCATTAATTTCATCTATATATATAATAAAGTCATATATTTTATATACATATATTTAATTTATACATAAGCATTACTATAACTTATAATAAACTTTATTTATATGATTATATAACACATTTTAACATATAATTTGTATCATTAATTATATATATATAATAAAGTAATATACTATATATATACATATATTTAATTTCTGCATAAGCTTTACTATAACTTATAATAAACTTTATTTATATGATTACACTTAATAAGTTTATTAGCTATCACCTTAGATTTTATGACATATTGCTTATAATTAATTATTATTTATACAAACTTTGATATAAAACATTATAACATATAAGTTATATCATTAATTTCACATATATATAATTATGGTTGAAATTTATAAATTTTAATATTATAATATGTAAAAAAAAGTGATACAATTTTGATCCATTGGTCCAAAATCGAACCAACCAAACCAATTTTACATTTGGTCGGTTCGGTATTTCTTTATATTTGATTGGTTTTGATCAATTTTTTATAAATGATTGGTTCATGTGGTCCTTAAGTATGGTGGACCAAATCAGTTAATCTACCCATTTGCTCACCCCTAAAAGATTCCTATTTGCCATTCTACACTTCCTCAAAACCAAAGACCTAGCAAAACAACTGTACTGGTTAATTAAATTGCAAGCTTTTAAGAAAGTAGAAATGCCAACTTATGCATAAAAACCATAGCATGAATCATGACACAGACAAGCATAAAAAAGCCTCTTAAATTGAAGGCAAAATGATTGGATAATTCCATGGTTTTCAATATATGGCGCAAGATAATCTAGTTACCATGATTAGTAATTTAATAACTTTTAAAGAAAGATCCTCTTGACTGCTTATTTAAGGGTATAGTTGCTTTCAATTAAGCAAGAGTACCTAAGCTGAACACACCATTGGTGATTAAGATTTGGATCCAACCACAACTTTTATAAAACCCAACACAAACCCAGTTTTTTCTTGAGAACCCCACCAATTGAGACCCAATGGCTTTAATCACATCGTTATTCTCAAAGCCAACGTCCTTACCTGTATCACCTCCTCAAAGAGCGATAACAATCAAAACCAGATCTTGCTCTTGCAAAGTCCTAAACTTTAGCCATCAAAACCCAAAATTCAATCAAATAAACAGAGGGCGGAGTTCTTTGCAGGCGAGTTTTACCACTCATTTGAATAGGAGTTACAGCAATAGGAAAGTGTTGGCATTGGCTAATAGGGTGTCAGTTGGAGCAAAAGAGCCCGACCTAGAAGGGAAAACCTCAGGTAGAATTTTGTTCTCCAATGTGGTGGTGCAAAGGAAAAAGGAGGTGTTTTGGGGAAGAAAATGGAACACTCTGGATGTGGCCACTGCTGGTGTTTTTTTAGCCACGCATTTGCTCAGCCTTTTTGCACCTTTTCATTTCAATTGGCCCGCTTTTTGGCTTGCTGTGGGACTTTATGTGGTGACAGGACTTCTGGGGATTTCATTGTCTTTTCATAGGAATCTTTCTCATAGAAGCTTTAAGATTCCAAAATGGCTTGAGTACTTCTTTGCTTATTGTGGAGTTCACGCACTTCAGGTTGGTAGCTTTAAAAATTTTTGAGGAATATTTTCATGGACATGGTAGTATCATTTGATTGTTATATGATTGTTGGTTTTGGTGTTTGTAGTGGAGTCCAATTGATTGGGTAAGCGTACATAGGTACCACCACCAATTTTGTGATTCTGACAGAGACCCCCATAGCCCCATTGGAGGGTTTTGGTTCAGCCACGTGTGCTGGCTCTTTGATACCAACACTATTATTGAAAAGGTAACTCTATCTCTCTCTTTCTAAAACATGCAAGCACTCACATACACATAGAACGAATTGATGTTCTTAATGTTTTGTATCAATGGAACATTTGCAGTGTGGAGAGCCAACCAATGTTGGGGATCTGCAGCAGCAGCCCTTCTACAAGTTTCTTCAGGATACCTACTTTCTTCATCCAATTGCACTTGGAGTTTTGCTCTATGCTCTAGGAGGGTTTCCTTTCCTTGTTTGGGGAATGGTAAGCGAGTTTTTCAATTTTCCCATGTTTCAAGGAATAGCCTATTTGCCTTGAATATTCCCTTTTAGAGCATAGAGATATCTTAAGCTAAAAATTTTCATGGAGCTACACCAACATAGTCTCTTGCATGAGTTGCAGCCATCCCTTTTCGTTATTAAAAAAGCAAAAAGAAAGGAAAAAATCCTTAAAGACTCCCAAACCATTTGTTTGATTGGTGAGCCTTCCACTTGCAATTTGCTTCATACCACCAAGCTAGTGGCCTTACTTTCAAATGACAAATGATTTTTGTCATTAAGTTGACAGGAAAGAACATAGCCATAGGAAGTTGTACTCTTGCTCAAAGTGAAAAGGAAAAATGAGAAAACATGTTGGATTCTGGCTTGTGGACTAAATCACAAGTTGGAAGTCTTATCTAATTGAATCTTTAAGCTGGGCCATGCTTATCTATGCTAATATGGTAACAGTTTTGATAGTTTGTTAGAAAAAGATAATCCTGTAACAAACGTGGGGCTGGGGTTATCATTCCTGATTCCCCAGGTAGATAAATTTTGCTTTTGGGGAGCCCATTTGTGTTACATTTGATTTGCTAGAATGAAGATCAAACAACTTTAGATTGGAGTAGTTTATGTAGAATTTTAATCTTCAAAAGTGAAACTTTTACTTAGTGAAGACAAATAAGCATACTAACCATAAGGAGGCCTAGGCATTAATGCGCTAGCATTGCAGGGTGTGAGGATTGTATGCGTTAACCACGTCACTGGGCTGGTAAATTCAGTTTGCCATCTGTGGGGGAAGCAAGCATGGAATACTGGTGATTTGTCCAGGAACAATTGGTACAATTGACTTCCCTTACTAATATACATCTAGTTCTTGTCAAGTTTATTTCTTAAGAAGTTATTGATAAAGATATCTGCAAACTTTTTTAGGTGGATGGCATTGCTTTCATTTGGAGAGGGTTGGCATAATAACCACCATGCTTTCGAATACTCAGCCAGAATTGGTCTGGAATGGTGGCAACTGGACATGACTTGGTGTGTAATCAAATTTCTTCAAGTTATTGGACTAGCAACTGAGGTTAAGCTACCTACTGAAGTTCAGAAGAAAAGGATGGCTATCAGCAGTTGAGGTGTCGGCATTGGAAAGTAGTCTTTAATGTTTAGGCCTTCAAAGGTGTTTGCTTAACCATGGTGAAATAAATTTTTTTTCAAGTTTTCATCTTTTGCACTTCGATCCACTTGAAGAATTTGGTAATAATCAACATCCATTCTTTGAATTCCTTGTTTCTTCCTTAACTTGAAGAATGTTCTCTTCCCTCTTTGAAATTTTTTTCTTTTTCTCACAACTTTAGTTTTTTTAAAGATAAATTATTGTATTCATCAGGGGATCGAGAAGTTACAAAGTATTATTTCAGTTTTCAGTAGTTTAGTTTGAAAACTTTGCACAATAACCTACAGCCCCTTGCACAAACTATAAAAAATTGAACCAGCATGAGTGTTGGGTTGCCTTGTAAAAAAAATACAAAATATTTTTAATTGTAGACCAATAATGTTAACAGTCAAACGGTCAAAAGTATCATTGTAAAATAAGAAGAACCAAAATATCCTTTTAAAGTGATTAGAGGGGGTATTTGGATTTTACCCCTTATCCTCATGTTAGGCTTGATATTCATTAAGGTGGCATATTTGTGTCCCAAAGCACATTAAACTCAACATCAGAAAATCAACCACCCAAGGTTTGTGTCGTCACTTCACTCAAGGTGTATCGTTTATGTATAGGTCCTGTGAGTCACTTTAAGTCGTGTGGTAAGCCTGGTTGATGTTAAGGTCAATTTTTATTGTGATGGTAAAGAGGGAAATGTTTTTGTGATGTTAAGGTCAATGTTTTTATGTGGTAAGCCTGGTTGATCGTCACTCAAAAGTCTCAAACCAAACCTAACATCAAACTCAACCATCTATGTTCACCATACTTTATCATTTGTGTTAAAAGAAGAAAAAGTTTTGTGTAATATAAAATTGTATAAATTTCAAAAAAATCTAACTTATATATGTTAAAACTAATTTTAATTTTATTTATAATTTAATTCTAAGTAATTAACAGTATTATAGTATAACTCTAATCACTTTAAATGAAATTAACAGTATTATAGTAATTAACAGTATTATAGTATTATAGTATTATAGTAATTCGAGATAAAACTTCTAAGTCATAAAATCTAATAATAAATGAATTATGATATGAATTATTATGTAAATATATGAATATTCTCGTAATATTAATTTAATTATTATTTTTAAAAATTTATAAAATTTTAAAATCGATTCTAAACAATGTCGAATTATAAAGTTGATTTTATAAAATTATAGATCGAATCGATGTTTAAACTTTTTGAAATTGACCTTATATGCATAGATTGATCAAAGAGGGTGACGGAGGTGGCGATTAGTTTTTAATTTTTACTTCGAGTTGAGTCATTGACTCGATTCGTATAATTATTTTTTAATCACTTTTCACAAAATTTTAAATCCGTTATTACCTATATAAAATGGCTCAAGATTCAAATTGTAAGATCATGCACCCGAATTGTGCTCATCCCTACCCATTATTAAATGCGTTTTTGGATGGCATACTCGGTCTAATTACCAAGCTTTGCTTGTCTTGTGTTATTCCAAAAAAAGAAAAGAAAGAAACAATCTTCGTAAGGCAGAAAATGGTCAGATTTTCACGGAAGAGGGGCTCAAAAGGGGTGAGTCCTGGGAGAAGGAAGGCCAAAAAAGGGTTAGTTCCATCTTAAAATGTGCAGTAAATTTTTAAATTTTTTTTACAATTAATTTATTAATTAATATATAAACTTCTTACTTAAAAAATAAAATTTACAATTTTCTTCTCTCATTTATAAAAAAAAAACATGACCACGTGCGGTAAAAAGAGAATATTAGGTAAAAGTAGTTGAGGTGGCTCTTCTCTATGACTCTGCTCCTACTGCAACTTGATTGAATACAATCATCAATTCTATCAATAAATACTTAAAAATACCCACCATTTATAATAGTAATACATTTAATGAATCTCACTCCTATTCATAAGGTCAATTTTTTTATTTTTTTATGAAAATATAACGATTTATTTTTAAAATTTACATATAAAACTTTGATTAGTTTTAAATGTTCTATTACTTTCTAATAAAAGTTTACACTATTAAACTTCTAATAAAAATATTAAATTTGTAAAACAAATATTCAATTTAAAATTAATTAACTATCAACAGAGAAGATTTTAATATATTTATATATTAAAATATTTATAATTTTATCGATATGAAATTTTTTTAATCACCACGTTAATAAAAAAATTAGATATAGATGCAACTGGTTCCCCTCTTCCTTGATTTGCTCCAATTCATCAATTAACCAATTCAAGATGGCACATGGCAAATGAGCTTAGATTAGAGAAAATAATATAGTTTCGTAGCAAATCAGAAAAGAAAAAACAAAGAGGGAAAAAAAAAATTGATTCCACACATGGAGATCTTATAGATCTACTTTTATGAGTCCCTTATGCATTCTTAAAATGCAATTAATTAAAAATGTATCAGATTAAGAATTATTATATTGAAATATAATATTTAAAATTTTTTTAAATTATTTTAAAATTTTAAATAAATTATTATTCTTTTATTACAATTAATTAAATTTTTATATTTTTATTTTAAATCAAATAATTTATTATTATTAACAATTTATTAATTTTTAATAATCAAATTATTATTTACATTTTATATCCGCATGACATTGATATAAAATTAACATCAAAAACGAAAAATGTAACAAGATCATGTCTAACATGTCAATATATAATATGATAATAAATGATAAATAATTAAAAATAAAAATAAAATAGTTTAGATTTAACTCAACCGCGCGTTAGATCCGTGCGAAAAGTCTTTGACGTTTCATTAGTTCTTGCCTCGTTGAAAACCAATGAAACTTACCCACAATACAAAAACGAAAACCAAAATTTTAATATTCTTTCAAGCTTCTGGGATCTTTTCTCACCAACAATTCTTTGGAAACCCCGCCATTGTGTTTTTTTTTTCAATTTATATGTAACCATTGACGATCACAATCACTTTCTTACCCCTCATGTGTCCTTCTTGCATCACCATTACCAACCATGAACGCCACAGCCGCAGCCGCCACCACTACGGCCCTTCTCAGCTCTCCTTATAAACGTTCTACCAAAGCTAACGGCCAAACCAACGACGTTGACGTCGTCGCGGCTGATAACAAAATGGGTGTTCATGGAAATGGTGGTGGTAATCATAATGTTTTCAATGGGGGCGTTCATTATGGGAAAGCCTCGTTCCTCAAGTGGACTTTAGATGACGTTGTGTACGTGGCGAGATATCATTGGATACCGTGTGTTTTCGCGGCGGGGTTGTTGTTTTTCATGTACGTGGAGTACACGCTCCAGATGGTGCCGGATTCTTCGCCGCCGTTTGATTTGGGCTTCGTCGTCACCCGCTCATTCCATCGCGCGTTGTCTTCGTGGCCGGAACTTAATACGTTATTAGCTGCTCTTAACACGGTATCTATTTGAATGGTTTCTAACTTTTCTCTAAGAAAGTTTGATTACAATAAAAGGCATGATCTGATCTTTGGATACATATGTTTTGGGGTTAGGTGTTTGTAGGGATGCAGACAGTTTATATACTATGGACATGGCTAATCGAGGGTCGGCCAAGGGCTACAATATCTGCTTTGTTCATGTTTACTTGTCGTGGGATTCTTGGTTACTCCACGCAGCTCCCATTACCCCAGGTTCTTAACATTTGAAAACTTATCCTTTCCTGATTTGAATTGTTTGATTTCATTTCCATAAAATTGGTATGATCATGTTTGATTGATTTCTGAAGATAATGAACAACACTGTCAATGGTATCTTCGTCTTTGTCTATAGTTGTCAGGAACAGGGTAGTCGTAATCCCTTTTTCTTAACTCTGGTTGGTTATTGGGTTTGATCAGCTGATTCAATCATGGAATGACAGGAATTTGTAGGTTCAGGAGTGGATTTTCCAGTAGGGAATGTATCGTTCTTCCTGTTCTTCTCAGGCCATGTTGCTGGATCTGTGATTGCGTCGTTAGACATGAGGCGAATGCGTAGATGGGAATTGGCATGGCTATTTGATACACTGAATGTGCTTCAAGCTGTGAGGTTGCTAGTTACCAGGGGTCACTACACCATTGATTTGGCTGCTGGTGTTGGTGCTGGAATCCTATTCGATTCCCTTGCTGGCAAGTACGAAGACAGCAAGAGAAAATGTGCACTTGTTTCTGGTACCATGAAAGAGGGGTTGTTAAGCTAAGAAGAATTGCTCAAATGGCAATGTTCAAATTTGAAGAAGACAATGTAAATTGCTGCTAAAAGGGGAAAAAGAAAAAGGGGAATGGTAGTTTAGAAAACAAGTTAAAATGGGGTGTGAATGTTCTAACCCTTGTGCTTTTCTGATGTAGCCTCTGTTTTCTTGGGGTGCTTACATCGCTTGCTTGCAGTCATTTCACATTTGACAATATTATTCTTTTTGGCATAGGATAAACATGTTAAAGTTAATGCCTAGGATGTGTTTTCTACTACTTTCTTTGTCCTGTTCTGGAGTTGAAAGCATGAAAGAACTTTACCTAAGTCCTATGTTTGATAAATTTTGACCATTCAAAGCATGTGCTCTGTCAATGGTTTTTCGACAGGTCAAATCGTGTTATATTCCAACAATCACAGTCTTCAACATGGTTTTTATGGCATACAAACCCTGTTCGCTTTCACTTGTCTTGAAGTTTGGCAGTGGCCCTGACCTAGTAACCTGGGTAGAACTGGACCAGTTTGATATTGATCCATAGCTAATACTTCCGTTGTACATCTTTCTCAGAAAGATTTATTCTCTATGTCCTCTAGCTGCTGAACGGTGGTGTTTGATGGTCCTGATTAAAACCAAGCTGATGTGCTTTCAGCACATTATAACATTGCTTTCCATCTTTTATCATAGTCATGGATATCCTATTCCTCTGTCTGTCCTTTCTCATTAGATAGACTTGACAGAGATATGATATTTTCAGTTGGAGAGATAATTACCATTGACCAAACTTAATTTTTTTGCAATTATCCTGGATGCCAATCTGTTAGCATAAATATCTCTGGATGGCAAGAATTATGCAACTAGTCTAATGAGGCCTTGCCTTCATGTTAAGGCGAAGGGCATGGATGCTGCCGTTTTTGCAAGGGTTTATTGTCAAGCAAATTTTAGTAAGATTCTGCAGAGTTTCTAATCTACATTCTGATATTATCATACTGTCAATAAAATATTGTTATCTAATTGTAATCCCAACTCCAAACTCTACTTAAGCATCAAAAAGAAAGCTCTAAAGATCCTAGCCACCAAGCAAGTCAAACTCAGTCGAATCATGCGGTGAACTTATTTTAAGGATATATGCCTTATGCTACATTCTATACAAGAATTGTCTCATTTTAATCTTCACAACTGTTACGATATACAGCAACTTATATCAGGATGGAGATGATAGACAATTTGTAATATAATTATACTGTACCTCATTCATATGAATATATGCAGCTTTATATTCGAATTTCTGGAGAAGTCACAGGCAGGGCAAACACCCAATAGGACTACCAATTGATACCAGGGAGTCATTCTGCAAATATTCTGCCATGGCAACTATAGGCCTCAGCCAAACGAATGTATTAAATGATATGAGATGTGTGAATAAGATGCGGCTGGCTGACACTAATCCTCAGAATCAGAGTCAATTGGGCATGACCCATCATCTATATTAGCGAGGGGGTCGTATAAGTGGGAGTTAGGATCCATGCATCCGGGAACTAGATCAAGGCTGCAACGATCACCCTGCAACAGTGTTCCATTGTGGAGTTCATACATAAAGTTGATGCTATTAATTAGACACAGAATAACGAAATGAAGATATAGAATAAAGAAGAAAACAGATAAGAAGTTTATTTACTCCTTCTTTGGATAAGTTCCCGATCATAACACATCTATCAACAACGATATTTGTGTCTGGAAAGATTGCTCTGTCACATGCACCTTCTTGACTCAACTCCTTTGCCAGCCCCTGCCACAGTAATATAAGATTTCACATGTCTCAGGTTACATCATGCTCTCACTTGTCTAATCTGAACCAATTCAATCATTCCAAATAGAAATTAACTTAATTGTAAAATGAAACAGATAAATTCACATATTGCATGGTTTGGCAATGAGTTCTCTATTTTATGTCAAAATAAAAAAAGAATTCTTCAAATTTACTTTCCAGATCCACCCTCCCTACCCCTTGCCGGCAACATAGAAGAAACATTTTTCCGTAATGCATGGCTTGCCAAATTTTGCTTCACTTCCAATATAGTTACAGGTATGACAATCATGAATGTGAAATGTAGTACGTTTTCATAGCACAGGACAAATATTTTCAACCTAGAGGCAGAAGACTCAAAGTGCCCAAGTATGCAAATATTTACCTGGTTAAAGAATTCAATTGGTCTGTTTTGCCAAGCCTTCGGAACGTGAAACTGTAGTCTGTAAGGACCATCCCAATCAGCTCCGTTGGTGAATGAGAAGATCAAGTTCATAGCTGCCAAAGTAAAAGTAGATCTTAGGAGTTGAGAAGAGAGTTGAACGGTCCAAGAGAAAAAAATTTGTGAATGTTACAAACCATGCTTAGGAATGCATATCTGGATGGTATATATTGGACTATCAGCCTTGCCTCGAGATTTCCTCAGCATTGCTCTCGGTTCACCACCACACATGATAGGCTGATTGAAACCTCCTGCAGAGTTACAGTTGAGAAGGTTGTTAGCCAAGGACTTCAATTATATACTTGCACACAAAACCTATAGTCGAACCAACAATGAATCAAATACTAGAAACCCTAGAAAAACCACTGAAGCAAGAACTACAGGCACCACTCACTTAACAAATGGTTGAACAGAAACTATAGCTGAGCTATGGAAAATAAATTGTGGAAATTATTAAAGATCTATTTGAGTCATGCCATGAACCAAGGTCATTCAATTGTGTGGTATTTGAAATGATTGCAAGTTATTCTATGCCCTCTTCTTTCATTTTCTTTTCTTTTTTCCTTTTTCCGATGGCACACTCCTGATACATCCTGCTTCGAGAAGATAGAAATGCAGAAGAAAATCAAAATGTTCCTATTTTCCATAATAATGTCAAGAACAAAATTTCTGAGTGTTGCTATAGAACCAAATGAAGAAAAACTGCTTAATTTATTAAATAACCTCAGTAATACTGGCAACAACAAGCCTGTTAAATACTTCATTTTATGAATAATTTTGTTCTATACATTTAGGACATAACAGAAGCCATCGTGCTACAGTCTATAAACTTGAGTTGTTTCACAGGTAGTACTTCTTGTTTGTACAGACCTTTACGTATTGAAATCCATGGAAACCAATTTGGTTAATTATATTAGTAAACCAATTTGGTTAATTATATTACCATTGAAAGCAATGCCATATTCTTCATTTGGAACAAGTTTAGTTGCAGCTGGATTGTAGAAAAGCTTCACCTTCTCTCCCTGTCAAAAAAGGCAATCTCTATAGAAAAGAGTTGCAACAGCCAACAGCCTGCCCTAGCTTTCAAGCAACATAAGCAAAAATAATAATAACAAAACCAGCGATGCTACACTTACAGAAGTTGGAGGAAGACCATTCATGGTTTTCCAATATACCGGAGCCCTCCCCAGTTCGAACATAGCCCACGAAGGGAGTGCATACCTGTTGGGCAGGAATCTTCAGATTATTCTGTTTGAAAGATTAAAAAATTTCAAACAACACCACATTGCAGTTTAGAACTTGAGACACATATAACTTCAGCATGCAGCATGTAGAAACATGTAGAGGGTGAATTCCTCCAATTTTCCACTCCCAAAGAAGATATTATTCCTTAAAATGCAAAAACCCAACTCAAAAATTCTTTTCAAAGAAAACTTCAAAACCAGAACACTTTGAGCTTAATGAAACAGCAAAAATAGAAGGAAACTAGAGTCCATACTCTTTAATTTGTTCCATAGGATTTTTTGTAACAGTAGCAGCTGCAGTCACTTTTACACTTATCTTGACTAATCTTTTCATCTTTGTAAAATTCCTTGGCAATGATGCACCCATAAAGCTACTGGCTGCATCTGAAAAAATACAAAACTGTTAGGCATCAGAAATTTGAGGCATAAAGTCTAGCTATTTTACTTGGCATTTTGAGACGCAACAAACTTGGTTTGCTCTAGCACATAGAATTTATTGTAGATATAAACAGAATGAAGCAACTGCCAACTCCAAAGCCCTAGGTTACCACCTCATTTTAGAACCTCTAGTTCATTTGATGGAGAATACAAAATAAATGACTTGCTCAATGATATTTGGATTTTCTGACTCAGACGATATAATTTCAGCTTAGAAGTGTACAGAATTACGCAGGGCAATACAGGATTGAAATTTAAGGGAACGTTGCGTCCTAAATAATCAAATCTAAAACAGGTCCTAGCCTAAGGATTCCTATTTGCCATTCTACACTTCCTCAAAACCAGAGACCTAGCAAAACAACTGTATTGGTTAATAAAATTGCAAGCTTTTAAGAAAGTAGAAATGCCGACTTATGCATAAAAACCAGAGCATGAATCATGACACAGACAAGCATGAAAAAACTCTTAAATTGAAGGCAAAATGATTGGATAATTCCATTGTTTTCATATATGGAGCAATATAATCTAGTTACCATGATTTGTAATTTAATAACTTGTAAAGAAAGAGCCTCTTGACTGCTTATTAAGGGTACAGTTGCTTCCAGTTAAGCAAGAGTACCTAAGTTGAACACACCATTGGTGATTAAGATTTGTACCCAATTTCAGCTCAAGGGAGCTGAACTCAAATTCCCAACCAAAAACGTGAAAAACGATATAAGCATTCAAAGATCCCTAATTGGGTTTTAAAAAAGCAGGTCTACAGAGACTCCCTACTCGGCTTTGAAATAGACGGATTGGCACTTGTACCTCTCACCGACCGCGTGGCCGAAAAGGGTTGAGTCGGAGACGTAAAGATTGACGCGGTTGCTGCCATTTCTCTCACGGGTTTTTCTGCTGCTTTAACTTCCTAGCGACAGAGTAGCCTTATCTGTCAACCAGGCAAGAAAGGATAGAATCAGAGAAAAAAGGAACTTTGCTTAGAGAGGAAGAACTCCAATAAAAAGGAAAGAGAAAAGAAAATATCTATCCATCCAAGTAGATTATTTAGAAAATTGAAGGGCTAAAACAAAATCCTGACAAAAAAATATCTGAGTCTCATTTCACCTCACATCTTCTCATCTAAACAAGATCACCTTATCAGCTTTATCTCCTTCGTCCTTTTCTTTAGCTCACTTTCTCTTTCTATAATCCACGCTTTTTCCCGCTTTATATACTTCGTGCTTTGACAATAACTCAAAATCTTCAAGTTTTGTCGTTTTAAGTACAAACCAACCTTCTCACCAAATCTAGTCTTCTTATGCTACTAGAAGTTTTCTACCACTCCGGTTCAAGAGCTGTTATAGCCTTGTAACTATCGGTTCAATAAATAAACCATCTTTCAAAAAAAAAAATGGACAAACCAACCACAACTTCTATAAAACCCAACAAAAAACCAGTTTTTTGTTTAGAACCCCACCAATTGAGACCCAATGGCTTTAATCACATCGTTATTGTCAAAGCCAAAGTCCTTACCTTTGTCACCTCCTCAAAGAGCGACAACAATAAAAACCAGATCTTGCTCTTGCAAGGTCCTAAACTTTGGCCATCAAAACCCAAAATTCAATCAAATAAACGAAGAGCAGAGTCCTCTGCAGGCGAGTTTTATCACTCGTTTGAATAGGAGTTGCAGCAATAGGAAAGTGTTGGCATTGGCTGATGGAGTGTCAGTTGGAGCAAACGAGCCCGACCCAGAAGGGAAAATCTCGGGTAGAATTTTGTTATCTAATGTGGTGGTGCAAAAGAAGAAGGAGGTGTTTTGGGGAAGAAAATGGAACACTTTGGATATGGCCACTGCTGGGGTTGTTTTAGCCATGCATTTGCTCAGCCTTTTTGCACCTTTTCATTTCAATTGGCCCGCTTTTTGGCTTGCGGTGGGACTGTATGTGGTGACAGGACTTCTGGGGATTACATTGTCTTTTCATAGGCATCTTTCTCATAGAAGCTTCAAGGTTCCAAAATGGCTTGAGTACTTCTTTGCTTATTGTGGAGTTCAGGCACTTCAGGTTGGTAGCTTTAAAAATTTTTGAGGAATATTTTCATGGACATGGCAGTATCATTTGATTGTTATATGATTGTTGGTTTTGCTGTTTGCAGGGGAATCCAATTGATTGGGTAAGCACACATAGGTACCACCACCAATTTTGTGATTCTGACAGAGACCCCCATAGCCCCATTGAAGGGTTTTGGTTCAGCCACATGAGCTGGCTCTTTGATACCAACACTGTTATTGAAAGGGTAACTCTATCTCTCTCTTTCTCAAACATGCAAGCACTCACATATACACAGAACGAATTGACGTTCTTAATGTTTTGTATCAATGGAACATTTGCAGTGTGGAGAACCAACCAATGTTGGGGATCTACGGCAGCAGCCCTTCTACAAGTTTCTTCAGGGTACCTACATTCTTCATCCAATTGCACTTGGAGTTTTGCTATATGCTCTAGGAGGGTTTCCCTTCCTTGTTTGGGGAATGGTAAGCGAGTTTTTCAATTTTCCCATGTTTCGAGGATTAGCCCATGTGCCTTGAATATTCCTTTTTAGAGCATAGAGATATCTTAAGCTAAAAATTTTCATGGAGCTCCACCAACATAGTCTCTTGCATGAGTTGCAGCCATCCCTTTTCGTTATTAGAAAAAGAAAAAAGAAAGGGAAAAATCCTTAAAGTCTCCCAAACCATTTTTTTGATTGGTGGGCCTTCCACTTGCAATTTACTTCATACCACCAAGCTAGTTGTCCTACTTTCAAATGACAAATGATTTTTTTCATTAAGTCGATAGGAAAGAACATAGCCATAGGAAGTTGTACTCTGGCTCAAAGTGAAAAGAAAAAATGAGAAAGCATGGTAGATTCTAGCTTGTGGACTAAATCACAAGTTGGAAGTCTTATCTAATTGAATCTTTAAGCTGGGCCATGCTTATCTATGCTAATGTGATAACAGTTTTGACAGTTTGTTAGAAAAAGGTAATGCTGTAACAAACGTGGGGCTGGAGTTATCATTTCTGATTCCCCAGGTAGATAAATTTTGCTTTTGGGGAGCCCATTTGTGTTACATTTGATTTGCTAGAATGAAGATCAAACAACTTTGGACTGGAGTAGTTTCTGTAGAATTTTAATCTTCAAAAGTGAACCTTTTACTTAGTGAAGACAAATAAGCATACTAACCATAAGGAGGCCTAGGCAGTAACGTGCTAGCATTGCAGGGTGTGAGGATTGTATGGGTTTACCACATCACTTGGCTGGTAAATTCAGCTTGCCATGTGTGGGGGAAGCAAGCATGGAATACTGGTGATTTGTCCAGGAACAATTGGTACAATTGACTTCCCTTACTAATATACATCTAGTTCTTGTCAAGTTTATTTCTTAAGAAGTTACTGATAAAAATATCTACAAGCCTTTTCAGGTGGGTGGCATTGCTTGCATTTGGAGAGGGTTGGCATAACAACCACCATGCTTTCGAATACTCAGCCAGACATGGTCTGGAATGGTGGCAACTGGACATGACTTGGTATGTAATCAAATTTCTTCAAGTTATCGGACTGGCAACTGAGGTTAAGCTACCTACTGAAGTTCAAAAGAAAAGGATGGCTTTCAGCAGCTGAGGTGTCGGCATTGGAAAGTAGTCTTTAATCTTTAGGCCTTCAAAGGTATTTGCTTAACCATGGTGAGATACTTATTTAGGTGAATGGACGACTTTTGCTGGTTCTGGTACTGCCGCACCATCAGGACTCTAGCTGTGAACTACATTTCTTCAGTTATATGGCCTGACTCCTGATGTAATTACATATAATCTATACAGAAATCAATCATCTTGACCTGAACTAAAGGTGCATATAATCAACAGATTATTTTTACCTCTTTTCCAAGCTCTTAAGCTTTGATACTGCAACATTTCGCTATGGTATGTCAACTTCAATTTGAGCTGAGCCAGGGTTGAAGCAAGTGGCAAAACTGGAGCCCAGCAAGCCGAGGCCCCAGCAATGGTTTGCTCCTGGGTGCCCACTGTGTAGAAAATTGAGCAGACTGGGTTCGGCTTGGCTTGCTTGTTTGGTACCCTTTATTGACTTAGATTAGACCCCTAATCCAAGCCGAGCTAACCCAACTTTGGGTCATAAAGCCCATACTTGTACCTTTTGGAGATTGGTAACTTGACCCGAAACAAGGCTGATGGTTCAAAAACAACCACTTATGGTACTACCATTGCCCCCATCTACGAAGGCAAAGCCTCCAAATTTGTTGCATCTTTGTATACTAGACCAAGGAAATATTGTACAAAACATTAATTTGTAATTCCATGTACTTGGACAAATCCTATGACTATGCGCCTGTCTAAGAGTAGAAGTAGACAAAGGAAAGCAGTATCTCGAGCAATGAGTCCCTTCAATTATTATATAACGACCTTCCTCAAAATGACCTCATGGCTTTTCGAAGGAATTCAAAAAGTGAACCAATGGAATAATAAGAGACATGATTTCAACTTTAAGGGAGTCTAAATAAGGAGGACGCCCTCCCCAACATTTGGAATTCCCAAGCAAATGAAGACAAAAGGAATAAGAGGAAGCCTTTTTACAATGGGGTAATGGCTATAGTAAATAAGCACGGGAGCAGAAAGCATGATTATGAAGTCTATGTTAAATATTACTTTCCCTTAAGACATTGGGGTAATCGCCTCCCTTTAAACAAATGGTTTTTGGGTTCATTATTCAATGATCTTCGTATATCAATCCAAAGCATGCTTTCTCTCTTTGCCTTTCCTCTCCATGCTAAGGATGTACTGATACACTGATAGAGAAGAAAAAACAAATGTATATGATATATAGTAATAATTGATCTGACAAAACAGAAGCACCATACGAAGAGATGAAGGTTTTGCTTACGTCAACAGAAAGCATGCTTTTCCAAGTGAGAACGTCGTGGTTCCTGTAAACAAATTGACATGCTTCGTTCTCCAATGGAGAATATGTAAAATAATTGTAAACCCCATCATCTACCTGAGTATTTTGTTGCAGGCCCCCTGCTACTTTCTGGAGTAGAATTTAAGAATTCCATAGCTGGCATAAATTACTCCATCAGTGTTGAGGATATTATAATTTACAATATTGATTTCAATATATAGATATGCCAATGTTATCAACTACATCAAATTAATTAATTATAGGTTACGTGTATATATATATATATATATAGGCTATTAACTGGTCTGAATGTTGGAGCCTGGAGGGAAGGGAATATTATCTGTTGTCTTAAAAAGTGATGCCATTCAATTCAAGTTGCTTAATTTAAAAGTTAAAACAGTTCCATGATATCAGAAGAATTTGCTTCCAAAATGATAACTAGAGAGTTTTGACTCCTGTCATTACTTAGTAGGAGGAGTAGATACAAAAGGAGAGAATCAACAAAAATCATAATGAAACAAGCTCATATTGATGGCCCCATAATGCAAAGTGAAGAAAATCACACCTATATTTTTGTGCTTTCATAATTTGACTCAAATCCTGGCTATTTCCAGGTTCCAAACATTTATCACCATACACTTTGAAAAGTCCCATGATGATCATAATATACCTACTCCTAACTCCCATATTCCCCATATACCGCCTTACCTTGTCATTATCATTTCATCATACATCAAAACCAACAACAAGACAAATCAAGCACTGCCCATCTTGCCACGTGTCCTTACTTGTCACCCTTACCCTCAACCTCTCACAGTTAGCCTTGTTTACCGGGCGCTTCTTTTTCTATTTCCTTCCCTCCCCATACTTCAATGCAGGCTCCAGCTGAGCGTAAGCCTGTGAAAACCTCAACAATTTCCTCGAGAAAAGAGAGAGAGAAAGAAAGTCAGAGAAAAAAGTGAAGTACAAAAGAAAAAAGCGATCACCAGGGTGTGTGTTTGTTTTGGCAGCATGTGTGAAAGGGAATGAGTAAATTATTCCATAGGTGAAAAGTTAGTGTTCATTTTCGTTTGGTTCTGTTTTGTGTTTTAAAGAGTTGGAGAGGTGACTGACAGGTTACCGGCTGCAGGCAGTTGTCGGGTGGGGGTAAGGGATCAAACGCCGCACTAGCCTGGCAAAACAGACAGCACGCGAGGTGACTGGGTACGGGGACAGCAGGTCGATCACCACCCTCTATTTACCCTTGCAGGGTCTCACAGCGCAGCCTGTGAACTGTTGAGTATTAGTCTCTGGACATTTGTGTGCTGGTCCGGTTGATACCCCACATTCACCTCGATTTGGACCCACTTTGCACGCCCTCCCCTTCAACCCCATGCCTTTACTCACTCTCTCTTCCTCCATGTAAACCTCACACCCCATACCCAAGGTACCATTACATGTCTAGTTGCAATTTCATTTCACTCATTGTTATTGAAATTAGGAAAATGTTAATCTTTTTCTTCTAATAATTTAGAGGTGAGGATTGTTTAGTGGCGGAGTAAGGATTTTGCATTTGAGGGGATGAACAAGAGTTGAGTTGATCCTAAGGTCTTAGAACAGTGAGATTTAAGGAATAAATCTTTTGCATTAGATTTTATTTAATCTCTAAGTCCATTAAAATTAATTATTGACTAATTACTGCAAGACATTTCATTAAACAAAAAAATTATTGTAAGGATAAAATTCTAAAATTCTAAAAAAATCAAAAGTATATTATAAAATTTTAAAACTTTTGAGAGATAGGAGCCCTACTAACCCCCTTTCCTTCTACCATTGCATGGTTTAGGTGGATTTTCTTAAAGTTGTGATAATACATCACCTGTATAAGATTGGTTTTAAAAATTTTCAATCGTGGATTAGGTTATATTTTTGTAAGATTAACTCTACACTTAAGCTTATGATTTGATATGATTAAGAATTCTTAAAATTATTTAAAAAATAACAATATTACACTCAAATAGTGTATCAAATTCATAAATAATATAAGAAAAATTCATACATATCCACGCTATAGTTCACATTTATTTTTAAGTTACATTACTTTAAAAGTCTTACATTTTGTTTGGTGCTGTTGGTAGATTTTTTATTTATTCATTTATTGTTTGTATTGGATATAAATGTTTTAATAATATGTAGCTCTTTAACTTCATATGGTTAAGATCTTTTAAAAACAACATCTTTCTTATTATGAGCTCAAGTCTTATAATTTCTAAATATTTATCATATTTTTATATAATTTTTTAAATGATTGTTAGCTTAGAATTGATTCAAGACTCAATTTTAGAATGACTAGATCGTAGGAACAAGTCTAGTCTTTTAATTTAGGGTAAAAGGATAAAATGTCTAGGACAATGGACCACCTTAAAAGCGTCAATTGTACAAAATTTAAATCATGGATCACTCGTTAAGTCACAAGATCACCTCAAAATCGATTTAAACCCATTGGTCCACAATGATCCATAATAACTCTGTAATGTTGCTTACCGCTAATTAATATAAGTTAAAATAATATTTATAGAAAAAATTACATAATTAATGCAGTCTCCTTGATTTGGTTGAATAATTATATTTGTTCAAACGACTATATTTGTTCAAAAGGTTGATTAAATTTGTACAAAGAGACATATATTTGTCTATAAATGAAACTTGTTGATTTTTCTGAAATTGTATAAACAAAAAAAGGACTTACAATCACTTTCTCCACCTTCAAATTCTTTTGAATTGCTTCTATACTGTTTTGCTATAGAAAAACTCTATCAAAAAATTTGATACTCTTATCATATATCGATAAATGTTCAGTGAATTAATTTTGTCCATACAAAATACAGTCAATCACTGAATTTATTATGTATTTGAAGTTTATCCTATGAAACTCTTTTACACACCAATAAGGAATCCGAATTAAAATTTTAAGAAAATGACATAAATACACCCCTTCAAACCATTTCCTAATATTTTCTCTATTCTAACAACTTTATCCTTTGCCTATAAGTACTTGTGAATTATTTTTATACCTTAGCTCCACCAAATAGGGCTGTGGGTGAGTCCACGCGCTATGTTTAGGAGTAGAATATTTTAGCTGTTTAAAATATTTGAATGTTTTGGTTAGTGTTTTTTTTAATACTTACCGTTGTATTGTATGAGTTGGGGGTCCAAGCTAAACTCTCACGCTTTAAATAGTTGTGAACCGTGAGGCTTTTGACTGTGAGCTTCCCGCCTGAAAGCAAAAGAACACAAAACCCTAAACCCTGGAAAGAGTGAAACCCAACAAAAAGGAAACAAAGAAGAATTCTCCGTTAAGTTGTACAAGTCATAAGAGACTTGGAAACCCTTTTGTTGAATTTCAGCCATTGTCTGTGCAGATTCAACAACCGACTAGACAAGACGGGTCTGCCTGTGTGGATGTTGGGGTTGGGTGCGGATCGGTTGCGAGCAGACATGAATCGTTTGCTCGCATTCCTCTTCCACCAGGTGATGATCATTTCTTACCATATCCCATATCCCTTCCTCTTCTTCTTCTCATTTGTTTTATAGTTTGTTTCTTCTTTCTGTTTTGATCAAGTTGATGAAGTCTTAAACCGCTCTTCTTCTCCGTCCTGAGATTGCTTTCCGTTTGTTTCTTCCTTGATAAAGTAGTGCCACCCTTAAACTTACCGGGCTCTTTTCTTGTTTCTGAGTATCAGAAAAGGAAATAATGCTAGCGAGATAATATGGGTAATTAATTTGCTGTTTTCAGTATTGAAAAAGTGCTGTAATTTGATGTTTTCAGGGGATACTGGACGAGCAATTCTTGCAACTTCAACAACTTCAAGATGAGAGCTCTCCAAACTTTGTGTCTGAAGTTGTCAACATCTACTTCCATGAGTCCGAGAAGCTTTTGAGGAACCTCAGATCATTACTGTAATTTATCTCCCTATACAACTTTTTTTTTTTGTCATTTGGTTTTTAACTTGATTGATTTCTCTCTCAATTAATGGGAATATTTCCTTTTCCTCTCCCTTCCTGGGGAGACTGCAATAATGCGGCTGATGTCTGATTCTCTCTCTCTCATTTGAACTTTTTAGAGTATTTACTTGAGTTATTCAATAGATGGGCAATTGTTAATTGTGTATGGGTTGATGGGACAGGATGGATAGAGAGTTCTCGGACTACAAGAAAATGGGAATCCATTTGAATCAGTTCATGGGAAGCAGCTCTAGCATTGGTGCCAAAAGAGTCAGAAACGTTTGCGTTGCCTTTCGCGCCGCCTCTGAGCAGAACAACCGTGCAGGGTATGCATGCCCCACTCCCCACACCCCCCCCCCCCCCTCCTTTCTACCTCTACTTTTGTGCTTCCACGCCCCTCGCTCTGGCTTTTTCAATGTACTTAGTACATTTTTTTAATGTCAAAACATTTATACTACTCCATATCCAACTTCCAAGTTTACCTTTTGCCTTCACTATTTTATTTTTAATCAGAAACAACCTCATTACCCACTTTAAGATATGGCTAAAGAGATGTTTTGGCATATCAAATGCAGGTGCCTGAGAGCTTTGGAGCTCTTAGAACATGAGTATTGTTTCCTCAAGAATAAATTGCATGAACTTTTTCAGGTATATTTTCATTGATTTCTTTTTGCATCTTTTTTCATCACAATGTATTTATTAGTGTTAAGTACTAACAATTATCATTACCATCGATTCAGATAGAGCAGCAGAGAGTACTAGCGGCCGGAGTTAGATACCCAATGCAGAACTAAAGCAAACAAAATTAATGCCATAACATGGGGGGGAGTTCTTGGGCACCTTTCTTGTTTCAGTTTTTTGCTAAAAACCAAGCAAAACCCGGAGCAGGACATTGTACTATATGTAGAGAAAAAATGGAAAAAGAGCTTGTTGCCACTGCAACCTGTGGTGCCTTTAATGTAGAGTCATTCATTCTTTCCGTTTTAGAGTGTGCTGCTTCGGTTGTAACTTTTGAATGCAAATGAATTGTACTGGAAAGCTGGCAGCTGATATTCCGATATCTAGTTTGAAAAAAATCTCCCTCAGCTTTAATGGTCAATTCAGTGCTTCTCTGTCACACTATTACTGCCATGAATTGTCAAAATGACAACTTATATAACCAGCCGCAGCGCAGCATCATGCTCAGGTCTCAACTATCAATGTCTCAGCCCATCAAGGACATATGATTATTGGACTTGGTCAGGTGGAATTTTCGTTCGTTGACCATAAGGGAATGCCGTCCAAATTCAAATAATGCCGAATCGAAATATGTAAGAAAAAGGGGAAAGCCAACTTCGACTTTCAAGTGCCTATGTCTGACCATTGAGGTTATAGCAAAGCCAAGTTCGTACTAACTAGGGAAATATGACTGGGAGCCGACTACTTTTTGCCTTCTCTTTCCTCCCCTTGAATATAATTTTCTAAGTGACGAGTAACAAAAAAATATTGCAAAAATATTATGAAGTACTAGTACAATTTACACTATATTAAGATGATGAACTTACCATTCACATTAGATTTTAGAACCGTTTATGGGTCAAGTTGGGTTCGGTTTACACCTCTGAAAGCTAGAATCCGTTAACACCTCCAAACGTTAGATATGAAGATTAAATGAAAAATGAGGATCACGAAAGCTTTCATTTCCTTAGTTGCGGCCTGAAATTGAGAAGTGAAAAACAGTGTGGTGAAGCCAGCTGAGGATGCCCCAAAGGCGCCATCCAGGGAGTAATGATTGAGTCCCCTTGATCAGCCAATGGCCTTGCACCCTAATTTCTTGTAGTATTAATTAATCGCTATGAATGAGAATCAGTTGCATGTGTCCTTAGTTGGCTTCTTCAAACCCTTCACCTAAATTGCCAATTTCTCAATAGCAGCAACAACAACAAAAGAAAAGCCTACCAATTTCTCTACAGTTCAGTCACAAAAATTCTTTGTTTGTTTATCAACCAAAAGCTTCAACGATTCATGGGCAATTTCTGCTCATTCTCGTCATTCGTTGCTGGGATTACATTGTTGGACAGGAAAATTACACATGTAATTAATCTTGAAGATTTGAGTGTTGCATTGGGTGACTTGAGGGCACTAAGGGATAATGTGTGGAAGAGATTGCAAGCCTAGCCACATGACTGGTTGTTTGCAAAAAATTAATGATATAGTAGAGCTAACGACAAGGCTGAAAACGAACCCACAACTCAAGTGGATGGAAAACCTATTGAGCCCATAATGGGGTTTGGAGTCAAACTTACAAATTATCTAATTCTATTATGCTGTCTTTAATTTTATGTTGAATATTTTAACAAAAAGGTATTTTGGAATACCTCATTTGAATATTCTTAATTGCTGTGGTTTCCTCTTCTTACCGGCTCTCGAACCTTGCTCGAGAAGATAAATGTCAAGCACCTAACCTTCAAGGACAAGTGGAGAGCCAGTGACTTGTGTTAACTACTTTATTCTTTTAATCAATAGTGATAAATGATTAATGGTATTTACCATATAATGTAATCTTTATCAGAAAATATGAGATATATATGAATTGACTTGATTTCTTGTACACATCAGAAGTCAAAACTACTTGCTGCATTCTAGTTCTTGTCATGCATATCATTATATGTAAGTTGTTAGAAAATTGAATATGACCATCTAATTATTCTTGAAAAACTTAGTATAAAAAATATAATTAATTTAATCACAATCCATTTTAGGCAGGGGCGGAGGAGCCAAGGTTCCCTCCAAAATTTTTAAAATTTTTTATATTTTTTTTACTATATATTTACTACATTTTTGAAAGCATCTTTTAATTTTTGATAAATTAATTGGTTTAATGATGTTTAAAGTCAGACATAATTTTTCGTCTTTGCAAATTAAGGAGTCTAGACTTTTTTTTTTTTTTGAAAGAAGGAGTCTAGACTTAAAGCTTATAATATAATTTTTATTAGTCTTTAATCATTATCCTTCTTAGTTCTCATTTAAGGAATTAAATGGCATATAGTTGAATAAATTATTTTTGACTTGATAGATTTAATATATAATCTGATCATGAACAATCATATATAATTATGTTTCAATAGTCATTTTACATTATGCTTGTGCGTGTAATAGGTATTGATGCTAGTGAACATGATATATGATTTGTCAGAAAATAATTATATATATGTAATTTTGTAGGAGTATCCCTCTTTCAATGTTATATGGTATTTGTTTATATGGAGTCTTCTTTTATCTTTGACTTCCTAACAAAAGTTGACATGCTTCGTCCCTTATTAGATGATATTTGTTTATATGGAGTCTTCTTTGTCTTTGGCCTCTCAACAAAAGTTAACTTGCTCCATCCTTGATTTAGGTGAAGCCTGCAAAGCTGCCTTAGCTTAAAAAATTAGTTGATTTATTTACATCTGAACTCAATCCAATTTGATTTGATCAGGAAAAGTCAATAACTTGAACATTTTGAGTCATAAATTTGTCTTTATTTATTAACCGAAAGCTTGGGCAATTTCTCCTCAATCTCATGCTCAGTAAAGGGGGATCATCATTCGTTGTTGGGATTACATTGTTGGGCAGGCGACTTACAGATGTAGTCTTGAAGGAAATCTTGAAGATTTGTTGCATTTGGTGACTTGAGGGCACTAAGGGATAATGTGCAAGGTTGATCTTGCAGAGGAAGAACTATTGAAACGGCTCAACCATTCGAGGGCAGAATCTATGATAAAAGATGGTCCGCAAGAAATTGAGAAATTAAGTCTTGCAGGATTCGTTTCAAGAAATTGCAAGAAGATATAGTTGAGCCAACAAGTGAAGGAGCTTTGGACAAGGTGGCTGAAAGCGAACCTGGAAGTCAAGTCCATGTAAGACCCATTGGGCCCATAATAGGCTTGGAGGCAACTTAAATTGTCTAAACCATTTTGCAAATTTTGCATGATTTTTTCAAATTTTCTTTGGATATATTCAACATATCTCTTAAGATCATTTTATTGCATATCCTGTCATTGTGGTTTGTAAGGTAAGATAATTATTATATCAATCATTATCTAGCAATGTTAGTATTAAAAATAAAATAAAAGATTTTGAACCATAATATCTCTAAAACAAATAAATCCATCAATAATGAATATATCAATCCACCAATCTTAAAGTCTCTAAAAGGATAAATTCATTGACAATGTATATATAGGTCCATTAATATTATATTCGTAAAGTAAGTGAATTGACAAATGTTTTATAGAATAAAAATGTCATATATATTTCGATTTAACATAAAATGAAATAACTAAAAACAAAAGAAGATAATTGGAAGTAATAATTGCATAAAAAATAAAAGTCATGACTTAAATTATATGTTGTCTTTTATTTTATCCTTTAAGATAAGTCAATGTGTTGAATATTTTAAGATTATTTCAACAAAAAAGAAAAGGTATTTTTAAATACCTCATTTGAGTATATTTCTTTTTCTTTGTTTTCCTTTCCTTACCGGCTCTCGAACCTTGCTCGAGAATATTAAATGTCAAGCACCTAACCTTCAAGGACAAGGGGAGAGCCAGTACCAATGTGTCAACTACTTTATCCTTTTAATTCAGATATGTAGGCTTCAGTCTATCTGATGTTCCCTCGTTTGGAAATTCCACAGTAATGAATGATTAATGGTAAACCTTTGGTAGTCTTGTTTTAGTTTATACTTTCTGATGTTATCACATTGAGAAGCAGGAAAGTAATGAAGATTGCTTAATTAATCAAGTGATCACCAAGGTAATTGTCACTTTTTCTTTTCTTCTTGTATTGTAATTCTTTTTCCCCCTGCCTTGCTTGGTATGGCATTCTGCAGTTGTATTGTTTGGCAAATGCTTGATTCATATTTATCATGTAATGTAATCTTTATCAGCTAATATGAGATTAGAATAGACTTGATTTCTTGTACACATCGAGAGTCAAAACTGTTTGCTGCAATTTAGTTCTTGTCATGCATCTCATCATGTTGCTTTAAAATTGAATATGACCATCTAATTCTTCTTGGAAAACTTAATATCAAAAATATAATTAATTTAATTATGATCCATTTTAGGTAGAACCTGCAAAGCTGCCCTGAGTTTAAAAAATATGATCAATTTATTGGTATTTGAATTCAATTCAATTCGATTTGATCAAGTAAAAGTCAATAATTTGAACCTGTTCAATATGAATTCAAAATCACTTGAATTTGAAATGTTCTAGAATCCAAAACATTCATCTGAAGCAATTCAAATTTAAATAAATTTTATTTTAAAAATTGAGAATTTAATTTTGAAATGTATCAAATATGAATGATCTAAATTCAAGTAACTCGAGTGTGTAATTCGAATGATCGGACCAGACCCCTCAATTGCCACTTGTATTTTTAGTTCATCCATACATCTCCAGGGTGCCATCTAATTAAGAAAAGAATATTCTCTTTAGTTTACAATCACGTAAAACAGAAGAAAGTGAGTTCTTTGCCCTGTATCTAGTACTTAGATAGCTCCTGTGCTTTGTTCTTTTTCTACAATATTTCGCATTAATTACTCCTTTAAATTCATTTCATCGTCTAGCTTTCATTTATAGCAACTGTTTTGATGGACAATGCTTGACTAATTTCTTTCCTGCGTACAGCTCAAGTGTCTTCAATCAATCTGGTGTTTTCCAGATGCTAAAGCTATATCATTATCAAGTAGATGGAAAAAAAAGGGAAAATAAAAGGCATGTGAAAATTGAAATGTAAATTAACTATTTTTATTTTTTTTAATTTTAAGAAAAGGGATTCAAACCCACTAATTGAGCAGGAAAATACTTACTTTTTTTAGTATTTCTTCTTCTTCTTTTTTTAGTTTTGTTTTTAAGGAACTGTAAATATGAAATAGGTGTACACAATTTGTAATATTTAATGTCATTGATTCCTTACAATGTGATTTTAGCGAATTGGACTAATAAAAAACAGCCACAAGCCATAAAAAATCACCGCCACGCCGACAAGAGCAAAGCTTTTGTCAACTCTAAAGTTAGCGAGAGAAATGGCAAAAGTGATTCCTTCTCTAAACAAATTGTGAAGGGATGCTGCAGCATGAGAGAGACTCAGAGAATCAATTCCGTTAAAGATATTCCATTTATTCCATGATTTTTCATTTACTTTTTGTTAGATAACATGACATTAAATAAGCTCATAGCTACTGTGGAGACCTTTGTGATGCAGTGAAGAAAGCTTGAGTAGAAAAAGGAAGCAAGACATTTGGGAATAAGAAGACAGAGCTCTACGCACCGTTTTGAAGAAAGCAAAGAAGAAGACTCTGAAATAAATGAAACGATGTGTTTTAGCTAATAAGTTTTTAAATTTCAGTTATGTTAGTTAAGTCATGTGGTTATTAATTGTTTTCTTTGTTTTTAGCTCCTAAACATTGTATATATATGTACAACTCTTCTAGGTATTGTTCTATGAAAAACAGAGGAGAAAACTTTCTCCCAAACAATGAGCCGCCTGTTGCTCCCTGCCTTTCTGCTGCCTTTCTGACATGGTATCAGAGCAGGTCAGGATCCAGTTGGAAATAAGTACTTTTCTACAGTGACGGTGGACCTCACATCATCGGTTGGTTATTTTGTTTCTCCCTTTTTTAGCCATTTTGTTTCCTTTCCAGGAGTTCATTCCTTGCTTTTGCTGCTATATTACATCTCAGATTCACCTTCTCTTCATTTAGTCTGATTCCTTCTTGGATTAGTTAGTAAACCATGGCTGAATCAACTACATCTCAGACTACTCAAATTGCTCATATCTCCCCAATAGCAGATCCTCAATCTCCCTTTTATTTGCATCACAGTGATAGTCCAGGCTCAGTAACCGTAAATCCTAAACTCAATAGCAGCAACTATGTTGCTTGGAGCAGGTCTTTTCTGCTTGCAATGTCTATCAGGAACAAAGTAGATTTCCTGAATGGTACAATACCAAAACCCCAAATCACAGATCCTCTTTTCCTACCTTGGACTCGATGTAACAATCTACTGGTAGCCTGGTTACTTGATTCAATAACTGAACCAATAGTCTCAACTATATTCTTCATGGACACAGCATCTGAGATTTGGACTACTTTGAAACAAAATTTTGCACAGCCTGATGATACCAGGGTGTGCAATCTTCAATATACATTGGGAAATGTTAGTCAAGGAAGTAGGACTGTTGATTCATACTTTATTGAACTCAAGGGCATTTGGGAGGAGCTGAGAAGTTATAGACCATTGCCTCACTGCAAATGTGGAAACTGTAATCCTGATTGCTTTAAGGCATATTCGGATCAATATCAAAAGGACATGGTTTTTAGGTTCTTGAATGGGTTAAATGAATCATTCTCTGCCGACAAGAGCAAAGCTTTTGTCAACTCTAAAGTTAGCGAGAGAAATGGCAAAAGTGATTCCTTCTCTAAACAAATTGTGAAGGGATGCTGCAGCATGAGAGAGACTCAGAGAATCAATTCCGTTAAAGATATTCCATTTATTCCATGATTTTTCATTTACTTTTTGTTAGATAACATGACATTAAATAAGCTCATAGCTACTGTGGAGACCTTTGTGATGCAGTGAAGAAAGCTTGAGTAGAAAAAGGAAGCAAGACATTTGGGAATAAGAAGACAGAGCTCTACGCACCGTTTTGAAGAAAGCAAAGAAGAAGACTCTGAAATAAATGAAACGATGTGTTTTAGCTAATAAGTTTTTAAATTTCAGTTATGTTAGTTAAGTCATGTGGTTATTAATTGTTTTCTTTGTTTTTAGCTCCTAAACATTGTATATATATGTACAACTCTTCTAGGTATTGTTCTATGAAAAACAGAGGAGAAAACTTTCTCCCAAACAATGAGCCGCCTGTTGCTCCCTGCCTTTCTGCTGCCTTTCTGACACTTTTCAACCCATGAAAGTACAATTTTAGAACCAGGTTAGATGAGAAGACAATGACCGCATAAGAAGATGCCGCATAGAGTCTGAAAGCATAGAGAATAGTCGTCAGTTCAGCATAATTAGAGTCTTGAATGCCCAAGGACCATAAAAAATACCAACCATAAAACCATTGGAATTATGAAGAGCTCCACCGAATCCAGCCAGATCCGGTTTTCCTCGTTGAACTAGTTATTTCACCCATACAAGAGAAGGATTTTTTTTTTATTTTAGTCTACCGCAGTTTTATTATTTTTTATTGAGATCTCACACCAGTGAAGGGTTAGATAAGTTCCTACTTGTCAAGAATTTATATTTTTAATTCAAAAGACGTATTTATTAAGTGAAAGAAGATTTTTAATTCAAGATCCATTTCAATTTTTGTTAATATGAAATTCATAATAATTGTATTACGCACCTTAAATATAAGCCTTTATCATCTGATATATTATTTCAAAGATTAATCACACCTTACTTTTCAAAGTAGAAGCTTCTCTTTTGAATTAATCACATTCTAATCTTTTGGTTCAAATCTTGGTCTTCATTTTCTCAAAGAACAAAAAGCTCGTGTTCAAACTTGAATGTTGATAGAATTTCTTCCTCACCTCACAAGAAAAAAAAAAGGATAAAAACAGTAACCATCTCCTCTTTTTTTCCAAATGTTGAACAATTATGACTTACATATAGAAAATTGTATTGTTTCATTTTCATATCAGTTATCAATAACTATTTCACCTCCCAACCAGTTCTGTCTTTTTCCCCTATAGCATTCGTTTACTTTGTATGTGATTTGTTGTCTTCCATCATGGAATTTCCTACTGCATGTAGGTCCATACAATTAAATTATTGAAGGCGACTTTGACTACGTAGAAAAGTTCAGTGGAAAGTTCTGCTTCAGAAGATATACGTCGCCCAGTATTTTATCAATTTTCTTTGGAATGCTTAAAGAATAAATTTCACTTATATTTCTTATAATTATTTTATGAGAGTTTGTAAGTACTTTGGTTAGGTTTTGGTTTTGATTTAAGAATTATTGGTGTTTTTGGATTTTAGAATTTTCGGTTTAGATTTTAATCCAAGAGTTCTTAACTTTATAATTAATTTCAATATTCATGGGTTTAAGTTTTTTTCTTTTTATATACTTGTTAGAGAAAAAGAATTAAGCAATCTTTAGAACCAAGATGTCCAGCTCAAAAAATGAAAAACTGGGCTTTAGTTAATTTTCCCCTTTATTTCCAAATCCTATTTGTCTGTTTTTAATTGAAAAAATCTTTTTTATTTTGTTTTTTTTTAAACTGGAAAAACTCTGAGAGCCAGCTCTCTGTTAAAATTTTATTAAAGGGGACATAAATCGTATCTCCATAATTACATAAAACATAAAAAAGAATATACCTAGAAGAGGTACTACTCTCCTCACATATTTGAATGCTTGAGAGACGTAGCATTATTCTTTTATAATATACTAGTAAAAAAAATAAATTAAGAGTACTATTCATTTACAATTATTTAAATCTAACCTATGGTAAATTTAATTTATCTAACTTCAAGAGATATCTCTCAACTTTGTATTAGATTTATAAAAAACATTCAGACCTTGCTGGGAGTATCCACAATTTGACAAATAATCAGTAGCTTGATTACCTTCTCCATGTATATGAGAAATTCTATGAGAAAAGTTTTGCAAACATTTTCTTATAGATGCAAGCATATATCAAATATCATGGAAGCCTTTATGTCCTACCTTTGCCATGTATATAACAACCATAGCATCTATTTCAATTCATTAGTTTAGAGAAATTATAATCTCAGCATAACCACAAATCTCTTTGTGATGCAAGTAATTCGATCGTTAGAGAGTCCCAAGAACCAAAGTTTTCTTGTGTGGTCTCAAACTATTCCTTCCCCCGCAGCAAGATGATGTCGAGGTTTAAAACTACCATCTACATTTAGCTTCATTTCACCAAGGCTTAGCTTCAACCATCTAATTATTTCTGGTGGTTTGGATGGATGATTAGAAAAGTGATAATCCGACAACTTTGCAAATTTTTTTATTTGATCTCCCCAGTGAAGTTGTGTCAAAAGTTTCAACACTCACCATGGAACACGGTGGAATCACTTTTGTTTGTTTATGTTTGGCATCATTCCTTTGTACCCACAAAAACCGGCAAATGAAAGTATGAATAATTAAGTATCCTAATGTGGCCTATTTATTTTGTTAATCAAAAGTGAGTTTACTTATTTTCTTTAAAAAAATGCAACAAAACACCCTCAAAGGAGATCCTTCGTTAATTGATATAGATTGTTTTGAGTAAAAAAAAAATGATAAAATGAAGAGATTCAGGAAATTAGAAAGAAATTAAAACAGTATTCAAATATTTTAATTAATTGTTTTTAATGCAGCCGCAAAATTATTGATATTTCCTTTCTTTTTTTAAGGAAAATAGTATATTGTAGAAATAATGGTCAAAATAAAAATGTTAAGAACCCTTTATTTGCAATAACTAAAAACTTTCATGAAACTAACGTAATAATTAAGCTAAATACATGTTTAAAACAAGTAAAAACTTTTTTTATAACGGGATTATATATATAAGAAATTACAATCCAATACAGTTTGCAAATTTTTCCCAAACCGATTTTCAGGTTTTCCAATTTTTTGATTTAGGTTTTGCAAATTTTTTTTATTAATTTTGTTTATAAAATAACAACCAATGAATGGTTGACAGAATGAGTTTGATACCTTTTCATTAGTTTTAAGGTTTTTTTTAATAAAAACTTTTAAAAAATTTTTAGAAGCAATAAAAAGTAAGAACCTTAATTAATTGAATAATCATGTTTAATTTAGAAATTTTTTAAATACTATATTAATTATTTTGATATTTAATTATATGCAATATTTAATTAAAAATATTGCTACTTTTAACATTTGAAAAACCAACAAAGAGGACAAAAGGTGAGGCTTAAACTTGAAAGACGGGGAAGATGACTGGGTCACAAATTTTGTGGGACCCATCTTTATTCCCACTAGTAAAGTTGGAGGTCAAAATACTTGAGAAGTCTTTATATTAGGTCATTTTCTTTAATTTAATCCCTTTACTCAAATAATAATATTTTAATTCTTTAATTTTAAAAATTATTTTAATTTAATTTCTCTAACATTTTTTGTTTAAATTAACCGTTATAGTACTAACATCAGTGTTGACATAGCATATGAAGTGGGCTTAGATTACTGATGTGGCAATGCCACGGCATCCTAACATGTTGATGTAGCACTATCATGTCATTATAAAGGTCACGTGACATTGCTATATTAGTGTGTCAAGGTATCGTAACATTGCCACATCAACAATCTAAGTTCATTTCATATGCCACATCAGCATCTAGTGTCGTGTTATTGTTGGTACCAGTACCATAACGATTAATTTAGATAAAAAATGTTAGAAGTATCAAATTGAAACAATTCTCAAAATTAAAAAAAAAATTTATAATTTTGAGTAAAAAAATTAAATTAAAAAAAATCCTAATGCAAGGATTTTCAAAATATTTTGATGTTGGCCATCTTTTAGAGAGAGAGAGAGAGAGAGAAATTTTATTGGCCCAAAAAGGCAAGCAAAACTATTTTCCCTGGAAAAGTATCAGGAACTTCAATTTCACTACATTTGTAGTTGACAATTTCCTATGATTATTTATATCCTTGAGTTTTGTTTTTTGTGTATGTCCAACTTGACTAATGACTTTAAGCTATGAATTGAATTTAGGGTAAAAAAAAATAGAAAATTGGTTAATTATTTTGAAAAAATTAGGGAAGGAATGTATCCCAATATTTGATTATTATAATGTATATGATTTTCATACGTAGAAATATTTAGCAAGCAGAGAAGGTCTTGCCTTTCACTTTGGTCAAACTCGCATATTCCTCTGGACTACTGGTAAAATTCATCAAATCAAATCAGGAATTCCCTTCAAAGCCAACAAACTCATTAACTCTTCTTTGTTTTGTCAGTTCGAAAATCGAATTTTATAAAAAAGAAAAATACATGGGCAATTTGTGCTCAATCCAAATCTCAACAGATGACACAGTCTCTCGTTGTTGGGATTGCATTAGTGGACAAGCGACTTACACTTGTAAGCTAGAGAAAAACTTTAGAGCTCTACGTGTTGCAGTAGAAGAATTGAAAGCACTAAGCGATGACGTGAATCGGAGGGTTGATTGTGCTGAACAACAACTCATGATCAAGCGGCTTAGCCAAGTTCAAGTTTGGCTTTCGAGAGCGGAAACTATGGTAACGGAAGCTGAGGAATTGATAAGAGATGCCTCTACAGAAAAGGAGAAACTATGTCTCGCAGGCTGCTTCTCCAAGAATTGCAAATCTAGCTACAAGTTTGGTCGACAAGTGGCTAAGAAACTTAAACAAGTAGTTGAGCTAAAGAGTAAAGGAGTTTTTGACAAGGTAGCTGAGAACGAACCTACAGGTCCAGTGGATGTGAGACCGATTGAGCCCACCGTGGGCTTGGAATCAACATTGGCTAAGGTCTGGAGCTTGCTTCAAGACAAACAAGTTGGAATGATTGGTTTATACGGATTGGGAGGAGTTGGGAAGACAACGCTCTTGACCCAAATTAACAACAAGTTGAGTGGTAATCCATTTGATTTTGATGTTGTAATTTGGGTGGTGGTGTCTAAAGATCACACGGTCGAAAACGTTCAAGAAAAGATTGGGAAAAGGATTGGCCTTTTTAATGGGTGGATGCAGAATAAAAGTTCTGATGAGAAAGCTGTAGACATCTTCAGGATTTTGAGTAGAAGAAAATTCGTTTTGTTCTTGGATGATGTATGGGAACGGGTACATTTAACCAAGATAGGGATACCTTTGCCGAGCCAAGAAAATGGTTCCAAGGTTGTTTTCACTACTCGTTTTCTAGAGATATGTAACGAAATGGGTGCTCAGAAAGTCAAGGTAGAGTGTTTGAGAGCAAATGAAGCTTGGGAATTGTTTCGAGAGAAAGTTGGAGAAGAAACCCTTCATAGCCATCCAGATATTCCAGGGTTAGCCCAAAAGGTGGCTGAAAAGTGTGGTGGGTTGCCTCTTGCACTAATTACTATTGCCCGAGCGATGGCCAGCAAGAAGACACCCCAAGCATGGGAATACGCAGTTGAGGTCATGAAGAAATCTGCACATAAATTTGCAAGAATGGGACAAGAGGTGTATCCTCTTTTAAAATTCAGTTATGATAGTTTGCATTGTGACACGATGAGATCTTGCCTCTTGTACTGCGGTTTGTATCCTGAAGATGTTCTTATTTTGAAATCTGAGCTGATAGAGTATTGGTTCTGTGAGGGGCTCTTGGATGAATTTGACAGCATAAGAAGAGCTCGATTGCAAGGATACAACATCATTGATTCTCTTGTTAATGCTGGTTTATTAGAAGAAGATGGAGAATACTACGTGAAGATGCATGATGTGATTCGTGACATGACTTTGTGGATAGCAGGCGAGTCTGAAGCAGTTGAAAAGAGCTTTTTTGTACAAGCAGGGCTCCAATTGAATGAAACACCAGATGTTGGAAAATGGGAAAATGTAAGAAGATTATCATTGACAGGCAATAAAATCAGAGATCTCACATCAACACCCACATGCCCTAATCTTGAAACTTTGTTACTTAACTATAATGAGTTGGAGGTGATCACTGATGGCTTCTTCAAATTCATGCCTAATCTCAGAGTTTTGAACTTGGCAGGTAACAGGGGTCTGAGACAATTGCCAGAGGGAATTTCAGAATTGGTTTCACTGGAATGTCTTAATCTATCACGGACAGGTTTAAGAAAGCTGTCAATTAAGCTGAAGAGTCTGACGAAATTAAGATACCTGGACCTGAGATACACGGACGATCTTAGAAGAATTCCAGGGAAACTGATATCTAGCTTCCCAAAGCTGCAAATATTTAGAATGTTTCGGTCTGGTGGTGGTTATTCTCCAGAAGAAATGGTTGAAGACAATGAAGATGGAATAGTGGAATTGGGGTGCTTGCCACATTTGAATGGAGGGATTAATGATTTTCATAATCCATACGAAACAGATGGAGACAATCTCCTGAATGATGGTAATGAAGGTCTAATAGAGGAATTGGGGTCTTTGCAATCTTTGAATACGCTGAGTATTCATATAATGAATGCTTCTGCTCTTGAAAGACTTTTGAGCTTCCACAACTTACAAGGCTGCACTCAAGAACTATCTCTTTGTGTTTTTAAAGAGTCAAAGTCATTAAATGTTTTATCCTTAGCAAGTATGCAGTGTCTAGAGAGACTAGATATCAGTGAATGTGCAAGATTGGAAGAGATGAAGATAGGGAAGGAAGGGGAAGGAAGAATGATACAAGCCTCACTGTTTCCTACCCTTCGAGAGGTTACCATATTTGAGTGCGGTAATTTGAGGGACATGACATGGATTGTTCTAGTTCCCAATCTAAGATTTCTTTGGGTTGTTAATTGCCCAAAAATTGAAGAAATAGTGAGCAACGAAAAAATGAGTGAAGCTGCAGATCTGGTTGAAAGTTTGAATCCAAACCCATTTGCTCAGCTACAAAATCTTACTTTACAATTTTTACCAGAGTTGAAGAGTATACACTGGGATGTGCTACCCTTCCCATGTTTGACAGAAATATTTGTGAGAGAATGCCCCAAACTGAGGGATCTCCCTCTTGGCTCGGACAGTGCTAAGGGAAATCAAATCTGCATTCAAGGAGAAAAGGAGTGGTGGGAAACGCTAGAATGGAAGAATGAAGCCACTCAGAAGGCTTTTCTGCCTTTCTTTGAACCCCACTGATGGTGAAATAAAGAGAATCCTGAAGACATCAGAGCTGTGAGATTTTGGAAAGTAAGTTTACTTCCAATTTGTCATTATCTTCAGCTTTGATAATTCTAAATTTGTTTGCTTTGGTCTCCTTCAATTAATTTGTCGTGAAGTTTTCGAATTTGTCTGATCTATTTACATCCTTAATGAGATTTCTCTGTTGTTTTGCTATAATGTCTCTTACAGGTCCTGTTTATATAAGTCGATACCTAGTCTTTAAGCACACTCGAGTGGTTAGACGGAAGTTTCAGATTCAAATCCTGAGATGGTTCAAATGAAATTATAAATAAGAGAGTTATTTTCGATTACTCAACTCAAAATCCTATGTATGTAAAAAAAAAACAAAAATTTTGTAATGTACCCCATGTCAGATACCTGCTTTGTGGCCTATGACAAGTACAATAAGCCATTTTTTAGGTGCTTGGTTACAATTTCAAGTAACTTAAGGAAGATTATTAGCTGTTATGAATGATTAGATGAAACGATAATTTGCTGTTAATTTCCTAATCTAAGGAGAGTCTGTTATGTGTTTATCCACAGATAAAAGTTAGATGCTGTTGACTTAATAGAAATTAAACTGTATCAGGTTTCCAGGGTATTGTTACTTTATCATTGAGCCTCACACTGTGTATCACATGAGGGAAAAGTAGGGGAGAGAGAAAAGAAAAGAGGAAGAAAAGCACTCAAATCCTTTTAATATTTATGAAACGCCATTGATGACATGTGCATAACCACAAAACAATTAATTTTTTTATGAGAGTAATGGAAATTTCATTTGTTTATATGTTATCAGTAACACAAAATTACATTTGTTTCATTTTCATATCACTTGTCTTTATCTTTTCTCTTCCCTACCCCACTTATAAGTTTACTTTCTTTTGTTTTAACACTGAATTTTCCAACCGTAGGTCCAGCAAAGAAAGTTATTGAAGGCGACTTTGAGAAAATAATGAAGACTGCAATCGCATGAAATGATTCAACACACAATGTGTTGTCACTTTTCTTTTCTCTTCTGTCATTCATTTCTCTGCTATTTCTGCTGCTCAAGACCAAAGAAGCTACTAATGGATTTTCTCCAATTCTCCGGTAATGTTTGTAATATGCAACCCTTTATAGTGATAACTCTATTATCATACGCTATTTTGGGGTATGAATTTTATTAAGTCTTTTAGTTTTTAGTGTAATCCTTAGGATATTTCTATACTTTTTTTTAATGATAATTAACTTATATGTCATCAATTTCAATTTATGCAATTTTAACTTAATCTCTTGTCAAAACTCCTCATTTCAGCCTCTGATCATTTAATTCTTGAATGTTGAAGGTAATGTAAGAAAGTGGACCACAATTGCAAAGGATGGTGCAAGTGAGTTTAAATGGCAACTAAATATGCTGAAATGTTTAAGGCATAAATCGAGCTGCGAAAGTCCGATCGAGGTGAAGTTTGAACCAATGGAAAGCCGAGACGATGAGCTGTAACTTTGGTGTTCAACAATTCGCCCAGATCTGAACGAATCATGATCAATCATGAAGCCAAAAATTGAGGACTGCAACAGCTTACACAGAGCAAGCAGAAAGTTTCTGGCTGCAACCAGAATGCAAATTGGTTGCAGCGAAAAATAGGGGTAGAGTTAAGCTGCTAAGCCAGAAAGTTATTGGCTGCAGCGAGAAACCATTATCGTTGCAGCCAGAACATGTCAGACAAGGAAATATTTGACACGGGATCCTAGGTCAAGCTGAAAGAGGAGAGGGGTATAAATAGATAATTTTACACTAAGAAAATGAGGATTTTGGAGAGACCACTTTGGGCAAGCTGAGGCAAGAACAAAAAGGGAAAAAGGAAGAGGAATCAATTGCTGGAAATAAAAAATCTGCAACAGAACATTCTCTCTCTCTAGATTTGATTCTCTTTCTCTTTCTCATTTTGTAAAACAATGCTTTTGTTTGTTGAAATGTGTACTCTCCTCTTTAATATGTTGAGTTAAACCTATTATACTAGGATTATGGTTGAGTTTAATATGTAATTGGGATATTTGGTTAGTTTATTGCTCATTTTCAATAGAGATATTGATGTTTACTCAAATTAGTATTTATTGCTCATTTATTTGCTTGATCACCATTTAAATGTGTTTAGGTATTTAGATGACATTTAAAAGAGTTAGTCTAAATTAGGTCTTGATTTGAGTAATGTGTGTTCTATACACCTAGAAAGAAATTTCAGTGTATTGAGCTGCAATTAGTGTAGATATATAATTAATTGCCACACATAGTCAATTTGTAGAATCTTGGCTTCAAGAACTTAAGCTAGTTATATCTTATAGACATATAGTGATTCAATTAGACTGAGTAAGTGTGTAATATCTCGACGAAGAGTTACACATACTTTTAGATTCTAGACTAACATTAATTTTCATTGAAATTAAGTAATTGAGCCAACCAAACTCCAAGTGAAATATTAAAGGATACCATAATCCTAGATCATTAGATTATAGTTCCCACATCAATTTATTAATTGCATTATTTAGGTTAGAATTAGATAATTAAGTTACATTTTAATTATTATTCAAAAATTGGTACTTTGATAAAATTAGCTTGTATTAATTTTGGTATTTAACAATAATTATTAGATCAACTCTTGGAGGAACGATACTCAACTCAATACTTTACTACTTGTTGTGAACGCGTCCACTTACACGTAACTTTGCTTGTATTTTGCATTCAATATTGAACATACCTCATATTGCTCAAGTTAAAGCTAAATTCACACAACACAGTCTTTGGGGGGGTGTTGAGAAAAAAGATAATCTGACGAGTGAGTCTGATGATTGGTACAGGCTTTACTAGGAAGATAATTGTGAAATAAGATGTTTGGATTTCAATGTTTGTCATCATCTTGTGCGTACCTTTGGAAGCTAGGAATTATAAACTGTTTGAAACTAGGATGAATCAACTCCTAGATAATTGGTTCATTGTGGTTAGAATACTCTCAATTCACTTGGCATGGCAGTTAGGAACTTTCCTTGCTTTTAATGACTTGGTAGCCTTCTTAGTCTGCTAATGAGTATGACTTTTCCCTAATTCTCCAATAATTGTAATCCACACACATGCCTGCTTATTCGTTGTGCAGGTGCTGAGAAAAATGCAAGAGAATCTAACCACAGTTTGTTGCTTGCAACAAGTCTGTTTGATGATAGCTAGGTGCATATGTTAAAATCAACAGTGGAGACGAAGAATGCTGGAAATAGTTAGAATGAGAGGATCGATGCAGTGACACTGAACACTTCCTTACAAAATGGTCTACAGTTTTCTCGAGTGTATGATCTCGAGCGGCAGAAAATCAATGGAGATTATTGCAACTGCATTGCTACTGTTATATTGTGTTTTTCGTGTTTTGTATGGTTGTCTTGTTTGTTATCACATTCTGTTAAGAAACATATTTAATTGATGGTTATGAAAGAACTCATAAATGAAGTAAAAAGAGTTTTTAAGAGAAAAACCAGAAATATCAAAACTCAGTTACTGGACACTAAAGAAGATGATCATAATAACATTGCCTACTTGTCTTACAATACATTAGTTAAAAACCACAACTACTAAACCAGTAGTCAAGGAAAATAATCTAAGTCAACAAAGAAAAACCAGAAAGTTAGTGCCGTGATGGGCATTCTAAATCTGGTACCTAGTATGGGATAACCACCCATTACTTAACAATAAGCAAAGCTAGCAAAGTTCCACTGTTGACGCTATGAACGACTTCAAAGCTGAGGCAGGAACCACTCTCAACACATCTCCTTGGTTCATGGCTTACAGACTCCTAATCTGGTTGTCAGATAAATGAATTTTCCTTTGCTTAATTTTTTAGTAAGGATATCTGCAAGTTGATCAAAATTAGCACGTAAACTCCACAAATCTTTGTATGGACTTAAGCAAGCCTTAAGACAGTGGAATGCTAAATTAACCTCCTCCATGATTCACTATGACTTCAAGCAGTCACTGTCAGATTATTCTTTATTTACCATGAATACAAGTGATGGTGAATTTATAGCTCTACTGACATATGTTGATGACATTCTTATTGGTAGTACTTCTACTCAAGCTGCAGCTGCTGTAAAAGAATACTTGTCCTCACAGTTTAAGCTTAAGGATCTTGGCACAGTAAAATATTTCCTTGGTCTTAAGATAGCAAGGTCACCACAAGGAATTTAGTATGTCGAAGCAAATACACACTTGACTTGCTGGAAGAGCATGGTTTTCTTGGAGCTAAACCAGTATCCACACCCATTGATTATAATGTCAAGCTAAGAAAAGCAAGCAAAGAAGATAAGTTAGCAGATCCTACAAAGTAGAGACAGTTATTGGGAAAACTTCTTTATTTGACTTTCACAAGGCCTAACATATCTTATGCAGTACAAAGCTTGGCTCAGTTCATGGACAAGCCAGCACATGAGCACTATATGGCAACCTGCAGAGTATTGAAGTATTTGAAGGCAGCACAAGGTCAGGGAATTTTGATGAAAGCAGAATCTGACTTGAGGATTTCAGCATACTGTGATAGTGACTGGGCAAGGTGTCCAGGGAGCAGGAATTCTATTACTGGATATTGTGTGTTCATTGGAGAATCAGTAGTAAGCTGGAAGTCCAAGAAACAACAAGTGGTAGCACGGAACTCAACTGAGACAGAGTACAGATCCATGGAAACCACTTGCCGTGAGATAATTTGGATAAAGGTCTTCTTGCTAATTTTGGTATTCAACATAAAGATCCAATAAAGCTTCATGGTGATAATCAGTCATCCATTTATATCAGTTGAAATCCAGTCTTTCATGAAAGGACAAAACATAGAGAAATCTACTGTCACTTCGTTCGAGAAAGGATTTTGAGTGGGGTAATTGAACCAGCTTATGTCCCATCAAAACTACAAGTTGCAGATGCATTTACAAAGGCTTTGCAACCTGGACAATTTCAGAAATTGTTATACAAGATGAACATTCACAATGTTCATGGTTCCTCTTGAGGGAGATTATCAACCAAGATTAGTCTCTCAGATCATGAAGAAACAAGATCCAAACAACAGCAAATAAATGCTAAAACGCATCGTCTTGATTTTATGAGATGAAGAGAAGAAAAGAGGAAGCACGAAGCACATCGTTTCATTAAAGGAGAAGCGGCATCGTTTTAGTTATGTTTTAAGTTACCGTTGACAGCTTTTTAATTGTTAGTTAGTTGAGTAATTAAATAGTTAATTAACTTATTTTGTCCTTTTCTGATTCATTTGTAAATTCTCTGTATAAATAGTCCCATGAATACAACTTTTCAATAAATGAAGAATCAATTATTCCCAAAACATTCTCTGCATCATTCCTCACCTTTTGTCATTGTTGAACTTTAATCACCATCGATCTTTCCTCCATTCTTTAAGAACAGTTTATTTTAATCCAAAATTCAAGATATTAGATAAAAATAGTCAATATTTAATTAATTAAAAAATTATCAATTATGTAAAATTTACATTAATAAAATTTTTGATGTTGATAAGAAAATAAAGAAAAATTAGTCAATATATTTTAATTTAATTAGAAATCATAATATATATGTTTACACATTTTATCAAAAAGAAAGGAAAAAGGTGGCTTAGAATACCTCATTTAAGTAATATTTTATTGTCACCCACTTATTCTTTTAATCATCGACAGACACAAATGCAACAGAGCTGGCAAAAGTTAAATCAGGGTCCAATCCAACAAAGCAGACAGCAATATTACTGGCTTATTACAAAGTGAGTCGACATACATTCTGGACCTTAGATCTCGTAAAAGCCTTGATCTTCCTCCGGATAACTCATAAATTCATCAAGTTAAGCAGTAATTCTAATCAAAGCCACAACTCCATTCTTTTTTGTTGTAAGTCAATCAAAAATTTCATCAAGTCATGGGAAACTTGTGCTCAATCTCAATCTCAATAGAGGATACAGTATCTCGTTGCTGGGATTGCATTGTTAGGCAAGCAAGTTATATGTGCAAGCTTGAAGAAAATCACAAAGCTCTGAGTCTTTCCTTGGAGGAATTGAGAGCGCAAAGGGATGACGTGAAACGGAGGGTTGACTGTGCTGAACTACAACTTCTGAAGCGGCTCAGCCAAGTTCAAGTCTGGCTTTCAAGAGCGGAAACTATGATAACAGAAGTTGAGGAATTGATAAAAGATATCCCTCAAGAAACTCACAAATTATGTCGCGCATGCTGCTTTTCCAAGACTTTCAAGTCTAGCTACAAGTTGGGTCAACAAGTGGCTAGAAAACTTGAAGAAATGGAAGATCTAAAGAAAAAAGGAGTTTTTGACAAGGTGGCTGAGAACCAACCTGCAGCTCCAATGGATGTAAGACCTATTGAGTCCACGGTTGGCTTGGAATCAACATTGCTTGAAGTTTGGAGCTTCCTCCAAGAAAAAGATGTGGGAATTATTGGTTTATATGGCTTGGGAGGAGTTGGCAAGACATCACTCTTGGCCCAACTTAACAACAAGTTTTGCAGTATGCCAATTGGTTATGACATAGTGATTTGGTTGGTGGTGTCTAAGGATAACACTGTTAGAAAGATTCAAGAAAAAATTGCAGAGAAAATTGGCCTTTCAAACGATAGGTGGAAGATGAAAAGTTGTGATGGGAAAGCTGGAGATATCTTTACAGTTTTGAACAAAAAAAAATTTGTTCTCTTCTTGGATGATTTATGGGAGCGTGTGGATTTGATCAAAGTAGGGATACCTTTACCAAGTCTGGAGAATGGTTCTAAACTAGTTTTTACAACTCGTCATTTAGAGGTATGCGGTAAAATGGAAGCTCAGAAGAAAATCAAAGTAGAGTGTTTGGGAGCAGATGAATCGTGGAAATTGTTTCAAGACAAGGTTGGAGAAGAAACCCTTGATAGCCATCCAGGCATTCGAGAGCTAGCTAAAATGGTGGCTGCAGAGTGCGGTGGACTGCCTCTGGCACTAATCACAATTGGTCGAGCCATGGCTTGCAAGAAGATACCTGAAGCTTGGGAATATGCTATTGAGGTTTTAAAGCAATCCGCACACAGATTTGCAGGAATGGAGGAAGAGGTATATTCTCCTTTAATATTCAGTTATGATAGCCTGCCTTCTGACACAATGAGATCATGCCTCTTATATTTTAGTTTGTATCCTGAGGATCATGTCATTAACAAACGTAATCTAATAGAGTATTGGTTTTGTGAGGGGCTTTTGGATGAATTTGACAGCATACGCAAAGCTCTATTGCAAGGATACAATATTATTGATTCTCTTCTCAACGCTTGTTTATTAGAACAAGCTGGAGAAGACTATGTGAGGATACATGATGTGATTCGTGACATGTGTTTGTGGATAGCATGCGAGCGTGAAGCAATTGAGAAGAGATTTTTTGTTCAAGTAGGGCTTCAATTAGGTGAAGCACCAGATGTTGGAAAATGGGAAGGTGTGAGACGAATGTCATTGATGCGAAATCAAATAGCAAATCTTAGGTCAACACCCACATGCCCTAACCTTCGAACTTTATTTCTCAACAAGAATAAGCTGAAGGTGATCAGTGAAGGCTTCTTCAAGCTCATGCCTAATCTGAGGGTTCTAAACCTGTCAGATAACACCAATCTAAGAGAATTACCAGAAGGAATTTCAGAATTGGTTTCACTAGAGTATCTCAATCTATCAGGTACAGGTATAGAAGAGTTGCCGGTTAAGCTAAAGAGTTTAACAAAATTCAAATGCTTGGACTTGAGCTCCACAGAGAATCTGAAAAGAATCCCACAACAACTGATATCTAGCTTTTCAATTCTGCAAGTATACAGAATGGTTGGCTCCGGTGTTTATTATCAAGACGGAATGATGGAAGGCAATGTCCTGAATGGAGGTAATGCAGGTCTAATACAGGAACTGAAATGCTTGCAACACCTGAATATGCTGAGTATAGAAATAAAAAGTGCTTTTGCTCTTGAAACATTTTTGAGCTCCCACAGTTTACAAGGATGCGCTGAAGAACTAGTGCTTCGCAATTTTACAGAGTCAAAGGTATTGAATGTTTTATCTTTAGCAAACATGGAGCGCTTGGAGTTCCTACATGTTGCTAATTGTGATAACATGGAAGAATTGAAGATAACAAGGGACTTTGGGGAAATGAGAATGACACAAACTAATACTCCTTTTAACTCACTTGGTCGCGTTTTCATCGAGCGATGTCGCAGACTGAGGGACGTGACGTGGCTGATTTTTGCTCCAAATCTGACTATGCTTTCTGTTCATTGCTGTCCTAAAATGGAAGAAATAATGAGTGAGAGAAAATTGAATGAAACTGAAAACGTGGTTGGAATTCCATATCCCAACCGATTTGCTAAGCTAAAAGAGCTTCATTTACGACATCTACCACAATTGAAGAGCATATGCAGGGATGCCTTACCCTTTCCATGTTTGACAGACATCTCTGTGTTCAAGTGCCCAAAACTGAAGAAGCTCCCGCTCAGCTTTGACCCAGAGCGAAAAAAAATCAGCATTCGAGGAACGGTGTCCTGGTGGGAAGAGCTAGAATGGGAAGATGAAACCGCTCGAAATATATGCCTTTTTGTCGACTCTAGCCTTGGCCGTTGGTGAAATGCAGAAAATCTAAAGTTTCTGATTGACAGAAATCTTTGTGAGAGAATCCCCCGCAACTGAACTCTGACAGTGCTAAGGGAAATCAAATCTGCATCGAAGGAGAAAAGGAGTGGTGGGAAACGTTAGAATTGAAGAATAAAGCCACTCAAAATGCTTCTCTGCCTTTCTTCGAACCCCACTGACGGGGAAATGAAAGAGAATCCTGAAGATATCAAAGGTGTCAGATTTACTTAATTTGCTGTGAAGTTTTGGAATTAGTGTGATTTGTTTACATCCTTATTGATATTGCTCTGTTGTTTTGATATAATGTCTCTTACAAGTCCTGTTCATATTATTATTGTAATTATTTACTTGTCCTTAACCTTTATTTTTATTATAAGATTAATAGACATTATTATTAGATATAAGTCAATACTTGAAATCACTTCGAACACCCCCTAGAAGTTAGATGAAAGTTTTAGATTCAAATCGTGAGACAGATCCGATGAAATTTATGATATAAAATAAAGTTATTGTCAAAGTAGATATCTCAAAATCTTTATCTATGAAAAAGAAATCATACTTCAGTAACGTATCTCATGTCAAATACCTGCCGTGTGGCCTATGACAAGCACAGTAATCCATTTTTTAAGTGCTATGTTACAATTTGAAGTAACTTTTAAGGAAGATTATTAGCTGTTATGAAGGGCTAAATGAAAAGATTATTTGCTGTTAATTTCCCAATCTAATGAGAGCTGGGCATGTGCTCCGTAGATAAAAGTTAGATGCTATTGACTTAATAAAAATTAATATAAAAACTAAAATATTTTAAGAAGTGAATGGTGTCATGTGACACCACTCTTTTCAACGTGGGCCCGCCCATACTGCCGACAACTCATAAATTCAACAAGTTAAACAGTAATTCTTGTCAAAGCCACAATTCATTTCTTTTTTTGATTAAGTCATGGGAAACTTGCGCACAATCTAAACAGAGGATACAGTCTCTCGTAGCTGGGATTGCATTGTTAGACAAGCAAGTTATATGCGGAAGCTTGAAGAAAATCATAAAGCTCTGACTCTTTCCTTGGAAGAATTGAGTGCGCATAGGGATGACGTGAACCGGAGGGTTGACTGTGCTGAGCTACAACAAAAGATATCCCTCAAGAAACTCAGAAATTATGTCACGCATGCTGCTTTCCATGACTTTCAAGTCTAGCTCAGAAATTATCCCTCAACAAAAATGTATACCATTACTTGATTATTATATATGATTTTCATACATAAAAATGTTTATCTGGGACAGAAGGGTTTGCCGTTCACTCTGGTCAAACTCGCATTTTCCTCGACTTACTGGTAAAGTTCTTCAAATCAAAAGCAGGAATTCTCCTCAAAGCCAACAAGCTCGTTAACTCTTCTCTGTTTTGTTAGTTCAAAAATCAAATTTTATATAAAAAAGAAAAAAAATACATGGGCAATTTGTGCTCAATCCAAATCTCAACAGATGACACAGCCTCTCGTTGTTGGGATTGCATTGTTGGACGAGCGAATTACACTTGTAAGCTAGAGAAAAACCTTAGAGCTCTACGTGTTGCAGTGGAGGAATTGAAAGCACTAAGAGATGACGTGAATCGGAGGGTTGATTGTGCTGAACAACAACTCATGATCAAGCGGCTTAGCCAAGTTCAAGTTTGGCTTTCAAGAGCGGAAACTATGATAATGGAAGCTGAGGAATTGATAAAAGATGCCTCTACAGAAACGGAGAAACTATGTCTCGCAGGTTGCTTCTCCAAGAATTGCAAGTCTAGCTACAAGTTCGGTCAGCAAGTGGCTAAGAAACTTAAACAAGTAGTTGAGCTAAAGAGTAAAGGAGCTTTTGACAAGGTAGCTGAGAACGAACCTATAGGTCCAGTGGATGTGAGACCGATTGAGCCCACCGTGGGCTTGGAATCAACATTGGCTAAGGTCTGGAGCTTGCTCCAAGACAAACAAGTTGGAATGATTGGTTTATACGGATTGGGAGGAGTTGGGAAGACAGCGCTTTTGACCCAAATTAACAACAAGTTGAGTGGTAATCCATTTGATTTTGATGTTGTCATTTGGGTGGTGGTGTCTAAAGATCACACGGTCGAAAACGTTCAAGAAAAGATTGGGAAAAGGATTGGCCTTCTGAATGGGTGGATGCAGAATAAAAGTTCTGATGAGAAAGCTGTAGATATCTTCAGGATTTTGAGTAAAAGAAAATTCGTTTTGTTCTTGGATGATGTATGGGAACGGGTGCATTTAACCAAGATAGGGATACCTTTGCCGAGCCAAGAAAATGGTTCCAAGGTTGTTTTCACTACTCGTTTTCTAGAGATATGTAATGAAATGGAAGCTCAGAAAGTCAAGGTAAAGTGTTTGAGAGCAAATGAAGCTTGGGAATTGTTTCGAGAGAAAGTTGGAGAAGAAACCCTTCATAGCCATCCAGATATTCCAGGGTTAGCCCAAAAGATTGCTGAAAAGTGTGGTGGGTTGCCTCTTGCACTAATTACTATTGGCCGAGCCATGGCCATCAAGAAGACACCCCAAGCATGGGAATACGCAGTTGAGGTCATGAAGAAATCTGCACATAAATTTGCAAAAATGGGACAAGAGGTGTATCCTCTTTTAAAATTCAGTTATGATAGTTTGCTTTGTGACACGATGAGATCTTGCCTCTTATACTGCGGTTTGTATCCTGAAGATGTTCTTATTTTGAAATCTGAGCTGATAGAATATTGGTTCTGTGAGGGGCTCTTGGATGAATTTGACAGCGTAGAAGAGCTCGATTGCAAGGATACAACATCATTGATTCTCTTGTTAATGCTGGTTTATTAGAAGAAGACGGAGAATACTACGTGAAGATGCATGATGTGATTCGTGACATGACTTTGTGGATAGCAGGCGAGTCTGAAGCAGTTGGAAAGAGCTTTTTTGTACAAGCAGGGCTCCAATTGAATGAAACACCAGATGTTGGAAAATGGGAAAATGTAAGAAGATTATCATTGACCGGCAATAAAATCAGAGATCTCACATCAACACCCACATGCCCTAATCTTGAAACTTTGTTACTTAACTATAATGAGTTGGAGGTGATCAGTGATGGCTTCTTTAAATTCATGCCTAATCTCAGAGTTTTGAACTTGGCAGGTAACAGGGGTCTGAGACAATTGCCAGAGGGAATTTCAGAATTGGTTTCACTGGAATGTCTTAATCTATCACGGACAGGTTTAAGAGAGCTGTCAATTAAGCTGAAGAGTCTGACGAAATTAAGATACCTGGACCTGAGATACACGGACGTTCTTAGAAGAATTCCAGGGAAACTGATATCTAGCTTCCCAAAGCTGCAAATATTCAGAATGTTTCGGTCTGGTGGTGGTTATTCTCCAGAAGAAATGGTTGAAGACAATGAAGATGGCATAGTGGAATTGGGGTGCTTGCCACATTTGAATGGAGGGATTAATGATTTTCATAATCCATACGAAACAGATGGAGACAATCTCCTGAAGGATGGTAATGAAGGTCTAATAGAGGAATTGGGGTGTTTGCAATCTTTGAATACGCTGAGCATTCATATAATGAGTGCTTCTGCTCTTGAAAGATTTTTGAGCTTCCACAACTTACAAGGCTGCACTCAAGAACTATCTCTTTGTGCTTTTAAAGAGTCAAAGTCATTAAATGTTTTATCCTTAGCAAATATGCAATGTCTAGAGAGACTAGATATCAGTGAATGTGCAAGATTGGAAGAGATGAAGATAGAGAAGGAAGGGGAAGGAAGAATGGTACAAGCCTCACTGTTTCCTACACTTCGAGAGGTTACCATATTTGAGTGCGGCAATTTGAGGGACATGACATGGATTATTCTTGTTCCAAATCTACGATTTCTTTGGGTTGTTAATTGCCTAAAAATGGAAGAAATAATGAGCAAGGAAAAAATGAGTGAAGCTGCAGATCTGATTAAAAGTTTGAATCCAAACCCATTTGCTAAGCTACAAAATCTTACTTTACAATTTTTACCAGAGTTGAAGAGTATACACCGGGATGTGCTACCCTTCCCATGTTTGACAGAAATATTTGTGAGAGAATGCCCCAGACTGAGGGAGCTCCCTCTTGGCTCGGACAGTGCTAAGGGAAATCAAATCTGCATTCAAGGAGAAAAGGAGTGGTGGGAAACGCTAGAATGGAAGAATGAAGCCACTCAAAAGGCTTTTCTGCCTTTCTTTGAACCCCACTGATGGTGAAATAAAGAGAATCCTGAAGACATCAGAGCTGTGAGATTTTGGAAAGTAAGTTTACTTCCAATTTGTCATTATCTTCAGCTTTGATAATTCTAAATTTGTTTGCTTTGCTCTCCTTCAATTAATTTGTTGTGAAGTTTTTGAATTTGTGTGATCCATTTGCATCCTTCATGAGATTGCTCTGTTGTTTTGATATAATGTCTCTTACAAATCCTGTTTATATAAGTCAATACTTAAAGTCTTTAAGAACACTCGAGTGATTAGATGGAAGTTTCAGATTCAAATCCTGAGATGGATCAAATGAAATTTATAGAATAAGAGAGTTATTTTCGATTACCTAACTCAAAATCCTATCTATGTAAAAAAAACAATAATTTTGGAATGTACCCCATGTCAGATACCTGCCTTGTGGCCTATGACAAGTACAATAAGCCATTTTTTAAGTGCTTGGTTACAATTTCAAGTAACTTAAGGAAGATCATTAGCTGTTATGAATGGCTAGATGAAAAGATTATTTGCTGTTAAATTTCCTAATCTAATGAGAGTCTGGTTTGTGTTTATCCACAGATAGATGCTGTTGACTTGATAAAAACTAAACTGTATCAGGTTTCCAGGGTATTGTTACTTTATCATTGAGCCCCACACTGCGTATCACATGAGGGAAAACTAGGGGAAAAAGTAAAGAAAAGAGGAAGACAAGCACTCAAATCCTTTTAATATTTATGATTATCAGTAACACAAAATTGCATTTGTTTCATTTTCATATCACTTGTCATTATCTATTTCTCTTCCCCACCCCAGTTAAAATTTTACTTTCTTTTGTTTTAACACTGAATTTTCCAACTGTAGGTCCAGCTGAGAAAGTAGTTGAAGGCGACTTTGAGAAAATAATGAAGACTGCAAACGCATGAAATGATTCAACACACAATGTATTGTCAGTTTTCTTTCTCTTCTGTTGTTCATTTCTCTGCTATTTCTGCTGCTCAAAACCAAAGAAGCTACTAATTGATTTTCTCCATTTCTCTGATAATATTTGTAATCTGCAAATCTTCTTAGTCTTTGGGGAAGTGTTGAGAAAAATGATAATCGGACAAGTGAGTCTGATAATTGAGAATAGGGTGTTTTTTGGACTTCAATCTTTGCTATCATCCTGTGTTTCTTTGGAAGCAGGGAATTGCAAACTGTTTGAAAATAGGATGAATCAACTTCCAGATAGTTTGTAACATTGTGGTTAGAATAATCGCAGCTAGGAACTTTCCTTGCTTTTAATGACTTGGTAGCCTTCTCAGTCCCCTAACGAGTATGAATTTTCCCCAATTTCCAGATAATTATAATCCACAGTTTGGTGCTTAGAAAATAAGAATCTGACCAACCATGGTTTGGTTCTTGCAACAAGTCTGTTTGTTTAATGATAGCTACGTGCATATGTCAAAATCAACAGTGGAGAGGAAAAATGCTGGAAATAGTTAGAATGGGAGGATCGATGTAGTGACTCTGAACACTTCCTTACAAAATGGTCTACAGTTTTCTTGAGTATAGGATCTTGAGAGGCTGCAAATAAATGAAGATTAGTGCAATTGCATCAATATTCTTTTGTCTCAAAAGCTCTGCTACTGTTATTTTGTATTTTTCCTGTCTTGTTTGTTATTACGTTCTATAATTGAATTGTTATTTTTCCTGTCTTGTTTGCTTTGCTCTCCTTCAATTAATTTGTTGTGAAGTTTTCGAAGTAGTGTGATCTATTTACATCCTTAATGAGATTGCTCTGTTGTTTTGATATAATGTCTCTTGCAAGTCTTGTTTATATAAGTCAATACTTAAAGTCTTTAAGCACACTCGAGTGGTTAGACAGAAGTTTCAGATTCAAATCCTGACATGGTCAAAATCCTATCTATGTAAAAAAAAAAACAATAATTTTGTAATGTACCCCATGTGAGATACCTGCCTTGTGGCCTATGACAAGTACAGAAACCCATTTTTTAAGTGCTTGGATACAATTTCAAGTAACTTAAGGAAGATTATTACCTCTTATGAATGGCTAGATGAAAAGATTATTTGCTGTTAATTTTCAAGTCTAATGAGAGTCTGGTATGTGTTTATCCACAGATAAAAGTTAGATGCTGTTGACTTGATAGAAATTAAACTGCATCAGGTTTCCAGGGTATTGTTACTTTTATCATTGAGCCCCACACTGTGTATCACATGAGGGAAAAGTAGCGGAAAAAGAAAAGAAAAGAGGAAGAACAGCACTCAAATCCTTTTAATATTTATGAAACGCCATTGGTGACATATGCATAACCTCAATACAATTAATTTTTTTATGAGAGTAATGGCAATTGCATTTGTTTATATGTTATCAGTATCACAAAATTACATTTGTTTCATGTTCATATCACTTGTCTTTATCTATTTCTCTTCCCTACCCCACTTAAAATTTTACTTTCTTTTGTTTTAACACTGAATTTTCCAAATGTAGGTCCAGCTAAGAAAGTTACTGAAGGCAACTTTGAGAAAATAATGAAGACTGCAAACGCATGAAATTATTCAACACAAAATGTATTGTCACTTTTCTTTTCTCGTCCGTTGCTTATTTCTCTGCTATTTCTGCTGCTCAAAACCAAAGAAGCTACTAATGGATTTTCTTCGTTTCTCTGATAATATTTGTAATCTGCAATCCTTCTTAGTCTTTGGGGAGGTATTGAGAAAAATGATAATCTGATAAGTGAGTCTGATAATTGTGAATAGGGTGTTTTTTGGACTTCAATCTTTGCTATCATCCTGTGCATCTTCGGAAGCAAGGAATTGCAAACTGTTTAAAATAGGATGAATCAACTTCCAGATAATTTGTAACACTGTGGTTAGAATAATCTCAATTCACTTGGCATTGCAGCTAGGAACTTTCCTTGCTTGTAATGATTTAGTAGCCTTCTTAGTCTACTAACAAGTATGAATTTTCCCCAATTTCCAGATAATTATAATCCACAGTTTGGTGCTTAGAAAATGAGAATCTGACCAACCATAGTTTGGTGCTTGCAACAAGTCTGTTTGTTTAATGATAGCTACATGCATGTGTCAAAATCAACAGTGGAGAGGAAGAATGCTGGAAATAGTTAGAATGGGAGGATCGATGCAGTGACTCTGAACACTTCCTTACAAAATGGTCTACAGTTTTCTTGAGTATATGATCTCGAGAGGCTGAAAATAAGTGAAGACTTGCGCGATTGCATCAATTTTCTTTTGTCTCAAGACCTCTGCTACTGTTATTTTGTATTTTGCGTGTCTTGTTTGTTATCACATACTATAATTGAATTGTTTGGCAGGTATTTTGATTCATATAAATCAAACCATCTTTATCAGCTGATATGGAATAAGAATAGACCTTATTTCTTGTACATCAAAAAAGCCATCTAATTCTCAATCCATCGATTGTTTCACTTCAATTCTTCTTCATCGCCTTAATTCTTCTTCACGGGTCAGCTCTTCATTAGGCTTCAACCCGCCAATTGTTGATTTGTTAAATGTAGACATCTCTGAAATCTCCTTATTTGTACATTCTAAGGTAGTATTTATTGTTCAAATATCTTTTAGAGATTTGTGTAATAGAAATTTATGAATAATTTTTGTTCCAAATTTGCATAATATATGGAAATTTATATAACATGTCGAAACAGGAAATCTCCATGTGGATACAGGAACATAGAATACAATGCAATCAAACTTTTTTTAGTTTTGGAAAGGGATAGCTAGAATAATATTAATAAAATTAAAAAAATTTAATCCCTACCGGAAAGCGAACTCATTTAGCTTTTGGATTGAAACCGGATTTGTTTAGATCTTTAATCTTTGTGTTTAAATATAGTTGATCAGCTCTGCTTCTTCATTTTATTTCCTTTATATTGTTAGTGATTAGGAGGATAGTGTTTAATTGAATCAATTACTTGAATTTTTAATTTACAATATTTAATTCCATAATGTATCATACAGTTGTCACTTATCCAGGGGCAGAGCTATAGCTTTTTCAAAGGGGGCGCAAATAGAAAAACAATTAAACAATTAAAGAGAATTTTATATATAATTCAATTATCACTAATCTAAAAAATTAAATAAAATTCAAAAAATATTGAATATACAAAAAAAAAAACATATTAATAGTAATGATGGTATCATTTATATATATATGATTAAATAAAACTATAAAAGAAATCTTTTTCACTCTTTGCACGCAAGAGTGGAAAGAGAAAATAATTTTTCAAACTTAAATGAATTGCCTCTTTACTTTATGTGTCCTAACTCTCTTTTTATTTTCTATTTGCCTCTTAAATTACTAATTAAAAGATTGAGTTATTGGATTGAACTATTAAAATATAATATGTTATGATAAGCTATTTGGTTAGATTATTAAGATGTAAAATGTTACGATAAACTTAAATTTATATTAAAACTTAATGAGTTTATATTAGTATACTCACTTTTATTTTTTTTTTTGTAAATTTGATACGCTTAATAAAATAATTTAGAATTTATTTGTTGGGCTTAATTAGTAATATGATAACTATAATGACTCTAATTTTATCAAACAGTTTGATGAATAAAATTAATTATTAAATAAAAAATTATTTTGAGAGTCATTAAAAATAAATATAATAAATAAAATTGTATTGAAAGAAATATGATTATTTCATTCTATCAATTTATATGTATATCCTTGTTCCTTAAAGTTTGCAACATACATACTAAGGTATATTGATTATTCTAAATAAAAAATAATATATTGATGAAATTCTAAGTAATAGTGCAACATTACAATTTATATTTAAAAATTGCATAATAATTTATTTATTTTGAAAGATTAAAATTATAAAAAATAAAATCTACATAAAAAAAATATGACAAGTAGAAGATAGAATCTACATATGACATAACAAAAAAGAAAAAAAGAATTTAATTGATGGTTTGTATAAATTTGTGAAAGAAAATCTATATAAATTTAAAACATATGAGTAAATAGAATAGAAAAAAATAACTAAATAAATATAAATAATAATAATATAAATTAAAAAATAAAAAAAATTAAAATTGAGTTAAGCATATGAAATTATTTCATTATTCTTTATTTGTATTAATTATTAAATACAAATTTATTTTAAAAAGGTCATTAAGAAAACTTATTAAAAAAATTAAAAAAAATTATTTAGTATGTAAAAAAATTTTAAAATTTTGGGGGAGCCATTCCGAAAGGAGGCTCCGCCCCTGCACTTATCATAATCATGCAGCTGTTACTAATTCATAGGATATACTTTAATCATAAAAATGATTAGTATATTATTATATCTTTTTGCTCTTATGTTCTATCTCTATATGGGAACACAAATCATCTGCCTGCCTCTGTTTTGTGCCCCTCTTATAATTTGATGCCACGTGTATGATAAGTTTTTATTTGTTAACCTCAGCTGTTAGGCCATTTGTATTTCCGTTGGGTATAGCCTAGTTTAGGTTAACATCAACACTTTGCAGCCTCTTCTTTTCCACAGTTCTCTCGTCCAATCTTTCATCAAAGTCAAGGAACATTAAAAAACTTAGGCAAAAATGTTCCTTAGGAATAAATATTCAATGACTTTGATGAGGGATGTTAAAAAACTTAGGTAAAAATGTTCCTTAGGTATAAATGTTCATTGACTTTGATGAAAGATTTGATGAGGGAATTGTGGAAAAGAACGATTTTGATGAAAGATTTGACGAGAGCAGTGCCGGCCCTTGGGTGAAGCCACCCAAGCAATGGCTTTAGGCTCTCAATTTGAGAAGGTCTCAATTTTAGAAAAAATTTATAATTTTGTAATAATTATAATATAATTATATAAAAATTAAAAAAATATATAAAAGTAAAAAATAATTTTAATTCATTTTTTTAATTATGTGCCTAATAATTTTTTTTCTATTACTTCATTCTTTCTAGAATGCTATTAATTCTCAACTATATTTTCTTATTTCCAATAAACTAACAGTCATATGTATTTACTCATCTCCAACAGCTATTTTTTTCTCACTTATTTTTCTTATTTCCAATCAAAACATTTAATGATTTTCAACAGCTATTTTTTTTCTATATATAAAACTAATTTTTTTTCAATGTATAATATCTACTTTTGAAATCTTCTTTCTCATTTGTTCTTTCTTCTTTTAACTTCAATTTTTCTCCAAAGAATACATAAGAAGTCTATTCTTTTATTATTTTCATAAAGCTATGAGCTTCATTTGCGATTTGTAATAAACATTCAATAATTAGGTACTATTGTTCTGATCTTTATAGATTTTTTTACTTTAATTTAGAGTTTATATTATATTGTTATATTATTTTTATTTCATGTGATAGTTGATTTGTTTGAATTAGAAATTTTGATCGTTGATTTTATATTAGCTATTTAGAAAATATAAAATATAAAATAATTATAATAATTTAAAATATAAAATAAAAATTTAATTAAAAATTTTACATCTCAAAAAATTAAAAAAATAAAATTTTAATAATTTTTTTAATTAAAATAAAAAAAATTTAATTTAAATATTTCGTGTTAGACTTTGAACTTTTTGAGCCGCCTCTTAACGAGAGAATGTGGAAAAGAAGAGGCTGCTGTAAAGTGTTGACGTTAACCTAGACTAGGCTTATACCCAACGGCAGTACAAATGGCCTAACAGCTGATGTTAACAAATAAAAACTTCTCATACACGTGGCATCAAATTATAAGAGGGGCACTAAACGGGGCACAAAACAGGGGCAGACGATTTGTGATATATATGAACATGTATAGTGCCATACTTTCTAAGAGCTAAATTAAGAACTACCCAAGCAACTAACAACTAGCAGCAATGGCGACAGTTGAAGAGATTAGAATGGCAACAGTTGAAGAGATCAGAAAAGCCCAGAGAGCCGAGGGTGTAGCCACAATCCTAGCAATTGGCACCGCCACGCCAGCCAACTGCATCTTCCAATCTGACTATCCTGACTTATACTTTGGACTCACCAACAGCAACCACATGACAGAGCTCAAACACAAATTCAAGCAAATTTGTACTAATATTTACATACATATTTTGGTCTTCAATGCACGCAAAAAATTTAGTAGTCTCATTTGCTATTTTTCATCTGTTGATTTAATTAATGGTTGTTTGCTTTTAATAAATGATTCAACAGGTGACAAAACAATGATCAAGAAACGTCACATATACGCGACAGAAGAAGTGTTGAAGGAAAATCCAAGCATGTGCGCCTACATGGCTCCATCACTAGACGCACGTCAAGAGATGGCCGTGGTAGAAGTACCTAAGCTAGGCAAAGAAGCCGCAACAAAGGCTATCGAGGAGTGGGGACAGCCCAAATCCAAGATCACCCACCTCGTTTTTGGCACCTTGTCAAGTGTAGACATGCCTGGTGCCGACTACCAACTTACCAAGCTCCTTGGTCTAAGTCCTTCGGTCAAAAGGACCCTTGTTTGTCAAAACGGTTGCTTTGCTGGTGCCAAAGCGCTCCGTCTCGCCAAGGACTTAGCCGAGAACAACAAAGGCGCACGTGTTCTTGTTGTCTGCTCCGAAGCCTTATCTCTCTTTTTCCATGGGTTGTCTGATCAAACCGAAGCGGACTACCTGGTGGCATCGGCGATTTTCGGTGATGGCGCTGGAGCTGCAATCGTAGGAGCTGATCCTGATACCCTCACTGAACGTCCATTATTCCAACTCGTTTCGTCTTCTCAGACAATTCTACCTAATTCAGAGGGTACCATCGAGGGACATTTACGTGAAGTTGGATTAAGTTTACGCTTAGCTAAACAAGTACCAACGTTGATCTCAAACAATATAGAGAAGAACATTACTGAAGCGTTTAACGCAATTGGCTCAATCAGCAACTGGGACTCAATCTTCTATGTTCCTCACCCCGGTGGGCCGGCCATTCTTAACCAACTGGAAACGAAACTAAATCTCAACAAACACAAACTCAGGGCATCTCGCCATGTGCTGAGTGAGTATGGCAACATGTCAAGTGCAACTGTGCTCTTTGTGTTGGATGAGATGAGAAACAAGTCTGTGGAGGAAGGGAAATCAACCACGGGTGAAGGGTTAGACTGGGGTGTTCTTTTGGCATTTGGGCCAGGTCTAACTGCGGAGACTATCGTGCTGCATAGTATCCCCATCAAACCATCTCATTGACTCAACTCGAGGGGAAGAAAACAAAACACGTCCGCCCTATGTGTGTTTAATTTCTGAAAAGAATAAGAGATAAATAATTATTATGTAATTTGATTTCTATTAATGGAATAAAATATGAATTGTTATTATAAATTATTTTAATTTTTATTGATAATAATAATTTTAGGAAAAATTAAAGAATAAGTGATAAATGGTAAAAACAATTTTTATTATAACATTTAATTTTAATTTTAATTTTAATTTATATTTCTTATTTTAATAATTTATTTAAAATATTAATAAACTGTTATTTAAATTTTAAATATGATTATTTATTTTAATTTATAGAATATAATAATTTATAATTAAAGTATTAATATCATTATTTTATTATTATTTTATTTTATTTTTGAAATATTAAAAATTTACAACTAAAATTTTAATTAAATTTTAAATTTTAAAATATTAATTTTTAATAATTTATAATTAGAACTTAATCTTTTTTTATTTTAAATTCATTTTAATTTTTTTTCTTTCTTCTAGCGGCTAGCCATCAGAGATGTGATCAGTGTAAGGGATAGCTGATATGCATTCCTTGTGGCTGGATCTGGTCGAAGAGGAAAAAATCGATGTTCCCTATAGTCAGATTTGGCCGAGGAGTGCCATATATAACGCTTCTGTCACTAGATGCAGTGGGGATGATGGATTTGGAGTTTTTGAGGCCCGATTTGGTCAATGAGCCAAATCGATGCTTTTCACAGCCAAATCTATCAATGAAGGCACCGATGTTGCCCTACCGTCGTCATCATCTTTTGTCTTTTGCGGTGGAGAAAATTTACTGAAAGAAGGAGAGAGGTAGATGGGTGGAAAAAGAAAGAAATTGAAATAAATAAATAAAATGTATTTTATATAGTATGATAATTTTTTAAATTGATAAAAGGTTTTTTTTATTAACATTTTTAGTCTATTCCTTGCCTCCTAGAATAGTCAATACTAAGAGAGAAGTGAGTAATAGTTATTCCCCCTTCTCCTTGAATGCCCTCCCAACCAAATAAGACTTTAAGGAAGGATTAGGATTGCCCTAACCAAACATCAACCTTTATTTGCAAGCTTCAGATTTAATAGTTGTGAATTCTGTTTCATTGTTAGTATTTTACTATTTATGGATTTGTAAATTTTTTTTGAGGGATTGTTGCTTATGTTTAATTATTATTTCTTTTACTTTTTTTATGGATTTATAAATTGGATCTATTTTATATTTTGATGGATTTTATTGAAATTATAATATTAAATATGTTACTTTTGATTATTTATAACATAAATCATAGTTTACGCAAATTTACTGACTTAGAGCGTACACAAACAATCTGGTGTCCAGATGCAAAAGCTGAAGTGTTGCCCTAGTAATATTTGTCATGAGCTTATTCCCAACACAAATGTCAAACACGCTCAGCTCGAATGGGGCTCGAATGGTAGAGGGGTTGATTTCTTATCCGAAAGGAGAAAGTATTTACAAACCATGCAAATGGATGAGAGTCAATAACATATATGTATTTTGTTTTAATATATTAGCAAGTAATAGTAATGTCCTTTTCTTGAATTAGAGCTAAATTTGAAGGATTTTTATGTAACTACATAATTATAAATATTACCAATGAAGGAGCTAACAATTGGAAAAAAAAATTACAGAGAATCCATAAAAAATTTTTAAATAAACTAAATTCTAAGGAATATTTTTACATTTAATTAGATTTCTAAGACTTCGTGATTGGTTGGTTAGTTAGTTAAATTAATGGTAACATTGTAAATATGTCAGTGGCATAAGAGTAAAATAAAGCAAAACTCTTATCCTTTCCGCTACAGAAAATGAAGAATTATTTTTCCAAAACTTTCTTTCTGTTGCTCTCAATTTTTCTTTACTTATCTTTTCTTCCTGCTTATACTTCATTTCATTTGATCATTTCTAACATAATTAATATTTATATATGTGTTTTTATTTTTTATTTTATTTATTATTTTACTATCTTATTTTATTTTATTTTATTATTCATCAAATTCAATTAAATATCAATGAGCTTTAGAAACGCCAGGCTTTGTCTTGGTTTTAATGAAAAGGATTTTGGACTTAATGAACAGGTCTAATGTCTAGACTTGATAATGAAAACAAGTACAAATGGTTAAAATTGAAATAAAATCAAAATGATCAAACTAAATAAACAAGATTAAGTTCAAATGATATAAACAAAAAAACATTTTAGACGATGAAATAAAAATGAAAAAAATAAAAAAAATAAAGAATACAAAAACAAAACCAAAAGAAAAAGCCAGCTGGGCATGGTGACAAAGCCATGCTCAACACAATAGCAGCATTTTCGCGTCTAGTAAGATACCTCTTAGTGCAAGGGATGGCACAGGTGGTTGCATCCCCAAAACCTATAAGGGTTATTGAACTAATAAAAATGGAAAATTTTTTAAAGAACTAATGTGGAACAGATTCTCTAATTGTCAAGGCCTCTATCTTCGGGTTTTCTGCTTGGTGAGATTGATGGGTGTGCAATAGGGCCTATTGATAAAGATGGTGAATGAGGAAGCTGCTGTAAATTAGGATGAGAGGGTGGCTGAGTTTATAAATGAAGCTTCATGTTGAATAATTCGAGCCTCTGTGAAAAATGTTTTATTAAATACTTTGGCCTTTTTATTTTCTCATGCATGCAGAAGAGTGTGATCAGCGAGAACCAATTAAGAGAAGTGTAGGAGGAATATGTTGATGATTTGTCAAGTTCACTTCATAGGGAGAGGGTTGAAGATTTAACCATGTACTTAAGAGGGTGCTAATGAGCTGTAGAAATTTTGAGGGAGTCTGTTCTGGGAAACGTGTTCTGTTTTTTTGCTTCTCTGACCTTTTAGGATTGCTTGAAATATGACTTTACTAGTAAGTTAATTGTGGCGTGGGATGTTTTTTGTACTTCAATCTTTGTCACCCATCCCTCTGTATCTTTTGAAGGCAAGGGTTGGTAAGCGTTCCCAAAAAAGAGAGTGATGGCCAAGTTCTTTAGATTTCATGGCCGCTATCTCCCCGAGAATTTATTTAAGTTAAATACTGGTGGGGCAAGGAAAAATGGTCTAGGGCCAGCTAGCGTTGGGGGTTTAATTTTGACACTGTCGACTAAGATAGTTCAAATCCATCGTGGATAATTATGGTATGACTAACAGCCTGTTGGCAGAGGTGTGAGTGCTGAAGGAGGGCTTGTTGCTAGTGCGTGCTCTAGGTATGTTGCTTGTGTTTGTGGAGCTAGGTACCAAGATTGCTTGATTTTGCGAGGGATGGGTGGGGAATGGTGTTTAATTAGAGCAAGTTTTAGAAAATTGTGGGTGTCTGATAGCAGAATTTGGATTGAATTAGGTAAGGCATTCATTCTAGGAAGAGAACAGATTTGTGGACTTGCTGGCCAATATAAGATACTTGGTAGCTCCAGGAAAGGTAATTTTGGATACTGCCTAAGGAGTTGGGAGATCTTCTGAGGCATGATATGAATGACTAACCTCTCTATAACTAATTCTAGGAAGAATAGTTTTCTTTCATGCTCTGCTCTTTCCGGGCAAAAACTTAATCACGAAGATTCAAAGTAATTCTTATATCCTGACTTTGTGAGTAGCTTTTTGGAGAAGAAATGAAACATAGCTTTAAACGACCTAGGAAAACACACTTTGAAACTAGGATTTATGAAGTTTTGCCTGTTCTGTTGTACATAAGTGACACAGGAGACTAATAATGCTCTTTATACAGAACTTTAATACAGAATAATTGGTACATTAGTGTTAGACACCTGATCTACTGTTTAAAGCTAACCCTCTTTAATTATCATGCAAGACTATCTGACATGAATTGCAATTTCTGATATTTCTTGTGTTATAGAGGAAAAGGACACCTTCTGAATTGATGAATATTCAAAATTTTGGCTTGTAATCTCGATTCACTTGGTATGGCAACTTGGAATGACTTAGTAACCATCAAAATCATGGTTACCGCTTACATGCTATTTTTGGGACTAATCATAGAACTACTAATGATGTACTAATGACATTTCTCCAATTCTCTTATAATTATAACCCACATGTCTTCTTATTCTTTGGGCTTGGGCAGGTCCATGCTGAGAAAAATGAGAACCTGATCTGTTTGTTTGATGGTAGCTACATGCATGTCAAATCAAAAATGGCAAGGCAGAATGCTGGAAAGATCTAGAATGGGAAGTTGCAGCCATACCCCTTGATGTTTTCCTTTTATTTTCTTCAGTGTTGTTTATTATTTACTTCTGTCTTGGAATTCTGGTATTGTTATTTTGTATTTCTCCTGTCTTGTGTGGTTGTCTTGTTTATTATCACATTCTGTAAAAGTGTTTGGCAAGTATTTGACTTATATGATCTGGTTTCTTAATTTTCAATGGTAATTGATGGGTTTAAAAATGAGGATTTCTTGCTTTCTTTTATATTGGAATTTACTACTTTCTTTCTATTTTTTTCTCTCATTTTATTTTTCATTTTATTTTCTTTTGGTCTTTTAACTTTTTTTAATTTGCATAATTTTTTTATAAAAGATATAATCTAGCACAAATCTGGTAATATAATTTTTTATTTTTTCATAAATAAAATATTTAAGTAAAGATTATTAATTATAATGATACATGTCACTACTGTACTTATTAGAGTTTTTTTCCCTTTAATTTGAATATTTTTTGTGTAATAGTAATACTTAATAAATCTTAGCTGAACTAACACTTAATGAAAACATCAGTTAGATAGTAGTATGCAACATTTCTGTTGGGGGTACTCAAGGCACGAGGGCTTCATGGATATAAGAGTCTTTTTACAGCAATATGACAACTAGGCATACAATGTCAAGCTTGGAACTTTAGTCAAATTTCATGCAATGTTGTAGTCTCGTGTTCATAAGACTAAGTAAACCTAAACAAGGTTTATTGATGATCGGCACAAAAATGTAAAGTAAGTAAATATGAAAACAGAGATTAAAAAAAATAAATAAGTATTATAACTCCAATGAGAGAAAAACAAAGTATTTAAGATCTAAGCACAAAGTAAATTGCTCGATTCGGCAAACTTAATTTGATTGCCCTATAATGACTCCTAAAGGTGTATTTATAATAATCTACTTAACCTAAGCTTGGTGCACAAGTAAAAATAAATATGGAAGTATCTGACCTACATTTCCTTAGAGTACAAAAAAAGTAAAGTCCTAAAACTATACCTCCTTGATGAGCAAGTAATCAACAAGGAAAACTTTATTTTTGGAAATTATTCTAGCTACTCTAGAATACTTTGCTTGGCTGTCAAGGTGATAGTTGATGGACTCTTGCATGTGGACTGGCTTGGCAATCCATACGAGTTAAACTAGTTATGGATCCGTGAACCGTGACATTCTCCCCCACTTAATTTAGGTAACACTCTTGTTGCCTCGTTGTCTCTTTCCACCAAAAGTCTTCATTAGGTTCCCCACAAGCGTCGTGGGTGTGTTTGAGGTAGTTTTTCTTTAACTGTCTTGAGAACACTTCCAAGTTAGGATGTGTTTTGCCATGTGGATTTCTGGCTTGTGGCTGGCCAATGTCATCCAAGTACATGGCTCCTATGTGTGCAGTGTCTCCATTTGTGACACACACAAGATTTGAGCTTGACGTGTAAGTAGTGCCAAAACTCAGTGAATCAAATCTCCTTTGTCTTGTAAGGGAAGTTGTGGAACATGTCTTCCTAGTACTTGTCTACCATCAATTCATCTAGCCATGCATCGTGGTGAATTAACGAATCCACCGTGTTGTGTCATCCTTTACGAAGCTCATCGCTATTAGACCCTAGCTGCTTGACACTGTCTTTGACTCGTTCGAAGTTACTCCACACTTCGTGATTGATAACCATCTCAAAACGAGATACGTGGTTATCTAATGCTTGCAAGATGTCCTCAAACTCGTAACACTTCACAACATGTGTGTGCATAGTTTCCCTATTTGCAATGCTCACATTATTTTGAACCAAGACGTTCAAGCGAGATGTGGTTTGGTCACCAATTGATGTTATTCTCTTTCTCAATCTTCACGGTGGGATAATAGTGGTAGTATGCAAGGATAATGGACACTAAGAAATGCAAATTTAAGTTTGGAAAGCGACAATAAAATAAAAAGGTATTAAGTTAGTTAGCCTATGCACAACATCAAAATGGAAACAGGCTCATAAGTATTTTACCAGAATTTGAAGACGAGTCAACAGTGCTCAGATTGGAGAAGTTTACCATATGTGACAAACATCAGCGCATGGCTTGCAAATTTTAAACGTATAGAATTAAGCCGTGTACATAGGAAAGCCAATAAGGTGGCAGAATAGGTAGCTAGCCCTATCAACTAGGTTGAAGCAATCCCATCCTCTTTAGTACACTTTCTTAACAAGGTTGGACCGTCTGCTCCTCGTTAATGTTAGTAAAACAGGAGGGAACATAGATGGGATAGAACTCCTCATTTTGTTACCCAAGTTGTCCAACTACAAACTATATGTTCTTCGTATAATATACTGGATAAATAATGGAATATCTTTTCTGATTGATAAAAAAAAAAAAACTTGCTATTATTATTGTTTATGTGAATATAAATAAAAAAAAATTTTACAAAATTATTTGATCGAGCTAATTTATATTGTATTTATTTAACATATGTAAATAAATATGTGATTGAGTTAATTGAAATAATAATTTTATTAGATTAATTTTTAAATTTCATTAATGTAAAAAACCGAAATTTCTTTTCATTTAATAAATGACTTAATTGTCAAGAAATTATTTATAAATTTTAGATATCTATATATATATATATATATATATAATTTCACTACATAAAAGAAATTTGATTGATGTCATGATGGTTATGGTTAGCTAAAGATAAGGCAATGGCTAAAAAAATCACTTGCCGTATGGCCGATGAGAATGGGCATATGCACATGGGAGTGGGCAAGCCCACTGCAGATCACAAGTTTTAAAATGAGTTAGCACTTGAAAAATCTTCTTGTAGCAGTCTTCATGGATAGAGAAGGAGAATGTGACATGCATATGAATCAACCTACCTAGTTTCACACAATAATTTGCCTCCCTACAAATAGGGGAACCTTACAAGATCAATCTCAAAAATACCAGCTGCCAACAATATGAAATTAGGTAATAGTAACAAGTTCCACTTACTGAAAGAGTCGGCATGGCTACCAACCCTTGAACCATCGACCTCGAGGTTTCCACACAGGCCAATAGAGATTTGGCCATAGTCTTCATTGTGTGACATGTGACCTAACTAGGCTTTAAAATGTTTGATTGATGAAATAATTCAGTGGGTCGGACTTGACTATGCGAATTCTCAATTAGGATTGTATTCTGATCTTGGAGCTTATCTCCGTATACAATTTATCATCATTTACTTATTATCATTTATAACAGACCTTTTAGGTATAATGTTCAAAAAATTTTCTAAACTATTTAAATTTTTTTAAAAAAAAATCTTTATTTTTTATTTTATTTAATTAAATCTTTATTTTTTTATTTTGAATCAAATATATCCTTATAATTAATTATTAACTAACTTTCATTAGTCAAAATGTCTATTGTTTTTTTATATTCACATGTTACTGATATGACACTAATATGATAGGTGAAAAATACTACATAATCATATTATCATATCATGTTAACATATTACGTTATCATCAATTATAATATATCAACATAGCACATCATGAATAATTATACTATGTTAACATATTACATCAACATTACATGATATAGATAATAAATAGTACTTTGATCAAGTCAATTATTAATCATAAGAGTTTATTTGACTCAAAATAAAAATATAAACACTTATTTGATTCAAAATAAAAATACAAATACTTAATTAAACGTAATCAAAACATAAAAACTTATTTAATTTTTTTAATAATTTAATAATTTTTAAAAATATTATATTAATTTTTTTTTCATTATTTTTCTTGAAATAATCAATTAATGTGGTAAAAAGCTCCTTTTTTTTTATTATTTCATTTCCTCCCTAGTAAAAGGGCATCGGAATGCAGAGGTGTCCTAGCCCGAGTTGGACGTAGTTTTTTTATGTCGGATATAGATTTTGTTGTGTTTCATTAACTTATTTTATTAATAAATATAATATTTTTATTACAATATAATTATAAAATATTAATATATAATTATTTTAATAATAAAATAATTATTAAATGAACAAAATTAAAATTTGACTTGACTTAAAAAAGAGACATCTGATAGGTCTTTCCACCCATAGATATCTCTGCCAATAGGATTATCTACTCATTTTATTTATTGAAAGTATGTTTGATTAATATTTTTTATATTTATTTTATTAAAAAATAAAAATTAATTACAAATAATAAAAATATCAACTAATAGAGCTTGTTTGCCTCACACTGCCCCTGCCGAGTTGTTAGCTAGCCTCTCACCTTTTGACGATGAACCTTAGGGGGCAAAATTACTACCATTATTATTCCTAGTATCATCATCAAATAAATGATCTTCTGAAGATTCTTAATATAATTTTAAGGTGATTAATATACTTCAATAAAAAAGAATGGTTGATGAATGCATGCAAAGTAGAGCATATTAATTTGGGGATGTAACTCGTATTAATGATGCAAGAAAAGCTGTTTCTTTACTTCTTTTTTTTTCTTTTTAATGGCTGGAATTAACTTGATTAAAATATGACCACATCCACTTAACTGTAAATTACAAAATCAAATCCTATTTTACAAACCATCTAATAGAAAATTACAAAATATAACCTATTCAATTGATAAATAATTAACTATTACACTTAAGCATTAGGTTCAGTGATTAAATACATATATCCAATTGTTTAATTCAGATCCTCTTTTCCAAACAAATAAAATAATTAAATTATTACAACTAGCAATTATGTGAAAATAAGTTAAACCTATACAATTGATAAATAATTAACTATTACACTTAAGCATTAGGTTCAGTGATTAAATACATATATCAAATTGTTTAATTCAAATCCTCTTTTCCAAATGAATAAAATAATTAAATTATTACAACTAGTAATTATGTGAAAATAAGTTAAACCTATTCAATTGATAAATAATTAACTATTACACTTAAGCATTAGGTTCAGTGATTAAATACATATATCCAATTGTTTAATTCAAATCCTCTTTTCCAAACAAATAAAATAATTAAATTATTACAACTAGTAATTATGTGAAAATAAGTTAAACCCTTATATATAAACTTAATGGAATTAATTGTCAAGTACTATTAATCTCTAACTAAAAGGTAAATGAAACCAAAGAGTAGTAGCTAGAAAGTTGACGACCACAACTTTAAAGTTATCTTGATATGGTCGGAAAGTGGCTTAATATGCCAAAGGAAAAGGGCAAAGTGATGACTCAAAATCTCCAAAAAGCTAAAGTAAAGATGGGAAGATGGCCATGCTTGGTGAAAACTCCGAAAGAATGAAAGAAATTCTGTCCCAATAAGGCAAACCATGCCTCTTAGTCCATCGTACGTGACTCTCTTTTCTATTATTAATAGCATGTTAAATTTTCGTTTCACCCTTTTAGGCATAGCATACACACATGCTGAGAATGTGTTTGGTTTGATATATTGAAAATAACTTTCTATAAATATGATTGTTAAAAAAATTAAAAGAAAATTATGCGATAAAAGACTGACAAGGTACAACAATAATTTAAACTAGATTAGTTTAAAGGTAATGGGTCAACATATTCAAACCAACATTCTTTTACACATGTACTTAGTTGATGGTTCCTGGGGCTAAACTTATTGGAATCCATTCCTCGACTGCCAGTGTCATTGAACCAATCTCAATGGCAATCAATTATTAAAATGTTGATGGAAAGACTTGATCCAAGTAGATAAGAGGAACGAAAAACTGAACAGTTCAAAGCCCTATCTAAGATTCAATCTCATATGTATATCATGTAATCATGATTTGTATAGTAATCAGATCATTATTTGTACCATAAAACCTTACATCATAATGAAAAATTTCAAGGCAGTTTTCATCAATTCATAGCTCTTTACTTGTTTCTTATCTTAAACCAAAGTAGTATCAGATAAATAACTTGAATGTCTACTGTTTTTTGAGTTAAATTTACAAGAAAGCCCTCTATAACTGTTTTTAAATGACAGCCATCACATGGTGAGAACATGAATCAACTAGCTATTCACATGGTAACCAAGAGGCTGTTTTTTGAGTTATTAACCTAGCTGATTAATGTTTGGTTAAAATATTTGAAAAGTCTCTATATTAGGGTATTTTTTTAATTTAGTCTTTCTATTTAAAATCGTAATATTTTAATCTTTTGATTTTAAAAAATTACTTCAATTTAATCTTTTTAAAATTTTTTATCTAAATTGACTGTTATGGTATTAACGTCAACATTGATGTGGCACTAGATAATGACATAGCATGTGAAGTGAGTTTAAGTTGTTGACGTGACATCTAAATTGACTGTTATGGTGTCGATATCAACATTGATGTGACACCAAATAATGACATGGCATATGAAGTGAGTTTAGGTTGCTGACGTGACACTTTTATTCTTAAAAAGATGATGTGCTCTTGTTAAGGTTTAAACTCAAAACCTCTTGCAACTATATCAAAGTCTTTACCATCACACTTAAGCCTTACTTATAACTATATTTTGCTTGTGTTTATTTTCTTCTCTTCTTCTCTCTTTTTCTTTTTTTTTTTTCCTTTTTTTCCCCAAAATTACTTGTTTTGAAGTTTTTTTTTTTTTAAGAAAAAGGCTCCATAGAGTTTTTGTAGCTAGGGTTTTTAGGAGTGTAAAAAGACTCCAAAACAACATAGAATTGGAGAAAGACAAAAAGAAAAAGAGGCAAGAAAAGAAAAAAAGAAACACAAGCAAAATATTATTAGATGTAAAAGTTTAGGCTTGATGGTAAAGACGTCGATATACTTGCTAAAGGTCTTGAGTTTGAATCTCACAAAGAGCACATTAATTTTTCTAGAATAAGAGTACCATGTGTCAGCCACTTGATGTGCCATGTGACAATCTCTTGATGTGCCACGTGTCAATTTAAACCTAAAAAGTGACTTGTAACCCTTAGGTCTAGAATAAAAGTACCACATGTCAACCTCTTGATATGCCATGTGGCAGTCTCTTGACATGCCACGTGTTAGTTTAAACCTAAACGATGATGTGTCACCCTTAAATGATAGATTGTAAAGAAGATAATATTGCAATATTTGGTTTATAAGTAAAATAATGAAGATGACATTACAACGTTTGGTTTACAAATATTTTACTAGAAATAAAATGTCAATTTTCAAAATTACCCATATTTATTAAAATGTAAGTTTAATATAGTTGAATTTTTTATTATTAATTTTTATATAATATCATCTCTTAAATATATTTTTAATGTCATATATTTTATTTTTATTTTTATTATAATCATATATTTTATTTTTATTTTTTAATATAATTTTCTATATTATATATTTTACTATAATTTCTTTTTTCTTTAAAAAACAATATAAATTTTATTAACAATCACCATGACTACTGAGAATAATAAAAAGATATCCTCAAAATCTATATAAAAAAATGAATTATAACATTATAAAATGTTTTTAATAAAGTAACAAAGTTAAAAAGTAAAAATATATTTAAAAACATTGTAGACTATAATGCAATCTAATTGCATTAGTTTTGGACTACAATCACATCACATTCATTAGTTGTAATGTGATTGCATTGCAATCTAACATTACAGTTATTTATTACAAAACAAATACTGCAACGTAATTTAATTGAACATATTACAGTAAATGTGCTCTCACTTCCTTCATACCAAATGCTATATTATACATTGACATGGTAGTATCATGTTAACAACCTAAACCCACATCAACGTCATGTCAGCATTAATGTTAGCACCGTAACTGTCAATTTAGACACAAAATATTAGAAAGACTAAATTGAACCAATTCTTAAAATCAATGAACTAAAATGTTACGATTTTGAATAGAAAAACTAAATTGAAGAAAATGTCCTATCATAAAGACTTCCTAAATATTTTGATCATTAAGGGCCCTTTGGTATGGTGCAAGTGGAAAACATTCCTTGTAATTTAAATGGCTACAATCACTTAATAGCATTTAGTTGGTAAAGGAGAATGTAATGTACGTACAATTGTAATCACATTACAATGAAAGAACAGAATGTCACTCCCTTCTCTCATGGAGGGAAAGTAGCTTTCTCTCTGCAAAGGGAAAGTTATATATTTTTTCTTTCCCAAATTGTCCATCTCACTCAACCCTCTTAACCCCCCAACCTTTCTATTCTCCTTCTAGCCTTCTTCACTTTCTTCCTTCCTGCCTTCTTCTCCTTCTTCTCACCTTACCTTTTTCTTCTTCTTCTCACCTTACCTTATTCTCCTTCTTCTCACGGTATGCAAGAAAGGTAGCCCGTCACCAACACATTTAGGTCAAATTTTACCACCAAATCTAAAAATTGAAAAGATTAGGACTTTGGGTTTTATGAAACTTTAATTCAAATTTTCAAGAAATTTGGAAGTGTTTGGAGAAAAATTTATGCTTCTGATGCCAAAAATTGAGAAAGAAACATTTATATGGTTTAGAATTGAGAAAATTTACTAAGGAATTGATAGGATTTAAGAGGGAAAGATGTTTGGTGCCGCGGTTATGAGAGAAAAAAAGCATCAGGAACACTTAAAATTGAATATCTATCGATAGATTATATTCAAACTTTTGACAACGGCTATTTATTTATCGATAGAATTTCTTATCTATCGATAGATTTGTTTTTGAATTATGTTTTTTATTTTTAATTTTTATAAGTTTAAGGTGAAAATAAATATTTAGTAATTTTACATATTTTAATATTTAAATAATTAATATAAAAATATTATGTTATTTTTTTAATGTTATTATTTATTATTTTAATTGCTTAAAGTTGAAAAGTTAAATTTTATATTAAAAATTATAAATTAATTCAACTTATATTTTTTTTATACATAAGTGTAATTTTATCAACTTACAATACATTCCCAATAAAATGCTTACAAACCAAACCTTAATGTTTTACATTACACTATAATATAATCCTCTTAGCAATTACATTCTCTGCAATTATTACTTTCCCTTATTATACCAAATATTTTAAAATTATATTCTCAACAATTACATTTCCAGCAATCACATTCCTAGTAATATATCAAACGCAACCTTAATATTTTCACCATGTCATCGCTTCATGCTTACCACTCTTTTTTCAAGCTTTGAAACTAGCCTTGCAACAGCCCCATCCAATCCTTCACTTTTGCTTTCCAGCCAACAAACTTCCGTAATCATCAATTCTGATGTTTACTTACCTATAAAACTTACTCCTCAATCTCCTTCTTAGGGAACTCAATTCAAATCCCTCCTCATTGGCTATTAACTTATAGGTAATGTTGATGGTTCAACACCTTGCCCCCTACCATGACACATCTAAGGTATAAATCCTCCCATGCTTGTTGCTAATCCATCATATGATCACTGCATTAGGTAAGACCGGCTGCTAGTTCATGGGATTATCTTATTTGCCATGGTAAGTGTGGTTTCTTTCCTTGCTTTCACTGAAACTTCATTGGGTACCTAGAGAAAACACAACATACTCTAGCAATGCACATCCTCCTATGTGATTCAAGTCTTATAAACTTTCACATGTACCTATTTTTTTTTGGTTAAGTCAACATGTGATATTTATAATTTCATAGATATAATTTTGCACTAATTATCATATGGGAGAAATCGAATTGATATATATATATATATATAAAGAATATTCTTTATTCAAAAGATTATAAAGTAATTTAATCTGAATTTCATGCTGTCCATGTAGCTCTCCAAACTTGACAAAAAGAAAGTTTTTTTTTTTTTGGATTTGGGGTAAAGAGATATTCGAATCCTGCTTTTGAAGTAGAGATCATACACTAACTAATTAGCAAAATGTTTAAGTGTAAAAAAGAAAGTTTGATTCTTGATAAACATATAAATTGATTGAGTAAAATTTTTAGGAATCATAATTATAGCATCAAAAATGGACTAATAACTTTTGAATTAGTAGAATATATTCATTATTTTAGTATATATTTTAAAATGAGGAATGACTGAAACAATGCCATATTCTTGACGTCAACCAAATGTGAGGCATGGAAATCCATGGTCGAAATTGATTCAATCCAGCTATCAGGGAGGCTTGGAGGATTCCTCCCAAGTCAATTATGTAGGGCATGGGCCAACACTCCTACACATTAACAAGATATATAGGATAGTAAGTCTAAATCATTTATAGTTGTACTTCTTTTTAATATCAAAGAAATTATTTCTTCATGAATTTTAGATTTAATCCAAGTGATTTGGATGTATAATTAATATGAATGATGATGAAAATAAAGACTCTTTTAAATTTTCAACAAAATAATATATTTAAATTGAATATTAGAACAAGTAAAGACATAAATGAATTAAAGAATTCGTAACATTCAAATAAATTGAAATGATATAAATTAGAGTAAAATTCATTCAGCATCTACAATCGTTTTGCAATATTTTTTATTTATAATTTAAAAAAATTTATTAAATCCATTAAAAACATCATGTAAATATCACATAGATTTTCACACGATTTATATATATATATATTAATTTCAAAGCTGGAAATTAATATGGTTGAAGGTTTAAACAGTGATATGCCGGTGGTCGACTCTATTTCTTTGAATAACTTTTTGTCGTTTAATTTCTTGCTGTTACTTTCAATTATTAGTTCTGCATTATTTTTTGACTTTAAAAAGAAAAAATTGACAGATCCTTTATGTCTTTGGCTTTGTTGGAAAATATGGACCCATGTCTGACGCGTAGCCGCCTTAACTTTTTTGCCGGTTTCATATTAGTTGGGCCAGTGATTAACATTGCTGGGTTCACTCGGTTTAACAAACTACAGTACACAGTCACTTGGTTAATTTTCTCGTGTTATTTTCTGTTGATTAGTCATTGGAAAATGTGAACCCATGTCTAACGTATGTAATTGTTGACTATTAAAAAATTATTAGAGTGATAATAAAGAAATTTCATATCTGTTAAGTGGAAGATATTTTGAACACATAAATATATTAAAGATTACGCTATCTATTATCGATTGATTTTAAGTTTAATGTTTGTTTTAAAAATTCAACATAGTATTAGAATAAACATTGTTCTGTTGTTATCTCCTCAATGATGGGTTTATTCCATGATTGAGTTGTCATGTGTTAAGTTCGTTATCTCCACATGTGAGAGAGTATTAGAGTGGAGATAAAAAAATCTCACCTTCATTATAAGTTGGAAATACTATGTGCACAGGAATGTGTATAGTATGAGTTACTCCAATTTTATCAATTGATTTTAAATTAGATGTTTGTCTTAAAAATTTAACAAAAATATATAATGAAAAAATATAATATTGTTTGACATATTAAAATAAAGGTAAGGAAGTTTAATTTTATTGCATTCAAATTAAATGAATCGTGGGCACTCGAGCATTTGATTAATTAGTTAGTGCATAATCCACTGTTTAAAGAGCAGAATTCGAATATCTTTTCCCTCACATCAAAAAAAATTAAATGAATCATGGGATCTAAAACATATATACAAAATCTAAATGATCATTTGAAACCCTAATATAAGGACATCTTTTTCTTTGCCTTTCTTCTAATATCTGATTTTGAGCTAAGCGATTTTTTCCCTCAAATATCTAAACTTGAATTCGAAATTTTCAAGTTAAAATTAAAATCTCAATTATTGAAGTGCTTCTTTGAACACACGATCCAAAGATATTCTTGATATATAAACAAGTTGAATGCAACAGGACAAATATTCACTAATAAGTTGATTAATATAAACCATATGTTAATGTTGGGGTCTTGATAGGTACAATGATATTTTGATAAACATGCAAGGACAAGTCTTTATCTCGTAATATATAAGTCCTGATCTTTATATTTGTATCTATGAGGATCTAACGCATTGGCATATCAATGAAGGCCAAGTTTGCCCACGCAAAAGGCATTGCCAACGTGCTCTTCTGCATGACAGAATGTCGATGACCTTTATTGAGCTGTTTCCATTTATAATTTCCCCTTCTCTTTCTTTCTTTCTTTATTTTCCTTTTGATCGAATCATATCATTGTTGTTGCTTTCTTGCCTTGCTCTCTGGCTCTTGTTCTTTTCTCCATTGGTGTGCTAAGGGAAAAGATAGACTAATACTAATGTTTTTCAGCCTTTTTCTCTCTCATGAAGGTAACACGTTTTATACGATGCAATCCTTTTTTTTGGAGAAATATAATATTTCTCATTATTAAAGAAAAAAAATCGATATTATTCATGACTAAAAACTTACAAATTATATAATAAAAACACGTGACAGTTGACGTATCAAATAAATTGCAATAATAAAAAAAATTAATACATGGTCAATTAATACGTGAAACATGAATTATTAACACATGAGATGTGTGAAACAAAAAATTATCAAAGTGAATATTCAATTCAAAATTTACATTTGAGGTATAGTGTATAAATTAATTCAATATATTATTAATGAATCGACAACTTTATTAATGAGTAAAATTTGGGAAATTATTAATTATTAAAATACGAATAAAATAATCCAAAATCTTTAAATGAGAGGTTTGGGGTTTGAGCATATGTTTTCCCAAAAGCTTGCCGAAAAACAAGTTAAAGTCATGGACAGGCATGTGGAAGTGAAAAGGAAAGGGAAGATGCATAATTAAATACATAAATTTGAGATTTATTCTTGATTTCAATCTAGTCCCCTTCACCTCTAAAGCTCGTATATTACTCATCAATGGCGAAGTAAAGCACTACAAAGGTTGGAATCTTCTGCCTTTTTTTTTCTTTATCTCGCCATGTGTTGTGAGTTAGATATACCTGTTCCAATATAGGAACGATAAGCAACAAAAGTTGTGCAATGCTTTCATTGTCCATACACAAAACAAACCCAAAAAGTAAAAGCAAAAAGAGAATGTGTTTTAATAATTTTAACAAGATTTATATTTGATGTAGTGTCGTTATTTCATACACTATCGCTTTATCACATAATACCATCTCTTTAACGATATAATTTAGAATTTTTAAATTAAGCTAGTAGAATTTCAATCGTTGAAAGTGCATTAAAAATAAATTCTTTTAAATAAATTATTAAAGCAATTCTCTCTTTTAAAAAAATTATTAAAGTGATTATTGGCACATGTTAAATTACAAATCATTGGTATATAAATAAAAAATTTAACATGATACCAGGTATTGCTCTCATTTTTTTATCCCTCTATGAATTTTTTTTTATTGGTTCATATCATGTGATAGGTCCGTGATCCTACACATGAGCTAAAGTATTAAAATGGTGATCATCACACATTTATTAAATTAAGAATATCTCAAGCATATAAATATAACAAGAGTCTTTCCACTTATTATCAATTGATTTTAAATTGAATATCTATATTAAAATTTTAACATAAATGTTCTTAAATTGAATAAGTTTTCACCGAGAACAAGAAATATATATATATATTATGTTAGCATTGAAAAAAAGAGAAATAAAAAAAAAAGATACGGATAGGCTATGTCAAGGTTCGGTAGGAAGAAACTCCAACCTACTTTTGAGCCAATTGGTGTAATGCCAAGTATCAACTAAAGTGCTATAAAAAAGAATGTCAATTGAATTGAGTGGCATTAGTCGGCAACCTAATATAGAAGGAAGCTTCGATAGAGTTCTCTAACAATGTCACGTAGGTACATTAGTAAGGAAGTATTGTAAATCAAAAAAAGTGGTTAAGTGTTTCGCGTGTGTCATCAAGAAAAAGCTATTATGATATTTGGCTTTAGACAAGTCGCATCATTGATGATCTGTATGAGTAGTAAGTCGCAATTAGCAAGATTTACTAAGTTAAATTTTAGTAAAAATAAAAAATAAAGATTATAAAGGTACACAATTGGTGTACCAATGGCCTTGTCTCTAATTGTTCCTTTCTCATTTGTGAAGTCTCCTCCCTTTCCGTCAAAACTTGAAAACCATGCTCTCTCAAACCAAAACCTTGTTTCATTATTAAATAAAAACTCACAATTATTTTTTTATCCCATATTTTCAATAACCTAAATTTTTTTTTAACTATTTAAAAAATTTTATATAAATACTTATAATTAATAATTAATTCATTATTATTAATTAAAATATTAATTATTATTTTTTACTAACATAACATTATTATTATTATTATTATTATTATTATTACATTTAATTTTTATATATAAACTGAGTCATAGGTATTCGATTCTTCCTTCATTTTTTGAGTTCTGACTTCGATATTCCCAATAAATTCCTTTTTCGTTGGGGTGCCACGCCTAGATTTAAGAGAGAAATAGTGGCTTTAATGCTTTATATTTGTAATAAGACGACTTTTTTTTTATAGACCAAATGCATAAGGCGTTTCTGAGAATGGACCTCTCCATAATTTTAAGTGTTTTTAGACACAAGAAGTCACCTTTGGACGAAAATGCCCTTAATGAAACCGACCCATCCTTTTGGGTTCGCGCCTCAACTCGAAACATTTCAACGGGTAAAGTCTGTTTATATGTGGTCCACCACTCAGTTCTTAGAGACAGACCGTACATTTCTTCCAAAGCAGTTTTGTCGATACTTAGTCGGCAGTTAAAGTTCGGAGTATTTTCACAGTGGGACCATTTTAGAGTGGTTGTTATCAGCATAAAGGTGCTTCACATACTCAGCAGTGAGAGGAAGTTGACAGTACGAGGAGAAAGGTATAATATTTATTTTATTCTAGTTAAGGAAAGTATTTATTTTTTAAAAAAATTTTGAACCATGTGACTAAATGGTTATTCTTCATGTTGAGGGTTTTAGTTTTTGAGCATAAACCTATACATATTGGTTGGTTGTTCATATTGATATTATTGTCGTTTGAAATGGTTGAATAGCGAGGTGAATGTGGTATTGTTGGTGTTGATGGGGTCGAAAGGTAACCGGCGTCGCATGACTGGTTCATATGTATGCGTCCAGACACTTTGGTAGGAATTGGCATTTAGGGTGACTAATGGCTTACTTACCCACTGTGCGTAACTGGATTTTGGCATGGGGTCACTAAGGGTGTGCGTGATTGCGTTAGGGTTTAACATTGCGTGACATATTGATAGGTCATTACGTGACAGCACGAGTGGATGGCATGAGGTCAGGGTTTGCGTGATTGCATTAGGGTTTAACTTTGCATGACATATTTATAGGTCATTGCGTGACAGCACGAGTGGATGGCATAGGGTCAGGGTTTGCGTGATTGCATTAGGCTTTAACTTTGCGTGACATACTGATAGGTCAGTGCGTGACAGCACAAGTAGATGGCATGGGGTCAGGGTATGCGTGATTGTAATAGGGTTTACATTGCGAGAATGGTTGATGGGTTTATATCAGTGTGTCACTTGTGTATAGATGGTTGCGTGATTAATGTTCGTAATTGCGTGACTAAATTAAAAGTCATTGCGTGACTTGTTTTATATTGAATTGCACAAGTGTCATAACTGCATTAAATTTATCCGTATGGCATTGTATGAAAGAAATTGAAACCGTTATGTATTATTATGGATCAACTGTAATGCTTTAATTTGTATATGTTGATTTGCTTAACAATCCATGCAAGGCACTTGCATTAATTATGCTGGTCCTGGGCTATCTAAAAACAGTTAAAAGTATTGAGAGGGTTATTTTATGAGTTAACTTCTGAAGAGGGCTATTTCTGAGAAATGCCTCTTGTTTTTTTCTTAATCTACAATGATGGTATTAACATGACTAAATGGAAGGTGATCTGTTGTATGTTGCAGATGGCCAGCACAGAAACAGAGCATGATAATGTAGAATCTATGCTTTGTGTGCCGAGGGAACAGTGGGCGTTCAACGTGGGCATTAACATCCATTACAAGTGGCCGCAGCTACATATGATAGGGAGATGATGTCGAAAGTCAACGAGTTGGAGAGGTTGAAGGGAACATGCTTTGGGCACATGATGGACGTCGAAGCTGATAAGAATTTATTCTGCGCCAGTTTCGTGCACAACCTAATGCTGCGCAGAATAAATGAACCGGCCGCCATCGAGGGCGAGCTATGGTTCTCCATAGGGAGAACAAAGGCCCGGTTCTCAAAAAGGGAGTTCTGCCTCGTGACATGGCTTAAATTTGGTGCCCTACTGAGCTTTTTTGTCAATCGATATGAGGCCGTCCTTGGAGGAATTCACCTGCGTTACTGGGGAGAGGGGAACGAGGTGAAGATTCAAAAAGTTTTAGATACATTCAAGGGAGGCTAGTTTCAACATGAGGGAGATGTGACGAATATGGCCCTCGTCTTAATTGCCCAAAATGTTTTATTCGGTCAAGACTACAGACGATCAGTGGTTCCATGGTTGCTGTCGCTTGTGGAGAACATCGAGGAGTGGAACGCGTTCCCATAAGGCACTTATGTTTGGAGTTTGACCGTAGATTACATGACGAGGGGCTTCGAACCTCCTACTGCGGGAGTAGCGGAGCAAAGTCACTACCACATCTACGGATTTATTTGGGCGTTTCAAGTAGTGTGCCATACACTGTTTATCATTATTCTTGTCACATAAGATTTTATGAGGTTAAATCTTTTCGCATAAGAATTTAGGAGGTGAGTAAAAAATGTTTTACGTTTAATGTGCAGTTTTAGACGTTGGAAGCAATTCCTGTAATCCGAAGCTATTTGGAAGGCAGCGCCAATCGGGACAGGTTTAGCCAAGAATGCTAAAATGGCAACGTGACGAAAGACTTGTAGGCTTTCACGTTAGCATTGCAAATCTGGAGGAAGAAGAGAAAATGAGTAAATAAACCATATTTTTGTATTTAATAAAATTTAATTTTGATTGACATAGGCTAGCGAGGGTTATACCTAATGGCAATTCATGTTTTGGTGCAGTTGTGCGCGCTGAGGACGTTGGAGCCAACTGCAGAAGAGATATTGACCACGTACTGGGCCGACATTGAGGTCAACATCTCCGAGGGGCAGCAATACGTTCCATTATGGAAGTTGGAAGGTCGGCCAGAATTTGGTCCCCAGCAAAAGAGGAGGATAATGGACCGCAAAGATAAAAGTAAGGCAGCACGAAACGTTAAATGGAGACGCCGCGTGGACGAGGAGGTCCCTCCCCATTTCAGTGCTGCTGAGGCCCCTAATTTTCCTCCTCCGTGTCTTCATGCTGCCCATCATTCTGCACCTCCTCCTGCTTCTGCTGCTTCCCCATCTGTTAAGATGCGCAACCCACTGCTATGTCCGTAAAAGACTATGAGCATTAAGCGAGAGCTGCAACAGATGCGAACACAGTGGAAGAAAGACCTACAGTCCTTGAAGACCGATATGCATATGCAGATGCAGGCAATACAGTTGGAGATCCAGCAGGCAATGCAGTTGGAGATCCAACCACTGCATCAGCATATCGAGCAAATCGAGCAGTCAATGCAAGGGGCGGAGGATTGGATTGTTGGTCGGCTGATCGACCATTTTCAGTTATGCGCGTTTATGTTTTTCATTGCATGGGTTATAACATGTATGATGTATACAGTGTTCTAATGTGTTTGATTTTTTCAATCGTTCAGGCTCGATTTATGGGTGAAGATAATGGTGCGCACGAGAAATATGGTAGTGGGATTGGGGTTGATGTCGAGGATGCGGGTGCCATAAATTAGTCAATTGCATCGGCTCGAATGTCACCTCCCGCTGGCCCAATCGAACATCAACCTGTGGCTATCTCATCCCTAGTAAAGGCAGCCCAACTTCCTCATGACATACCTTCTCGTGCGATTAGTGGAGCCACAACTTCCCCACGTCATGCTCCTGTTCCTGTCCCAACTCAACCAGAGGCCGCACAATTAGTGGTATGGCAAGGTGAGATCACACTTGTATTTATGGAGGCTCCACCTCAACTTGAGCCCAAAGATGCACGTGTGACCTTAGCCAACAAATACCTTCGAAGCCCGTACGTTAACCCACTGTTGATCCAGCGTAAATCGAAGGACGAATTGAAGGCCAAATATGAGGCCTTCATGAAAAACGATCAAGCCAGGTAAACAATCAAGCCTTCTGTGTTTACGGTTCTAGTGTATTCATTTCATAGTCTTTTGACATTGGTGTTATTATGAAATAAATATGCAGGGTTAACATTCTGGGCATCGAAGGACATGAGGGCTCTGATTTTTTTCGGTAATTGGAGACGCCGACAGAGTTGATGGACAGTCAACATATTGATGCATGCATCGATGTGTTGTGTAAGCAGGCGCGCGAGCACCGTCGACAACAGTACAAGAGGAGAATATGCATCGTTGACACCATATTCTATGTACGTATATTATATTTTAGTGAGTTGTAATTATTCAAATGTAAGATCTGTGTATTAGTTAGTTTTATTTAACTATTGTGCATAACGTAATTGCCAGCTTATTTTGCTCGATCTGAACAAAGAAATGGAGCCTTCCCCCAACGATAAGACATTTAACTCGAGTGAGGCGGTAATGCCAGACCATCTGCTGGACTATGCAAGGGGTTTTAGTCCTCCATGGGGTTTGGCTTGGGATAAGGTTGACTCAATTCTCGCACCGTGCTATTTTGACGGACACTGGGTGGTAGTGCACATCAACTTGCGAAGTTGGTCTATGATGTTAGAGGACACATCGTACAGTCGGGACGACGCACAGAAGTCTGGCTTGTGTGATAAGCAGATGAGTCCACTAACATCATTGTTTCCCATTATATGCCACCAGTCGGGGTACTTTATCAGATCGCGTCGTCAAACGTGACCTTTGACGCCAATGAGGCATAAATTAAAACCAAATACCCCGGTACAGAAAGATTCAGTGAGCTGCGAGGATTGGGTTATCGCCTCGTTGAAATGGTTCATCTAGTCGGATCCTCCAGCGCTGAAGGCAAACGCAATAAAAGGCATTCGAAATAAGTTTGCCATAGAGATTTTAGCAAACAGCTCGAGTTGTTAAATTTTTTTATTTGTTTATTCTTTTTCAATATGCAAATAACATTGTTCCGTATCATGTCCATATTATTGTTTGTTCTATCATTTACATATTATTCTTTGTATTCTTTATTGTTTCAATTAACAACAAGAACAGTTATGTATTCATTGCTGTTATGCGCATACGACTGCAATAAGAACAACATTTTTATTCTTTCCTTTGTTTCTTATTCACATCGTAAAGTCTCTTAGTCTATTACAGTATTTACATGCTATCGTGATTACCTCTGCATGTGCCAACTCCCCTTAGTTTACAACATATATGACATGTTGAATTGCATTGCGTGACATAAGGTTGTAACCAGTTGATGTTGAATTCCGTTACTCAACGCACTAACAATCGAGTCCCAAGTTTATATTGATTCACATTAGTATTTGAGAAACAGTAGTTATTATGGAATCGGGTGAGTAATCGATTTGGACGTCGTGACTACAAATATGGATGGCGTGAACCTTTAAGATTTAGCATCGTGTCAGTAGTTGATATTGACTCGCAACATCTGATATGGAGTGGCGTAACTTGTTGTGAGAATCGCGTGACTAGAAAACTGGAGTGGCGTTAATGGTTGTTATGGAGTTGCGTGACTAGTTGATCCATAATCACGTCAATGATCTGGAGTCGCGTCACTTGTCATGGGAATCGCGTGACTGTAAAACTGGAGTTGCATTAGTGGTTGTTATGGAGTTACGTGACTAGTTGATCCACAATCGCATCAGTGATCTGGAGGTGCGTCACTTGTCATGGGAATCGCGTGACTGGAAAACTGGAGTGGCGTTAATGGTTGTTATGGAGTTGCGTGACTTGTTGATCCATAATCGCATCAGTGATCACTTTTTATTGGAACCGCGTCAGTGAATTTTTTCCTTATGTCCGTATTAGAGATATAATGTATAATCTCGCGTGTGTGGTTAGTATGGAATCATCAATTGCTATTATTAGTTGATATCGAGACCTCTGAGTTGTTGTTTCAAGTTCCAAATATCCTAACTTCGGAGATATCTAAGATGAGTCACAGAAGCAAATGCACAAAGGTGACTTCCAGCAATGGTGAAGGCCGCGCCGCTGATGCAGAAACATCGTCCGGATCGGCTGTCAGTTCCTTTATACAAAATTTCACCTATCCGTCGCACACTGCGAAATTCAACGCCAAATTCGCCAAAAGAAAGGTAATGCCCGGGCATATAATTGACTTTGATTATTTAAAGTCAATTGATTTCCCATACATTGTGAATTTTAAAAATTTAGGGTTGACACGATACTTACAACTGAAGAGGCCATACTACAAGAATTTGGTCTAGATTTTTTACTTCAATGCAAGACAAAAATATGCTGAGTCGGAAACATCTAGGGCTGTGTGGCATGACGATTCGTTTGTCACTCACGTAATGGGACAACGTATCATTGTTACGCGCGAACTGATAGAACGCGTCTTTCACCTGACTTCGATGCAATCATATCTGTGTCGTGTCAGTGGTGATGGGAACCTTGTGTCCGCATTTATCCGCCCTCTTTCAAGACAGAGTGAAAATGCTAATTGGACAAGGATGTCTTTCTTTGATCAAGTGTTGCGCCTCATCATCGCTCACACTATCCGTCCTCGTCAAATGATGTATGTGAATGTCAGGACAGAGGGGCTCTGGTTCTTAAATAACATCAAATTGTCCCGTCGTATCGACCTTGCTAAATTCATAATGGATGACATGCTCCTGACAATTGACGGTCGCAACAGAAACCTGCATTACGGCATGTTGATCAGTGAGATAATAGACTACTTCAATGTCGACAGCTATTGTGATCCGCCAATAAACCATGCTTTGTTTGATCACATCAATGAGCACAGTATTAAACAGCTAGGTTTTGAGTTCAGGAACAACACCTGGGTTAGGAACAGGCCAGTCGATGTTGATCCAGCATTCACTCGTCTCCTTTCATTTATAGAAACAATGGACGCAAGGTTGAATGCTCGACTAGAATTGTTTGAGGGGCAGAATCGTGAGCTGTTACAGCGCCATCAACAGTTGGAGGATCTAGTTCGCTCTCAATTCGCACCACCATCATGATATAATTCTGACTGCATGCTCTATTTCAAATATAATTATAATTATTATTGGTATATTTCAAATAAGAATTTTATTGTTTACAAAGAGACAGAAATTATCATCAATTATGACGGAGTACAAGGCATTTGATGATCTGATAGTATCATCTTATCACTGGCTCTAGGCAGCAGTCAGAGTTTCACTTCCAGACTCTAGCAAACTCAAATTCAAATATCATTATTCAATGGAAATGTCAATGGCCATTTCGAACCGGTTCGAACGAAACCCTAACAACTGAGGTGTGAAGTTCCACAATCTTCAGATACGACACCTGTAATGTTATCACAGTTTGTTATCCGCAATGGACAGGTGTTTCGTGTGTGCCCGGGTTGTCTGCATATTTAACATGCCTTCCGTCGTCGTCGTCGTCCATTCGGAAGATGAGCAAATGATGTTTCTCCGGGTGTGGATGGACCTGTAAATGACGTCTGACAATTTTGTCTATTATTACCATAGCTCTTGCATTGTGTACATCTACGTCGGTGAATGCCTTTCCCAACCGATGGAATCCTTTTCCTCCTAGGTCTCCTCGCTTGACCTCGCCATATTTGTGGTAGAACGACGATTTCTTTAACCTCATGGGGGACGTCCCATTCACTAGGATGGCCAACTAGGCGAATGGGAACTGAATATCTCTCCACCCAAGAGCTAGTTGTGTAATAGTGCGAGCAAAATTCAATGGGTGAACGATTGCACTTACTACGAAGGTAATGAAATCTCAGTTGGGGAACAATGAAAACATATAAAAAATTCAATGAGCAATACCCTAAATAAGAAAACATGATTATTCACACCTTATTGCCGCCATTGCATGCGTGCAGGGGAGTAGATCACTCTGGAACTCACCGCATGAACAAGTCTTCCTGCATAGGTTGACGACTGCGTCCGTATTCCCGCCTATAACTTGAAACTCCACCAGATCGATTGGTTGGATAAAAAAATGACATGCTGCATTCAATCGTTTGTTCAACAGATCGGTAGCCCAAGGGCTGAGTGGCGTGGTCATATTCAATGCCTCGTTGTGCCGGTCATGGAACCAACGTTGGAACATGCCTCTGATGCACTCGATCAAGATGGTTATTGGCATTTTCCTTGCATGTCCGAGGCAGCAGTTAATACACTCTGCAATGTTGGATGTCATCAGCTTGTATCGCTTTGCCGGTGACCGTGCACGTGCCCAACTATCAGGTCCTGTTCTCATCAGGCGGTCATAAGCAGGTTTGCAAATCTGTTCCAGCTCAATCATGTGTCTGGTAAAATCGGACAGCCTATAGCAGTTTGCAGCCAATGTGAAAATGGCCGCAACATCTGTGCGCTTGAACAGGTTTTTAATGTTTTTCCCTAAGTGGTAACTGCATAGACCGTGATGCGCGTCGTTGTACACATTCTCAACTGCCTTCTTAATCGCAAGATGCTGGTCAGAAATTAACATATGGTTTTCGGGACAACCAATTGCACGACGCAATTAGTTAAGAAACCACGACCAAGACTCTTCGTCCTCGACGTCGCCAATGCCAAATGCAACTGGATATATCTGCTCGTTCGCATCTTTGCAAACCGCAACAAACAAAATACCCTTGAATCTACCTTTTAGATGTGTGGCATCAATAGCAAGTACAGGCCGCATTACAGAACGAAACCCCCAGATACATGACTCGTACGCCCATAAGCAATATTTGAATCGACGTTCCCGATCTGTAGCGACACTCGTGAGCGTACCGGGGTTTTCACGTTCCAACATGTGGAAATATGAAGGAATGAGTTGGAATGACTCTTCCGGGGGACCGAACACAAGATTTTCAGCATACTGCTTCGCTTGCCATGCCTTTCCATAAAGGCATTACAATCCCCACGTGTGATTCATCTCTTCCATTATTTCCTTAGGTCTCAATGGGGTAACATAATTTCCTTACAGCCTGGTCGAGATAAGCTCACCAATAACCCTCGCGCTCGCAGTTCGGTATCCACATTACAAAACATCAACAGTACACGTGTGTACCTTATGCAACGTCCGAATTTGCCAATAATCTCCCTCAGGCAACTTCGTTGCATGCAAAGCAAACTTGCATGCCTTCTCCTTACAACCCACCTCAAAACGAGCATGGCATGACTTTTTAACTCTTACCTCAAAATGCTCTTTTATTGCCAACATGCTCAAAACACGTTTCAAATCGGACTTTGATCGAAACACTTGTCAGCGATATGAGTGGTCGACGTGTGATCCAGATTCCTCTATCGCAACTGTTTGGAAAGATATCATATCTACCACGGGAATGACCCATTGACAAGATACTCCTGTATTTACCCTATCTTCATCACTGTCCACTAACGAACGAATGTCGTTCCCAAGTGCGATGCCGTCGTCGTAAATAGGCTCGGCACCCTCAACATCTTCTAACGCAACAGTTGTGGCATGGTCTTCGAACTGAACCCCTTCTAACGCAATAGTTGTGGCATGGTCTTCGAACTGCACATATTCTAACGCAACAGTTGTGGCATGTCCTGTGCTACCATCTGCATGATTGAAAGCCGGGAGGTCAATGTGCTCACCCCCGTCATCATCTGAACATGCATAATCTCCGGCTACATAATCATCTTCACAGTCATCATGCAAGTCATCATGCGTATCCGTCGTGCCATCCTCTTCAACATCATCTTCAATTTCATCAGATGCATCGACATCGCTCACAACCATCACAGTGTCCTTTACGAACGGCGATTGACCAACTGAATTTCCATTTGATAGATTTGTTTGTTGTAGTGTACCATGAAATTCGTTCGATGCACATTCTGATCGGAATTGTGCAAACATCATTTGCAGACACCTCATGTGTGTCCCGACCTGCTCAAACTCTTGACGATACGTCAAACGTGATTGCCATGGTTGTATGTTAGGAAATGCATGTTGTGGTATGTCAGAATAATTACCACTCTGTTGTAGGCGATGAATATGTTGGATACCATGTTCATGTCGAATATCGTTTCCCTTTCCTGCCTTAACTGTCACAAACACAGCAACTGCCCTCTTATCTCGCAGAATACTTGCTACATCTTCATCATCCCTGATAACTATGCAGGAAACCCCTGCAGCATGTCTCAGCGATGCATGTAGATCAATTTCATTCTTCTGTGCGTCGACCCCAACAACTTCTTCAACCAGCTTCACTAGGCCTGATAATGACAAATCACTCCCAACAACCCTAACTCGTGTATGACCACCCTTGTAAATGTCATCGACCCACTGACCACCGTATGTAATCATAACCTTCACATTTGGCACGCTGTTGAAATTTGTCAAAAAATAAGTGTTACAATCGGTCAATTTTTTTTAAACATAAGTTCCCAGGAATGCAAAAAAAAAAAAAACTTACGCAATGCCTAAGTCATATTTGGCCGACGGATGAAATTTAACAGAATAAGTGTTGCAATTTATAATACACATTCATGCCACGCCTAAAAACCTGTTAACGTAAGCCTCGTTACAAGATGTGCATTGCATAAGTCACGCATTACAACATGTCACGCTATATATTAAAAAAATCAATCACGCAATGCCTAAATACGCGTGACCAAAAGCATCAAAACGAGATAAATTGCACAAGTCAGTCACGCAATACAACATGTCACGCTATATATAAAAACCAGTCACGCTATATATAAAAAAACCAATCACGCAATGCCCAAATACTCGTGACCAAAAGCATCAAAACGAGATAAATTGCACAAGTCAGTCACGTATTACAACATGTCACACTATATATAAAAACCAATCACACTATATATAAAAAAACCTATCACGCAATGCCCAAATACTCGTGACCAAAAGCATCAAAACTAGATAAATTGCACAAGTCAGTCACGCATTACAACATGTCACGCTATATACAAAAACTAGTCACACTATACATAAAAACTAGTCACGCAATACCCAAACACTCGTGACCAAAAGCATCAAAACGAGATAAATTGCACAAGTCAGTCACACATTACAACATGTCACGCTATATATAAAAACCATTCACACTATATATAAAAACCAATCACGCAATGCCCAATACTCGTGACCAAAAGCATCAAAACGAGATAAATTGCACAAGTTAGTCATGCATTACAATATGTCACGCTATATATAAAAACCATTCACGCTATATGTAAAAACCAATCACACAATGCCCAAATACTAGTGACCAAAAGCGTCAAAACGAGATAAATTGCACAAGTCAGTCACGCATTACAACATGTCACGCTATATACAAAAACCATTCATGCTATATATAAAAACCAATCACGCAATGCCCAAATACTCATGACCAAAAGCATCAAAACGAGATAAATTGCACAAGTCAGTCACGAACGGCAAGTCTCGCTGAACCCTAAGAATAAGTCAATCAATGGTATTAGGCAGTCACGTACAGCCTCAATGTCACGCAATTCTAAAAAACCAGTCACACAAACCCTGAAAAGTAGTGAACAACATGCTCAATACAACAGGTGAATAACTTCAAGTCTAGCAGCACCAGTCTCACAATACCTAATACTAAGTTACTCAATACGTGATATCCACTCACTCATGCCTACATAAAGAGTCACCTAATTGACTAATGTCACGCAATACTTAACAACATGTCACGAACTATGTCAAAACCAGTGACGTAATATTTCAAAACCAGCACCCGCAACACAATAGAAAAATTCTTAAATGTTTTTTCATTAATCAGAATGCGACAACGAAGATATTACAAAACAAAACAAAAAAATGAATCGTAGTTCATTTCTTCCTAAGTTCATCTACTTTTTCATCGATCTCAGCGAGTGCCTTCTTGTTGAACAGGATGGAACACTCCAAGTCATGAGCCCTATCCATCAACCTATCGAAGAGGACTCGCACCTCCTGCTTGAATGTCTCCAGCTTGTCCACCAGGGCCCTCACATCCTCCTTGAAAGCTGCACCCCCGTCACCATTCTCTTCTGTACCTTCTCTGGACGCCATTTTCAATTATCTGAGAATGTTAAGATAATTGAATTTGACTCAAATGGTTACTGATCCCTTTATTTATAGGCATCAATGCTAACTCTTCGTTTGCCACAAACATATCCCCGTATAAGTGGAATTATGGAGGGTTGCATTGGGGGGGCTATACCTGTTCGGCCTGTTATGATATTTGACCTGGCTTTTGGTTTTAAGAGGTAGATATAGATGAGGAGATGAAACGCCAGGCCGAACAAGTGCCGCCCCCATTAATTGCACTTATATGGGGATATGGGTGTACTAAACGAAGAGTCATCATTTATGCCTATAAATACAGGGAACTAGTAAGCATTTTAATCAATTATCTTAAACAATCTAGGATAATTTAGAAAGTCTAAAGGCTTTCGCAGATCTAACCTAGGATATTGGCGAAGGGGCAACCTCCCAGTAGGAGGAGGTGCCCCCCCAGGGATCAGCTGGAGATATTCTAGGAAGAAATTAACAACGATTTGATAGGAGATTCTCACCCAGATATATGATAGGAAGAAATTAACAACGATTCATTATATAATTATTTTTTTCTATCGTCTCGCTTCTCTTTCCTCTTCTTGTACTTCATTTTCCTCCTCCTGTACTCCTTCCGCCCTGTTCCTGTATTCCCTCCTTCCTCTTCCTGTACTCCCTCTTCCCCTTCCTAACTGTATTAAGTTAGTGTATTTGAGCATATAAGAAAATGTATGCTGGAATACACTAACTTAATACAGTTAGGGTGAGGAAGATGGAGTATAGGAAGAGGAAAGAGGGAGTACAGGAGGAGGGCGGAGGGAGTACAAGAGGAAGAATGAAGAAATACAATGAGAGGAAGGAAAAGGAGACGATGGAAAAAAATAAAGTGTTTTGCATCATTTCCTTTCTCTTGCATTTCGGAGAATCTTAATATTAATGAAATTTTATGAAATTTTCTTTGAGCATATATTTTCTTATGGTTATGTCTTATATTCGTTTAAGTTATAGTATTATGCACAATAACTGCGTGAGTGGATGTTAGGCATTGAATGAAGTATTATTAGCCATTGTGAGACTGGGTTATACGCCCTGCGTGAATTGTGCAATGCAAATCTTCATGCAAGACATTGCGTGAGTAGATTGTATGTATATGGTGACCTGTTGTTATGTATTGCGGGACGTTGGGACAGTATGTGGATTGGTGGATGGTTATGTTGGCATAACGTGGGTGCATATTAGGCATCGAGTGACTTATTATTATGTACTGCGATAGTGTCATTGCGTGACTGCCTTTTACAATTTATCTCTAATTTTGACTTTTGAGGCATTTGGATACTAGTTTTTAGGGTTTTCGTGACTGGTGTATTCCATATAGCATGACCTGTTGTTATGTATTGGGTGACTTCACTACGTGACTGGTTATGTTGACATATGGCATTAGGTGCCTGAATATAACGTGACTGAATATTTGTTGAGCATTGTGTGACTTGTTTGTAGCCATTACGTAACTGAGTATTATGTAATATCTAACCATGCATTATTCAGTCACGTAACGCGTACAGACAAGTCACGCAATGCTCAACAAATATTCAGTCACGTTTTATTCAGGCACCTAATGCCAAATAAACAGGTTACGATTACTGATATCGAGAATCCAGTCATAGACCCTAATATCTAGTGACGCAATACATAACAACTATTCCCGCATCGGCTATAAACTGATTAATTTCGTTACTCGGAGCCAGATTTAGGTTTCCAGACTCATATAATTTACCCATTAAACAGGTTAAGATTCCTAATATCCAATCACACACCCTAATATCCAGTGACACGATGCCTAACAAATATTCACGCATCAGCTATAAACTGATTGATTTTCGCTACTCCTAGCCAGATTTCAGTTTCGAAACTCATACAATTTACCCATCAGCTATTGCGTTCTATGAATAACCATAAATAAAACCAAGAACCCATAACACATACTTTGATTCCATCTCCGCACTTTGGGATCCTCAGAAAGTTCGCTGGTAATATAGACCTTAATGGCGACAGCTAGACGACGAGATATATACCCCAATGGCCTTGGAGAGTTGGACGGAAGGATAGCTAAATCGAGATTTAATTTTAGAATTTTAATCTGAATGGCGAGAGAGGAAAAAGAGACCAAGACGCCCCTCTTTCATTTAGATTAATTAATTTAAAAGATATTCTTATCAAATCGATCTAAAAATTATCTATAAATAATTAAAATTATATAAAAATTTATTTTTTAAATACAGTTACTTTTGTGTCTATTTCTCACAATTTTCTCTTGTAATAATTAATGCAATCCACATGTTCCAATTGAGTACCGAGTCCTCAACGTGTCATCTTCTTCCAAACACACTATAAATCTTCCCTTCAACGCTTTACCTTTGCCCAACGTCCACTTTTTCTCTTCATTCCTCACATTACACCAAAAAGTCGTCATTTTCTTTTCTTCTTTGCTCCAAACCAAACGCCTTGGAATCTAAAGAAGCCAAAGTTTGGACTTGAACAAGACGAAGAAGAGAAGGGCTGATAGTCCAGGGGAATAAAATGAAAGCAGGTTTAGTTGTGGATGGCGAGTATATCTATGAAGAAGAGAAGCATCTCACTGTTCTCAAAACTTCTCTTTTTTTCGCCAACGATGGCTACACTATTTACGATTGCAAAGGTCAGTTAGTCTTCCGAGTCGACTCGTATGGCCCAGACCCTCGTGATAAAGGTGAAGTCGTTCTCATGGATGCTCACGGAAGATGTCTGCTCACTGTAAGAAGAAAGGTACATATTTTTCGTTCTTTTTTTTCCAGCTTTTTTGTTTAAACGAGTTGACTGAGTTTGAAAGCTTTGTTTAGTGAAATGGCAAAGGAATTGGGTTTGCTTTAATGGGTCTTCTTTTTTGTGATCCGGTTTGGATCAATGGATTTAGATTTGATTTCCACGTTATTTAAGAAAAATGTTGGTACGTAACTCGTTCATGGAGGGTTCTCACTTCTGAGTCAACTCGTCTGTGTTTGGATTCTCCCATTTATAGAAACAAACACAAAATCTAATTTACAAAATCTAAATTTATGTTGCGTTTTACTGGCCATTTTTATTTATTTTTATTTAAAAGGAAAAACGAAAAAAGAGAGAAAATTTATTTCCCATTTTTACTGAGTTAACACAGTGCGTTGATAAAACCGTCTCATTTTGCCTAAAACAGAGGCCGAGTTTGCATCAGCGGTGGGAAGGCTTTCTAGGCGAAAGATCCGAGGGTCAGAAACCGATCTTCAGTGTGAAAAGATCATCGATAATCGGACGGTGTGGGATGACGGTAGAAGTGTTCAACAATCCAGGTGAGGAGTACCAGATCGAAGGAAACTTTGGACAGCGCAGCTGCACGATCTTCAATGCAGGCAAGGAATTAGTGGCTGAGATCAAACGCAAAGTAGATGCTTCCACCAACGTGGTGCTTGGTAAGGACGTTTTCTTGCTGTCCTTAAAACCTGGCTTCGATGGGTCCTTCGCTATGGGATTGGTGCTGGTTCTTGATCAGATCAACGGTGATGATTGTGTTCAATATGGTGAGGCTGAGATTTCCCCTACCGCAGAGGATTGATGTGCCGTGATATTTTTATTTTGACATATAATTTTCCTTTTTTTTTTCTATCCAATAGGGATGAGGGAATCTCTGTTATTGGCCTTAGAAAAATGAAATGAGGAAAAATGCTTGTATATGTTTACTCAAGCAATAAAATTTCCCCTTGATCATGTGAAAATGATTGAGAATTTCCTCCAATTAACACCAAAAAATTTTTGTCATTTTAATCTCACCATTTTGCATTTGTTCTAATATCATTAAAGGTGACAATTGATTCGGTTCGAGTCCGATTAGTCTTCAAATTTGAGTTATTTTGAGTTCTGAGTAGTTTCAATTGAGATCATCTTAAATTCAAATTGTCTCAATTCAAAATCATTTCGAATTTGGAATGTATCGAGTTTGAACGGTTTCAGGTTATTTCGGAATTTATATGATCTAATAAATTTAAAATAAAAATATAATAAATTTTTAAAAATTTTTAAAAAATGTAATAAATATTAATTAACTAAATTTAAATAACGAATCAATCTAAAGATTTCTCAAAATACCAACATATTGTTAAATATTTTGATAAATAAATTAATATTCATAATATACATATATATATATATATATGTATGTATTAAAATTCTCACTTACAATATTAAACATTTGACTTTTTAAAAGAATTTTAAAGTTGACTTCCAAGAACAAGCCTAAAACGTTTGACCATGTTAACTCAAAATTGCTCAATTGAGAGGAGAAAACTTCCAAACGTTTGCCTTCTCCCTACCTCATATTTTTGCCTTTTTAGAGTTTGAATTTTGAATGCCAATTTGTTACAAATTTCAATTTAAAGCTAACCCCCAAATAATAATAATAATAATAATAAATTCTATTTACGATTTTTATGATTTCAACTTATCTAGTAAAACACCGACTTCCTTTTAAATCAACATTTTGTGAATATCTTTTCACTCAATTTATATTATATGTATAATTTTCTGTTCTCACATAAGGTTTAGTTATTAATTAATTTTATTTAATAAAATTATCAGAATATCCTCAATTTAAAGAATTAATTCATTTATTCATACTTAAAGGTAATTTTATAATTTTATGGAGAAGATTGTAAGTGATAGATCAATAAATAAGTGTTTTATCCCCACTTGTTTTTCTATTAAGTATGTGCTACGTATTACCACAAAACAATGAGTGGATATAAGTGATAAATCACTAAACATCTTGCACAGCAAGTGGAACAATTAATTGAGTGCAATTAAGGTAACATTAAATGCAATTTAATGGAAAACGATAGCATGGGTTTTCTTCCTAATTGCTAGCAAAGAAGGCTTGAATTTAAAGTCAAATGCATGGCTTTAAGAGGGATGAAGTTCGGTTTTTAGGTACAATAAAAATATATATAGTTTTAATATTATTACCCTATTTCCATGTAATATTTATTCACCAATTATTAAAGGAAAAAAAAAAGCTTATCCTAAATTTTAGCATACCCAAAAAGAAAAGCTACTATAAATTTATCTTAATCAAGATTAATTGTGATTGTATCGATATTATATATTAATATCATAATTTTGATGTTAATTAATATGCAAAATTGTAAAATTTGAAAGAAGTGTTATATTTAGTGAAAATTGTAAAAATTTTACTATTCAAGGTTGTAAGGGGTTAGAAAAATAATTGCAAATATGTTGGAAATATTAAGAAGGGACATGTAATTGTGACCTCGGAAAGGAAGAAGATCTTCTGGCCACAAAAAAAAATGTGAAGAGGATTAGATGTTTTCTTTTGCATTTCAAAAAGTACCAATTGATAAGAATATGGATAGCAAATGATACTGACAAATTGACCTCTCAATTCATCGGCTGCCAATCTTCCATCAAACACATCACCGATTTCCGCACACTTGGGGCAAATTCCAATCCCATAGTCCACATTACTTCGAAAATGATCCCTCAACCACTTTTTTTTATCCCATCATACGCAAGACGGCAAGTGCTTCAGAGAAAGTAGATAGAGTGTTTTAATCTTGTTTCGGCTAAATAAAAAAAAATTAAAAAATTTATAAATATAGATATTATACGTCTCGTTAGATTAATTTTTTTGAAAAAAAAAATAATGAGTTTGTGATACTAACACCACAATCATTGTACTTGAATGATATTTTAAAATGAAAATTTTCAACCAAAGCTTATAAAATGTTTGAGTTTTTATTATTTAATACATTGTGTATATATTTTCTTATACGTTGTTATTGAACAAGACCTCTTAACTCTTGCCATAAATAAATTAGAAAATTGAAAAGCCTTTTTAAAATATAGCAATGTCAAAAATTTTAATCAATGAGACTATTAGATAAGACATTAAAATTAGATAATTATTGGATATTATCATTTAATATATTTGATTTTTCAAATTTCGTTTTAATTTAGTCAATTTTTAGTTGTGAATTTTACCAACTTCCTTTAAAAATTCAATCTTAGAGTTCTTTTGTCTTTGGTCCAATATTATTATATATAGGTTTTAGATTGGATATACTACTTGGAATGATAGATTAGTATTGACTTATACACAACATATAGGGGGTTAAAACTAAAACATTTAATCAATTTGTCATATGAATTTATTGGCCTTTTCTTTTTTCTTTTTTTCTTTTTTCTTTCCCCTTCAATGCAATTGGCCTTCTTGAATACCTAGAGCATTGCCATAATCCAATGGGCCTATAAGGAATTCCCACAGAATTTATGCACACCTTTCTTTTTCCCTGTGATATTTTATTCCTTGAGATATATCTCAGTCGATCTGATCCCCAGAGGAATAAGTAATATATAGAACATGGTACAAAGGCGACCACATGGGAACATGAGGTGCTCTGTCTTGTAAACATCAGAAAAGAATATTGTTTTTTCTAAGAAGAAAAAGTTAATTAAGGATGCATCTCTTTCCGTTTGCTTTAACTTTATGATAGGAATCGACGGCATACATGTAAAGAGAATTCTTCGCTCACACCTAGGTAAAACTTTATGCTAAGAACAAAAAAAGGTAAAATAGTCAAACACCTTTATTTTTTTTTTTTTAACTTGAGTTGATAGAATAATCAAAAATATTTTTTATTTTTTAAAAGAGTAATATTTGAACACCTTATTATCCTATAAAAAATTTTAAATAAATAAATAAAAACTCATGATATTATGATAATTTCCTCAACTAAACTCTTCACTTTTTATTATTCTCGAACAGATCCTTAAACGTAGATTTGTATCCAAACAAACATTTAAATACCTTAATGAAAAATTAAATGTCGTTGTTATTATGAAATATAATTGAAAGAGCAATTATAAGAGAAAGTATTTAGAGAGAGAGAAAGTATTTTGGGGAAATAAAAAAATCTTATTCAAGTGTGTATTTACAAACGAAGCGAGTGGCCTATTTATAGACTAATAACTCTTATTTAAATATTATTTACAAGATGAAGATAATACTAAGAGATTAGATGGATGGATTAAATTCTAATGTTGATCCAATCTAATTTACATCTAAATCTAGATATAGATAACATAAATGGATATTCACAAAAATATTCATAACATTGCCCTTGAATAAATATTGTATCAAGAATATGCATCGTTAAAACTTTACAAAAAAAAATACTTTATGAGCAAAAATCCGAGTAAAGGAAAGAGAGTACATAATTCTTTTGGAGAATACACTTTTGAATTACTGCCTCATTAAAAACCTTATCAAGAAAAACCTAGTGGGAAAAATTTTGATGAAAAAAAAGATTACAATACATATTTTACTCCTCTAATTACTACATTATTTAAGATCTTTAAAATTGCGTATTTCAATTTTTTATACCAACTTTTCAAATGTTGCAGTAAGAAGAGCTTTGGTGAACAAATATGCTAAATTGTCACTTGAGCAAAGTTGTTGAATATTAATATCACCCTTTTCTTAGAGATCATGAGTGAAAATAAATTTTGATGAAATATATTTTGTTCTATTGCTTTTAATATATCATTCATTTAACTATACTATGCAAGCAATATTATCCTCATATATCGTTGTTGGAATGTTCTTCTTGGTTGACAAGTCACATGTTTTTTGAATATGTTGAATTACAAATCTCAACTCAACATATTCACGACTTATCTCATGAATTGCTAAAATTTCTACAAGTTTAGAAGAAGTAAAAACTATAATTTGTTTTACAAAACGTAATGAAATAGTCATACCTTCATATATGAATAAGTAACATATTTAGGATCGAGCCTTGTGTGGTTCAAATAAATATTATACATCTGCATAACTAATTAAATTTGATTTTAATACATTTGAATAATATAAGCCCATACCCATTGTTCTTCAGAGATATTGAAGCATATGTTTAATTCTATTTCAATATTTTCGAGTTGGAGAAAAATTGTATCTTGCTAATAAATTCACAACAAATGATATATTAGGTCGTTTATTGCTAGCAAGATACATTAGTGCTCTAATTTATGGTACTCCAGGATTAAGAAGTTCATCATTATCCTCACAAGATTGCAAAGATTTTTTTTCCATCTAGTGACCTTACAACCATTGTTAAACTCAATATATGTACTTTGTCTATATAAGATCATTTTAACACTTTTGCTATATAATTAGATTGATGGATAAAAATTTCATTTGTTAAATGTTCAATCAAAAGACTTAAACAAAATTTTATTTTTTCAAGGTTTTTCATCTCAAATTCTTTCTTTTAGTAATTAACGACTTTTGATAACTTTTTAGAAATTTCAATAATGTTTAGCCCATCAACATAAACATCAATTATTACAAATTCAGATCCGAATCTTTTTATAAAACCACATGAGCATATAGAATCATTTTTATAGTCTTCTTTCAATAAATATTCACTAAAGCGATTATACCACATACGTTCGGATAATTTTAATTCATATAAAGATTTATCTAATTTAATCGAATAAATTTCTTGAGAATTCAAAATTTGTGCTTCAAGCAGTTCAAATTCTTCAAGGATTTTTATATAGATATCATTATCAAGTGAGCCATATAAATAGGTTGTAGCTACATTCATTAGACATATTTCAATTTTTTTATTTATTTCCAACCTAGTTAATATAGAATTGTTGCATCCACCATAGAGAATATATCTCTTCATGCTCTTTACAGGGTCTTTGGATAAAATCTTGTGTGACAAGCTATGTTTTATATCTCATAATTTCATTTTTCCCATTTCACATTTGCACAGATACTCATTTATATCCCGCTAGTTTTACACCATTTGATATACGAACTACAAGTCCAAAAACTTCATGTCTTTGCAAGTGAATTTCACCTTGATTGCGTCTTTCTATATTGACTAATCATTTTTATTTCTACATTTTTCAATATATGTAAGTTCAATATTCTCATTTTCTTTCATAATATTGAACGCTATATTATATGCAAAAATATCATCAACGTTTATTTCATTTTGATTCCATTTTTTTCCCTTCATGACATAATTTATTAAAATCTCTTCTTTTTCAATTGTTTCAAGTAATTGAATTTCTTTTAAATTTTTATCAATTATGTCAGGGATCTTTTTTAGAGTTTTATTTTCTCTTTTTGACTATCTTGTATATTTACTCATTTTCTCTTTCGAGGATTTTATCTTTAGAACCTATTATTCTCTCATGTTTTTGGCGTACCTTGTGCTATAAGAACATCAATTCTAATAAGAGCTTTTGCATATGGTATATGAGATTTAGTTATTCTCTTTAGGATAGTAAATATGTTTGACAATTGATTTGCTAAATATTTTGCAAATAAAACTATGTTTTGAACTTCAAGTTCACATTAATTTGTGTAAGGATTAAAACTAAATAATGATAACACATTCCAAGATATTTCTTTTTCCATTTGCTTATTTTCTCCCTCCAATATTGGAAAACTTATTTCATCAAAATGACAATAAACAAACCTTGCAGTGAATAAATCTCTTATTGATGGTTCTAGATATTTAATTATAAATGAAGATTCAAGTTTAACATGTATTCCTAACCTCCTTTGACGACTCATCTTTGTGTATTGCGTTGGAGCAATTGTAACATATGCTGCAAGTGTTGTTACATGCAAAATGGTATGCCCTCAAGCAGAAATTGAGAGTTTAGATTTCATAAATAATGGTCTTGTAATCAATTTAAGGTGTTTAATTGTCACGCCCCGAAACCACCCATCGGGCCCATGACAACTGCCTCGACGTCCTGATAGGCACTCATTCCTCGAGTGCAAACCAAGACCCCGCAAGGCATCTCGTATTAGTTTTCCATCTACCCCGTGATTAATAATTTCCAATAAACATTTTTCAATAAATAAAAATTCGTGTTTTGAACCAAAACAATTAAATCGCACCATTAACCACGCAGGGGCATTTTCGTAATTTTCCTCCGAAAATTTCAGGATCAATAAAAATATTACAATTTATTATAAAACAATATTTTTATAAACACCAATAATCAAATTTGTGCGCATAAAAGCAAAATAAGTTATTACATACTGTTATGCAATTAAACCGAGTGTGTACAATAATTTCAATGGCATGTGGGCCCAACTAAGCATGACTTTATACCTTTGTATACTAGTGACGCGGCTTCAATCAAGCCTCTATATGCACTCCAAGTGCTTACTCGTAACTTCGAGCCTAAAAGGGGGAGGAGAGGATAGTGAGTTTTACAACCCAGTGAGTTAGATAACTACCATCCACGACATCTAAAGTCGAGTAGATGAAGACAATATATAAAAATGCAATATCACCATATAGTTCATAACATCGAATTTGGTGAAATCATGCCAAATAATGTCATTAATTCAAACACAAGGGTTATGATTTAATTCGTAAAATTAGGCTTTGATCAAATTTTGTACTCATGAACACTTGATCAGAGTGTCCCATCGAGTCTGCCAAGGCTGTTACAATTTATATCATAATTGAAAAATACAGTCGCTCCTTGGCGTTGTCCTAATTCACTCTCACGTGGGGTTAGACATGGAATGAATTTTTTGGGTATCTCGAGAATTATCCTACGCGCCTCTCCAACCGAGATTATATGATTCTTGAGTTTACCGTGCTTCTCCTAAAGGCAGTTCACGAAAACCCGCCACTGCAGCGACTAATTAAACCCACCATATCATTAAAAATTTTGCGGCATAACAAGGTAATTTTTATACTAGCCAGCCTACACAGCAAACGGCAATTCATGCCAATTTTAACACAATAAACCAGCCAAGCATGCTCACCAAGATCATAAGCCATAATTTCAATTTTAATACATAAACGCAATTTCATGCCGGTCTCCACATACTTAGTATTAAAAATCCATTTTTCTCAATTAAAGAATCCTTTATAAAATTCAATTTATTTTTAAATCACAAAAGTAAATAAAACTACTCTAGATATTGAAAACGGTAAATTATCCACTCACCTCTTCACAGGAGTGCACGATATTCCTGTTTTTAATTCCACTACACCGAAATTTTCTCGCGTCTGGGGGACCCACCACCTATGTGTAATTTTTAGACACAATTCCAATCATTTGTGTCAGACATAATAATTTATTTCAGACTCTTCATAATGCATGAAATGCCATGCATCCTGTCCGAATTACCGTCTAAACACGGTATTCGACCTAGTTCGCCTACACGCGTCCGAATAGGCTACAGTTTTCAATTTAATTCCGAATTAATTTCTTTCAATTTCTATACTCTAATTACACTTAATTGGCCTTAGTGACTACGAATGTGATGTCAATTTGTAATCCGAATCACCTAGTGCACCAGTCTGCACTTTAGGTAAAAATTTCGATTTTTGCACCAAAATTTCTCATAATTTTTCTACACCCATAATTCATCATAATTCATTTAAATAACATGAAATCTCATCACTTTCAGCAGCCATATCTCTCTTGGAAATTTCGCCATTAAGGGTTTCAATGGAGAAAAATCATTTTTCTCACTAGTTTTTGTTACTTTCCATTTCTACCCACCTAATAACATTAAATCACCATAAAATCTACCAACAAAATGAATCAAAACCCACCTAAGGATGCTGATTCAGCAAGGGATCATCATACCCATATGTCAATTTTGCATGGAAATGAAAAAAGAATGGATGGGTAATGGAAATCACATAAAAAATTAATGAATTTTACCTTTTAATTGCTTGAACACTTAATTTTTCCTTGTTTTTCTCAAATTTTCAGTCTAGGTTTTGCGTTTTTCTTTTCCTTCTTGCTCTCTTTGATGGCCGGCCATGACATGAAGAAATTTTAGAAATTTCAAGCCTTTTATAAGGCTAATTAAAATATTATTATTTTAATCACATGGTATTTTTTTTATTAATTTTTTTTTCAATCCTTATCTTTTCGCTTTATTTTCAGCCACAAAATTTATTTCCCTTATACTCAGCCTTCATGAAGATTCTAAACAAATCCAAAAATCTTGGTGGTATAATTTTACAAAATTACACTTTTGCCCTTGAAAAGTGCAAAATTATATTTTCACCTCAAAAATTGAAAAATTACCTATAGACATATTTTTCACCCCTCATACTCATACAATTCTCCAATTTGTCAAATTTGATCAAAATTCTCTCGAAAAATTAAATTTAATCTTCCGGTGAAAAAATTACCATTTTACCCCTATACTCCGAAATGTACCGAGAATTGAAACTTTTCACTATTAAATCCTCAAATCATGTTCTAAATAATCTAAATAATCAATCTAAATTAAATGGGGCCAAAATCTTTTTTAAAAATTCTCGTTTTGACCTTTGGTGGTAAAATTACTATTTTACCCTTGTGTCCCAAAAATACCGAGAATTACACTTTTTCACTGCTAAACTTCATTTTATGCTCCAATAATCATATTATATTTTATATAATTATTCTTGGTCATTTAAAATCAAAATTTTTATTAAAATCTCCATTTTGTCCTGAAATTAAAAAATGATCATTTTATCCCTAATCGGTCAATTTTCTCGATTAACTCCAAACTGAACCTCGAACTCCGAATCATTGTTTTAAATCAATCCATGGGTTTTAGTTTTCTCAAATTCATCTTCAATTCTCTGTTTAAACTGATTCAAGACTTATTTAACTTAACCATACCATTAAGGGCAATATTGTCATTTAACTTGTTTCCCGGAGCAATTCAACATACAAACATGATATCCAATGCATGTGAATGATATATCACAGATAAATTAGGATCGGGTATTACATTAATAAACGATTCTATTAGACATTTTTGTGTATGAACATGAGTAATAGATTGTTCAACATTTATTCCAATTGACATGCAATATTCATTAAAAGCTTGTGACGTAAATTTACCAACATTGTTAAGATAAATTTTCTTAATTACATAATCAAAAAAATGTGCTTGAAAAATAAATTATTTGTGCAAGTAATCTTGCAAATGCCAAATTGCGATGTGATAATAAGCATACATGTGACCATCTTGTCGATACATCAATTAAAATCATAAAATATCTAAATGATCCATATAATAGATGTATAGGTCCACATATATCACATTGAATAAAAAATCTAAGAGATTTAGTTTAAACTTTAACTAGTAATAGCCTTATAACTAATTTGCCGCTAGAGCAAACAGCACATAAGAATTCATTAGATTGAAAACTATTATGGTTTTTTAATGGATGACTATATGTATTTTCAGTAATTTTTTGCATCATTATTGATCTAAGATTGGCCTAATTTGTAAAATCATTAACAAACTTCTGGTTTACTATAGCATGAGTTTCAGTCATTCTAATATTTGTACAATACAATCTAGAGAACCAAAAGCGTAATTATTTTTATTATTATATAATTCTTACCTGAGATAATAAATGTAATATAAAGATATCAATTGTCCATTTTATTCATTCTCTTAATATGATATCCATTTAGACAAATATTTTTAAAACTAAATAAGTTTATTTGAGACTTAGTAAAATATAGTGCTTCTTTTATTATAAACTTTGTTCTTCCGAGTAATTAAATATTGACATTTCCGAAGCCTTCAATTAATCTTATACTACCAAATATTGTATTGATATTAGCTTCTTCCATTTTTCAGTGAAAAAAATATTTCTTGTTTTTAAATATAGAATATGTTATAGCCATGTCTGCAAGACATATATTTACATCATAAATCTTGAATCTAACAAGATGAATATCCATATTTTTAAAATAAGATATATGCAATAAAAAACTTACAAGTTAACATGAAAAAACATTAAATATTAAAATACATATATAATAAGAACATTAAATATAATATAAACATATTAATACATCTTCATAATATAATTAAACTAAAATATACCAACTACTATTAAGAAATTTCATTTTTGGATATTTTCATTACTAATCAAATGATCAATTCTTTTTTTAAGACAAGAAATCAACAATGGATATTTCCATTACCAGTCATATAATCAATTCCTCTTATATTTCCATTACTAATCATATAATCAATTCCTCTTTTAGGGTGGACAAACATCTTGATGTATTATATCAACTTGATCATGGTTAAAATCAGCACAAGATGTTTTAGTTTTCAATTATGCTTGATAAAATTTAAGACATATAACAGGTACGTGACCGATGGTTTTTCACGCCATATCAATGACAACACATTTTCTATATTTCTTTTGTTCCTTTAATTTTTATCTTTTCATTATTTATCCACTTCTAAAGGGTTAAAAATATCTATTAATTTTTTGTGGGTGACAAATATCTATCCATTTCTTGGTGGGTTATAAGTATCCGTCTACTTCTTGGTAAGTTATCCAACCAAGAAGTTATCTACTGTTGGTGGTAAAATTATCCTTAGAATTAAAATAGTGATAGTATAAATCATTATGGCGACCTCTTCCATGTCCATGATTATAATTATTAAATGACACTTCAGGAAATGGATGAATTCATAACCATAATTATAATTATTAAATGATATCGCATTCATTTTAGAGAGTAGATGGATTTATGATTTTTTATTTGTAGCTCATTTGTCACACTCACTTCAGGAAATGAACATTCATGATTTTTCATTAATAACTATATAATAGTAAATTTACTTGCCAATCAAGAGAAAAAAATATAATATATATTACATGATAGCAAAATTCATATTAAGGTTGATTTTTAGAGAATGAAAACACTAAAGATATATCAAGTTACTTACCTAATTTGTTACAACCAAAACCATTGAAATCCTTTTAAAGATTGGAGATGATGAAAACAAAATAATATCAATACTTACTTGATTTGCTAAAATCAGAAATCAAAATTTAATCATTGAAATCTTTTTAAAGTTTGAAGATGATGAAAATAAAATAATACCAAAACTCGATAAATTAGAAAATCGTGCCGATAACGTGATATAAAATATAACTAAAAAAAAACTATCAGAGAAATATAAGAGAAAGTATTTAAAAAGAAAGAAAGTATTTAAAGAAAAAAAGAAGATCTTATTCAAGTGTGTATTTATAAATGAAGTGAATGGCCTATTTATGGACTAATAGCCCTTTATCTAGATAGAATTTATAAAATGAAAATAATACTAAAAGATTCAATAGATGGATTAAACTATAATGTTGATCTAATCTAATTTACATCTAAATTTAGATATAGATAACATAAATGGATATTCATAAAAACATTCATAACAATCAAATCTAATGATAACTAACATTTTATGCCCATGTGATACATGACCTGACAAGTTGATGTAGTCACATGACAATTCATATTATGTGGTAGTTGACATAGCTGAATTGCACTAGATACATCAGTTTTTAATTAACATTAGACATGACAATATTTAATTTTTTATTAATTTTAAAGAGTTTGCTCGGGTATAAATCAAATATTAAGAATTCGTTTGAAGACGATTTAGGAGAAAAAAAATGATCCTACTGTAGTAAAGCTAAGCCATTCTTTCCACTCATTGTTCTTTTCTTTTCTTTCATTTTCGCCCTTTCTTTCTCCCATTCCGTTTCCAACTTATCACAAAAGGCTTTTAGAACCCCTTTCCGGCGGCCTCTCGATGTGTCGTTTTCTCTTTCAAATGTCTGCCCTTGGGTTCCCACACGCACGAATACTGGTGTTATAATTCCCCATTTCTCATGTCATTAACCAACGTGTAGACTTCGCCAACTATCAAAAGTTTGAATGCATGTTTGAAATCTAAAGCAAACGTGAGTGTGACCGTTGCCCTGACTCCAAATAAACCACTCATTTGGCTACACTGGGTCTATGCCTTCAGTCCTTATTGCCTTTTATTTCTGTGTTCCATTCATGAGTAGGATGTTGTCAACGTTAGGTAGAACATTTCCGTCAAGTTGATTATTTCAAATAATGAAATCAACAGGTAAGGTATTCATTATTTTGAAATATCTTAACCTGAACATTATTATTTAATAGAATATCAAAATTTTACAAATCCTCGATATCATCACTGATTTCAAACAAAAATATCCATCTTCGCTGTTCAAAAAAAAAATCCATCTTTAAGATTTTTTTTTCTAAGTATAATTAAGGATTCCAAAATTTGTTTTTGATATATCTATATATATATATATATATTCAATAGATTTTAGGGTTACACAATGAAAGATAGTCTTCTTCTCTTCTCTTATAATTAGTCCGAACCCTCAATTAATTAAGGATCAGTTCATAATTTTCGTTATACTATGTTTAGGGTTTCAGTGTACTACGTATACGTGTAGTTTTAGCCCTTTATAATTCATGTAATAACTATAACGTGCCATAAAATTAGAAACTTAATTAATGATAGAAACTCCCCAACTTTGTTTTAAGCTATAAATTAATTAGTCAAGTACACCAAAATTACTAGAGCTTGGCTTGGTGATATTTATTTTTTAATCTATATTCATATCGATTGCGCATTTCTCATATTTAATTAATTAAAATTTTAAAATATATTTAACATTTTTAAGTATAATATATAATAAATATAATTTATGTATATATTTTAAAATTTATTCACATTGTGTACTCATCAATCACAATTTGAGATTAAGTTTTGAATTTTAATTTTTTTTAAAAGTAAATTATTATATATCTTACATCTATAAAGTATATAACATTAAAACATGTCTCGTTAAATCAATTACAATTCAAGTTGAATATGAGTCTTTCAAACCAAATTCAAACACAAATTTCGAGCTTTACAATTGAAATGAGCTCTATTGATAAATATATTTTGGGTAACTCACTTGATTCATTGTATATATGCTCATAATTTAATTTTATAAAAAAAAATAAAAACTTTTATTGATCATCGTATGCTTACAACCAAGCAATAAATATATTAGTACAAAATTTTCAATTGAAATGAATCACAACTTTATTTAATGATCTACCCCCAATGGCTCACTAAGGAAATGAAGTAATGAGAAGAATGACACCCTCTCCCACTATCCTAGACAATTAAACCCATAACAATGGCCAACATGGACAGCAACAAACTGGCTAAAACAGCTGAAGATGAAGAATTAGTATTGCCATTGAGGTCCGGTACTGATCCCGAAGGCGTCGAGCCAGTGGGACCAGATGTCGGACAAGGGGTGGCAGGGGTGGTCGGAGTACTGGTGGGTGAAGGTGCTGGCAAAGGAGAGTCGGAAGAGCCTGAAACAGTAATGGCTAACTTTTGGCCGAATTGGCAGTGCTGGCTAAATGTGCAAATGAAGTAGTTTTCGCCAGCGGTGGTGAGGGTCACGTTGGCCGGACCAACGGTGATCGTGCTTCCTATAGGGTTGTCGTTGCTGCATGCATCGAACGATGCCTTGGGGACTTGCAGCACGTCGTGCGCAGTTGTTGCGAAATTGAACTCTGCGAAAATGTTAAGCCACGGAAATTAGACTGCCTGTAATTATAATGGTTAAAATAAACATTTTCATCAAATTAAAAGATTATTAACATAGATATTATCAAAATGATATCGAGGATTTTATAATATTTAAATTAAACATGATTATATTTTTAAAAAAAAAGTATGATATATATATTAATCAAAAAAATACATAATACTAAAACAAGTCTTTTAACTTAAATGGGAACAGAAGACTTGTTTTCAGCCTTAAGACACGTTGATCCGATCATATCCCACGCACCAGTGTTATACATTTATTTTCCTATATTATGTTTGTAGTTTTTCATTCATCCACTGATTAGTGATTTATTATTTTTGAAGATCTTTATTATTATTTTATACGAAAGAAGTGATTTAATTTTATAAATATATATTCAATGTACTAATAACTTAATTTACAAATCTTATCTTGTTTATTTTATAAAAATTAAATTTTATTAATATATTAAATGCTTTAAAAAATATGAAAAAAATGATGACTTTAATTATTTCACCATGTCAAGTTTTTATGAAAATTACTTAAAAGAGAGAGCTTTCTTACCCAAAATATCTCCAACCATGAACCTCTTACCAGCCGCCCAAGTGCTGTATGCGGCGGCACCATTCTGGGGAACGGTCCATCCCATGTCGCCCCCCACCACGTGCACCGTTTGCGCCGCCGCGCATTGCATTAGAGACACCGCGGCCACGATACCAACAAGAGCCATGCACATGAACCTTGCCATTGATCACTCGCAACTGTACTATCTCTCTAGCTATATCTCAATGTTAATTTTTAATGCTTTGAGTGATGAGATATACGAGAGGTTTGTAAGCCTATATATACAGAGCTAACGTAAACGCAGGGTTGACAGGGCAAAAGAAGGAGATGGTGGCGAGCACCAATGTAGACCAAAAGCATGAACGCCGGTCTGCTTTGTACGAGTGTGAGCCAACGTAGAAAGTCTCAACCAAGACTAGTCTGCCATTAATTGTTAGGCCCTCTCGCCAGGACTTAGGACTTCTTCTGAAATTACAAGTACTTTTCTTCATTGGAGAAATTATGCATGAATTATTGAGTCAAATAGAGGTAAAATTAGTAAAGACTCAAATTGTTATGTACGGTATGCAACGACTTTCCCCTAAACTTACACGTGTCCTGGTTAGAAAAATGTTAAACCATGTCAAAGGCTTCAACTATGGAAGAAAAATTAGAGTGTTTTGTATATTTTCCCTGTCATTTGGAGTCAATAAAATTAAAAAAAAATTTCAAATAAATTATTTGGAGGATTTTTTTAAAGTTTGAAGTTTTCTTGGGCCATCTCAATCTCTCATTAATTTTCTTCCTATAGCAAAGACTTTGTAGTACCGAACAAGGACGACTCTTTGCTCATAAATGGCAACGAATCTTCTTGGCTCTAACTGCATCTTGCCCCCCTTTGACAGTTCTTGTTCTTTGAAAAAGTATGTATTGTACAATTTTATTTATTTATTTTCATTTACTTAATTCTTTGCATACAATCTCAAGTCTTCAAAATACATGTTAAGTATAAGGTATTAGACTTTTAATTCAAAAGACATGTTTATTAGATAGACAAACTATTACAGATGTAAGATCTATAATATAGTAAGAAAAAAGTTTTTACATCTTTTACTTCATTGAGGATTCTCGCGACTTTAGACTTTCATTAATTGATTTAAAAAAAAATTGTATTTGGATTCACCAAATATATATGATTAAAATGTTTGAGATTATGAAACATTCAATCCAAATAGTGGACATCATATAGTTCTTTTTTTCTGTGTAATTGATTCTCTCTCTCTCTGTCTCTCTCTCTCTCTTTTCTTCTAATTTACAAGCTATATTGGTGATCAATTGCTGAAGGTGTTAGAAAAGGGCATTAGTAATTTTGGGTCGTCAATTAATTCAAGAATGATTGTTTATTACAAGAAGAAAAAAATTGAATTGGTTATTCTTGAATATTGCTGTACAACAAGTCGTGTGACTATTTACAAGCCTAAACTCCGCGGTAGAACCACAGCCCAAGCCATGAAAAACCAACCTTGAACTGCAATATCCTGCAAGAAAAAACAATGTTGGGAAAATGAATTCGAGGAAAATTCATTAAAAAAATGGGCAAAACATAACTCTAAACCCGGTCATGATTGATGAAATTGGAATGTTAGAAAGGCAGTCAGAAGGAAAACCATACCTTATAAGAGAGAAATGAGGAGGCTGCTGCAGAAGGTACAAGTCCGGTGAATCCAATATCATAGGCTATGCTTCCATCAGGCTTAAACAATCCAAAGTTTCTCTCAGAGGTTGGTCCAGGCTTGGAGTTTTCATTGAACAGGGCAAAAACATAAGCCCTCACAACCATCTTTGGCCTATAGGGGGTACCCTTCTTTTTGGCTAACCGTTTACGCAACTTCTTATTGTAAGTCCTTGCATTCTTAACTGTGGCACCTGCTTCATCTGGATCCCCACGAGAAGCCCAACCAGTTTCAGAAACAATGACCTCCATCTTTGGAAAACCAGCTTTTTCCAGTGCAGCATAAGCTGCATCAACCTGAGCATCAAACATGTTATCATAGTGTAGCTTGGTCTTTGCATCATAAATGCCGGCATTATCTTTGAATAGGGCGTAGTTAATGTCAATATGCTCAGGATCATTCTTATAGGCTAGAAATGGATATGCGTTTATATAAAATGGAGAACCAATCTGAGAGAAGAACTGCAGAAGTGGCGTCATGAATGGAAGAACATCAGGTCTGAAGATGCAGGCAGATGGTGGGAAGGAATTGGCAAATACAGCCTCTGAATGTGGACTTGAAACCTGAACAGTATTATTTAAACCCAACCTGTAAAGAGCACTGTAAACATTCTTTGCTGCAGACAATAAAACCTCCCAAAGTTCTATAGGACCACTACCTAATATCTCATTTCCCACAGCTATTCCTCGAATACGAGTTCCAGGAAGGAATGCCTGTACATTTTCTTTTACCCAATTCATGGCTCGATCCTCCCCCATACTTATTTCTTTCAAATACTCATTGGGAAGTCCAACTATAATTTCTATACCAGACCCTTTAAAGGCCTGCAGAACTCCATGATCAGCATCATAGATTCGGATGTGATTTATCTTCGCAGCCTTTAGAAGGGTCACCACACTCTCGGGTGCCGGTAAATTGTTTGCTATTCTGCCATAATTTACTCCATAGGTCCATGTGACTGAATGTGCTGCTGCAACTGCATGACATGATTGCACAGTCATTACAAAAGCTATTGCTATTGGAAGGCAGAATCCTGCCTTCCTTCGCTTTAGGTTTGTGCAAGACATCCAGATTAACCAAGAATAAATTTCAGTAATGCTATCAGAACATTTCATGTGCATTACAATATAATTTTGAAAGAAGAAAAACAAAAATGATAGTGACAACAGAAGTACAAAAAAAAATCAAAATAAAGCAATGATCCAACAACAAAAGAATGTCCAATACAACCCATGGAAGCCGGAGCAATTCATTAACTCAGCTGTAGCCTATATAAGTTATAATGAAAAGAGATTAAATTACACTTTCCAAACGATATAATTAATGGAATAAATCAAAGCAACCTTATTGGTGAACAAACTATATTATGATACTTACACCAATTATCTTAATTATTCAGTAAGTATTAACATAAGGAATGAAAGGAAAGGTACAAACCGGGAGAACATAAGACAGAGAAGATGAGGAGGAGCCAAAGAAAGAGAGTAGAGCCCATGTGAGATGTAGCGAGATAATGAAAGATAGTGCATTCCATTTGTAGAAAGGAGGTGGGGATATATTCCAGTCTTTTGTGACTTAAAAGGCGGAAGCAAAAAGAATGCAATACTTGTTCTGCAGGCATGCCCATAGACCACCCAAGAAAAGATTCTTAACCTTAGTTTAAAGATGATGTGCCAAACAGACCTGAGAAATGAAGAAGAAGATTCTTAACCTTAACCCAAAGATCAAAAAACTGATAGATTCTTACGTTACTCTCAACGCATGCCTTTTTTGCAACTTTCTGTCCTTGGGTTTGTTTGTTCATAAACATGATGTGTTCTATACATGCAGATGGATAGTTGAATAACTATTTATGCATACCTTTCTTCGGAAAGGAGGAGAAGTGAATCATGCTTGATGACGGATATAAGGTTGGCTTTTGCTTGTAGCTTTTGCATTTTGGAGGTGAGGTGGCATGATTATTGAGCTGCTTAAGCGAGGAGAGGAATAGCTGTTTAGGTGGCTGCACCCGTTCGACAATGATATTTGAATATTCTAGTGATCATTAGAGCGATTATTTATCATATGGGGAAAATCTGACCCTTCGAATAGAACAAAATGTAATTAAAAAATGCTGAGATCCTCTTCCTACCTGAACCTCATCAGTTGCAGAAATCTTCAGCAGAAAGGCTTAGTGCATGTTTGATCTGATTTTTTTTCAGCTTATTCTCTTAAAAGCAAAAGTAAAGCCAAACAAGAATTTGAAAAAATTTTTAAAAAAAATAAACAGCTTTTTTTTAAAGAATAAAATTTAAAAAAAAAGAGTTTTAAAAAAACTCCAGAGATGAGCTTTCTCTCTTTTTTTTTAAAAACACGTCTATTTTTTAGAAAAAATTTTTTTTTTTTCAAAAATATCCTAAAAATAATTACAATATTATTTGTTTTCATTTTTATATGATTTATTAATTATAAAATTTATGTTATATAAAAATAATTTTTATATTTTTTATAAATAAAAAAATAAAATTAAAATTTTTTCATTATAAACAAAGGAATTTATGATTAATAAAAAATTATTTATTAAATACTTTTTTTGATAATTTTAATCAAAATTAAAACTTATATAAATTATTTTATCAAACAACTTATTTATAAAAAAAAAACTTATAAAAGTAAATTTACCAAACAAATTTAACTTAATTTTAAAAGTTATTATTTTTCATAAAAATTTCATAATAACTTTTAAACTAAAAAAAAAAAACCAAACAAGCTCTTAATTCACTTCTTTTAAGTGCGTTATTAACCATGAACGTACCACTGCGTATTGCTCTTGCTAAACCTGATCAATAATCTGTATAGGCACTAATTTTGCTAAGAAATCGCAATTACTTCCATCAAAGATGGCGATGCTCAGGATCAAGGGGTAATCAACATTGTCTTTTGAACAATTAAGTAAAAAGATCCTGAGAACAATAAGTCTGATACTTAACCTTTTAACATGAGATTTAAAAAGGTCCTAGCAGGAATATTGCTGGAGGGATACTTGTTACATGATTTAAGCAGGAGGTTTCAAAGCTGAATGTTTAAACCAGTGCTGAAGGATGCGACTGCACACGCCAGGAATGATGGAAATGATTCCCACAAGTCAGAACAGAGACGAAGACGATGTCACCTTCTTGCCACAGCCCTTCTTTCTGGCTCCATCACTTATCCAGCTTTCTCCATGTCCTATCTTTCCTTCTTCATAGCAATCATACTAAAATCTGAACAGCAAACATCTGGGCATATTGTCTAAACAGATATATCTAAGTATACACGATGCTGTTAATCCATGATACATAACATGTCATGTCCAACTTTAAACTTGAGCCACTAACCATAAAGTTATGAGTTCCAGGTGCCTACTACCTAAGTTCTACACAACGTAACAAAAGCTGCACTGTTCAAAACCTACTTCTTACAGGGATATAGGTTGATTTCCCTACTTACAATCAAATCTAGCATCAACAGCATTAATGTTACAGTCATCCATGGAATCATAGAGGTTACACAGGGAAATACAAAAAAACAGTACCACAGGATAGCTACGATAATAGATGGTACGTTTAGCAGCTTATGGGAGCAGGTCCCGGAGGTTGTGGGGCATCAGTTTGCCCAACCTTACCATTTTCAATCAACTCCCCATCCACTGCCTTGCCCTTCTCCTCTACCTGAACATTACACTTGCCAGAAACCTCCTGTACACCTTGTTTCTCCTTAGCCTCTCCCTCAGGTACAAAGGTTGCTCCATATGGATTCTCTTTCTCTAGTCCCCCGTTAGCTTCCGTTGTCACAGTTTCAGGGTTTTCAGATTGTTTCTCACATGTACCATTCTCTTTCTCTGCCTGAGTTTGTGGCACCTTTTCAATAGGGGCTTCCACCTTTTCTTCTTTGGTTAGAGTTCCATCAGGGCAATTAGCTTCTGCAGGTTTCTCTTGAAATTCCACCGATGTTGGGTTTTCTGCAGTACCAGCAGCTTCGTCCTTTTTGTCATCCTTTGCAGTATCTGGCATCTTAACATCTTTACCAGCTTCTTCTTCCCCAGGTTTCTCCATCTTGGCATCACTGCCCCCAGTCAGGTCAGCTGCTTCTGTTTTACCTCCATTCTCAACCTGTTTTACCTCCCCATCTTTTTCCTTTTCACCTTCTGCAGTTTCCTTCACAGTGGCTTGAGTATCTTGCTTTTCACTTCCTTTCTCACCCTCAGCTTTTTCAGGAACAGCCTCTGTTTCCTTGTTTTCCTTCTTTGCACTCAATGATTTTCGGCCTCGCTTCTTTGGGGGTTCCTTCTCTGGTGTTGGAGTAGCCTTAGCTTTTTCACTGATCCTTGCTGATCTTCTAGGGGTCTCACCAGTACCCCAATCAAACTCTGTTATTGGAGGATTACCTGGGTGTGATTTTAGATACTGCTCCAACTGTTTTCTGTTATTAATCTCCTCCCCAGTTGGTGCAATGAACATGATCTCAGTCTTCCTTGGTGAACCAACTTTCTTGGGAAAATACTGTAACAATGAGCAGGAAAAACATGTTATACAAGTAGGCACCACAGCCATCAAATCAAATAAGATAAGAAGCACAATAACTTGAACACTGACATATGCAAATCAGAATGTGTCATAAGTCATATGTGTTGTTTTATACCATATGGAGCAAGTGGAAGGCATGATTTGTTAAAGAAATGTTTTGAAGGAGACGGCAAAGACATGTCCTGCCAGATCTTCCATCCAAGTGCACTACAAAGCTATTTCCCCATTTTAAATCATAGCATATGATCAAATCATCACAAACTTCTAATAGCTCTCATTACTTCTCTAAAACTTCCCAGGATCCTTCAAGGTTTTTGTCTAAACTCCTGCTCCTATAACATCTAAAACTAAATGTACTTTATGCTGCATTTTTTTCCTTAAATTCTCAAAACTGCCCAGTAAGTCATTATTGCTTCCATTAGTAGTGCATTGCATAATCCTAATTGTAATGGCAGAATCCATTCTAATATAACTGCTCAAGTGTCGGTTCATCTCTTGCACAATCAGCCCACAAAACCCGCAATCGAGATTTCAATGAAGTCAACCCAATTTGCAGCAATAACTAATATCGAACCAAGTAGGACAAAGAGAGAGAGCAATATGCATCTTACTAGCTACCAACCTAGCATGACCACCAGCTGCAGCAATGAGCAAGGTCTCCCTAGTTCTCTCTTCCTTCATCATCCTGATTTTGCCTCTTCTTTTTTCTATCCTTGTTTGGGTTAACATCCAAAATCCAATTGCAACAAGCACCAAATATATCATATGAGTATAAATAAACTCTCCTGGAGTACATATCAAAAATATTTTGCAAATGTGACCCAAGAAAGAAAAAAAATTTTGCCCGCCAGCAGGTAGAAGTAAACACTAAACCGTCCAGTGATTGAAAAAACCAATCCACCCTAAAGCAATCTGCTAATGTTTACTAAAAGGACCTTCCAATTGGTATGCGGTCCTCTATAAATGACAATTAACAATAAACAAAAACAAGTTATAACATTAAAAAATCATAAACCAGGTACCCACATGAAAGAGTAAATGTAAAACCACATATAAGTGCACAAGCTTTTGCCAACAATAATAGAAAATAAAACACAAAAATAAGTCTTATATTCAGAAGGATAATTTCTCTAAAACCAATTGTTAATCTCACCCAATACCTGTTTTAAAATCCATGTCCAAAATACCTCTTAATTTTCGCAAGAGGGACATGCAAGTGGCTTAAAGGACATTTGCAAAGGTAAATAGGTAAAAACACAAGATACTAACATCACAGTGATCATGAAGCAATTCAAAGCAGACGAAGCAGAGGACCATTAAATACAAAAATACCAGAAAAGGGTAGATGATTCAGACTCCATTTGGTTGATGTTTTTGCTAGTTGTCTTCTTTTTTTTCTTTTTTTTCTATTTAATTTTTGGGAACAGAAAAGCAAATCATAATAACATCAACCAAATGGAGCCACAGTGTCTAAACAAACAAACACACAGAGAAAAGATGTCAAAATTTTACATCAACTAACACCCTCAACCCTGGGCAAAAGTATAGACCACTGAATTACCAAATAGTAACTGTATTACATTACACTTATAATATTATTTTCTTTCATTCAATCTACATAAAACATGCAAAATATGAACAATTCACATCTAACAGATAGGATTTTAAGTATTGACAAACTATATGTTGTAGCTAATAGGTTGAATAAGCATTATGTGCAAAGAGATGTGATGGAGCATTCTCGCTATCTGAATATATCAGATTCAATATTGCTTGGATATCAATAAAATTGCAACTCAAAGATGGCTCTAAAAGAGCAGCAATAACAGAGAATTACAAGTAAAGCTTCTTGATCTGCACAGCATAAATTTTAAAGCTAAAAGAACAAAGGAAGCACCCCCACCACCCTTGTTTATCAATCTATATGTTTACAAGACCATCTTAAAACTCAAACTTTAAGTTTTGGAAAAACAAACTAAAACTCAGAATCAAAGAATGCTAACACAGGTCAAAATGTTGATCATTAAGAGGATAAACTTTAATGAAAGAACAAGGAAACGAACCCCCACCCCCCTTGGTTACCATTCTGTCAATTTACAAAACCATCTTCAAACTCAAAATTTAAGTTTTGAAAAAACAAACTAAAACTCAGAATCAAAGAAAGCTAAACACAGGGCAAAATGTTGATCATCAAGAGGATCTCCACACTTCATTGTACTCCAAGGGCTCCCTTCCTAACATATTGATTTATCCTCATGTGGCTACATTATCAACTGTCTCACTACTTTATGGAAAATCTCCTAAGCAAGATGGAACAAGAGATGAATCAGCAGTAAACGTAATTATTTCCATTTGATACCACTATGAACAGTAAAATGCTTAAAATTACAATCAGCAATTAGTCCAAGTAAAGAAGGTTGTAGCAAGGGCCAACTAGGTAGACTTCAGTTCAGTAAGTTCAAATACATGATAGCTCAAGAAAGGTGACATATATTTTAAAGAAACCCATGAATTGGCCATGTAAAAGAATTTTCTAACTTAATTCTTCATTAAAGCAATGAACTTTCATTTTCATTGGACCATTAATACATGAAACACACATCAGGTTATAGACGACACAACCAATCACTCAAAAGCACAGTTACAGCCACAATCCACTTTGTACAAACATGATTAAAAGTACAATTCATAAAGCAAGCCGGTTCACCATTAAAATTCAAGACCTCTAACCCATGAAATAGCAAATTCATCATAAGGGCTCATAGTTATCTCCAGCATTCAACAATAATAGGAGAACTTGGCCCATGCTTCCCAAGGAGAAAGAACAGAAGAACACGTTTTGATAGATTGACTATTCAATCTCAAAAGCTAACACTTAACCCTCAGAAACATGATGAGAAACCTTTTCTTCCTTATGACTGGATCTAAAGGCATCTAACCATACCATAGTTTGACTTAGAGAATACATGAACACACATCACGTTATAAACAACACAACCAACCACTTGAAAGCCCAGTGACATCCATAATCATCTTTGTACAAACATGATTAAAAGAAAGCTGTTTCACCATTTAAATTTAAGACCTCTACCCCATGAAATGGCAAATTCATCACATTCCCGATAGGGGCTCATATTTATCTCCAGCATTCAACAACAATAGGAGATCTCAAAAGTTAACACTTAATGCTCAGAAACATTATGAGAAACCTTTTCTTGCTTATGACTACATCTAAAGGCACCTAACCAAACCATAGCTTGACTTAGAAAATAGATCCTCTGTCACCAAATAACCACTGTCAGCTCCATTTGAAACAAGATTCCTATTCCAGAAACATTAAAGACTGGTGCCAAAGAATTGACATAGCAAAATTTCAGAACATTTTTTTCTCTAGGCACAAGGCAGAACAAAACAACATCCCACTTTTAACTGAGAAGAAACAGCATAACCCAATCCACAATGGTGGTTCAACCCATCCAGTTAAAATATCTCAAAATCATAGTCCACACTTCAGAACCTTCTTTTTCCCTACAATCTTGCTCTCTTAGCACTTCTAAAAGTCAATCTCACGACATCCATGTCAATTTTTCAATTCTGTATAAACGTTTATCACCAGTTCAAATTTTAGAGCTTTCTCCACTATTACATATCTACTTTGCTTTTCTCAACAACTATTAAATAAGTACCACAAAACAGAATGCAGCAGAGTTCAGCTGGAAAACCACTGAAAACACTCATGAAGTTCATATATATTCCACAATAGGACTCCCTTTCTTCAAAGAAATAACACTTTCTGTTTTGGAAAAATTATTCACCATGTAAGAACTAAACTTAACCTAAACATGGTTGAAAAGATTAAAACTTTTACAAAGGACCATAAAAACCCTAACTTCAACTACCACCACCAAAACAAGGTAAAATCTTCAAAAATAACTCCAATGACAAAAATTACCACCATAAACACACATAATCCACCTATAAAACACAGAATAATCAATAAATTTCCAAATTATACCACAACACCGAACATAGCCCAAAATTTCAAGGAAAAAAGCAAACAGATTTAAAATTACACTTATAAGCAAAACACTAAAGCAAGATACAAAATTTCCAAAGGAACAAGCATATTAACACACAAACAAAATTAACAAGAATTAAAACTTAGAAAAAAAAAGGGTACCATTTTCTTCCAAGAAGCAGGTGCTGGAAGCTCAACAGAAATAACCTCCAAACTCTCCATTGTTTCACCTGCAAAAACACCAAATTTTTCTTTCAAAAAAGCAAGAAAAAATTTAAAAAAAAAAAACCCCCACAACACTTTCTCTCTCTAAAATCTCTTCCTTAAAAAAAGTTTGCTTCTTTCTTCTTTATTTTCTCTCTCTCTCAAATTTATGTGTTTTGTGTGGTAAGAAGAAGAGAGTCACAAAAACCGTTGAGGTTTTGGGATTATGTTCGGTTTTTTTTTTTTGGTTTGGGAGGGCACAATCCAGGGAAGGGAAGTGATAAAGTTACAGTTGGGGTACGGAGAATTTCGTAGAGATTTGAAATGGTATCCAATGAGAAGGTGCCACCTGGCTTTTAAAGTTGATTTTGCCTTGGTTCGAGTCGCTTCGATTCCCCGTTGAGTATTAGCTTTCACTTTTGGTTTTCGAAAAATAGTTTTACCTCTGATTTAAGGCTGACACGTGTCTTTCCCTCGAAGTTGGATTCGGGGTTTCAAAATATCCAGAGAGTACTGTTCGGTCCTCGTGCATCCTGACTCGCAAATTTTATCCACGCCCTAACAGAGCGCGTGGCGTACGGTAAAATTGCTAATAAAAATTTTGATTTTAATTTTTTAATACTTATTCTATTACCCTGTAATTTTGAAAAACTTTTAGCTATTAAAAAAATTTAAATAATTTACATTCTTTTGTTATATTTAATTAATTTTTTATATTTTATTTTAAATTAAATATATTTTATAATTAATTATTATTAATTTAAATAATATTTATTATTTTTTATATCACGTGATAATATTTTGATCTGAAAATATCTCGTATTACATTAAAATGTCATATTATTATTTATTACGATATATTATGATATTTTGATTAATAATAATCGATTAAAATTTAATTATAAATATACATTTGACTTAAAATAAAAATAAAAAAACTTAATTAAAAGTAATAAAAGAATAATAATTTATTTTCAATTTGTTTAAATGATTCATTTTTTAGGTATTATACCTTCTATTTTCCTATAAAAATTTATGTTATGATATCTATTTATTAAAATTAAAAGACATGAATATAAAATATTTAATATAAATAAATTAATATTTGTCTCAAAAAAATTAAATAATTAATGATATTTTGGATCACGTCATAATTTTTTATTTATTCATTTCTTTATATGTCAAATTCAATCAAGAAAGGGAAAATTTTATTTTTTAAAAAAGATAAAGGCCAAAAAAAAAGGAATTGTGCAGCACGCGTTTAAATGAGAGAGTGAGGGTGAGGTGGTACAGGAAGCGGAAGGTGCCCCATCTCTCAGAACGTGAAAAGTTGAGGATAACGTTTTATAGTTAACAAAATTGGAATGTGAGTTTGGGGTCCGAAACCTGACGGCTACATGGCAACGTTTACACTTGTTAACCTTATTAACTAACTGCCAACCGACGCTAACGCTTTGCATTATGTTTTTACCGTTTTACTGTACAAAACACTGTAAATGAAAATGATATTTTTACTTGATTTTGGGTGAACAAATGGATAAATTGAGTAATTTGATATATTATATTTAAGAATCAAATGAATTAAATATTTTTAAAAAATTAATCAAAATCAAAAGATTAAATTGACCAAAAATTAAAAAAAATCAATCGGTTTGATTTTATATCAATAGTTCAAAATTTTATTTTTTTTTACAAATTACAATATTAAAACTTATAAATTTTATTTATAATTATAAAATACACAAATAATATAAATATAAAAAAAACATTCATTTGTTTCTTCAGTCACATAATTATGTCTTTTTATAAAAACCATCAAATTAACATTCAAGATTTAACATAACAAAAATTTAAAACTAATAAAATTAACATCCATAAAATGAAATTATAATGTTGTAATGTTTTATATCAGAGTTTGTATAAATAATATATTTAATTATAAATAATATATTATAAAAACTAAAATGATAATTAATAAAGTTATCAAGTGTAATCATATAAATAAAGTTTATTACAAGTTTTAATAATGTTTATGTATAAATTATATACATAATATATTATTTTATTATATATATACATATATGAAATTAATGACACAACTTATATATTATAATATTTTATATCAAAGTTTGTATAAATAATAACTAATTATAAATAATATGTTATAAAAACTAAAGTGATAACTAATAAAGTTATTAAGTGTAATTATATAAACAAAGTTTAGTATAAGTTATAGTAATGTTTATGTATAAATTAAATATATGTATATATATAATATATTTATACAATTATGTATATTCATAACATTTTATATCACGAAACATTATTAAAGTGTAATAATTATAATATATAAATATGTAAGATATTTACTATCATACATTATAATATTAACATATAAATTATATCATTTAAAGTATTTAACTTGTAGTTTTATATTATTATAGATTTATGAATAAATAATATATAGTTAATATTAACTTGTTATGATTATGATATGTTTACGTACATATAATAAATTAATAAATTTTAAATATATTATTAATTAAGCTTATTATGAATTTTTTAATATATATAAATATTATATATATTAATATATAAAAAAATTAATTTTATTTTTTGGATGGATTGATCTAAAAATTTTAAAACTAAAAACCGATCAAAAAACTACTTGGACTAAACATTTTGAATTAATTAACCTGATAAATCAATTAGATCAAACTATTTTACAAAAATTCCATTTAATTTGGATAAGTATTCCCATTTAAAAAATATTAAAAATTGAAGGACGGTGGTCGCCATCCCACCACTAGTTAAATTCTACCATAATAATGTCATAAAATTTGACCTTCAACATTAGATATTTAATAACAAATTTTAATCAATGATTTAAATTTAAATTTGTGACTTAAAAACATAAATAGTAGGTAAGATCAGTCTTATTGTAGCCGTTCCCATTACTAAATGATTTATATAGTGAAATTTGGCATACTTTTGACTTGCAAATGATGTTAATTAACGAGTTGCAGTTGTATCACACAAAGATAAAGATATAACAGTTAAATAGATGGACATAAATACAACAGTTAAGAAACGATTAACTAGTAAGTTTTGTACATAATTAACTTAATTAAGTACAATCAATTTGTTTATAAATGACATGATTAATTTATTTAAATATGATTAATCTATTTAAATTTAAATAATAAATTATTTTATATATTTTAAATGCTATAAATAAAGTTAAATGAGTCTGACATGTTGAATTATGTGAATTAATCTATTAATAAGATTAATTAAATATGTAGTACTCATTGAAAAGAAAAAGGGTTTGGTTTGAAAGTTCCTTTGGGTAGTTGTAACCAACAATCAAGTCAAGTCAAAATGATTACTTCAATACCTTAAAGCCCAAAAATACCAACGCCCAAGTTTAAAAGGGCCCAATCCCAAGCCAAGCCTCTCCATGTGTAACTCCAAAGTTTGGCACCTCCATCATCTTCTTCCTGCCAAAACTCCAAATTGCATGGCGGGGCAGAGCACAGGTGGTGGTAGAAGGTAGTGGCCACCATCTCTCAGTGATTAATTTGTATTCTGAATTGAATTATTGACTTAATTTATGATCTTATATAATTACCCTTTACTTACCTCTTATACAAAAATTTTAAATCTGTCATTATTACAGGCATTTAACTATTTTTTCCACTGAAAACTTATGCTCAGCAATAGGCATTTTAGCTTTTAATAAAAGATTCTATGAATGATTATTAAAGTCCAATCTTCATGCTTATCCTTTCTTTTTTCTTTTTTCTTTTCTTCTTAATTCATAATATTTTTTCATCATTGATGACATAATATCATCGACAACTACTTCCTTACCGTTACATCTTTTTACCAAAACTCAACCAACAAAATTCAAATTGTCAAGAAATGTACATCGAAATTCTAACAAAAAGAAATCATTCTTTTTTCTTGTGTTTTGATTTTGTGTATGTATTATATTTGCTTGTGCTTGTACGTTCGCGTCATCTTCCGTACCACGACTACTACATCAGGAGTGTTCATGGTAATAAGTCACATTTAGGGTGCTAAGATCAATAATTTAAGCCCCAATCATTATCATATTTAGATATTTCAAAACCAAAGACTTTAAAGTTAGCGTAACTCTGAGTAAGTCACAAGCCATAACCACCCTGCTTGACCCTTTTGGACGTATTTTAGCGTCAGTCAAGTTTAAGTTAGATCTACTCTCTCTCTCTAACAAACCTCGATCTTTTTTATATTCTTGATGTAAACCTTACTTGCTTTATTTAAAGTGTTTGACGTAACATTTATTTTTTGATAAACGGTGTCACTTAATTATGAGAATTATCGTAATTAATATGTTTCCATTGTTTATCTTTAAATATGAATACTTGGAATTAAAATAAAAATTTCTTTTTTTCATCTGATGACATGGTGACGGCATGACTTCATTCGTACACAAAATGTTTCAATCCATCCTCTTAGAGATTAATCTCACACAACATATGAATTATAGCTTAAAGTTTAAACAACTGGTCTAAACATTTGTTTGTGCATCACTTTTGGATAAAGACACTTTAATTATGAAATTATGTTTAAGAGAAACACAGTGGGGGTTCACATTTATGTTTCGTGGTCATTAAGGTGGAAACGTAGATCATGGTTTAAATGTGCTCACACTCTTTTAATATCTTTGTCATGTTGCACTTGGCTGGGAAGAAAGTTTGGGAGTTGAATCTTCTCACAAAAGCACATTCCTACACCTTGCTTGGACCCTTCTCTAATAGCTACAGGTGGGAGGAGCAGTTTATTTATATATATATATATATATAAATTTGGAAAAAAAAAGAACGAATTTTTCTTTTTTTGAAAGAGATTATACATCACTTAATTAACCAAATATTCAAATACAAGTGAAAGAAGTAGTTGTTTATGGCGCATAAACTCACCATTTAATTTTTTGTTTGTAAGATTATTTTTTTTAAGACCCTTCCGGAGCTTGAAGGTAACCATTTTTCGTGGTAATCGAAGTGCTTTCATAAGGAAATTTTCTCAACCTGATAACTACTTAACAATAACGTGATGAATCTCTTCGAAAGTTGATGGCTATACAAATGCCATAGGAATAATTAAATTTTTAAAAATGGAGATGATGGATTTGATTCTTGGTAGATGGATTTTGCTTTCCTCCGTAAGGTGAATGGGGAATTAAAAATAAGAAAATAATGATTACATGATGAGGCTAATGGAGTGATGTTTATCGATTGCGTAATATAGTGATAGCATATATAAATATTATGACGGTGAATTTAATATATAATATAAATGAGTCGTTATATAATTTAGTTTAATGGAATGAAGAAAGGCCAATAGCCGCCTCGAGTAACAGGTCACTAACGAAAGCTCAGATTGGTTGTTGGCTCTTGACTTTATATAACTGGATTCTGAGTTCAGACCACTTTTTCCAGGAGAAAATATGTCACAACAAAGCATATTGTTTCTCAAATCCAAGAAGAAGCGACAAAACAAGGTTGGTGGCTTTGTGTTGCAGTAGAATGTTGGGATGGGTTGTTTTCAATTTTTACGCTTACACCCAAAGATCTTTGTGAACTTCAATGATCAAAGGATCAGATCAGCTAGTTCAGGAAATAAATAATAAGGATATGGCAGAGCTAGAAATGTTTCTAAATTTCAATGGTCCAAAAGCAAAAATTTTAATTAATAGGGGGTTATGGAGGAATGGGGATTGACTCCGATGACCAACCTGCCAATTGGTGATGTAACACTTTCAACTAACAAAAGGATGCAGATGCAAAGAAGCCCCATCTTCTGATCTTCTCTTCTTCTCCACTCTCAGAGTTCACAATCCACATGCCTAATGAAAGAATTTTTATATTTATTAAAAAATAATTAAGGCAAAAAGACGTCCCAATAAGAATATAATAAGTTGACAGTCAATAAAGGAAGAGATTTTACTACCTGCCCTCCCCGCCCCCCCTTGCCATCTCAGTCTTCCCATTTCTACACCACAATTTCATACAGGAAACAGAAAATATACGTGTATAGTTTCCATGTTGGGTTTTGCTTTCCAAATCTTCTACCTTTTTAAGTCAACAAGAAAAAACCTAAGCACCCAACTTTGCCATACCAGCTGTTTCTCGGACTGATCCAAAAAAATGAGTTTGGTCGTGTCTGTTGCTCCTGTTCTGGCTCATCTTTCCTTTCCTCTCCTCTTCATCAGGCATCAAAGACTATTTGAAAGCTCTTATGGATTTCTAACCCTGCTGATAAGTTGTTAGTACAGTGAAAGCCCATCATTGGATCACTTAGTATGCTCTTTCATCTCTTTTTATTCTCAGAATGCATATAGTTTTGCTTTTGCTTTTTGCTTTACTTACATCATTAGAGTGTTTGAATATCCGTACGTTTGTTCTTTCCTTAGCTGGTATTGTCTACTGAATCGAAAGTGTCACACATCAAGCTCTTTAGCTTATTTTCTCTTAAAATTTGTTATCTGTTTTCAGAATTGTACATGTAAAGGGTTCCTGCTTTAACTAGGCAGCAAACCCATTTTCCCACTATTACACTTCCATCTTGTTGGATATATACCCAATCCCAGAGAATCTTTCTTTTTTTGTGTAGAGATCTTTTTAGATTTTAACAATCTTCTGGTAGCTTGAGCAAAGTCTTCAAATATTTGTATTTACAGGAATTATGGGGTTGTTCAAAGCCAGAATCTTGTGCTTTTTTCTACTCCTTGCCTTCAAAGTCTGTATTGCTGTCGATCAACATGTTGGCAAGATATATCCAGGATTCCGAGCATCTCAGATGCAATGGGTAGAACATGATGGCAGGTTTCTCTTATCCAAAAATGAAATATTTGGTTTTGGCTTCTATACCACCCTGGATCCTCAAAGTTTTGTCCTGGTTATCGTTCATCTTCAAACTTCCCTAGTTGTTTGGACTGCTAATAGAGGAGGCTTGTTGGTTGACAAATCTGATAAGTTTGTGTTTGATGACAATGAGAATGTTTATTTGGAAAGAGGAGATAAGGTTGCTTGGGCAACAAACACAACTGGGAAAAGGGCTACATCGATGGAATTGCTGGACTCAGGTAATTTGGTACTTCATGGGGACAATGGAAGAACTCTTTGGCAGAGTTTTAGCTATCCCACTGATACCCTTTTATCTGGCCAGGAGTTTGTAGAAGGAATGAGTCTTAAAAGTTTTCCCAAAAATGATAAGAGTGACTATCTTGAATTTAAGTCTGGGGATTTGGTCTTGTACACGGGGTTTCAGACTCCGCAAACCTATTGGTCCTTGTTAGTCGAAGCCCGGGAATTGAGTAAAAATTTCACTGGCGAGGTTCATTCTGCACGTTTAGTATCCAACTCATGGAACTTCTATGATCAAAATAAAGTCTTGCTATGGCAGTTTAACTTCTCTCAAAATTCTGATGTGAACGTGACATGGGCTGCCAAGTTAGGAGCAGATGGAGCAATTATGTTCTATAATCTTCGTCAGAGTAGAGCGATTGCTGAGGCAACAAAGATACCACAAAACCCCTGCGACAGTCCTGAGTATTGTCCCCCGTTGATGGTGTGCTCTTTTGACACTGTGTGTCAATGTCCTAAACATCTTCGTGCCCAAAACGGCTGCAGACCGCCAGTTGTCTCACACTGTGGTTCAGTAGATCTACTCTATGTTGGTCAGAGGCTCAATTATTCTGTGCTTCAGTTTGTCAAACCCTATTTGAATTCCGATGTAGATGCTTGCAAGAAAGCTTGCCTTGGAAACTGCTCTTGTGCTGCACTGTTCTTTGAAAACAGTACTGGGAAGTGCTTTTTGTTTGACCACATAGCAGGTCTGAAGCGTGCTGAGCTGGGTTCTAGTGGTTTTGTTTCATATGTGAAGGTCTCAAAGAAGGAAAATGGTACCAATAATGAAGCTAGGCATGTTATAATTATTGTGATAATAGTAGTAGCAACAATTCTGGTTATTGCTAGTCTACTTTATGTGGGATTCTGTTATTACCGCAAACAGAAGCGATTGCTGGAATGTGCTCAAGAAAACATGGAGGAGGATAATTTCCTGGACAGTTTCTCAGGGATGCCTGTTCGTTATTCTTATGCTGAACTTTGTAAGGCAACTAAAAACTTCTCTACAAAGGTTGGCCAAGGAGGATTTGGCTCAGTGTACCGAGGTGTGATGCCAGATGGCACTCCATTGGCTGTTAAAAAATTGGAGGGAATAGGACAAGGAAAAAAGGAGTTCAGAGCTGAAGTCAGAATCATTGGAAGTATCCATCATGTGCACCTGGTCAAGCTCAAAGGCTTCTGCTCTGAGGGTGTTCACCGGCTTCTTGTTTATGAGTTCATGGGCAAAGGATCTCTAGATAAATGGATATTCAAGAACAGTGAAGAAAGTAATATTTTGGATTGGGATACAAGATTCAATATAGCACTGGGTACAGCAAAGGGATTGGCTTATCTCCATGAGGAATGTGAATTCAAGATCGTGCATTGTGACATAAAACCTGAAAACGTTCTTCTTGATGATCATTTCAATGCCAAAGTTTCAGATTTTGGCTTGGCTAAGCTTATGAGCCGTGAAGAAAGCCTGGTATATACAACACTAAGAGGTACAAGGGGATACCTTGCACCAGAGTGGATCACCAACAACCCTATATCAGAGAAGAGTGATGTATACAGCTACGGTATGGTCTTGCTTGAGATCATCGGGGGTAGGAAGAGTTATGATCCTGGGGAAATTTCTGAGAAAGCTCATTTGCCTGCTTTTGCCTTCAAGACGTTGGAAGAAGGAAATCTGAAAGAAATCCCTGATCCTAAGCTAGATGTCAATGAAAATGATGAAAGGTTTGTCACTGCGATAAAAGTTGCATTATGGTGTATACAAGAAGAAATGCGTTTAAGACCACCAATGACTAAAGTAGTTCAGATGCTTGAGGGTCTCTGTGATGTACCTCAGCCCCCACTCTCTTCGCTCCCGGGTGCTCGGGCTTACTCAGGTTTTCTTAAGTGGAGCAGTGACGGGTGTTCATCGTCAGGACAAACAGAGTACAATAGTGATGCATTTTTGTCTGACGTTCGACTATCAGGTCCACGGTGAATGAAGCCATTATTGTAGTTGGAGATGTATCTACGAAGTACAACTCTTTAAAGTGTAAAAGATTCCATTTTTGGCTCCAATTCATTGAGTACTAGGCTTGAAATGTCCAGGTTCTTATGACTTTATATTGTTCGTGTTGTCTTTAGTATGCATGTTAAGTCCAAGAGTTGCTCTGCTTTCTAAAGGTGGTGGTAGTAGGTAGTGGCCACCATCTCTCAGTGATTAATATTTACTCTGAATTAAATTATTGATTTAATTTATAATTTTATGTAATTATCCTTTACTTACCACTTATGCGAAATTCTAAATCCGTTATTATTACAAGCATTTAGCTATTAATGAAAGATTCTATGAATGATTAGTAAATTCCAATCTTCATGCTTATCCTTTCTTTTTCTTTTTAATCATAATAGTTTTTCATCATTGACGAGATAATACCATCAACAACTACTTCATTACCATTACAGTTTTTAACCAAAACCCAATCGAAGAAATTCAAATCGTCAAGCAATGTTCATCGAAATTCTAACAAAAAGAAATCATTCTTTTTTCTTGTGTTTTGATTTTGTGTATGTATTATATTTGCTTGTTCTTGTACGTTCGTGTCATCTTCCGTACCACTACTGCTACTACATTAGAAGTGTTCGTCATAGAAAGTCACATTTAGGGTGCTAAGACCAATAATTGAAGCGCCAAACATCCCAATCCATCGTTATCATATTTAGATATTTCAAAACCAAAGACTTTAATAGTTAGCGTAACTCTGAGTAAGTCACAAGCCATAACCACATGCTTGACCCTTCTGGAGGTATTTTAGCGTCAGTCATGTTTAAGATAGATCTACTCTCTCTCTCTCTCTCTCTAACAAACGTCAAGATCTTTTTTATCTGCTTGATGTAGGTCTCACGTGTTTTTATTTAAAGTGTTTAACGTAAAATTTATTTTTTGATAAACGATGTCACTTAATTATGAGAATTATCGTAATTAATATGTTTTCATTGTTTATCTTTAAATATGAATACTTAGAATTAAAATAAAAAAAAAATTTATCTAATGACATGCTGACGGCATGACTTTATTTGTACACAAAATGGTTCAATCAATCCTCTCGAAGTTTAATCTCACACAACATATGAATTATAGCTTAAAGCTTAAACAACTAGTCTAAACATTTGTTGTTGCATTACTTTTGGATAAAGACACTTTAATTATGAAATTATGTTTAAGAGAAACCCAGTGGGGGGTTCACGTTTATGTTTCGTGGTCACTAAGGTGGAAACGTAGATCATGGTTTAAATGTGCTCACACTCTTTTAATATCTTTGTCATGTTGCACTTGGCTGGGAAGAAAGTTCGGGAGTTGAATCTTCTCACAAAAGGACATTCCTACACATTTCTTGGACCCTTCTCTAATAGCTATAGGTGGGAGGAGCAGTTTATATATATATATATATATATGAAAATAAAAAAAAAGATTTAATTTTTCTCTTTTTGAATAAGATTATACATTACTTAATTAATCAAATACTCGAGTACAAGTGAAAGAAATAGTTGTTTATGGAACATAAAACACACCATTTAATTTTTTGTTTGTAAGATTATTGGTTCTAAGACCTTTCTAGAGCTCGAAGGTAACCAATTTTTGTGATAATCAAAGTGCTTTCATAAGGAAAATTTCTCAACCTTATAACTACTTAACAATAACGTGATGAATCTCTTTGAAAGTTGATGGCTATACAAATGCCATAGGGATAATTAAATTTTTAAAAATGGAGATGATGGATTTGATTCTTGGTAGATAGATTTTGCTTTCCTCTGTAAGGTGAATGGGGAATTAAAAATAAGAAAAAATGATTGCTTGATGAGGCTAATGGAGTGATGTGATAGTATATGAATATTATGACGATGAATTTAATATATAATATAAATGAGTCGTTATATAATTTAGTTTAATGGGATGAAGAAAGGGCAATAGCCGCCTCGAGTGACAAGTCACTAACAAAAGCTCAGATTGGTTGTTGGCTCTTGATTTTATACAACTGGATTTCTGCGTTCAGACCACTTTTTCCAGGACAAAATATGTCACAACAAAGCATATTGTTTCTCAAATCCAAGAAGAAGCCACAAACAAGGTTGGTGGCTTTGTCTTGCAGTAGCATGTTGGGATGGGTTGTTTTCAATGTTTTCGTTTACACCCAAAGATCTTTGTAAACTTGAATGATCAAAGGATCAGATCAGCTAGTTCAGGAAATAAATAATAAGGATATGGCAGAGCTAGAAATGTTTCTAAATTTCAATGGTCCAAAAGCAAAAATTTTAATTAATAGGGGGTTATGGAGGAATGGGGATTGACTCCGATGACCAACCTGCCAATTGGTGATGTAACACTTTCAACTAACAAAAGGATGCAGATGCAAAGAAGCCCCATCTTCTGATCTTCTCTTCTTCTCCACTCTCAGAGTTCACAATCCACATGCCTAATGAAAGAATTTTTCTATTAATTAAAAAATAATTAAGGCACAAAGACATCCCAATAAGAATACAATAAGTTGACAGTCAATAAAGGAAGAGATTTTACTACCTGCCCTCTCCAACCCCATACAACACCCCCCCCCCCCTGCCATCTCAGTCTTCCCATTTCTACACCACAATTTCATACAGGAAACAGAAAATTTGCGTGAATAGTTTCCATGTTGGGTTTTGCTTTCCAACTTCAAATCTTCTACCTTTTGAAGTCAACAAGAAGAAACCCAAGCACCCAACTTTGCCATACTTGCTGTTTCTCGGACCGGTCAGAAAAAATGAGTTTGGTCGTGTCTGTTGCTCCTGTTCTGGCTCATCTTTCCTTTCCTCTTCACCAGGCATCAAAGACTATTTGAAAGCTCTTATGGATTTCTAACCCTGTTGATAAGTTGTTAGTACAGTGAAAACCCATCATTGGAGCACTTAGTATGCTCTTTCATCTCTTTTTATTCTCAGAATGCATATAGTTTTGCTTTTGCTTTTTGCTTTACTTACATCATTAGAGTGTTTAAATATCCGTACGTTTGTTCTTTCCTTAGCTGGTATTGTCTACTGAATCGAAAGTGTCACACAGCAAGCTCTCTAGCTTATTTTCTCTTAAAATTTGTTATCTGTTTTCAGAATTGTAGTTGTAAAGGGTTCCTGCTTTAACTAGGCAGCAAACCCATTTTCCCACTATTACACTTCCATCTTGTAGGATATATACCCAATCCCAGACAATCTTTCTTGTTCTTTTTTGTGTAGAGATCTTTTTAGATTTTAACAATCTTCTAGTAGCTTGAGCAAAGTCTTCAAATATTTGTATTTACAGGAATTATGGGGTTGTTCAAAGCGAGAATCTTGTGCTTTTTTCTACTCCTTGCCTTCAAAGTCTGTATTGCTGTCGATCAACATGTTGGCCAGATATATCCAGGATTTCGAGCATCTCAGATGCAATGGGTAGAACATGATGGCGGGTTTCTCTTATCCAAAAATAAAATATTTGGTTTTGGCTTCTATACCCCCCTGGATCCTCAACGTTTTTCCCTAGTTATCATTCATCGTCAAACCTGCCAAATCGTTTGGACTGCTAATATAGGCTTGTTGGTTGACAAATCTGATAAGTTTGTGTTTGATGATAATGGGAATGTTTATTTGGAAAGATGAGGTAAGGTTGCCTGGGCAACAAACACAACTGGGAAAAGGGCTACATCGATGGAATTGCTGGACTCAGGTAACTTGGTACTTCATGGGGACAATGGAAGAACTCTTTGGCAGAGTTTTAGCTATCCCACTGATACCCTTTTATCTGGCCAGGAGTTTGTGGAAGGAATGAGGCTTAAAAGTTTTCCCAGAAATGATAAGAGTGACTATCTTGAATTTAAGTCTGGGGATTTGGTCTTGTACACGGGGTTTCAGACTCCGCAAACCTATTGGTCCTTGTTGGACGAAATCCAGAAAATGAGTAAAAATCCCACTGGCGAGGTTCATTCTGCACGTTTAGTATCCAACTCATGGAACTTTTATGATCAAAATAAAGTCTTGCTATGGCAGTTTAACTTCTCCCAAAATTCTGATGTGAATGTGACATGGGCTGCCAAATTAGGATCAGATGGAGCAATTGCGTTCTATAATCTTCATCACGGAAGTAAAATGATTGCTGAGGCAACAAAGATACCACAAAACCCCTGCAACATTCCTGAGTATTGTCCCCCGTTGATGGTGTGCTATCTTGACACTGTGTGTCAATGTCCTAATGATCTTCGCAGCCAAAACAACTGCGGACCACCAGTTGTCTCAAACTGTGGTTCAGTAGATCTACTCTATGTTGGTCAGAAGCTTGATTATTCTGTGCTTCAGTTTGTCAAACCCTATTTGAACTCCGATATAGATGCTTGCAAGAAAGCTTGCCTTGGAAACTGCTCTTGTGCTGCACTGTTCTTTGAAAACAGTATTGGGAAGTGCTTTTTGTTTGACCACATAGCAGGTCTGAAGCGTGCTGAGCGGGGTTCTAGTGGTTTTGTTTCCTATGTGAAGGTCTCAAAGAATGAAAATGGTACCAATAATGAAGCTAGGCATGTTATAATTGTTGTGATAATAGTAGTAGCAACAAGTCTGGTTATTGCTGGTATACTTTATGTGGGATTCTGTTATTACCGCAAACAGAAGCAATTGCTGGAATGTGCTCAAGAAAACTTGGAGGAGGATAATTTCCTGGACAGTTTTTCAGGAATTCCTGTTCGTTATTCTTATGCTGAACTTTGTAAGGCAACTAAAAACTTCTCTAAAAAGGTTGGCCAAGGAGGATTTGGCTCAGTCTACCGAGGTGTGATGCCAGATGGCACTCAATCGGCTGTTAAAAAATTGGAGGGAATAGGACAAGGGAAAAAGGAGTTCAGAGCTGAAGTCAGAATCATTGGAAGTATCCATCATGTGCACCTGGTCAAGCTCAAAGGCTTCTGCTCTGAGGGTGTTCACCGGCTTCTTGTTTATGAGTTCATGGGCAAAGGATCTCTAGATAAATGGATATTCAAGAACAGTGAAGAAAGTAATATTTTGGATTGGGATACAAGATTCAATATTGCATTGGGTACCGCAAAGGGATTGGCTTATCTCCATGAGGAATGTGAATTGAAGATCGTGCACTGTGACATAAAACCTGAAAATGTTCTTCTTGATGATCATTTCAATGCCAAAGTTTCAGATTTTGGCTTGGCTAAGCTTATGAGCAGTGAAGAAAGCCTGGTATATACAACACTAAGAGGTACAAGGGGATACCTTGCACCAGAGTGGATCACCAACAATCCTATATCAGAGAAGAGTGATGTATACAGCTACGGTATGGTCTTGCTTGAGATCATCGGGGGTAGGAAGAGTTATGATCCTGGGGAAATTTCTGAGAAAGCTCATTTACCTGCTTTTGCCTTCAAGACGTTGGAAGAAGGAAATCTGAAAGAAATCCTTGATCCTAAGCTAAATGTCAATGAAAATGATGAAAGGTTAGTCACTGCAATAAAAGTTGCATTATGGTGTATACAAGAAGAAATGCGTTTAAGACCATCAATGACTAAAGTAGTTCAGATGCTTGAAGGTCTCTGTGATGTGCCTCAGCCCCCACTCTCTTCGCTCCCAGGTGCTCGGGCTTACTCAGGTTTTCTTAAGTGGAGCAGTGAAGGGTGTTCATCGTCAGGACAAACAGAATACAATAGTGATGCCTTTTTGTCTGATGTTCAACTATCAGGTCCACGGTGAATGAAGCCATTATTGTGGTTGGAGATGTATCTACAAAGTACAACTCTTTAAAGTCTAAAAGATTCCAGTTTTGGCTCCAATTCATTGATTATTAGGCTTGAAATGTCCAGGTTCTCATGACTTTATATTGTACATGTTCTCTTCAGTAAGTATGTTAAGTCCAAGAGTTGCCCTGCTTTCTAAATAGTTTTCTTTCTTGTAAAGCTTTATACTTATACGTCAAGGCAATTTTTGTTTGGATTCTTCAAGATCCTGTGCATAATGGAACTAGAATTCAATGGATTGAATATATATATAATGCTGGAGCATATATCTGAGTTAGAATCTTTTAAGTTTCTGCATGGTGCCTATTCTGGACTTATATTTCCTTCTCTCCCAGCCCAGCATCAAGATTACATCATGCGATTTTCGTAAGTCTATACTTTACACTCAAGTTACTAGTAATGACTGACTTGATCTCTTAAATGTGTTTAATAAATCAAAGCGCATTCTCATCCAATCGAGACTTGCTATGCTTTTAAGTAACGATCCTGCCAAGGGCCTCAAACATTTAGCTTAGTGATTGATGGATTATCCTCTTTTTTAAAAAATAGAGATCAAACTTCCTTTTCTCTAAACAAAAAAAACAAGAGCAATGATCCTGCCAACTGATGGGACATTCTAAACAATGAGTTAATGTAATGTTAAACAATAATTCTCTGGGAAATCAGAGATTTGGGTTGTGAAAAGACTATAATTCTCTTCTGCTGTTAATGTTAAACAATGAGTTCTATTAAAAGATTGCAGGCAGAAATTGTGTACAAGCATGTTAAGGTGATGAAGGTGAAATGCAAGAATGAACTCCTCAACTCTTTTTTGGAGTTGATACAATAACAGCATGACATTTGGAGAACTCCTCATCCAATGCCAAAACTGATACTGCATTCCTCAGCGAGGGTGACGAGTCATTGATCTTGAATTCATGTTCTTTAACAAGAGTCTTTCTCCGATGTTCATTGTAGTTTTTCACCTATCTCTTGTATCAGACCTGATTATATAGGGTTTGGGTTTGGATATTTTTTTATTTGGATTTAGGATGAGTTCAGGTAAGAATTTTAATACTTGTCACAAGTTCCGGTGAAGTACAAATATCAACCCTTGAATACAAAATACCTTAACTTGATCATATAAATATTTAGATAATATTAAGTACTCGATATTCTAAACTCCGATTATATATATATATATATATATATAATTTGTTAATTATTTTCATTAGTAATTAAATTATTTATAAATTGAATATTTTAGATATGAAATTTAATTTCTTTCTTATTTGGGTTTGAGTTGGATTATTTAATCGGATATTTATGAACAAATTAAAAAATTTGACTTGTTTATTTAAGAAATTAACCACTGTGAGATTTAGTGGTAGTACGAGTTGCATTTTCAAATTTTGTCTAAATAATTATAAAATTTGAATACACTATCATATTTAATGGAGTTCGAGATAAAGTATCTCAAAGTTGCTCAAAATGATTTAAGCCAGTTCCGTCATTCGGGTCCTGGCATTGTTAGAATAGGTAATAACTGCAGTGTTTTCTGTCTCTTTTGATTGAGAGAGGCAATATTACATGAGAGATTCCTTTCAAGATGGGAATAAAAATGTTCTGTGTGACTATGATATCCAACCAACTCCTGCAATAATTATCCACTCAAAGACCTGTTCTTCCCTTGACCATTTTAGCCAATCGACCCTTCTTTTTTCTCGATCAAGGTAAAAGTCTCTGGCCCTCCTGTTGGAAACCCTGTACAAACTTGGACTCACCCTGTACAAAGAAGAACAAATTGACCAATAAATGTTGGATAAGTTTCCAATGGGAAAGGCTGTTTCTATGGTCATTTCGATACCCTAGGCCAGTTTAGTCCTGGTGGAGAGGTTTTATTTTCCCAATTTCACAGCAATATTTCACATTCAAGTGGGAGAGAAAATGGTTAATATACATAGTTGACAAATTGGACTCTAGCTATACTTTTCTCCTGGCATACAAGAGCAATAGTTCTTTCTTTTGGCCTGATCTGAAGCCAACAGCATATTAGAAAAATCTAAAAGAGCTGATAAACATCTGTAATTCTGCAATATTAGATGGATCTTACATAACTTTTTTCTTGTTCTGGCCAATTCCCCTGGTACAATTCTATTGTTTCTTTGTTAAAGAGAAGAAACCAATTTTAACTTTCCCATGTGGAGATAAGGCATGATGATGGTCAGTCCCACTAATGGAGCCAATCTTGTAAGTTGGAAAAACCAATTGCACAACAGATAAAAAGTAGTGTGATAAGATGGGTCCAAACTTTTCGATGATTCCAAGCATTGCAACAACCACTATAAGGTATTGTTGAATCATGACATCTTCCCTGTTGCTCCATACTGAATAATAACTACAGACAATGCCAAGGGACTAAAAGAAATATGATATATTAATGTTTGTTACCAGCTTATCACTGCAATCTATGAAAGAGCTGGTCATCCATGTAAAGAGCAGGAGATAGAAAATAGATACCAGACATACAAGCCGCAACCCAGGCTAGAATATCTCTCAAAAAGAGTTTTGATAGGAGCCCACTTACTTGAGGTCCCTTGTTTTTTTCCTTTCTTCTTATAGATATTATGCAGGATTATGTTAATCAAGATGTTAAGCATGTGTTATGTTATAATTTGGCTGAATGACTTGACATCTTATGTATATCCTAAAGTAGGTGGTACTGCCCAATCAATGGTCTTTGGGTCTCTTCCTCTAGTTTGAAAGTAATGAATTTTCCGGTATCCAGATTGAACCAGGAAATATGAGATGAGGCATCAAGGGTCTAAGAAGAACAACCCCAAATTGTGTAATTCATGTGGTAAGCTGAAACTTTTAGTGTCAAACTAAAATACAGAAAGGCAGAAACAAGTATATCATTCAAGATATATACTGTTTTTCGTGCTAAAGATGGCTGAAAAAAACTCTCTTAACCAAGTAAATCTTTGAGGTTACTACATAATGCTGAAATGATTATTCATGAAAACACTTTAAGTGTCATTGCTCTCTGGGCTGCAATTTAGCAATCGATGACTAAGAGTATGATCTATTCATAATGAAATAAAAATTGACAACAAGCTAGTAGAGATACTTCTGCATAAAATTTTTGTCATTCAGATCAACCATTACCTTTCCCCTATATTTGGTTTGGAGGAAATCACCATCTAATTTGCACAAATTCTTCTTGTTTTGCATCCTTCTTGGTTTGAAATTAAATACCCAATCTGACCTTAAACTCAAACAGGAGTTACTCTGATCCATCATTTTCCCTTTCCCAACTAAACATATCCTTTTCAACTTTTTCTAAGTACAACATATGGGAAAGTGACACAAAAGACATAAAAGGGATCATTTCTTGTGCCTTGAGGAATACAGATACTCAACAAGCTCATAGCCTCGTATTTCCAGAAAATATCCCCTTTTCACTAATACAAAAGTATACTTTTATTGTATTTTTAGGCAGAACTATTCTCGCAAGATGCAGTCGGGAAAAGAACAAAAGATATCCTCATCTACTTCATTCTCTAGCTAACCTACTAAGTCAAAGCTTTTGTACATACATAAGTTAGGAAGCTGCAGTTATGGGAGGGTTGTGAGAAGGTTGAAGGAAGAAATCTGGATGAGATATATGGCTGTGCTCAGTTTCTTGTCTGCTCTGGTCATGCTCTTCTTCTTCCTCTTCTACTTCTTCAGCATCCCAAAGAAATTTTGCATATGAAGCCAGGACAAAACTGCAGACAAAATTGAGGATCACACATTAAGTTTCAGCTGTATATAAGTGATTCTGAGTTCTAACAAATGAGAGTGGAGCTGGTACAGATTAACTTTAAAGACTTCTTTGTTCCAAAACATAGTTGATTTTACAAAATTCAGGAAAATTTATGACTAAGTTATAGATTCAAGGAATCCACCAAGGTATACTTAGTAAAATTTCAGGCAACATATCAGTTTGATAAAAACAAATGGTTGTTTGCTACAGAACAAAACTAGATACAACAAATGTAGCCATAAAAGTTAAACCTTTATTTGGATGCAAAGAATGCCAATAAGTTAGTGCTTGGTATTTTACCAGTCATCCGGGGCAGCCTTAACAGCACGTTCAAAGTAACTGTTGGCTCTATGAGCATCTTTTTGGTTTTGCCAAATTAGATCAGCATAGAGAGACAAAACATTCCCATCATCTGGATTCATCAGAATTGCTCTTCTGCAGTACTCCTCTGCTTTCGCAAAATCTCCTCTAACCTGTGAACAAACAAAAGATCAATCAGTTATGTTCTAACCAAATCAAAAGAGAAAACAAATTGATCAGATTACTCCTCTTCAGAGTAGTATTCCATGCCTACCAGGAACTAGAAAAATCGATGCAAAAATATAATGTAAAAGGTGAAATTTTACCAGATAAAGGAAAGGTCGAAAGGTTTCCTTTTGTAAGGAAGCAATATAAAATAGTTACATTAGGTTAAATTGAGTAGCAAACATTAAACATTGTGAAGCATTAGACTTTTCATTGTCTCAGCAATGACAGAATTATCATCTCTTTCCCTTCCTCCAGTACTTCTACACCAATAGAGAATTGCAAAAAGTAGCTAACAGTTCTAAAAATTGCAAGCTAACTATCTTGTCTTAAGAATTTATCACTTACCTCTTTTAAAAACTTGGCATAATTCCCAAGCAAAAGCGGATTGCCAGGATTTGCTTCAATCATCTTCTGATAGTAGACATCAGTGCTATCACTCCCATAATTATTGCTCTCACAGAACCCTGAGACACCGCCATCATCTCCAGCGTCTGATCCTCCTCCTCTTCCACCACCGTCATTTCCTGCTCCACCACCCATCACTTGTGTCTGCATCACAATACTATCTTCACCATCTTCATCCACTATTTTTTCTCCCAACCCAGAACTTGAAAACAGTCTTCGGATTGAGCAAGAGTTGGGTTTTGACTCTTTTACTTGATCACTTTCTTGCTTTGCATGTTTGTCAACAGAGTGAGATGTTGGTATTATGGCTTTGTCCTTCTTTTTTCTTGGTTTCGGTGTATCATTTTGGATACTGATATCAGCCAAGGTTTGTGTTAGTTTTTGCTTATGGTCATCTGAGGAAGAAGGAGAGTAGGAGACTGTTCTGGTTCTTTCGAGATTTGGAAAGTCTGGCTCTTGTAATGAACAGGCTTTCGAGTGAGGTAACCACGAGTTTAAGATTGGTGCTGATGAGCTTCTCAGCAGCATTTTCATATGTTTTTTTTAGAATCACAAGTCCAACTAACCAAAAGAACAGAACGGAAGTGAAGAAAATCTGTGCAGAAAGTAAAGAAGGTAAGAGTTTTGTAGCAGATTGAAAAATTATACTTGTAGAAGTATCTGTTTCAAAGAGAGAACCTTTTGACTGGGAGGTCAGAAGACAAAGAAACACCCCTACTAAGAACAGCAAGGAACTAAATTGGGATTTAAAGGAGAGTAAAGAAAACTTACAATGAACGAATCTAACCCGTCGGATAAGCTCAATCCATAAACGACAAAGATCCCAACAAGGGCATATATAGTTTTCGGTGTGTTGGATTCACCACGAAAGTCCACGGATGCAATTAGTATCGGCAACTTGTAAGCTTACGGCCTCTAAGGCAGAGACACATGGACGGTCCTGGATCCATTGTGGCAGTGATAGCAGTGGCATCAGCATCAGCAGCAGCATTGTTATCTTAGCCTTTGCCTTCGTTTTCCGCGAAACCAAGGTTGACGCGTGCTCTGCTTTTGAGAGATAACGAGACAGAGAGACTGGTGACACCATTTTTTAACTTGTTTCGAGGGGATTGCCGCTCACCGCTGAACATTAATGCAGGCAAAATGCCAAGATTAAGAAGGAAAAAGAAATAAAGGAGGTGTGTGTTGATGCAACCTTCCAATCAATGGCACCGTTATTATTATTATAATTAATACAAAGTGATATCCTCACCGCAACCTTCCTTCTTTCGCTGAATTCACTTTCTCCCGATGGACAACAAGTGAAGGTGAGAGTACCCCTCTCTTTCATCATCTCATCCAACTTAAATCAATTCATCACGGAAAGGACTTAGTTATATTATAAGATCAAGATACTCATTTAATAAATATTTTTTTTTAATTTTATTATGAATATTTTTATAAATATTTATTTATATTATCAATATTTAAATTTGATGTAAACTAAATTAGATTAAAATTTAATCCATATCTTTAAGAATTATTTTAATCTTGTAAATTCTATCAAGATAAAAGATTATTTGCCTATAAGCTCCCTCAATTAATTTATAAACAAACTTCAATAAAATTTATTTTCTCCTTTTAAATACTTTTCTCTTCTTTTTAATTATTTTTTTAAGTTATCTTTATTTGTTCTTTTAAATTATTTTTCATAACATGTTATCAACATGATTCTTTAATCTCTCACACTCAAGCTTCACAAAATCGAAGTTCAATTTTTCTTCAGCTTGAACTTGTGGCTCTTGATATTACTAGCAAGAATGATCTATTTTGGATTCTAGATGCTGAAATTCATTTAGATGCTATGGGTTTTGAAGATACAATCAAAGAAGAAAATAAAGCATCCAATCAAGATCAGGCAAAAGCAATGATTTCCCTTCGTCACCATCTTCATGAAGGATTAAAAACTGAGTATCTCACAATAAAAGATCCAATCAATCTTTGAAAAAGTCTAAAAGAAATATATGACCACTAAAAAATAATAATTCTACCAAAAACTCGTTATGATTAGATGTACCTGATTATAAGATTTTAAAACTATAAGTGAGTATAACTCAGCACTATATAGAATTAACTCTAACCTAAAATTGTGTGAAGAAAAGGTGACTGATGCTGATTCATTAGAAAAATACATTTTTTACTTTTCAGGCCTCAAATATGCTCCTGCAGCAGCAATATTGTGAAAAATCGTGTCTCTTTATGGTTGAGAAAAATAACAAGTTATTGATGAAAAATCATGAATCTCGCCTAACTGGTTCTGTTCCATTCCTTAAAATGAATGTGATCATTTAGAAATTATGATCGTGACCGTGAACGTTGAAAAAGTCATCATAATTATCGCAATCGTGGTGGTTACACAAATTCCGATAATAAGAATACCCACCAAAAGTAGATGAATAATAAAGAGTAAAGAGATATAAGAAACAAACAAAGGTGAACAAAGTAAAAAGAATATAGAAAATGTTTGTTATCGATATGACATGAAAGGTCATTGGTCACGTACCTGTCGTACATCAAAACATCTTGTTGAACTTTATCAAGCATCACTAAAAGATAAAGAAAAAAATATCGAAACAAATTTTGTTGAAAATGATAGCCAAGTTGATATAACACACTTAGGTGTTGTTGATTTTTTTGCTCACTCTAAAGGACAGATTGATAATTTGATTGGTGATGGAAATCCCAATAATGAAATTTCTTTAATTATTTGTTGATGTGCTTTAGTACAACTCTATTAAGAACTTGGTATATTTAGTATAATTATATTAAGAAGTTAATGTGTTTTAATATGTTTATTAAGAAGATTTTTTTTTTTTTTTGTGTTTTAATAACAAAGTTTATATTTAATGTTCTTTTATATAAGTTTCTTACTATATATGTTTTATTTTCTTGAAGAAAATATAGATATCCATCTAATTAGATCCAAGATCAATGATGAAGATATATGTCTAATAGATAGTGTCACAATGCACACTATATTTAAAGACAAGAAATATTTTTCTCACTTAACAATGGAAGAAGCTAATGCCAATACAATATCTGGCAGTACAGAATTAATTGAAGGTTCTGGAAGGGTCAATATTTCACTACTTGGAAGAACAAAGTTTATAATAAAAAATATATTATTTTCTACTAAGTCTTAAAGAAACTTATTAAGTTTTAAAACATTCGTTTGAATAGATATCATATTGATACAACGAATGAAAGAGAAACTGAATACCTTTATATTACATCTATTATATTAGGTAAAAAATGTGTATTGAAAAAATTACCTGTTTTGTCCTCTGAAACGTACTACATAAAAATTAAAATGATTGAAATTTATGTAAATCAGAAGTTTTTTTATAATTTTAGTATTTGGCATGACCGGCTAGGTCATCCTAGATCAATAATGATACAAAAAATTATTAAAAATTCATATAATTATCCATTGAAAAACCAAAAGATTTTTTAATCTAATGAATTCTCATGTGCTGCATGCTCTCAAGGTAAATTAATTATAAAGCCATCACTAGCTAAAGTTGAGATTGAGTCATCTACATTTTTGGAACGTATTTAGGGTAATATATGTAAACCCATACATCCATCATGTGGACTATTCAGATATTTTATGATTTTAATAGATACATGAATAAGATGATCACATGTGTGCTTGTTATCAACTCATAATTTGGCATATGCAAGATTACTTGCACAAATAATTCGTTTGCGAGCATATTTTTCTGACTATACCATCAAGACAATTTGTCTTGACAATACTGATGAATTTACGTCTCATGCTTTTAATGAATATTGCATATCTATTAGAATAAATGTTGAACATTATGTTAGTCATGTTCATACACAAAACGGTCTCACAGAATCGTTTATCAAACACCTTAAACTGATTGTAAGTTCATTATTTATGAAATCCAAACTCTTAATTTTTGCTTAGAAACATGCCATTTTACATGCAGCAACACTTGTACGCATCAGGCCAACGAATTATCATAAATTCTCCCCTATATTATTTATTGGATATGAATCTCCATCTATAATTAAATATCTACAATCCTCAATAGGAGATTTATTCACTGCAAGGTTTATTAATTGTCATTTTGATGAAATAATTTTTCTAACATTAAAGGGAAAAAATAAGCAGCTGAAAAAAGAAATATCTTGACATACATTATTATTATCTAATTTTGATCCTTGCACAAATCAATGTGAACAAGAAGTTCAAAAGATAATTCATTTGCAAAATAAAACAAATCAGTTGCCAGACACATTTACTAACCTAAAAAGAGTAACTAAATCTTATATTCCAGCTGCAAATGCTCCAATCAGAAATGATGTAGGACAAGCTACTATTGCTAAAGAGTCTAAGACATGCTAGAAGTGTGGAAACCAATCCGTTCCAAAGATAAAAATTCTCGAAAAAGAAAAAGAGCAAACATTCAAAATGGTCAAGAAAAGGAAACAAAAACTCTAAATGAAACCCTTGACATAATTATAGAAGAAATTCAAGTACCCGGAATTAGTGAAAATGAAGAGATCTCAATAAATAATGTTATGTCGGAAAAAAGATGAAACCGAAATGAAATAAACGTCGATAATATTTTTGCAAACATTGTAGTGCTTAATATTATGAAAGAAAATAAAGATCTTGAACCTACATATATTGAAGAATATAGATATAGAAATAATTGGTCAATGCAAAAAGACGCAATCAAAATGGAATTAAATTCACTTGCAAAAAGTAAAGCTTTTAGACCTGTAATCCGTACACCAAATGACGCAAACTAGTGGGATATAAATTGGTATTTGTACGTAAACGAAATGAGAAAATAAGATTTTGAAATATAAAGCACAGCTTATTGCACAAGATTTTACCCAAAAACCTGGTATTGATTATGAAGAGACATACTTTCCTGTGGTGGATGCAATTACTTTTCGATATTTAATTAGTTTGGCAATAAATGAAAAGCTTTAAATGCGCTTGATAGATGTAGTTACAGCCTATTTATACAGCTTACTTGATAATGATATTTATATGAAAATTCCTGAAGGATTTAAGTGGCCTGAAGTACAAAATTTGAATTCTTGAGAGATTTATTTGATCAAATTAAATAAATCTTTATATGGATTAAAACAATCTGGATGCATGTGGTATAATTACCTTAGTGAATATTGTAAAAAAAAAAACTATAAAAATGATCCTATATGCCCATGTGTTTTATAAAAAGACTTGGATCTGAATTTGTGATAATTACTGTTTTTGTTGATGATCTATACATTATTGGAACTCTTGAAGAGTTATCAAAAACCGTGGATTACTTAAAGAAAGAATTTAAGATGAAAGACCTTAGAAAAATAAAATTTTATTTGGATCTTCAGATTGAATACTTGACAAATAAATTTTTTGTCTATCAATCTAATTATATAGTAAAAGTGCTAAAACAATTTTATATAAACAAAGCACAGCTATTGAGTTCACCCATAGTTGTAAGATCATTAAATATGAAAAAAGACCTTTTCCGACCTCGTGAAGATAATAAAAAACTTCTTAGTCTTGAAATACCATATCTTAGTGCAATTAGAGCATTAATATATCTTGCTAGCAATACACAACCTGATATATCATTTGCTGTGAATTTATTAGCAAGATATAGTTCTTCTCCAACTCAAAGACATTAAAATGAAATTAAATATATACTTTGATATCTTCGAAAAACAATGGATATGGACTTATATTATTCAAATTCATCAAAATCAGATTTAATTGGTTATGCAGATGCAGGATATTTATCATATCCACATAAAACTCAATCCAAAACAAGTTATTTATTCACATATAAAGGTATGGCTATTTCATGGCATTTTGTAAAGCAAACTATAGTTGTTATTTCTTCTAATCATGCAAAAATTTTAATAATTCATGAAGCAAGTCGTAAATGTGTTTGATTAAGATCTGTAACTCAACATATTCGAGAAACGTGTAGTTTGTCAACAAAGAAAGAAATTCCAACAACATTATACAAGGATAATATTGCTTGCATAGCACAGTTAAAAGAAAAATACATTAAAGGTGATCGAACAAAACATATTTCGTCAAAATTCTTTTTCACTCATGATCTCCAAGAAAATGATAATATTAATGTTCAACATATTCGTTCAAGTGACAATCTAGCAGATTTGTTTTCTAAAGCTCTTCCTACTGCAACATTCGAAAAGTTGGTACAAAAAATCAGGATGCACTATTTTTAAGATCTTAAATAATACAATTGTCAAGGGAAGTAAAATACACACTGTACTCTTTTTCTTCATCAAGGTTTTTCTCACTAGGTTTTTCTTGATAAGGTTTTTAATAAAGTAGTATTTCATAAGCGTATTCTTGAAAAGAATTATATACTTTTTTTCTTTCACTCAGAATTTTTTCTCATGAGGTTTTTTGCTTATAAGATTTTAACGAAACATATTCTTAATATAACGGATATTCAAGGAGAGTGTTATAAATATTTTTGTGAATATCCATTTATGTTATCTATATCTAAATTTAATATAAATTAAATTAGATTAAGCTCTAAGTATTATTTTCATCTTGTAAATTCTATCAAGATAAAAAGATTATTTACCTATAAATAAACCCCTTAGTTCATTTATAAATATGCACTTCAATAAGATCTCTTTTCTCTCCCTAAATATTTTTTTTCTTCTCTTTAATTATTCTTTTAAATTATTTTTCAGAACAGATTCTACTATGATATTATATTAGAATATTAAAACAATTATTCAATATCAAACCAATTGATTATAAACAGAGAGAGACTCTTGTTGAATAATTCGTGCAGATACCTTTTCAACAGATTCTACTCTTATTCAAGTTGTAGCATTAATCAAATTGGTTTTATATTAGTATACTTAAACTTTCTAAGTATTCAAATATACACCACTTTCTTGATTGTATTTTGATCTTCTAACCTTTTCAACAAAATTTCGAGCCTTGTCTGTTTCCCCCTATTCTTTAAGGGTGGATGTCAATGGAAGAGTCGAAATTTAACATGTCAACTACTGTTTTTAACCAAACCTTATAGTTTTGCTACTGAAAGCCATTTTCCCCGTAACACTTGTTATATTTTGTCACTAAAGCTATTTCACCATAACTTCAATGCTAAACTACCCAAATCGATAGCATTCTCTTTATCTTATACTCTTTTTTTTTTGGTTGGTGCTATATCAAGCAAAACACAAACTGACAATAGATATTTTTGCTGGTTCTCTTCAAGAGTTTTCTGCAAACTTCAATAAGGCCAAAAATCTCCCAGATTAAATTTTATTTAAGTCAATTCAATGTCTTGTTCAGTAGAACAGGGTTAAATTTTAATTAAGTCAATTCAATGTCTTGTTCAGTAGAACAGGGTTGAAGCCTTACTGCCTGTAACTTCAAGGCAAATTGAAGCCACAAATTAATTTTGGACATCATGCTGGCTCTTCACTGTCATTTTCTTCACAAAATTATTTTTGGACATCAGGCTGTTTTGACAACAAAAGAAAAATCTAAACATCTCATGGTCTCCACACTCCTTGCTCTTCCAAAAGCAAGAAGAAAATGAAGTGAAATTCAAGCCTGTTTTTCGATATAGCTATAGTCTACTACAGAAAGTTGTTTATAAGCTTTCCATAGAAAATTCAGTTTTCATATTCTTAAGTCAGTCCAAAGTCCAAACAACATTGATCTATAGACCAGATTCTTTGGTCAGCTAAAGTATCAGAATTGGCGATATAACTTTGCAGAACCTAGTTTCACTCCTCTAGTTTTGAGGAAATGAGACAAATTCAAGTAATCTTAACTCTTTGAACCAAAAGGTGGAGATGAGAAAGAAGTCTCAGCCAAAGATGATTTTTTTCTCAGTATCTGACTGGAGCAAAAGATTTGTTTTTTTTTTTTTTGAACCGAAGCTGAAAATCTTCTATTACTCCAGCACCACCTAATAATCAGAATTCAATCAACTGACACAACCCAAACAATTCTCTGATTGAACATGAAACAAAAATCAATTCTCTGAAATTGACTACAACCCACCTCCTACCAATAATTGAATATAATTAATTGTATGAGTATCTTGTCCGATGTACAAAAATGTTGCATACATAAACTTTTCATATCAAAAAGTACAAAACTTATTTGGCCCGATTAGAGCTACACTAAAAGTATTGCTGAAATACAGATTTTTGAAAAGTATTGTCAGAATTAATACTATTTGCAAAATGAAGAAACTCTTTTGTTTATTTAAAATTTTATTAGATAAGCCTATCAACTTCTTGTTGCCATTCTTTTCAACTTTAATTTGGAGTTCCAGATATTAGCCTCCAGAAACTTTTTCCACCTTCACAGAAACTAAAATGGAAAAACTATTCTTCCAAACCCGAGGTAGCCCATATTTAGCTTTCTTGAATAGAGACGCTACTCAAGAAGTTGGGCCATAAGAACTTATTAGCAACCATACTCCAATATTATGCAAGAAAGACAACAAAGTACATCAATTCAAAAACTGGGTTAGATATATACTGCATTTTCCTACTATACCTGTCTAATGGGCATTAATCAATACTAGATATATATCATTATGACAGATAGTTAACCTGATACATTAGCATCTCTAGAGAGCTACCTGATGTGAATATACAAAACCTCTCAGAAATTTACACTAACATACAGTCCCACTTTGCTACACAAGGGAACAAGATTCTCATTTACCCTATCATAAAAGGCTCAAATGTCACAGTTCAAGACCTTGATTGTCAGTGATTTTTCAGGCTAACATATTCAGACAAACTGTGGGAATTAAAAAGCAAAATACAATTTTTTGAGGATTACACATCTTCAAAATAAAAAATCACTGCAGAAACATAGATTATTCCTCTTTGTTATCATAAAGAGGACCCTCAACATTTTCATGAAATGCCCTTATGTCATAATTCATGATCTCAATGGCCAATTATACAACAAACAGAAGAAACATAATCTCAATCATAATCTAAGTGGTTAGCATATACACCACGCACTCAAGGGCACAACAAGCATTATAAACATGCAATTTATGCATTCAATATGTGGCAGTAACAAGAGAATATCCTATTTCTGAAAGAGGGCAATGTCTTATAACTAAAAGTTTAAGCATGTAACAAATTGCTCTTATGCTATCTAATTAGGTATAGCTACATAAGAGTAACTATCACTGGGAAATGTTTTACCCAGTAGAATACACCCACATCAACAACCCTCGGCTCCTTTCTGCCCCGCAACCAAAAAGAGAGAGAAAAAAAAAGAAACACTTTTTTCAAGCTCTTAATGACACATCACTTACTGTATGTTACTTCACAAAAAAACAGTTAGCAACTCTTACTTACCCGGTCCTTTATCTATTTTAATTTGACTGTGTGGCATCTCACCTTTATTTTCTTCTTATAAGGAGAAAGAAATCATTGATTCACTAAGATGTTACACAAAAGTGTTTTTCTAACATAACTAAACCAATTGGAAATGAAAGAAAATAAAGTACATGCTTGATATCTATATTTGAATTTCCTTCATGTATTTCTAGTACTACTCTATCTAAGTCTCATATATATATACAGAATCAAATTCTTACTAGGTTATCTTCTAAATCGAGATCCTTTGTCTGGTCTACCAGAATTATTCCGATCCCATGCAGAGGCCCAGAAGAACAGAGACATCCAGAAAAGAACAGCAAGGAAGATCTGCACCCGATCTTGAAATCTAGATAACTTTCCTGCAAACCCTGTTCAAGGAAAAAGATTATAAGACACCAGAATGATCTTGAAATCTAGATAACTTTCCTGCAAACACCGTTCAAGGAAAAGATTATAAGACACCACAACAAGCCGCATTCAAAGCAATTTCAAATGGAATTTTGACTTCAAATGAAAGAAGCAAACAAGGAAAAAGTTAAATCCAACTTTTGTTGTATAATAACTTTTAATACCCTTCTATTGTATCACCGCGTAGCAACAGAAATTTCTTATCAGTTGTTCTTACGCTCTGCAATTTACAGATGATGCCTAAAATTATGTACTAATACATAATTTTTTCAATAATTGCACTACTTGTTCAGTTTAGTGTTCATGCTTAAATAATAATACTCCTCCACTTTTGAAGAAGTCGAATGTTACTCAAAAATTGAATGTTCCTCTGTTCTTTTTTTCATTGTTTAACCCTAAAAAACAGGACTACTCACTGATTACTATCTTAGAAAAGATTATGCCTCTCCCAATTTAGGAAATTTCACTCTGTTTGCCCTAAACTAAGCTCTAAATTTACATGATACATTTGCAATTTTCAAATTAAATTCAAAACAAAGACAAGTAACTTCAAATTTACAGAATTATTCATTAAAACATATTATTCTGATTCAAAACGCATAAACATGTTCACCAAAGAAGAAAACAAAAATCAGATGAGAAGATGGTAGAAACCTGGAGGACTAGGAGGGTCGGAGTCAGGCGAGGAAGGTGGGCCGGGGCCGGCGGAGAGGCAACGTGGCTGGCGCGCATTAGAACTAGAACGGAGGGAGACAGGGAGACACGGACGGTGGGGATGAAACGGGGAGAAGATCAACGGTCGAATTGAATCCGGATTGAAGCTTTTAGAGTTGAAATAAGTAAAAGAATTGCGGAAAGAGAACGCAGTGGCCATTTCCATTTCCGGCAGCTATTCCACCAAATCACAGAAAGGAAGAGAAGTGTATGTTTTATATCGTTGTGGCCTTGGGCCCTGGACTGTACGGCCCAATTGGGTTTTGGTTTCCATTTTCCTCCCTTTTTACGAAGTAGTATTGAATTTCAGTGATATTTTAATTGCATCATATACAAATAAATATAAATTTAATTAAATAAATTAATATTATTAATACATATATAGATATGTTTAATGTTATCAAAATATTTATTATATGAGATAAATTAAATTTTATATGGTACGATATGATAATTAACTTGTTTAGACAGATGTCATAAACGGGTTAAACGAATTATATTATATGAATCAACATAACAATGTAGTTCATTAAATGGATAAAACATATTCTATACAAATTAAACAAGTTTAACCCATTTAAAATACAAAAAATAATACTTCTTAAAAGAAAAAAAATAAAACACAATAATTTTAAATTCAAATCCGTTTAACTCTATGTCATTCTCATATTATGTATTATGTTAACAAATTATATCTCAAGTCTCAATATTTATTCAAAAAATGTGAAATTCATCCGTAACTTATCCGTAAAGTATTGGATTAGTATTGGGTTCGATCCATCAATCGATTTGTAATCGAGAATGTGAGAAATCTGTTCGTATTTTTCATTGGTAATTTTATTAATAAATTATTTTTTCTTAAATTAAAACTTAAATTAATAATATAAACTTTAAATTTAATATTAAAAAATTAATCTACAAAAGTCAAAATTATGACTTTTTATAATGGTCAGAGAGATCATAACAGCCTCAACTTCAAGTCCAAAAACACCATTTTTTAAAAATAATAAAAAGAATTATCAACAAACATTTAGTCGATAATGTAGTCAATAAAATCCATCAACATGACGTTACTAACGGAAATATTCCGTTGCTAAATTTCACGTCATATTTCTACATTATACACCTTTGTTTTACTTATGAAATACCGATTCATTCCACCAATATTTTCCGTAGATAATTATCATCATTTATTTTCATCAATATTCCGTGGATAATTACCAATTTGTAGTAACTATTTCCTTACCGATGTTAACTTAATGCTCACCTACAGGTTAACTTGTCTAGAAGATATAAATATACCAAAACCCATGTTTTACCGGTTGGATAATGCCAAGCTAGCTTATGGTAGACAAGACAGACAGTAGTATAGGTTCTTGTTTGTCTTGTCCCTGTGATGTGCAATGTCACTGTTACCTATGAAGAAACATGGACTGATGGGGAACAAATATTAGTTTCCATTAACTAGCTTCTGATCAAGGAAAGCTTTCCATCTTTAGTTTGAGCTCATGAAAATCTGACAGAGTGACAGAGATCAGTCTTTTCATGCTTGAGATTTGCATGAAACTGGAATTGGAACACGAAAGTACATTATAATTTAGTATTTATGGAAGTTAGAGAGAGACACTGTGCACATCTAAAATTTTGCATATGGATAGAAACTGATGCCATTTCATCTTGCTGTAAGGGAATGGTCGGTTATGCATGGTCACATGATCAAGGCTGAAAGAGCTTATCCCCGCATTTGCATTTCCATGAGAGGAGATAGTAGCTTTCATCTTCATCACCATGATATGTAGCTCTGAAATGCTTCCATTGGTGGGAAGGAAGGACTAGAGTAGCCATGCAAGGGCTGCAATTCAAGCACTTGTTCACACAAATAGGAGGCTTAGACCCTATGACCATTTCACTCTGCTGCACCATGCTCTCACTATGACCTGAGTTCAGTGTCCCAACTGCAAAAGCCGCATATATAATAATACACTCAACCCTTGATACTAAAACGAAAAATAAAAAGAAATTGCTGAAACAGAACTCAAATAGTTTTCGGATTGAATCACCTGATGGGTACAGAAATGTAATGAAGAGAATGGAAGTTACAGTGATTGCAACTTTCAGCCGGTTTGGGCGGATTCTTGATGTAACCATCACTATTTGAAGACTTCTGATTGCTGTGAGGGAGGGATGTTGAGAGAGATGGAGGATACAGGAGGAGTATTGATGAGCATATATTTATATACTGTGTTTGAATAATTTCTAGGGCTGTTGCCTGTAGAAAAGGAGACATGTCTCTGGTGCAAATGGCTTGTTCACCAATCAAAAGCTTCTTTCTTTCTTGAAAAAAAAAAAAAGAAACTTTCTCGGTCGTTTTGGGAAACTGGTGCACTTGACTTTAAACACTAGAATGACTTAGATCATTGTTCTTGGTGATCCTCGTTACTTATAGCTGACTTGACCAGAACCCTTTGTCTCACCCAACAGAAGAAAGGAAAACAAGCCCCGAGAAGTCCAATTCAACCCAATTTTGGTTATTTTTATGGATTACTAAATAACAGTATGAAGCTTTATTCAACCAAAATATCAGGGTTCTCATCCTGAATTTCCATACCAAATATGAACTTTTTTGCTTTTGCCTTTTGAAAGCAACCCAATAGGGAGTTGCTTTAATCTGGGAACTAGCCTTTTAATGTATTGTTATAGTGATATAGCAATGTGGAAGTCTGTGAAGTCTTCAGATATCTCCTGTTTTGTACTAGAAATCAGCATCATCTTATCTTCTGAAAACTGTGTTTGATCTCTGAAAATCTTTTCCATTTTTTGTTTCACCTTTGCTTTTTTTCCTCAGATGAATTGTCCCCCCACGCTCTAAAGTACTGTACTTATAGAAGTCTCTCAAAGAGAAAACGTGATCAGATATCTGATGGAGAATACCTGAAATCATTAAGATAAGACAGATGATACTTTTCTGCTTAGCTCAGTTTCCCTCATTGCAGGAAAAGAAGTTGGGTAAAATTAGCTTTACAATGATAAACTGATATGTTTGGGGAAACTACATGAGTTCCTCTCTAGCTAGGGAGGAGCAGACAGTGAACTTTCAACAGCAGGCTTCTCAGGATAATAGACTGCAAGAAAAATGTGGCCTGGTAAGGTACAAAGGCCTTGCTATATATGTTATCCTTTTCAGAGTTCTTTTTTGGGAGTTTCAGGTTGTGATAATTCTGTTCCAGAAGAAGGAAAAATCGACCTGTTTCCTTGGAAGCAGCACCGGTTTCTTCCTCCTTTTTCTAACATAAAACTTAACGCTTAACACAAAATTATGACAGTAGGATGGCTTTCAGTCTCACGCCATGAGAGAGAGCTGAGAGAGTGAGTTGTTTCGTAAATAAACTGTTGAAGTCATAGGAGAGACGTCACTCACTATCTGCCATTTTTCCAGTCTACCATTGGTCACTTCCAAGTGGTAATAACTTTTCATTGCATGAGCCTATGAGCCTAGTTATTAGGGCTTCCACGTTTTGATGCTAAGTTCTTTAAAGTTAATTAAAATACTATTTATGTTAATTTTTTTGTATTAAACATGATAATTTATGTAATGAATTTCATGTATTAGAATAAGATATTATTTAATTCGGTAATATCAAAACATTATAGATATAACTAATGGTTCTACACAAGAAATTAATTATAAGAGAAGAGAAATATATCTCTTATTAATAAAGGAGAAAGGTATATATAAAGATGTCAATGGGTAATTGTAATTGAACAGGCTGCACTGCTCGATATCATTATAAATAATTATTTTTAATATTAAATTTTAATTATATTTATTATTTTTTGTTTATAAATTTTTATAATTAATTTAATGCTTATTAAAATTTCGACAGTTGTTAAAAATTATTTTAAATGTTAATATATTTCATAAATCAATTTTAATTTATTAATTAAATTTTTATTAATAAATATATATTTATTTTAATCAAATATATTAGACTAATAGAAATAATGAATGGATAGTGAATACATTTCATCAAACCCATTTGCACGTATTTGGTCCAAACTCCAAAGGCTTACTTAATAAAGAAGAAAAGGATTTTTATTTCCCACCCATGATGACACACAAACACAAACAAGTAGAAAAAACATGACAAACTTATCAAGTTCATGCATGACTCCATCAATGAATCTGAACTTCCTTCACATCCTTTTTGGGTTGTTCAGTTCTTGGGATGATAATACAAAGCACCCCATCCTTCAACTCAGCCTTAATCTCATCAACTTTGGCATCCTCAGGCAGCACAAGACTTGTGTTATAGTAGCCATAGCTCCTGGCAGACCAGTGCTCATCATCGTCCGAACCTCCTTCTTCTTCTTCCTTATTCTCTCCCTTTATAGTCAGGACCCCGTCCTCGATGGTGATCTTAACATCTTCTTTGGTTAGCCCTGGCATGTCGTACCGCAGTTTGTAGCAGTTATCTTGCTCTTTGACCCGCCCCATGAGCTGTGAAGGTGTCAAGTTGAGGTTGTCGAATAGCCTGTTTATGTTTTCAGTTGCTTGCAAGAGCGCATTCCCAGGGCCTGATGGGAAGAATTCTAAGAAGAGAAAAGGAAAAGAAGTGTCAATTGATTTTTAATTTGTGAAAACAACCAGGGAAGGGACTAAAGAGATGATATACCATAAAGGGCAGGAGCATAGTCACGTTGCTTATTCCTCCAATTCCAGAGACTCCTGTTTTTCCTCCTTGGGAAAAGCCTGGACTTCTTGTCACCCTCAAAAACAGCTGCTTCTTTGCCTTGTTTTTTCTCATCAGACACCTTACCAGTAGCCGTTACCATAAACCTCTTCAAAATCTCATCATTCCACCTTTGCCTTTGTACCCCACCAACAACACTCCTCTGATCTCCCATGTCGTGACCCAAAAAAGATGAAGAAGAGGACACCCTCTGTTGCAAATTTCTCAAAGCCAACCGAGCCAGTGCCATTGCCGTTAGAAAAAGTTCAAATGCAGACTGACAGTTTTTTACTTTTGTTTGTTGTTTGCTGTTCAAGTGTTGATGTTGAGTGAGGAAATTTAAGGTAGTGCTCGTCCCTGTTGCGTTTGGATTTTGTGGACGATTGGCGGAGTGTTCTGCGAGGTTCTAGGCTTCTGGGAGCTGGTGGAGACACTTTCCAAAAAGCCACCTATATCAGCTTATTGAGACAGTTGAGAGGATAGTTCTTGGGCCTTCTCAAACATTTACAAACTGTTACTGTTGAGGAGTGTTCCAGAGGGAAAAGCATCTGATGCCACGTCTTTTCTTAATACGTAAGAGATCATTTCTGTTTTATAAGGATAATTATCCTTTTGGGTAATTAATAAAGAAACCATCAAATATGAATACCTTGCCCAAAGAGGGGGAGAAATCTCTGGCAAGCATCTTCCATGCTTGTATGTAATCCAACCAGAAAAAGGCCAAAGTTCAGCCAACAGCTCCATTTGGCAATGGCAGAATTGGTATACAGGGCCATAACCTCCTCTTTATTTCATTACAACTAATTAGTCCCTGACAGGTTATATGATTTTCTCCAAATGGAACTCAGACAGTCACAGAAAGGTGATGTCACATTTGGCATATACATGAACCCTTTGAGGTGATGGAATCCCAGGCTGGTCTAAAAGAATCAGTAAAGTTAAAAGGAGCTAACTCAAATGTACGCTTAATCCTTAAGTGTCACGATCCCACTTGGGATCCATGAATCTATCATCGAACCGTAGAATAAAATGAGACTGGATAATTAAGTATTCACTACCTGTGGACCGTGATACATAGCTTGTGAAAAAGAAGACCATAAGCTATGAATGAACCACTCTAAAACTACCTGGAATAATTGTTGAAACTTGAAAGAATCCCAATCATGTTTTTCTTTTTCTCTCTGCCTCAAGAAGTCCTATTCTACCCAAGAAAAAATTCCTATGGGACATTCTAACAGCTTCGGACATTTCATCATCACTTTTATTCTGTCAGTACATGTTCAAATTAATGAAAGCAAACTAACACTTGCCAATGGGATGCAAGGCTACCAGTAAACTATGCAAAACAATTTTGCAACAAAAAAAAAATTGCTGCCCTGACAGCTGAGGCGGCCAGTATTTTTTTTGGATTAGTTTCAATGCAATACAATGGCTTGTCTAAAAGGCCCATTGAGTTGGGGAGGAAAAAGAAATAATAGAAAAAAGGAAGCAGCAGGCAGGTAAGACCCTGAAATTGTGACAGTTGATATACACGCCAGGCTATGCTCTGATGCCTTTTTCCTATTGAAGTAATTAAAATGTTACAACAAGTAAGATGGATATTAATATCTAACCATCTTTCAAATGCACTTGTTATACTGTTGTTCAGTCGTACAGTCCTTCCTGCTCCCAGATGTCCACAAGAAAATCTATCATTTCCTGTCAATTTTCATGACCACGCAAATCAGGTAAACATGTTTATGATTATAATTATATGAGCTTGCTGGAGCTGAGACTTACAGCAAGAGGAATGGGCTGAGGGAATGGCTTGTTGCTCCCAAGCAAACTTTCATAAGTCGCATTCCAACTGCAAAGCCAGAATTGTTTAACCATGCAGAGACAATGAGTGCTGACAAGATAAAGCAAAAAGAAGTTCATAAATGATCAACGGGTTATATCCCAGAAGTGGTTTTCCCTCAGTACATACAAGATGCCATTTCGTACTTCACAAACCTAAGATACAGGTTCTACAATGGCAAGCATCTGGATTTAGTTAAAATCAGGGTGCTTGACACAACTCTTAAGACACTGAAAAATGATGCAAGAACCATGCATTATTGCAGATATCACTTGTGCTAGAGGAAATATGAACATTAACCTTATTGTTTTCTCTCCTTTTTGGTTTTCAAATCTTCAGGCCATAAATGTTGGGAAACTAAATGTTAACATACACAGGGAATAACAGCGGGGAACAAAGATGTGACTTAATGGGAGAAGCAAATGTAAAGGGAAGGAGAGAAAGACCAATCATAGACAGTAAAAATAAAAAGGAAGCTCACTTTTACAGAGCTAATAGAGGATATGGTCGTAAATTAAGCACAGTGACATGATACGATTCACCTAGCCAACCCCACATACATAAAGTTGTTGTTAATATTGTATTTATTCTTTCAAAAAAATTTAAGGTTTGGTAGCACAAATCATCTTTGAAGGTCAAAGCCTGCCAAAAAGTGAGAACAGTTAAATTTGCTCCCTTCTCCACAAGATTTGAAACTGAAAATCCATTTTGAAGAAATAAGGATTTCTTCCCTTTTCGTGTGCTTTTGCATGGCCTCAATAAAAGAAATAAACCATGATGATTAACAAAAGTCACCACATAAACCTAGTAAAGTGGAAAATGATGCATATCAAGTCATTCCAAACAAAATGCTGACTTAGATGCCTTCTAGAATGCAAACAATACGTAGAAAAAGTTGGAATTGATTAACAGCCTCTATTTTATTTTCTTAACAGCGAATATACATATCTGGTCATAGATCATTTTGCAAGTAGATGAGAGTTTATAGGAAGAATTGCACTTGAAGATTTTAAAAATACACTAACTTAATATATTCTGAGAAGAACTCACTTTAGTTTGGGCTCTCGACCCTGCCGTGGCCGGTTTCCAGACTTCTTGTTTCCCACCCAGCGCTGCCTGGTCTGATTCCAGAGAAGAAGGCCTGCACCTAATAGCAGTTATAAGATGGTGCAAATACATCCTAATCTTGTTGTAGTGCCCAAAGGGGTCGAAACAGGACTATCCAGATAGGAAGGTAATCCTTATGAAGTTTTACTGTTTATGGAGCTGTCAGGTACATATGTTAATTCAACCAAAGTAACTTAAGAACTGAGAACTTGCCATGGTTTACAAATTCAGAGGGGGCATTAGCACTTGCAGCACTGCCATGCAGATCAAGTGTCTGGTTGCTTGTGCTGATTGATGAGATGCTTCCCTGTGACTGCACTGCACTGTTATCCATATCACAAGTGCTAGTGGTCCAGAAATCTTCTGATATACTGGCTTTCCTCACTGTCTGATCTTGAACTTTTAATCCTTTTGATGACTCATTCACCAAAGGATTGAAAGTGGGCCTCTTAAAGCATCCTAGACAACCACTGCTCTGTTACAAATCACACATAATCATATAAATGATTAGTACCAGCCACCAAAAACTCTAAAGCTGAACCTAATACCCAAATAATAAGTTCATAAGTAGGACAAAAAACGATAATTACATGAATTCGAGAGGCCACATGAAAGCATACTTTACATGTTATGTAAAGTATAATAAACAGCATGAGAAGACATCTGTTTCAAAATAACATAACTTGCTAATGACCACCTTAAACAAGTACATCAAACAATAACAACAACAAAGCCTTTTTTAACCACTACATGTGGTCAGCTAAATTTCACCATTTTATTCAGTTTAGAACCATATCCTAATTACGATCAAGTTCCTTTCTGATAATTTCCTCCCATGTCTTATTTGGTCTCTGCCTCCCCCTTCTAATATATTCATTCTCCATTAAATCACATAATCTAATAAAAAGCATTAATAAGCCTTCTTCTCACAAGTCCAAAGCAGTTAAATATGTCTCTCTCATTTTATCCTCAATTGGCATAAGCCCATCTTCTTGAATGCAATCATGTTATAGTCCTAACTTTTTGCATCCAGTGGAGCATCCTCATCTCAGCCACGCTAATTTTTTGTATATGTTGATAGTTAAGAACCCAACATTAGCTATCATAAAAGCAATGCTGGTTTTCTAGCTGTCTTGTAGAACTTTCCTTTGAGCTTAAGAGGTATTTCGCACACACAATTTCTAAAGCACTTCTCCATTTTGGCCAATCTCCTTGTGGATCCTGTGGATACCATCTCCATCAATGCCACCGTCATTTTATATGATTGAGTCAAAGTACTGAATCTGTTCAATTTGCAGCATGTTTTTTTCTCCAGTTTATTAGTTGCTCCCATTAACATTCCTTCTTTCCTGAACTCGCATGCCATGTACTCTATCTTAGACCTACTTTATCAAAAACCTTGTGCTCTAATGTTACCCCCCAGAACTCAAGCCTGCTTTAACCCTTATTTTAGTCTCATTTAGCAGAACCATACTATCAACAAAAGCACACATCAAAATATGGTACTTCTGATACACCTGTTAGGTTCATCAATTAGCAAGACAAAGAGATTATGATTCAAAGCAGATCCATGGTACAACAAACTTATTACTAAGCAGAACTATTCCTGACAATGCAACATTTTTAAACTTGAATCCAAAGCTTGAGCTAGTTGGAACAAAGCTAATTAGGTGTAAAACCTACAAGAAAGGAGCCCTTAAAGAAGTAAGCTTCCTTCCAAGGGAGTATGCTGGCAGTTTTATCAGAAAACTCAACCAACCAAATCTATGACTGAAACCATACATCGGCCTTGAAGAATAATGCCCAGCATTGTAATCATCTCATTATTACTTGGAAGCTGAGAAAGCTTAAATGCATCAACTACTAAATCCACTTTTGTTTTTCTTTTCCAAACTCAACCACAGTGGCTGCAAAGACACTACTTACAACAAAGTCTAGCAATCAACAAAGACTAACAATCAACATAGAAAATCCTACACCTTTACATTATTTACAGAACCAAGCTCAGCATGTCAATTCCTTAATAATATAGAAAGGGGCAGGATGAAAACAATATTCAAATTGGGTTTCATTTCTTTTCACCAAAATGTTTCAAAGTGAATAGCAGACAACTCAAGACTTGAAATATGGAAAAAAAAAAAAAAAGAGCTTCATGCAGTCAAACCCACATTAAACAAACAAAGATGGTTCCAATAAACACACATATCCAATTAAAAAAAAAATGAAAACCCAAAGTTCTCAATAAAAGCCCCATAAAATAACAAAAGCATAAGAGGGAAGAAAAAAAGGACCAGAAAATTACCCCATATATACAAAACAAGAACTACCAGGAACTGAGACAGATCTGTCAATAAATGGGAATCTGATTTCCTGAAAGGAATGATCAAAAGAACCCTTAGAGGAACCAAAAAAAGTAATGATATTTATTGAAATGAAACCAAAAATATAATAGAGACATAGCAACAATAGATATTTTATATTTTGATTAACTTTTTCCTTGGGAAAAGAAAACAAATTTACCTGATAAACAGTGTCGAATTGGGTTTTCTTGTTTTTTTTGGTGTCTCTATCTTTTCCTTTCCTGAAATTAAATCCTGAAAAAAAAAAAACAAATTGGCCTTCTTTCTCCTGACTATGCTCCTCAGATGTGGCTTTGGAGCCTTTTATTGTTTATTATTATTTTTTTATATATATTCGTCTTCTTCTTCTTCTTCTTCTCAATCTTCTTTTCTAGTAATTTGGGAAAATTGAAAGAAGAAGACAAAAATTGAAAAAGGTGAGAAAATAGTTTTGCAGAGGTTACATAGATGAGAGAGTTCAGTTTAAGCTTCCCTGAGGTGTTCCTTTTAACCTTCTTCTTTTTGTTCATCCAGCACCAAACTCATGTCATGGCCCAGTAAATTAATAAAAATAAAAATAAAAATTATTATTTTGTTTTTAGTGGACCTTTTTTAAATTATAAATATTATATAAAAATAAAAGTAAAAAATTACGTGTAAATTAAATTAACTTCTAACAACTAATAATTGAACTCTTGACTTGAGTAAAGATGGGGAAATTTATTTTACTTCTATATGCTATAATATTTCCTAATTGATGTTATCATCAACTATTTTCATTCTTATGTCAATGTATAGGTTATCCAAATTTGAACCTTACTATTTGATTAGATACTCAATCTTTATAAATATTTTATTTAATTTTGTTAATTGTTATCTAAATCCCTATACGTATATCTAGACATTATCTTATTAAAATAATTTAAATCATCAATATTTATCTAATCATAATTAATAAATTAAAATTAAATCATAAAAAATAAATTAAAATTTAAAATCATAAATGAATTTCAATAAGTACTAAATTTAATATAAAAATTTATAAATAAAAAATAATATATACATATATATAACTAAAACATAAGAGTAGCCTAAGATGATTTTGCAAACTTTACTCGAACTCATGACAAAGAATAATTTTACTATTCGAATTCTATCCAAATTCGATTATAGGGTATCTTAACCTTACTTAACCAAATAGGGTAATGTAGGGTATCCACATACAAGGTACCCATTAACATCCTTAAATACAAATCAATTTTAAAATTTTAAGCAAAATGACATTCAATCATTAAAAACACATATATTCTATTTTTTAAAAGAAAGTACATTTATTGCAATATTTTAAAGGCAGATGAAATGCATTTTAAGTATTTAGTAGGACATAATTTCCACAAAAGAGTGTTAAGAATATTTCAACATTGGCATCCCTACCCTACATTATTATTATGTGGATGCTTGCAAATGTATATTTATAAACAATATTTTCTTTATTTGCATTTTTTTTACTTAAAGCCTCAATAGGTAATATATGGTAAATAAAATTACATAATAGGTAGAAGATAGGAGAAAATTAATATAAGTTTGAATTTAATTTTTTTTATTTAAATATATTTATTATTAAATTAAATATTTTGATTCGGATTCAAATCGAATAAATATTTAATAAAATACATTTCATGTGGAAATAACCTAAGATGTTGACATTATGAGTCTTAAATTTGTCATATTGTTGGGAGAATTAAGGCATTGGACTTAGACCAAACTTATTTAAGTCCATCCCAAGTCCCAACTTGAGAGGCCCATATTATTATTATTTTTTGTTTCATTTTTGCTTTTATATTCTTTTAAAGAAAAGAATTTGGAACTATCAAAAATTAAAAAGACAAGAAAAAAATAATTTAGAACACAGCTTTGAAAAAAAAAAATGAGATCATTGCTCATATTAAATTGCAAAAAAAAAAAAACATAAAGAAGTGGATTGCATAATTGGCACCGACCAGCAAATATAATAATTATATAAGAAAAACAATTAAATATAGTCACAGCAAAAGACAAAATACCTAATACTAATAATTTTTGGGTGGTTATCAATTTAATGTTGATATACTTATATAAAGTATGTATCTATTTATCAATATAAATTTATAATTAAAATAAAAACAACAATTAATTCAATTTTTTGCATAATTAAATATATCCATCTAAATTTTTTTTAAAAAAATAACAGATAATTAAATAGATGCAATAAATGGTCATAATGTTTGGCTGTATTCTAACTAAGCACTTATCCTCAACTTAATTAAACTCCCCATCTTGAATTAATTAAACTCCATAAATTAATAATTAATATAGACCACAAAAAGAAAAGGAAAAATTCAAAGGGAAGAGTTTGGTCAAGTTGGTCAAAATAGTTAGGCTTGTTTGATTTCTTCTCTTTTACAACTTCCATTCTCAATAATTGAATGGGCTCGAAGAATTGGTCACAAATCAAAAGTTTTTTTTTTCTCTTTAATATTTTTTTTTTAATTTTATATTATTACTTTTAAATTTAAAATTTTATATTGACACGTGACATAAAATAATAAGAAAAAAACAAACGAAACAATTGATTGGAACAAAAACTTTCTGTTTGTAACAATTGACAATCAAACTTACATAAAAATTATAAGAACTAGCTGTGTAATGTGGTCCATTATTTTTGTTTGGTCCACAATGTACTAACTAAAAATACCCATCATGTCAATTGTTGACAAAATCATTAAAATCGTGTGGGTTGAATTGAATTGAATGAGTCGTGTAAGCAACTTAGGTACCAGACAAAGGATTGCTATGGCAATTTACAATTGGATTGTGAATTTGTAATTAAGTAATTTCCATTTCACCTTTTTGGATGCCTTTTTTTTATCTTTTGACTCAAAGTTACCTGGTGAATAATGGGATTGAGAGGTAATTTTCATTGGGGATTTTCAAAAGCCAAAAAAGGAGGAAAAAGAAGAAAAGAATCACAGGAATATGGTTGAAAAGTAAGATCAAGCCCTGAGGTACCAGATTCTTCTGCACTTTGATAAAATATTATTGCATTAAAGACAAAATGGGTAGTTTCAATATTTGCTACTACACAGATAATTGGGAGTTGGGACTGTTTCAAATAATTTTTCCCTTTTTTTTTTTTGCTATTTTATTTGTTTAAATTGATCAATTTCTTTTGCCTTGTTGATCAACAAGCTGCAGGATGAACTTTGAGATTTGTTAATGTTGGACAAATTGTCTCAAAAGTAGGGATTAAGTAAACAAAAATGAATTAAGAAGTGTCTATGGCCATGTTCTTGTAGCCTGCCTGTTTCCCTGCCCAGAATTTCCTTGGGAGAACAAGGAAAGCAGAGGAGGAGTTAAGAACCTAAGCAATGCACTGATAAAACTCACAACAGATTGAAATTTACAACCTTTGCCCAACATTCTCATTAAAACCCCATAATTTGGACAAAGTTTCTGTCATTTACAATCCTACAGGAAGTGATAGAAGGGGAAAAAAAGTCTACAGTATCTGTGTCTACAAAGAGGATAAGAGGGAATCAGGTCTAGACTTGACAACCCAGAAAAGTTTAAGAACAGCTTCACAGTTATTAATATGAACACTCCATTCTATGCACACGGTGCCTGAGAATTCCATTGTACAAAGCAATCCTGTTTCCCGGCATTTCATTTCTGCAGAATCTATCAACTTTCCTTGATCTTCCTGCTGTTGCTGCAATTAACTTCTTGTTTTGCTCTTTCCTGTACTCTTCTCCATTGCCGCTTGTATCCTTCACATTCTCAGCAAACTGCACTTTCTTCTTCTTTCTATCCCTTTTCTTTCCCTCTAGAAAACAAAAAGAAGAAGAAATCCCACCAACAATCAATAAAACATGCCGTACAAGAGAAGACATAATCTTTTAAAGAAAAAAAAAATGAAAGAACCCCATGGCTACATACCTGAAGACAAGCAAGAACGAAGAGTTTGTTTGGAGGGAGGCAAAGTTTTTTGCCTGGAAAAAGTAAGGAAAATAACAGTGCTGGAAACTACCATAGCTGTAGCCAGAACCAAACCCTGTGAACATATTCCTGAAGACATAGTGGCACGACCTAACAGGAAACCGTGTAAGACCACCGAAGAAAGACAGATGCAGTTAGTAAACTACCTTGTTGTCTTTGCTTATAGGCACAAGAGAGGGTGTGAAAGTAGGGTAAATTAGGTGTGTATATATAGAGAGAGAAATATGGTTAAAAAACCCAAAGTGAAATTGAGGAATACTAGAGAAATAGCCGTGAGAATCTGGAGTTCTGTGGTTTGGTTTGCTTTTGTGTATGGGGTATGGTTTGGCATTTGGCATTTTTATAAATCAAGTGCACCACACGGCCAAGGCAAAGTGATAGGAAAGGGCAGATGGGGAGGAACTTTTGGAAGAGGGAATGGGTCAACAGAGTCCTCATATGGACTTCTAGAACAAAGTAAAGGGTCAAATGGTTTTTTTCTTCTTTTTAAAAGGATGAGAATGTGCATTAGGTAGTGAAGATTTATGGTGGGTGGAGCCAGTTTTAAGCATATTCAAAGCTATGGAGGTCTTCGTTCTAATGGTAGCACATAAGGCCAAAAAATTCCAAGGTCTTAACTGATTTTAGGTTGAAGTCTATATCATGCATGAATTTGCCTTTATTTAACTTTATATATCTTGGTTTTCTTTCACATCTGTTACGTTTTCTCACCTTGAAATTTGGTTGGGAACTTATTATTTATATATAATTTGATGATTTTATATTTATGATTTATGCATTTTAATATGCATTAAGCATTTATAAAAAAGAGAAAAAAAATTTGATTAAGATATCAGATTCGAATATGCTTTGTACGTAAAAAAAAGAAAAAGAAGACAGCTTTGTCCATCAGTAAATCTTTTGTAATCTTTGACTCCTACAATCTTTGGGAGAAGATATTTGACCCTAAGAAATACAAATAGAAATCTCTTGTTCTCGCTTGGTGTTTATTTTATGATTTTATGTTATATATTTAATATATTAGGGTTTAAAGTATTAAATTTAATTTTTAAAATTTAAAATTTTTATTAATAATATAAAACTGGATACTTGACATAAAATTATACAAGTGATCTGCGAGGGAGGCTAAGGATTTCTATTCTAAGAAATATTAGTATATTACGGTATTGACTTCCAGTAGTTATAGTTAACTTATATATATCTATATTATGTTTAGTTCACAATAATCTATTGCTTTTTTTTTTCTTTTTCCGGGATGTTGCTTTCTTTGACTATATAAGGTTTTTTCATTTTTTTAATTTACTAGCAATATCATATGTATTGTATTTTATTAGTATTTAATTATATTAATAAATTCTACTTCCACATTTTATATATATTTATATGTTGTGATAACAACAAATAAAGTTTTAAATGGGTTTTACTTTTTTTAGTCAAATATTATTTTTTCATGGTTAACTCATATGAAGCTTCGTTTACTTTGATTTCTTCAAACTTATCAGCCGACAAATTCGACTCCAAATTCATATTTTTTTTTTGAATGATGACAAATTCCGTAATAATAACAACCTCATTAGTTATTACGAAGAAAACGTAATCATGAAACTTATATTTATAAGTGATGAATCTTTACATAATTTTTTATTTCGGTTGAATAATTACAAGATTAATGTAGTAATTAATAGAATTAATGTAAGTGAAATGCTCCCAAAAGATAACTCTTCATCCTTTTGTATGATCTACCATAGTTTGAGGAAGGTTGATTTGATCACAATTTTATGTACTACCATTAATAACTTTCCTCTTAAGAAATTAGTAACTTTTAAAAATATAAAAGAGGTTAAAAATAATATTGATAGTGATTACCATTTAAGTCCATCATATAAATATATTAAAGCAATTAAATATATGAATCGATTTAATGATAAGGATACGAATTTCATATTTAATCATGTTTGTGTGTAAATATTTCACAAATCCTTTTTTTATGAAAAACTATTTTTTAAATTTAAAAGTGAATTAGTCACAAGATTATTACTCTTTCTTTAGAAAGTTGACACAATGAGGTTTTAACCATCTGCAGTCATGAATTTCTTAAGATTTTTTTACTTGTTCGATGTGAAATCGAAATATCGTACTTATCATTATTAATGAATTAATTAAAATTATGAAATTAAAAATATAAAGACATAATATTCGAAAAAGCTCTTACATTATTCAAAAAAAATTTAAATAAGTTTTTATACTTTTATTGTATTTAATTAAACTCTTATATTTTTATTTTAAATTAAATAAACTTTTATACTTTTTATTTTAAGTCAAATAAGTCATTATAACTAATAATTAATTAAGTCAAAATGTCATTCGTCATTTTATATCCTGTAGCACTGACGTAACATATTAATATGTTATAATTGATAATAACATGACATGCTAATTTAACTTGATAACATAATTATGAGATCTTTTTTACTTTTCATATAAACATTATATCGATGTCATATGAATATAAAATGATAAATAATATTTTAATTAATAATAATAATAATTAATTAATTATTAATTATAAAATTTAATTAAAACTTTAAAAATTTAATTGAACATAATAAAAAATAAAAATTTATTTAAAACTTTTAAAATAATTTAAATATTTATTTGAGCATTTAATTGATAGGTATTTTAGTTGACTAGCCAAACTTGGCAAAATCAATTGTTGCGGTCCCAGTGGATAAAATTGCATACTGACAACAAAAGAGCATGTTACAAGTGGAGGCAAAGAAGACGGGAGAACCTCACAATTGGGCATGACAGCTGAGCGACACCTGTCCAATCAATCATGTGAAACCATGACTCCATTCTGCGCATGATTTTTGACACGGTTACACGTGGCCCTCTTGTAGGAAACCTTGCTTTCTGTAACCTTCCTTTCTATGTACTCCAATCTTGCCATGTGTCTTGCCTTTTATTTTGATTTTCTCTGTCTTTCTTAGATTTTCCATCTACTTTCCGAGAAAAGGGGAAGGAATCTAAATCATGGTTTTTCTTTTATATATATGTATATATTTCATAAATTTTATTTTGTACCTTTTAAAATTCAAATTCATAATCTTCCTTAATTATATAAACCCATCCTTATAAGCTTTTCAAGATTTTTTTTACTTATTCCATATGGAATTAAAACATTGAACTTACTTCTTAAAGCATTTAACATGACATTTTCTTTCACTAAATTAAATTTAAAAATAATATCTCATTTCTTTCAAACTTATATCGATTTTTCTCGCTTATTTCTGCTATCTATCATGTTATTATAAGAATCTCGAATTCTTAACTAGTTTTGTTGATTTCTAGGTTAATTTGAATTGATTTAAGGTGAATTTTCATAATTCAAAATTGTAATAAATTGAGTTAAAATCTCGATATTTGACTGTCGGTATAATTTGTCGTACATGTTTTTTTATTTTGTTACAATTGTATCTAATTAAATCTAAATTTCATTCTTTATGTTTTTTTTTGTTATCTTAAATTTCAATTTTTTTCTATCCACCTAAACAAATATGCACATTTATATCTTTCCAATTGTTTTTGTAAATTTTAATACATCAAAATTGAAATTATAAATAAAAATATTTTCTTCCATATCCATGAATTAAAATATTTGAAATTTTATGATTATTTTTTAAAAAAATGAATTTGTTCGAGTCCATGTGTTGCATACTTGTCTAAATAAATCCAATTTCAATTTGGATTTTGTTTTCTTGTAAGTAAAAAAGACAAGAAACAATCAAAACCCTACATTTGATCATTTTCAAAGGGGACTTGTGATATTTGCCAAATGCTTAAATAATTAACACACACGTATTATCACCATCATCATAAATTCATAATGCATTTTAATTAACTTATTCAATTTATGTCTTTTTCAGTTTTCAATTGGTCCTTGTGTTTTTAATGATGTGAAAATGCCATACCTTAATAGTACAAAAATGATTTTCTTCTAGAATATTACATTTTAATGGTTTGCAAAACATATACCCACATTTTTAAGATGGAAAGTGATTTTCATTTTTTTCTCTTTAATTATATTTTTCTCATTTTTATGATCAATTTTGATTTTATTATTGTAGAGAGTTTTTTCGATGAAAAAAGGTAGTGTTACAATTAATAAAACGAGATGTATTAAAGACGACAAAAAAGAAGACTGGAGCAGTGTTTGAAATGATAAATACTTGTTGCATAAGGTGAGAGATACAGATTAATAAAAAGTAAGAAAAAGATAGTGTGAAGCACGATGGAGAATAAGGTGGAAAGAATTGAATAAAAGAGAGTTTTGGAAAGAGTTCAGGGATGGTTTTTAAGAGGGAGTTTATTGATTTTCTAGTGTATCCTTGATGAATTGTCAAAATTCTTACGATAAAATATTCTCACTATTTAACTTTTAATTATAATTTTAGACAAGTTCATTAATTTTTGAAATAGACATACTTTGTCTAAAAAATATAAACACCGTTAACAGAAAATATAAAAAGATTAAAATGTCATTTTTTTTTCATTTTTTTCTCAGACAATGTGATCGGCCGACGACGCTACCATTCATCAGTCAACCACCCCATGAAAGAGAGCACTGATCAGGTGCTTTCCAAGGAGGTGCTCCTTTACCTTTGGCAATTTTTTTTAAAAAAACAAAAGTATGATAATAATTTTTAAAATAAATAAAAAGTAAAATTATCTTTTTAATATTACCACGTCATCAAACTAATTGAAATATAAACAATTTGACTAATAGCTGGACCATATCGAATGAAAAATATTTTTTTGAGATAAAGTATCAATTTAAAAAACTAATAGACTCATATGAAATTATGACTAAAAGTGATGAGAATATTTTACTCAAATTCTTATATATACCAAGTAGAACACCATTGATTAGCAAGTGTTTATTGGATGTAATGATTAGATCTAAAGAGAGAACACAAAACAAAAACTTTTTTGGATTTCAATAATCAACTCGAGTTAGTTGATTAGATTGGACAATTGACAATGATTAGAAAAAAAATTTCAATTGACAAGGGATAAGAACAATGATTTGCCATTGGAAAACGATTTAAACAGTAACTTTAATAATAAAAGATGTCCATTCCTGTTACTGTGGATGCTGTGGCAATCCTTCTTTGTGGGGTTTTTTTCATCTTCTTTTTTCCTCTTTAATCTAGATTATCATTGTTTCATGATGGATACATTTTCTGGTTCCATTCACTGATCACAATATGAACCAAAAATTTAAGTTGCAGGTCAAGAATTTATTGTGGTTATTACATCCTGGAATTGGATACATTCTTTCTGGTTGTCATGAATAGAGATCACAAGGACTTGGATATTTTTGAATATCACATGAATTATATGTTAGTCAACTTGAGAAAGTTGTGGATGAAATCCCAGAACTAGTAAGGATGATGTCTCAGTTGCAAATAGTACCTGTTGACTACCCTAAACCCTGTTTATGATCATCTATACCTGACAGTGAGTGAGGTGATTAAGCTCCATTTCAATAATTTTTTAGCAGATCATGAAAAGTCGATACAAGAAGCACTCATGAGAATTTCGCCGAACTACTACAGAAATGCTTCCTCACAAAGTAGTAACAACTGATAGTAATTAAGATAACCACAGAAAACATACAAGAATCAGATAAACACAGGCTATAAGTTTTATGCCAGTCAGCGTCAGAATCACACCATAGCATCACAGCTATTTAGTTCCAGATATGAACACCCCAACAGAAAAATAACGGCAAATCTGCTGCCCTGCAGGCTATGACACAATCACAAAACATGATTTATTGCTACTACCAGAGCCAGAACAGAACTAGAGAAGGTAAGAAATTATCACTGGTTGAGATCCCCTAAGTAGTTAGGATAGGGGGGAGGTAATCAGATTTGGCACCAAGAACACGAGCCTTTGTGTCAGGAAAGTACTCAAAGCCTGGCAGTTCAGTGACGGTTCCCTCACTAGAAATGCCAATGGGGTAGCGGAGGAGGTGTCCAGGCAAGTCTCGCTCAAGTGACTCACTTGAATACAGATCCCAATATTTGTCAGCAATCTGGTTCACCTTCCTGATACACTCCTCACTTTCTGGGAAGAGGAAGGTATCATCAAGCATGCCAAGGTGCTCATACCACAGTGCCATTCGGAAACCATGGACCTGACCTCGTGCTGGTTGCCTAACTGATAGATGATATGGTTGATAGGCTCCCATGGCTATCTCAGAGTCTCTAGCACCATCCATTGATCGTTGGTTGATGTTGGCTGATCCAATTATTATGTATTCATCATCAACTGCGGAAAGTAAAGAAAAGTTAATGAAATATAAGAATGAACAAGAAACATAATAACAAATAAAAGGACCTTCGTTCTCAAATGAGATTCAAATGAAAAGGCCTTTCTTTTTTTTTTTGCAGCACCATGTTCTACAAGTTACATAATCATAGCTCCTTACGCCACCTAATTGAAAGGAAATTTTCCTCATGACACAAACCATAGTGGATATGTTCTTCAAAGGCTTGCATTAATTCATAAAGGAATTTCAACGTTCGTGTCTTCATCACACTAGTGGTTTGAACAGTTGAAGACCCCCTACCACATTATCAATTATCCAGAAAAATAAATTTTCCCCCAAAATCAGAGATAAAATTTAATAAACAGTAGTATGTGAGGTGTGTGTGCATCAAGTTACTTAAAGGTTTTCATCACCTACCAATCATCATTTTGGCATGAACATAGATCATGAAACGACGGGCCTCCTGGGCTCTGGCATAATCTGTATCAGGCTCCGGCTTTTCTGAAGGTTCATATTCTCCACTCCTCTTCACCTCCCGGTTCCCAAGGCAGAAGAATGTTAAATAGTTTCGGGGATCCTCCTCACGACCTGCATCTCTGAGAGCCTTAATGATATCACTATACATCATGTCCATTGTCCTTTTCTGCCAATCTAATATTGCCTGAACTGATGCACTCTCTGGGATTCCTTCTGGCCACATAGGGACAACAACATAAACAGTAAACCTCTCTCCTGCCTTAATCTTGCTAACAATCTTAAGTGAAAGCTCTTTTGGAATCAGATGCAAAGCATTGATATCCTCAGGCTTAATGCCATCAGGACTCCAGTCAAAGGAGCTTCCAAGGAAATACTGATTTTCAATGTAGATGTAATTCTTTGCTCGTCTGATAGCATTAATATAGGCATCCTGAATACTTCGATCAATAATATTGTCCTTTCCACTGACAAGCCCAGCCCTGGCAGCGTCTTCAGGTGTCTCAGGGAATCCAAAAGCAGCCCCACCATCAATGGATCTAAATAATTGCACATTCCAAGTCTCATGGTCTTCAAGGAACGTAACTGGAGATGGGGGGATGATGATATCTTCAAGCTCCCTCAGCTGAACAAGCACATCTTTACCACCTTGTTTTTTCCATCTTTGCTCAAAATTGAACAAGACATCCCAAGCAATTGGCCCTTCAAGTCGGGAGTGGATATCATGCCAAGGTTCCCTTGGACCACCTTTGGTGATTGTAGCACCAGTAAAGTTTGGCTGATGGAAATCATCATGGTGAGCCGTGTCCAAGGTCCTGAAAAGGGAATGGAAAGGGGTGTCATATCTGCCATCACAAAGATCAATACCTCCGACAAAACTCACAATTCTCCTTCTCTCTGTATCTCCGTTAGGCATTGCAGCATCCACCACAACAATTTTCTGGTGATGAGTGAACATGGTAGAAATCTGTAAATCCTGGACAAAACTTCCACCATCGTCTGGATTACGAGGGCATAAGACACAGTTTACCTCAGTACCCTTGAAGAAGTTTTCAGTTTCCTCATCATGGGTTGCCATCAGTCCATCCTTCTTCAGCAAACCAACAGATGTTCTATCATCCCAAACAAGCATATTAACCCTGACACCTTCACTTGCTTTCTTTTTAAGCAGATCACCAAGAGTGATGTCTCCCCCTGGCTTTGGCCTTCTTGAGTCTCTCACCAAAGTGATCTCGGTATACACAGACCAACCAGTAACATAGATCAAGTGTTTAGCATTGGTGATAGCGTCAAAAACATCTTCCCAACATCTATGTGGCTCAAAATATTTGCCTCCAGCAAGAGGAATTTTAGGAACAAATCCGTCTGGGATATGAGCATCCTGGTATAGAGAAACCTTACATCCTTGTCTCTGTGAGTAAAATGTAAACGGAACTCCAGGAAATTTCCGACTTATGATACCACGATTCCAGTTGTGGTCCCTTGTCACATCAAAATATTGAAGCTTCACATGGATTGTAGCACCACTTTCTATAGGATTCTTGTCTTCATCCAGGATCTCAACCCGCCTATCCACTTCTTCTCCACTTAAGAGATCTTCAACAGGTACATATGCCCTTCCAATCAGAGTCGCTCCAATAGGATTGTCATCCTTGACAGTGAATACTACATTGGAAGCTCGATGGGCACAGTAAATGTGAAAAGACTCGTACCACCTTGGGTTGGCAATTTCTTTTTCTATTGTTCTGGTTCTTCCAACTCTAGCCCTTTCAAGATCAATAGTTGCGTATATCTTTGGAATTCCTTTGCCAATACCAATTTTCTCCTCAACATTAGCCATAAGCTGCAAGAAGAATATCATCCATAAGATACTCGATGAACAGAAAAGAGGTGATATATGTTAACAGTTTAAAGAATGAGATGACAAGTTAACACAGACAAAGTCATTATTACAATGCCATCTTAAGTCAGGAAGGCCAAAATTTCAGCTCTGAAACCCTAAATTGTGCAACAGGCTTATATTTCAGAACAAGGAAAATAAACAAGACATAGACCTCATTGACAGAGTTGCCAAAAGAAATGGAGAAAGTCCGTTCCAACAGAGTGAATGAACAGAACACAAAACAGTCTGATAAAGAAAATTAAAGCTTGCTTTAACCCTCAAGAAATATAGCATATATAAGGAGAGTTAAAAACCTGGCATTGAAGTTCATATTTAAATGGTATAAACAAGTAACAGGTATTGCCACTGTCAATACAGCTATAGGAAAACAATGTTGAAGACAAAGGTAAAATGTCATTGGTAAATAGGCAGAAATCTGTCCTGCTGATTCCCACTCCAAAAAAGACAGGAAAGCAATGTCTATTTACCAGGTTAAGGTTCAAGAGTTATTTAAGGCATGTTTGCAACACGGTAAAAAGCACCCCAAATAGGTATTGACCATTGAACACATTTTCATGGGCAAAAGTGCATTTATTTCATAAGCCCTGACATAAGTAATCCAAGAACTGTATCGGATATATTTCAAAGTCAAGAAAATGAATTTATATAATTTGATCATGAAAGTATTCAAATAGAATTGGCATTCAACTTATATACACATGTGTTCACACACATAGACAAACACACACAACACAATCAATACCCGCACCTTCCTTTGCCGCTAACACTAACCATGGCCCTTCAAAAATAAATGCTAGAAGCATACATTATTACCTCACACATGACAATCCATTCCTCATGGATGCAATCCTACTACAACAACCCAGCCAAAAAAAAAAAATTACCGAAAAACTAAATAGTCTTGCAAAAGTATGCTTGCTACGACTATGAACGTCTTAAAGCATTTTCTCTCTTTAGAATCATCCAAACTGTTTCCTCTGAAAAGGTCTGTTGTGTGACTATGCATCAGTGAAACCATCTCCAAACACTCTCTAACTAGGACTGGAATTACCGAATAGAATATCCTCAGAGCATTTAGTAGGCCCCATTAGTGGGTCTCAGAATGGAAGGTCTGATCTCATCCAATACTCCCCACTTCTGGAAAGATCAATTTATCTAATATCCAATATATACAAAGTGATGTAATCATTCAGATTTTTAACAATAAAAATTAAAAAAGAAAGCAAACTCAATTACTGTTTTCAAGATCTTATCTTTCGGAAATTCGTAAGATCAAAACCACCCCCATCACCCATTTTCTCAGATTAATTCCAAAATACCACAACATGGGTAACTCTCCAAAAACCAAAAGAACTGATTAGTAAACTAAGAAAGTCCAAAAACTTGAATACCCAGAACAAGAAAATCAAAGAAGAAGTAAACAATGATCCTGATCCAGTATAAACAATTCATACCTTCCGGAAGAAGTGACCACCTCCACCACCACTATGAAGCTTATCAGCTTCATAGATCGTAACATGTAAAGTCCCATGAAGCAATATATCCTCCATTTCTCACCTAGAAAAAGAACAAACAAAAAGAAAAAACAAAATTAAGTTAACCCCAGATAAACATATCTTACATATTCACCTTATCAACACTCCTTAAAAAAACCAATCAAACATGTCTTACATATTCACCTTATCAACACTCCTTAAAAAAAACCAATCAAAAAACAGCGGAAAACAGAGATGATCAGTGCCACAAATGAAGACTTGGATAGCAGAGTGATCAATGGGGAAAAGAGAAAAGGGTAGATTCAAAAATACCGACTTTGGTCCAACAAGAAAGAGATCAGAGGATTTGAAGCAGCACAGTGTAACGATTTTTGTTTTCCTTTTGTGGGTGGGATCTGATCTGATGTTTACTGGGTTTGCATTTATCATGCAAAATAGCGCGTGTAAGGAGTGTAAGAAACAGGGACGGAGCTAGCTAATTTTTATGGGGGGGGGGGGGGGGGGGGGGGGGGGTGTGTTTAGAATAAAAGTTAAATTTTTTTTAAATTAATATATTGAATTTAACTATTTATAATTAAAAGATTTATAATAAATAATAATTTTATATAACATGTAAATTAAAAAAAAATTTATAATAGTAGTTTAGAAAAGTCTTATTCCACTATAGTAATATCTTTTTTATTATAAATAACTAAATTATTTGTAAGAAACTTATCATTCATTTTGCTTTAAAATTTTATTTTTTTCAATACAAATGATTAAAATATTAATATAATAAACATTCAATATTTTTATTTTATTATATTTAAGTTTATAATACTAAATATTAAACTATAATGAATAAAATATAAATAGTTAAGTATAATATACAAAATTAATAATTTTTTCTTATACTCAAGATAATTTCCTTTCAATTAAATATAAAACATAAAGTACATTAAAAACATACACTTAAGATAAATTTTTTTATATAATTAAGATTAATAAAAAATAATATATTAGTGAATTTTTGAATAATAATTAATAATGCAATACTAGAACTTATATTTGAAAATTAGATATACAATAATTTTTTAATTTTTAAAAATTAAAATTATTAAAAATAAAATCCACATAATAAAAAAAACATGATAATTTGAAGATATAACTTATATAACAAAAAAAATATGGTTGATGATTCGTAGAAATTTAAAAAAAAATTTATAAAAACTTAAAAAATATGAATAAATAGAATATAATTAAAAAATAAATATAATAATAATATAAGTAAAAAAATTAAATAAAAATTTTATTTTTTTATAATTTCACAAACAGAAAAGAAAGAAGGGATAGATGAATAGAGAAACTTAAAAATAAAAAAATTAAGAATTTGAGTAAAATTAAATGAAGTTGATAAGATTATTTTATTATTTTTTAATTATATTAATTATTTAATAAAAAATTATTTTGAAAAATTATTAAAAAATATATAATATTTAAAATATTTCAAAATTTGGGGGCGGGGGATGGCCCACATCACAAAGGGACGCTCCGCCCCTGGTAAGGGATGTGAAGTCATATGGGAATGTGAAGGAGAGAGTAAAGGGGACGTTAAAAGCAAAAGACAAGAAAAGAGGGGGAGATCCCGTAAAACAGCCCGTAAAAGGCATCCCCGTGGAGGAAAGGAAAGGACGTGAGAGAGCATGAAAGGGATTTGTTTGTAATTATTAGGAATGGGTTTGATGTTTCGTAGAATTTAACTATGGCAATGAATAAGAAGAAAAGTTTCCATTTGTGTCCTTTTTTTGATAATGATAGCCATTTTTGGGATGAAAGAGAATAGGAGCACATTCCCTCCCTTTTGGGTAAAGACCAACAACATTAAGGACAGGGGTAAATTAATTCAGGGATGTTTGAGTTTGAGGAGTATTAAAGAAGCTATGAACAGATATTAACGAGTAACATATAATCGAGTACTTTGTATCATCTATTCTGATTAAATAAAGTTATGATACCCTATAATTGAGTTTGAATACTAAAACTATCACTTGTCACAAGTTTAGGTAAGCTTAGGGTAGTGTTTATAGGATACTATTTTTCAAATTTGATTATAAATAATTATTTTTAATATTTAATATTAATTTTATATGTATTATTTTTTAATTATAAATTTTTGATAATTAATATAATATTTATCAAAATTAATTAATTGTTCTAAAACCCTAAATATGATTTTAAACTTTAATTATTTTTTTATGAACTAATTTTAATTTATTAATTTAATTTTTATTAGTGATATACATAAAAAATTAGTTTAAATTTATTTGAATAGAATATTTAACAAGTACAAATATTTAATGAGTAATGTTTGGAATATTAGGGTAAGGGTTTGAGTAACAATTTAAAAATTTGATCGAATATTTATAAGATTCAAATATCTTATAATATAATAAGATTTAGTCTAAAATACTTAAAAAATAACTAGATACTCTACCATCTAACATCTTATAAAAAAATATTAAATATTTGTTTTGTAACTCAAACAATGGATCATCCAAGATAAATATAATGAAAATTATAAAACAAAAAGAGAATTATCTATTATAGTATAAAAAGAAAACTTGATAAAACTGTTCAATTTATAAAATCACATTACAAAACATGATATTTATAAATTTTGAAGGGGGTAAAAGAGAAAACTGCAAAAGATATGGGGGTATTTTCTAACAAATAGTTGTTTTATTTATGAGATATCATTATAAATTAGACGCACGATTTTTAAGGCAAAAAATTGCAGATCCCGTAACATTCTGCAGGCCAAAATTGAATCAAGTTCACGACCTGACAATCCTAAAATCTCGCACCACATTTTCCTACCGTTGAGCTCATAATCAACGGCGGTGGAAGCTCAAGGGCACGTGGATATACTGTTCCGGATCTCACTGGAAATTATTCTTTTACCACATGCGCTGTCGGATTTTGACAAGGAATGAGGAATATTTTACAATTTTGAAATAATAAACAAATGAAAACTCATTAACCAGTTAATTATTGACCTTACAATAAAATTAAACTTATTATAGCATTCATCATCATTGTGAGTGTATGAAATCTATTAATTTACAGTGTATCTATTGGACATAAATCTTAAAATGATAATATTTAGAAAAATTACAAACTATTTAAAATTTTTTTATTATATTCAGTTAAGATTTTATATTTTTATTTTATAACCAAATATAATTTATTAACTATTCACAATCAAAATACCATCTATCATTTTATACCAAACGATATTGATGTGACATATTAACATGTTATAATAGATGATAATATAATATGTTAATATGATTTAATGACATAATTATGTTGATATTTTTCACTCTTAATATGAAAGTCATATTAATATCACGTAGGTATAAAATAATAAATATTATTTTAACTAACGATGATTAATGGTTAATTATAAAAATTTATTTGATCTTAAATTAATATATATAAATTTAATTAAATGAAAAAATAAAATAAAATATTTTAAATATTACATCAATTTTAAAGTTATAAAATGATCAAAATAGGTCCTCGCCTAGCAAGTGACAATAAAGTAAAGGACATGTTGACAAAACATCTTTGACAGATGGAAGAGGTAGATTGTGGGTTGGTTGGTGAACCAGATGAGGGTACCTTTTGTTCTTTGTCTCTTAAATTATCTTTGCCCTTTCTTAACTTATTATTTTAATCTTTTTAAATACTATTTAATAACTTGTTTGTTTGCTCATTTATAATAAACGCAATAAAGTAGACCTTAATAAAAGAAAATGTATAACATCCAAAAAACTCTTAAATTATTTTAAAAAAATTAAATAAATTTTTATTATTTTATCTTATTCAATTAATTTTTTATATTTTTATTTTAAATTAAATAAAATTTTATTATTAAATAATTAACTGTTATTAATTAAATTTTTATTAGTTATTTTATATATAATAAGATAATATGCTAATATATCATAGCGGATAATGATATGGTATGTTAATATAATATGATGATATGATTTTGAAACAATTTTACTCTTCACGTTAATGTTATATTAGTATCATGTGGATATAAAATAACAAGTAATATTTTGATTAATAATAATTAATCAACTATTAATTATAAGAGTTTATTTGATTTTAAATAAAAGTATAACAATTTAATTAAATATAATTAAAAAATAAATATTTATTTAAATTTTTTTAATTGTTAGAGACTTTAAAAGCATCATACTTAAAAAAAAAAACCCTAGTATGAATGTAGAGAAAGATTATTTGAAATGTTGAACTTCTTTTGTTGATTGATTGTAAAAGATATTTATTGAATTAATAAATATTTGTTTTCTTCATTTAACAACATAAGGAATTGTGTATTTTTTTATAACTTTTTTATCAATATATATATACAAAGATTTAAGCTTTTTATATTCAATTATGATACGAATTTAGATAATGTTTTTAATATTTAACTCAGATTCAGATAAGTTTTAAATATCACTTTTAAAATATTTTAAATTCGAACTCGATTATATATTTTAATATTATATATAATATTTAAAAAAAATTTAATTTGTAATTAATCTCCTTAGAAATAACTAAAAAATAAGTATTAAAACTAGAAAAATAAGTCAACAAAAGAGAAAAGAAATTAGAGACTAGAAAGGCATTGAAGGGTTGATATTTGGTTAGCAAGCGGCTGACCTTTGCGCACGTGTCAACGTCATTGCCCAGTCGGTAACATGATTAGATATGGAGACTAATATAAAGTTGATTAGAAAGGTCCCACTTTATCTATTTCTTTACTATTATCTGTTGCCTTCACATTCAAAACCAATAAATCACTGAAAATTATCCTTACTTTCTCAATAGCCACGTGGCTTATTTTTTAAATGCACTTGGTTGGGGAAATAAGGAAAAAAAAGGGCCCTTTTAAGTTCGAAGAGTAAAGGGGGAAATTAGAATTTAAGGATATAATATGATGTGGCATGTGAATATAATATGATGGCATGATCATGTAACAATTTTACTTTTCACGTTAATGTTATATTAGTATCATATGGACATAAAATAATAAATGATATCTTGATTAATAATAATTAGTTAATTATTAATTATAAGAGTTTATTTGATTTTAAATAAAAATATAAAAATTTAATTAAATATAATTAAAAAATAAAGATTTTTTTAAATTTTTTTTAATTGTTAGAGACTTTAAAAGCATCATACTTAAAAAAAAAATTAACTCTAGCATGAATGTAGAGAAAGATTATTTGAAATGTTGAACTTCTTGTGTTGATTGATTGTAAAAGATATTTATTAAATTACTAAATAGTTGTTTTTTTCATTTTATAACATAAGAAATTGTGTATTTTTTTATAATTTTTTGATCAATACATATATTTAAAGATTTAAGCTTCTTATATTCAATTATGAGACAAATTGGAAAAATACTTTTAATATTTAACTCAAATTCAGATAAGTTTTAAGTATCACTTTTAAAATACTTTAAATTTGAACTTGATAATATATATATAAATATAATACATAATATTTCAAAAAATTTTAATTTGTAATTAAAATACTTCATCTATTTCTTGACTACATCTGTTGCCTTCACATTCAAAACCAATAAAACACTGAAAATTATCCTTACTTTCTCATTAGCCACGTGGCTTTTTTGTAAAAATGCAATTGGTTGGGGAAATAAGGAAAAAAAGGTGTCCTTTTAGGTTCGAAGAGTAAAGGGGGACATTAGAATTTAGGGATTTTAGATGTTTGAAAAATTTGCAATTAGAAATTAAAACAAATACAATACTTAAAAAATTTTAAATAAATTTTTATTTTTTATGTCAAATGGTATTAATTTGATATATTAACATATTATAATAGATGTTGATATGATATAATATGATGATATTATTAAATGACGTTTTCATTTTTCACATCAATACTATATCAGTGTCATATTTATATAAATAATAAATATTATTTTGAATAACGACAATAAATTAACTATTTGTTATAAAAATTTATTTAACTTAAATAAAAATCTAAAAATTATATTAAACATAATAAATGAATAAATTTTTTTATAATAATTTAAAAATATTTTAAAATATATCGTTAAAACGTCGATTACTAAAGGATGTGTGATGTTAATTTTCCTTTCTACTTATACCAAAGTTTAATGAAAGAATGGGATTTGAATTTTAATTTATAAGAATTATTATCATTAATTTCTCATAAACACTTGACATTCTTTTTTTTTTACACATACAAAAAAATTCGAATCTTTTAAATTTCAATTGAAATTAGAAACTATAAAGTCAATTGTTAAATAAATCTAAATTTTTCATTGATGTAATAATATGATAATAATTAAATTTTATTTGATTGATATTTTTATTTTTTTTTAAATGTTATAATATAAAGTAAAATCATGCATACTTTTATATTTTGTATATTTATTTTATGTATGAAAAGACGATTTTTTCTTTTCAATTGAGAACTCATTGTTGAGATTTTTCACCTGAAATAGTCAACAGCTTTTTTATGCATATACGACCTGTTCTTATATGTATGTCAAAATAGCAATCAATGATATGTCAAATCTATTATATTGCATGGTTCAGTAGACCCACCACCACTCATAAATAATATTGATGTAGTAGAAACAATTTAAAAGTATTAATTTATTTTGTTGTGATTTGGCTAAAAAAGAGGTGTATTTCATTGCCGTAAGTGGTTAGTTTTATTAAAGTGGCAATTAAAAAAGGTAAAATATCTTAATTTTTTTTAAATTTTTGACTATAATTTCATATCAATATATTAACATTTGAAATGAATAATTTATTCTAAACGTGTAAACGGTGTTAATGAATAAATATAAAATATTTAAATGTCATATGATAATCTATGATTTCTGTTAATGAGAGAAGGTATTAAATGGAGATAAAAAAATTTCCCACATCTATTAAATTAAAGATGTTTTAGATATTAGATATAATATTTTTAAAAAAATTAAATAAAATTTTATAATTAATAATTAATTTAATTAAAATATCGCTTACATCATATGCCGTCTTAAAAACATTTCATTGAATAGGAAACGAAAACAATTCATTGAAAAGTTGGTGCACGAAAAGAAACGGAAACGCAGAACCATTGGGACTACAAAACAAAAAAGATTGCCGACAGGAGTTTTGAGATCCAACGGTTGCCAAGAGAACAGCGGTCCCATCACTGACGTTGAATCGGAAATTAAGGCAAAAATAAAGGACGGCGCAACATCAAGTGCCAGCTTGACCAATTGTTAAATGCCGCGAGTGTCTCAATCTGTTTATCGGATACTGCTCCTCCTCGTCTTTGATTGGATCAATTAATTGAAGCTTAATTGTTATCTGTATTCGTGGCATCAGCAGAGCACCAGACACTACCCACTAATCCTGTAATCAGTGTGGGACAATAATGAAATTAATTAATGACGCAAGGGTGGAATAGGGAAAGAAAGATGGTGATAATTGAGTAAAAGATGGAAAAAAGAGGGCTTAGGAAAGAAAGCTTTGTGCTTTCGTAAAGCAGAACAGCAAAAAAAGGCGTGGCACTAGAACATGATAACGACAATAGATTATGGGAAAAAGCAGCTTTAAATTAGGTTAAATAGTAAAAAAATTTTTGCACTATGAACATATCTTATATTATGGTTTTTTTTTTAAATTTAATTTGTATTTAAACAAACCCTTAAACGTACCAAAATAAAATCTTAATTTTAATCAAAATTATCTGTCAATAGATTTAGTCTCAGATGATATTTTCTATCCATGTAAATTAATGATGTAATCACATAATAACTCATGTAATGTTTCTCTTTTTTGTTTTTCTTTCACATTTTCTTAAAAGAATGTAGTTTGTAAAAGCTAATATATGTCACGAGCTACTTTTCTCAAAAGGATGTAATTTTAAAGAAGCTAATATATGTCAATGGTCACGTTTTCAATATAAAAGATATAATTGATAGATGATGGAAAGTTTATATTTATATACAAAAAATCAAGAGCAAAGTTAGCCAACTTTTGATGAAGGGTCAAAAACGAAAAGCAATAATATGCAAAATATAAATAGTTGAATACAATTTATACGATTAATAATTTTCTCTTATATAATCAAGATTATTTAAAAGTTAAATATTTAAAAATAATTTTTTTAATTAAATATAAAAGGTAAAGTATATAAAAAAATTATATAATTAGAATGAATAAAAAAATAATATATTAGTAAAATTTTAAGCAACAATCAATAATGTAAAGTTACAACTCATCTTTGACAATTACATAATAATTTTTTATTTTTAAAGATTAAAATCATTAAAATAAAATACACATAACAAAAATAAAAAAGAATATGGCAAGTAGAATATAGAACCACATAACAAAAAAGAAAAAAGAAGAATATGGTTCATGATTCATAGAAATTTGAAAAAAAAAATCTATAGATACTTAAAACATATAACTAAATAGAATAGAATTGAAATAAATAAATAAATATAAATATAAATAATAATATAAATTGAAAAAAGAAGATAAAAACTTTTACCTTTTTGTTAAAAGAGTTGAGAAAAATTTAAAAATTAAGGTAAAGTTGAATGAGTTTGTGGGATCATTTTATTATTTTTTATTTATATTAATTATTTAATAAAAAGTATTTTAAAGATCATTAATATATATATAATATAAAAAATTTTAAAATTTTTGGGGGTTTGTGATAATAGACTGCTCTGCCCCTACCAAAGATTTACCTCATCTTTTACTGATGTGAGATTTATAACATTCCATCTCCACCCAATTATGTAACATCTTCGTTGTAATGGATCTTTACTCATAAAGGAGAAAAACTTTTACACTAATTTAGATCTATTTCGATCTTTGTGTCTCTCATGATGGCTTTACATGAGTGAAAATTCAGATCTATTCTAATATCAACTATTACGAACTTACATTTTCAATCTAAAAAATATGTCTTATAGATAATGAAATATTCATGTTTATATACCCAAGATCTATTTCATTTCTTATTAATATGAGATATGTTATATATAAGTTTTCCCAATTTCTTATTCTTATTATTCTTCTATCTATCCTCACCTTTTGTATCCTTTTCTCGTTTACTAAAATCTATTAAGAGTTCAATTATAGTTGTCGACACCATCCACCATCAATCAAAGATTGTTGATCTACAATAGCTTACAAACAATAGAGGATCAATTATCGACGATCAACAATTAGCAATTGTGGTTCATTGATTTAAGGTTTTGGGTTTTGTCACATATGTCACATGAGCACAAAATGTCAATTGATATTAGGTCTAATGTTGGTTAAATTTTTGTTAGAATTAAAGACTTATTTAGGTACAAATCAAAATTTAAAGACTCGTTTAAGTAATAAAAAATAAAGGATTTGGTTTGAAGAAATTACTATAGTTAAGATTTTTTATTTTATTTTTACTATTTAAGCCTTTAAAATTAATACTACATATCTTGATTTTATGTTCTTTTTAATATATAAGAAAAAATCTAGGGAGTGAAGGAAATTGAAAATTTAGACAAACCATCTTATTAAAAAAGGAGTAATTATTGTTTAGCTCAAGTCTTGATTGTTAAATTCATTCATATTTTATGTTTATAAGAATTCTTTTGGTTTAAAAAAAAGATTCAAGAAAACAATCTAATTGTGAAATTTATAAAAGTGGGTTGAACTTATGCAACAATCTAATTGTTGTGAACTTATTCATGTACATAATTTATTTTAGGAGTATACATAGGACTTGATTTTTAAATACCTTAAGCCTAATTGTAGGTTATATTAACCCAAGTAAATCGATTGGATGACCTTAGGAAATTTTTGTGGGTCAATTGCTTGATATTTGGCCTTTTTTGGTTGACAAGTGGCATTGGGGAAATTGGAGTGGATATGGGTTGTTTGTTTGTGGATTTGGGTATTTATGAGTTTTGGATTCTTTAAGTTGGGCTTCACTTAATTACTTATTTTTTTTTTGGGTTTATTTGTATGGTTTATGATGGATTTTGGCCTCAATAATTCATTGGTTTGATAAGGACTATTAATTTCAAGTCTTAATTATATTATATTACTTTAAATTGATACCAAAACTATATCACTATGTTTAGATTGCTAGGATTTGAATGATTGGATTTGTTTCAGTATATAAAGATTTTGAATTAAATGCTAAATCAAAGTAATTTTTTCTAATTCCATAAATTCATTTTTTTTAAAATTCGAACCTAGAATTTCTAAAATGAATTTCCTATCTTAACAATAAGGTATCCCCTTGAAATAATTCGGTTGATTAGATTAGATGTACTTAGGTCCAATCCACATGAGTTTGGATTCCAACACTATTGAAAAAATATATATAATCTTATTATTATTTTTTCTTCTTGTAGCAGTCCTCGGTATATTACATATTTAAGGAAGAGTGTCTTGGGATTGTTACTTTTTTTTTTATAAGATTAACTTAATAGAGTGTGTAGTGTCTATACTTATAAACTTTCAAAGATTTTCCTATTTGTTCGATATGAGATTAAAGTAACTTGTGTACTTCTTTTGCAGTGCTTGGCATGATACTCACCCTCACATAATTTAGCAATGCCTTTGTCGTTATGGACCAGTTTACTTGCCTCCCCTTTAGAGGTACTTGGCATGAGTTCATTTTAATATCACTTTGTCATGGGTATGTTATCTATCTAATTTAATTTATCATAGTTTGTCAATTCACTCAAGGTTGTGATAAATTACAAGGGATCCTTACCCATCGAGAAACTAGAAATTTCTTGATTTAACAATGAGAGCTATTGTTATGAATAAAATAGTGCAAGTAATCAATAAGATTAAGACCTTGTCCTATTGTGGTGCAAATACTTAAAACCTACACACATTCAAACATTTAATTTAGGTTGTAAAAATTGAGTAACCTATCACTTTCTTTTAAAAAAACTAACTTGAAGGAGTGTGCAGTGTCCATATTAATAACTTTTTTAGATCTCTCAATGACGGATCTAAGATTTTGTATGAAGGGTGGTTAAAAGGTCATCATATAAAATAATGAATTTGTATATTTCAAATTATATATATAATAATAAAAAAAATAAAGACTAAGTGGTGGCTGCCACTTTGCCGCCACCTTTAGTTTGCCCATGGATCCCATTCCCTGTCTGCAAAGGGATTGAAACACCCCATCTACTTCTTTGAAAGTGCTTGGGGTGATCACTCACTTAACTAGCTAGTTACCTTCCCCAAAAGAAGATCCAATTGAGGCACCATGCTAACTTGGCTTTTCAAAATTTGGGAACCAAGCAATATCTCACTCCAAATTTCTGCCTAACTTAACTTCCCTAACAGTGGAGTAGATCAAACACAAGAAATTTGAGGTGCAGATATTTTAAATTAGTACAAGATAATGTCAGCCACAAACTTACTTTTCCTCCTCTGGTAAGTAAGCATGGTTTATAAATGCAAATCTCCTTGATTGTCTCATCTTTAACCAAACCATGCACAATTATATGCCAATCTCTACAATTAATTTCCCATTGCTTAGATCTAATTCTAAATCTTATTATTATTATTATTACTCATCATGTGCAATGCCACCATTTGGTTTTCCACTTGATTGGTATATGTATACATATATAGCTCCAAGCATAGCTTACTTGCTCAGTTTTTCGACTGTCATTGCTTAAATGCAATTACATACCTAGGCCTGCTGGGATGGTCCTGTTCCTCTTCCTTCTTCCTCCATTATAGTGTGTGTGTGTTACTTCCACTAATGCTACTCAGTGTCACAAGATAACTAGTACTTCAATTGAATTCATACCTTCTATGGGAAACAACTAAGATTTGGCATTATTACATAGCTAATATCCAAATGTATACCTCAATTTTCCCTATTTTCTAAAAAAGAAAAAAAAATCTTGTTGAGACAATGAAGTCTCATAGTAGAGGTTAGGTAGCTCTACTCTGAATATTATGATGTAACAAATTAATTAACAACATAGGAATAATATTTCTGCTCTATTATTTACTCAATATATAGTTTTTTATGAAAGTATGCTCTAATACTTTTTCGGCACACTTTGCATTTCCGACCATTTTACCACCAAATCAGTTTCATTGGAAACACATTGGAAATAGTGAAAAACAGATTCTGTCAAAGGATTTGTTCTGACGAAATTAATTGATTTGAAAAAGCCCTTTAAGTTTGAAATGGTATCACTTGAGCATTTGACTTAATGGTAAATGTATATATCTTTTTATTTAAAGAATCAAAATCGAATTTAATAAAAAATTAATTAAACAAAAATTTCCATATATAATAAACTAAAATAATAAATCAATTATATATATTAAAATTAAGAGAAAATCGTGAAGAATGACCTTTCTTGATAAAGATATTTTAAAAATAATCATCAAAATAAATTTAACTGTTTTTAGTCATATTTAGTCATGATTTGACAAAAACACTCTTTAAACTATTTTAAATAAATTAAACCATTCATCATAATTTTTCCTAATTTGTGTTTCGGATTTTTCTCTCACCATCCCACTCTCTCAAATTTTATCGATTTCTCTCTTCGACATTCGTCTGCTATACTTCCGATTTCTCTCTTCAGCATTCGTTTGCTATGCTTTTGATTTCTCTCTCCCGCGTTTTCAGATTTCTTTTTCTTACCCTTTCAAGACACCAAGCAATGGTTTTGACGTGCTTGGGTGGGTGGGTATTTGGAAAATATGATTTTTAAATTTTTTGGATAAAATTAAAATGGTAAAAATAATCACAGATGTATAAAATAACTTTTAATTGAATCAATTCGGGACTTAGATACCAATAAACTCAAAATTTTAAAATTTATAAACTTAGGTTTTCAAAAGAATTTTTTTTTTAATTTTTAGTCAAAGAATGTGTTTTAGATAAAAAATTTGTATTTTGATTTATGAAAACATGTTGGAAACACTTTAATTGGTGCCAAATTATCAAAAAAACAAAAAAAAAAAAAACGAAAAGAGTTGAGAGGATTTGAAATTTTTGTTCGTAAGTAACAATAACATTTTAGACATTAAAATATAACAAAATGTTCTTGAATATATCGTGTAACAATAATTTTTTTCAATATGGCATGTAACAATAACATTTTTTTTTCAACATGGCATGTAATAACCTTTTTTAACCATAGTGTGTAATATGTTTTTGTACATAGCGTGTAATAACATTATTTTTTTCAACATGACGTGTAACAACCTAACCATGACGTGTAACAACAATATTTTTTTTCAACATGGCGTGTAATAACCTAACCATGACTTGTCACATGTTTTTGTACATGGCGTGTAACATGTTTTTACAAATGGCGTGTCACATGTTTTTATACATGGCATGTAACATGTTTTTGTACATAATGTGTCACATGTTTTTGTACATGACGTGTAACAATCTAACCATGGCTTCTTACATGTTTTTGTACATGGTGTGTTACATGTTTTTGTACATGGCTTGTCACATGTTTTTGTACATGGAGTGTAATAATTTAACCATGGCTTGTCACATGTTTTTATACGTGACGTGTCATAGGTTTTTGGACATGGCGTGTAACAACCTAATCATGGCTTGTCACATGTTTTTATATATGGCATGCCACATGTTTTTGTACATGACGTGTCACATTTTTTTGTACATGACGTGTCACATGTTTTTATACATGGTGTGTAACATCATAGCGTGTAATTTCATTAAGGGTATTTTTGTCCAACTTGGTTAAAAATAATTAAAATTATAAAAAGGGTTATTTTTGAAAACGTCTTATCTTTAAGGATTATTTTTTAAAATGCCCCTAAAATTAATAAAACTAAAATTTAGCTATATTCAAATTTAAAACCTTTTATTTTATTGAATAATGAAAACGTTAAAAATAATTATGAGATTTTCGTAGTTGGTTCTTGATTAATAGATGATCTCCATTTCGATCAAGTATGGTTGCTTAAATTGAAAAGCTTTCTTTTAAGGATAATCGTCATGCAATCAACAAGGCTTTGGCCTTTGTTTGCTAAAATTATCCCTTTAGAGCCCTTCATCCATTTTGAAAAAGTTTTGAATTGTTCAAGCGCATGATGGAACAATCAGTAAAAAAAAAAGGGAAAAGAGATGAGAAAAGAAAAAAAAAAGTGAAATTTTAGGGTGAAAACCGAAAAGGGGGCCTAGAGCAAAAATGAAAACATTGAGAACCACCTAAGCGTCTCAGGCATGATTTTGCCAGAAAGCATTACCAAAAACATTAGAGGAAGATCATTTTGAAGCCATCAATGAGCATTGAAGATCGTTAAGGGTTTCAAGAACTCAAGATCTCTTAAAGAATCAATTTTGAAATTTGAACAATTTTTTTTTCTAAATAATCTTTCAAACTTTTCACCTTGTAATAAGTGGTCTTGACATGCATCAAAATATCATACAAGAGACTATGGGAGTGAGAAAATTGATAGTGCTTTAGGCTGAATCTTTGCATAAAATGTTTGATGAAAATTGATGTTTTCATTGTGAGCTTAGATAAAGATATTAATTCCTTTTTTCCTTATCGAGTAGGAGAAACTCAAAGATCTTGATGTGTCAAGTCAATCAATCCATTTGAAAAGGACAAATTTGTCAATTGTTTTATTCCTAAACATTTTCAATAGTGATCAACACTTTTCAAGAAATTCAAATTTCATCATTTTTGGCAAAAATTAGGTATTTTAGAATTTATTGATTGTTTTTTTTCCATGATAAACAGTTGTGTAGGGCAATTTTTGTTAGTCATGATGAGCCTTGCATGGAAGTGCAAAAACAAGGAATGAAAATTGTGTTTCAAAAACCAAAAATGGAGATCATTTTCCAAAGAAATGAAAAAGAAAACTATTCTGTGAGAGTTCCTATAATCAAAAGTCATGGAACCATTAAAAATCCAAACTTGAATTGATACTTATATGAACTCTACTTCTCTTTTTGGTGTTTATTGCATGCAGACGACGAAGAAGGGATTTCTAGAATCCATATCAATAGGGCAAGGTTAACACCAAGATTTTTTTGAGGCAAGGAAGATGTTAAATGCATGAGGCCATTTCCAAATAATGCATAAAAGTTTTCACCAACAAGACTATGATAACTCTATTTTATAGAGTTATCTTGCCATATTTGGAGTGATAAAATGGTATGTCTTTGAGTTTAGGTTAAGTTTTAAGTAGTTTTCTTCGTTTTTCTCTAATTAGTTAAACTTAGATTGAGCTAGTTTACTTCAAGTTATTTTAGCTCATTTGTATAGTAAAAATGCCTATTTTTAGCTATAGCTAATTTAGCTCATATGTTTTTAAGGTCCTCAAAAGAAAAAGTGTTAAGTGGCAAGGAATTGTATAAATCGGCTAGGTACAGATTTCACCGAATATGTTGCAATATTTCAGACATAACCTAAGCTATAGAAGTCCAATCAATGTGATTCTTGAACCATTTGAACAGTAAGAGGAAGGGCTACAACTTATATGTCGCTTTACCTAGTTTTGATAAGAACATGGTGAAAATTGTGTTAGAAGTAGCCTAACCGCAGTAGTTCTGCACTGAGCAGCTTGAATGAACAAAGCATGGAAACAAAACGTACAGCATTGCAGCATTGTCCCAGCCAATCAGCAAGCTCCCATGGTAGAAGCTTGGGCACTGCAGTGCCATGCTTTTAGTGCTGCAGTGCCGATGCGCAAGTTGACAAAATTTTTTACACTTTTCGATCTTTTAAATTGGAAGGCTACATGGAGTGGTGAAAAAAGGCCTTTTTAGGCTTGGAAAGAGGGACTTTTCAAGGTTTTATTGGGGAGGCAAGAAAAAGAGGAAACTTTCTACCAAAAAAAAAAAAAGGGAAGAGAGGATTCAAGGATTTTTTGGCGGAGCTTCAATCATCTACATTAGCTCATTTTTTATCTCACTTGTTCTTTCTCTCTCTCTACCTTTTATTATAGAAATGAATATTTTTCTAGAAATATTAGATTTTGTGTTAAATTTGTTGAACTAAATTTCTATTCCTAAGATTGTGGTTAATTTGTACTTGTAGTTTGGATATTTTAACTTTCTTTTACTTGATATTAATGAGTATTGTGTTGTTTATTTCAAAATGATGCTTCTTATATCTAATTGTTTGATCAACAATTAGATTGAGTTGGGTCTCTAAATGCAACTTGACAAAGGGAATTTAGAGTAGATCAAGGATTTGAATAGCATGTATTCACTTCACCTAGAGCATATGTTATTTGATTAGTATTTAGGATAAAAATATACCTAAATACCATGTGCAGCCAAGATTAAGGTATAAGCTTAGTAAAACTAACTTAATTAATTTACATAGACATATGAAAAATTAGTTAAGATAGGTATCTTTACAATATCTTGACAGAGAATTGTAGATAAATTTGGACTTTGAGCTAGTAACCAACCCATTGATATAAGTATTAAGAGTGAAATTAAATCCAATGAAAAGTAAAGTAATTCCATAGTCTTAGGCTCTATTTTATTGAACTTTTAGAAATTTCTTAGCATTAATTTATTAGTTTAGCTTTGTTAGTTTAATTTCAATTTTAATTAATTTTTAAAATTAGATTACTTGGATAAGATTAGAGTGTAAAATTTTAGAAATTAGCCAAAAAAAAAAAAATAGATACAATTCTCTGTGGAGATGATAAATCACTCACTCACTACTATATTACTTGTTAACCATGTGTACGTGCATGGTGTCTTGCTAAAATTAGTTAAAATCTTAAAGTAATTTGCCTTGATAAATGAAGAAGCAATAGACTACATGAATGTTGACCAAATAAGCACCATAAAAAGCCAGCAAAGCGAAGAAAGACCAATGAGTATCATTCTCATTCCATCATTCAATCACGCATACATATTTATTCATGTATAAGATCATACAATATCATAATGGAAGATTTTCATGCAAAGTTGATTTTCGGACTTTAGGAGTAGAAGTCCATCAAGCTTAAAATTTTTTAAAGTTATCAAATTGAGAAACATTTTCATCAAGATGAATGATTTTCAAATCCTTTGGTACCATTTTCAAAACCTCCGATTAACTATCCTCAAAACCTTTGGGTAACAATCTTTGAAACCTTTGAGTAACAATCTTCAAAACCTTTGAGAAACTTTTTTAAAGCCTTTAGGTAACTATCTTCAAACCCTTTAGGTAACAATTTTGGAAACTTCTAAGTAATAATCTTTAAAATCTGTAGGTAACAATCTTTGAAACCTTAGGGTAACTACTTTCAAAACCTTTGGGAAACAATATTCAAAACCTTTAAGTAACCATGTTTGAAACCCTAGGTAACAATTCTCAAAACCTTTGGAAGACTATTCTCAAACCCTTCAAGTAACAATTTTAAAATCCTTATGGATAAAATATTCAAATCTTATATTTTTTAAAGTTACATAATTTCGTTTAAAGATGAAGAGTATTTTATTACATAGCTAATATCCAAATGTATATCTCAGTTTTTCCTATTTTCTAAAAAAGAAAAAAAATCTTGTTTAGATAATGAAATCTCATAGTAGAGGTTTAGGTAGCTCCACTCTGAATTTTACGATCTAACAAATTAATTATTTGTTGGGATGAGCCTTGCAACCAATTAGGATTAGTTACCACTTGATTCGAATCATGCAACAACCTCATTCATGTTGAATGATTAAAAGTTTTTCTTCATCAATAAGACATCAATTATAACAAGTTATAAGTCTAATTGGATGAAGTCTATGTGATTAAAATGCCTTGCAAGGGAACTGTAATGGGTTGCAGTAATGAGATCTTTATGCATCAAAAGGTAATCTCAAAAGGTTCCTAGTTAATGTATCATTGAAACTAGACATCAATGATACCTACAGACCGGTACATTTTATGTTCCTTACTTAAGAAGTAAGCAACTAATCTCATAGGTTGAAGTACAAAGATACTTGAAACTATAATGTAGGTGCTTGCCTAGGAGAGCAAGTTCATTGAATATGACTTGCCATGAGAAGTGCATTTGGAATTTCACTTAAGTGTTTATGCAATACTTTTTATGTGTCAGTTGTGTAAATACTCCTTAGACTTGAGACACCATGTTGTCTTATGTGTGGAGTGCTATGCTTTAATTTCATCCCTACGGGTGCCTAACCAAGGATGCCAAAACAAGGTGCTTTTGGGTATAGCATGAAGCATGTGAAGGCAAATGAACGGTCAAGACAGGAATCATCACCCTAAGTGATGCAGAAGACATATCTTAACTGTTCTTGGTTGATATTAGCTTATTGAAGTCCTTGGCCAAGGCAACTTGAAGATTATGAAAAGGGTTTCATAAGTCTCCGTAAAGCTAATGATCTAACTATAAAAACAAATATGGAGATCAATAAGAGTAGGCATTGCACCAAGCTTTTATCATCTTTGGGATATATGATGAGGGACTGAATTACATTGATAAATTGTCCACTGAAAGGTTGTTAAAGAATCCTTTGACTCTCCTAACAATTGGGTGGCCATGATGCATTGCTAGATGTTAATCATAGTCTATGGAATTGAATTAGTTAATTTAAAATTAAATATGATTCATTTAAATTAATTAATTAATAATATTATAATTCAATTCCATTGCCAACATGTTAGGACCCTAATGGGTCATACACAAAGGTTGCAATTTGGATTAAATTGAGAGTGTGATGATTTAAGTTAGACTTAAATCAAATTCTAGGTTTTAATTACTAAAGACTTAATTAAAGGAGTTTAATTAGGTATTGGTTAAATATTATAATTGTTATAATATTAAAGACTTATTTTGTAAATTTTAAGAAGTCAAACCTAGATAAAAATATCACCTTATAGCCACTCTTTTTGATGGAATATTATAATTGTTATAATACAAAGGATTTTTCTTTTGAGTGTTGCCACTCTCTTATTTTTTTTCTTTGAAAATTTCTCTTTTGATTCTTTGTTGGAAATCAAAGAAGAAAAAAAGACAAATCGTTGTTCACTTGCAAGTACAAGCCCGTGGCATAAAGCTCTATCATTGAGGAGAATTCGTTGCAATCGTGTGTGCATCATTGGAGGCCAAGTAATTGAGTGGCTGAGATTCTTTCAAATAAAAAGGTGTTCACGTTTTGTCACCAAAAGGAATCCATTTGATTACGATATCACTTGAAAAGGTAAAACTTTTTCTAATTTTATATGGTGCTTAACTTTGCATTAAACAACCAAAGTGATCTAATGGTAAGAGGCATGGTTTTATTTTATTTCATTTTTTTTATTCTGCTACATTAATGCTCTAATCATACCGTTCCTAACAGTGGTTTCAGAGCCATTCTTGGTTCGATTTTAACAAAGTTTTTATTCTATTGTTGTTAATGCCTTATTGAAAAGGAATATGAGGTGTTCGTGTTTTGTTCTATACAAAATAGTAAGTTTTAAAGTTTTACAATTTGTTTTAGTTATTTTAATTTATAGATAGATTTTAAATATAAATTAAATAGTTTATTTTATAATTTATAATATTGATCTCATTTTAATATCAAAATATTACAAATTAACAAGTGCATGAGATGCACAAATTAATTTAGCAAATAAAGATTCGATCTCATGACATTATGGTGTGATTTAAATGACAGAATTCAATTTTGTCCAGGCATGGTATTGGTCCATTTTCAGCCATAAAAGTGAGGTTTAAGTGCTTCATAAAATGCAAAAAAATTAAGGGATCAATATAGATTGGAAATGTTCTAAGATGGATGATTATGTGTGGCAAATGGTGGAGGTAATGCCACCAAAACGTGGCTGAAACGGCTAGTGTTTGTAGCAGTGACAATTACGGTTTTATTTGGCTTAGCAACCAAGAAAGGCCTAAATTTGTACAATTAGTTACACTAATTGGCTGAGGATTTTTTTAATGGAAAGGTTCCATAAATTATCTAAATTGTTGCCAAGAATTTTAAAGATTTAAATCCCTAAAATTAAGCCTTCATAAAATTGAGTTGGTGGAGTCAAAACTGTTGCTGCCTTTGCAGCAGCAAGCCACGGTTTTGAATTTTTTTGACAACTAAAAACGTTGTCTAAAATCCTGAAAAATTACTATGGAATTGTTCCATAAGTTTTCTACCAATAAAAATTTAAATGGGCATTAAATTCCTAATTTTATGCCACCAAGTAGCTTTAAAAGAAAGACAAAACTGAAACTGCCTCTGTAGATAAAGGTCACGGTTTTGAATTTTTTTTACAGCCAAAAACATCTCCTAAAATCATGAAAAAATATTATGGAATGGTTCCATGAGTTATCTATCAGGATAAATTTTATTAAGAATTAAATTCCTAGGTTTTAGTCACATAGAATTTCAAAAGATCTCAAAAACCAATTATGCCTCCTGCCAATGAAGGTCACGGTTTTTGAATTTTTTGAATAGCCAAATCACTTCCTAAAATCCTGAAAATTTATTCTACAATAGTTCCATCAGTTAGCTATCAGGAAAAATTTTATTAGAATTAAATTACTAAAGATAGACCACCATAATTCCAAGTAATTAGGACATGTCTGCTGCTGTCTGCGGGAGGATACTGTTTTGGTTAAGACATAGAATTTGTCCAAATTTTACATCAATAAATGATCAATTAAATTAGTTAATTGGCTGAGGATAAGTTATGGAATTGGTTCCATAATTATGCTGATTTTTGAAATATTTAATTTAAAGAATATGATTCCTAAAATTAAGGATGTCAAACATAATGCATTAATAACCACAAATAAAGAAATGTGACTTCTAAAATTATGGAAGTTAAAATATCTTCATTAGCCAATTAAATATTTATGGAATTTGTTCCATAAAGATTGATAATTTATTTCATAAATTATGGAATGTGATTCCTTAATTTAAAGGTGTCAAAATTTAAATAATTTAAGACAACATTAATTTAGGAATTAGATTCCTAGGAGTAATGGGAGTGTGATTCCTTAATTTAAGGGTGTCAAAATTTAAATAATTTAAGACTACATTAATTTAAGAATTAGATTCCTAGGAGTAATGGGAGTCTAAATATTTATAGACAAATTTTGTTTTGAATTAACTTCTTACAAGAAGATAATTCTAATTTGACATTAAATTTAAAGATTAAATTGTCTAAGTTATTTCCTAAAAGATTAGGTAATAATAGACATTCAATCTTTAATTAAATGAGATTAATAATAAGTTGTGTAAAATGTTTAGGAGCACAAATTAAAAATGTTTTAATTTGTAATTTGTAATAAAAATTTAATTCTAATCCTAAGAAGATTAGGAATGGATAAATTACTAATTTTGATTATTAATACTTACCATATATGAAAGAAGTTTCCATATATATAGAATTAAATGGTTACTCGAAAATTTGAAATTGGAAAAATTCAAATGTTGAAAATTGCTAATCTCAAATACCTCATATGATTAACAATTTGAATGAGACATGTCTTTAAATTTTATTCATATTGATGAATATATGTGGATGATTATAGACTTAGGCCCAATATGATTATGCTATGGTTGAATGTATTTTCTTGGTATTTTTGAAATAAGGCATGCATGTCCTACCTTGTCTTTTTATCTCAGTTTGTAAAATTCTTTCCGTATCTTACTCCCTTCGAATGTAACTTAAGGTATCTACATTCAAATGTAATTAGAATTAGGATAAATTAGAAATTGAATTTTGGAAAAATTGACAATGGAGATCTAAGGCACCAAGAAGGACAAGGAGATTACAAGCAAATTTTGAATATTCTTATATGTAATCCCCTAGGTTTGACCAAACTAGTTTCCTTTGATGGCTCAAGGAAATTAGAATAGTTAAAGTCCATGATCATCCAAAGTAGTTTGCATGTGATAGATTTATTTTATGCAATTTAATAAATATTGTGCAATGCAAAGTAGTATGCATGAGATAGATTTATTTATGCAATTAATAAATGCTATGCATGCAAAAATGAGACCTTAACTAAGTCAAAAATAAGAAAATCCCTCAGTAAATATTAAGTCACATACTTTGTATGATTAAGTTGCCTTCCATCATATAGCAAGATAACCTGACTACTCTTTTAATCGGAGGCTTGTTGAGCACACTCAAGGCCACACTTTTATACGAGTATGTTTGAGCTATTGGTGGGTATTACTCAACTAGTTTCATAAAATCTGGATGGTTGGAAACTTGATTATTATGGAAACTAGAGCCAAACGCTAGACGAAACATATATGATATGTTTAGGTAATGTGTTGTCAGCTAGTTGATCTAGGAGTTGTATAGAGATATAATTGGTAAACTCAATTACCTACCTAATCCACTTATCATAGTTTGTTGAGCACACTCAAGGCCACGACTGGATGGATGGAATCCGAACCCACTAAGAGAATCCTAGTAGAGATCTCTCGAGGTGATATGGAGGGTTACCATCTTGTAGAAATAGTGGGAGAACTATTTAAAATTTTAAAACCTTGTTTTAAATAGTTCATGCATGATGTTTACTTATTGCTTTATTTTTTCTATTTAGGCATAATTTATATACATGGTTAAAATCTATCACTATGGAACATCTTGTATGCAAATAAACTCACCGGCCCAAACTTCCTCAATAGGTTTCAGAACCTTAAGATCGTCTTGAAATAAGAGAAGAAATCTTACGTCCTTGACACTCTTATTCCACCAGTCCTTGTTGCTGATGTTAGTGCTGAGGATAAGGAAACATATCAACGTCATAAGGATGATGATGATCAAGTAGCATGTGTGAGGCTAGCCAGTATAACCCTTGAGCTCCAAAAGTAGCATGAACACATAGATGTCCAATCCGTGATTTTTCACCTTAGAAAATTGTTTGAGAATGAGGGATGCGTTGAGAGATATGAGATCTCTAAAGAACTATTCTGATGCAAGATGGCAGAAGGTAGTTTTGTTAGACCCCATATGCTAAAGATGATTGGAGTCATCGAAATACTTAGACAATTGGGATTAGCAATGGATCATGAGCTAAGTATAGACTTAGTTCTACAATCTCTTCTTGACAACTTTAGTTAGTTCATGTTGAACTTCCATATGAATTGATTGGAAGCCACTCTTCTTGAACTTTTGAATATGCTAGTCACAGCAGAGAGGTCTGTCACGACTCGAACTTCCCTCGGGCCCCTGACAACCGCCACGACGTCCCAATTGACACTCATTATCCGGAATGCCAACCAGAACCCTGTAAGGCTTACGTACCAATTTCTAGCCTTCCTTGTGAGTAATTCTTTCCAAACATCCCTTTTTGAGGGTTTACAACTCATTTCTGGTTTAAATAAATCAAAATATAAAATTTGACTTATAGGGGTATTTTGGTCATTTTTCGACGAAAATATTAAAATCTGATAAAAATATAGTTTATGCATTCAGAATACATAATCTGAAATCGGATTTGAAATCGGAAGTCCGAAACCTTCTTTTTCAAGGGTTTAAAGTAACATTTTACTATTCAAAAATATTGATAAAAATATTCCATTTTCTTATAAAATAATTTTTATAGACACGCGTATAAGTAATTTTTATAGCGTGAAAGTAAAATAAATTCATACATACATTAAGTTATAAAGTCATAATGTACAATAATAATTACAATGACCAGTGGGCCCATAACTATACAAATACGACAATGACAGTAAACCTACTATCTGTCGTGGTAAGATGATCTACGGTAGTCCTTGACAAAATCTGGTATCTACAAGCTACCATAGGCCTGAAATATTTGGACAGGAGGTGGGTGAGATTTTGCAATCCCAATAAGTAAACAAACATTATTATAAACATCTAAAGATAAGTAAAATTGAGGCAAATTTAAATAGCTATTACAAACCATTTCATAAAGTTCCCTTTTTATTTTTTAAATCAAGAAATATTTATAAATCACCAAAACAATTGTTAAGACTTATGACTTTTATTAAAATCATGGCTCAAGCCAAAACTAGTCCTCGGGGATACCTTAGCCGAGGCATCTAACCGAGTCCGCCAAGGTTGTCAAAACAGTTACACATTAAACACGTTTTAGTTTTTAAAACAAGCCGTTCCTTGGCGTTGGCCGAGATACACATTCACGTGGGGGTTCGACTTGAAGTGAACTCTAACACTACCCCGGGAGTTACCCTCTTCGCCTCTACAACCGGAGTAACTATATAACCGGGTTTACCGTGCCCCTCTAATAGGCGGTCCACAGAAACTCGCCACTGCAGTGACTAAACCCATCAATTTTAATAAAATTTTGACAGTATAACGTGGCTTTTATTTATTTACCCAGCCTGCATAGTAAAAACAGCTTACATTTATTCACAATACAGTTTATAATACAGCCACATATACTCACAATCTCATAAGCCAATTTCATCAAAATGTCATTTATAACATAAGTGAAGGCCTCCAAACTACTCAATTTTTCTAAAAATCAAGTATTCACATAAGCCAAAAATATTTGCATTTAAATCTATTTATTTGCATATAGCCAAAACTTCTCTTTTTATAATCATGTTCTTTGTATAAAATCCATAATTAACATTTAAAAATAACTCTAGATAGTTTACAATAATAGTAGATTTACTCATTGGTCATATAAATCCAATTCTCTTGAAGAAAAAATGTCTCGATCACGTTTCCTCGGGTATGACCTCCTTGCCTTTTCCGGATGTCTCACCTCCTTAATAAATTACAAAAATCACACAATTCAACACATTTATGCTAAATCACTATATAATTGATATAAACCCTATATTAATGCATGGTATGAAATGTAACGGCCTAAAACGGCTTAAACGCGATATTAGCCTATTTTCGGTACTTTACCCGATAAATTGCTAACGCGCTCCATTTTTGCTCTAAATCGTCCCATTCTCTCTCCAACATTTTTAACCATCAAATACCAGCTTATAACCCTCTGGAATCACTAAATTTAGGTCACTTTCTTCCTTGAAAAATTCGATTAAAATGAGACATTCACCCGGTAAATTTTCTACTTTGTTTTTCTAGCACAATTAATCATTTTTCATCATTTTCCCTTCAATTCATTTGAATAAAAATCAATTCATCACCATTGGACAGCATTGAAGATTCAGCCTAGGGTGGATATTGTGAAAATTCCATGCTTTCGAGTTCAATTTAATTTCTAAACACCTCTAACTAACCGAAACTACCGATTTAGCTAAGAATCAAAACTTGAAAAATTTAAAATCTCCCCCCTTGAATTTCGTCCAGCCCTTAGATCTATTTTGTGATCTCTCTCTTGAAGCATGGAAAATGAAAATAAAAGCATGGGAAAGGTAGAAACCAAGCCAAAATCGAAAAATCTTACCGTTAGACGCGAAAACGGGCGAAAATCGCGAATTCTTCGTCAAATTTCAAACTTTTCTTTTGGTTTTTCTCTTTTCTTCCTTTCCTCTCTATTTTTTCTCTTATTTTCTCCTTAGGGTCGTGCTTCACCTGCTGAGGGGTTTAAATGGGCTGATTTTTCATTAAAATAATATTAAATCATTAAAAGTGCCACATGTCACTTTCCCGTGGGACCCGTTTTTAAAATTTCATCTTTTAAAATTCAATTTTTCACCACTTGAAATACCATGATTATTCATACCAAAAATATATAAATCCTAAGATTTTGACAAGTTTTGAGTGGTGAAAATTACGGTTTTACCCCTGGGACGGTAAAATTACCGTTTTACCCTTATGTTTCGAAAACTGCCGGAATTGAAAATTTTCACTTCCTATCATCAAATTATACTCCAAATAGTCAATATTGATCAAAAATTTCACTTCATGGTCAATTTATTATCTTGGGTGGCAAAATGACGATTTTACCCCTAGACATCAAAATTTTCAAATTCATCCCAAATTAACCATCGAACTCCAAAACATCATTTGAAGTCATTCCTGGACTGTGAAATATTAAATTTCATCTTAAAATTTCTATTTGAACTAATTCGAGGTTAAATAAACTTAAGTGTACCATTTGGTACAATACCGGGTTTTAGCTATTCTTTAAGACTTTCCTAACATACAAACACGTTGTTCATTGCATGTATGTCATGACATGTATTTATAGGGTCGGGTTTTACAAGTCCATCAAGCAAGATAAGGCTCATTGCTTCTTGTTTCTTCTTCCAAGGCTTATACGAAGTAACAGAAGAAGAAAGCCCAAAAAGGGAAAAAGGTAAAATCTTAAAATGAGAAGGCACTGAAGCCTAATGAGGTGTCAAAAAGGACAAAAAGAAGGATATTTGCCATCATTGTGGCAAACTTGGGCATTGGAGGAGGAATTGCAAGGAGTACTTAGCTACAATGAGCAAGAAAAAGAAGCTTATTGAAGTTTTTGATTCAAGTACCATTTGCTAAATAATTCTACTTTATATATTAAAGGTATATGATACCTTAAAGTTGGTTATCATATGTTTGACATATTGCAAAGACCAAAGATAAAGATGAGTAGGATCTTGGCTAAAAAGGTGACTACATGGATGGACTACCTAAAGCATTAAATGCTACATTGGATGGTTACACTCCTATTTATCCCGACATGTTGGATAATTTATTTGGATGTTTTTGAAACATTAATTATATGATTGCCATGGGATTGGCTAGTGAAACATTTGTCTTTAGCTTTTGGATGTGGAAGCTTATATGTTTCAAGCTTGAATAATTATTTAGAATAATTATGTCGTATTTAATTATCCATGCTTCATGTTTATCCTTGCAATGATATTCGATCAATTATGAATTATGTTCAATTGATCAAAAGGTATTGATCAAGAGGTTGAATAATGATTCATATAAAATGGAATTTTCTTAAGAGTAAAACATAGAGATAAATGTTCAAGAAAAAAATCAACTTCATATTGCAATATGATTTGGTCCATATCTTTCCAACATAAAAGCCCATTATGATATTCCAAACCAATATGATTCCAAACATACATTGAGATGTATATGCATCATGCAATATTCAAAAGAGTTTTAATATTACTCTAACAAAAGATCTTGGATTTGGTGGGAGCCCAATGATAATAAAAAGTTTAAAGAGGTCAAATGACATAACATAGAGTGACACATGCATATGATGCATATAACATAGTCTAGTTGGAATGGTCCCAACGAGCAAAAGGGATTATACATGTATATAAATAAAGTCATATACATGCTATTATAAAGGGCTTAAATAGGAAGATATTTAGATCGTTAGTTCATGGAATTAATAAAGGGTTCTGAAAATTGTTAATGTAACAATGGAGCCATAATAGTAGCACCTAGGTTTTTTTGGATCTAGACATATTAATATGACATGATGTGATACATAGACATTTCAAAAATAGAAAAAAACAATTAACCACATTGAAGGGCACAAGCGAGTCTACATGGAGACACGATTACTAGATGGATTTGAATCCACATAGGATGAGGTAGCAATTGGCTTTGTGCTAGTGAAAGATGTTAGGATAAGCCTTGCAGCCAACTGGGATTGGTTAAGGTTTGATTCCAATCATGCAACAACATCATTCATGTTGAATGATTATAGGTTTTCCTTAATCAATAAGACATTAATTATAACAAGTTATAAGTCTAATTGGATGAAGTAAATGAGATTAATATGCCTTGCAAGGAAACTGTAATCGGTTGCAATTATGAGATCCTTATGCATCAAAGTGTAATCTCAAAATGTTCCTGGTCAATGTATCATTGAGACTGGACACCAATGATACTTATAGACTGATATATTTTATATTCCTTACTTGAGAAGTAAGCAACCAATTTCATAGATTGAAGTACAAAGATACTTGAAACTAGAATGTAAGTGTTTGCCTAGGAGAACAAGTTCACAGAATATGACCTGCCATGATAAGTGCATTTGGTATTTCACTCAAGTGTCTATACAATACTTCTCATGTGTTAATTGTGTAAATACTCTTTAGACTTGAGACACTATGTTGTCTTATGTGTGGAGTGCTATGTTTTGATTTCATCCCTAGAGGTGCCTAACCAAAGATGCCAAAACAGGATGCTTTTAGGTATATCATGAAGCATGTGAAGGCAAATGAGCGGTCAAGACAGGAATCATCACCCCAAGTGATGTAGGTGACATATCTTAACTGTTCTTGGTTGATATTAGTTTATTGAAATCCTCGGCCAAGGCGACTTAAAGATTATGAAAGGAGTTTCATAAGTCTCCATAAAGCTAATGATCTAATTGTAAAAACAAATATGAAGATCAATAAGAGTAGGCACTACACTAAGCTCTTATCATCTTCGAGATATATGATGAGGGAATGAATTACACTAATAAACTATACACTGAATGTTGTCAAAGAATCTTTGACTCTCCTAACAATTGGGTGACCATGATGCATTGCTAGATGTCAATCATGGTATATGGAATTGAATTAGTTAATTTAAAATTGAATATGATTCATTTAAATTAATTAATTAATAATATTATAATTCAATTCCATTGCCAACATGTTTGGAACCTAATGGGTCACACACAAAGGTTGCAATTTGGATTAAATTGAGAGTGTGATGATTTAAGTTAGACTTAAATCAAATTCTGGGTTTTAACTATTAATGACCTAATTAAAAGAGTTTAATTAGGTATTAGTTAAATATTATAATTGTTATAATAATAAGGACTTATTTTGCAAATTTTAAGAAGTTAAATCTAGATAAAAATATCACATTATAGCCACTCTTTTTGATAAAGAAAAAAACAAGATTTTTCTCTTGAGTGCTACCACTCGTGAGAAATTTATTTTCTTTCTTTGAAAATTTCTCTTTTGATTTTTTGCTGGAAATCAAAAAAGAAAAAAAGACAAATCGTTGTCCACTTGCTAGCACAAGCCTATAGCATAAGGCTCTCTCCTTGAGAAGGATCCATCGCAATCGTGTGTACATCATTGGAGGCCAAGCAATTGAGTGACTGAGATTCTTTCACACAAAAAAATGTTCACATTTTTTCAACTAAAGTAATCCAATTGATTACGACATCGCTTGGAAAGGTAAAACTTTGTCTAATTTTATATGGTACTTAATTTTGCATTAAATTGCCAAAGTGATCCAATGGTAAGAGGTATGGTTTTATTTTATTTCATTTTTTTTATTCCATTGCATTGATGCTCTAATCATGCTGTTCCTAACATTATCAACACATGAATAATGTTTCTAGTATAATACTTGTTTAATAGTTTTTTAATGATTAGAGTATGCTCTAATACTTTCCAGGCGAACTTTGCACTTCTGACCATTTTACCACCAAATTAGTTTCGTTGGAAACACATTGGAAATAGCGGAAAATGAATCTTGTCAAAATATCTCGACGAATTTTTTTTGACTAAAATTTTGTTGAAAAAGCCTTTTAATTTTGTAGTGTTGTCACCTAAGTATTTAGCTCAATGGTATGTATATATCTTCTTATTTAAAAAATAAAAAATTAATTAAACAAGTTGTTCCATATATAATTAACTAAACTAATAAATCAATTATATATATATATATATTAAAATTCAAGTAAATCGTTCTTTATAAAACTTAAAGTTAGTTATATCCAAATCATATAATCTTGGCATAATGCTCAAATAGGCCTTTAAACTATTCAAGAATGTTCAAATAAACCTTTATTCTTTTATTACAATTAGTCAAGCTCTTATATTTTTATTTTGAGTCAAATAAGTCCTTATATTTTTACTAATTGCTATTCATAAAAATACTACTTGTCATTTTATATTCATATGACGCTAACATGGCATGGATATGGAGAATGAAAAATGTCACATGGTCATTTTTTCATGCCAAATTAGAATTTTATGTCATTATCAATTATAATATGCCAATATGCCACATCATCAACAATTATCATATTTTAGCATGCCACGTCAACATTACATAGTACAGAATAACAAATGATATTTTGATTAAATCAAATCATTAGTCATAAAGGCTTATTTGATTCCAAATAAAATTTTAAGTGTTTATTTGGCCTAAAGTAAAAGTACAAAGACTTGATTGAATGCAATAAAAGTATAAAGACTTATTTGAATTTTTTTAAATAATTTGAGAATTTTTTGTATATTATGCCTATAATCTTTTATTTTATTGAATCATTAAAAAGTTAAAATAATTATGAAATTTACGTACTTGGTGAATTTCAATAACTTTTACATTCAACTAAAAATATTTGAAGGTTTGCAAATACATACATACATACATACATACATATATACATACATACATATATATATATATATATAAATGATTAATAGATGATCTCCCTTTTGATCAAGTATGGTTTCTTAACTTGAAAAGCTTTCTTTGAAGGATAATCATCATACAATCAACCAGGCTTTGCCCTCCTTTCTTGGCTAAAATTATCCCTTTGGAGTCTTTTATCCATTTTGGGAAAATTTTGAATTCTTCAAGTGTAAGATGGAACAATTCGTAAAAAAAAAAAAGATGAGGAAAGAAAAAAGAATAGTGGAACTCGAAAGGGCAATCTAGAGCAAAAATGAAAACATTGGGAACCACTCAAGTGTTTCAAGCATGATTTTGCCAAGAGCAATACCGAAAGCATCACAAGGAGATCATTTTGAAGCCACCAATGAGCATTGAAGATCATTAAGAGACTCAAGAACTCAAGATCTCTTAAAGAGTCAATTATGAAATTTGAACCTTCTTTTCTTTCAAATAAATTTCCAAACTCTTCACCTTGTAATAGATGGTCTTGACATGCATCAAATTATCACACAAGAGACTATGAGAGTATGAAAATTGATTGTGCTTTAGGATGAATCTTAGCATAATATGTTTGATGAAAATTGATTTTCATTCTAAGCTTAGATAAAGATATTTTTTTCCTTTCTTCCCTATCTGTTAGTACAATAAGTTCAATGCGAATATTTCTAAAAGGGAGGAGAATTGGAATATTTTGAATTTTGTTTCCAAATTTAAGAGAATTAAAAATTATCTTAAAATAAGTTCAATGAAATGATTTATGGAGTTTCACTAATTGAATTTTATATGGTTGAAAGGCTACATGTGTCTATTTTCTAACGAATCAAATGGACATGGATTCCAAGTTTCTTATGTAAAGATATGATTTTTTTTTTGTAAAGACAGTGCAAACTGTTTGGCAACAACGCTAGGGGAAGTTATGAAAATTTTTTGCACTTTTCCTACAGTGAACTAAGTGTTGAAATTTATATGCATAGTCTAGTTTCCAACACATTAAATGAATCTCAATTTCGACTATCATAGTTTAAAAAATGGTCATTTTAGTGAATGGTGTGTAAGAAAACCAGATTTTTTATTTAGGAAAGTTTGGGTTATTTTGTGGAGTTTCAGGTGATAAATAGAATTTAGAGAGTTAGACTATTTCTAATATGTTTAAATGATTGTTATTAGGCTTTTGATTATTTTTGGAGGAAGCGAGTTTGTTAGAACGAAGAAAGGTAAGTATATCTTCACACACCTTACCTGTTTCGAAACTATCATGTATGCATATTTCTTAAAAGAATCAAACGTTTTATTTCATTACTTTTAGTATATGAAAATAGGGTCAAGCATATGATTATTTTCTGTTTTGAGCTTAATAATATGATGAACAATGATTTATGAATGATTTGGTTTATTATGTGATGGAAAATGGATTTATGAATAATTTGAGTTATACATATGACGAACATTGTTTTATAAATATTTTGATTGATTTATATGATGAACATCAATTTATGAATAAAATGAAATCTTTGATCATCTTTAAAGAATGTTTTAAGAGCTACGAAACAATCGTTGGGAAGTGAGATAATCGACACCAGAACTAATTCAACGACCCTGTTAATGGGATATGGTAGTTAGCACATGGTCCTGCTAACGGAATATAATAGTTACTAACAATCATGAGAATGATTAATCGATACGGCCCTTGTCAGGGGATATAATAGTGACCGTAACTAAGATGATGAAACTTTATGATAATTCTATTTTATAGAATTATTTTAGTCCAATTTTGTTATGAAATATTAACTAAGTCTTCAATTTTTATTATAATTTATTTATTTTTAAATGTTTTTATAATTAGTTTATTTTTAAGTGAGTTATTTTAATTTGATTGTTATTTATTAGTTTTTATATTTTTCATAGGAGTAAAAGAGATTAAGTTTAATTTTGGAAAGTAAAGTGTTGAAAGACCAGGAAATCTATTTGCATATGCTTTAGTGTTTTAGCCATAACTTATGCTACAGATCTCTAAATGATGCAATTCTTAGACCATTGGAAAGCTAAGAGATAGAGCTACAATTTCGTGTAGATCACTTTACTGAGTTATGCATTGAAGATAGAGAAAACTACATAAAAAAATAACTGAATGTACTGTGCCGAGAATGAAAATTTGTAAAGACAGACAATTGATTTTTTGGGCCTCTTATTACACTTTTTAAGTCCAATTAAACTATAGGTCAACTTAGGGAATTATAGGCTAAGTCTATTAGTATAAATAATATACTTTTAAAAACATTAGGGTTGATAACTTTTGGAAGACTTAAGAAGCTAGAAGTTGAGGATGAAACTTGGAGATCAAGGCGACAAATATTGTTTTGTTTTCTTCCTTGGCTTTTATTTTTCTTGTTACTATCAATGGTTGAATTTATTATAATGTTATTTGTTTTTGCAATCATGAGTAGCTAATTTTCTTTTTCTATGATTGCAATTGAACTCACATATAATTTGAATTTTTAATCTCTTTTTGCTCAGTTTCAATGGAATTGAGTTGTTTATTCTTATTTGTTCTTAATGCTTTTAATTGCTTGGCCACCAATTAAATTGATTTAAGAACGTAAACAAACTTGAGAAAGGGAGTTTAGAGTAGACTAAAATTAGGATAGCATATGATCATATTAATTGATTTGCGTATAGGATAGGGATATACCTATAAGCCATATGTAGCCAGATTAAAGCCTGAACTTAATGAGTCTGTTTTAATTTCAATTCACATAGGGATATAGTGTTTTGGTTAAAATAGATATTTTTATAATATGAGTTGGGAGACTCTTATAAATAATTTAGGACTCTAGGTTAGCAATTCAACTCATTGAAATAAGTTAAGGAAGAGAGATAAGATTTAGATGAAATGTGAGGGATATTGTAATTCTAGACTTGTTTGATTTGATATTTACTCAAGTTATTATTATTTTGATTTTTCTTGTTAGTTTAAATTTTAGTTACTTAGTTTTAGTTAATCAATTAATTTTGAGTGTTTGGATAACATTAATTTGCTCTAATTTTAGTAATATTTTTGATCAATTCTCTATGGGATCGATACTCTATTTGCTAATATATATATACTATCAATTCGATACGTATACTTGCGTAGTGGAATTTTAACTGACACTTTACGAGTTTCAAAGATTGAAACTATGATTTGCTTGAACAATATTTTAAGAATGATATTTGATGATCAATGATTTATAAACTTATGAAATTTCGCATTTTGGATATAATGATTTGTTTAACTGTTTGACAGCATGATTTAATGAAATGCTCGTGAACTGTATGATATATTGAAAATGATGCTTGATTCAGTTAGGTGTGTGTGGTTATTCTTGCTAAGTCACAGTTTGCTCATTCCTTCGCTTATAGTTTTGTAGATGACTAGAGATTGAGAGCTTAAGAATTACGAGAGCTAAGAGAACAATTTAAGAAGTCTTCCTTAGTGTCTAGACATTGTTAGCTTTGTTGAAACTCCTATTATGTGTAATTGATATTTAAGTTTTAGTTATTTAATTTATTTTGTTGGAGATTTGATTGGGATTGTAATAGTTACATAGACAACACTGTAAATATGGAATAATAAAAGATAGAAAGGCTTCATATCTCAGTTTAGGGGCGTGACACTTCCAACCTTCATAAATATGGTGGGAGCTTGTATTTATAGTTGCTGAAGCTTATTGAGGTAGTTGGCAGTGCATTTAATGCTGAAATATATAGCTGTTTAGCTTTTTAACCCAAGCTCTAAAAGTCATCTTGTATCGATACATTGCTACTTTTATTTTTGAAAACTCATGGAAATCATTGATACATTTTGTGATGTATTGATAGATTTTAGACAGAATGTATTTTGTGAAAAATCTATCGATATATCACAAAATGTATCAATATTTTTGACAAGACTGCAAAGGTTTGACCATTCTGGAAAGAAAATCTATCAATAGTTTTAAGGCAGTGAGCATTCTGTAAAATTTATATCGATATATTTTGAGAATATATCGATAGATTGAGTTTGACTTAGCAAGATTTGACTTTTTTGAAGAACTTGTGTCACGACCCGGAACTCCCCATCGGGCCCATGACAACCGTCGCAAAGTCTCAATAGGTATTCACACCCCGAATATCGATCAAAACTCTGCAAGGCTTTTGTATAAGCTTTTACGCTTCCCTGGTGAGCGATGATTACAAAATGTCACATTTCGAATACCACCAGTCATTTTTAATTTAAAAATACTAAAATAGTTTCATCCGGCTCACATGGGCATTTTCATCGTTTTTTATCGAAAATTTCAAAATTCGCTAAAAAATGTAGTAAATGCGTATAAAACACATTTATCTGATAAAAATAAATTTAAGTATCTAAAATATTTATTTGAAAATAAAATTTAATTATTGAATATAATAAAAATATTTAATAAAACAATATGTTTTCTCATAAAACAATTTTAATAAAACTATAAATTTATTATGCTTTTACATACAATAATGTAAACAACTAAAGTATGAAATTTAAAGTACAGTGACACGTGGGCCCCAAAACTAACCAAAATGTTTCAGGAACTGTGAATTTACAGTTCTCGTCGATTCAAGTCCGATCGACAGTCCTTGACTAACTCTGCTAACTATGGATGCTCTGAGCCTGTAAGGTGTGGAACAAAAAGGGGTGAGATTATAAAATCCCAGTGAGTAAACATTTACCATCGAAACTATCTAAAGTCGAGTAAAAGGAGACAATTATCATAAACTGTTGTAAAATGTTCATAACACTTTATTTCCTTTCACTGAGCAAATTAATTTCGTTTCATTTGAAAATTTACATGGCTTATGATTATTCACAAAATTGTGGCTTTGCCAAAAATCTCATGCTCGGTGACACCTTGATCAGAGGAATTCAACCAAGCCCGTCAAGGCTGTCGAAATTATCATAATTATTCAACATCAGCCATTCCTTGGCGTCAGCTGAGTTCGCTTTCACGTGGTGGTCTAGCGTGAAGTAACTCTATCATATCTCAGGACAATTAAATACATAACCCTGTACGCCTCTACAACTAAGATATCAGTATATAGGGGTTTTACTGTGCCAACTCTAATTAGGCCAGTCCACGAAAACTCATCTACTGCAGCAGATATTAATCTACCAATTAATAAAATTTTAACAGTATGACTAAGCTATTTTATTACTAACCAGCCTACACGACAAACAGCAGTTCATATAAATTTCAACACAATAAACCAGCAGCCAGTCATACCACATTTTCATTAGCCATAATAATTTAAAACATAATTCACAATAAATCACAGGTCTCCAATTACTCTAATTTCAAATCCAATATTCGATTTTCAAATCAATTGATAAAATTTGATTTATTTGATAAATTCCATTTATTTCATAATTTCGTATTTTTCTCAATAAACAAGAAATTTTTCATTTTAAAATAATTTTCATAAAATCATCAAATTAAATAAAATTCCTCTAGATAATTAAGGCAATAAATTGTCCACTAACTATTCTAGAAGTAGAGATACTCCTATCTTTCGTCTTCAGGTGCAGTCTTTTATTCGAATAAGTTTACTCACCACCTATCCATAATTCATGACACAAAATTCAATAAATTGTGTCAATTCATCATAAATTATTTCAGGCTCTAAATGCATGGAATGCGTTACAAACTGTCTGAATAACCGTCTAAACATGATTTTCGACTTAATTCGCCTACACACGTCTAAATTGCTAAAATCCTCATTTTAACTTCGATTTGACCAGTTTCAATTTCTAATTGTTCGATTATATTCCAATTTCTCAATGGCAGCATCTACGAGTCAATTTACTAGTCCTAGATCGAAAATTACAATTTTACCTCTAGCGGGTAAAAATTCTAAATTTTACTCTAAAAATTCCCAAAATTTTCCTCTAGCCATAATTCAATATAATGCACTTAAATAACATGAAATCTCATCATTTTCAGCAGCCATTTCTCTCTTGGAAATTTCGGCATTAAGGGTTTCAATGGAAAAAAAATCATTTTTCTCACTAGTTTTTGTTATTTTCCATTTCTACCCAGCTAATAACATTAAATCACCATAAAATCTACCAACAAAATGAATCAAAACCCACCTAAGGATGTTGGTTCAGCAAGGGATCATCATACCCATATGTCAATTTTGCATGGAAATGAAAAAAGAATGAATGGGTAATGGAAATCACATAGAAAATTAATGAATTTTACCTTTTAATTGCTTGAACACTTGATTTTTCCTTGTTTTCTCCAAATTTTCAGCCTAGGTTTTGAGTTTTCTTCCTTTCCCCCCTTCTTGCTGGTTAAGGCTGAACCTCTCAATGGTTCTTGGCTGATTTTTATGGCTTTATACAACTTAAATAATTAAATATTCAATTTATACACATGTTTATTTACTTTTTCATTATTTTATTATTATTTATTTTCTTTTTGAATTTCTTTTCTCCACCACACAATTCCAGCACTTATCATTTGATTTCATGAAATTTCTAGACAAATCTCAAAAATTTTTATGGTGTAAATTTGTAAAATTACACTTTTGCTCCCGAAAAAGTACAAAATTACATTTTTACTCCAAAAATTGAAAAATTACCACAAGGTATATTTTTCACTCCTCAAACTCATACCGCACTCCAATTTATCAAATTTGATCTAAATTCTCTCAAAAAATTAAATTTGGTTTTCCGGTGGTAAAATTATCATTTTGCCCTTATACTCCAAAATGCACTGAAAATTAAAACTTTTCACTGCTAAATCCTTAAATTATGTTCTAAATCATCTAAATAATTAATCTTGATCAATTTTTGTCAAAATATTTTTCAAAAATTCTCGTTTTGTCATTTAATGGTAAAATTACTATTTTGCCCTTGTGCTTCAAAACTACCGAAAAATTACATTTATCACTGCTAAACTTCATATTATGCTCCAATAATCATATTATACTTCATATAATTATTCTTGGTCAATTGTGATTAAATTCTTTTATGAAAATCTCCAATTTGTCCTTAAATGACAAAATGACCGTTTTGTCCCTAATCGGTCAATTTTTCCGTTTAACTTCAAACTGGACCTCGAACTCCGAATCACTATTTTGAGTAATTCCTAGACTGTGAAATTTCCAATTTTAGTCTTAAAATCCGTATTTGAGTTTATTCGAGGTTTAAATCATCTTAGTCATATTTCTAGTTATAATACTGTCTTTTAAATATTTTTCCCAACTGTTCAAATATACTATCACTCTATCAGTCACATGTATAACATGGTAGATATTTTAGGGCCGGGTTTGACAACTTGAATCGATAGATTTTGATTTTTATAGATACTTTGCCAAATATATTAGTACATGATGAACATGTATTGATACTTTTAGACCAAAAAGCGTTTTTCAAAGTCCTTTTCAACTGTTTATCACTTCAAACTCTTTTGAAAACATTAAAGGACATCCAAGCTTCATTTTTTCAATACTTGGAGAAAATTTTGATCATTTTCTTTGTCATTTTAAAACATTGGATCAATTGGAAATCTATAGGGCTAACATTATCAAGTAAAAGAACCTCAAAGACCTTGATGTGTCAAGTCAGTCAATCCATTTGAAAAAGACAAAATTGTCAATTGCCTCATTCAGAAACATTTCAAATAATGATCACCACTTTTCAAGAAATTCAAATTTCATCATTTTTGGCAAAAATTAGGTATTTTAGAATTGATACATTGTTTTTGCCGTGATTCGATTGTTATTATCATGACAAACAGTTGTGTAGGGCAATTTTTGTTAGTCATGATGAGGCTTGCATGAAAGTACAAAAACAAGAAAAGAAAATTGTGTTTCAAAAACAAAAAATGGAGATCATTTTCCAAAGAAATGAAAAAGAAAATTGTTATGCGAGAGTAGTTGCTGCGATCAAAAGTTATGGAACTATTTTCAATCCATATTTGAATTGATACCTATATGAACTCTAAGGCTCTTCTTGATGTTTATTGCATGTGGACGAGGAAGAAGGGGTGTTAAGAATCCAGATCAATAGGGCAAGGTTGACACCAAGATTTTCTGGGGCAAGGAAGATGTCAAATACAAGAGGCCATTTCCAAATAATGCATACAAGTTTTCACCAACATGACAAAGTGAATGTTGACCAAATGAGCACCATAAAGAGCCAAAAACAATGAGCAAAGCAAAAGTAGACCAATAAGCATCATTATCTTTCCATCATTCAATCATGCATATATATCTATTCATGTATACGATCATGCAATATCGTAATGGAAAATTTTCATGCAAAGTTGATTTTTAAACTTTAGAAGTCCATCTAGCATAAAATTTTTTTAAGTTATCAAGTTGAGAAACATTTTCATCAAGACTAATGATTTTCAAATCCCTCGATACCATTTTCAAAATCTCTGGGTAACAATTCTTAAAACCTTTGGGTAATAACTTTTGAAACTTCTAGGTAACAATCTTCAAAACGTCCAAGAAACCATCTTCAAAGCCTCTAGGTAACTATTTTCAAATCCATCAAATATCATTTTCAAAATCTTTGGGTAACAATTTTTGAAACCTTTGGGTAATAATTTTTAAAATCTTCAAGTAACAAATTTTGAAACCTTTGGGTAACAACTTTCAAAACCTCTAAGAAACAATCTTGGAAAACTCCGGGTAACAATCTTCAAAACCTCCAAGTAACCATTTTTGAAACCCCTGGGTAAGAATTCTCAAAACCTTTGGGAAACTATTCTTAAACCCTTTGAGTAACCATTTCCAAACCCTTTAGGTAAAAATATCCAAGATCTCAATATTTTTAAAGTTATGTAGTCAAGTTTGGGGATGAAGAGCATTAATAAGACTAAAAGATGACATGTATTATTCTCCCGAACCTAATTCATTTCATAGAGCGGAACCTATTCTTTTTAATAAACTTACATCAGGCTTAAGACCTCATTAAAAAAAAATAGACTTATGTAGGTGGTCAATTGCAACTAAACAAAATAAAAATAAAAATAATGATGGCTCTTCTTTTATGTCGAATAGTGAGTTTCCGAACTTACACATTATAACCATAATAATAATTAATAATAACATAGAGTAATGATCAACAATGTCAATAAATATGTACTAACATAATATAAATTTAATAAAATAAAACATTATTATCTTAGATAAAGAAATTAAATATAATTTCTTTAGTTTCAGTGTATTATTAATGTAACCAAAGTTTTGCTTCAAACATGACTTTAAAAAATATTTGAACTTCAAATTGAATATTTACAAACTTAACAAAAAACAATACTTGAAAGGATAATGAAAACATAAACTATGACCTAAATTCATGTTCCCCACCTAAAGTCATAATACCGAATTTTAATTAATTATTTGATTTGTCTAATCACAACAAGTTATTTGATTTGAAAAAATATTATAGAAACAAGAGTCTTGATCAATACAACGTGTTGACATCACTTGATATATTCTAATTGAATTAGATAAAAAAAATTGTTGTTTTCCCCATTTCCCCCTTTTAATTAATAATTAATTTTTAATTGATTGATTAGTGTTTCTATTTAATTAAAGATGAAAAATTAAATTTTTAATTTTTACGCTAAATATAGTTATTTTTCAAAATTCATGTGCTTTTCTCGTTTTAGGATTAGGATCTCAAAATTTATTGTTTAAATTTTAATTGGTTATAGTATGTTATCTTCTATAATGGAAATTTTATTTTAGACAAAAAATTAGTTTAATTATAATATTTTTCATGAAAATGCATCTTCTCTTACTTACATATATTTCTTGTTATTATAATTTAAATGTTAACTAATTTTGTTATGATATCACTTATAAATCATTTACATACAATGTGTGTATAACAAAAACTAATATACGTTAAAAAGAAAATAACACCAACAAATTAAAACTCGATTGTAAAAAAAAAACATAAAATTATAATAAATCCACACGTGATGAGACTTAAATAAAGTCTAAGACAATGCCTTATTGGTGAGGGAATGGCATTTATATTGGAATCTAGATATGGGTTGTAAAAGTTTGAAAGCATATTACTATCCTTGGAGGATTTACATGTTGGTGTTAATAATTTTATGGAATCAATTAACTATGCTAGATTTTACCTTTTTTCCTTCTTTTCCTTTACATAATTGAGGTAAAGACAAACTTTACTTTCCATTAAGAGTTTTAATTTCTGGCATAGACAAACTTTCTGATGGAAATACAAGATCCAGCTGTTAAGCATAATAATAGAAACAAATTATGGGACCCCAAGAAATGCAGCTAAGAAACAGAGCTTTGCATTCAAGTGTCACTCATATGCTAGTTAATAATTTGGACCACCCAGCAATAAAATTTCCAATTTTTTTCCAGACATTATCCAAAGAAATAAAACTCAATCAAGGTTCCTAACTATATCATTAATTGCTTTAATTACTATGAACTAACGTTCAAGAAACTTTTCTATGTAGACCCTCCCCTACCAAAAGAAAACATCCAAAAGAGTAATGCTCTAGCTGATGACTTTTTATGCTTTGTTCTCCGTGTGGTTTTAATCTGATTTTGGTGCTGCTGATTTTATGTTTTGGGTGTTGATTTCTACACTTAATGATTTTGGTTAAATACCCAAATAAGCTTTTGAACTATTTCAAAAAAATCAATTAAGTCATTATCATTTTATTATGTTCAAAAAGTCCTTAAACTTTTATTTTGAATCAAATAAGCCATTTTCACTAACTATTGACTAACTTCCGTTAGTCAACGTACAATTAGTAATTTTACGTCACGTTATCTGCCATGTGGTATGTTAACGTGTCATTTTGATGAGAGAGACTTATTTGACTCAAAATAAAAATTTAGAGACTCATTTGAATGCAATAAAAAAATAACAGTTTAATTGACCTTTTTAATATAGTTTAAGGACTTATTTGAGTATTTAGAAAACAATTTTTATTTACTTTATTTTGTTTTGATGGTGTTCTAACAGTTCCTTGCTGATATGTTGGTAAACTTGTTTTGAAGGGTTGGCATGGTGGGATCGGTTTCATCAAAATTAAAAACTCGTAGGTCACACAACTGTTCTCCTAATTGGTATTGTTTGACCAAAATTATTCTGCTGATTACGATTCGAGGTGGATGATCTGCAAATATATCCACCTTTTATCTCATTACAATTATCATAATCTTAAAGCTCAAAACGATGCGGAGTACTCGGGTATAGAGGTACTCAAAAGCAAGGTTATGATTTGCTTAGCCTTGTAGACCTAATTTGATTTGAGTTGGGCTCGAGTATAAAATTTTAAATACAAACTCGCCTCAACTCATGTATTACGCTATTAATGAATACTAATATATTTTTATTTAATTTTAATTTTAAAATACAATATATAAAAGAATGGTTCGAGTCGAACTTTCTCCGGATTGACCCTTAGATAGCCTTACTTGATGATTAAATCACTATATATATTTGGTAAGAATTAGTGATCTTCTATATTGATAATTTTAAATTATTGAGAGCGATTAAATTGACATCTTGAAAAATAATTTAAACCCCATAAAAATTGATTTCTTTGTCTCTATATATCACCCTTTGTAACTTTACCTCTAGCTTTATATACAATCACAACCTTGTGAGTCCAAAAATCAGAACTTAATTAGGCTTAATTAACCCTTCTTGTGTTTCCTCTCAAGACGTTAATCACCTTAAGCTTCCTCCCTCCTTCAACTACGAAGACCATTAGCACATAACGGATGTAACTATTTAGCCAAACTTTATTTTAAAATTAACAATACTAATCAATGAGAAACATAAATCAACAAGTAAAATAATAAGATATACATTTGGTGTACCAATTAATTAATGGGGAGACAGATCATTACATAAAAAATAATAGCAAAAAAATGCTAAAAGGTGATGAGAGGCATTGGGTCTTTTGCGAAGGTCCTTTATTGATTTGGTTAGATGGAAAAATGCCATGATTAACATTTAATAGGAAAGGACATACTTCGAATGATAAAATGCCACTTGTTCTTTTAAAAATTCAATGCATATAAGAGATTACGCATTTTCTTTTATCTCCATCCACTTCATATAAAGAATAACTTTGATGTGTTAAATCAAATTAAAACATCCCATTCACTAGGTTCTAGCCTTGGAACTATTGCCACCATTATTGCACGAGCCAACCATGGCCATGCAAGTCAGAAATTATTATTTTTACTTACAGTTTAGCGCGTAGTAATAAAAGTGTTCATAAGTCGAATCTATCGGACCTCTGATTTGTAAAACCAAATCAAAACTTAACACGAACCATTTAAATAATTATTATTTAATATTAATAATTTAAGAATTAAAAATTAAATGAAAGTATATTTATTAATAAAAATAATATAATTGGGTTGAACCGGAATAAACTCTGAGCTTAAATTTTTCTTTAAACCCAATTTATAATTCAATCCTTGAACACTTTTATTTAACTGTTTTTTACACACCACACGTATTATTTTTCTTATTAATTGTCTGACTTGCAATGGAAGTCATATTTGTTGACTTGTAAATTGCATTTCAGTACAATTTTTTTCTCTTGCCCGATTAATTTACTTGTCATAAGAAAGTACAAGCAAGAACAAAAGGGGAATGTGGATATTTAATGGGACAAGTAATCTCATATGGATTTTTTTAAAAAATTTTTCCAACTAAAATAGAAGTATATTTGGATTAGCTTAAAGAGGAGTGGTGATTAAGGATTAATATTTGACTCAAAGCATATATAAATAATTATCAATGAGACAATATTAGGTGTGTGTATATATATATATATACACACAAAAGAAGATATATAAAATAATTTATTTATATTAATTTATATATATGCTACGGATGTCATAAGTTGTGTGTTTTTTTTTGGATTATTTATTATAGAAATGAAGCAAAATAGAAAGCCTTTTTATTTTGTTTTGATTATTAGTGTCTTAAATACTACTTTGTACTTCCTGAGGAGGAGATTATGAAACAAAAATTTTAGCTTTGATGTATTTATAAATAAATTTTAATTTTTTATAAGAAAATGATAGATCCCGATTACGACGATATTTATATAAAAACAATAATAATTTTTTTCTTGAATTTGATGAAAATGATATACTCTATAAAAACAAAAATTTTTCTTAAAATATGGATGGAGTACTATTAGAAAAAAACAACAAAAGCTACATGAATTTAATAACATTAACAAGAAATAAGTTTAGCACAAAGATTATCAATTATTTTTTTCCTTTAATGCCCAAGTACAATTTAGAAGAAGGAAAGATTCAATCTAGGTTTTCAGAATGCACGGATACACGCATTTACCATTTGTTCCAAATATTCAAGTACTTATAACTTTTAATTTAACAAGTTGATTCATACCAAATGACATGAATTCCAAAAGCATGCAAGATGTCAAAATGAACAGCATTTGGAGTACACTCCAAGCACCTTTCGAAGATAAGGTCATGTTTATGTCATGATGAAACTAGCAATTAGTTAGAAGAACTAGTACAATTATAATATGGAAATTTATGGTAGACACATGCTCCTTTGTTGTAACTAGTATACTTTTTCCAATTCTGCAGTGAACCCATTTTCTCTTTTTTCTTACTCTTTAAGATTGGGGAGTAAAACCAGGCAAGCAATGCAAGAAATGTGATAGAATTATGGCAACAAAAAAAAAGGTTATATCATAACTGCAAATGGTTGTAAAAATTAGATTGTAACACCTATTGTGGCATAAGATTCTTTATGTTGCATAAAGTGTTTTGCATATTGCTGCAAGGTGATGTAAAATAAATAGTATTGTAAAAGGCGGTTGCAACAATTTTTTGTATGGTATTATTGCTGCAAAATGTAATTTTAATTACTAAACTAGCTATTGCAATATATGATAACACCTTTTACGCCATAAAGAATGCAGATGAAATTTCTTGTAGTGTGTAGGTTGTAGATCATCATCATCATCATCATTTGTTTAAAAGAATTGAATTCCTGGGATGATCTGAGATTCCTGCAAATCTTTCAATGTAGATGATCAAGTTCCATACTGTCTTCTCCAAGTCCTCATTGTGGTGCCAGAGGGTAGAATTGTAGAATCATAGCCACAATGGGAAATAGAGTCAATAATTGTATATGCAACCTACCTAGGGCAAAAAGAGGTTGATCCCATAACCTTTCTGGCAGCAAGGGTACAATATCCCAATTCCAAGATGGACCACATATATTAAAGAATCTTTTCCCAAACCCATCAAGGCGCAAGTATTAATCTGGTAAATTTCACTTATACTCCTCGAAACATTTAATGGTTTTCACTTTTTCTTCTCACTTAACTCCTTTAAAGATGAAGTGAATCAGAAACTGTAATTTATCCTATGGAATTATGAAGCATATTTTTACTCCAATCTGTATATCCTTAGATAATAATTAAATGTTGTAGGGCACCCAATGACATTATGCACAATATCCCACAACTTCCTCATTTTAAAGACACTTCCCACCAGCCTTCGCCGTATCTATCTGATTCTCTCCTTCTTATCTCCCATACAAGCAGCAAAACACAAAAAGAGATCATAAGTCAGTTCACTGAAAGGCAACATGGTACAATCAAAGAAGTTCAGAGGTGTCAGGCAGCGCCACTGGGGCTCTTGGGTCTCTGAGATTCGTCACCCTTTGCTGTAATTTGCCTCAATCGTCTTCTCTTGACAGTGCAATTTTCGCATTTTCCTATACCTTGTTCAGTCCTTTGTTTCTCTCCTTTTAAGGATGTTTCCTGTTTCTGCATATCTCCAACACTAGTGCAGCCTTTCCGAATCTACTTCATTTAGCGATTTAATTATGTTGTTTTGTACTATATATTCCATTTTTCCATTCTCATTTTCTTTTCGTTTGCTTTTGTTTCAATGACATAAACTAGCTTTTTTCTGCTATAAATCCTGCATGTATCCTTTGTTCTTCAGTTTGGGTTCCTTTCTTTTGTAGGATTAAACATATCTTTCTCTGTCAACTCCTGCATTTTGGTGTATAGGATCTCATTTTCTGTTCACGTACTGAGTTTCTTTTCACGTAGTTTAACTAATTTTCCAAGATTGGTTCTTCTTTTCCTCTTCTTCCTTGGCTTCTAAATCCCTCATGGTAAATATCACTTGGGCCTTTTCATTTCTGCTTAATTGCATGACTAAAAGGGTAGTTCTCATAGCAACATGTTCATCTGCAAAACCAAGTTTTCTTTCCTTCTATGTTCATAATCAGTACTTACTGGTTCTTGATTTTTGTGTATATGTCACAGAAAAAGAAGGGTCTGGCTTGGGACATTTGAAACCGCCGAAGAGGCGGCACGAGCCTACGACGAGGCAGCCATTCTGATGAGCGGACGCAACGCCAAGACGAACTTCCCGGTGGCCAGGAACCAAGCAGGCAACGGAAACCCCGCGGCTTCTAGCAGCAGCAGCAGCACTACTGCTACTAGTGCGCTTTCTGCAATCCTCAGTGAAAAGCTTCGCAAATGTTGCAAAACTCCATCTCCTTCTCTAACCTGCCTCAGGCTTGACACTGAGAATTCTCACATTGGAGTCTGGCAGAAGAGAGCAGGGGCTCGACCCGATTCAAGTTGGGTCATGACAGTCGAGCTAGGCAAGAAAAACGTTGGGGAAGTCGCAGAGAACAATAAGAAAAGGCCGGTTTCAGAGGAACCAGGTGAAATGAGGGGACAGGAAGTTGGTGATGGGTTAGATGAGGAACAGAAAGCAGCATTGCAGATGATAGAAGAACTTCTGAATAGGAATTGACCTGCTAGCTAGCGACATTCGCATGATCTTCCTTGCACCTGTTGTTCAAGTCCTTGTCATTTCCCTTGTGCTTTATTATTTAGCTTTCAAGTCATTACATAAAATTAATGATTCTGTAAATGTCGGGTAGGGAGAAATTATTCAATAATCTATATTCCTACCAGTTAGCTATAGATTTTTTTTGTTGTTTTGTTGAGAAATTATTATAAAGTAATTCGACTCATCAAGTTCAAATATAGGCCCAAGAAATCACAATTCTTTTCTTTATATTTAAAATTATTATATCTCAAACATGAATGCATCCACAAGTTAACATAATAACTTTGCTTTAATTATGTGAACAATAAGTTAAGTCAATTAACTCAACAAAAAATGATATTGACGGAATATTTAACCGAACTCTTTTCATGTATATTTTAATTGAATCGACTAACTTTTTACATTAAATCCATTAATCAACTTAATTCTGTTTATTCAATTTTAACTGATTTAATTGAAATATTTTAAATCATGAGTTTGCAATCAATCAAGTCCATTTTTTATTTTTCTTTTTCCAATGTTAATTTACATAGTAAATAACCTTTTAAAAAATTTTACATAATAAATAATTCAACAAACAGATATTACGTAATTTTTTTTAACCGACATCTCTACATATGATTGATAGGATTTGTTCAATTTATCTAATAATTTCACTCATTTCTTTATTTCCATAGCCTACAAAGATCATGTTCTTCAGTTTACCTTTTTTTTTAATGTTTTTAGTATATTCAAGAAGATGATATGACTTAATTTTAAAATTTTTCTACTAATTTCCTTTTGTTTTTAATTCAACATATATAATAGAATGAATGGTAATCATTATCTTCATAAGACAAGTCCTCTTGTAATTGTCTGAGGTAGAAAGTAGAAACCATCAAAATCAATCCTAAACTAAAATAATTTAATCATTTAAAGTCGTGTTTGATTTATAATTTTTAAGATTTAAAAAATCTTTTAAACTATTAAGAAAAATTAATTCAAATAAGCACTTATTCTTAAATTATGTTTAATCAAATCCTTTATATTAACCAAATGTCATTTGCCATTTTATATTATGTGTGGTTAATATGACATACTAATATGTTATAGTGGATAATGATATGACATATTATGTGACACAGAAACATGATCACATGACATTTTCACCATCCATATCAACATCACATCAACCTCATGTGACCTAAAAATGATAAATAATATTTTGATTAATATAGTTAATCAACCATTAGATATATATATATATATATATATATATATATATAAGAGCTCATTTCATCCAAAATAAAAATATAAGAATTTAATTGAAATGCAATAAATAAATATTTTTTAATTTTTTAAAAATATTTCAAAGGAATTTTTTAAAGTATTATGACATATTTTTATTATTTGTTATTTATTGCAAGTACAAAGTGGCATACAAGTCTCTCTAGCTTGAGTTAATCTAGTTCTGCTAGTCCGTTCCTTAAGATTATAAATAAAAAGAAAATCATTTCAAGTCAAGCAAAAAAGATAATTGACGATGATGAGCAATGTCAGATCCCAAAGTAACATAAAACCTTAACTATATATAAATGGCAAAAATGAAGGAGCTTGGATGATTAGATTGATTTTGTTTTGTTATACTTAAAAAGGTATTTAACCTGATTTGACATTTATTATTTAAATTCACGAACAATAGAGAAAAATCTACTATAAACGTAAAAATTACAAAGAGTACAAAACACTCATAAATAAATTTTAAATCGAATTTTGAAACTTTCATATATTTTTGCCTTTTTCAATGTTTTTACATCTCTACAATTTTGTGAAACCCTTATGGTATATATAATAATTATAATAGTGAGCCCTAAAGTTGTGGAACAAAAAAGGACCTCAAGAACTATAGATATCTATATAGACATCTGCAAGAGGAGATTAATGCTAACACAGTTTTTTCCATAACTTAAAAGAGTAGCATTGAGTGATGCTGTTAAATTTATTCTAAATCCACAACCCTGATTAGGCTAATGACAGCCCAACTTTAGAGGAAGATGAACATTTTGAATGAGATTAGTTTGTGAAAAAAAAAAAATAAAGTAATATATCCATGTTGAGTCTAATAGATTGATCATCATATCTCAGGATTTCTGGAGCTGCAAATTAATATCCGATGTGATGGAAGTTCTCTTCAGATTCAAGCCTGAGGGTGTTTTGATTCATCAGTTTGCAGTTTTTAAAGATTCCAGGCTGGTAATTTATTTGATTGTTTGTTAGGTGAAAGAAGAAAGGAAGCAACTTTCCATGGAGATTAAATTGTAGCAGAAGGGGTTTGGTATCTTTATCTTTCATAGTTCCCTATTGGCTAGAGGCAAAACGGAGCAGCAATCATCTTCCACAATAATAATATTTGAAAGTGATACACTGTATACTTTTGTTCAGCAATCAAAATCATACTGATCCTTTTGATTGATTGCTGGGACCTGTATGCATTGTCCAAAATGATTGAAGATGTCATTTACTAGCTTACATGGACCATGCCCATCTCAACAGAAATTGGAAAGAAAATGTGGTGTGGGTTAGCTCATAATAAGGCAAGTGTTCAGGTACTTGGCTCAACTAAGCTTAGGTTGTTTGCCATCCTATGCTTAAATTTTTTAAAAGCTTACTCAGCAAAGCTTAAAACCATAGAGAGGGCTATCTGCTGCAACAAAATTTTAATTCGTAATTGAATTGCTTCAGGACCTAGGACCTTAATTTAGGGTTACACAGCTCAAATTTCAAATGAATCTGCTCCAAGGCCATAAGGCCGTGAGTAGATTCTGGCTCTCTTTCTACTGACTGCAACCAAGGCTGCCGACAGATCAGAGAGTAACCCAAATTCCTGATGGTAAGCTCCACCATTAAAGGTACCAAAGCACATGACTGAAGAGAAAAATTGAGCAAGAACCAGGAGCCTTTTGCCGGGCTAGGTCGGTTATTCAAGGGAATAATACAGACTAAACCAAACCATCCAGACGAATTAAAGAAGTGCAAGGTTGGCTTTGGCAACTCAACCCCAAGTGCTGTAAATAGCTCTCAGGGTCTGAGATTAATTATCCTTTTTACTTCTTTTTCCTTCTTTGAGTAAGCTTTTTTCTATGTACATGAATGCTTTTTTCTATTACACCATGGTCAGTAATGTCTTATGGTAATGGCATTATGAAATGTTGAGTCAGGAAAAGGATGATAGTTAGTACAACAGCTACGGGACTTGCTAATGTCAGCCAGTAGACTTTTTAACTTATGCTAGACAACATTAAAGACAAAGCAGCTAAAAATGCAGGGGACACCAAGGGGAAAGTGTCCATTTCAAGCCGTGATTCTTCCAAGGATGGTTGATGCCATGCAACAGTGACTGTCCCATTATTGCAATCACATGCTCATCAAACTCCTACCAACTTTGCTCATAATATCTCAATTTAATTCGTGGGAAAACTCTTTTTTTTTTTTTTTCCAAGAACAAGAAAAACTCAAATTTAGTCGCATTTGGGACCTTGACTGCAATAAAACTCTTGAACCGGACGATTTCAATATGAATTTTTCAAAAAAAGTTTTGGGCTCTCCTCAAATCCGAAATCCTTTAACTTTACAAGCAACTCCCTCTCCATGGTCACCTTCAAGAAAAACATTATTGTCTCTTTTATCATGCTAGTGCCCAAATTCATAATTATTAATTGTGAAAAATTGTTCAATTACGAATTTAGTTCATTTTAATTGAAAAATGATGTTTGGAAAATAGAATCCTTTGAGCTGAGATTTGACATTCTAAATTTAAAAAGGAAGATCAACATCATGATATTGTTAATTGTCATAAAAAAAAATCCTTGAAGACCATGTAATTATTCCGAATTTATCCATTTGAAAATCACATAATTATAAATTTTATTCATTTGAATTAATAAATGATGCTTTAAAAATAGCATCCGTTGACTCAAAATTTGAAAGTCTAAACTCAAAAAGTAAGATCAAAATCACAACTTTATCAATTGTTATCGACAAAACTCAAAAGTCAAAACTCAAAAATTACGTAATTATTTCAACATGTTGAGAGATCGTTTGTTTATAGCATTAATGTGAAGAGGTAAACTAATTTGTCTTGAATGCACTGATGGGAAGTAAGGGTTCTACCATGGGTGGATCCTTTGTCCCTGTATCCCATTTGCATCCAGGTAACTTACTTAACACAGTACAAAGAAGCTAGTTTCAGCAGTCAGGTCTTCTTGCTTATCTCATCTTTTTTTACCAGTGTAGTCAGTATTGTAAATGAACTTAAATGATTTGTACGAGACAAGGTATGTAACAAAATGATTCAATCAAATGTCTATATTTTCCTATTACCGCGTGCCATTTTTTTTTACTTTTAGATTAGCTTGATTTTTTTTTTCTAGTTAAGATTCAGAAATTTAACATTGACGGGTTTTTTTGGTCATTTTCTTTTTTGGATAAAAACTCTTTGTTGAGGACAAAGCAGTAACCTTAATGAAATAGATAATCTAATTAAATGAATCAGAAGAAAAGACTTGACACATACATGAAATTTGAAATTATTTCAAAATTTTTATGGTCAATGGGCTGAAGTTTTTCCAGCCCACCTGAATTTAAAAAGAAAAAAAAATATTCTAAGTTCCCTAAATCCCCAAACCAAAAGCTTGTCAAACCCATTTGCAAGCGCACATGGCAAACCCATATGTATGGTTAGTATTAATATATTTTTGTTTAATTATAGGATTAATATTAATTTATTTCCGTGTTACTCAAATTGTAACAAAATTAGTTTTTAATTTTTTATTTTAAATGTGTATAGTATAACACATTTGTGCATATTTGGTCTGATTTTTTTTTAACTTATCCATCTCTTAAAAATAAAAATCAAACCAAACAAGAATTTAAAAAAACTTTTAAAAAAATAAATAATTTCTTTAAAGAATAAAATTAAAAAAAAAAGAGTTTTAGAAAAAACACTCTTCTATTTTTAAAAATACATCTTTTTTCAAGAAAATTTTTCTTTTTATTTCAAAAATATTTTCATTTATTAAAAATAATTACAACATTATCTGTTTTTATTTTTATATGATTTATTATTAATTATAAAATTTATATTATATAAAAATAATTTTTATACTTTTTATAAATAAAAAAATAAAATTAATATTTTTTTATAAATAAAAGAATTTATGATTAATAAAAAATTATTAATTAAATATTTTTATGATAATTTTAATTAAAATTAAAATTTATATAAATTATTTTATCAAATAACTTATTTATAGAAAAATTTTTATAAAAATAAATTTATTAAATAAATTTAATTTAATTTTAAAAATTATTATTTTTTATAAAAATCTCATAATAATTTTTAAGTTAAAAAAAAAACCGACCAAACAGGTATGCAGTTAAATTTTTAGTACTGAACGTGAAATTAAATAAAATTTGTCCGACCCGAAAAACTGACACCGACCCGAATCGAGAAGGCAAAAGAATGAAGAGACGATGACGACGACAAGTCCACAACAGCAAGCGTTTCGTTTCTGTCTGCAATAACACAGAGAAGAAGAGAAAACGAAAGAAGTGGTTGAGGGGAGAGAGATATCGAGATGATACTTGCATTGTTATTCGCCAACTCTGAAGGGAACATCTTAGTTGAACGGTAGGCGAAATAGATCTCTATCCCATCCATTTTTCTCTGATCGTATCCATATCAGTTTTGCCAGTGAATGCTCTTGTTGATTTTACCATTTTTTTTGTATGCTCTTTGATGGCTTTTTGTTTGTTGAATTAGTTTATTGTGCTCGAATCTGTTTTATATAGAGGCAGATCTTAAATGGGTCATTGGATTTTTTTGTGGAAATTGAATGATTTTATTTGTGCTTTCTAGATGGGATTTGAATTGGGTTGATTTTGCGTTTGGTAGAAGGTGGAAATGGGTAATTGATTATTAACAGCTACTGTTACGATAAGGTCCATCTGGGAGGTTTTCGGATGATTCATTTTCATGGTGATCTCTTTTGTGATGCCTATATACCAGAAGAATCCCATTATTTTATGTATGCAAGAAGGGGAAAAGCTTTGAAATGAATTTGAATTGAGGTTTGGAAAACACTAATGAACGATTTGTTGTGGCTGTTCAAAAGGTATAATGCCTGCTTTAGAGGTTGGAACAAGAATGAAGGGTAAATGGGATGAATTTGGACAAATGGGTGTTGTTTTAGTGTTGATCAGTCACTCCAATCATTGCTGATGAAGTGCAAGTTTGTTATCTTTACCTCTTTTAACCGTTACTGGGAAACAGATTTGAGAATTTGAACCTAAGATTAAACCTTTAACATTTAATTTAAGAAACAAAATAAGACAATACTATCCATTCGAAGTTCATCTGAGGTCCTAAGTTAAACCAAGATCATACAAGGATCACAATTTTAATAGTCTTGGTAATTAATCTCAGCTTTTCATGTAATCCTTGTCATCCATGTTGCAAGGGGAGGTTTGTGCTCACCTAAAAGGTCATTACCCAGTTATGTTTCTGCAAAGGTGGCCTGGAGAATGGTTAATGGAAAAATAAGCTTTTGATCATATTTCCACATAAAGTGGCTTCTCTTAGGACTTTATCCACGATTTTCTGTTTTTCAGTCCCAAGGCTCCTTCCATTACGACCAGCAATGGTCTCAGTCTCTGTGATTAGTTAAGTCGTTTTTCTTTATTAGTTACTACTTGTCATCATTGCTGTCTAATATTGGTCTGTCCTTTAAGGAACATGCAGTCTCAGTTGCTTTTAAACGACAGCTGAGCTTGATTTTTTATCTCTTCTTGATAAGATAGTTGAACATTAGCTCTGGGATTATGTTTTGTTGCAGCTTTAATGGAGTTCCAGCTGAGGAACGGCTGCATTGGAGATCTTTCCTAGTTAAACTGGGAGCAGAAAATCTTAAAGGTGTCAAGAATGAAGAGCTACTTGTTGCTTCTCACAAGTATGAATATCCTTCTGCCATTAAATTTTACTCTGTTTGTAGCTATGATGCATGTTTTCCATCTTTAAAATGCCTTAGAATTATTCTGAGGATTGGGTTCTGGGATTGGTTGGGAGGATTAAATATGGTATAAATCAGATCACTTAGATTTTGCACCAGGCCAACTGGCATAAATGATGTTTGCTACAAACAAAAAACTTGATTGAACTATGTGAAACCCATGAATCTGTGACCAGCACAGCATTGATGGTCAACTGTTCAGGACATGCATGGGCTATGGTTTTAGAATCCTTATTAACTTGATCCAAGCTTGCCAACAAGGATGTAGCCAGCAGCGAGTACATCGTTTCTCTCTTGGGTCTGATGCAAATGTAAACACAGTAACTAGAATTTAACAAGCGGTAGACGGTATAAACAATTTATCTAAAGGCCTGATTTACTAGATTTTCTTTTCTAAATTTCCGCCCTTTGTCTATGAGATCTGATAACTTTTAATAAGTAAGAGGAAACCCATTTTAGGCATAAAAGGATTTATAATCTCTACTTAAGACATCTTGTTGACTGGGCCAAGGATCCTTGTAACTCAAAAAATGTTCCTTGAGCAGTAGCTTTAATCTTTTTGCTTCTTTCATTTTTTTTTTACCCTCCAGTTAATTGAATTCCAGGAATTAATTGATCAGGGGCACAGAGTTGTTAACTTTGTTGATTGTGGAATGGATCAGTGTATAAACCACACACTTGAGTATCATGAGAGAATACACCTTGTAAACAAAGACTTTAAGAAAAACACAGCTGACAGTCAACTTCTATTATTCTCTAAAGTGAAATATATATTGTGATACATGATTTCATTTTCACAGTTATTGCTCGATCATGAAGCAAGGTACTATTTAATCTCCAAGACCTAACATATTGTGAGAGTTTCATAATTTGTCCAAACATATTTGAAACTCATAAAAGGATATATTATCTCTTTTTTTCACAGCTTTGATAACTGGTCAGCAACTTGTTTAGGTTTTCTTAAACTTCTACACGTGGGCCTATTTTGCAGCAATGCTGCACCACAAGATCATAGTTATGATCAGCTTTTCTATCAACCTTAAAGCTTAGCTAACCCTTTAGGAAAAATTGTGGCTTAGAACTATATTGTTGGGAGTTCTAATGTCCAATTATAAAAGCATTACTTTTTGACTAAATGATATCATTTCACAGAACTGAACAAATGTGTTCTTTTATCAGGTCTGTGTATATTGTTTACACCGTGCTTGGAGATGTCAGCGTCTATGTTGTTGGCAAGGATGAGTATGATGAACTTGCATGTAAGTATATCTTGCATTCTTAACACATACAACCTAAGTTTGTGAGGTCAGGAAGAAGCTAAAAACTTCTTGATTCAAAAATATGTGGTTTATATTCTGTTTCAAGTGAGAGAGCTTGATCTATATTATGTTCCTTGAAAGAATTCTTGAAAAATCTGCAATTAAATGGTGATACATTTTCCCTATCTTGACATGCACAAATCTCTATGCTTTTCTTAGTCAGTTAAGCTTCTCAGTTATCTTTACCATAGCTTGCTTTTTGACCTAGAGTGACCCATTCAAATGGTCTGTAAATTAACATGAAAATCGCTCTTTTGTTGAAATGAAAGTTAACACTTTGATATTTGAGATGCACTTTGACAGAAGAGGTGCATCACATTGCATGCTTGAATTTAGTAATGATTTATCTCCTGAATGCTTCTGTGCTAGTGGCAGAGGTGATCTTTGTTATAACCTCCGCTGTAAAGGATGTATGTGGGAAGCCACCAACAGAGCGCCTTTTCCTGGATAAGTACGGAAAGATATGCTTGTCTTTGGATGAAATTATTTGGAAGGTGAGGTGACAAGTTGGTATCTCTATCAATTATTTTGGCTTTTCTTCCTCTTTGGTGTCAACTGTTGGTTATATGTGAGGTTGATGATCATTATAATAAGATAGAAAAGTCTCCTAGAACTCCTTGTTTCTGATTGATCAATAGCTAGTGTTCAAACTTGTTTCTTATTGGGACACACAGCACTTGAGTGAGGCTTAAGAAAAGAAATTAAGACCTATCACTGCCCATGATTATTGAACAGCTCAAATTCACCTAGTGTCACACTCTACACCAACTTGTAAGGTATTGTTCGCTTTGACCCTGTTGGGTCTCACAGTTTTATCTCACAAAAAGCGTTTCACAAGTTGAAATGGTGTGAACACATAGTTACCTAGTCTCACTTTAGTGCATAGCTGATATGAAATTCATGATTCTGTTCTGGGTCCATGACACCTAGCATGTGGCAACCCACTTCCTTTTGGCACCTAACCGTTGCTATATCTCTGTATCCTATTGCATTTTCCATGTTGATATTGCTACTGACAAATCCCCCTCCCCCTCCCCCTCCCCCCACATTTCTTTTATTTTATTCTCAAGGGATACCTGGAGAATACAGACAAAGACAGGATCAGGAGGTTAGTACGTTTGAAGCCTCCCACCGAGTTTTGACCAGAGACTACCTTGCCATCCGCCTATTCGGAGACAGTGAATTCTGTGTCTTGCACTCTATAGGAAGGCACCATAAATCCTATTGTTTTGTTTACTATGCCAGCGACCAGCGACTGTAATATCATGCTTCCTGATCAGAATTACAGATTTTTTTTCCATTATTTTGGATGGAGCTTATGAGTGTTTGGTTTGTGTCAAAATTTTTATATTGAAAAAGAAATATAATATATAAATATTTTGTTTGACTGGCTGGTCCAATCGATTTTTTAAATCAATAATTGAAGCCAATATTACTAAATCTTTACATGAGTTAAATTATAAATTAATTAGTAAATGTATTTTTTAGTATTAACTCAATCACATATGTAACTTATCAATTATATTTTTTAAGTTTTTTTAAGTGTTTATATTCACATATAAATCATAATTTTTATGATTCAGACTTGAGAAATTATCAGGTCAGTGATGTTTGAATTCAAATAATTGCGATTGATATCAAAAAATGCATTGAAACGGTAGTGCTTGAATTCAGATTATTACAATTGATATCAAAAAATATGCATTTACCTAATCTGGGCTTTTACATCAAAGAATGCATGGTGTAGACTTATGCATTGAGTGGACGAGATCCTGGTCTCCTGGTCCTGGTCTCGTGGAATCAGTCAACTATGTGATTTATTATAATTCCCTGAGGATAATGTAACGTATTATTTTTGGATTTTACCGGTTAGTCCATCTCAAAAGATTTGAGGAGAGGAAAAAGACTATCTAGTTTGTCAGAGTAAGACAACAGAAAACGTTTAGGACCTAACTAGGATCTCATGGTCTTTCGATGAACTTGAGGAGCAAGTGATGTGGACTTCTTGATTGAATATACAAATTCTGCATAAGCATCCAGGAATATGCAAGTTTGGAAATGGCATCAGAAGAATATTCTACAATCTACCTTGTAATCTTCATGGCTCCAGCGTTCAGGAATATTGCGGGTGATGCGTTGCCTAGGGTTCTGTAGGATATGCTTCCAATGTTGTATTTATATATATTTCTTCCTGCTTCAACCTCCATCAATCATTGAAACTCTGACAGGGAGAAGAGATGAAGCACGGAAAGAAGCATCGGGCTGAGGTAGCAAAAAGCTTGCCAGGATGGAAACGCAAGTTTATGTCTTACAAGGCGTTGAAGCAGCAAGTGAAACTGGTGAATCCCCATTTTAAAGGAAAGAAAAGGTCAAGATTAGACAATGGAAAATATTCAGAGGGTGGAACCAGTAAGGGGAATTCACCGGTACAAGACACGGGTTTCACCCTGTTATTAGATAGGGAACTCCACAAGGTTAACACGTTTTACATTGACAAAGAGGAAGATTATGTCATCAGCTTTAGGGTAATATTATCTGGTCATCTTCCATTCAGTAAAGAATTTAATCAAAAACCTTTTGTTGGTGTCAGAAATTCATTTTGGTTGAAACAAATTGTTGTCTTTGGGTATTCCAGGAGCTGCAAATCAGGGCTGAAAACTTGAACGGTGATGAAGAAAAGCTGGAATTGCAGAAGGATATTTTGGATTTTCATGCAGAGATGGTGATGCTACTGCATTTCAGTGTCATTAACTTTACAGGTATACCCTTTTTTAATCAGGTTCAATACTATTCTAAATCATATCTCTTTCTTCTCACTGCAATTAAACTCAACAGGCTTGATCAAGATTGTGAAGAAGCACAAGAAGAAGGCAGGTGCTTCTGCTTACTCACCCTACATGCCAAGGGTTCTGCAGCAGCCATTCTCTTCCACTGATTTGCTTTACAATCTTATCAGGGGATGTGAAGCAATACTTGACAGCCTCTCCCCCCCAAGTGACCCTTGAAGGCCAATCTGATTGAGCCATTGAAGCCAATCATCAATGGAAGACAAGTCAATATATAGTTGTCTTTTCGTTTCTACTTTTGTTTTGGATTTGGAAAATCACCTCTTTCCTCATTTGGTTTAGTCTTTTGGTCCATATGCCATAGCTTACACATACAATTACACACACTTTTTCCCTAAAGAGAGGAGAGGTATTGTGCCCCATTGCCCTGTTAATCTTCCAAGTTGATCATTGAACTGTATGTTCTTATAAAGTATCAAGTCTTCTCCCCAATCTTTCTTCTAGTGTTCATATGGTTTCTACTAACCATCATCAATCCCATGCTCAAGCAAAGCCCCCAAAACACCTTTGAGTTAAGAAATGAATGGGACTGGTAAACATACTAACATTGCTTAAAGAAAGTCAAATTAATTGGAAAGATGTGAGAAGCTTAAACTCATTGAACCATTCAAGCCAAAAATATGAGATTTCAAATGTAAATCATGCCTAAATAATAACTTTTATAAAGGGTTATTTTAATATTATTATTTGATTAAAGAAAACAAACTATTAAGTCAAAAATTATTTTCTTATCTCAGAATTAATAATGTCAATGGGTATCTTACAATCCGTTATCTTTCATTACTCGACCCAATTTAGTAAGATTATGGTAACCTATGATCACGTTCAAATAATAAAACTATTACTTATCATGGATTTCGAAAATGATTTTAAGATATCTACTCTCTAAACTTGATTATAAATAATTATTTTGATATTAAATTTTATTTATATATATTATTTATAAATTTTTTATAATTAATGTAGCATTTACTAAAATTAATTAATTGTTTAAATATGATTTTAAATTTTAATTTATTTTTTATAAATTAAATCAAATTTATTAATTTAATTTTCATTATAATATATATATATAATTATTTTAAATTTATTTTAATTGAATATTTTACGAATTCAAGTATTTAATGAATAGTATTTATGATATTCGTATGCGAATTTGAGTAACAATTTAAAAAATTAATAAGATATTTATAAGGATTGGGTGCTCTATTAAATAATAAAATCGAAACTAAAATATTTAAAAAATAAGAAATACCTTACTAGTTGACCTTCATATAAAATTCAAGATAACTAATAATATCCTTTATTTTTTCATATTAGTATTTTAATTTTGTTAATTGAGTGTTTTTTGTTAAGATTTTTATTCACAAAATCATATCATTTACAATAAAATAGGTATTTTCTTTGTTAATTTAGAAGATATTAACTCGGAGGGCAAAATGGAAAACAAAAAATAAATTGAGACTAAAATTACAAAAAATAAATGAAAGTTGTGCCTCAGCGCTGCACTTTGTCACTCTCTTGCTTTTGATTTTCCCAGGTGAGTTCTCATCCCACTGTTTTTTTCCTATCAATTTCTCGCTTTAAATATGGAATTTCCGTAGAAATTATGGTTTGGGTTGTTTAGGGAGAAGAGAAAATGGAAAGAAATTGATTAATTATTGACTAGAGGGGGCTAAGGATTAGAAAAATAAGCCGGGAAGTGTTTTTGGAGAGGACAGAGGAAGAAAGGTTAGAGACGAGGGATGAGGGAGGAAGGGGTGGCGGCATAGGGAGGGAGGAGAGGAAGAGAGCGAGACGAGGGGGAGGGGGCGGGGGAGCACGATTTTTCAGCCGCCCCACACCCCGATTTCACCATTGCCGATTGGTTTTGTTGTATGAAAAGGTGGTTTGATCATTACTTTAGGGTGCCTTTTGATGATATATTTGCAAGTTTGATTTGGGAAATGTACTTTATAATGTTGAATTACATCAAAGTGCTCTATTTTTTGGATTTTTCAGCATGAAGTTTATCTTTTTCATTTTTCAGCTTGATTTTACGTTTAATTCCAATATTTTTATTTGTAAAATAATGTTTTAATCCTATTTTGATTTTGAATAGAGATACTTTTTTCATGTTATTTCTTGGTTCTTTGTTTTTTTGACAGATATTGTTCAGTTTGCCTGGTCAATTGAGCTACAGGTAAATATTCAGAGTGTCTTCATTATTAAATTAAACAATTTGATTTGTTTAGACCTTTATGCTGCATAAAATGGGAAAAGAAATCCTGTTTGATGGAAAATGCTTGTATGTGCCGGAAACAAGAACTTTGATCTTATTTGTTTCTTATTCTAGACATTCTAAAAGTAAAAACTCTAAAAGCTTTCTTTGTTTCGTTTAGAGCTTTATGATATAGGAAACTGCACCCTGCAGGTATACATTGTTGTGGCTGTGAATGAATTGTTTTATTCACCTTTTTCTTTTCTTTATAGTTTTTTTTTTTTTTTTTGAATAGCTCTTTATAGTTTATTCTTCTTAAGATCTACCAAATCAGTGTGTTTCTTGCTCTCTTCATTTGGTTTTCTGTGGTTTTTGACATTTAAGAAATCATTGTGTTTCAGACATTTGGTTTTCTATGGTAGAGATAAATATGCAAAGGTTGTTAGCTATGAGCATTTATTTTGACACTTTTTACAGACTGATTAAGCCTCCTATAGCACTACTAGTTAAAGTGATGCAAACCTTCGCGACATGAACTCTGTAAAAATGCTTGCTATTTTGATTTCCCTTTTGAAGTATATCAAATATGTTCTTCTTATAGATCTGTTGGATTTTCCATCATAATCATGAGTTTCTGATTTTTGGAAACTCTTATAGTAGTATAATCTAAATTCATGTTGCACCCAAGCATTTGGCTTAGTGGTGGGTGGATGATGTCTGTGCTCAAAGAGAAGAGTTTGAATCCACCTTCCCTAAATAAAAAAAAATCCAAATTCTTGTAATGCTTCTGTACTTATATTCACCTTTTGTTCTCCAAACATTTCCCTTATGGTTAATGTAAATTAACCTTATGCAATGTCTTAAACTATTATATTCACATATATACATATATTAGATCAACATTTTTGCTTTGCAAATTTAAACAGATTAATATAATTTCTTTTCCATTAGCTTTTGATATGTAAGCAAATCCTGAATAAACACTTCAGCATAGCACATGTTACACGATAGTTTTATTAATTTTTTTTTTTATTTATTTCTGTTATATCAGAATGAGTCGATTACAAGGGCCTAATGCACTTAAGAGGAAACGCCCGGGCGGCACTTCTGATTCTCTTACAGAACACGAACGAATTGTTCATGATGTAATCCAAGGTAAACAAGACATGGGAATCTCCCAACGAGACATGAAACGCGAAATTAACCTCCCAGACAACTTAGTTACCAAATGTCTTAAGTCACTTCTAGCCAAGAATCTCATAAAAGAAGTCAAAAACATCCAAAACCGTGGTAGGAAGCATTTTATCTCTGCGGAGTTTGAGCCGTCAAATGAAATAACTGGTGGGGCATGGTATGTAGAAGGGAGCCTTGATACGGAGTATATAAATGTTTTGAAAGAGCAATGTTGGAGGAAGATCTATGGTTTGAAGGTTGCTACCTTGGAAGGGGTCACAGATGCTATTAAGAGGAGCAACGTTTCACAAATTGAGTTGTCAAAACAGCAGATTGAAGAGATTGTGAAGGCTTTGGTTTTGGATAATGAGGTTATGGAAGTGAAAAGTAGTGGAACAGGGGAGTTTGCTTCAATTCCGGTTGGGAAAGTTTGTTATAAATGCATTGGTAAGAGAGGTTATGGAGGGGAACCAAAGGTAGGAACTATGGCTTCCATTCCTTGTGGAGTTTGTCCACAGATAAGTCATTGTACACCTGATGGCATAATCTCTCCCAAAACCTGTGTTTACTACAAGAAATGGTTGGACTTTTAGTTTGACTGTGTCCTTTTGCAAATTTTTTGATATGATTTTGCTGAATTTGAGTGAAAGCCAAAATTTTGTCACCCATGAATGTTATTTATAGTCTGAGTTGAATATATTTTTCATTGGAGCTATTTATTATTGCTTGTCTGTTCACTAGGATGTGATATGGTAGATATAATTTTCTTTCTTTCTCTCTTTCTTTGGGATAATATAATGGTAGATTTTCGTCAATTTTGAACTGATCTTTGATAAGGAAATAGAACATCATGCTCAATAGAAAGTGTAAGTTGGCTTTTAACATGAGCCACTATTTACCATCTCTTTATGTTTTGAACCTTAAATAAGTAACATTAAGAATACATGATTGATAGTCTTCTGATGGATAAGAATACTGCTTAGGAGTTGTCAAGCCTGGTTCAATTGTAGGTCAAAAGTCAAAAGTTTCATTGGTTCTATATATTTGATTCATGACTTCTGGGGGATAGATTGAATCATAAAAGGACGTGCTAACTATTGAAATAATATTTCTGGTAATACTTTTGTTGTCTCTTCCACTTTCTTCAGTTAGCCTTTGGCACAGGAGAAGTTGCTTGCATTCCTGTTTCCTCCACCCATAGTAAAGAGTTACAAACTGGTCAAGAACCTTTGTCAAGTTGAATCATGTTATAGGTTTGATTGTACTTTTTCGAATTCAGATTATCAAAATTGGGAGTTTCCGATGTAGAATCTGGTGATGTTGGGTGGATGATAAGCAGGTGAGAACAGAGAAGGACTATGTTAACCCCTGCCTCTCAGCGTTTGGTTTTACAAGTAGGAACAAAACCAGTGTTACTAGTGACCTTGTAACTATTGCAGTGCTTTTAGAACCTGATTTCTGCGTTGAGTTTCGAGTACCCCTAGTCCTTTCTTTTCTTGAATGTTGTCTTTTTCTCTTCTTTATAAATGCCTTTTAGTTGTAATTGATGCTTTCATATACTCTTTAATTTCTTGCTTCATTATTGGGAAAAAAAAGCAGAAAATGAGCCATGGACATGTTGTTGTTCAGTTTATCCTCAAAGAGTTGAGCTGCAATTCATATTGTATAGGGTCAGCCTTGTGTTAAAGAATCGTTGTGGTGCACAAACTCTAGGCAAAGATTATGCTTCTTTATACTGCAACAAGTTTCTATTATCCATTGAAGAAATAGAACTGTTGTCAAAGGATTTTATTATAAACTTGGTAAACTTAATGATCCAGTTGGTTGCCTTTTTAACTCTTTGGTTTCTATGCACTGAAGCTATTCTGAATCAGCTAGAATTGAAGATAATTAAGGATGTCAACGGTTAGGGTTTTTTATATTTTTAAAATTTTTTATTTCAAATTTTATTAACTGGTAGGGATCTCGAATTTTATAATTATTCAGATAAAATTTAAAAATATTATTTATATTTGTATCATAATATTTTTGACATTACTCGTTAAATATCTGACTGAAAAAATGAAAAATGTCTTGATTAATCAAGTGAAACATGAAAAAATGTCTTGGAAATATATTTATCAATAAGACAAACATGAAATTATGCAGTAATTAATATATTTTAGTAAATGAAACATATGCAATTGAATGAGATGGGATCTATTTGTCATTGCCTTTTTTGGAACTTTCTTAATAAATACTCTTGTCCTATCCAACTGGGCGAGTTAGGTTAACCAAAACTAAAGGCCGAGGATGGAGGGCAAAAAAGAGACACTTGGTGGATTATTGAATGAAGGTCAATTTAAAGTTTGGGATCATAGCATCTTGTGTGATCATTATTCTTCTACCCTTAAAAGACTTCTCTACCCTTCCTTGCTGGAAAAGCTCTCCCAAGTGACTAGTACTATATATCCAATAGGAGTCGTTAGCCTCATAGATATCAGATTTTCCTCTTCCAGGTGTCTTAGTGAAGATGATCAGAGCAGTGACCCTTTTGCTCCCCTTGACTTTCATCTTCTTCACCATAGCAGATGCTAAGAGAATCCTTCCACTGCCTCAGCCTCAGCCTCAGCCTCAGCCTGTCAAATCCTTCAAGATCAATGCTACCCAGGTATGATTGATTCCCACTTTTTCTACTTCTTTTCAGACTGATTCAACACCTATGTTTTGACAATTGACATCCACCCCCATGCCTGCAAACATCTTTGAGCAGAAGATCGTTCCTTAGTAAGAGTTTCTTATGAGCAAAATCTTGCCAGGAATCTTCAATGTTACTAATTTGCCTGTTTATGAAATTTCCAGGAAATCTTCCCAAAGCAAAAACTGTTTGAGGGAAAAGACAAACAGTGTCAGTTCTTCATGGTGTACTGTTTGGGATCGTTTTATTTTTAACTATTTTACATTGCTTTATTCATAGGATGTGGGGAGCTGCTCTTACACAGTGTCAATAAGGACAAGCTGTTCTTCGACCTCCTATACACGAGATCAGATCAGTCTTGCGTTTGGTGATGCTTATGGCAATCAGGTATGGTGTCCATGATCGTTAACATACTTAAGGCACACATATACATAAATTGTCCTTGATGATTCAGATTTGAACATTGGCATGGCGATTACTTAGACCCTTTTGGTAGGAGAATCATGAAATTAGTAGAAGGGCGTTTTGTCAAATGAAATTTTGTTTTGGATGATCAGGTTTATGCACCAAGGCTGGATGATCCTTCCTCAAGGACATTTGAGAGTTGTTCTACTGATACATTTCAAATAAAGGGTCCCTGCGCATACCAAGTTTGCTATCTGTACCTGTACAGGAGTGGAAACGATGGATGGAAACCAGAGAGTGTGACTGTCTATGGCTACTATACCAAGTCTGTCACATTTTATTACAACACTTTTATTCCTTATGGGGTTTGGTATGGCTTCAATCTGTGCAATGGGGGGGCTTCGGCATCTTCATGAACAATGTAAACATGTGGGGTAGTTGCTGATGTTAAAAGAGTCACCTTGGGGTGTTTTGCTGCTATGATTACTTGTTAACTTTTCAGGTCTGTCAGAGATTTGAAACATATATTGGAGAAATAATAATCCTTGTTAATGAATGTGTTTTTTTGGTAAAGGAGGATTTATCCTAAAAGAAAGAGGCTAGATTGTATACAAGTCATGTATGTACAGAGCTAACTGAATATTTATTGCTTTCAAGTGCTTACAGCCTGTCTGTTGGTCAGAATTGGAGGCCTTCTTTAAAGGCTGAAAAGCTAATGAAATTGACAATGACAAATGCACCAGGTTGTCAGGAACACACCTGTGTTTCATACAATCTTTGGAATTGGGCATAGATGGATATAGGAAACGGATCTGTGTCAATAAAAACTAAATGAATTTTAAAAATATAAATAAAAATTTCTTTCATTTAATAAAATATATTTTTTAAATTTAAAATATGAATTCTTAATAATGATATTCAAATCTATTTAATTTTTTACTTATATAAAATCTCCTCAGAGAGACAGTTCGCGGTAAGATAAGTTTTTTTTTTATGGATGAAAAAATTAATGTGAGAGATATTGACAGGTTTGCATTAAGATAAGTCTTTTTTTTTTTATGAATGAAAAAATTAGTATAATGATGTCACGGATTTCGCATTAATAACTTGTAATAGCTCTTATGAGAAAACCCATCACACATTTCAAATAACTAAAGGACGAATTTTAAGCTTATAAACATAAATGTCGAACAAAGTTAGTTGTTCGAGAGTACCCATTCGAAGAGAGACTAATGATCATTCAATTAAGAAAATTTAATTAAGTTTTTATTTTTATCACATTTAATTAGGTTTTTAAAATTTTATTTTGAATCAAATAAATTATTATTATTAATGATTAATTAATTATTATTAATCAAAATATTTTTTATCAATTATATCTACATGGCATTGATACGATGTTAACATAAAAAGTAAAAAATATCACATGTTCTCATTATCATATCATATTAATATATTATGTTATCATTAATTATGATATATCAAATATATCATATTATCAACAATTATAATATATTAGCTTGCTACGTTAACGCAACATGACATAAAATGACAAATAATATTTTGATTATGTTAATTTTTAAATTTATTTAATTTAAAATAAAAATATAAAAATTTATTTAACTTAAAATGAAAAATATAAAAACTTAAGTAAATAGAATTAAAATATAATCACTTATTTAAAATCTTTTTAAATAATTTAAGAGGTTTTTTAAATATTATACCAAAAAATATATATAATATCTTTCTTAATTCTCCTAAATACCCCTCCTCCATAGTCAAGTACTGGCGACATAGTGAGGCCAATTCCGTCATTCAGAATTTATTTTCTTCATTTTCTAATATCACCTCCTCTTTCTTTTCAAACCCTAGATCCAGGGTTTTATTTCAGCATCTCCCTTTCTCTTTTCAATTCTCTTTCCCTCTCTCCCTTTCCCTCTTTAATTTTTTTTTTCAAATTTCTTTCCTTTTTTTCTTTCTACAACTCCAAACCTAAAGAGGAAGAACAAACCCATTTTTGTTCGAAGCTGAAAGGTAAGAGTTCTCCAACCTTTTTTTTTCTTTTTTTTCTTATTTTTTAGTGTTTCAAATGCTGCAAAATTTCATAAACCCTAACTCTGAATTCACAAGTAAAGTTTGATTTTTATTTTATATTATTTTGGTTGAAAAGGATGGGTGAAATAAAGGACAACGACGCCTACGAGGAAGAGCTTCTGGACTACGAAGAAGAAGATGAAAAAGCCCCTGACTCGGTCTCCGCTAAGGCCGCTGATTCTGCCAAGAAGTTAGTCTTTTTTACCTTATATATATAGTTTTTTGAATAATATTTTGAGTGTAACATGCTTTTTTACTGTAAGAGGCTGCTTGTATATATTTTGTAAATCTCATTTTAGGTAATATGGTTGATTGTATACCTTATCTAATTAAGTATATAGAATTTGGTCGAAGCTTAACTCTTCATAGTTGTTATTTTGCTTCAATTTCTTATATATATATATATATATATATATGTCATTTTGTTTCAACAGAAAATGTGGATTAAGTGGGCATGTTGTTTTTTATATTGTGAAGGTGATTAAGTGATTTCTTTTTTTGACTTGTGGTTGAAATTTATTTTGTAATACTCTTGATGCCATTTCCATATAGATGTAATTTTTGGTTTTTCTCTGTAAACAGTTTGGTTGTTTTGCTGTTGTTGTGCTGGGTCTAATTTTAATTTGTTTCTTGGTTTTTTATGTGGTGTAGGGGGTATGTTGGAATTCACAGTTCGGGATTCAGAGACTTCCTGCTGAAACCAGAGCTGCTTCGCTCTATTGTGGATTCTGGATTTGAACATCCATCCGAAGGCAAAGTTTTAAACTCATGTCTTGCTTTAACATTTGTGAATTCCTTGAATTTATGTCATGTTGTTTTTCTTGCTTTCAGTGACTTAGAATGGTGGGTTGTATGTGAGTTTGATGTATTATTTTCATTTACTCTTCTATAGACTGCTTTTGGATGAAATATTTATTGTTGCAGGATATCATTTGTATTAAATTTGTAATAGTTTTCCTTGAAGCAATATTTGTGCAACCTCATATCAGTTCACTTTGCGTATTTTGATTTATCACTTTGTCTTAGGCTGAGTTTAATTTATTCTTGCATGTGAATCTTCAATTTTATTGTAGCTTTTTTCTTTTTTTGCCATTGTTCTATCTTGTTTTCTATGGTTCATTTGAACTCTTTTTTAACTAATTGGGCTTTTAAATTATCTTTAATAATTAATTTATGTTAAGTTTATTTGGATTTGTTTATGGCTGAATATACAGCTTGCTCTAGTTATTTTGCAATCAAATTTCATCTACTTTGCCTGATTCATTCATTCTGGGCATGCTTGTTCTTGGCTTCTAACTTGTTTGAGATTTTATCATTCAGGTAATCACTACTTCTATATACATCATTTGGACAAGAAAACTAGTTTGGTAACCTTTCCATTAAAGGATCTGGAAGAACAATTATAATTTACTGAGGGTTCGTCCACTGCAATTTTATTTGCTTCTTCACCAGTTCAACATGAGTGCATCCCTCAAGCTATTCTGGGAATGGATGTCATTTGCCAAGCAAAATCTGGGATGGGGAAAACAGCTGTTTTTGTTCTATCAACTCTTCAGCAAATCGAGCCAGTTGCTGGTCAAGTTGCTGCTCTTGTTCTATGCCATACAAGAGAATTAGCTTACCAGGTATGTTTTAGAGACTAGTATTTGTTGATTGAAATTAGCATTCCAGTTGAGGTATTGTAGTGCCAAACAATTTTCATCTTTGGGTTACTTTTTATTAAGATATTCTCTGTGTTTTGACAGATTTGCCACGAGTTTGAGAGGTTCAGTACTTATCTGCCAGATATTAAAGTTTCTGTCTTCTATGGTGGTGTCAATATCAAGGTTCACAAGGATTTGCTAAAGAATGAATGTCCCCATATTGTTGTTGGAACACCTGGAAGGATATTGGCTCTTGCCAGGGATAAAGATCTTAGTTTGAAGAATGTGAGGCATTTTGTACTTGATGAATGTGACAAGATGCTTGAGTCACTTGGTATGCTTTCAAATTTCCATAAATCTACTGAAGATGTACTTTTTATCTGGCACTTCTTTTATTTTATTGTCCATCATCATCATTTTTTTTTTCATTGTGCAGACATGAGGAGAGATGTGCAAGAGATCTTCAAGATGACCCCACATGATAAGCAAGTTATGATGTTTTCAGCTACACTTAGCAAGGAAATTCGACCTGTGTGCAAAAAATTTATGCAAGATGTAAGTACTCCACTTCTTTTGTAATTTCGGATCTCATTGTGTCATTTTTGATACTCTTACTTTATGTCGGTAATATGTTGTTCTGGTATGTAACTCTTGTCAATGGCAGGGATATCATAATTTTGGAACTTGAATTGCTTCTATTAATTTTACAGTACATTAAATAACTTCCTGTTAGATAGCTGTTGGTGTTTTGAAATTTATTATTTCTAAATTCTACTATCTCATTTAAAGGATTGAAGTCTTATATTAGTGGTTGCTTTGTTTTTGCGGCTGGTGCTGGGTTGTGGTAGAAAGATAATCTGAATTGGTGGTGTTTTTTTTTTTTTTTTTTTGCTGCAGCCAATGGAAATTTATGTTGATGATGAAGCCAAGTTGACTCTTCATGGTCTGGTACAGGTATGCATACAGCTAAGCCACTGCTTTTGTATAGGCTTTGTTTGAATTTGAAGGAAGAGAAGGTAAAAGAGATGGAGATGAGCTTCTCTCTTCTGTTTCAGTAATTTTCTATGGACAGGGAGGGCTTTGGATGTACCCCTTTAAAACCTCATATTTTTAAAACCTTCAAATTAGGAGGATTTGCAAAGGAAGGTTCCTCTTTGAGAAATTTTGATTGGAAAGAGAATGTTGCCCTTTATTTAACATTTCCATTTGACATATAAAGGACATGGTAGTAGAACAATAAGTTGCCATTTTTTTCCACTTCATAAATGAACAAGTTTGTAATGTACTCCTTCCTTTTCCTTTCACATTGTTTTCTTAGCATCCAAACAAGGGGAATTGGATTGTTGTTTTCCCCAACTTTTCCACTTACGTGACCCCTGCAATTCCTATATAGTCTCACTGTTTTATGCTTTGCTTTTTTGTACTTTCTTCTTAGTCTTCGGCTTTCACTGGATTCACTACCCTCGGAAAGCCTTTTGACAACCTTACTAATTGAAAGGGGAAAGATGTGCTCAATCCGTAATTTTGTTTCCCTATGCAGCATTATATTAAATTGAGTGAGTTAGAAAAAAATCGCAAGTTGAATGACCTCCTTGATGCCTTGGATTTCAACCAAGTAGTCATTTTTGTTAAAAGTGTGAGCAGAGCAGCTGAGCTCAACAAGTTACTGGTGGAGTGCAATTTCCCCTCTATTTGTATCCACTCTGGAATGTCCCAGGAGGAAAGGTATGCGTTCTCTGATATTTGGTGGGCTGGTTGAAGTATCACTTTATCTATGTCTGCACATTTAGTTTTGGCATGCCAACTTACTTTGTGGTATCAATGCTTGGTTTTTTTTCATTGTGTTTGCATTGGTGTAATAGTGAATTAAGAAGGGTTAATACTTCAGGGAAGTTTCTTCTAATTTGTTCCTTTTTTGGTTTTATATGTGGTTTTCTTGTGTATTGCCTTCTTTTTAGTATTATATGTTACTTGCAGTTATGTGTGCTTTGTAAGAATAAAAGGCATTATTTGTTGTGTTCTTTTGCATTTGGTTTGAATTTGTGAATCTATGACATGTCCATGAAGTTTTTGTATAAAAAGGATGCTTATATCATGACTTAATTGTTTATATGTAGTTTGTTAGCCATAGTTGTGTCTGTTGCATCATTTCTGCCACCATTTGGTGAAAAGGGTGTTAATCTCTATGACAGTAGTGCTGATGTCAATAAAGTTGATGAGAGGTTCATGAACATGGATATGTTAGCTTAGGTATCAACATTCAATGGTTTTCTTTTAGTATGAAAAAGTTCTTTATGGAATGGGCTTCTGGGGTCATACCGTTATGCTTGTGAATTTGTGTCCTTTCTCTCTTTTGCTGTAGAAACTATGTTGGCAGTGGCTGACTCTGTTTGATTTATGTTTTTTAAAGGTTGACACGATATAAGAGTTTCAAGGAGGGGCACAAAAGAATTCTTGTGGCAACAGATTTGGTTGGAAGGGGAATTGATATCGAGCGTGTGAACATTGTAATCAACTATGACATGCCAGACTCTGCTGATACCTACTTGCACAGGGTAAGTTCTGTTTTTATATTGCAATTGAACCAAAGTCATGTTGACCTTGACTTTCTATTCTTTTTCTGTGGGTTCTCTGTTAACGCAGGTGGGTAGAGCTGGTAGATTTGGCACCAAGGGGCTTGCAATTACGTTTGTCTCATCTTCATCTGACTCTGATGTCCTGAATCAGGTTTTACAGGGCTTTCTGTTTTTAATGCCATATTTATCTCCTTTTTTTCTTTTTCTTCATTTAATTCAACTATGTAGTCTCTTTTGTCTAATAACTAGTGCTACTTTGATGGTTTCAGGTTCAGGCAAGGTTTGAGGTGGATATAAAGGAGCTTCCTGAGCAAATTGATACTTCTACATACAGTAAGATCACCTTGTACTTTGTGATGTTGTGCTTCGTATGATTGATGGCAATTGTGGGTAATGATTTGCTTCATGCATTACATTAATGGATGTTGACTGTTTTAGACTAATGAATAGTAATTACAGTTTTCTTGGCGTAACTCATTTAAAATTATGGTTTCTAGTATACAAGTTTCATCCCAATGTAAGTTTGCGTATGGTTATAAGTGGCTTGAGGAAAAACATAAAGATATGAAGTGGATTGTTGGAGTTTTCTGTTTCTAATTTCTGCCACTGGCTATTCTATTCTTGTTGGGTGTATATGATCAAGTATCATAAATGTGTTTCATTTGCTTCCAACTTTCCCCTTGGTTTTTCCTTTTCCGGCCCTACCTTACTATATTTCCTTCTTGTGTAGTGCCTTCATGATTGAAGTTCCTGATGTTAGAGATCGAAGCGTTTTGGCTGATTTAGAGTTTCTCGCGGGAAAGGGGGTGTGCCAGAACTTGATTAATTGTTGTAAACTGTAGGGTGTTTCTGTTTAAGCTTAATGTTACTAGGTGAGAAGAAACATCTGCTCAACTTATTATCATCATTTTTGTTTTCTAGTACACATTTGATCACGTTGATTATGATGGTTAGACCGTAATCTGTATTACAGTTGGTGGATTGAAGTTAGAATCCCTCCTAATTGTGAAATTTTAACGTCGCCTGGAAAATTTTTTCGATGTTTTCATCAACGAGTCTATTGTTGGTTTTGGATTTTGTTTATCTTGTATATATTATAAACCCTAAGGTTCTATCTAGATTCTACGATAGGGAGGGTGAGATATATTGGATGAGGATTGCCTCTCATTCTGTAACTTCAGACTTGACAATTTTTGTTCTTGTATCGTAATGGTGTTGTGTCTACCAAAATTCTAAATAAATGGATACGATTATTACATGTTATACAAATGCGATTAGCATGTTTATTAAATAAGTTGGACTAATGAATACCTTTATTACTCGCTGCACGGTATGAGTAATTCGTTCATTAAACAAAGTTAGATTAAAATTTATATAATACAAGAAATTCATATAAACACAATTAATTTGTTTAAATGAATATCATAAATAGATTCAACAAGTCATATTATAAGAACTAACACAACAGCATGATTAATTAAATAAATTAAATGTGTCATATGTGAATTAAGTAGTTAAGTTGGTTTAAACAATTTAAGACAATTATTGTGTTTTAAACACATAATGTATTTAAGATACGAAATATGATAATTTTAAACGTAAATTCATACCATATTGATTTACGTTTAATATTGTATTGTTATTTTATCATTTTAACGAGTTATATTTAAAATTATCAAATTTATTTAGCACCATGTTTTCTTAAAAAAAAAAAAAACCAGCACATGTTTACCTTGAATTTGGAATGATAGTTGTATTTCTGCTTTCAATTCAAACCTTAATTAATTGTTAAAAATAAATGTTATTTGATTTTTTGAGCTAGATTCTTAAAGGGTTCAAGTTAAGAATCGATAATGTCAGATCACAGATTACATGATGCATCTTCACAACTTTCTCTCCACCTTCTTCTAATGAACAAGCACCAACTAATAACAGAATTAAACAATATCAGCTCTACTTATGCCATCACATTCATCCAAAAGCCCTCACAAATCCATTACTCTATTTAGGCTACTTTGTCTAATAGGATAATCTTTGGGGGTACAAACTGCAATACCAGAAGCAACATCTCATTGTGTGTGGCAAGGCAAGATACCATAACTGAACTTGAAAAGCAAAGATACAGCTATTGTCCCATTCTTGTAAAAGGCCCAACCAGGCGGTCAGTACTGTTATGCAATGCTATTTATTTTAAAACATATATGGAAACTTGAGTGGGATCATAAAAAACTTTTCTGGTTTCTACCATGAAGACAGTACTACTGAAGGTGGCTTCTCTTAATTATATACTTCTATTTTGGCTAACATGCAATAGCAAATGATGGTAATCAGGTTTTTGCCACCCATAAGTGCATGGATATATGGCTTAACCATGCATGATGTCCAATTAAGGAGTTGTTTCATTCCAAAACCACCAAACAATCACCTTAACTAGCTTGTGTCTCTTCATCAGCATTCTACCCTTCCTGTGTCCTGCACACAAAAATTGTTGTCATCCATGTCTTTACGTACCATGGTATGATTAAGGCTGCTTTAATCTAAACCCCAACTTACGGATTGGAGATATGTCTGACATTCTTATACCGTTTACTTTTTGCAGGATCCATCATCAACTGCATATGTTATTTGCCTGGTCTCGATGATCACAATTTGTATCAATGCAAATGCACAGCAAAATGTGTTCAACGTTCTAAGTTATGGAGCTGCCGGCAATGGCATTGCTGATGATTCCTTGGTAATTTGCAGATATGTACAAGCTGCTGTTAATATTATTTGGGTACTGATTACTACTGATTTTCTAACATTTTTCGAATGCAGGCGTTCATGAAGGCATGGAAGGATACATGTGGTGCTGGAGCAGGCATTCCTACCATGATTATCCCCAAAGGGAAAATATTTTTGGTGAATCCCATAAAATTCACAGGCCCCTGCACATCTAGTATAATCAATGCTAAAGTAAGTGACAATCAACAAAATTAAACTACAGCAGATTCCAGTAGTACTCGAAACATTTTCCCAGCAATAACATGAGTGAATTAGAATGTGAGATAGAACCAAAATAGGATCCTAACTCATGAGAATAGATAATATGATCTACAGTTCTGCAGGGTTAATGTTCTTCGGCATATTTAAATTTCTTGCAGTTATCAGGAACCATTGGAGCACCCAATGGTCCTGATCAAAGGAAGGCAGCTGATCTGTCAACATGGTTAGCCTTTCAGGACGTAAATGGCCTAACTGTTGATGGCCTTGGCACGATGGACGGAAGTGGCAAAGGCTGGTGGGATCACTCATGCAAACTTCATCCTGGTCATCAGGTATACTTCGACATCTATACTTCCTGTAATATTAATTACTTTTTTTTTTCTATTTTTTTTCGATCTCCATTTCTGATTGTTGAACTTCTCTGCAGGGATGCATCAGACTAGCACCAACGGTGAGCATGCACATTTCTTGGTACTTGGTAGTATAAGTCATTTTGTGAGATTAGCATTGAGTCAGGAAATACTGTTACTTTTCTCTAGCTATTGATCAATACTAAATAATGTTCTCAAAGAGATTTAGACAAGAAAAATTGCTGCCTGAGGTGGTTAGCTTAGTATAAAAGAACAGTATGACTCCAATTCCAGGATTTGTTACTACATCTCTATCTGTCATTATCAGCCTTCGTTTTGCAAAAATGGCAGGTTAGCTGTATACTATATTCTGCTTTGCAGGTACTCAAATTTGCCAGATGCAACAATATTCACATGAGCAATATTAAGTTTCAAAACAGCCCTCAAACGCATGTGCTGGTGTTGGGATGCCAAGATGTTAACTTCGGATTCTTGACAGTGCAAGCTCCTGGAACAAGCCCCAACACTGACAGGGTACACATTCAGGTTTCTCGTAAAGTATCCATTCACAATTCCCAAATTGGTGATGGTAAGTTTGACTGCTGCATGTAAATGCTTTGAGTTTAAATTGCAAAACCAAGTTTCTACAAGGGAAAAATTGGCATATATGGTTTTCCCGACTGAATGTAAAACGCTACCTGCAACAGCTTTTCTCTGTGTTGATGGGCTCATATTCCTTGGTGTTTCCTTGCTTAACGTTTTCCACTGTCGATGGAACAGGTGATCAACATCACTAACATTAATTGTGGTCCTGGTCATGGTGTGAGGTAACAGACCTATATCTAGTCTCACTCTAATACACAACTGATGTGAAATTTAAGACCTTCTTTTGAGACTGTGACATCCTTCCTCACAGTCCATATTAACCTATGGTGTGAACACTTAAATACTAAGTCTCAATATAGTATACAGCCGATTTGAAATTCACAACTCCCTCTGAGATAGTGAACCTAGCATAGCATGCATGAAATCTACTCTTATATTCTTGTTTGAGACTTAGAAACATGATAAATTTCTGTGTCCTTGACACATCTTGTCCTAATTTCTACAAAATGAAAGTAAATCTAATATCTCCTGTTAATGTCTCTGGATATATAACAGCATTGGAAGCCTAGGAAAGGATGGAGGGGAGGCTCAAGTAAAGAATATTAGCGTGAGGGGAGTAAACTTCCAAGGGACAACTAATGGGGTACGAATCAAGACATGGCAGGTATGGAAATGTGTAGCAAAATGAAAACCTGAATACTTACTCCAACAGCTTGGCCATGGCTGCTGATGGATTTTCGAAATCATGAGCTTCTTAAGTCGAATTTGTATTTGTCCTGCAGACAGGCAGAGGTGTAGTTGAGAATGTATCTTTCTCAAACATAAACTTCACAGCAGTGGAAAATCCGATTATCATTGATCAGTTCTACTGTGATCTTCTGAATTCATGTAGGTAAACGGTAAGACAGACAGGCCTTTTGACCAATTCAATATTTACATATATGAGCTTGTAAGATTACCATGTCTAATAGAGTTATATAGAAGCAGCAGCATCGGCATCCTCCAGCAACAGAAGCACCAGCAATAGCAGGAAGCCAGCAAGAGAGTAACAGAGATCGATCCATATTGGACAGATACCAAGAGATCACTTACTCCTCGCTAGAGATAGATCCCTTAAGGATTAAGCCATCGATCCATATTGTATAGAAACCAAGAAATCAGTCACTACACTACCCCGTTAGGGATCAATCCTAGTAGCTCTCCTGCTGATTTCCTGCTGTTGCTGATGCTTCTGCTGCTGCTGCTGGTGCTTCTATGCAAGCTAGACAGAAAATGCTGAGCTTGCAAAGATTAATGCCAAGTGCTTTTTGCACAGAACACTGGAGTTCATATCAATGGTGTGCTCTACTCTCAACTATATGGGACGTCAAGAACACAAGTAGCAATCAATCTGAATTGCAGCGACAATTTTCCTTGCACGGGCATTACATTAGAGAACATTCAGTTGACCTCAGCAAGTCGAGGAGGGCATCTGGTTTCTAGCTGCAACAATGCCATTGGAGTGAGTAGAGGAATTGTAGAGCCCAAATCCTGTCTCCCAAACATAATTTGAGGGACACTATGGTTTATAGCAGGCCTTTTTAAGTTTCATCAGTCAAATAATGCCTCTACCTTCCATGTAAACCTATATTAACCTTCTGTAATGTTGGTTTGATTCGAGGTAATTTCTTTGTAAATTTTTAATTTAAGTGTTTTTATAAACTAAAACAAGCATTTAGGAGAAGAACTCGAAACCTTAGCTTTCTTTGAAAATCAGTTTTTAAAGTCGTTTTCAATTTCAAATAACTCTTTTTATTTGTGATCGTGAAATTCAATCAATTTAAATAAATAATATTTTACAAGTTAATATGAAATCGTGATAATTAATTATAATAATATTAATAAAATTAACTCGATATCGGATCTTCATAATCTAAGCATGAATCGATCTTAACCTAAATACTTGAAATTTAAGTTAAGAAAAAGTACAGATTATTTTTAATATTTTTAAAATTTAAATTAATTCAAAATAAATTAATAAAATACAAAATAATTGAAAGAGGAAAGGAAAATGGAAAAAGAAAGGGTAAGTTGTGCGGTAAGCAATTAGCAGCCCAATCAATTCCTGACATTAACAACACATTCGAGAGTAAAAGCCCAAATGCAAAGACAATAGAAACGCCGACGAGCAGAGAAGGAAATCGAGGGAAGAGAATGGGGAAGCCACTTGGACCGACGGGGGAGTTCTTCAGGAGGAGGGACGAGTGGAGGAAGCATCCGATGCTTGGCAATCAGCTACGGCATGCCACTCCGGGGCTGGGAATCGCCCTCGTTGCCTTCGGCATCTACCTGGTCGGAGAGCAGGTCTACAACAGGGTTTATGCTCCTTCATCCTCTCATCATCAGTCTCAATCTCACTGAGATTAGGTCTTTCCCTTGTTCTCTTTATATCTTGTCCGCTGCTTCCTTTTTCTCTGTTTCTTCGGAGTGTCGGATTGGAGTTTTTCTAAAATGTAAAATGGATCTCTCGAGAAGCATTCTATTGCCTCTTCTGGGTTTTTTTTTTTTAAATTTGTTCTTAGTGCTATTTTTATCTGCCTTTTGAATCCATTGGAGAAGGGATGCCTTGTTATTAGTTTGTTTCTGTGATATTTTTAGGGTTACATACTTAAATCAGTGTTTAATCCTGTTAAATGTGGTTTGAAATTGCTGTTTAATCGATTGATGACTGTTCTGGGATATCTGTTATTGTTATGTGGAGTTATTTAGCCAATGAGCATGAAGCTGAGACTGTTATCATCCTAATTAAAAGGTGTAATGTTAATTGCACCAAAATTTATCCTTCACCTCTCAATTGTTGCAATTTTCATCTTGAACTTTGAATAGATATAACAATGTCATCTTGCCATCAGGAATTTTTATGTGTTGTGGAAGAAATTGTCCAAATTCTTGCCGTCAGGAACTTTGAATAGATATAGCAATATCAACCATTGTTTGTGGTTTGTGAAAGCAAATTGTAAATTGTCCATATCTGACATTATTTTCATTTTCATATTTGGTTTTTAAAATTGTTAAAAGTTTTCATCCCATAATTCCATTGTGTGTCGATGTTATCTGTGGAGCATCTAATTTAATTATAATCCAGAATAGGACCCTTTCTTGTAGTGAAGCATAAGTGTAGTGCAGAAGTAGAAACAATAAAAGGGAAACGGGAAAAGAGGCTAAAATTGATGTATAAAACTAGAAAACTTGGGTTTAGCGTTGTAGAACTTCTAGCAATTATGTCCAAGTACAACACAGCTGCCTAATGTGTCTATAAGACAATTTACTCTAGGGTAAGACAGCTTTTAATTCTGACGCTTTGATACAAATAAGTCCTATCTAATCCTAGTGATTCAAACTAATTAAAATATCACATGCTAGTCCCACGACCTTAGTTACATAATTGGTAACCATTAACTAAAGCAAACAGCACATGGCTAGCAAAATATATCAAGATAACTAAGATAAATTCAGGGATGCTTCTCATCACCAAGACATCATTCAAATGCATAACCAAGATTATTCAAATTCAAATGCTGTTATATTTACCCAAAAGAATTTACCTCTTTGAAGATATGGATAAAGGATTCTAGGTTGTTAAAGTCAAGGACTAGGTTAGGTTCTCTAGGGTCAGGTGATGGAAAAGAATTGTGTTGATTAGGTCTAAGGAGAAATGTTGAATCGGAAAAAGATGACAAATAATGCAAAAGACAATAAAATCAAACAAAAGAAAGAGAAAAGTTTGAAGAATTCTTAGCATCTGGTGACATGTTGTTGATGTGTTAATGCTTATCCAATTTTTCAACTATAATTGACAAAAAGTTAATGTTGTCTTGCGTGATGCATGTTTAGGGTGGAAATGTAAAAAATTGAGATATTTTGTCATGAAAGTGAAAATATGATTAAAGTTTGAGAGCCCTTTTTGTAATTTACTCAAAACTTTTAATCCTTTAAACATCTATTTTTATACTATGGGATGATGAAGTGGACAATTTTATCCATCATAATATATTCGTTAGATCATAGGATGTTTTGGCACTTATTTAGAGGTTGGGGTGGAAATGGCTATAACTGAAAGGCCTTTATGTGAGTAAAACTTTGGTGAAAATTAGAGGACCTTTATCATAATCTACTTAAAATTTGTAGAAGACATTTGGCTTGCCACGTGGTCAGGTTGCTAGCATTTTGTTTTCCTAGTTGCCACATTTGGTTCAAAATATGACATTCCCATGGTAATGCTGATCATAACAACTCTATTGTCTTGAATTTTGCTGAATTTTGTTGATCATAACCACTCTTTGTTGAAAGGGGTCTAAATTTTACACATTAGTGGCAGGCCTTGAGCTTCTATTAGGGCTCTTGATAGTACTGGTGATGTGGACAAAAGGTCATCATAACAACTCTATTGTCTTGAATTTCTCTGATCATACTTAGAATGCAAATTGATTTTCAGTGGACAGCCAATCTTGCAGGTGGGCGGTCAGTGGAAGAGCGAAGTTTGGACATCCTTGCATTTCAGTCTCCCTTCTGTAGTTTGCTGTAATAAGCTCCTTACTGACATAAAATGAATTGCTTTAAGTTTGAATATTCAACTTTTAGTGGAGCTGTCCTTTAGATGCTTGATCGTTTTCCTCTTCATGTTGGTGTGTCAAAATGTGGTGACCTTGATGTTACAAACGTGTTGGTTAATAAGATTTTCCGACTTTCCATTGAAGTTATTTTACTATCTTTTAAAGAGAAAGATCTCTATTTAAGCTTGAATGGGTGGTTGGTTGGACTGCCTAGTTCCTCATACTTAAGAGTTTAGCAGGAGGTTAACGTGGGGACTGAACGTGGTCAGTTGATCTGACATTTGCTACTTGTCCTAGCCCCTGTTTTGTTCCTTGTAATGCGGACTAGAAAGTAGAGGAAAATGAGGGTAAGGAACATATAGGATGCGTCTGTTATGAACAGAATTTATATTCCAGTAATTATTTACTTGTAAACATTACTTCCTATTTACTTCTAGTTTTTATTTATCATGAAACAAATAAAAATAATAATAATTTAAGAGTGCACTGCAATTATTTCTAATAGAGATGCCAATTGAGGGGTTGAGTCGGGTTCGGTACGTGTCGCTGAATATAAGTTATTTTCAAGTTCAATAATTCGGGTTTGACATTCGAATCATTTAGATTGAATCATTTCAAGTTCAAATTTATAATTTTTAAGTCAAAAACGGATGGATTGGTTTTGGATGGATCATTCAAGTTGAATCAAATTTTGTCGATATTAATTCTGATTTTGATAAGCTTTGCCACCTCCAGTTCAAGCTATTCTATTACTATTCCTTGAGCTATCTGATTCATTTTGTATTTTGCTTTTCTTTTTCCTAACCTTACGTTTAACTATCCTACATGAACCTCCCCAAGCACAATAAAAAAAAAAATTGAGACCTGAGACCATGTTGGACCAAAATGGTTGAATGCATCAAAAATAGCACAATTAAGCTCTCTAAACAAAAGGGTTTCCTCTTATCTGGGTTGTTCTTACAGGGGGGGAACATCAGTCTATTCTTTGACAATTATAAGATCATGGCATAAAAGTACAATACAGTTGAGTGGATTCAATACAGGAAAAATGAGGGAATTCTCAAGTAGAATCAGGATGTGATCTTGCCCCTAAAACTGCTACAACTTTCCATCCATAAGCCAGCATAAACCAGGAACATGGCATTGAGGACACTACTTAGCAGTTGCAAGCTTCGCTAACCATATCAACCCGTTGAATCTTTCGAAAGCCTGTAACATAAGAAGCAATAAACACATATAACATCTACTCCAGCTACACATCATATTAATCTGTAAGTTGTATGTAAGTCAGGATGATTTCTTATATAAGTTTGAAGTTGTACAATCATGACATTTCTACGGCAAACTTAGAACCTTGCCTCGAGGAGAATCATAATTCTGCTTCTGTTAAGGAGATATTTATTTTCAACAGTTCACGCTTTTCTTTTTCCTTTTATTTAGACATCCAAATTTATGAATTTCAGGAAAAAAGGAAAAAGAAAAAAAGAATGCCCCATTCCAAATTGCTTACAGTGGAGAACAGTGGCTCACAGAAGGCAAGCTGATTTGCTACTGGGATTTATTGTGCAAACTAAAATTCTTAAGCTACCAGGAACAAAATCAATGGTTCAAAGTCATACCGGGAAAAAAAAATGCTAAATGACAGGATCATATCCAAATCACCCCAACTAGGTCCTGATATGGTAGTGACAGCCACTAATGGTGAGTCCTTCTGTAGTTGCTTTTGCTGCTTTAATGATGTCAATCCTACACTTCTATCTCATTACTCAAAAGCTGACTTCCATTATCAAGGCACATGAGCCCTCCCCTCCACTCTTGATTTTCTCTCAAGTACACTACTGTTACTACTATTATGACACATGATTCCAAAAACAGCATCCCGACAGGTAGACCTTTCGTTTCTTTATTCAGGCATTTTTACAAAAGAATTATGGCACTTATGCTCAGTGCATCTAACCAAATCCATGGCATACATCTAAATCACAACCTGAGCAACTTGTTCACATTATTTATAAATAGCCTTCTAGGACTCAAATAAACCATAGCAAATCAAAATTAGCTTTGAACCCAAAATTAACTTGAACATATACTTTAAAACTTCAAATTACGCAATTAACCACTGAAATCCTTCTTTTGTTTCACCACAATTAACTTATATAATAATTTTTCACTTTTTTTTTTCCTTTTTCTTTGAAAGAATTGATTTTTCACTTCTAGACAACAAAACTCTTCTACCTCATAAACAAATTCAATAAGAAACGGGTCAGATGTTACATAGTGGCCATCAAGAATCATATTTTTTTAATATATCATCTCAACCAATACCAATCATTTCAGACAGATTGACCTTTTCTAAAACAATATTAACAGCCAAGATCAGTGGAATAATAGGCAGTCAATAGATCTGAGTGAATCCACAATGACAACACCCCTAAACAGGTTCCTATGGCTCAAGCCACCAATATAGGGTCAAGTTCTAATGTTCAACCTTTCCCCTGCCTTTCCCTCCTGGTCTTGTCAGAATGTACAGGAAAAAGTTTTATAAACCCCGAAAAAGTTTTATAAAAAGTTCTAATAGAAAAATGACTTAAAAACTTACTCTTTGCACCAAAACAGAGCAGAGAATTAAGTTTGAATTAAATGCTACTGTGACAAGGAAGCATACCTCGCTATCCTGAAGGTGACAAAGCACCATTCTCTAAATTAGCTTCCAAGTTCCAGCCTCTGGTTACATAAGATTAATTAGCTCCAAGCTAGGGAAAGGCTAGTAAGTAATATGCACACCAATATGAAAAGGTAGATTACCTCTCAGCAGCTTCTCTCCTCAATTCTTCTATATGCTTTTCAATATGAGCACATGCAGAATGAATTTCTATGTTTTTCAGACAAAGCTCCTTCCATTGCGCAGATAAAGCATTGAGTTCATAGGCAGTATTTTGCTGATCAGACAGAATTATATATGCTTATCAGCTTATAATACAAGATTGCACAAAAACATTAATAGAATGGAGGGCAAAGAAATTGAAATCACCTGATGATATTTTCTTTCACGGTTTACAGTTTCAATTTGGTCATTTTGCTGCTGAGCTAATTTTTGCATTCTGCCACATAATCACAAAAAAAAAAAAAAAAGAAGAAGAAGAAGAAGAAGATAATGAATATGTGAAACATAAACAAGAAATATACAGATGGCATGGTCAGAGATATATCACCATACCCTTCAAATAAGCTAAAAGACTCTTCAAGGGAACCTCAGACTTTGATTTGCTGGATAAATGTGAAATTGAGCTTGTTTCTACTACATTTATATAATTTAAGAAAATAACTAGGCCAACAGTCTCTCGGTTGTTTTTGTTTCTAACTTTTATCTTTTTTTTCCCCTTTTTTAGTCCAAGACGGACACAACACCTTACAGGCACCTGTTTACACTTCTCATGCAGCAGAACTGTTATAACAGTTTAGATCCTCACCACAGTTCAGCTCTCCAAAGAACACCAGTTAGCATTATATACACTCTTTTCCCCATAAAATTATTTCTTAAAAAAAATATTCTTTGGCTGCTTATTGCCATTTATGCCTTTTTAATGACTTGCTAGACATAAGCCATGCTTCTGTAAGGACTTTTGACTACGCCCATAGACAAGTTATGATGATCAGCATACAGAGCAACAGCTGTGGGATCTTTCTTCTTCCTAATGGCGATTATCTTGCTTTACAGAAAATTGATGCTGAGGTTAGGTTCTATACCCATGAAAAGAAATCCATAAGGCAGGTGGGGTTTAACACATATCACAAGCAGGTTTTTAATTGAACTTACTTTCTTTGTTGTAGTTAGTGCTTGGCTTTAGCATATTGGAAATCTTTACCTGCTAGCTCTATAGGATGCAATAGTGCAGCATCTAGAAAAGGAAAAATAACAAGAGTCCTCTACCCCTACCCCCACCCCTTCTTGACACAAACAAATCTGCTATGTACCTAAATATCTATTTACTCTATGTAACAAAATACATTACATCATTCTGGTGCAAGACTGTTTAGGCAATATTAGATCAACCAAAGTGCTCATTGTAGTGAGGAATGTGCACCCCCTAACCAAGTGCTTATCCTATATACCGGAGAAGCAAGCCTAAAAAAGGTACAAATCAAGGAAAAAGCTAAAGTACCGACCTGTTGAGGACATACAGAGTCAAACAGGGTGCTGATGCTACACATGCATGCCAAATCTAGCCAAAGGCTCTGATTTCAGACAAAGAGAAAATCTAAAGTATCATCTCTGTAGCTTTAGAACTTCAAAATATATGCCAATTGATTACTAAATGCATAGCACAAATGCAACCAAATGTGTCACACTTATTAGAGGCAGGCAAACTATGTATTATATCATATCAAATACAGTGCATCACTGCCATAAGCTGAGGCTTTCCAAAATGCATAAGGGCAAGCTTCCAAGCATAAATGTATCAAATCAAACAAGGTTGCACTTCAAATATGATGTTAGGAAAGAACCTGGCCAAAAACCCTTCCAACCGTTGGTTGTTCTGTTTCCAAACATCAGGACCGTGTCTTAACATCAACTCCAAATTCTCCAACCTGAAACCAAGCAGCCATTAACAAGACAAAAATTTCAACACCGCATTTGAACAACATACAACAAATATAAGTACAAAGAGTGTTAAAAACTTTACGATGTACATCCAACCTAAAACCAATCGACAATAGGTGGAGTAACTCTTGTTAAATTTACATTTCGACAATACCCCAAACTTAACTGATGTGGGATTTTCTTTCATCACCACTTCAATAAAAAGCAACTACTGCCAGGAAACTAGAATAGCTAACGAGTTGATGTAGTAAAGAGAACCTAGAAGCATGCAATAACAATAGCATGGAACCAGGAAATATGAATTTGTTAGAAACCATAATCTACTATTGATGCTGCTCAAACAATTGAGAAAATAAACTGACCTAATGACTTGATGTTGTAATGAGCGCTGAGATCTGTGAAGTGCCTGCTTCCAAGAACCTTCATCATTTCTCTTATTGATGGCCGGTGTTTCCACTTGATAGCGGGAGGAAAAATCAAGGGTCATGGGTGGCCTCCCCGCTCTCACCCGCTCATACTCTTTGCCAATCATGGGGTGATTCTGAGACCCAAATAAGTAGCAAATATACTTGAATAAAGAGAAACCCTCCACATTCCAACAGAGAACTTGAAAAAGTTCAGGCCGACAAAAGGCTAACCTGAAAATTAAAGCTGGGCAGGGGGGGCAAGTCCTTGAGGAAGTCTGCGGGCTTCTTGGTACTCCTACGCATCTCTTCCTCTACCAATCGATCAACCTCTTCCTTAACCTTAGGGTTCCCGTAGTCGTCGTCTATGTAGGGTAATGCATCCAAAATCTCCGCACTGGAAGCAGAGGCCCACGGCCGAGCAGCCTCCGGCGGTGCCTCCAACATAAGGATCTCTCCGCCGTTGCCGCCCATTGTCTTTCAAGCTTCACACCTTCACCTCTCTGATACTGTTTTCGAGAAGGTTTAGTAACCAATTGTCGCCGCCCGGCTGGGGTTTTATGTTATGTTCCGTTCTGTGTTCAATTTTGGAAAAATAAAAATGGAAAAGAAAAGAAAAGAACCTCCTTTTGTTATCTTCATTCATGTTTTATAGATTTTCTTTGTAAAATTAATAATTAAAATTTTAGTGCATGACTTGAATTTTTTTTAACTTAGAAGTTTTTATAAAAAATAATAATTTTTAAAATTAAATTAAATTTATTTGATAAATTTATTTTTATAAGTTTTTTTTATAAATAAGTTATTTGATAAAATAATTTATATAAATTTTAATTTTAATTAAAATTATAAAAAAATATATTTAATAAATAATTTTTTATTAATCATAAATTTTTTTATTTATAATGAAAAAGTGTTAATTTTTTTTATTTATAAAAAGTATAAAAATTAGTTTTATATAACATAAATTTTATAATTAATAAATCATATAAAAATAAAAATAGATAATGTTGTAATTATTTTTAATAGATTAAGATATTTTTGAAATAAAAAGAAAATTTTTTCTAAAAAAAGAGGTATGTTTAAAAAAAAGAAGATAAAGCCCCTCTTTGAAGTTTTTTCTAAAATACTTTTTTTAAAAATTTTATTTTTTAAAAAAAAGTTACTTATTTTTTTTAAATTTCTCTAAATTCTTGTTTAACTTTATTTTTAATTTTAAGAGATAGATAAACTGGAAAAAAAAAACAGACCAAACATGCACTTAATATGATTATTTTATTTTTAATTTTTTTATTTTTTTAAATTAATAATTTATAATTTATTTAAAATATTAATAATTTATAATTTATTTAAAATATTAATAATTTTATAATTAAAATTTTGATATTATTTTATTTTATTTTTTACTTTTTTAATTTTTTCACTTTTCCTTCTTTTCTTTTCAACATCTAATTATCAAAGATGTGATCAACACTTTTCACGACCAAACCTAGTCGTGATACATCAAATCGATACTTCTTGCCATCAAATATGGTCATGGAAGTATCGATTGACCCTTGTTACTGGATGCCAAAGGTAGTGAAGGAAATTTAAAGAGCAAAGGAAAGAATAAGATGAGATAAAGATAAAAAGGTAAAGACGAAAATGAAAAGCTTTTATATGTTAGGATTAAGTTTTATTATATATAGAGTTGTATTTTCAAATAATTAAAAGTATATTTAATAAAAATTTTTTAATATATTTCATGATTAGCAGATTAGTTATTACCAAAAAAAGATCGTGAATAATTATTTCGATTTCTTTCGATCATTCCTTAAACTAAATAAAAAAATAAAAAAGCAATTTAATGAAGCTCATGTCAACATAAAGTTGGACAAAACCAACAATTATTAAGGGTCTCCTCATTATTGAGACAAGCCCATTGCCAAATTGATACTTTTAATATTAAATATATAAAATTATAATTATTTTAATATAATTTTAAATACCACATTTTTCTTCTTAAAATTCGGGTTTGGAATCTTCTATGCAAAGACTCAATGCAATTCCATATGTTGTCTCCTTCAAGAGTTAATATTCATACTTTAAAATAAAAAATTAAGTAATTTCAAAATTCATCCCCTTTTCTCGGTGGGCCACTATTGCACTAGGGCCCAATGCGACAAAGCATTGAAAAATGTTGGAAAATGTCCCGAGTAGACACCAAGGTTGTTTATGGTAGCATAATGTTGGAAAATGTCGTGCAATTAAATTATACAAACGCAACGAAAAATTTAAAATTATTTCTATTAGCAAAATCAATTTCTGACTATTAAATATAGAAAAATCCTAACTAAAAATGGGAAAATATTGTTATTATACCTTTGAAATTTGGACCCTGAAAAGCATGAGTTAATGAACCCGATATTAAAATATTCATCACATGAAACACAAGTTGTTACAAATAACAAGTTATCTAATTATTTAATTATTTTTTTATATATATATGAATTAATTAGTTTTCTTTAATTTATAATTTAAATAATTTTTTTTATTATAAATAATTAGTGTATGTTTGGTCTGATTTTTTTTTAACTTAAAATCTATTATGAAGTTTTTATAAAAAATAATAACTTTTAAAATTAAATTAAAGTTGTTTGATAAATTTTTTTTATAAGTTTTTTTATATAAATTATAATTTTAGTTAAAATTATCTTAAAAGGTATTTTTTTAAAAAAAATAATATTATAATTATTTTTAATAGATAAAAATATTTTTGAAAAAAAATAAAATTTTTTTTTATATTTTTAGAAGAAGAGAAAAAAAATTCATCTTAGGAGTTTTTTTGAAGATCTTTTTTTTTTAATTTTACCTTTTAAAAAATGTAACTTTTTTTTAAAAGTTTTTTAAAATTTATATTTAACTTGATTTTTATTTTTAAAAGATAGATAAATTTTAAAAAAAATCAAACTAAACATGTATTTAAAAAAGTAAAATTTAATTAAATATATGAATTACGAATTACGAAAAAGACAAAAACGAAGTGGAGATATATAGATTGTAATGTGGAAAGGACCCAAGCAGATTCGGGCTGGGCGATTGGTTCCGGGTTGCGTCTAAACTAAAATCGATTTTAGTTGTTTCTTTTAAAGGAATTAAAGAGACAAGGACAGGGAAAAGTGATTCCAACTTCCAAGGCACGTAATTCCGGAAACAGTTATTGCCACGTGGAAATAAAATTAAAAATGTCCTTTTTTGTTAAATCAGTCAAACATTTAAATGATTTTTAAATTTAAAATATATAAATTATTAAATTAATGAGTGGTAGCAAGTGGTACTAGTATAATACTAGTAGTAGTTTTACTTCTATATATGGACTTTGTCTTCTGACGTTGCCAAAGCGGACGGGGGAAGGTGCGTTGCTCGTATTTGGTCTCTCAAACCAAGAGAAGCAGAAGCAGAGCGCGAGAGAGGCAGTGTGTGTGTGAAAATGGAAATGGTGCAGGTGGATGAGTTCTTGAAGCGTTGTCAGCAGTCGGGGGATGCTGCGTACGCTGCCTTCAGATCACTGCTGGAGAGGCTTGAGGATCCCAAGACCCGCTGCGAAGCCCGGGTGTTCCTCTCTGATCTTCAGACCCGGGTCGGATCCTCCGATGATTGCCTCCAGCAGTACCATTTCCGGATCCAGGACATTTATCTGGACCAGTATCAAGGTCGGTGTTCATACTTCAAAAGACAATCATGTTCAACGCAATTTTTTAGCTCATTATTTTTTTTTTTTTGGTTTCAAATTGTTTAGTTCTAAGAAGAAGTGGAAGAATATGAAGGAAAAGAAAATTTTTTCCGGTTTTTTTTCTCATTTAAGTTTTTTTTTTCCTTTTGTTTTTGGTTCTAAAAGATTGTTTCTCAATTTGTTTTGTTTAAGTGTTTGTTCATCTCATCTGTTTACTTTTTCAGGTATATCAAAGGGAACCATTCAAGATTGCTGTAGTTTTTAGTTCCCGAGAAAACAAATCACACGCACACGAAAACCTCCGCGGGATAACGAAGTTTGGTTTTGTCGTTTACTTCAGAGTCTAAACCAAACATTTGATTTGATGGCATATGCTTTTCCTTTTGTTTCTGTTGCACCCCTCTCCCTCTCCTGTCCCACAAGAAAAAAAAAAAAGAAGGAAAAAACCCAAGTTTTTAAACAACGTTTTCCTCTAATGTCATAGCAGGCAAAGGAACATGATGATTAGATTATAGTGAAGAGAAATTGGTTTGTTGGATTTTGTTCTCTGCCTCTAACATAGTTAGTATTTAAGCTTGTCCAGCAGTGGCAACTGTAGATAAAGAGTCTATTATTATAACCCAATAGAAGGATTCTTTGAAAATTAAAGTTTGGGTTTTAGAAAGAGGTTCTGCATCATCATTAAATTTAAAACTATATATGAATATGCTTTGCAAAGTTAGAAATGAGGGGATTTTATGCTAGCCTGCCAAAGGAGTTCTTAACCAATATATTGCCTTTTACAGCTGTCAATGGCCGAGTCAGGACTAGCTATTTTGGCACTGTTTACAGTTTCCCCAGTTCTATCTATCTTTAATTTACATCTATATAGTTACGCATTCTTTTGAAAATTGAAAGCTGTGTACACAGACACACATGTGGACGCATTAAATCTCACTGTATTCAGCAATGCTTCCTGCTCTATTTGTGTTACCTTTTGTATAACAGAATAATAATTAGCCTGTAATATGCTTGTCTTGCTTCATGAGTTTGTTGCTTGCTTTAATGCATTCTGCATTAAGTGCAGGTTCTCAGGGAAGGAAGAAACTGACAATGATGGTGATCCCTAGCATTTTTATACCAGAAGACTGGTCATTTACCTTTTATGAAGGACTCAATAGACACCCAGATTCCATTTTCAAAGACAAGACAGTTGCTGAGCTTGGGTGTGGAAACGGATGGATAACTATAGCCATTGCTGACAAATGGTTGCCTGCAAAGGTTTATTGTTGGGGTTTTTAAACCTATTGACGCAAACTGAGAATGTTTCTAATGTTTTATATGCATAGACAATTTAGGTATTCCATCTTCGTCAGGATTATTGTTTATGTGCCTGAATATTCTTCCGTAGGTGTATGGCCTTGATATAAATCCAAGAGCAGTGAAGGTTTCTTGGATAAACTTATACATGAATGCTTTTGATGAGAAAGGCCAACCTATATATGATGAAGAAAAGAAAACCTTACTGGATAGGGTGGAGTTTCATGAATCTGACCTGCTAGCTTATTGTAGGGAACATGACATTCAACTTGAACGAATTGTTGGATGCATACCTCAGGTACTGTCACTGTTGACAACTCATACAGCTTTATCTAAAATAGAAAATAATGAAGTTACATTAAATCCTAGTCCCAAAATAATTTCTCTGTTTTTCTTGCAGATTCTTAATCCAAATCCAGAGGCAATGTCGAAAATGATCACAGAAAATGCAAGCGAGGAATTTCTATATTCTTTGAGTAATTATTGTGCACTTCAGGTTGGATGACTCTTTACTTGTTCCACACTTTTTACTGTGTAGTGAGAAAATTAATAAAGTGCTACAAGCTCAGATATCTGACTGTTTATTCATGCATAGTTGCAGTCACGAGTAAGGTTCATTTTGACAATAAACTTACTTATGACCAAGACATGAACAGTGCTCGTGCTCTTCAGAAGAAATTTAGGCGTCCTTTCTTCACTCATTGATTAACAAAGCTGGACTAACTTTTGTTTCTTTTATAAAATTTAAATGTTCAGACTCTAGCTTGGTTTAACGTCTTAACGTCTTAACGTCTTTCAATCCTAGGATCATTCCCTTATAAAATATGCTAAGGCAACAAGATAGCTGTCAAATCTGTAAATATCCTTTACTAAGTCATTCTTATTTTTTAAAAAAAGCAAGATACTTAAGAATTCCCCATTTTTCCTATGTAGGGTTTTGTTGAGGATCAATTTGGCTTAGGTCTGATTGCCAGGGCAGTTGAGGAAGGAATTGCTGTCATTAAACCAACAGGTATTATGATCTTCAATATGGGAGGCCGTCCAGGACAAGGAGTCTGTAAACGCTTGTTTGAACGACGTGGTTTCCTTGTCAACAGGCTTTGGCAAACTAAAGTTCTTCAGGCAAGTAAACCCCTTTACACTTGTAACCATTTCTCCATCCAGATGAACTCAGCTGAAAGGTCTTGTTACAGGCTGGGGACACAGATATTTCAGCCTTAGTTGAAATTGAGAAGAATAGTCCACACCGTTTTGAATTCTTTATGGGGCTTACAGGAGATCAGCCTATTTGTGCTCGAACAGCATGGGCCTATGGAAAGGCTGGTGGCCGTATCTCTCATGCATTATCAGTTTACAGTTGTCAACTTCGTCAACCAAGCCAGGTGGGCATTTTGTCAAGATTTTTGCCTTTTGAGAGTGAATGTCTTCCTTTGCTTGGGGGAAAAATATAGTGGCTGATCATTTCTTAAACTGACAGGTTAAAGTAATATTTGAATTTCTTAAAAGTGGCTTCCAAGAGATCAGTAGCTCTTTAGATTTATCTTTTGAAGATGATTCAGTTGCGGATGAGAAGATTCCTTTCCTAGCTTATCTTGCCCGTGTTTTGAAAGAGAATTCATACTTCCCATATGAGCCACCAGCTGGATGCAACAATTTTTGCAATCTAATTGCTGCCTTTATGAAAACGTACCACCATATTCCACTCACTTCCGATGTAAGAAAACATCCATGACTCTTGACTTTTCTGCCCTTCTGTTTTCCTGAATAAGCTGATTAATCATTTAGCCTGCTGCTAAATATTAGTTATTTCCTAAATGACCTTGTGTGATATTAACATCCTTTCAGTTTTTGATATCATATCAGCATCGTTGGTCGAATAGCCTGGTTGCTCTATCTATTTTCATTTTTATATAGGCAGGCACCTACATTGTGGGAGATAACTCAACCTGCTTTCTTGATGTTGTGTTATTCTACAATATGCTGAATTTCCCTTTTGGCTTCTTCTTGAGTGTTACTAGGTTTAACTCTTTAAGATATGGAGGAATGGAAATAAAGCTATCTGTGTGAATATTCGTGTATTCTTGAGTTAATAAAAATGAAAAACATAAAGGCCGTTACAGAACGGTATTTAACCTGTGCATGTATGCTTAAGATAGTAATAAGCATACTATAAGGCACTCATTTGACTGTTGGCATTTGAAGAAAGGCATTTATCTTGGAGAAACCTTTATTAAATTTTATATTCAAATCTGGAACATATTATGTCAAGGATTTGCTATAACAGTAATGCTAATTGCGGAGAATGTATATAGTGAGCTGGCAAGAGACTAACAGGGAATAATTCATGGCACAAAGTGTTATGTGTTGAGGTCTTGTAATGAATATGATAAAACAACTATGAACTGGTAATATACTTTGCACCTAACCCGCATGATTCTATACATAGCAATCTAGAGGCAAGCACATGGTGATCTACCCATTTAGTAATAGAAAGATAGAATTTTTTATGTTTGTATCTTTGTTGAAATCAATCTGATTGGTTGGTCATTGTGTAACTCTCTATTAAAAGGAGAAAAATTTATTAATAGTGACGTTTTCTTTCAGTTGTTTTTCTGCTAATGGCAAAGCTCTGTTGATTTAGGAACTTCATCAATACCTCTATATTTAGTTAAAATTTTATGGCGGTGCAAGGCTAAAAGGCAAAAATAAGGCAGTGAATGTAATATCCCCTGAGAAGTGAAATAAGGGTGATAACTGATAAACATCCCTTTTATCATGGATAAGTTGTGTCAATTTACTCTTATAGAACTGCAGTCTATCATGAAAGTGCTCAAGTGTAACCCTCTGGAGCTTCTTATTTAGTCTTTCTACTCTGACAAGAAAGGAATTTTCATATTATTTGTCTTTTGTGATATCGTTGTGCATTATACGACAATCATTAATATTTGTCTCTTGAGGTATAGTTGTGTGTTATTAAGAATAATTAATATTTGTCTTTTGAGGTATAGTTGTGCATTGTTCTACAATAATTAACTTGGGGTCATCCATCCAAGAGTTATTCAATATCCTAAGTCATATACTGCTATATCAGATAAGCAACATCTTTTCAGGTTAGCCTTTTAATGGTTCATTGAGTATATTGCAAGTCAAAATGTTGTTGTTTACACCTCTTTGTTCTATGGACTGCTTTTTAGTTTTATGTTGACTTATGGGCTTAGCTTTATGATGCTTGATCAATAAAATGGCATCCAAGGTGACCTTATGGCTTCTCCATTTGGTTACTGCGTACTACCGATTGTGATTGATGGCTTTCTGGTTTCCTGCCTTTGTATATTGAAGACACATTGTCAGAATTTTTAATGCCAACAAGTTAGGTGGCTTGAAACTTGTGTAGTAATACTGGATGTAAGATCTTTGTTAGTAACATCCTTTATTTTGATGCAAAGATTTAAATTCCTTGCACATTGTAAGATACATCTTACCTCAGCAATCCTTGTTTTTATTTTTCTTAATTTGATACTGATCTGCTCCTCAGTACAGTGTTTCTGCATGTTAAAGTAGTGCACAAGCAAATGCTGTTTTGCATGGCTTTGTAGCCTATCTATCATCCGTGCTTCTGACTTATCATTTTCAATAATATGCAAGAATGTTGTTGTCTTTCCTTCGAGGACTGTGGCAATTGAGAATGCTCTTCGGCTGTTCTCCCCCCGTCTTGCAATTGTTGATGAGCATCTGACCAGGAACTTACCCAGGCAATGGTTAACATCTTTGGCGATTGAGGTATGGTCTATTTGTGATTAGATGTGTAAATCAGTTAAGCTAGTTGTGAGCTACTTGGACTCTTGGTTACTCAAACTTGACTTCTTTACTGAAATGAGCTCAACCTTGTGCCACTCAGATAACAAGTTGTTCTTAGTTTGAGTATTTTAATACCTGGTGCCTGCAACTCGCGAGTCTAATTGAGCTTTGCAAAATTTAATGTTTTATACATATAACCAACATATAATATTTATTTTCGTATTTACAGGATTTATTTGAGTTTTGAATTTGAGTTCAAGCTCTAGTGCAAGTCTACCTTCAATCTCCTTGTTTGGGTTGACAATGATCAAGCAAAAATGACTTGAACTCAAGTAGCTTGATTATTTCGAGCTGAGCTCAAGTACAAAAAATAGAGCTCAACTGAGCTTGAGACAAGCTTGAGGTTTAAAGTTTTGTAGTCAAGCTGAGCTTGAGCTTGAGCTTGTCACCTTATCAACTCACCTTAAATGGATTACACCTCTACTTATGATGCTCTGTAATCGTAGTGGGCCATGCTTATTTTCTAGTTCTCAAATGCTACATTAGACTTTGTCATGCAACTTGGATCTTCACATGCACAAGTAGACACAAATTATAATTAAAAGATGATTAAGGTTTTGTGTTGTTTATCTCTTCCATGTTTTAAGTAATATTATTTTAGCATCATGAGAGGTGGGTCAACTTTTTTGTACTGAAAAAAATTTTTAAGAATGAAGAAGCAAGGAAATCTTGCTGCTAGATAGATAGTGTTGCAATAAATACATCCTAGCTTACTGGAATTTGGGGTTAGATGCCTTCCATTTCAAATATATAGACCTCTGCAACCTAGGAAGGTTCACATTTTTTGTCCTTCACACAGCTGTTGGCCCTGAATTGATGAACTTATTAATTATTCCCCTGCATCCCCAGCTAAAGTTGCTAAACCTGTGCTACTCAATAACTTAAAGGGAGTTACTGACATATCCCTCTTTGGAATATTGAGTGTGGAATTTACATTAGATGCTTTTAAATTCAGATGCACTAGGAACTTTATACTAATGTCTTTCTCCCCATTATGCGTTCCAAGTCTCCTGACTGTATGAACTTATAAGTTCCATGCATTGGTAGCCTCAATGGCTAAACATATGCTTCTTAGTGACTTTGCAGGAGCTAGTAATATAGCCCTATTTGCAAAAGTAACTTGTCGCTTGTTGGTTGGTTGGTGGATTACTGGACAGAGTCAGAAATTGCTTCGGTTTTTGCATCTTTAGAATTAACAATAATGCCTCAGTATTTGTGATGTAGAACAAGTAGAACAAATAGGGGAAAAGTGATAGATGATAGAAATTAGAGAGAAAACCATTGGTTGGCAGAAGGGAGAAACAGAGGAAATAGGGAAAGAAATAGAAGAATTAGGGGAGAAACCAGAAAGAACCAATAGACGGAGAAAACCACAATATTTCAAAGTACCAAATATTCATGATCTAAAACTTTCTCAAAACTGAAGGAACACAAATATTTATAAATTAAACCCTAAATGCTAATAACAATGCAAATACAAATATAACGTGATTAATAAATAACACAAAGAAAAAAGCCTAACTGATTCTCCATCAATCTAGTTACTGAGTTTATCTATCTACATTGCAGACTGCAGAAAATGGCCTGTCAGAGGATGCACTGACTGTCATTGAAGCACCACGCCAATCAGATTTAATGATAGAACTGATAAAAAAGCTGAAGCCACAGGTCGTGGTCACTGGGATAGCTCATTTTGAGGCTGTTACTAGTTCAGCTTTTGTGCAACTGTTAGATGCCACTAGAGAAATTGGATCTCGTCTTTTCTTAGACATATCTGATCACTTTGAATTATCCAGCCTCCCAGGTTCCAGTGGGGTACTGAAATATCTATCAGGAACTCCTCTGCCTTCACATGCTGCAATCCTTTGTGGCTTGGTAAAGAATCAGGTATATTTCTAAGGAAACTTGGTTAGCCTATTATAATTGGGGTTTTAATTTAAGTGGTCAAATTAGAAGCCATTAAATTGAATAAGTTTCTATCTCTTTAGTTTCTTTATATTTTGTTATTACTTGACAAACTCATTATTTACGACACAAAGCTTTGCACAGGTTTATTCAGATTTAGAAGTTGCCTTTGTAATTTCAGAAGAAGAGGCCATATTGAAGGCCTTGTCAAAAACAGTTGAAGTACTTGAAGGGAATACATCATTGATCAGCCAGTACTACTATGGTTGTCTATTCCATGAGCTTCTAGCTTTTCAACTTACAGACAGACATCCACATCCAGAGGTTTGTCAATTACTGCTTGAATATATAGAATACAATTCACCATGTTTCCATTGGCAATGCTGACTTCAATAGTGAAAGTATAGGTATATTTCAGATAGACATCAAAAGTAACTGGGAGTCATTTGTCTCTTAAGAATAAGGAAAGCTGTTCTCAACCTTTTTCTTCAGTGCGCTTTCAATTTAAGTGTTTCAAGTGTCCATTTGCACCTTGCACGAAAATTTGATAGATATTTGGCCATGGTGCTTCTGCATTCTGAACATGACATGAAGCTTATCATCAACAGGGCTGAAAATTGCCATGGGCTGGTGATAAGATTTTTAGCATCTAACTTAAAATTAATAAGCAATAGTTGGAGAGGCTAAAGCCAAATATAATATCATTACAATTTCTAAATCAAATCATTACAGGATAGCACCACTTAATTTATGATTATTAGTAGGTTCACTTATCAAATGTTCAATGTTTTCACATTTTGTAGATATTTTGAAGTTCACTTTTTTTTTTTTTTACGTGGAAATTTTACTGTGCGCTGTTATTTCTGAATGTAAGATTTTTCGTGTGACAAGCTTTTTCTACTTTCTTACAGAGGAGAATTGAAAAGTCCAAATCAATTGAGATGATAGGATTTGCTACTTCAGCGATCTCAGTTCTTAACAATTCCGAATTATCCATTTCTGATGACAGGAACTCCCTTATACATATGGATGTGGATCAATGGTTCCTGCCAATGCCTTCTCCGGTTAAGGCTGCTATCTTTGAAAGTTTTGCACGACAAAAAATGGCTGAGTCTGAAATTGATGTCACACCTAGTATAAAACAATTTGTTAAGAGCAATTATGGGTTCTCAACTGATAGCAGCACAGAATTTATATATTCAGACTGCTCGCAATCTCTTTTTAAGAATCTGGTCCTTTGCTGCATTCAGGAAGGCGGAACTATGTGCTTTCCAGCTGGCTCAAATGGCAATTATGTTTCTGTTGCCAAATTTTTGAAAGCGAACATTGTGAACATCCCTACAAACTCTGAAGAGGGCTTTAAGCTGACAGAGGGAATACTCAACAAAGCACTTGAGACTGTGAAAAAGCCATGGGTATGTATCTCTGGTCCAACTATAAACCCGACTGGCTTGCTTTATAGCAACAAAGAGATGGAAAACATTTTAACTGCATGTGCAAGATTTGGGGCAAGGGTGGTGATTGATACTTCATTCTCAGGACTGGAATTCAATTTTCAAGGTTGGGGTGGCTGGAATTTGGAGGGCTGTTTATCAAAGCTATCTTCCTCTGGCAACCCCTCTTTCTGTGTTTCTCTGCTTGGAGGACTGTCTCTAAAACTGCTTAGTGGAGCACTAAAATTCGGGTTTCTGGCTCTAAACCAACCATGTTTAATTGATGCATTTCATAGCTTTCCTGGCTTAAGCAGACCTCATAGTACAGATAAATATGCAATCAAGAAGTTGCTGGCTCTGAGAGAGCAGAAAGGAGGAATGCCGGATGTTGTCACAGAACATATAAGACGTTTGGAAAACAGAGCTAAGCGTTTGAAAGAGGTAACCTTTTCCCCCTCACCCTCTACTATATATAACTTTTTGTGTATCTCTTAACATGGTTAGAAAGATAATACCTTTTTTCTTTATGGAAGTGTGGAAGATATACTTAAATCAGTTGTGGATTGATATCTTAACCCTTTACTTGCGTGAAAAACAAGCACTGGGTTTTGACGGTAATTACACCCAGTTACTGCCAAATCCAGTCATTCCATTCCTCAAATAATCTTATTTCTTGTCCTTTAATAGGAACTTGAAAAAGGTGGGTGGGATGTGCTCAGGCCCCAGGCTGGTGTTTCAATGGTGGCAAAGCCCTTGTTCCTCAACAAGGCTGTAAAGCTCAGCCATTCACTTAAAGACACAGGCAGAAGTGAGAAGGATGCCACCACCTATGAAGTTCAGGTCGACGACTCAACCATTAGGGAAGCCATTGTCAAGACCACAGGCTTGTGCATCAACAGTGGCTCATGGACTGGAATTCCTGGCTACTGTCGCTTCACCTTTGCCTTGGAAGACAGTGAATTTGAGCAAGCATTGGCTTGCCTAGTCAAATTCAAAAGCATAGTGGGTAATTGAATTAATGCTAACAACATTACCTATTATCTACTATATTACTTTTTCACAGCTTTTAAGGCATAAATGGAATAACCATTCCCACAGGTTCTTAAAGAAAGTTGGGGTTCTTTGCTCAAGTCTTGGTCTTATTTTACTTGGGCTACTGGCTTTATAAAGCCATAGTTTCTATTTTGTCCCTTTCCATGTGAAACCTTCATCAAGCATACCATAATGGAATTCAGTTGCTCTTTTGTTTTTGAATTTTATCCTACTTAATTTGATCCCAATCAAATTCAATTCAAATTTCGAATAACTTAAACCCGAATTGATTCGAACCTCTGATCTGAAAAACTAGTTCGAGATGATAAGAATTTAAATTTAGTATAATTTTTCTTCTTTCAGATATTATTCTAATAGAAATTAATAAACAGAACATAGACTATTACTCTGTTAGTAATTTTAAGAGAGAAAATTTAATATTTCTCATATTTATTTTTAAAATTTTAATTATTTAGAGTTAATAAAATTTCTCATAAATCTTTCTTTGTAGATGGTTTAAAGTAAAAATTTAATAAAATAATTTTAAACAATATTAACAATTGAATCGAAATATGAAAATATACTTTTATTTTGTCTTATAGTATGATTATGCTCTGTCACTATCAATTGGGTTAAATGTCGATTATCTCAACATGTATTTTATAATTAGAGATTGATTTTAATTGTGATTTTTAAAAAATTAAATCAAAATCAATTAAAAAATAAAAGGTACAAGAATTGCGCCCAAAGCTCCACGTGTTCAGTTCACCGAAAGATTCAGATCTTGCAATTCTCTGGAAAACTCGATACAAATCCACAGCCATGCAACCTAGATTGTTCTTACAAGAACAATCCAGAGAAACCCCACGTACAGCACAGCTTAGGCTTCAACTTATATATACATATAATCTTCAATGCCATCCCCACCTTGAGAAAACCATCCAACACTGTCAAACATCTTCCTGAAGATCAATTGTCACCCTTGAAAGCATTCTTTGCTTTGATTTTTGTTTCATTAATTCCCTTTACGAAACCACAATGAGCATCCAAAAACTCAGCAAAGCGTCTATGTTTTCCTTGGTTGCAGTAGTAGCTCTTATGGCGACCCAAGGCAATGCACTCATGCCCTACACAAGGTCCCTATGGGACATGATGCTCCCAGCAGAGGACCCTTTTCGAATCCTGGAACACACCCCACTGACTGTGCCCAAAGGGGTTGAGACCACCCTGGCGTTGGCTCGAGCAGACTGGAAAGAAACCCCACAGGCGCATGTCATCTCCCTGGACATCCCAGGGATGAAGAAAGATGATGTGAAGATCGAGGTGGAGGAGAACAGGGTGGTGAGGGTCAGCGGGGAGAGGAAAGATGAGGAACAAGTAGAGGGAGACAAGTGGCACAGAGCTGAGAGAATCAATGGCAAGTTCTGGAGGCAATTCAGGTTGCCTGGCAATGCAGATTTGGATCACATCAAGGCTCATTTGGAAGATGGGGTTCTGAGGATTGTTGTGCCCAAGTTTGCTGAGGAGATTAAGAGGCAGCCCAAGGTCATTGACATTGTTGAGGAAGAGGGCTCTTCTGCCCAGGATGTCAAGGCCACCAAAGCTACTCAAAAGTAGAATTTATAGTTACATATTTGGTATCTATGGAATGTGATGATGGAAATGTGTTTGTTATCTATGAAGATTTCAAGCTTTATGTAATTTCGATCTATTAATGAATAAAATAGTAACTGTGTTTTGCCATAATCATATGCAATTGTGTGTTAGAATTTAGAAACAAAAGATTATGGAAATATAAAGAGTTACTAACACGTGAAGTACTTTTATACTGTTTTTTAACTCTATTTTGATTTTTATGTATAATTTTACGATTTAAGTTAGTGCTATTTGACTTGGCTAATTACTTTACTTTCATATTTTAAGCAACTTAATGGTAAGCGCTAGTATGCAGGAATTCTCTTTGTGGTTCGTGATTTGCCAGAGGTCCATAGCATCTAAGAAACTTAAAATCAAAATCATATTAGTAGGTACCAATACGAGGTACATAAGCCACATTATCACACAAGGGAATCAAAGTTTCAATGATAAATAAAATATTGGAATTTATACTCACAAAAAAAAAGTGAAGAATACACCAAAAAATAACAAAAACTTAATAATCAATAAAAAAATTTTGAATATGAAAATTAGTTCGAAGCACGTCATGAAATACACTAGTTTTAGAGTAAATTTCCCTTATTATCTCGGTGCAAATAGCAATTAATAACATGTTTTACTCCTAAGATACAACAAATCATTTAAAGATTTTTTAATGTGCATTCAACTAAAAATTTGACAAATTCATAAATTCTTAATTGTTCTTAAAAGAATTTTAAAAGAAAGAATAATAGAGTTTTTGAAAACACAAAATGTTTAGAATGAATATTTCCAAAAAAAAAAAGAGTATTTATATACAATTAATCATCACTTACCTGCCTCTTCATTATACAAACACACTTATTCATTAATTGAATAAATGCATCTTTTTTTTTACAATCAAAGATCATATCTCACCCAATAAACACGTTAAATATTAAATCCTAAAAAAAATAAAAATTAAAAAACCAACATAAAATAATATTGACCTAAAACACAATAAAATTCAACAAAAAGAAAAATTCATAGAATACATATAAAAGTCCATGAGATCATATATATATATATATATATATATGTATATATGTATATATGTATATGATGATTCCATAAATAGTCACATAACAATCAACAAAGAGTTGAAATTACACACCAAAAACAATGAAAATAATAATAATAAGATAGCAAAATCTACATGAGAGAGTCCATTGGTACAAATCAAGGACTCATTATTCAACACTTTCCCTCTGTGAAAATAGACCAATCAAGCTGGCTGTATCAACCTAGCATTGAAATGGAAATAAACATAGCAGTAGTGAGTAATCAGTTATAATACTATCTGATTAGATTACAACACAGTAAAAGAGGATTTTATAAACTAGTATTAAAATAAGACCTCATTGCAGAATGCTCATGAAAATTAGGAATAGCAAGCAAGTCAACCAGAAAATGAAGAATTCATTGCATACACAAAGAACAGTTGACAAGGGAATGATCCATAGATCGTTAGAAATCAAGTTTGTGCTATGGGCTTCGCGTTATTTTTTCTTTATTTTGGTTCATTCTTTTTTTTTAGTATTAATAAAATATAAATAAATAAATGTTTTAATCTACATATAAGGTATGGGTTTCTTATTTACTTTATTTTATTTTATTTCTGGTTCATTATTTTTATTTTTAATATTAATAAAATACAAAAAAATAATAAAATAAATAATGTTTTTAAGTTATAATTATCCTAGATTGATTTCTAGTCATAATAGTTTGGAATAGAAAACCAAAAAAAAAAAAACAAACCATTTAAAAATTCTATAATATGTACATAAAATTGTACAATTATTTAAAAATGAAAATTTTAAGGAAGGATACAAATAGTAATTTTCTTAAGTTTTTTCTAAGTAAGAATAATTTTGAGATTTGGCCATAAGTTTTGGATGATAATCTCAAAATTAATTTTTACAATAAAAATTTATAAATAATTATTATAGACGTAAAAGATAATAATAAATAAATATTCAAAATTTTTGTAAATTAAAATTATAATATTAAATAACTATATGTAAGTTTCTCGATAAGAAAATCTCAAAAAAAAAAATTATAAATAGCAATATCGAGAGAATTTTTAAGTTAGAAAATTTCCTAGAATTTTGTCCAAAAAGTTTTGAAAATTTTTGAAAATTTTCAACATAAGAATTTACATAAATAATGATAAATACATGTGCAAAAGGAATAAGCAGCTAGGTGACGATGAACAGACCTTTGTAGACTTGCATTTTGTCGTAGTTGATGATAGACTGGACGTCCATGGCAGGAAGCTCTATCTCAACGCCGTGGAGGTCGACTTCAGCACTGTTACAGCGACCTCTGATGCATCGAAAATAAATGATGGTGCCGATGAGGATGACAGAAGCTCCAACAAGCAGAAGCTTAAATGAAGTTTCATGGATTCCCTTAAACTGGAAGGTTTCAGAGAACTTGAACTTAAAAACTCGATGTTGATGACATTTTTTCAAACAGTTTAGCAGAATCTTTTCTCTCTTGAGATGGGAAAGATCAGAAAGGATCCAAATGGTGTAAGCAATGCTGAGCTTGAACAACAAAAGTAATTGGAATTTATAATACATAAGGACTTTTGGCTATGTATCAGAGGAAGCATGGGTCTATCAAGAGTTCACACGTGTAAACCTTGCCATCCCACGTTTTGAAATTACCATACTACCCTCCTGCCATTTATTTTCCAACAATCGAAGGCAATTCTGGTAATTCACTCCAAATCTTTACTTCCACGTGTAAGAAAATATAAGAAGTCACTGCAGCAAACGTTCAACGCGCTGTAGGAATTCTTAAATAATAAATAAGCAAAACACTACACATTTAGTATAAATACACTAAAATTAAGAAACTTATAGATAATATAACGAAGAAGAGAAGGAAAGTGTATTATGAAACGAACAGGTTCAGTTTCTTCATTTTTTTTATTTGTACATTTGTTGACATTCGGTTAAGAATATGCAAAAATTAAAAGGTCAAAACATAAAATTTCAATTAAACATAAAAAGTAACATATAAACTTTCATCCAATCTAAAATACCTAAACTTTAAAATCTTTATCCAAAAAATACTGAGCAAATAAGGGCTTGTTTTTATAATGCATGTTCTATTAAAAAAACACCATTATTTGTGTTCATGTAAAATATATAATACTTATATTAGATACTTTCATCAAAAAAATAATTATGTCGAATACATTAATGGATAAAAAATATAAAAATATTAACAAAAAATAATAATAAATTTATAAATTCTGAAGATGTCGTGCTTTATGTAATATTCAATCTATTAGTTAATAAAATAGTAACTGTATGTTGCCATAATCATATGCATTGTGTGTTAAGAATTTAGAAACAAAAGATTATGGAAATTATATTTAAATTCAATTTCTATACTGTTGAAATTTGGGAAGGTGTTATCAATTGAAGTCATAAATTAGTAACTTAATATATGAACAAAATTAAAATAATTAATATTAAATTTATATTTATTATAATTTTAGGTTAAAATCTTACATAATTATTAATAAATTATATTTATTAAGATTGCGATGTTTTTATTGGTCATGTTATTATTCAATAATTTAAGGAATAAAGTTTGATCATCACATAAAAATTTATATTTAAAAAATACATAAATATATTAAACTCTCATTTTCATATATAATAATAATTTTAAAAATTAAAATCATATTCTCAGTAAAATATTTGTTAAAATTAACACTTTCCTAGCTATATATATATATATATATAATTGACTGATATATTTGGGCCACCATTAAAACTCACTGCAAATTTAAAATAAAAATGAAAAAAGTTCACTGTATAAAAGGAATTAGTGAGCAAAGACAAAAGAAAAAAGAACAGAAAAAAGGAAAGAGAAAGGGAAATGGAAAAGGTTGAGAAATGACATTTAATTTATTTAAAAATTGATAGTTTTTATTTTTTAAAAATTTAATTTCTAAACATCTCAATTTTTGTTCAATTTAATCTATTGATATAAACATTTTTTGAAATTTTTTTCTCAACTTATCATATCAGCATTGCCACGTGGCATCAACAAATTCACATGTCAATGTCACATTAGCATTACAATATCATCATATCAATACCAAGTGACATTATCGCTTCATTACAACGATATCACGAGACATTACTATGTCATTAAAATATGCAACATCAACGTTATTAATTTTAATAGCAAAATCGAAAGAGAAAAAATTAAATTGAAATAATTTGTAAAGTTAATAGACTATATTACTTCGATTTTGAATATATGAATTAAATTAGACAAAATAAGAAACATAGAGTCGTAGTGAGTAGTTTGACTATTAACCATTTACCACCTATTCATTAAGTGAACAAATTTATCCTTCTAGAAAAATATATTTTTTTACAATTAAAGATCATATCTTTACGGTAGAGACGTTAAATTTTGAATCAACAAAACATAATGATATTCAAGTAAAAAAAAATCCACAGAATACATATAAAAACCCCATGGGATAATATATATGATGATTCCATAAATACTCACACAACAGTCAACAAAGAGTTGAAATTACATACTAAAAACAACAACAACAACAACAATAATAGTAAAACCCATGCGAAAGAGTTCCATTGGTACAATTCAAGTATTCATTCTTCAACACTTTCCCCCTGTGAAAATAAGACCAATCGAGCTTGCTGTATCAACCTAGATTTGAAATGGAAATAAACATGGCAGTAGTGAGCAATCAGTTATAACACGTTCTGATTAGATTAGAACACAGTAAAAGAGGATTTTATAAACTAGTATTAAAATAAGACCCCATAGCAGAATACTCATAAAAATTAGGAACAGCAAGCAAGTGAACCAGAAAATGAAGAATTCATTGCAAACACAAGGAACAGTTGACTAGGGAATGATCCATAGATTGTTAGAAATCTAGTTTGTGTTTGAAACTACAAATAGTTCCATGTCTTTTCCAATCGATTTTAGGGAGAGAAGACGGATGAAGGAGACGCACGAAAAAGATGGGAAAGAGAAGTGGCATAGGGTTATCACAAGGAGGTTCACATGGTTAGTCAAAACGACGCCGTTTTTACTGAAAGAAAGGAAAAAGAAAGACAGATCTGGTTTCAGGCTTTGACCCAACTCAAATCCAATACAAAGCTTGTTGCAAGCTTGATCAGAAGCCTAGTTAGTGTTTTGGGCCTCAAAATGGTATGGGAATGCGCTTCTCATTTACTGTATTTTATTTTGTTTTTATACATTATTGTCAATATTAATAAAATACAAAACAAATATAAATAAATAAATAAATGATCTAGTCTACATATAAGGGATGGGTTTCTCATTTACTTTATTTTATTTTATTTTTTTGTTCATTATTTTTATTTTTAATACTAATAAAATACACAAAATAATAAAATAAATAAAGTTTTTAGGTTATAATTATCCTAGATTGATTTTTAGTCATAATAGTTTGGAATAGAAAACAAAAAAAAAATTAAAATTCTATAATATGTACATATAATTGTATAATTATTTAAAAATGAAAATTTGAAGGATACTAATAGTAATTTTCTTAAAATTTTCAAACTAAGAATAATTATGAGATCTCATCATAATTATTGGAAAATTTCGAAAAAATTTGCAACATAAGAATTTACATAAATAATGATAAATACATAAATAAAAATAATAATAGTAAAATAAAAGAACATATAAATAAATAAAAATAATAAAAGTTAAATTTTAGTTTTGCCATTCATCTTTTATATATATAATATATATATATATATATATATATATATATGATCCTTCCTCAGTAGTTCATTTCAAACACAAAAACAGTCTTTTATATATATATATATATATATATAAATGATCCTTCCTCAGTAGTTCATTTCAAACACAAAAACAGATTAATTTGTGTTTGAAATTACTTAGTTCAATGTCTTATTGATCATCATTTACAAAATAAAAAAAGAAATAGGCAGCTAGGTGTCGATGGACACAGTACCTCGTACACTTGCATTTTTATCCGAGTTCATGAAAGACTGGATGTTAGTTCATGGGAGGAAGCTCTATGTCAGCGCTGAGGTTGACTTCAGCATTGTTACGACGGCAACCTCTGATGCATCGAAAATAAATGATGGTGCCGATGAGGATGACAGAAGCTCCAACAAGCAGAAGCTTAAATGAAGTTTCATGGATTCCCTTAAACTGGAAGGTTTCAGAGAACTTGAACTTAAAAACTCGATGTTGATGACATTTTTTCAAACAGTTTAGCAGAATCTTTTCTCTCTTGAGATGGGAAAGATCAGAAAGGATCCAAATGGTATAAGCAATGCTGAGCTTGAACAACAAAAGTAATTGGAATTTATAATACATAAGGACTTTTGGCTATGCATCAGAGGAAGCATGGGTCTATCAAGAGTTCACACGTGGCTGTTAAGAAAATGTAAAATCAAGACGTCCTCTCGGTGGAGGGACTTGTTTGGTTATATCAGAAAGGATCCCCATGGAATAAGCAATGCTGAGCTCGAACAACAAAAGTGGTTGGAGTTTAGAACACACAAGGATTTTGACTATGCATCAGAGGAAGCATGGGCCTATCGAGAGTTGACACCTGGCTGTTAAGAAAATTTAAAAACAAGGCGATCCTCACGGTACGGTGACTTTGTTATCGGCTACAATCCAATAAATTTAAAAGTTTAAAACGAAATATTTAAATAAAAATTTTTATTAAAATTTTATTTTTTTAATTTTTTGAGATAAAAAAATTTTTTATTAAATTTTTAAATCAAGTTCTTTTAATATTTATTTTTCAATTGATAATATAATCAATCTATTTAATTTTTTTTGAGACATTATTGATCTTAAATAAAATTTTATTAATTTTAGTTTTAAAAAACTTTTTTCTTCTGAAGTAACACTTACTAGAATTATTAACATTATTCTAAAAGTAATATATAACTATTATTGTTAACAAAAATATTTAACTATTATAATTATCTTATATTTTTTAAATGGTTAATATAAATCACCAATCAAAATTTTTAATTCAAATAAATCAACTATCACATTAAATAAAAATCATATAACAATATAATATAAACTCTAAATTAAAGTAAAAAAATTTGAAAAGATTAGAATAATAGTACCTAATTGTTGAATACTTATTGCAAACCGTAAATAAAATTCACAGTTTTATTAAGATAATAAAAGAACAGACTTCTTATGCATTTTTTGGAGAAAAATTGAAGTTAAAGGAAGAAATAACAAATGAGAAAGAAATGTTTCAAAAATAGATATTATACATTGAAAAAAATAATTAGTTTTATATATGAGAAAAAAAATAGTTGTTGGAAATCATTAAATGTGTTGATTGAAAATAAGAGAAATAAATGAGAAAAAATAGCTGTTGGAGATAATTAAACTCATATGACTGTTAGTTTATTAAAAATAAGAGAATATAGTTGAGAAATAATAACATTCTAAAAATAAAAAAGTAACAAAAAATTGAAATTTATTATGCGCATATTTAAAAAAATAAATAATTTTATTAATTATTTTTTACTTTGATATTTTTAAAAATTTTTACATATATTTAATATAATTAATTATATTATAATTATTATAAAATTATAAATCTTCTCTAAAATTGGGACCTTCCCAAATTGAGGCCCTAAAACCCTTGCTTAGGTGGCTTCACCCAAAGGCCGACCATGTTCGTTACATCACAAAGGATCCAAACGGAATAAGCAATGTTGAGCTCAAACAACAATAACACGTTTGATTTGTAGAATAGATAAAAATAGAATAAAATAGTTATTATGTGAGAATAAAATATAATAACTATTACGTTATTTGGTATGACAAATGGAATAAAGTATGAATAATTATTATAATTTATTGCAATGTTTAATTGGTAATAATAACTTTGAAATAAAAAAGGAATAAAAATAAAAAGATAAAATACCATTTTTCTTATATATATGATTATTTTATTTTATTTTTTTAATATTAATATTTTATTTATAATCTAATCATTAACATTATAAAATATTAATATTTTATTTATATATTAAATGTGATTATGATTATTTATTTTTAAACATTAATAATGTATAATTTATTTAATATATTAAAAATTGATAGTTTAAATATTAATATTTTATTATGATTATTTATTTTTATTTAATTTTATCTTTTAAATATTAATAATTCATATTTTCAAATATTCATAATTGATTATTTAAGTATTAATATTTTATTTATAATTTAATCATTAATATTATAAAATACTATTGTTTTATTTATAATTTAAATGTTATTATGATTATTTGTTTTTATTTTATTTTTTAAATATTAATAATTGGTCATTTAATTTATAATTTAAATATTATTTGATTAAAATATTAATATTTTTAATTAATTTTTAATTCAAAGTATTTTATAATATATAATTAATAACTTAACCTTTTTATTATAATAAGATTTATTTTTCTCTATTTGCATTTTTCATTTTTTAATTTGAATTTCACTTAATAATTTAAAATTTAATATTTTAAAATATTAATTTTTATTTATAAATTAAATATATTATAATTAAAATATGAAAAATATTACTATTTTTAAATTTTAATTTAAAATTTTAATTTTATAAGTTGAAGTTTGTAATTTTTAAAAATAAATAAAGACATTTTAGTCCAAAATGTTTTAATTTTATTTCCCATGGGTGTGGAATAGCTAATACCATAAAGAAAGGTGGTATTAGCTATTCCAAACTTTTGTCCAATTTTAAAGAATAGCCGTTCCTTTTTAAAAGGCTATTCTTTCTTTCAAAGCAAACCAAACAAGGAGATAAAATTTTGTAAGAAATAAAGGAACCATTGCCCCAACAAACATGACCCAAAAGTAATAGGAATTTAGGACACGCTCAGGATTTTGACAATGTATCAGAGGAAGCATGGGCCTATCGAGAGTTGACACGTGGCTGTTAAGAAAATTTATAAACAAAACATCCTCGCGATGCAGTTACTTGTTTCGTTACAGATTAGTTATGTTAATTTTATTTATTTTTCATAGTGAATAACAATAATTGTGAAGATTAAATAGGAAAAGAAGTAAATAATATCTATATATTAAAAACAAACCATACAAAATAATTACCAAACTATCAATCCCCAACTACTTTATTTTCCAAAATCACTTTCAACAAGGGCGGCAACTTAGGTAATTAAAACGCACGGTAAACCTGGAAAACTTATAGACAAAGAAAGTCAAGATAATACAGTGACAAAAGGAGTAATAAAGTTTAGATTACTTGACAACTAGATTTAATCCCGCCACTGCTGGTCAATTAAATCTTTTAAGTAATCATAGTAAAAAAGTTTTCTTGAGAATAATAGTGAAAGATAAATGATTATATTATTAATGGTTTAGTTACAAAATAATTATAAGTTTTGTGTGATTTATAAATAAAGAAAAAATATTAATATAAATAGAAAAATTATATTGATTCGTCGATTTACGGTAATGATATATCTTTCAAAGAGTTTTCAATTCACATGTAATAAAAGTTTCGACAAAATAAAAATTACATATCTGCAATGTTTGGAGATAACATTGTAAAATAGGCAAATGCTGTTCAGTTTGTCTTTCATAACTTGAAAAGAGTATGGTAACATATCAAATATAGTAATTAATAATAATTTATGATGAAACAGTCAAAATTAAAAAAAAATATATTGACATAATATTTCTTGAAAAGTCTTTTGTTATTTAGAGACTTACGACAAGTTTATCTGTACACGACATATCTAAAGAAGAATGAAAAAAAAAAATTATCAATGCAGTAAATGTTTAATACTGTTTCAATATTTACAACACTGTAGAAATCCTTATATAATAAAGAGATAAGAACAATTATATAAACGGGTGTAAATGCAGCATCTAATAAGGGGTTTTTATAATGCATGTTGTATAAAATAAATACTATTATTTGTGTCCTTGTAAAATATATAATGCTTATGTTTGATAATTTCAATATTAAAGAAATGATTATATCGAATACATTAAAGGATGAAAAAATAATTCAAAAATATTGAAAAATATAAAATCTGAAGATGTTATGTTTTATGTATTTTTGATCTATTAATTAATAAACTAGTAAGTGTATTTTGCCATAATCATATGCATTGTGTGTTAGAATTTAGAAACAAAAGATTATGGAAATTATATTTAAATTCAATTTTTATATTGTTGAAATTTGGGATAGCATTATCAATTGAAGTCATACATTAGTAATTTAAGATATGAACGAAATTTAAATAATTAATATTAAATTTATTTTTATTATAATTTTAGGTTAGAATCTTACATAGTTAGTTCTGAATTATATTTATTAAGATTGTAACGTTTTTATTGATCGTGTTAATATTCAATAATTTAAGGAATAAAGTTTGATTATCATATAAAAATTTACATTTAAAAAACCGATATTTATATTAAACTTTTACTTTTATATATAATGATAATTCTAGAAATTAAAATCATATTCTCAGTAAAATATTTGTTAAAATTAACACCTTCCTCTATATATATATATATATCTATTATATATAAAAGTAGTATAATTTGATTTTTCAATTTCTCTCAATTGAGTGTCTAATTGAATTCTAATTAAATATCTAATTAAATGATAAGTGTCATTCAATTAGAATTTCTTCCTATATATTTAATTTTATAATTAAAATTAATTTATCTTTTTCTCTACTACATATAAAAGTAGTATAATTTGATTTCTCAATTTCTTTCAATTGAGTGTTTAATTGAATTTCAATTGAGTATCTAATTGAATGACAAGTATCATTCAATTAGAATCTCTCTCTATATATTTAATTTTGTAATTAAAATCAATTTATCCTTTTCTCTACAAACAATTTATCTTTTAAAAATATCAAATATAATTTAATTTCTCAATTTCTTTTAATTTAGTGTCTAATTGAATTCCAATTGAATGTCTAATTGAATGACAAGTGTCATTCAATTAAAATTCCTCCTTATATATTTAATTATATAATTTGATTTCTCAATTTCTTTCAATTGAGTGTCTAATTGAATTCTAATTAAATGTCTAATTGAATGAATCCCTCCTTATATATTTAATTTTGTAATTAAAATCAATTTATTTTTTTCTCTACTATATATAAAAGTAGTATAATTTGTTTTCTCAATTTCTTTCAATTGAGTGTCTAATTGAATTCCAATTGAGTATCTAATTGAATGACAAGTGTCATTCAATTAGAATCCCTCCCTATATATTTAATTTTGTAATTAAAATCAATTTATCCTTTTCTCTACAAACAATTTATCTTTTAAAAATATCAAATATAATTTAATTTCTCAATTTCTTTTAATTTAGTGTCTAATTGAATTCCAATTGAATGTCTAATTGAATGACAAGTGTCATTCAATTAAAATTCCTCCTTATATATTTAATTATATAATTTGATTTCTCAATTTCTTTCAATTGAGTGTCTAATTGAATTCTAATTAAATGTCTAATTGAATGAATCCCTCCTTATATATTTAATTTTGTAATTAAAATCAATTTATTTTTTTCTCTACTATATATAAAAGTAGTATAATTTGTTTTCTCAATTTCTTTCAATTGAGTGTCTAATTGAATTCCAATTGAGTATCTAATTGAATGACAAGTGTCATTCAATTAGAATCCCTCCCTATATATTTAATTTTGTAATTAAAATTAATTTATCCTTTTCTCTACAAACAATTTATCTTTTAAAAATATCAAATTGAAATATAATACAATATAATTTATATTTCTTTTCTAATTGAATGTCGTCATTCAATTAGAATCCCTCCCTATATATTTAATTTTGTAATTAAAATCAATTTATCTTTTTCTCTACAAACAATTTATCTTTTAAAAATATCAAATTAAAATCTAATATAATATAATTTATATTTCTTTTAACATTTTCCGTAGCGTAACTACGGGTATCATCCTAGTATATATATAAAATTGACTGATATATTTGGGCCACCGTTAAAACTCACTGAAAATTAAAAAAAAAAAGAAAAAAAATTCACTGTATAAAAGGAATTAGTGAGCAAAGACAAAAGAAAAAGAACAGAAAAAAGGAAAGAGAAATGGAAATGGAGAAGGTTGACAAATCACCAATTTCCACAGAAGAAGAGGAAGACACTGAAATGGGGGAAGGAGACGTTGTTGAAAACCCTAAAACCAGCTCGAAATCCGGTAGCGATTCGGAGTCAAGCGATTCGGAAGACGAAGCGGAGCAGAATGAGCAGCTTCAAACCCTAGAATCTGAGCTCTCCACCAATCCCACGAACTACGACGCTCATGTCCAGGTAAACTGCCCTAGTTAATCAAAGATTTTCCCTACTACTAGTACCAGTGCTAGTTCTACTTATAAAAGTAATGCCTTTGGTTTGGTTTCCCAGTACATAAAGCTTTTGAGGAAAAGGGGTGAAATAGAGAAGCTACGAGAAGCAAGGGAGAACATGAATGCACTGTTTCCACTGAGTCCTTCGATGTGGATGGAATGGGCCAAAGACGAAGCTTCTCTTTCGGATGATTCCGGTTTCGAGGCAGTCGAGAAGCTTTACGGGAGGGGCATCTCCGAGTATCTCTCTGTCTCCCTTTGGTGTGAGTACCTGAATTATGTACAAGAACATGATCCGCAAGTACGTCAATGTTCAGCTGATGGGATTTCAAAGGCAAGGAATTTGTTTGAGTGTGCTGTTACTGCTGCTGCTTTGCATGTTGCTCAAGGCTTTCGAATATGGGATGCCTACACCCAATTTGAGCAAGCTATTTTACTAACTATTGACCACTCCGACATTCAGGTCTGAATACTGCTTTACGCTTATAGACTTTTCTGTTGAAGGACATGTTTTTTGAGCATGACTGATTATTATCCATCCGCCTTTCAGGCTAAAGAGAAACAGGTCCAGTGCATACGAAGTATATTCCACCGTCACTTGTCTATTCCTTTTGCTAACTTGAGGTCTACCCTTCTTGCCTACAAGGCGTGGGAGGTGGAGCAAGGAAATGCTCTTGATGCTGAGTCCGACACTGTGGATGGGATTTCAACCCATGTTGCTTCAGCTTACCAAAAGGCAAAGGAGATGTACAATGCACGCGCTCATCATGAAGAACAGATCACTAGACAGGATATATCTGAGTCAGAGAGATTTCAACATTTCATGGTATAATATTATCCTCTAAAATCTCATAAGTTATTCATTTATTCAATAATAACTTTAAAATTAAATTTGGTTTTTTCATGTTTACTTAAAGCACTGCCTGCCTTTTCTTATGGGGTTAAATTATTCATTTTTCTTCTTTATGCTATTGTACTGTTGTGCTGTAGTCGACTGAAAAAATAATTTATTGCAGAGTTACTTAGAATATGAACAATCCTTTGGTGATCCAGCCCGAGTCCAAATTCTGTATGAACGTGCCATCACTGACTTTCCTGTGTCAAGTGATCTCTGGCTTGATTATACTCGCTATCTTGATAAAACCTTGAAGGTTCTTGCTTTTACTCGCTATTATTGAGTTAACCATGAAGGTTCTTGCTTTTACTTGTTATTTTTGAGTTTGCCATGCTAGCAATTATTCTTATTTTTCTTTTTGTCCTTTTAGGCTGGAAATGTTGTGAAGGATGTTTATTCCAGGGCTACAAGAACCTGTCCCTGGGTTGGAGAACTCTGGGTTCGATATTTGCTATGTTTGGAGCGTGGCCATGCTTCTGAGAAAGAGATATCTGCTGTATGTTGTAGTTATATTCAGAGATTATTTCCTCTTTTTTTTTTTTTGTTTGGACTACATATCAAATGGTTATTTGGAGGTAAACTTTGTTAATTGGCTGATGAGCAGAAACCTTGATTGCTTGTTTGATACATATAGCCTCTGCATATGATACCCGAATTCTTTGCTTGGAGCATTAATAAGTTTTGGAAAAGTAGTTGGACTGAGAAAAATGAGTATATTTATTTTTCTGTTGGTCAAACATTGCCCTTAGGTTTTACCGCAAGCTTAAAGAAGAAAGTGAAAAAGGGGAGATTATCCATCCAGGTGCGACAAACAAGAGTTCTATTTCAAAATCTCTCCATGCTGCCTTCTGCACTGTGTTCCCATTATCATGTAATACAGTCTTATTTCCACATCCAAATGAACTGAATGCCGTCGCTCTCTCATGGTGGCTTTAGACCTATTGATTTTGGCAGTTGACTTTTAAAATGAGTAGAAATTTCAGGAATTTCTTTGAAAAGGAAATTTCTTTTACTTGGTTATATTAATGAATGGTTATAACACTCTGACTGGTTTACGATTCTTCTCAATTCTATTTAATTGAATTTTTTCTTAAATTTGTTTCAGGTCTTTGAGAAATCTTTGCAATGCACATTTTCAACCCTTGAGGAGGTATGGATTTTTCCAATCAAATTCATTTGTTAGTACTCTTGCTTTGGATACTTTTGTTAATCTTTTTTGTTTGTTGTAGTACCTTGATTTGTTCCTCACCCGAGTAGATGGCTTGAGGCGTAGAATTTCATCAGCTAGAGGAGATGATGTGTTGAACTATTCATTGATTAGGGAATCTTTTCAGGTTTATGTGTGAACTTCTTCTCTGTGTTAAAATGACTTTCATGGTTGAGGTCAAGCATGATTGAAGGTTCTCAAGCACATAAGTATTGTCCATTTTTAACAGTCATTGCAATTGTATATAAAAATACATTGGACTTCATAGTCTTCATGCTATATGGGCTAGGACATAGGTTCCCTTTTTTGTATACTTGAGTTTGACTTTGTGTGGTATTTCTTTCAGCAAGCAGCTGATTACTTATCCCCACACATGAAGAATACTGATGGTTTATTGCGTTTGCATGCTTATTGGGCCCGCTTAGAGCTGAAATTGGGCAATGATTTAGTTGCAGCACGTGGTGTTTGGGAGAGCTTGCTTAAAACATGGTTTGACTATTAAAAGCTTGCATGAATTGTCCTTAGTTATTCAGTTATTTGATGTTTCACAGGTTTCATGAATGTATATGTCTGTGCAGTGGTTCAATGTTGGAAGCATGGCAAGGTTATATATCAATGGAAATTAAATTAGGTCATATAAATGAAGCCAGGGCCATATATAAGAGATGCTACAGCAAAAGATTCAGTGGAACAGGTTCAGAGGTATATTTTCCATGTTTATTCAATTTGTAAATTGCACGACTTGATTATATTCAATGATTGCTCATTCTTCAGTTTAGTGGGTTTCTTAAAAAAGATAATAAAAGAAATTATCAAGTCTTAGGCAGCGCAGAGTGTGAGTATTTGCCATCTATGCAGCAAATGTTTTTTGTTACTCTTTTTAGTCTTCTTCTGTTTTTTATTGTTGAATATGGGGGAAGTGTGAGAGTATTTAAGTTTGGATTCATAAAAAATGGAGTAGCATTAAAATTTAGATCATATATTGTTTCTCCAACTTATTTACTAATTTAACTTGTTTATTTTTGGAAAAAAAGTGTTAGGGTGTGCACATGTCACATGGTAACATAGGATATGTTTTAGGAATTATGTCTACTTAGGCTTTATGGTGGGCTGGGGGCTAGAAAATTAGGGATTCTAGGGTTTGTTGCTAAATGTAGGAAATTTGAGGTAAGATTTAGGTAGTAATTAGGGTTTGATTTAGTTGAGGTTAGATCTCCAAAGTGCCAGAAATTAAAGGGAAGGTCACTGGAATTTTTGTGCGGCAGAAAAATTAGAAGAAAGCATGTTTATTGATTCCCATGCTTATGCTTTGAACAGTAATGAAGAAGATTGTAGCAAGAGAGGAGGAGAGAAGAGCAAAAAGTGCCTGCTTTATAAATCAAAATTCTCATATTTTATTGATCAGAAGCATAAGGAAATATAAAGGCTCCTAGTCTCCTCCTAAACGTCTAAGATTAGGATTTTTAATCGGAAACTAATTACTAAATGAACCAACTTAGGTTCCTGGAAAAATAAACCTAACTCCTAGAAACTTCTAGGTTGGTACAAGCTAAATAAAAATTAACCTTGAGGTGCAGGAAGAATAAAATTATAATCTTTCCCCTATACATAAAAAAGCCAGAATTTTATAAAGTGAAATCTTGAATTGCTAATATTGAAATTTCATACGTGAAAGTAATAAAGTTTCTTCTTCCATGGTTGCATTCCATTAACATCATAATCTGAAGTGGACTACATTTCCTTGTCAGTGTATGTCCCATTGCCAACGATAAGTAATAATGAAGTTTCACTCTAGGAGTCTATGGTAGTTTTCTCTATTTTAACATATAGCAACACTTGTTGATGCTCAATGCAACTAGAAAGCCAGATGAATCAGATGTAATGTGTGACAGAGGATATCATTTTCTTTTTTCCTTTTTTATCATAGGTAAGTGAATTATCTCACATTGAACCTTGACTGTTTTATCTTTAGTTGATAGTATGTTACAAAAAAGCATTAAACTAGACTTATCTATGCATGTATATGCGGCAGGTATAGTTCATATGTAACAAGAGCTAAAATTCATCTTAAGGCCATAGTTCTAATATTTTTGTGTTATGGTTCCTATTTTTTTGTTATTTGGCTTGACTCATCACTCCCATCATTTTGAAGCTTAAATTGATTTTATCCTCTGAATTGATGTAATTGTTTGCCAACGACCTGCCTTGGTCTCAGACAGTCTTACTACAGCACCTATGATAACTTAGATAAGTTTATTTTATGTGTGTAAGATTAAAAACAATCTTTTTAGGATTGGTATATAGGGTGGTCTTCTTTGGGGTCTGACTGCTTCAAAACTATTCAATTGCTTAATATTTGCACTGTAAATTAGATGATACATTCCTTCCTAAAAAAACAGAATCATTCAGGACTTGTGCCATGCTTGGTTGCGCTTTGAGAGGGAATTTGGAACACTGGAAGATCTCGACCATGCTTTGCAAAAGGTACAACTTACTCCTTTTTGGGTTCTGCTGTTCAGATAATGATTCTGCTTCAGATTCTTAACACATTTCCATGTAAAAACAAAGAATTTTGCTGCCTTGAAGATGGATTCAAATCGATTAGATAAGACAAAGAAGGAAAAGTCGTTCTGGAAATTGTCAAGACTTTTATATTTTGGGTAGTAATCTTTGCTATTGAACATCAAAACAGTCTTAAAAAGAATAAATAATTTACTGAACGAAGAACTAACTAGTATATAATTTGCAAAATAGTCTTGTTTATTTTATTTTATTTTTCTAAAAAAAAAAAAGAACACTTCATTGTGGAGTAAAAGTTGAAATCCTAAATCACCTGCTTTCACCATTAATTGCTTTAGGTGATTATTATGTCTACTGCCATTTCTGAGCTGGTCAATTTTCTAAATCTATTATCCTAATGAATCCATGAATATAGAACTTTTTATTCACTTGCCACTTCTCATTGGCTGTGGATGAGAGATTTGGCACTAGGTGTCAGGTGAAAAGAATGATCTATCTGATCTATTGTTGTTATGCGATGTTTAGTGTTAAAATGCAGCAAATCTTGCTCCATTATAAATGAAATTTTCTATTACTTTTAGTCTTGGACGACAGTATTTGATATGCTTTCTTGAGTTTCAGGTGGAAGTTTTAAATCATATTTTTCCCCTGTTAAACAAAGATATACAGTGCTTTTTAAATATTTGTAGTGGCTTTAATTAGCAAAATTATTAGATTTGGTCATATATTTTCATTACTTTTGTTTTGCTCTTCTAATGGGATGTCATTAGTCATTGTTTTCTTTAAATATTTCTTCTTTTGTCACTGTTTAGTGTGTTTGTAAGTGACTTATGCTTATGAAGCTTCATGATTAGTTAATCCAAATCAATAAAGTATCAAAGTACTCTTTCTGGTGCCCTTATGAACCATCTTTCTTGAATGTGAACTAGGCATGCTAGTAATATTGATAACAGCCTCTGGTTTTTTAAAAATATGTCTGAGAAAATTCACTATATTGTACAGTAGCCTGGTTATGTAAAAATAAACAAAGTGTCATCTGGTTGATGAATAACCCTGGCTGCCTTTGACAAAGACAGACTTATCCTTGTTTGCTGTTCCATTTCTCAGGTTACCCCTCGTCTTAAGGAGCTGCAATTGTTTAGGTTACAGCAGGAATCAAAATCTGTCATTGAAGCAACAGATAAAAGGGAGCAGACCTCTCAGAAAACTGCACGTGAAAAGAGGAAATCAGGTTCAAGTGCAATTGATGAACAGTCTCCAGCTAAGCGGCAGAAAAATACTTCTCAATATCAGAAGAAATTGCATGAGAAAGAGAAAACACAGGGGAAGAATGTAGTTGAAGCAAATGATGGGGAAGGGAAAAAAGGCAAGGTTGACAAACAAGTAAATGAGCAGCAGATGAAAGACACTGATCCTGGTAAAACCAGATTATATACAGATGAGTGCACTGCATTTATATCAAATCTTGACTATAAGGCAAGTAGACTCCCTTCCTGCCTGCTTCCTCTTATCTACTTTTTCCCTCTTTCAAATATGTGGACACCCTTGCTTTTCTTCATATTGTTTACTGTTGGGCAAGCAGATAGACAAGTTTATCTTCTTGGATAGCAGGCAAAATATGAAGATCTACATCAATTCTTTAGTGATGTCGGTGGGATCACTTCAATGCGAATTCTGCATGACAGGTTCACTGGAAAATCAAGGGTCTCTCTCTCTCTCTCTCTCTCTCTCTCTCTCCCTCCCTCCCTCCCTGAGTGTGTGTGTGCATGTGCGTGCATATGCACATGCCCCATTTGTTATTTTTCTGTTTTTTCTTTGCGACTGCACATGCTACAAAAGAAGTCGGAAACTGGCTGCTTGAGTTGCTTACTAGATTTCTTTCTGGTGCTCTGGCTGGAATTTCCTTATTACAGTCTTTCTGGGCTAGGACTAGGTCATGTATTGTACAGTTTGATGTCCTTTATGAGCCCAATCTTTCTTTCTCTTGAGGTAGATATAATTTCACAGGAGGAATATTGTGTTTAAACAATCCCAACGTATTTGCTGTGTCGGGTTTTATGTGGACATCTTTTTTTTGATAAGGAATGTCATTTCCTATTTTTGGCTGGCATTAACAACTTAATAGCGAATATGTCCACCAAAATGTCTCAAGCATTCAGCGTTGTTAAGTCTAATGGATTATTAAGGGCAAGTGATGAAAAGACTAGATTCTCCATGAAAATTTTATTTACATGTCTAAGGTGGTGTTTGGTAAAATTTTCAATATAAAATCCCTGTAAGATCATATATCTCTTTTAAAATAAATTCAATAAAAATTTTCTCAGCAGTTAACTACAATAGTATACCAAATGATTTGTATAGTGCAAATTTAGTATTTAGCACTTAGTTTTTCGGCATAAAGATTTCAGTTGATGGAAAATTTAACAGCACCTAAGTAAGGTCTAGGTCCCGATTTCTAATCTGGGTGATAATTAACATATTGGAAGAATTTTCTGTTATTTATTAGTCATCAGATCGCATAGTGATTCTTATACCTTCTAATGGATATTGAAGGGACTGGCATATGTGGATTTTGTCGATGATGAACACCTTGCTGCAGCTGTAATGAAGAATAAGCAAATGTTGCTTGGGAAGAAGTTGAGCATTGCACGGTCAAATCCTAAGCAACATAAGAGGGAATCTTTTGTTCTTAATGCACCTGGTGGACATGGTAAGTCGGGGGATTTGAATCATACTCTCCTTGCTCTCCCCGCTGCTTTTTCTTCCATTTTCCTTTTGTCTCTGTCTCTCCTTGCACACTTACTCTTTACTTGTGCAATGATGCATATGCCTTCTAGGTAACTGCAGCAGATGCATAATTTATTAAAATGCATGACAAACATTTTGAAAGTGTTTAAGTATCATGTGCATGAACATTTGGATTTGATAATGAGAATAGTCCTGAAGACTTTTAGCATGCTAAAGAATTTGGGAAGAAAATGTCTAGTGGAAAGAAATGCTGGGAAGAAGCAGGAGCAGGGCTGGTTGTGAAGCATGTTATTTCATGTCTTAGTCTTGATAATTAAAATTCAGCCAGCAACTTTCTGTCCTTTTAATGTTATTATCTACAAGGGGAGGGATTATCTTCCTACTATTTCTTTGTAGTGCATGAGTGTGATCCTTTTTTTCCTCCCTTTTTTCTTTTCCTTGTTGAGGACAAAGAAAGAAGGGGATGTGTTTAATATTTAATAGAAAAAAACAATTCTTGGAGTTTTTTAGTAGTCTTTGGCATGTTTGAAGGGTGATTTTCAAGTTTTGTTTGTCACATTTACATTTAATTCTCTCCCTTCGCTTTTGTCAAATTCTGGTGTTGGTCCTGGTATGTATGTTTGTTTTTTCTGTCATTTGCTCTATCTCTGTTACTTCATAGCTTGGTTGGCAGTCTCTTTTCTTATGTTCTTAAAACTGAAATTGCAGAAGATGCTAGTAACCGAAGTGGAATTGATGGGAGTTCTGCATCTAAAGAATCTGTTGAAAGCCCAAAGGGATCTAGGGTACCGCAATCCACTGCTAGCAAGCGTGTTGAGAACTTCCAGTTTAAGGGGAAGAACACGTTTGCTTTGCCAAGAAATGTTAGACCACTCGGATGGACTAGTAACAAACCAGAAACCAGGGAAGAGGGAGATGAGAAGCCAAAATCAAATGATGAGTTCAGAAAAATGTTCATGAAAACCTGAGGTTCATTCTCAAAGTTCCCGATTAACAGCATGCTCAACATATTATCCTTGTACAAATATTAGTAGCAAAATACCAATTTTGTGATAAATTAGTTGTGGTTTTTAATAACTCATTGTCGCTAAAGCCTTCTTTATGGCATATAAAATTGCTGCAATTACATTTGGTTCACAATGTTCTGTTGTGTAAAGCTCAGCTCATCCTTGAGTTCCAGCTCCCAAATCCGAGATGGGATAAGCCAGAAAAAGGGCATCCTAGAGAGGTGGGTGCTGCTTTGCAGTATTCTTTATCTCAAGCAAAGGCAGGATGGATGAAACTATAAAGACATCTGGTCTGGAGTCTGGACCACCAAAGCACTGGCGAGTACTGTTGAGAAATCAGCAGGCAAGGCATGGCCTGCAGAGTGTGGATGTGGATGTTTGAATTATTGTTATCATGTGATGGCTCAGAGCAAGAGATAGAAGGAAGGTTGCGTTGTCTTGTTATTGGCGTTTGATAGGCAGGGAATGCTTTTGGTCTGAGGGAGCATGCTTTCACACGTGCTAAACCCAATCACCTAGTCCTTGTAACTTCCTAATCATTCCACTTCAATTTCATTACTACTACTGCTACTGCCACTGGTGCTGCTACTTACCATCACTTAATCAATCTGCAGTGCATTTAGCTTTGCCATTAGGTAAACCATAAAAGTTAATGATTTTCTTGGGATATTCTTTAAAATTAATTGAAGTACTATTTATGGTAATATTATCATATTGAATACAGTCATTGACATCTAATGTGATAATTTAAGTACCATTAGGTTTAGTTGGTCGTCTTTCACCGTTCTCCGGTCAAGGGATGAGGTAGAGAGAAAAAAAGATGAAAATGATAAGTTTTTATATGTTAAGGTTATGTTTTATTATACATGGGGTAGTATTTTATCAAAATAATTAAAAGGGCATTTTTTTTCAGAAATTTATTTCACCCGTTTTGTGATTCAGTAAAAATTAAAATTATTTCGATTTTATTCATAAAAAATATTCCAATTGCATTCGGAATGACTATTTTGTGAAATGATTATTCTGTAAATCAAATAAAAGAATAAAGTAGGAAAAATGAAGAGGAGAGAATGGAAGCAACATTAATATTGAAGAAGTTGAGAGCATCCCACAATCCACAGGGTGGGTACTTTTATATGTATTTTGGAGTACCAAGTGTGGCAGATGAATCTTTGGTAGGGAAGATAAAGACTCTTTAATTAGCTTGAATGCCACACAACCTGTGGCAGTGTTTGCAGTGTGATTGGATCAGATCAGAGGTTTCAGATATGGCCAATTTCTTTCACCTTCACTCTGGGAATCACTTTTCCTTCTCTTCTTCATAAGATATCCAAGGCCTGAAAATTATCTCTGCTCATGTCAGTTGAGTAAACAGTGGGGAACAGTCGCTTTCCGTACACCATGCATGCATTTTTCACTGCACCATTCCACTATAACCAAATCTGACTCTTTCCATCAATTTTCCATGAGTTTTCTTACACGCCACCTCCATTTTTCACTCTTTCAGGGAAAAGAACACTTATCCATCCTAATGCCAAATATCTTGGGTTTTAAGTTATAACTATCATGCCTAACCCTCTCCTGGTTGGCTACAAGTACTGCCTGCCACTGCCATCAATGTCCTAGACTTACTCTGATCTGAAGTAAATAAGTCAGACCCAAGTTACAGACCCTCTCAAAAGGGATGAGTTACAGCACCTGAGCAATTCTGCATATTAACCCAGAAATAAATCCAGAAAACAGTTCTGAAAATAAGAAATTACAGCTCAAAGCATAGGAAACACACCTAACGTATAACAAACTAAACACCTAAAATCCGTTGCAGAACAGGACATGGCAGGACAGACACCATTCCGGCCATTACCAGCGTCAGAAGAAGTAAACATTGGAAACCATAACAGAGAAACAAATAGTGAAAACACCCTGTTAAACAGCAGAGTTTGAACAGCTTCTGAACAATATATAAGCACCATGTGCTCGAGAGTCACTTTTCCAGCAACCATTGACGTATATATAACTGTTAGACAAGAGGAGCTTTCAAGGGGGTTTATATATGTATTTCACCAAATATAATAAATACAATATAAATATAGGTGTATATATATATATATATATATATATATATATATATATAAGAAGGCAATCTGACAAGTACGAGCAACCTGACTCTACGTTAAGGAAGCTGTCAATTTTGATAAGGCCTACTGAATTTACAGGCAGACAAGCTAGCTTGAGAGTCTAAACCTACCTCGATATCAGATGTTTACAAGTTATTAGGCTTAATTTCTTAAGAAATCTACCTTTATTCATGCTAGACTAAGAAATTAACATAATTTTTATAAATTGGAAAAAGGAATGCTGAGGAAGCATTGTCTCGACTTGGACCTTTGAAAGCTGAAGAATTATTAAGTAGTAAATGGAGAAATGACTTAGATTACATTTCATTCACATGTTTAAATATCGCATAAGCAAAGCATATCTCCTTACTAGGTTAGCCTAGCTAAATTCACAGTCTAAGATTAGATTAAAAGCAAAGCAAACTAGGTAAACGAAGAGAAAGCTACACTTGGTAACTTCAAGCTTTAGAAGTCATAATCTTAATTAAATGTTAGGCAAGCCAACTTAACCACCTTTCTCTTCTTATGTTTTCTTTCTTTGTCTTTGCAGGTTCTAAAGCTAAGGAGATCAGAGGACAGTTACCTTCCCATGCTCAACATTTACGTGAAAGTGGATGAATGCTAAACCTAAGAGTGATACATGACAACTACTACAAGTTTGCATGAAGAAAAGGTTACAGGAATCAGAATTCAAAGCATTTTCTCTTCATTTACATTTTTTTTAGCTCTCTTTAGTTTTAGCTCGAGTATTAGTTCTTATAGTTTTTGTTGTAATTTTAAAACGATATTTGTTATTTTAGATTATATGATATTAACTTAATATATTGATTTGTTATAATGAATGGTGACATAGCATGTTAATGAAACATGATTACATAATCACATGATAATCTCATCTTTCGACATGTCATGTTAACGTCACATAAATATAAAAATTATAAATAGATGTTGGTTAGTCCAACTGGTATGCCTAATTATAATGAAAAGGAAAGTGATACTTGTACATTGACAGAGTGTGGTTGCGTGTGAAGGGAAGATGTTCGGAGCAAATGGGCAGTGGACCCTGGGGAGCACAATCACAATTAAGCAAAAGATGGGATGCAGAAGGCACAGAGACAAATCTTGAATTCCCCCTCTCTGCTCATGCGGGGGCTTAAGCATGCGTCTTGATACACTGTCTTCAAATTTTATTGCACATTTCCCTTTTGTCCAACCTCTCTTTTTTCCTTTAATCATCATTATCATTCCTGCATTTCCTTCATGCAATTATGCAAAAGCTCACACCACATGCATGCACACACAGTTTAAGGCCCCCATGTTTTGCTTTTCCATCAAATTAACTTTTTCTTAGATTTTTATGCATAATTTGCCTACCGTTTTCATGCTGTGCTGACTCTTTCTTTTCCCACTACATGTTTCCTTTGCTCGAATAAGGGTTTCTCATTTTATATCAAATGTACAGTACAATACATTTAGGTGATATTCAAAATTAATCCGAATCCCATACGAGTATTAAAAACTTTACTCAAACTCGTCCCCATAACAGAATATAAAATATCCAAACGCTATGTTATCAGATTGTATGTCTGCGGATACTCATATAAACTCTAACTCTACAAACTGATGGAACTGACTGCATATAATCTGTTATTACTCCTGCAAACTGATGATGGAGGGTACGAAGAGAAGTATGAAGACAAAATGAAAATGAGATTATAGGTAATAAGCCCCTTGCTAAGATGCCAGCAAGCTGGTTTTGTAGAGGGAACAAATTTAACAATAAGAGTGCCATTGGCAACAAGGTCTTGAACAAAGAGATAGTCAACTTCAATATGTTTTTTGTACGACCTTGAAATATCATCAATAACAAGTCATGGGAATTAATGGAGATTTTAAAGTCCAAGACCTCGGAAAAGATTGAAATCCATAGCATTTCAGAAATAGTGATATAGCACTAGATCAAGAAAACATTGACTGCTTTTTAGAGCCCCACGAGATCATATAGAATAGCCAAGAAAGACATAAAAGCCTGTCGTAGATCGTCGTGGGGTTAGGACAGCCAGCCGCCCAGCCCCAATCCGCATCAATGTATATATGCACAAGGTTGAGATATGGGACCAGGCTTAATCGTAATTCCACACAGCCTAGTCTGCTTTTGAGATATCTCAATATCGTTTTAGCCTCTGAGAGAGATGGTGCTGTTGGAGCATACATGCGTAGATTGACAGCGTAAGAAATGTCTGGTCGTGTCATATAGTGAACAAGGCTTACATCCTAGGCTCCTAGCATTACCAGTGCATTGCAGAAGATGATCAAGTGTGTTCTTGTTTTGTGTCAAAGAATAACCATCAGATGAACCAGATGCTTCAATTCCCAGAAAAGAAATATTATGCTTATGGCAAATCTGGTTCCAAGACCCCAACAAAATCTGGGCTATATCACCTAAAAATGAGTGGAGAACAAATAATTGAACTATCTGCACAACTTCTATGGAAGCCATTCTCAAGTAGCACTGAAACGTTGGAACCATATGCCCGAGGGGCTAGTGTCCTAGTCCATAAATTGCTTTGTGTAGCCTACAAACATAACCAGGTTGTGTCGTGTGCTCACATAACCTGGTTCTTGTTGCATGCAAGACTTCTTCCAAGTAGCTAACGAAGTAAAAATGCAATTTGCACGTCAAGCTGTCGCCATTGGTTTGAGACAGTTAGGGTGATAACTGAGAACAGTTCGGCTATTGTTGATTTTTCTGTATGATTTAAACCGTCGAGACTCATATACGAATAAAATGCGAATAAAAATCGTTGAGATAGTTTTGAGTAACTTCAAAACACCAAATTAATATATAATGGTAACATTTAACTGGTAGATTAAACCATTAACTTGATACACTGCCCTTAATTATATATCAAATCATAGATTAATTAAGAAAAAGCAATAAAATCTAGGAAATTAAATGGAAAGGTCTAGAGAAAAGGGTTTGATCACTGCCTTCAAATGTGAGGAGGAAGTGTTGTGATAAAATTTTAATATAACCTTTCTTAGTTAGACAAGCATGCAACTTCAGCAATGAGATCATTTTTGGGTCCCCAAGTACTTCCCAAAATAAGTATTTTCCATCAAATCGGTGCCCCATTAGAACAAGATTTCTCAATCAAGCTAAATCATTCAAAAGATTTGAGATAGACAATGCAAGATTTTCCAAGTTCCAAGCCATTTTTGTTAATGTTGGGAACAAAATTTAGTGGGGAGGCTACCATTTTTCCAATCATTTTAATTTTGCCACTCCTCAGGGATTATTGGCTTGAATTGTTTCCTCATTAATTATTTTGAATATATTTACTTTTATTTTTCTTATTAATTAATTTGATTATGCAACTATACATAATTATTTATTTCATGTTCAAGTTTTTTATTTAATTGGGAAAAAGGAGATTTGAATTATATTCTTTCAAGCAGGGATACATGTACCAACCAATAAAACAAATACTCGAGTGTAAGTTATTTAGTAATATATTTATTTATTTATTTCATTGAATAAATAAATAAATTGAAAAATCAAATATTAAAAGCCAAACAAGGGTAACTTTCTTCTATATCTATATATATATATATATATATATATATATATATAGATGAAACCTATATATGGATCAAATATCTAAGTGTAGCTCTAACATGAAACCTAAAAAAAGAAAACGTTGTGGACAAATTAATTAATAAATAACTATCAAATTATAGATTTGGAATTGAAAATATTTTGATAAATTAAGTGGATGAATATAACACTATAACTCTTCCTTTTGAGAATAGAATTGAACCGTATGATGGTAAATACCAAAAAAAAAAAAAAATTATAAAGTATTGAGTGAGAAAACTTAAAACGTGTAAGTATAATTTATTCAAAAAAAAGTTAAGGCAAAAATGAAAAGTTTTTTGTTTCTTTTATATTACTTCGGTGAGCATCCTAGCTAGGTTCAAAAAATAATAATAATAAAAATAAAAATGAACCGGGAAAAAAAAATATAAGCAAGGAATATTCTAGACAAGAAAATAAAGGTGGCTATATACTTGGGGAATTGATGAAAGCAAATTGCTTTTTCCAACTTTTGAATGGTTTTTCTTATCAAATTCTCAATCATACATTAGAAGGTGGTGGTGGGGTTAGAGAAAGAAGAGAGATGGATACTAACGGATTGTGTAAAAGGAAAGGTTAATCCTTTTTGGATGTTGTGGTTGCTTTGAATCTCATGCCTTCCATGGCCATGCCTTGGAAGAATGTGTTGGGTTGGTGCCTTAATGTGGCCTTTAAGTCCTAAGGCCAGACAAAAATTATAAAGTGATTGAGAATGTTTCCAACGGCTAGTCTTCTGCTTTTTCTGTCTCTAAAAATTCAAAGTTGCAAAGAGAAAACGAATTGATTCTATCATAAGGGAAAGGGGCCCCAGAGACAGAAAGCACAGCCTAGCAATTGTCCACCTCTCTGCATTGAGTTTAAATTAGCTCCGAAATGACACCACCCTGTTCGTGTGCTTAAGTCAGGCAATGGGATTTCCTTCTTTTGTTCTTGTCAAGATCACTATCAATGTTATATTGTTATGATAAGTATGAACAAATGATTAAGATCTAAATTAATTTATTACTCTATTTCATAATGGTGATCTTAATTGTCTCGTTGATCCGAATTAGTTCGTAATACGGTATCAAGGCATTAATGTAATATGTTGTGTTTTGGATATTAAATTTTATTAAGATAAAATAAGTGAAAAAAATAGTAAAGATATGCATGGTAAAGAATAATGATTTTATGTCCATTTGCTGATGTGAAGAAGAAATTGTCTGCTGATCAGAAATATCTGGTTTTCCATCATAAAACAGCATATGATATGTTTCATGCTTCGTTTGAGTACTGTTGGGAGTATTGATGAAAACATAGAGATGGATCATGATGCAGCTTACCTAAACTACTGCAATTTTTTCAATGACTCCTATTTATCATTTATAAGGGCTGCCTGCTGGTCTTTGCTTGGAGCAAACATTATATATATATATATATAATTTATATGCCCACCAAATTGGTGTTAATGTGGTCCATGAACTAGTAGAAGTATAGCAGTACTACATGTGAAGCAAAGGTTTCATCTTTAGGCATCTTTTCTTTTATGCTATTTAATGCATTCATGAAAGCAGCAAACTGTTGTACTAGGTTAATTCAGGACACATCAGATCACTTGTGATTTATACTTTGGTTTTGGTTACTTCATATTTGCAGAAGAGGGAAATGGGTAGCCGTAGCAAAGAATGGCAAAGGTAAAGAAAAGCATTTAAATGGCAATGAGTGCAAAATCAGGTAGAATGATGGCCCTGGCAGCTTCGAATCCTAATAGTAGAAGAAAAGAAATTCCTATTTTCTGAACATTTAAAGCTAAAGGAACATTTTCAGAAGAATGAATATGAACATGATCCCACTCCTGCAAGAGCAAAAAGCATATAAAGTAGTATAACATGAGTATGAAGTTAGCAAAGAATGATCGATCATTGCCATCGGTGGTGCGTGGCCACCCCCTTTTGTTACTGTTGAATTGCATTCATAATTCCTAGCTGCAGGCTGCACAAAACACACATTTTGTTCACATTTTTTCAAAAACAAAAGAAAGAACAATACCCAAAGCTTGAATAGTTCCCTTTGTGTTTAATTATGATCATTTGGCCCCATAACAAGAATCAAAAGGGTAGTCTTTGTTATCTCATGATACATACACAAAGCTCACCAAATGAAACAAAAAGGGAAAGACACAAGACTACGTGCGTGTTTTGATTTGCAAATGGAGAATGATTGGTGCCTTGAAGGGTAGCTTTGGTTTCCTAAGACAAAGGCATGCCGAAGAGAGGTTGGTGGTTAAGATTATGAGAAGAAAGTTGGCTTCTTATAAAGTTAAATGTGAGGGACAGCTTGTGTTGATTGTGATATTGAGAGGACTAATCTTTTTATGTACTAATCTGCTAAAAAGTTAACTCTTTATCAACATTATCCAATACTTTTTTCCTTAAATTCTTTACTTCATCTTCAAGGTAACTAATTGCCAAATGATTCCAATGGCTAAGCACATAAAGATGGGGAAGATGTATATTCTAATGAAAAGACTTCAAGGATTTGGTTAAGATGATAACATAACTTTTTAACAAGAGTGACAAGGATCTCAAACCCTTAAGCTTGATCATTAAGAGCAAGTTCATGTAAATATACAAGAACAAGACAATGGCAAAGCTACTAAACCCTTTTGGTGCCTCATCTTATCTTTAAACTCAAAAGGTCGTAGGATTCAAGGCACTCAAGGGATCCACAGAGAATTTGGGCTGGCAGTGATTGGGATGGGTGGATGTGTGTGTTTCCTCCCTAAAAGAAAGAAAAAAAAAAGGAAATTGGGTCTGATTTCTTGAAAATTGTGATCAAGGTTGTGTCATCAACAAACATTTATTCTTGTGGACCCTTCACCTAGTACTATCCAATTACCCCTTTGCTCTATTCTCTCTTTCTCTCTCAATTTCAAAATCATGGTAAAAAAATATATGTAGAAAGTAAAAATTACTACATTTTTAATTGGTGATATTTGTAGAAAATATGGGAAATAATTAGTTACTAGTGGTAACTTGGGTGAAACTTCGAAAAAGCAAAAAAAGCAGCAAAGATAAAGTAGAAAGGGAATTACTAGAAGAAGAGACAAGAAAGATAAAAACAAAAAACTAAAAAGAAAGATAAAGTCTCTAAATGTGGTGTGGAGTGTGGAATAAAGGCAAGGATAATAAAGAATAAAGTGATTTCCAATAATAATTTAATAAAAGGGAAGACTAAATATCATCTTTTCACCAAGTAAAAATGTGAACCAAAAAAAAAAAAAAGAAACTTTGCATGATCTCAGCATATGTTATCAGTACCCCCACAAATTAAATATTTATTTATTTTCTGAATTATCCCTGAATTATGTCTCTTCTTTTCTTTAAAATGCATTAATTATTGATAATAAATCATTCACATGATAAGCATGGCACCTACTAACTCCACATTCTAAATAGACCAAATATCACCTTTTATTTTGCTTTTTTTTTACATATTTTTTACAAAGGGTAATTGAAAATTTTGTAGATTTATTAATTCATATATTATATATATGAAGAGGAAAGGAAATGGAGAAATATTAAGAACATGGAGGAGGGGTATGGGCAAAGGATGAGTGCAAGTGCCTGAATGAATTTTTGTCTGAAGCAAAGGGATTCAGCATTAAACAGCAAACTTACCTGCAGAAAAAGAAAAGGCAGGGTTTTACATTTTTGGCTATTTTCTTTTCTTTTCTTCTGAGGCTCTCTCTCTCTCTTCTCTCTCTTTGCTTTGTCCTCTGCACCCTCTGACACACTGCTCTCTATATGGCGTAAACTTGATGGCTGATAGTGCAAGCAAAGCAAGCACCCCACCTTTGTTGTTTTTTTTTTATGGTTTGTTTGTTCTTTTGTTTTGGGGTTCTCTTTCCCTTAAACTGACTCAATTCCTCTTTGTCTGTAAAAAAAATCTGCTTCTCTTTTATCTCTCTCTTCCATCTTTTTGGCCTTCACTACTTCTATAAGCCCTTGTTTATAGTGCTTCACTAGCAAAACCCACCTGCAAAAGCCCCTCTCTTTCTTCTTTTCTTTCACCCTTTCTCCCTTCACCACCTTGCTGTAGTTTTTTGGTCCTTCTTAGTCAAATTAAACCTTCTTCCCTAGTTGAATCCTCATTTCTATTTCTAGGGTGTGGAAGAGAAAAGAAAACAGAAGGGAATTGTATTAGTAGTCTGTCATCTTCCTTTCAGCCATCATTTTCTTTTCTAAGGGAGACCCTGAGTGTTGACTTGCCTTATTTTCTCTCTCACAATTTGTGGAGAGAGAGGGTGACTTATATTGGTCTGCTCTCATTTACCAGCAACTGTCTACAGTGACACTGAATTTCCTTCATATTCTTTCTTTCTTTCACAGTTGACCTTCGAGAAAATATGAGATGGACATTCAAAGTCGAGGCGGGTGATGACCCTTTTCTGCCTTTGTCCTTTGGATCATCAAAAGTTTTTGCCTTCTGATTTTTCACATTTTGTCCACCGGACACCTTAACTGTTCAAAGCCCTCTCTCTCTGTCTCTCTCTCCTTTTGTTTTTCTTTAGTGATTTAATATTATTATTTTTGTGGGGTGGGCTTTCATGCGTGGAAGAAGGGTTTCTCTTACACAGTGCAAAGAATTGATAGGTTTAGATTGTGTTGCTGAGGGAAGGGTTGACAATTGTCAAGGGAACTCCTAGCCATATAGGATCTAAAGAAGGCAAACCCTTTTTAATTTTTAATCATTTTGGCCTCCTAACACAACCCACTCACACAGTCACACCTTGTCTGCTTCTTCCTCTTTTGGTCTCTAAACACACTAACAACACACAAATAAATAAAAGAAAGAAAGAAAGATCTGGGAATGGAACTTTCTAGTCAAGAAGGGGAAATACCAATCCCATTGAACAGTACATATGGAGGGGGGCACATGATCCATCATGATCATCATGCTGCACCCCACAACCATATCATAGCATCCTCAGCACCCCAAATCACTTGCACTGGTCCTTCCATAGCCGCAAACCTTGATGATGATCATCATGTGGGCTTCAAGAAAGTGGTGAGATACAGAGAGTGCCTCAAGAACCATGCAGCAGCCATGGGGGGCAATGCCACTGATGGCTGTGGTGAGTTCATGCCCAGCGGTGAGGAGGGTAGCATTGAAGCGCTGACTTGCTCAGCCTGCAACTGCCACAGAAACTTCCACAGAAAGGAGATTGAAGGTGAGCCATCTCCTTCTTCCTGTGACTGCTACCCCTCGCATAGTCCTCATCTGAGCAGGGCTGGGAGGAAACTCTTCCTGGGTCACCACAAGAGTATCCTACCTCCTGAGGCTTTAGGCCTAGGGTACCCTACAGCTACTGGGACTTTTATACACTCAAGAGCAGCTCCAACTCCCACACCCCACCAGATGATAATGTCCTACAACATGGGCTCCCTCCCCTCGGAGTCTGATGATCAGGCAGATGGTGGCGGGGTAGTGACTAGGCCACACCAGCTGGTGAAGAAGAGGTATCGGACAAAGTTTACCCAGGAACAGAAGGAGAAAATGCTTAACTTTGCAGACAAAGTTGGGTGGAAAATCCAAAAGCAAGAAGAAGCTGTGGTGCAACAGTTCTGCCAAGAGATTGGGGTCAAGAGAAGAGTCCTCAAGGTCTGGATGCACAACAACAAGCACAATCTAGCCAAGAAAAACCCTTCTTCCACCACCACTCCTACTACAACAACTCCTGCTACATGACAAGCCCAAGTTAATCAGTGTCTTATCTCCTATCCCTCTCCCTCTCCCTCTCGCTCTCTCTTTCTCTCTTACTTTGTGTTTTTCAGCTCCCCTAGCCAGTTAAAACCATTCATCCCTTTCTTCACACCGCCTTTATTCTTTTCTTTTCTGTTTTTTTTTTTTTTTGCTTGTGTCTCCAATGATAATATCTATCGTTCTCCTTGGGCTTGTTTCTTGCTTATGGTTACTCGGTAGAGTTTCATCAGTTATTAGTTTATCTGAGTGATATGCTTTTTGCAATTCCATGCACTGTACAAGTGGATTGCAACATTTGATATTCATCAGTCTGTAGTACTTGTACCCCGTATTTTAATCTTCAGAAGAAGCAGAAGAAGAAGATGAAGAAGAAGAGCCTTCTAAATTCGAACCCTTTCTTTATTGATTTTGTAATATTTTGATGAGATTTCTTAGTACTAATATATATGTACCCCAATCTGATTATATATTTTACACTTACAACATCACAAACTCAATTCTGCTACTTCATCTACATTTCTTTGGTATTCTGAACAGGAAAACACGTCTGTTTGCTTTCAAAAGCAACATACCAATGTGTAGTTAATGTTTTGCTTGCAAATAGTAATACGCTAACTACTCAATATAATTAGTAGCAAATAAGCTAAGCTAAGCTAAGCTTCACCCACCAGGTAGACCAGATCAGACCAGACCACAGCTTTGATTTTGTTTGTCCGTACACTTTCCAAAAAACTTGGACTCTTTTTGCTGCACCGAGGGTGTACTTGTTTTATGTTTGTTTTGTTTCTAATAAACTATTAGAACTGTACCAAGTTGTTCTCCTCTTAAGCGTACATGGAAAGGGGAATGAATTAAGAAAGTGAAATGTTTCTTTACACTGTGGAACATAACTAAATATTCAAGGCAATACCTCCAATTAAGTTCATTAATTAAGGTGATACATCGTCTCAAACTATAATATTTATGTACTATCACTTGATCGCAGAAAATCATTTCATACACCGATAGTGTATCAAATATATACTAATCCCTTTCGATCTTGTCTACAAATGTTTGATTACTATTTAATTTCTTATCATCAATAATATGACAAATGGTTACAACTATACTGAGACCTTGAGAAGATGCCGGCTGGTGAACGTAAAGGTAAGGTATGGAATTAAGAAAGGTTTTCAATGTTGAGAAATCACGTGTTACATTAAATAGGTGTGGTTAAAAGAGCTGCCAAACCGTTCTTTTCTCACTTAAATTATCACTCTCTTGTTGCATTTGTATGTCTGCTATGCTTTATCCTTCACATGCATCTCTCGTGTATTCAGGTAGAAGATAACTTGGGGTGCCATGGTTATCCCTCATTTATGAGGAAGCATGATCTTCTGAGTCATATTTAATATGCTCGAAGCAATATATTTAATGAAAGCATTTCTGCCACCGAAATGGCATCCGTTCGCACCCCCAATCAATAGTATCATAATTTCCTAGCTTTTCCTAACTCCAAGGCCACCCTCACACCTGCAACTTTTAAATATGGTTTTGAAATTCAGAACCTCCACAACATGTAATGTTGTTATTTGGAATAGATACGAAAAATACTATAATTGAAGAGGACGACGTGATATATTAATATGATATATAATATAATTAATGAAGCATAATGTGATTATTAGACAATCTCACCCTTTACTGTCAATGTAATAAAAAAATAAAAAGAATAAAACAATGAAAGCGAAGGGTACATCTGAAATGATAAAGACGGTTGGAGGAACAATTTAGACAGACATGGGCAACAAGGGGCAGGGGTGGAGTCATATCCTAGAGCCTAGAGGCAACTGGCTGAGGACCCCAAAGATGATGAAATCTGGAGAAAATAGTTTTACTGTGCGACCACATGCATGCCAGCAATCCGTATAAACATTTGTCAACACATACAAGGACACCCCACATTTGTACAATTCCATATATATATTTCCAAGGCTGCAAAGCCAAGAGTAGGTGTGATTCTTTGCCACCAAAGCTGGTCTATATCACTTGGAGACCATAAGGCCAGTGTGCAGCTGTGTAGCATGGACCCACTGTTTACCTGACTAGATTTGGAGCACAGACCGTAGTAATATGTGATCTTACAGGGAAAATAAAGGAAAAAGGTGAATCCCCAATAAAATTAAATTATATACAGCTTTCAAAACAACATGGATAAGCTGGCACCATCAAATATTCAAAATGGGCACCTAAAAAGGGAAAACACCTCACTCAAAAGGGAAAAAGAAAGTCATAGGCCCTCCTGTAAAACATGAAAAAGGGGAAAAAGGATGTCAATGATAAACACTACGTATTTATGTTACACGATGTAACTCATTTCTAATGCTGCATTTGCTACAACTCATCACTGTGTAATGTCAGCTTCCTGGAAAGCATTCCACTTATAGCCCTAAGTGCGGAAAATTGGGTGCTTGCACAGTCTGACCAGCTCAAAGAGAACCATGGTATTCCCACGATCATCCCAACGGTATGTGGCCAACGCTGAACCTCGTGTCATGTAAATGCTCTTGCCAGTGTTGTCTATGGACTATAATGTATAGTCAGAAATTGGTTTGCAACTCAAACATCCAATTTTGGATAAGCAGAAGAGCTCAAGCCTGTTCTCCCATTTAGCTCATTAATACAGTCGAGCTCGACCAGGATTAAGAAGCGACTCTGACATCCTCCAACCCTACCAGACAACAAGATATGCATGTCAAAAGGAGCATAAAGAAATGCAGAAATGAAAATTATATGCAAAATTTTCAGGCTAACATGACATTAGACTACAGTCAGTAAAGTAACATATGCTCAAATTCTGACACATTTTCTGACCGAAAGTATGAAATAAATCAAGGATGGCTGTTTTAGGTCAAATATGCTTTTCAATTTTACCCCTAAGCAACCTTTATAATGAAGAGCAAAGGACTTTATTACTCTGCTCAAAATGGAGCTTGAAGCCACTTATTAGTTAATATTTTTTCTGGCTAGCAACAAAACATGGCACCTCTGACATTATTCAGGCCATGAGATCCATTTCGATTCAGCTTCAAAGTTGCAATATGGATTATGTTGCATTCTCTCTATAACTACCAAAACCACTAATTGAAGGATAGCATGTAAGACCCAATATTATCGTTAACAAATCCTCTCTTAAGAGAACATAATGCAAACGTGCCACAGTACTTTTCTATCACCCTCTGCATTTTTAGATTAAGCAAATAAGAACCCCTTCATTCATCATTGGACATGCAGCACATACTTCCCATCCATTTTATAACACTAACAAACAAATCAATGGCCACTTCCATTGTTTTACTCATATTACAGTGATTAGACTCAAAATAATCAGATTTAAAAATTTATCTCCACATTCTTCTTTTCATCATAATGGTATTTTTTGCCCCTTTCATATTCTTCTCACTAGTTATTTAACATTTTTTATGTTGGCCATACGACCTAACAGATTCAGATCAGATATGATAAAAAAGTTCATATTTCCCTAATACTTCAAGTGAAGATGGAACAATACCACAGTAAGGTATGTTGGCACAACTTACCATTACTAAGTATATGAGTGTTATTTGTTTTTAAAATTGCATGCACGATGGGAAATCTGAATAGGTAAAGCCAACTATCTTTATATTTAAACTCATGACAAACAACAAACTTCACAAACTTAAAATCACCTGAACGGCAAGCTGGTGACAGAGAAGGAGAAATTACAAAGCAAACAGTATTAAAAGAGAACGGTATATTTCAAACAGTGAACAGCTTACCTGTTCTGCAGCTTTGCTCTTGAAAAGTCCATATGATGTTGAAACCATCTTACATGAATCAGCAATATGAGCCGCAAAATCAGCAGTTGAGGGCATGAGGTTCGAGTGATCATGTTCTTGCTGACTTCTAGATGAATATTGACCATTATTTGATGAATGAATGAAATGCAAGAGCACATGTGCCTGTAATACAAGGTGGAATTATAGCAAAACACAGTATATGCATGCAAAAATGGTCAGCCAACATAACAAGTATAAAAGGTTAACAAGATTTACTCACATGAAATGCTGCTTTTATGATGTCATCTGACTTTGCTTGATCCTTGAGCAATGCATATACTTTTCCCTTTGAAGGATTATATGTCACTAAATATCTTTCTTTCTGCCATCAATCAAGAGATACAAGATCAAACAAATCAAGACTAAGTTAATCAAGACAACTTATAATTTAATCATCCATTTAAGCATATACATGCTTTGTGTGTGTGTGTGTGTGTGTTGGGGGGGGGGGGGGGGGGGGAGGCAAGCCTTGAAACTCAATTAATCTCCTTTTAAAGGAGCATACCTCAAAAAGAGGTTCTATCGCAAGATAGGGACCTGGATCTTGGAAAGCATCCTTAAATCTTGACCCTGCCAACAATAGGAGAAATTTTAGATCGAACTCAAACAATGAAAGACCACAGAGTTTTTTTGTCAGGGAAAAACTGTTGAACAAAGTTTAATACACACCAAGAACAACAGGTCTATCCTTCAACCATGGAAAACTGAATATATTTTCCTGCAGATTTCCCTCCTGCAACGAGGGAACTTGCCCTGCAAAGTGAAGAAGCTCAATGAAGTCATTCAACATCTGAAGAATTATTCAAATTGTTTTAATTCATTGACTAGAAGAACAGAAAGAAAACATGGTCTAAAGGCAGTGAAGTTCTATTACAATTTTACTGACCAGTCTTAAGGAAGGAATCTACTGCCACACTGAATCGCGCTCTATTTAATGTGTGCAACACTACAGATCTAACCTGGAAAGAAAAATATTGAAAGCTATTATCAGAATATGAGCTTCCACAAGTCAAAAATTGGCAGACCATTTTCAAACAAAAGTAATGTAAATGTTAGTGCATAATCAAACCTCTTGGTAAGAACTAAAGACATATCCACATGAAAGGAGAGCAAATGTTGTAATCAAGGATGGGTTTCTTTTCGAGATCATAATGCTCAGTCCAGTTCCCAGCTTCAAAGAAAATTAAACAGTTCAGTTGAAACCTCATATTTTTAAACATAAGAAAGACAAACATACCATGCATGATAATGCATACATGAAATATCACAAGGATATTGGATATAAAAAATTAGTAGGACTAAAATGAGACAGATCTTCTAATTGCAAAAGCACAAAAGCAAACATATTTACTTCTGCATGACTAAAAATTCCAACATTCACAAAATACAGGTATAAAGCTCCAACATGATTTATTAATAATTTAGTGATATCAGTAAAATTTTAATTTCAAAAGCCTCCAAAGAGCACCAAAAATAAAAAACCAACTATCATCCCCATTAACATGCTAGCAAAAATTTCAAAATCAATTAAACCGTACCCAATGACAATATCCACCGCTCAAGTTCAAATTTGTCCAAGGCAGTCATTGCAGTGGTGCTATCCCACATAGATTAAAAATCTTGAGTTTCTTGATGTCTTCAATCAAATTTGATCTCTCCATCTATTGTCAATTGATTTAGGTTGGATGCTTAACATGGCAGCATAGCCTTGCCCAAGTTTGTTTTATTGCTCATTATTCTTATTGCTTGTTGCCCCAAAAGTGTTTGTTCACATCGCAGGCACATTTGTTTTGGTTGTTATATCAGGCCAACAGGTGAGGGAGAGTATAGAGTGGTGTTAATCTGAGTTTCCTATGCTCTTATATTCAAGTTGAGTCTCTCCACCTATTGCTAATTGGTTTTAGGTTGGATGCTTAATATTAACCAAATACTATTTCAAGTCAAATACAGAGATGATGTATCAACATTTAAGACTTAGATGTTTCCTCTTTTCACCTAGTGTCAACAGATTGCACAGCTGCTTGATACAAAAGCATGTTCAGTGCAAATCACATGCATTTACACATCAATTTTTTTTTTTTTGCTTTAATTCTGGACAACAGAAGATGGTTCTTGTTCTGTAAACAGAAATATAAAAGTATCAAACCATCATGCAGCAGAAGCACCTGACAGTGAGCTAATACATATTGTTTGCTCTTTATCAGCACTGGAGATTTGACAGGTTCTGATCATCATGGCCATAGTAATTGCTATTGCCACAAAGGTACTCTCAATATGTTAGCTTAAATAGACAATATATCTGGCAAACCAAACTCTCATTCCAATCAGTCAAACCATATCTATTTGCACAGTACACCATCTATAGCAACTTTCCTGTTCACTTTTCTGCTCTTTTATTTCTTCCATGCTATGTTACTAGACCTTGGGGTGAGGGTTGAAAACGGCATGTGTCTTCACACATGTATGTTCAATTTTTGCTAAGTTTTTCCTTATATTTGGAGGGTTAGACCTCCATACTCATGTGGTACATGATCAATACAGGAACCTCAAGGAAATGAAGAGTTGGAGCAACATAGCTTCCATGTACTTTCGGAGTCTGACCTTACTCTTTTAGTTCCTTCTAATAATTCCTATATCATAACAAGTCTTTTACTTGCATCTACATTGCACATTTCCAAGCAACTTTCAAGCGTCATCCTTCCTCATATTGCCACCCATATCGATGGTGTTTTAGAAATAATTAACCTTAAAGAAAATTATGTGGCTGTGTAAAGAACACTACTTCATGCTATCATGACAATTAAAAGCATACCAGATCTGCAATATTGCCAACACATTCTCCTTTAGCAGTGACATCCCCGATGTTTTCTCCTTTAGCAAAGGCTTTGTAAATTGGTGTCCGAGTCGATGTTGATGTTACAGCAGCAACATTCTACAAGTAAGCAATAAAGAATTAAGAATGCAGTAGGTAATCAACCACGAAGGCATATGTTCTAAAGAAAGCCATTCAACCTTTGCCACATTTGCAGCACAAGCCAAAGGAAGAAAAAGATGAGGCACAGCTGCAGTTGCCAACTCTACCCCAGCACCCAGCTCCATAAGGAGGTCACCAGCAAACCGCAGCTATAACAAATTGGAAGTAAGAATTTCATGAGAAAAATATGTGCAACTTCCACCATCTCCATCTCCAAAAGGAAACATTACCTGTTTTAGATCATAATCAAATTTCTTTCCTTGCCGGGCAAAAAGCATTTTACCAACACGGCCAGCGCCATCCTGCAAACACAGTGAAACTTTATCTTGATGGAATGCCAATTTGGACTAACCTTTTTTTCTATGCACCACATTCAATACAAAAGGACACGCCCTAAAGGTAATAATATATAAGGGTAAGGTAACATAAGGTTTTAAAGGAAAACTTTGTGAAACTAACGCAGTTTGACTACTTAATGAATTCTATGAACTTGCTTCTTGAATGCTTTCCAAATGCCAACAAAATGTAAAATTGAGCATTGAGACATTTCATTGTAGAAATATATAAGTAGATATTTTAATTTAAGCAATTGCAATTAATGGCTCACTCAGAAAAAAAAAAAAGAAGCAAATAGTAACTATGAACAAATGCCATAAACATGCTATAGTTGCACTTTCTTTCCCACAAGCAGTACCCACAAAAATGAATTTTTTGCAAGCATTAAGGAAAAACACAATCAGTTTCTTTTTTTAAAAAAAAAAATCTGAATTTATAACTTTTTCTTCCTGCATTGTAAAAAGAATTTATCAGCTTGGCATCTTGTGGTGAAAAAGTAAACAGAGAAAGGCTTCCTCAACAAGCTTCCACAATGAACAGGCCGTCCTAAACACTTATTAGCCAGTTTTGCACAAAGAGTAACTCATCAGGTCAAAAAACATACGGTTGTTTTAGGAAAAAGTACCAATACCATGTTAGCATTGCTAACATGTATTTACTTTTGAAGAGCAGCTGTTCCCTAATAATTTAATATTAGAGAAGCCATTGAACAAATCAATACCAACCACCGAAAATTAATTATGATTTGCACACTAATATTTCAGAGATGTATGGGTGCAACAAGGAGCAACCACAATCTTCAGATAGAACCTAGTTTCTACTTAGAGGAACATTTTAGTCTCATACAACCTATTATATCTTACTGAGCGAAAGTTCCTAATAACACCCTTGAGTTTTGCAGAAAAACTTCATCGTTTGATCACCAAAATGGCAATTAACAGCTCAGTTAGAACATTCACACATTTTGATCAGCCAGAGGAAATACCACAAGAGAAAATTCAAAATATGCTAAGACAAATATCCCTCAAGATTTCCTACTAGGCTCACTGCATCCTTATTAACTGTTTATATAAGAGAATTCGTAAGCTTTTTTTTTCCATTAATATATTAATGCTTGATAAATGCAAACCAGAGGAAGATTGTGCTCATAGACTTGGCAACTGGACAACCAGAAGTAGTGCCAAGACAGTTGTAAAGTAACAAAGTAAATGCAGAAGCAAATGTAAGCTTGTGTTTTTCAGCCACCAAACTTACAGAAGAAGGTATATGTTGCCAACTTCAAACATCTTACATCTTCCCTACCTTGAGAATCCAATTGATAGCGACAGCACCAGGAGTAGCTCTATTTCTAGAGACCCCAACTGAGCTCAAAAGGGTTTGCGTTGTGAAAACACCCATTGCTCCACCAAAGAAGTGCTGCATTGAACAAGATGGTAATCAGTATGGTATTTATGGATGCTAAAATAACCAAATCAAACGGCATGGGCAAGTCTTGAGTCTTTTATCGCCCTCCGCTTTCCAATATGCTAAAAAGCCACCTTCAATGCTCTCCATGTCATGTATGGCACGTACGAAGGAGTAACACTGTCAGGAAAGCCCTCAGGCACCACATATGATCGCACAAATGACATCAATTCCTGCGCCATCAATTTAACCACAATTTGAGTCATCCCACAAGCACAATGCAAGTGTTCTAAACAGATGCAAATCCAACAGTAAGAATAAGACCTTGTGGCTTCGATTGGAATATAAGCATCCTTTTACAGCGAGAGTTATTATTATAACAAAAAACAAATAGCCCCAGTTACTTACTCATTCTCTTCCTTTTTGGTTGATAGTAATTATATTTACGACTTTTATGAAACACTCGAGAACAACAGATGTCAAATAGCAGTCGTAACAGGGGGGGAAGGGGGTAATAATCACAAGTAAAAAATTGGGTGAACTCTTTATAGTGAATTATTAGTATATATTTGAGCAAAAGGGGTCATTGCAATTTTAAAAAATAATAACAATATTCATATGCCATAAACATGAAGCAAAAAAAGAGCACAAAAATCGGTCAAACAAGAGAATGAGATTGAAAACAATAAAGGCAGGATTTGATATACTAGTAATTGATTTTCTTTTCTTTTTTGTTGCAAAAAAAAAAAGAAAAAAAAGAAAAAGCTTACATCAACAGGGGCCTGAGGGGTGTGCAAGCTGAGAGCTCGAATGGAATTGCTCTTGAGATTTCCAAAAGGATCTTTCTCCGCCATGTACTTCCATCTCCTGCCGTCGATTTCCTCGCAACATATCAAATTCAAGCTCGATTCCACAAATTCCTCCCCCACCAATCCCATCCTCCGATTTTCATCCATCAATGGGATCGTTGCTCCATCATTCATGGTGCTTCCGCTGCTGCTAGTTACACCCGCATTCGTCGCCAGGTTGGCGCTGATACGCAGCGTTTCGCGGACGAGGAGGCGGGACTCCTGGGAGGTCAGGCTTTGGGCGGTGGCGTTGGGGTTGGGCGGGGATTGCTTCACCTTCACCTTCATCATCAACCGCTGGTCGTTAGCAGGAAAGAATTGAGAGGAATTCCTTGGGTTTGGACTGTTTGAAAAGAAAGAAAGGGGGAGCGCTTTTATCGTGCCGATTTGGCTTCGGTTTTAACGACAATGAGGCATTGGAAAATTCCCGCTGGTGGGAAGCTGGCCTACAGCCTATAACGTACGACTACAAATAACTACTTGCCATCACACAGCAAGCTTTTCTCTTAGGGATTGTTTGCTTTGTTCCTATTTCCATCTATTTAAAAATTAAATACTTTTTTCAAACTCTTCCCTTTCATATAAATATTATTAATTTTTTAAAATCTCATTTCTCTCGTGCATTTTTTTTCTCTTATTTCTGTTAAAAATTGTATTGTTTCAAAAAATCTCGAGTTATTGATTGGTTTTGGTTTCTAAGCTAACTTGGATTCGGTGTGAGATGAATTTCAGAATAATATAATGTTCAAATAAATTTTTATATTATTTAAAAATTAAATTAATTTTATAATTAATGATTGATTAATAAAAATATAGTGATTTAATTAAAAATTTAAGTGTTTTTGTTCACAGTATTATTTTGTTTGGTAAGCCGGTCCTTACATTAGTACCTTAGTTTCAAAAAAATAATTAACTAATAATAAATAATAGTGTTTCACATTTAGAATGTGATATCATAAAATTAATAAAAAAAAAAAAGGAGTGAGGAGGAAGACACAAAGAGAAAGAAAGGTGAAAGCAAACAGGGCGTAGTGCGACTGACTGTAGTTGGAGGAGCCACACAGTTGTTGTCTGGTCGAAGCCAAAGACACAAATTGCATGGACTTGGATTTCTATTCGGATTTGGATTTGGATTTGATGACACCAATGCTACGCACTACCACTATGCCTCTCTTTCTTTTTTGGAAGTGCATATCGGAGTACCTCATAGCTACAACAATGTTTAATTAGTATTTACATGATAAATAAATAAATATTTATTATTTTGTCATTATTTTCTAACTTAGTTTCCTTTTAAAATTAATAAGGAGATCAATTTAAAATTAATCCAAACTATAATGTATGTTATATATATATATAAAAGGTTAACCTAACCTTACTCATAGTTTAATTTTAACTAACTAATTTATAGTTGTCACAACCCAATTCCCGGGCCATGACCGGCGCAAGGACCCAATAAGCATAGCTCACTAAGCCCAAGCAAGCCTATTTTCACTTACTTGATCCCATACATGCTCGTGTGAGGCATCCACACGTAATGCACCCCGTGTGCATATAATGCCAACTAACAGTGACATATCCAGTCACACATACACACACACACCCCTTTTCGGTGTGGACACAGTCGATGCACAATGACATTATTAATCACAGTATACATGCACTATTCCAGTCATGTATTTAGCAATTCACGTTGCTTACACATATTTACATTCATACCAGTCAAATATAAACTTTGACAATGTACATTACATGTACATACCCATTATACAGAAACCCAAGACTACCAGCGGAGACATGTACAATAAAGCGGCAACTAGTGAATGCCAGACACCTACCAGGAGATGGACTACTGTGATCCCGCGATCTAGGAATCTACAATCTCCTGATCTGAAAACATGAATTTTTGAAAACGGTGAGTATAAAACTCAGTGAGCAAACATTAGATAGGAACAAGCCATAATATCAGGAAGGGTTAAAAATATGATGCACACATTTAGAACACATTCGTTTTATCCAATTTATTATCAAGCCCTTCCCCTCACTTCAATTTAATTTATAATGAAGGAATAATCAATTTCATACATACGCACCCAGATGAATACAACATTCCATTGTCTCACCTGCCGAAGATATCGTGTGCACCATGTGCACTCACCAGCTCATGTGCATCCCCCCACATCGTGCACATAGCTGGAGTGGTCCTGTGCACCATGTGCACTCACCAGCTCATGTACATCCCCCCACATCGTGCACATAGCTGGAGTCATCATCATGTGCACCATGTGCACTCACCAGCTCATGTGCACCCCCCCCCCCCCCCCCCCACATCGTGCACATAGCTGGAGCTACAATGTGCATTCCCCCACATCGTGCACCAACCATATTTTCCACATCCAATCTCACCGACATGAACATTTTCCCACATCACACACATGTACATTCACATATATATATCAACAACATCAAATGTCCATACATCACACATATTCACACATATGTGACAACATGTTATAAGAACACATAATTTCATGCATACCACATAATTCCATCACATAAAATCATTTTTATCAGGGGCTTGTTCCCGGCACATATATTTTTAAAAACTTTAAATAAATCATTTACTCATTCATTTCAATACAATGTGCATTTCCCAAATAGTTTGAAATGCAAGTTCACTCACCATCTCACAAATCCGGATTCCGGATGCTCTCGGATTAAAAGTCCTCAATTACGATTTCCTTGCCTTTTCCGGACTTCTCACCACCTTAACACAGAATAAATTGAGGAATTACTATAATGCCCCCAAACCAATACAAATTAATTTAAATTGCTAACGCATGATAAGCAAAGGCGAAAATGCGTCCGATTATCGCTTAAACGCGGTATCGCCTAATTTCGACCGATTACCCGATTAATCGGCTATTATGTCCAATTTAATTCCGAATTGGTTCATTCTTTTTCTAATACTTTAATTCACCACAAATCATTCAATTAATGCCAATTTCAGCATCCAGTCTTTTCCATTTCTTTATGGAAAATTCGGCCAATGCAGTGCATTAGCACTGAAAATTTTCTACTACATTTTCTCACTTTAAATTGTCATTTTTCTATTTTTTTCCATAATCGTGCTTAACTACTCCTAAACCATTTCTTCATGGTTTCTCTACACCCTAGATTCGGTCAATGAAGAACAACCATGACACTTAATTTCTTTCTTCCATTTTTTTTCCATAATCGTGCTTAACTACTCCTAAACACCAACATAGTTTAAACTCAGTCCAATCCAACATTAAATCCATACTCAAACCCATTTTTCAGAATTCATCCCATCATGATATTTCCATATTAAACCATAGAATTCAAGAACAAAAGCATAGATATTAGAGATCACAAGCCAAAGTAGAGATTTATTACACTTTTTTCACTTGAATTCTCCTTGAAATCACACTTTGTCTTGAATTTCCCCTAGGTTTTTGTGTTTTTCTCCTTTGTTCTTCTTTTTTTTGCTTCAATTCTGGTGGGTGCCAACTTTGAGTGAGAAATGAGGGTTAAAGGCTGATTTTTATGACTTAAATAATAAAATATAAAAGCTTGCCACGTGGCATCACGTAATTGGCCCGTTTTCTTTACTTTTTTTTTACTTTTTCTTCCATTTATTTTTCACCATTTGATTCATCAAGTCAACATCTGATCCAAGGTTGATCATGGCTGGAAAAATTTATTCTGGTAGTGGAAAATTACCGAAATGCCCCCGAGATGGCAAAATTACGATTTTGCCCCTATACTCCGAAATGTCCCGAAATTTCATTATTTTCACTGTCCAACCTCAAATATCACTAATATAAATCAATATTACCCAATTGGGGCAAAATCCTTTAAAAAATTCACATTTAGCACTCCGGTGGTAAAATTACCATTTTACCCTTGTGCTCTAAAAATACCGAAAATTACCATTTTACACTGCTAAACATCATTTTATGATTATGGGATCATAACTGTATGTCACATAATTATTTTTAGTCCACTGTGATCAAATCTTGGTTAAAAATCTCTATAAATCAACAAATGAGAAAATGACCGTTTTGTCCTTAACCGGTCAATTTTCCCGATTGACTCCAGACTGGACCTTGAACTCTGAATCACTATTCTGAGCTATTCTGTGGGTTTCAGAATTTTGAAATTCCTCTTAGAATTTCTATTAAACTAGTTTGAAACTCGATTTAACTTAATTGTACCATTAGGTACAATACCGGCTTTTCAACCAATTAGACAAGGTCTCACAATAGTAATATAATATAACTCTTAATTAGACATGTCTTCTCCTTGTGTTTTTTCTTTCTTTATGGATTTAGGGTTTAGGAAGTGCCTTTATTTTTAAAATAAAGTCTTGTATAATATGAAAAAAGGATTTTACATTTTAAAAGGGTATAATACTTCCAAAAATTTTAAATAATTTTTCTTTTACATTTAATCAAAAGCTTATATTTTTATTTTAGAATAAATAAACTCTTATAACTAACATTTGATCTATTGTTATTAATCAAAATATTACTTATCATTTTATATTATATGTCATATTGATATATCATATTAGATGATAATATAACATAATAAAATAAATATATAATATGTTCATCATGTGACTTAAAACATATCAAGTGATTTTTTAATTAATAATAATTTAAAATAAAATTATAATAAAAGTACAACTGTCAATATGGGTTGAGTTGAACCACGGGCTTATTTCGGCCCAGCCCAAGTCTTTGTGAGTTAAGAAAATATGAATTGAGCCGAGCCATTTCATTTTTTATATGGGTTATGAAAACTTCAACCCAGCCCATCCCTTACTAGTCCATGGGCCATGGGCTGGGTTGGGCTAATCTATTTTTTTCAAAAAAAAATTATTTTTATAATTTTACTTAATAAATTTGCTATTAATAAAATTATTTTATGATTTAATTCATAAATTAAAATTATTATTTTAATAAGTAAAAATTAAATACATTAAAATATATAAAATAATTATTAATTTTTTATAATTAAATATATAAAATTATTAAATTAATTAAAATTATTAATTTTTTTGACCTATAAAGTTAACACGCTTCAACCCACTCAGCCCGCTGATTTGCTGAGCTGACCCACTTAGGCTCAATTTTAATATGAATCGAATTTTTTAACTTTAGCCCACCTCATATTTAATAAAAAATGAGTTGGTTAAATGGACCAGGTTTATTTTGATAGGTATAAATAAAAGATTAAAAATTTATTTAAATTTTTTTAATAAAAACTAATACAATGAAAAAAATTTTAAGTAAGAGGGCATGGTAGGTAATAAGAAGATAAAGTATGGGCATTGGTGTAAATTTGAGAACTATAAATGAAGGATTTCCGAAAGGATGATCATTTCATCGTGTTTGCAAAATCTCACTCCCAAACCCTAAAAATAGTAGAAATCATAACAAAACCGGAGAATAGGATATTGTAAAGGGAAAATACAATGCAAGGAGCAGATGAGCTAAGCATAGAAGAGCTGGCTTCAAATCTCTCTACGTATAAGGAACAGCTTCAGCAGGTTTGGTTTTTCTTTCTTTCAACTTAATTTTCGCAATTAGCTTTAATTTGTTTGCAAATTATCGTCTGCATATGAGCCAAGTATTTGATTGGACTAAATTGTATGTTTTTTGAACGAATTATTTGGGATTAAGGGTTTTTTTTTCATTATACTTTAAAATTAATTAATAAAGTATTTCGTAATTGTTAGATATAATGTGTTTCCCGCAGTTTTGACTTTGCTTGCTGAGAAAAGTGGAGGAATTCTATGTTTTCTTGTTATTCTATTTCACACGACTAATTATTAGACTAATTAGAGGATTCTGGTGAAAAACAGGTTCGACAGCTTCTGGTTGATGATACTGGAAACCTTGAATATGTGGACATGGAAAAGGAGCTCGCAGAGGTGATCCTTGCTTATGCTTATTTTCTTTGTGTTTATTCTTTCATTTCATTTGAAATTTTTGATTGTAGGTTTTTCTTTTTTTATTTCTTTTTATTTGTGGTTCTTTCCTCTAGCTTGTCATGTTGCGGTTACAATTCGGTTTTTCTGTTGAGAAATGGAACCAACCTACTACCCAGCACCAAAAAGTGATAGAAATATCAGTTTTAGTTAGTGGGCTTTTATTTAGATGTCAAGTTTTACAATAAAGTGATCAAAATATCATTTCTCTTCCTTCCCTATTTTGAAGGAATCAACATGTTGCTCAAACAAGCAACATCAATTAACTGCTACTGGCTCTGCTGGAGGTTTGTTTTCATTTCAGGGTTGAAAAGGTGAGGATGGTTCATGCATTAAAGAAGTTCACAGCTGAAAAAATGTGAACTTTAGGGAGAACAAATTTTTTATGAAAATATAGAGCTTTGCATGATGCCCATCACTTTGATCTTGATTCCTTTGCAGGTGTGCTATGTGTCGTGATGGCTAGCCTGCTTCTCATTCACCTGATTTCCGATGTTCACTCTCAGATTCTAAGTTCGAAATTTGATAACAATTCGCCCTTTATTAATTACTAAATGTATAGATTTTTGCTTAAGATGTATACTTGTGCTGAAGTTTTGGGCTGCAGGTGATTGCTCTGACGGAGGAACTGCTTGCAACTGCAAAGCAAAATGAGATTTCTGGATCAGATATTGGGACTAGTTATAGTGCACCCCCTGCACAATCAAAGGTGATTAAAATGACTAATTTAAATCTTTGATTTATTTTGGTAGTTCATTTTGTTTTTCAGAAATGGTTCCTTATCCACAAAGTCAAGATTCTGAATTGAAATGGGAAATTTCTGCAACTTTTTCGCAAATGTATGCATATGGGATGTGGCAAATTACATTGTTTTCTTGTGTACAATTTGTCACATGACCGAGCCTATCTTATGTGTGTATTGGATGCAAGAAGTTCTTGCACGTCACAACAACATTAGCATATCATAGGTAGTTGGGACAGGTAGTGGAATGACAGAATTTGTTATTGCAATTGAGAATATTTATTTTCATAATCTCCAACTATTGCTGTGGTTTAATTTATTTTCTTTGGGAAAATTTGTTACGCAACAGAAATCTTTTTTCTTTTGTTTGTTACATTGGAAAATGCATTTTGATCCAGCAGGCAATTAGAGTTGTTCTTTTGATGTGTACTTTTGCTGGTGTAGGAGATCTCTCTATTCTTTTAGGCACTCACATATATGCTTTTCTCTTATCTAGGAATCAGGGAAAACATCAGATTATGGGGATAAATTTCCTGTTGGCACAAAAGTTCAGGCTGTCTGGAGTGAAGATGGAGAGTGGTATGCAAAGAAACAAGGATATTGTAATTTTAACCATTTGTTTTTTCCCTCCCCGTTTCTTTTACCTACTTTTCTTTTCTGTGTTTGATTAGTTGAATATTCAGGTATGATGCAACCGTTGAGGCTATTACTCCAAATGGGTATTTTGTCCTCTATGATGGATGGGGAAACAAGGAAGAGGTACAATTCTGGTTGCCAAATGGGATTCTTATATTCATAGATCTCTCTACTATTTTTATATTCTATTACTTGTTAGCCTATTTGATACTTTTGTTAGCGTTAAAGTGTTGTTAAGGCTTGTGCCTAGTTGCTAAGGTGCAGTGCCAGACAACAAAAGCACCTCAGACCCTTTCAGGTGGGGTTTATTTTGTCAGGCGTGTGTGCAGGCACTCTTTTTGGTAATAGTTGCATAAAAAGTCCATTTGATTGAAGTTCTTTGATTTCTTTGTTTTTTAATTTTTTTTCACTATGCTTTTTCCGTTATGATTTTTAATTTTTAATTTGAAGACATCCACAAATTTCACTTTTTACCTTGTAGTTTCAAAACCTACACTTTTACCCCTTGATTTTCTGTCAGTGGTTTAGCAAATGTTGAGTAAATTGCCTCTTGTGTTACAGGCAGTATGATATAGCACTAAACTTTGGAATCTTGAAAATACCCTAATTTGATTAGATTTCACAAATAAAAATAATTGGTTGCAGTTGAAAGGAAGATCCTCAAACTTGGAACAGAACCCAAAGCCATTCACAAATAATCACATGAAGCGGATTAGGGTTTTTTTTTTCAAATAAAAAAATAAAAACATGTTTATTGTTGCAGGAATTTTCAAATTAGATGAAATCAATAAATACCCGGTATAAGATTTTCAACAAGGAGGAAAAAGGAGGCTTCAGTTACTTGCCGCTTTGGTCCTTTAACTAGAAATGACAATACTTTGTCAATTTTCTACCATTGAATAATCCAAGGAAGAATATGTGGATGAGTACATGATGAAACAAGGGTCCTTTTTTGTGGAATTCTGGGAGATATATAAGGAAGCGGCTGTAAGAAGAGAATGCCGGAAAGCGAGAAAAAGAGCAGTAAACATTCATTGAACAAAATGAGTAAAGAGTCCTTTGTGACTGTTGTGGCATTTGAGTTTTGATCTCTTCATCTCTATAAAGTTTTTGCTCAGCAATAAATGGTTTGATTAATAGGGTTTAACAGTCAAGCTGGGAAGTGTAATCATCATTTAGCAGTGTATCCAGGGGTTTTGTATTTTACTCTAAGTTTAATTTCCTGTGGTTTCCTTTTCTTTTCTTTGGGGTCTACTTTTATGTGGTGAAACTGATTTTTGTTGATAAGACATGATTCCACTTTGACTGGAACCCAGCATTGCAGTTTTTTATTTCCTTATGCCTGTATCTCTAAGTTGAATATATCCTATACTGTTAATAGAAACCTTGTTTGGGAGTCCTTTTTTTTGTGATTTTTTCTAATTAACCACTGATAGATATATGTTCAGACACAACTTATATTTTTTGCGACTTGTTTGTCATTTCCCTTTAGTGCCTTACAAACTCCTTTCACCATATGCAATTTCAATACCAGGTGGATCCTGCGAATGTGAGGGCAATTGAATACAATGCTTTGCTGGAAGCTGAGAAGGTTGCTGAAGCTACAAAACAAGCTATCAAACGTAAGATTGCTCAAGCTGCTTCTGTTGACTTTCAATCTCGAAGTTTACCAGCAAAGCTTCGGATAGCTGCTGATGATCCTGAGGATGTAGTAAGTACTCTGTATGGTGCTAGTATTTTCAGTTTTTTGCAGAGGGCAATCTGAAGTTTAGTTTTTTTTTTTGTGAGTTATGACATTTGATGTTCCTAGAACTAGCATCATCCCAGGTCCAACTACTGGATAATGGTGCTTGATTTTCCTATGTTGATTGATTTTTCATGTGTGCTTTATGTCTGAAATAGGACTTATAGTTGATGCTTTTGAAAATTCCTCAGCTAGTAATGCATTTATGTTCTACTTGTAATTTGCCAATGCTGTATTTTTTTAGTCGAATCTTTTTTCTACCACCTACCAATCAATTACTATCTTTTAGTAGATGAAATTTGGCAGAAATATAGTTTCTACCAATTGATTTGATGATTTTTTGCCTGTGATTGCACAGAAAGCTGCCAAGCGAAAGAAGATACATGCTTTTAAGTCAAAGATGCGATTTGAACAACTTGAAGTGGCACAAAATAAGCGGCAGAATGCTTGGCAGCAGTTTCAGACAACCAAAGGCAAGACTAAAAAGGTCAGTCTAGCAAGCCTTTTTCTCCGTTGATGTGTTTTTAGAATATTCCCCAATTGTAGACAACTGTAATCAATGGTCTTTTTGGTGGGTAAGGAAAAAGGCTGGTTTTTTGTTTTTTCCTCCAAAGGATGACCACCCCTTTTTCTTGTCTCTTCTAGAACTGCCCATTAAATGGTGTTTTGAGTGCATCAATTTTTGTTAAAAGGGTGAGAGGCACGATTTTCTTGATGGTGGAAACTTAATGTGGGAAAATTATATTAAATATATCAGATGATGATGTGTCAGTGTATACCCTTCATAAACTTTCTTGTTTGCTGGTAATTGAGAGCCAATTATTTAGATAGTTGAGAACCTAGACTGAGATGCAAAATCTTATTTCCTATTCCAGGTTGGTTTCTTCTCGGGGCGCAAGCGCGAGAGCATCTTCAAGTCTCCAGATGATCCTCATGGTAAGGTTGGTGTCACAGGAAGTGGAAAGGGGTTGACAGAGTTCCAGAAAAGAGAAAAGCACTTGCATCTCAAGGGAGGAAATGTGGAGATAAATGATGACTAGACTGCCACCAATTTCCTACTAGAGTAAAGCCTATCCGTTGGTAGATTGACAAGTTCCTTCCTGGGAGTGATGTAAACATGAATTCCTTCAATTATACTCCTTGCAAGTTGTTAATGATACTACCTTAAAAACAAAAAAAAGAATTATATTTCACACTCAAATGTTACTGTAGTTTTCTACTTTAGCCTTTTGCTTTTGGTATAGAGAGAATCTGAGTCCCCTTTATATTATTAGCTTCTACACTAAATTTTTGTCTTAGAGTTTTCTTATATTAGATTAGCAGTTTCTTTTGTTTTTTTTAACTCTTACTTTGATTTCTTATATTGGATTTAATAGTTTTTAAATATTATTTGGGAATTTATGTTGGGTTAATTTTTTTTATGTACACATAATAATAATAATAATAATAATAAGAAAACAAACTTTATAATTTAAATTCATTTTATGAAAACATATTGTTAAAAGCAATACTTAACTTATAATGCCCAAAGGGAGTTGGAAAAAATAATATTTTATCTAAATAGTTTCAGAAATATATAAAATTCATGAAAAATCAACATGGAAAAATATTTTTTAAATATTAGTTATAAGTAAATTATTAATTACACGTCAATTATCACATGTAGCCAACTAATTGTCAGCATCTAAGTTGACTGAAACACTTATAGAAGTATTAGAATTTTTTTTTATTATAAAGTTTGAACTTTGAAGTAAACGGATCAATAAGTGATTTTTTGAACTGTGATGATCAAAATGATATACAACTCTTATTGATTATAATTGAATTATTCAAAAAATAAATAAAAAAGTAAGATTTATAAGTTTCTTTTATCGATATATTATATTAAAATATTAAATTATATCATTATAATTTTTTCGTGTTCTATTATTCTATCTTTGATTGATTTGAAAAACATTCAATTTCTTTTCAAAGAGTAAATCCCAACAGCCCTTCCTTGAGAGTCAAGTCAACCAAATTAGTGAATTGTTAAACTCTTTTGAGACCCACCATTCACTAACCTTAACTTTATCTCTCTCTTCACCCTTAAATCTAATCTTGGACTTAGTCATGGCTTGAAGAGCTAAAATCAAGGGGAAATGATTTGTTATTTCTAGTAGTCATCCACTTTGTTGATTATATTTCATTACAAGTGAAATAATAGAGGTTGGTTTAGTTAGAAGCATTGATTCTTTTTCTATTTCATATTTAAATTTTCGAATTAAGTTTTTTTTTTATAATATTAAGATTTATGATTTTTTTGATTTCGATATAAAAATTAGATGATAATTTTTTAATTTTGCTTTGAATGATATAATTGTGAGACTGATTTGAATCTATACTCATAAAAATTAAAGATGATATTGATGTTGATGCCACTTACATACGTGACACCTAGCATTATTTCTACTAATTTGATGATAAGAAAGAGAACCCTAAACAAACAGTCAAAAGGCACAAAAGCAACAAAAGGAAAGCCACCAGGAAAATCACTAGCTTATCTGTGTTTTACGTGGTGCTGGCTGTTTAGATAAATTGTCAAAAAAAAATTTATTATTTAAATTGTTTTGTAAAAAATATTTTTCATCTTCACTTAAATTTTTAAAATTTTAACTATAAAAATACTTTAGAATAAATTTTAAATCTAAACAGTTTATAAAGTTATCTAAAAAATATTATATATTTGGCATAACATATTTTACATAATCAATAAAGTTTTTTTTATTAATCTGTAAAATTTTTTTTATATTTAAAATAAATTTTTAATTTTTTAAATAAATATAATTCTTAAATTATTTTACGTGAGAACAAAAGGTCTCTTACTTTGCTGAATTAACTACTATTTTTAAATCAATATCGGCTTTGACATTTGACAAAAATATCTTCATTTTTCTTGGGTTGTGGCTTAGTCAGCACGCAATAAACCTCTCTGAATATAATTCTTTCACTATTGCTAAGCTCTGAGCATCCACAAGAAATAAGAATTATGAACCTCACAAGAGCCATAAGTCTGTTCTCCTCTCTTCCTTTGATCGGTTTTCTGATGAATAAAACTCTTGCTCTCCTTTTAGGTTGCTATGAATCAGCCCCCAGTTTCTCTGATGAAGACAAGAACGATGCTGCAACTAGCAGTAATGCAGCAGCCCAAAAGCATTTCCGGCAGCTTCAACACATACGAGCAGCATGAATCTTCTTCCATCTTTGCAAGTACAACAAGGGTGGAACGGAAGTGTTTTTAGTATTGTTCTGCAGGTGGTTGGTTTGAAGTTGATTGTCTTATGTCCAGTAGAGCTTCACAACACCTAGGTACTATTACTCTTACTGCTCTGATTCTCTGAAATTCGTCTAGTATCCTTAGTTTCCTTGAGGTTTTTCTTTTTTGAGTCTTGTAAGTTATCTTAGCTAATATTTTGTTGTTTACTATTATAGAAATGGAATATAACAGCCAAAACAGGCAAAAAATTATGGGTTAATCCTAGTCCTATATGTTCACTCCCATAGTTTTAAATAAGATTTCAGAAGCTCAAAATTTTCTTATAGCCTTTCCGAGTGGGCACAACAGAGTTTGTAACGCTAGATGTCTCATGTCCGATCTCATATTAATAAGAGATGAGATGGATTTTGCACTTATAAATAAAGGTTTTCTTTTACTTAATTGGCATGTTTTTTGAATTGAAAATGGGAGCCTGTGACACAGCATGCCAACCACCCATCCAAGTGGTTTGTTAGCTCATCAGTCAGGGCCAAAAACCACAAAGGAACAACCTGTCTGCTGCCTTGCAATGAGTGATGCATTTTTCAACATATAAGACCAAAAACAGAGAACCAAAACTTACTTATTTCAAGATCATGTCTAGGGATGTCAACGGTTACTCTATTATAGGATACTCGTGAGTATCCGACTTGATTATACAAGATTATGATACTTATAAATGGGTTCGGGTAGAATTAGGGTAGTGATTTCACTACCTGAATTTTAACAGAGTACGGTTTGAGTACCACCCCTTGGGTACCCGTTACCCGAATCTAATTACTATTTATAAATATTTTATTATTATTTTAATAATTAAATTAAAATTTTATAATTTTTACCAACTTTACAAGTAATTTTTTTTATTAAAAACTAACAAATATATGAAAAGTATGATTACTCTCATTATTAATATGATAATATTAATACTTTTATAAATGCATGTGTGTATATATTATGTACTTTAAATATAAATATATTTTCTTTTTAATTTGTATTAACATTGTTTAAATTATAACTCATAAAATTATTAATTACAGTATATATATGTTTATTTATATAAACATATAATATATAAATCTAAAGGTAAATTATGAGATTAGAAAAGTTAATTGGGTAATTGAGTATCCATGAAAAAAATTTTAATAATTTTTTTATTTAATCGGGTATTTAAACAAGTTAAAGTAATTATAAGGTAGTGAGAATGTATTAGGATTAAGGTTAGTGTAATAATTTTAAAATTAAACGAGTAGTTAATAGGATTAGGATAATTGATTTTTTAAAAAGTTAAGATTTGGGTATTTCGAAATTATAAGGTATCCGACCCGTTGACATCCCTAATCTTGTCCTAATACTAGTCTTCTCTTTTTGGTATAAAAAGAGTAGTAGTAGTAGGAATGGTTGGATTTCTTCACTATTTATAACAACCATAGCACTCATCATTGCTAAATGTTAAAAGTAGATGCAGAGATGCAACACCTTTTCTAACAGCTAAATGACAGATCCAAGTAGATGTGATGCAAGAACATAGTACAACACTATTATTTTACAATAACCAGATATTAGGAACTAATGTGTTTCACTGATCAAATACAGCTTCTCTCCATCATTAATCATGTCTACATCGAGAATTTTACCTGCATCTTCTGACAATACACAAGAACCATCTGGAAACTCTAGCTGCTCAGCAGCAGTTTTAACAAGATCTTCAATGGTGTGAGGGATCCACAATACAATTCCATGTCTTCTCTGCTCTTTAGCTTCCTGTGGGTGGAAAGGAAATACCGTGCATTTCTTTGGGTGCATTTTATCTGAAATTAGCAACAGAAATTCTGCCATTAGCACACAGACATGGGATTACCTTAGCAGCCATTAGACTGCAAACTAACTTAGTCACATATTTAATCTTTTATTGCATAATTTGATTTCTTTTCAGCAGGGAAACCGGGGGGGGGGGGGGGGGGGGGAGGAGGAGAGGATGGGTGGTGAGACTGAGAAATCTTTCATAATCTGGAAATAGAAACTGATAACCAGGTTTATTGGTGCAGCCTTGAGGTTCTAATGGTTAGTAACCACAGGTAAAGCCAACTTCTGATCAGTACACTGAAATAAATCAAACTTTACCAGTGAAGAAAATAAAACGTAAAACTACATGCACACAATGAAAGTAAGGGCAGAATCATATTTATCTCATCCCTGATTTTTTTTCCCTCAAAGGTTGGGTAGTATTTTCATGTTATACTTGCAACTAACACTCCCTAATGGATCTGAACCAGGCACCTAGTAAAACTATTTTATAACTTCGGTAAGAATATTCCCATAAGGTGAGTTCCACTTCTAGTCAATATATTAAACCATGTTGGACAATTCTTATTGACTTGCTTAGTTTACAACAGCCAAGAAAGGGTTAAGGATAGGACAATTGGTTTCAAATAGGTATAAACGTCCTTTTACTAACTTGATGCCGAAATCCAGTATTTCATAGCTGTGACCAGCTATGATCAGTAAATGACACTGATCAAGTGAAAGGCATCCTTGTATTCCAAAATCCAAATTATTCTGGTGATTTCTTTGTTAATTTTTTTTTTTTTATAATTCCCTTCAGAGAAACAAAGTTGTTCAGCAGCCCGTTTGCATTTTACTACATATTTCAAAGAATTCCTAGTTTCATTTAACAAGACAGAATCTGATGACACAGATTCAGCAATACCTGTAATTTCTCGTGAACAATAAGGGAATTCTGTTAACTGAGTAGATTTTGCATCTTCCAGTAGCTTGATCAAATGCTTGTTGCCACACATCCGGCCTTCATCAAGTGGGGTGTTTCCCCATCTGCAGAGCAGAGCGTAATTGTTGCAAAAAGTCAAGATTCCAAGCATCAACAAGATAGATAGTTTTCAAATATCTATGAAGCTTTAACCAGGTCTCCTTTTCTACTAGATCTTTCAAACAGCAAGCATACACTTCTAGGAGGCTCATATGGTGATATATTTAAGTGTTAAAGCATAACTAGAAGCAATAACATCAAATGAGTAGGCTAAACATGATAACATTCATAAAACTAAGCAAAGTGAATGTCTTAAATGTACCTGTCCTTGGTAAAAACACTTGCCCCAGCCTCTATCAAAAGCTTTGCCATCAAATATAAGCCCTCAGAGGCAGCTACATGAAGTGGGGTTCGATGGTCGTAATCTCTAGAGTTCGGATCAATCCCATTAGACAAAACCCTTTTAATAAAGTCTGAGTCCCCCTTTACAACAGCCGCACATAGAAAACAACCAGCATCATCTATGTTTAAGTAAGCTCCTTCACTAACTAGCATAGAAGCAACATGGTCATGTCCATTTTTTATCGCTTCTAGTAAGGGTGTATTCCCGAACTTATCTATAGAAAAATTTAATTTATCAGCACGGAAGATGAAATGGTACAAGCTAGACTTTAATTTGTCAAAGTAACATTTTAAAATATAAAAGATAATTACCTTTAAGATTGATGTCTACCCCATGTTGAATAAGGTATTTTGTAATATCATCATGCCCTTTTGATGCAGCAAGATGCTATTCAAAATAAACATTTGGTTTTAGATAAGAGCTTCCATTGAAGACCAACTTAAAATCTTCCATTCACATAATACTTACCAAGGGTGACCTTCCATCGTAATCCGTTTTTTCAGGATCAGCTCCAGCCCGGATCAAACTTTTGAGCTGATGCAGATCTCCATGATATGCAGCACAATTCACCCTCAAAGCTAGTTCAGCTTCTTGCTTACCGATATGAAATGAGATGTCTGATTCCAGTTGCTTAACTCGAAGATTGGATTCTTTTCCCTGCAAATTTAGGTAAAATCAGAGGCCAGCCTGAAAATGCATAATCAATTTTTTATATTGAAATGACTTTCTGATTTATTGATTGATACCCAGCCTGCATACACTTTTCCCCAATAAAGAGTATAAGAGGAGCAGGAACACTGTTAAAAGCAATAGAGATATGAGGTAACAAGATTACCTCCAAAAGATTGTTCAAAATTTTCCTTCCATCATAGAAGTATATCTCAAGGATATTTGAAAATGATTGCTTATCCAGTCGTAGAAGCCTACATAGTTCACAAACCCGAACAGTATAAGGCTGAGGGATGTTGCAGAGAATAGAAATTTCCCCAAATGAGCTGTTGGGTTGCAAAAGAGAAACAGTCTCTTCTGATCCATCTTCCCCTATAGCGACCTCCTCCTATACAAAGACAACATAGGTTAAGCACCATTTAATCAATTTATGATAACATTGAGATCAAAATCCAATAAAAGTCTATGGGCTGCTATAGGAAATAAAAGGTATAACAGGATATTGAGGAATGAGAATTACAACCACAGGGACATGAAGAAGCACATTTACAACATTTTGAAGCACGGAAAATATTTGAAAGCCAATTCCAGCAGGTGAACACCAAGTGGAAGCAGCAACTTCAAGTTGACAAATACATGATCAGCCACATGCGTATATGTTTTCATGCTTACGGGAATCAAATAAATGGCTTAGGAGATATGTAGGAAAAGTTACGAGTAGGAAAAGAAGAATAAAAAAAGAACACGTATTAACAAAATATATTTGACTAGCCACATAATATAAGGCATAAGGATTCGTACCAGCACACCATGACAGACGAAATAAAGTTGATCAACCACATTTCCCTGTTCCATTATTACTTCTCCTGGGAGGAAAAATTCTTCATGGAGCCTAATAACCTGCAAGATCAAAAGGAACAATAAGGATTAACTTTATCACTAACATTTATTTCTTTCTTTATCTCTTTTCCTTCTTTATTATGTAATTGTGAGGGTGGAATGTGGATACAGCTATGAACAGGGAAAAAATATGACGACATTTTTGTGATAGCATTAGAAGATTATTGAGTGCAAGCAACCAATTTACTTAGATTGAAATGATAGATCATGCTGTTTCAAATAAGCTTTTGTAACAATGATCCTGATGTAGGACACTAATACTACATCCGATATCAGTGAAGTTATTATCTGAAGACAGACATGCGTGCATACAGGCTGAGCCCATTTGCAATGGAATGCATTTTTCAGGGCCCAGCATATTTGTGTCCTATTCATAGGCGTACAGACATGTTGAATTTTGTCAATTAGACAACTCATCTGCATGAAACAGAGTACAGAATAAGTTGAACACAACCAAGCACAAATGACCCTTGTGCTGCACAAACGACCCTTGTGCTGCACAAACGAAACTTGCATTACCAAATCTGGAAGCAACATTAGAAATTTCACTTCTTAAGCAACTTGGCATCCATCATTTGAGGACAGAAACTGACTTACAATCTGATTAATAAATTCCGCAGAGCATCCCTTGAAAAGAGAGACATTCACGATGTATGGCATGTATAAAGACTGGGAAATCTGCATTGAGGAAAAGAATCAACAACAAACATATAAAGCATTAGGAAAATCACCAGGGATAGAAAACCTCCCAAAAGATAGATATGATTGCGAGACAATAATATCTTTTCACAAATAGAAAAGACATTATTCAAGTCATTATGATTGAGATAATACATCCCCATAAGAATATTTCACTCACAAGTAAAAAAACAAAGATTTTGTTGGTTTAATTTGCAATTGAAACATTAGATCTAAGGATCAATCTTCAAAAAACAATATCAATATCGAAGAGTAAGGATTCCAAATTTAATATTGCAACATGTTAACAACCTAATTTGTTTATTAGCAAAAAAAGTCGTTTACCAAGATCAATTGAGGTTGGTGCTTCCTTTGAGGTCTAATAATATTAGAGAGCAATCCTAGAATATTTTTTATGATTTATCATTCATGTGAAGGAGCATATATTTGATCTCACTAAAGGGCCTCTCTATCTCAAGAATTGACCTTGGTTTCAGCGCCTATACCTCCTTTCAGCCTTCAGGAGCTCAACACTGCTCCCAAAGTTAGTGAGGATAAATTTGGAGAAGCCTAAGTTTCAAACATGCTCACCACATTAGGTCATGGTCTTGTCCTACTTAATCCCAGTTCACAAGTATGCAGGAATGGAAACTAATGGACACAGATTTTTTTTTTTGTAGAAAGTGTTGTGGGAATTTACCTGCATATGAGGGGAGAATTTACCTTTCTTAATAGAAGGTTGTCCAAGTTTGGAACATTTGCATTTTCTTCATTTAGATAGAAGTTCTTGTTTCTCTCCTTATTTCGTTTCCATTTAAAATGGTATTTGTGCAAACAGAATTAATAAAAGTAACAGTTGACCGCATATTATTTATACATTACCTTAGCTCGGATAGAGATGGGGATATCCTGGAGAATAGTACCCTCAGTGTAGCTGCTTTCATACTGTAAGCGCAAGTGGCCCTTGATCTGATTACGGATATCCCTGTCGAGTCTATTTCTGTTCATATACTTAATAACATCTGTCATTTTATCCCTGAACTTCTCAGTTTTGGATCCTTTTACGATTAAGGCTGTCATATTACCAATCAAATAAGCACCAAGAATCATGTCAAAGGAGACATAGATCATTATGAATATCATTTCCCTCATATTGACGGCATGTATATCTCCATAACCTGTCACAGAAGAGGAGAGTAATTTAGCATGGACTTAAAACAAAACTGAAGTAACATATGCTGTAACCATCAAAGTGTGGAGCATTAGCAATTTCCTGTGAAATTAAATATCACAAATATAATCTCTGTACAACAATATTAGGAGAACAATGCATATCACTTGAAACATAATGAATCAAAGGATGGCAACCATGCATATAAGTAGTTATACCGTTCCTCCCTCAATCTCAATTAATTAGATATTAACTAACCCCACTTATTGTACTTTGAACAGCCTTTCCATGGAATCAAAGTATCAGCAAATAAAAGAAAGAAAACTGCTCCTTACAGACCTAGCAGGCAAATCTATATCCTTCCTCCAAAACTAATTCCAATAATATGACTCTGAAGAGAGAAACAGTCATGTTTCATACTTGGATCGACACTATAAGAACATCTAACTTTACCTTTTGCCTCATTATTATGAAGAAGAATTTATCCATGTCTTCTTATGACATTAAATATTGCTGAGAGTTTGGAAATACTAAACTTTAAAACCATATAAGTCGATCATAGAAATGTATACTCTCTTTTACATGGTTTGGCTTTACATGCAGAAGGAACAAAGGTCTATATTCAGTTTTTGGTTCTAATTGAACAATTGTTCTAAGGTGTTGAGTTGCTATAGAAATTTCACCATTTATTAGAAAAGAAACATAGAAAAAGGCAACTGAGAATGGCAACCTAGTTGAAAGCAGTAAAGCCTGCATAGTCAGTGCTATTTGTGCAGTTTATTTAGAAACTGAAATGTCTCATTACTCAGCCAAAACAGAATACATGATGTTGAATTAATTTCAACCAGGGGGATCCATGTCTAAATCAACTATAATAACTAGAGTCAAATTTAAATTTTAAAATGAAAGTATATATTGATAGAACTAATCAGATGATATACGCTATGTACAGATTCCTCATACCATCGAAGACCCAAATGCTACAATTACATCACTACTATATAGAGAACCTAGCTATTAAAGAATACCAAATTCTGTTATTCCTCGAAACTATGCTTTGTTAGATTCTGTCAATTTTGACCAACCCAGAAAAGAAAAAAGGAAACTATATATTGATAGCACTAATTAGATGATATACATTACGTACAGACTCCTCATAATTAGCTCGCTACTATAGACCATCAAAAACCCAAATGCTACAATTACATCATTACCATATTGGGCCTTCAGCAACTTATGGAAAGTCTTCAAACTCTACCTTCAAGCTTCACTGATTTAGAGCATAAACTTAATGATTATTTACCAGACTTATCTATTTCCCCCTGTGATCATCACATATTTAAATAAAAAATGCATATACTTTTCACATTATTTGACTAACTTAAAAAGGGAAGGAGACGATATAATTTGATATTACTTCGACCATCAAAGCTTGTGCTAACTTTAATTCTTTATATAATGATTTACTGTGCCAAAATCAACACCCTATCGAAGAAATATAAAATTAACAAATCCCCTCAGCAAAATCCGACAATATGTACACTTTACCATAGAAACATACAATATTCCTGAATTTTTCTTATAATTATATGCTTAGTTCCAGGTCATAGAACGTAAAACTACCGAGAAAAGGAAATACAAAATTAAAATAACCGTAATATATAGGATAAAGTAATTTAAAAAGGTTACTTACCAACAGTAGCCATTGTGACAATGGCAAAATACATGGAAGTTGTGTACCGCTTCCATAGATCAATTTCTCTGAAGTGTGAATAACTATAATCCCCCAACTTTAAGCTTCCAATCCATGTATAACCCTCTTCTTCAGGAGGCAATGTGGTAGCCAAAAAGTAAAAGATACAAGCTGCTGTATGTGTGCAATAGAGCTCAACAAATATGAGTTTTATAATCCTTGTAAAAAGGTAATTAATTCGAATATCCTTCTCCATGTTCTGGAAAAATTCAGTGACTTTGCGAACCCGATATAACCTAATCCATAAGAGATACCTGACTTCTTCTTTTCTCCCAGAAGCCTGCTTAAAAAAAATTTCTCAAAATGATTATCGAAAAGCTGCAACAGTAAGTTTACTGCTCAAAGTAATCATTAAATTCATGCAGATTTTGTTGTCCCCCATTTTCCTTTTTTGAAAAGATCTCATGCATGGGATATTTTCAGCTGTCTAACAGGGAACTTTTGCCAAGCATGTATGTTAACAAACTTAATCACCATGCATAAAAGATTCAAGTTAGGTTAGGTACTGTATTTAACTAATATGCTGCACATAGATAAAACAAACTAATTTTTGAAAATACATAAGGAAAAACCATAAGGGTGCAAAGGAGTTGGGGACTGTGGGGTGTTTGATGGGCCAAATATCAGGATCAAATTCATTAGTATCTTCTGATTTAGGTCAAAAATAATTTGAGTGTTATTACAACAGCTTTCCTAATTCGACCATGGGGATAATAGAACATATTCACAATGAAAACGAAACACAATAAGCATTTAATTGATCCATGCACACAAAAATTTGATGTTTTGTAAAATATAGTAATAGGATACACATATGCACAAAAACACAATTATTGATAGCATCTACACAGCCAAAATTTTGGAAATAACACACATACAAAAAGAAAGGGTAGACCCGCACAAGTACCAGAAACTGCCTAAAAAGATTTTCTTCTTTAGTCAATGAGATGTTATTAAGTAATTAAAAATAAATAAATAAAGAGGAGGGTGGAGGAAGAAGGCAATACCTTGTAGATAATATCCCAAGGCATACAACCAAGTAATTAAAAAAAGATTTTCTTCTTTAGCCAATGAGATGTTATTAAGTAATTAAAAATAAATAAATAAAGAGGAGGGTGGAGGAAGAAGGCAATACCTTGTAGATAATATCCCAAGGCATACAACCAAGTAAATCAATGATAAAACTAGATTTCAAGTACCTGCAATGACACCATAGAGAAGAAAAAAGCAGTACAAGGCTGAGTAGCAGATTAGAGTGATATGTAGTAATCCAAGGGTCAAAAAGAAAATGGAAAAAACATACTTAAGATACAAACAGAGCAAAAAGTCCACCACATTAGTACTAGAATATTGATAACCCCTCTGTGAAACAAGAATTGGGATCCATTAGCTTGATTTTAGCCATTCAAGTAGAAACCAACTTGTTTAAATCAAAACAATTTTCTGAACTCATCCTCCGTTTACTAATTTTTGCTGATGGCTTAGCTGTGAAAAGATATAACATCATCCATTTTCCACGTAAAAGTAAAAATATAAGAAAAGAGAAACTGACCGAATAGCTATGGAGGTCCGCTTGTAGACCATTCGGTAGGTCTGGCTGTCTCTATATGCAAGAAAGAACTGCAAAACAATGTCAAGAAGGAAAGCTAATTGTCCTGCAATGTCTAATATAAAAAGATTTTCCGGCAATCCCCTGAAGAACCCAAACTCCATGGGAGTAAAGAAGGAAGAGTACAATGCCCATATCAGTATGAACTTGGTCCATGCTCGATACCACCTGCATTTGGTTTTTCATATTTTCTCTCACTTAACATGCAAAAATCAACTGTAAAAGCAAAAAGAAAATCCAAAAACAAATACCCTCCTTTAATTTGTTAGGTAAACGGCCCATTACTTGAGGCCGACGTTTCATTCCCGATGGTCAAAAAACATGTTTGTAAAGTAAAGAAAACTCTTGACTTATGAATCTAATATCCACCTCATCTCGTAAAATTTAAATTCTATTCACTTAATTATGTAACGTTCTCGCAATCTAGAGAGACCCACATCAATAAAAGGTTGATATCATTTATGACAGATTTATATTTTCAATTCAAAAAATAATTTGTTAAAAAAATTTTTTTATTTATAAATTCAAAATTCATCTATTTTTTAGTAATAGAATCCATGGCACTTTAAAAGAAAACATAAATATAGAATCATTTAAAAAATATTTAAAATTTATTAATTCTTACTATAAGCAGGGTTAAGAACATAATATACTAGTTAAGTTTTCCGTCATTATATTCATTATCAGCAATTAAACTTTTATTACCACTATGGGAATATTTAATTTTAAAATAGACTAGATGAGATTTATGGAAAAAAAAAAAACCTTTTCGTATCAATTTTGTCTCCACATGTTTATCATATTTTTTTTTTAAAAAAATATAGCATGTTCGACAATTGAACTATTCAAATACTTTTTAAAAATTAATATTATTTACAATAATAAAAAACATGAAAATCCATAAAATCCAACAAGAAGGACAAGGATAAATTTCGATTTGGTTATGATAAACAAAATATGAGAGTTGAATAGAAGAGAATAGTAATTACAGTAATAAATGTGAAGGCCCAGAAATTAATTGGATTAGTACAAGAATATCTATGGCCATGTGATATGACTGTCACGTAAGCAACAGCATCAAGCAGCTCATGTGGAAATTGTTTTAAAAGTACTTATCAAGATTGGAAATTGAAATATTAAAAATATTTATTAAGTAATGACTTCTTCTTCAAAAACAAGAAAGATTTTAAGGCTTTTCTTTAGGGTCACAGTCTAACCGTGATCCGGAGTTATTGGTTGTCTTTCACTCCAGTGTGACAAATTGAAAATTCTCTCCACCTGCCATTGTCTCTACCTCCCATAGTCACAGCATCATTATCTTCTTTTAAAAAAATTAATTTATAAAACATATAGCATATGTACTTATAAACTTCTATCTAACAATGTTCTCGTTATCATTGATCATCTTATTTTAAATATTTTATAACATTTTTATTATTTATCTCTTTTTTTAAAAATATTTGATGTGAGTCGAATTTAAATTGGGTCAACTTTATTGATATTTTTATCATAAATTATTATTCTTTTCTTAAAAAACTAATCCGATGAATTCGAGCTTATAAAGCTTTTATGATCTTTTACTTATATGATAAAAGATTAAAACACTGTACCTAATCCGCGTGGCGTAACACCGTTAGGTTTGTGTATTTTGTAAGGTTAACGACTTCATCGAATCGAACTCGATAAAACAAGTTTACAGCCGTCCGATTACTGTCACTTTCAAAAGGCGAAAGCAGTGACCATGACAGCTAGGACACCTGTGAACCAGCCAGCGATTGAAAGCAATCACATACCGCCACGTGTAAGGCAGTGGCGGGAACGACGGCTTCTCTCATCTCTTGCCTCAAAAACTCAAAACAACTGTACCGGTCCGGTGGTTTGTTTGGATTAAGCTTAGGCCAGCGTTAATGGAAGTCGATCGTTCAAAACAAAAAAGGAGAAGAGGAAAACTGAAAGATGATAATAAGAATAATAATGGCAATGGCAGTGAGTGAATTTGGGGAAGGAAAATGACCTGTTATCGGGATGAATGGCTAGGCCTCTAAGGTCCTTGATTCCGTCGATTACAGTTTGACGGCTGAACTTTCTCCGAGCACGGGCAGCGGCCAAACCAAACTCATTGGCTATGAGATCAAACCTGCTTCCTCTTGACGACTGGATTCTATCTCTCAACTCCTCCATCTCGTAGTCGTACTCTTCCCCATTTGCAGGCCTCTCATCTCTTCTGCCATTGATTTCCCCCATCGCCAGCTTCCCCCAATCTCTCTGTATCTACATCAAATGAACATCACAGCACAAAATTAAGGGATCCATGATCCAAAGCAGACAAGAACAAGAGAAATTATTTGTAAACGAGACAAAGCTAGGGAGGGCTAACCGTAAACGTAGGCTTATTTTGAATTTGTTATTAGAGATTGAGACGAAGAAAACGAGAAAAACGGGGTTGAAAAATTTTCGTTTTCTCTCAATGACGTCGAGAAAACGGCCGATGGGTCATTTCCATATCAACTTTCCGAGTTCCCAAACAGCAGATTGGATCGACTGTTTCGACAAGTGGGAAGGGAAAATGGTATGGGGGCGTTTAGAGAAGGAAGCCAAGAAACTGGGGAGCCTAATTTATAAAGACAAAAAAGGACGAGAAATTGTTTGTTTACCATAGAAGTAAAAGAAATTGAAAAAATGGGTGACCGGCGCACTTGCTATCAGAACAAAGCGACGTGATAGCGCAATTGGTTTTTAAGGTTATGATTTATGGAGGATGACGACGAGACGAGACGAGAACGAGACGCGAGCAAGGTGGCGACTGCTACACAGCTCAAATACGGTTGTCGTTTTGGATTAAACTTGTATTCATAGTTTAATATTTTATACTACATTAAAAAATTGTACCATGCTATATATAGAGATAAGAACACAAAAAAAGTGTCACTTATTGCCGGTGAAAATCTGTTGTACATGTTTTTATTTCGCATAAAATCACGTCTTTCTAATTATTTTAGGTAATTATAAATTCATCCTCATCGAACGTTTTGCTGTTGTCGTTTAAAAGCTTACCAAAATTGGAAGTTTGTATTGAAAACGTGATTAAATCGGATGTTTTTCGTTGACACAAAATAATATTTTTATTATAATTTTTTATGTTATAAGTTCATTATATATAGAAAACTTTAATATTATCGTGAAAATCTATAGCAAGTTTATGTTGAGAAATATGTAATAGATAATTTTCTTACGTATATAACTATATTTTTTTGTGATTTTACTTGTTTACTTTCATTGATGTCTCTTTTTTCATTTTTTTTGGACCCATATAAGAATTAAATAAATTACTTTGCAACTTATCATAAATCTTGTTTCTTATTTCACATGATACTTTGTAATTTTTTCCTTAATTAGCACCTTGTAGGTTTTTTTTTCCTAATTAGTATCTTATGGATCACTTCTGTTGTCACAAAAGTTAAACTACTAATTTTATCTAATAAAATTATCAATGTACCATCAATTCAAGATTAACCTATTTGTTTATATTTAAGAAAATTTTTATAATTTTATTAGATAAAATTAATAGCATAATCTTGTGAGAACAAAAACTATCTGTAGAGTTCTAATTGAGAAAAAAAAATCCACAGAGCATTAATTGAAAAAAAAAGTACAAAATATTGTATAAAAAGTTAAAATCATAACAAATATTAGTGAAATTTACCTTTTTTTATTATTTTGCTTTAATTTTTAATTATTGGGAATCATTGAGAAGTTGAATACGGTACACATGTTTTCTTCTCTTAATCCACACACACATACTGATAATTTTCTACCAGTAAGCAGTTTCCTTTTGCTCCAGTTGCCATAGAAACTTGCTTTGGCTGGTAGCTTTTCCACAAGCTTCAGATTGTCCTTTTGCCAGGCAAATTGCCACGCAGCCACGTAACGCAAATCCAATCTCTTCCTCCCGATTAAAGGAAGAAACCAGGACCCTCAACGTGTGATCGAACTTTTGAAAAGGACAGTCTGATACCTTACAGGTGAGAGGGGAAAACCCAGAATGACATTGACATTAAAGTGAAAGGTAGGAGCAAAAGGCCCAACATTTTTTCCCCCTCCATGTAATTAATTAATGCAGTCTTTTTTGCTTTCAAAATCCCTACCAATGGGATTGCTTTGTTTGGTTTCTCTAATGTCCAACATCAAAAAGAAAATGGAATGGCTCAGGAAGTTTTGTTCATGAAACTTTTAAGAGTGGTTGGGACTGCACGTGTCTTAGGGTTTTTAAGCAAACCAGTGGACATGTCTTGTCCAATTATAATTTAATAGAGCATTTATAAGATTTAAAGTTAAAATATAAATTATACTTTATCTGTTGACATTTTTAATGTTCTATGTGTCTTATGTTATCAACTAATATATAAACAAAGCAATGAATTAATCTCATTCTAAGGCGTGGTCTAACTTTCCAATTCAAACCCTAACAATTGGACACAGCTCAAAAGTTGAGTTACAGCCATTTGGAAAATTATGATAATCACAAATATCAGTATCAGTAATAGTCGCAAAACACTATTTCAAAGTGTGGTGGCAGTGACATGCAATGCTATGCAAGTGGCATGATGATGAATGTGAATCCATGGGCTCACTCCGTCCCTTTATTACTAATTATATTAGTGTTAAATTTCTGGTTTGGACCTGGCTTAATTATTCTGACGGTCGGGAGTTGGCTACAGCTCCTTAGTGGGGTTCCGACTCAGATCAGTGGTCAGGGGTCGGTTTTATGGAAATATTAGTGGCTGGGAGAGTTTGTCATTATGTTTTATCCAATGCCAATATGACACTATGCTTGCATTTATATGTACATACATAGTTTATGGTAATGAATACTTGTTTATGACTGGATTTAGGTGCACAGACCCAAAGTGATATGTGGTCGGTTTTGAAAAGCGGCAACCCTTTTATTAATTCCTTTAAAATTTTCGAGTTTCAAGTTCTCTTACCATTTTGTTGTTAAGATGGTGCCATGGCTGGCAGCAGCATTGGATTAAATTTGAAGTGAATGGGAGCCGATGGTGTCAGAAACCACAGGCTACTTGTTTTTATATATACTCCCTGTAATAACTATATCAAAGCAAATACAAAAATGGATAATGCCTCTCTCTCTCTGTCTCTCCACTTGGGTAATCACTGAAGATGGGATGGGACTGCTTTTCAAGGGGTTTCGAAACTCATAGAATCTAAATGGATAAGTAACAAGCAGCTTATTCTTTGGCAAGTTGAATATATGTAGATTATATAATTGCTTTGGTTTGAAGGGTTGAACAGCATTTCGTGGAGGTCGTGACTTGGTGGCATATCAAAAACAGTAGTGAGTTCTCCCAAGCTAGTCTGAGACAATAGAGAGAAAAAAAAAGTGACTGAAACAAGAACAGCATCGTTATTTAATTACCAACCTGAATGCCTGCTTCAAACACTTATAAGCCTGAATGTTACATATATCTTCGGTTAATTTTTTAGAAAAAGAATAATGCTTTATGATAAAATAGTATCTGAATAAAATCTTTTATAAAAGTTTTTTAGTTTTTTAAATAATCGTTAAGTGTCAAGTAAGCAAGATATTGAAAATTTTATAAATGTAAATGCGATACACCTCATCAAATTAACTTTTTATAAAAAGGATAATGTTCATGATAAAATGTTCTTAGAGTCGAATTAATTCACCTCAAGCACTTTTAGAAGAAGACTAATAAGGTGATTGACAGCAACAAAACACTATCCAAATTAAATAAAAAAAATATCACATCAAGTGTCTCAAAAACATAAATAAAATATTTCCATCACATGTTTAACAACAGGTATACTATATATCCCATCAGTATAACTTTGTGACGAAAGTGCAGTGATTTCGTGACATAAGCAACCAGATGACAAATAATTAGTTTCCCACTAAGGTCTGTGGTTAGGGTTCGGTTTTATGGAAGATCAGTGGCTGGGAGAGTTTGGGACTTGACCTTTTCTTTTGGTTGCTCATCTGTCGTTAATTTTAATCTATTGCCGATAAGACACGATGCTTATATTTAGATATACATATAGTTTATTACAATGACCACAAGAAATATGTGTTAGGTTGTCCAAAGCAGCAACCCTTTATTCCTTTAATTTTCAAGTTTCCGGCCTCTCTTACCATTTTTTTGTTAAGATGGTGCCGCATTGCATTAAATTTGAAGTGAATGGGAGCTGACGGTGTCAGAAACCACAGGCTACCTATTTTTATACACTCCCCACAATAATTTATCAAAGCAAACCAAAACTGCTTGATGTCTCTCTCACTCTCCAGTTGGGTACTCTCAGAAGATGGGATGGGACTGCTTTTCAAGGGTTTCGAAAACTCATAGAACATATATGGACAATTAATAAGCAGCTTCTTCTTAGCAAGTTGAATATATAAGTAGATTATATAATTGCTTTGGTTTGAAGAGTTGAACAACATTTCGTGAAAGTCGTGACTAGGCTGTACATTAAAAACAATAGTGAGTTCTTCAAGCTAATCTGAGACAATAGGAAGAAAAATGTGACTGAAACAAGAAAAACATCATTAATTAATTTCCAACCCGAAAGCTTGCTGTAAAGGTTTCTTAAATAATCTTACAAGCGTTGCATCAAACGCTTTATAAGTAATAAGCAAGTTGTTTCAATCAATCCTCCCGTTTCAATCATGTAAGAGATTCTAAGAAGGTTTTAAGCATAGATGTTACACATCTCATCATCATATTAAGTTTTTAAAAGGAAAATAATATCTTGTGATAAAATGATATAAGAATATAACCAACTCACATCAAACACCTTAAAAAAAATAAATGAGATGATTAACGGTTACAAAGTAATACATAACTCAAATTAAGTAAAGAAGAGTATTACGTTAAATGTTTCAGACAAAATAAATAAGATATTTCAATCACATATCAAATAAATAAAAAATTTTTGACAAACTTAATCATTACATACTCCATTAAATTAAACTTTAGATAAGGAAGTAATGACTTCATGACACAAGTAAAAATGTTACAAATAATAAATTCGCCATCGTAATATGTGGTTAGGGTTGGATTTTATGGAAGATTATGGATGGGAGTTTGGGACTTGACCCTTGCTCATTTATCATTAATTTTTATGTAATGCCAACAAGACACTATGCTTATGTTTATCTATACATAGTTTATGATAAGTAATACTTGTTTATGGATGGATTTAGGTGCACACAGACCACAAATAAATATGTGGTCGGTTGACAAAAGACGATATCCTTTATTCCTTTCATTTTCAAGTTTCAAGTTCTCTTTACCATTTTGTTGGTAAGATGGTGCCATGGCTGGCAAGCATTGGATTAAATTTGAAGTGAATGGGAGCTGACGGTTTCAGAAACCACAGGCTATCTGTTTTTATATATACTCCCTGTAATAATTATATCAAAGCAAATACAAAAATAGCTGATGCCTCTCTCTCTCTCTCTCTCTCCACTTTGGTAATCACTGAAGATGGGATGGGACTGCTTTTCAAGGGGTTTCGAAACTCATAGAATATATATGGATAAGTAATAAGCAGCTTATTCTTTAGCAAGTTGAATGTAAGTAGATTATATAATTGCTTTGGTTTGAAGGGTTGAACAGCATTTCGTGGAAGTCATGACTAGGTGGCATAATAAAAACAGTAGTGAGTTCTCCAAGCTAGTCTCAGACAATAGAGAAAAAAAAAGTGACTGAAACAAGAACAGCATTGTTAATTAATTACCAACCTGAATGCTTCCTAATTAGCTCTTTAAATACTTGTGCAAATGTCAAGTCAAATATAAATAAAATAATTCAATTTTATATATACCGTCGATTAATTTTTTAAAAAGAATTCAAAATCGACAATATATATATATATATATATATATATATATATCAAAGCAATCAAGTAAAAAATTACTTGAAAGCAGTTCAAGATTTAAGCAAAAAGAAACAAGACCTCAAGCTTGCACTCAAGTAAAATTTTACCACTTCATCTTTCATCCGTTTTTTATTTATTCAGATTAATTTTAACATAACACAAATCAGTTTTGATCAGGGAAAAAAAAAAACTTACATGAAGATTCTCAAAATCTCGAAGTGAAGTTGCAGAAGAAATATGTGCACAGACCACAAGTAATCTGTGCTCGGTTAACCATTTATTCGTTTAATTTTCAAATTTCAAGTTCTCTAGCATTTTGTTGTTAAGAGCATTGGATTAAATTTGACGTGGATGGGAACTGACGGTGTCAGAAACCACAAGGCTAGCTGTTTTTATGTACTCCCTGCAACAATTTATCAAAGCAAAACAAAACTGCCTGATCTTTCTCTCTCTTTCTCTCCACTTGGACACTCTCTGAAGATGGGATGGGACTGCTTTTCAAGGGTTTCGAAAACTCATAGAACATATATGGATAAGTAATAAGCAGCTTCTTCTTAGCAAGCTGAATATATAAGTAGATTGTATAATTGCTTTGGTTTGAAGAGTTGAACAGCATTTCGTGAAAGTCATGACCAGTTGGTACATTAAAAACAATAGTGAGTTCTTCAAGCTAATCTGAGACAATGGGAAGAAAAAAGTGACTGAAACAAGAAAAACATTATTAATTAATTACCAACCCGAAAGCTTGATGTAAAGGTTTCGCTTTAGAAGTAATAAGTATAGATGTTACACATCTCATTAAGTTAATTTTTTAGAAAAAGAATAATGTTTCATAATAAAATAATATAAGAACATATTCAATTTATGTCAAATATTTAAAAAAAAAAAACAAGTGAGGTAGTTGATGTTTGCAAATTAAAACATAACTCAAATTAAATAAAAAAGAGTATTACGTCAAGTGTTTCAGAGAAAATAAATAAAATGTTTCAATCATATATCAAACAAATAGAGAGATTTTAAAAAACTTTTAAATATGATCATTGAATATTTTATTAAATTAACTTTTTGATGAAGAGGTAATGACTTCGTGATACAAGCAAACACATGACGAAAAATAAGTTCGTCATCGTAATATGTGATTAGGGTTGGGTTTTATAGAAGATAAGTGGATGGGAGTTTGGGACTTGACCTTCTCTCATTTATCATTAATTTTTATGTAATGCCAATAAGACACTATGCTTATATATGTTTATCTATACATAGTTTATGATAAGTAATACTTGTTTATGAATGGATTTAGGTGCACGCAGACCTCAAATAAATATGTGGTCGGTTGTCAAAAGACGATATCCTTTATTCCTTTCATTTTCAAGTTTCAAGTCGTCTTACCATTTTGTTGGTAAGATGGTGCCATGGCTGACAGCATTGGATTAAATTTGAAGTGAATGGGAGCTGACGGTGTCAGAGACCACAGGCCAGCTGTGTTTAAATATATATATATAGTCCCTATAATAAATATATCAAAGTAAAACAGAAGTGGCTGATGTCTCTCCCTCCACTAGGGTAATCTTTGAAGATGGGATTGGACTGGCTTTCAAGGGCTTCAAAAACTTATAAAATATTAAGAATTAATGTTAAAATTTGGAATATTCATTTTTTCAAATATTTTAACTTAAATTTTATTTCGTGATAAGATATTTGAATCTTATAAATATTTTATTAAAATTTTAAATTGTTATCAATACTCGAATATATGAAATTATATATTACATAGTCATTCTTGTTAAATACCTAATTAAAATAAATTTAAAATCAATTATATATAAATATTATATTAATAAATCAAAATTAATTTATAGAAACTAAATTACAACTTAATTAGAACAATTTAGAAATTTTAATAAATTTTATGTTAATAATAAAAAATTTGTAAAGAAAAATAATAGTAAAAATTTTGTATTAAAAATTATTATTATCAAATTTTGATACTCTAAAATCATTTTTTAAATTTTACTCGATTTTAATTATTAAATAATTTAATCTTAATTAAATCTGATAATGCAAGATATTCAATTATAAAATATCATTGAAATCTTGGATAACTATGTAAGTCTAAGCCACTAGACTGCATTTCATTTGCGTATTCCACATTTCTACTCATATAATAATGCCAATAAACTCAATATCATATTGGTGTATTTTCAAAATTAAGGAATAGTTTACATAATAGAGAGCTATTATTAGCTTAATAGTTATGTCACAAAAAGTGACACAATATGTCTATTGGAATATAAACAAGTTTTCATGTAAATAAATATGTTTCTTGGAAAGTGATGTTGAAAAAACACCAACGAAAAATTACATGTGAAAAGTTATATATGTAAAGTACCATGTAAAGAGCTACATGTGAAAGTTTATATTTATAAAGTAACATGTGAACGGTTACATGTGAATAGATATTGTTTCAAAGAATAAATCAAAGTTTGTGATTTATGGTATGAATAGTTATCTATTCATAATATATTTATTGAAACAATATCTTTCACTCAAAAGTTGTGTTGGCGAAAATGTAGAGATACTTTTTGAATGAAAAGGATTTTTATGAAAAGGTTGTAACCTTGGAATGTAAAGATGCTTATTAGACAAAAAGATGTCTTTATGAAAAGAAGTGTCATTGAAGAAGAGACACTTGGAAGCCTATATAAAGGGCTTGTTGTCATCCATTTTGATACATTAAAAAAATTCAGACACAACAAGTAAGTGCAGAGAGCAAAAAGAATGTGTTTTGTACTTCTAATACAAACACTAAAGTTTCCACCAACTACAAAAGATTCTGAATTCTTTATTATCTACTTGCTGCAGAAAGTTGATTTTAAGGCCAAACTACTTTGCAAACCCTCGGGTGTATCTAACGGTCTAGTTCCGTAAAGTGCAATACGAAAGTTAGACGTTGGCTTCATTGTATCCTTGAGACCAGTCGCATTATTCCTCTTTGCATACCAAGTGGTGGAGGCGAATTAAGTCTTAAAGATAGACGCCTATTTGAAAGGCTCGCCTTGAAGTCGATTTTGCCTATTCTTGGATATCGTATAAACCCCTTTTCCCACCAACAATTTTAAGTCTTAAATTTGTGGTATTCAAGATGGCTTCCGTCAAGGAGATGGCTACCTACTTTGTCAAGATAGACTGCTTCAAAAGAAAAAGATTTACTCGTTGGCAAAAGATGAACCGATTTGATGGTGACAAGGAAAGTTGGCAAAATAGTTCTACATCGGATCATAAGATAAGTATTCTTTCCTTATTTGATATGAATATGCATGATATTGTGTTTGATACGCATGGAAAGCGAATATTGCTTGGAAAGAAAGGTCTTGAAATATTCATGCATGAGCTTGAACGTATTCTAAATAGCTTTAAGTAATATGGTCTAAAAATGGATGAAGTTATTATGGTCTCATCAATAATTGATAAGTTTCCCCCTTCATGGAGAGACACCAAGAAAACTCTTAAACATAAAAAGGAGGATATGGCTCTCGAGGACCTTGGTAATCATCTTCGAATAGAAGAAGATTATCGGAAACAAGAAGAAGTCAAGCAAGATAAAGATTCTAATGAAAAGAATCTTAAGACTTCGAAGGTCCATGTGATGGAACACAAACCATCAAACAAGCCAAGCAAAAGAAAGCATTCTGTGGGCATGTATGACAAAAGTCATAAGTTCAAAAAGAACAAAAAGGGGTCATGCTTTCATTGTAACAAACTTGGTCACTTTAAAGCGGAATGTAGACTTTTGAGAAGCAAAACACAAGGTGTGAACCACCACAAGTTTGTGGCGATGGTTTCCGAGGTCAATCTTCTCCAAAATAATGGAGCGTGGTGGATTGACATTGGTGCAACGAATCATGTATGCAATGATAAAAGTTTCTTCAAGACTTTGAAATAAGTTGATGAAGGAAATGTGCTATACATGGAAAATTTCTCCACAACACAAGTGAAAGGAAAAGGCACCGTGGAACTTATATTTACATCCGGAAAACACTTGTTCTAAACAATGTGTATTATGTACCGAAAGTTAGAAGAAATCTTGTGTCGGGGAGGCTTGTTGAATAAGTATGGCTTCAAATTAATATTTGAAGCAGATAAGTTCATCTTTACAAAAGGTGGACAATATGTGGGAAGTGGATATTATTGTGAGAACATGTTCAAGCTTAACATTAATAAGAAAATTGATAGTTCTGCTTATATTGATGCCTTGCATAATATTCATGATAGTAAAGCAATGTTGTCTAATCTATGGCATAATAGATTAGGTCATGTTCATTATAGAATAATGCATGATGGCTAAGTTAGAATTGTTACCTACCATTGATGAAAATAATTATATGTGCAAGACATTCATGGTCACTAAAATCACAAGGAATTCATTTCCTAAGGTAGAAAGAAACACTAAATTGCTTGCATTAATACTAACTAATGTTTGTGACATGCATAGTACTCCTTCTATTAGTGGAAAAAAATACTTCGTAACATTCATTGATAACTTTTCTAGATATTGCTATGTTTACTTGTTGCATGCTAAAAATGAAGTAATAGAAAAGTTTGGAATATATAAAAGAAAAGTTGAATTGCATTGCAAATTGTTTATTAAATGTTTACAAAGTGATAGAGGGGGTGAATATTATGATCCCAAATATTTTGAGTCCACGGGTATTATTCACGAGACTATCGCTCCATACACACCGAAACAAAATGGTGTAGCGGAACATAAGAATCGAGTTCTTACAGAAATGGTGAATGCTTTGCTTTCTAATTCGGGTTTGGGAAAAGGATTTTGGGGTGAAGCCTTATTAACGGCTTGTCATATATTAAATAGAATCCCAAACAAAAGGAGCAAAATTACTCCTTATGAACTAAGGAAAGGAAGAAAGCCAAACCTTAATTATTTAAGAGTTTGGGGTTGTCGAGCCATAGTAAGGGTTCCGGAGCCAAAGAAAAGGAAATTGGGTGAAAAAGGAATTGAATGCATATTTATAGGATATGCTGAGCATAGTAAAGCATATCGTTTCATGGTGATAGAGCCTAATGATTCATATTCCGTTAATACGGTCATAGAATCAAAGGACGTTATCTTTGATGAAACAAGGTTCAACTCAATTCCAAGACCCAAGGAACAAATAAGAAAATGCGATAGTTCATCGAAAAATGATGAGAAAACTATCGAGCTTTAGAGAAGTAAAAGAGTTAGAAAAGCAAAGACACTTGGATCGGATTTTCTCATGTACTTAGTTGAAGGTACAAAAGAGGAAATATGTGAATACATACCTTACTGCTTTAATGTAGAAAGTAAGGGTGATTTTCAAACTTATGAGGAGGCAATGAAGTCTCGAGAGGCTTCTTTTTGGAGAGAAGTAATACAAGATGAGATGGACTCAATAATAGGAAACAAAACATGGAAATTAGTAGACCTTCCACCGGGTTCCAAGCCAATAAACTGTAAGTGGATTTTCAAAAAAAAAATGAAAGTTGACGGAACTATAGAAAAGTTTAAAGCAAGGCTAGTGGCAAAAGGCTTTAAACAAAAATAAGGTATTGATTATTTTGATACATATGCACTAGTAATAAGAATACCTACAATTAGAGTACTTATAGCACTTGCATCTATTTATAAGATGGTAATTCACCAAATAGATATTAAAACGGTATTCCTAAATGGTGAATTGGATGAAGAGGTGTATATGGAACAACCGGAAGGGTTTGTCATTCCGAGTTAAGAAAAGAAAATGTGTAAGCTTGTAAAATCCTTGTACGGATTAAAACAAGCGCCTAAATAATGGCATCAAAAATTTGATGAAGTTGTGCTAGCTAATGGCTACAAGATCAATCAAGTTGACAAGTGTGTCTATAGTAAGTTCCAAAATGGAAAAGGTGTCATCATTTGCTTGTATGTGGATGACATGTTAATCTTTGGAACGGATTTGGAACAAGTGGAAGATATAAAAAGGTTCTTGTCAAAGAATTTTGACATCAAAGACATGGGTATGGTAGATGTTATTCTTGGAATAAGAATAATAAGAGACAATAATGGCCTAACATTGTCTCAATCTCATTACATCGAAAAAATTGTAATGAAGTATATCAAGTCAGATTGTAAGCCAATGAGTACGCCTTATGATTCTAATCAAAGGCTCATACCCAATGAAGACAAGCCAATAGCACAACATGAATATGCGAAGGTGATTGGATGCCTTATGTATGCAATGGTCTGTACAAGACCGGATATTGCATTTGCGATTGGGATGCTAAGCCGATTTACAAGTAATTCGAGTAAAAAGCATTGGTATGATGTTCATAGAGTTCTAAGGTACTTAAAGAGTACGAAGAATTATGGCATCTGCTATTCTGGTTTTCCTTCGGTATTAAAAAGATATACAGATGCAAGTTGGAACTTAAATAGATCGGATTACACATCCACGAATGGGTGGATTTTTACAATTGGTGGGGGTGCAGTTTCTTGGGGTTCTAAAAAATAATCTTGTCAAGCGGATTCCACCATGACGGCTGAATTTATAGCCTTAGCATCTATTATCCAAGAAGCGGAATGGTTGAGAGACATACTTTATGAAATTTCGTTGTGGCCAAAACCGATGGCACCAATCTTGATACATTGTGTCAATGAAGCAACTGTATCAAAGGCATATAATCAAGCTTACAATGGAAAGGATCGATATATTGGACTTCGACATAGCATTGTAAGGCAAAGGATAAGTGATGGTATAATCACTGTAAGTTATGTGAGGTCTGATGAAAATTTAGCGGATCCGTTTACTAAAGGTCTAAAAAGGGACCTTGTGTTAAAGACCTCAAGAGGGATGGGGCTCAAGCCTATTAATTAAATCTCCAATGGTGGGAGCTCACCTCGACGCTTGCGGCTGACCTACAAGTCTTGGGTACTGACCATTTCAGCACATGGAGATTACAAGCATTAAATTTCTATTTTCCATCCCAAGGTGTATAGTGTTTGGTTCCTGTAATGTGTTTAGTAAGGATGAACGAAAGTTCTTAATAGACCCATAACATGTAAATGTTGAAGTACATAATTATAGGGTACTTCCGATGGGGGCTACCTAAATAAGTGGAAGTGTGGCCGCTTCTAGGAGCTAAAGGCTTGACTCTGACAGCACTCATGAATGGATGCAAAACACAAGGCCATAAAACGTGTTGGCAAAACTAAATACAATATGAGCAAGGAAGCTTATATGTGTTTAGTGGCCCGACTAGTTAAATGCAGAATCGGTGGTTTAATGCTTGGTCAACCACTTTATTCAGACTAGAACCAACCACACTCACTAGGTGAAGGTTCAAATATGAGGGATACCTTCATGAGGGATACCTTCATTGATGCACAGGATTTCCCAAAGTTGTTGGTATTTGGAAATTTTAAAAATGGTGGGGGATTATTGGTGTATTTTCAAAATTAAGGAATAGTTTACATGATGGAGAGCTATCATTAGCTCAATAGTTATGTCACAAAAAGTGACACAATATGTCTATTGGAATATAGACAAGTTTTCATGTGAATAAATATGTTTCTTGAAAAGTGATGTTTAAAAGACACCAACGAAAAGTTACATGTGAAAAGTTACATATGTAAAGTACCATGTGAAAAGTTACATTTGTAAAGTGACATGTGAACGGTTACACGTGAATAGATATTGTTTCAAGGAATAAATCAAATATTGTGATTTATGGTATGAATAGTTATCTATTCATAATATATTTATTGAAACAATATCTTTTTCTCAAAAGTTGTGTTGGCGAAAATGTAGAGATACTTTTTGAATGAAAGGGATTTTTATGAAAAAATTGTAAACTTGGAATGTAAAAATGTTTATTAGACAAAAAGATGTCTTTATGAAAGGAAGTGTCCTTGAAGAAGAGACACTTGGAAGCCTATATAAAGAGCTTGTTGTCATCCATTTTGACACACCAAAAAAATTCAGACACAACAAGCAAGTGCAGAGAGCAAAAAGAAAGTGTTATGTACTTCTAACACAAACACTAAAGTTTCCACCAACTACAAAAGATTCCGAATTCCTTATTATCTACTTGCTGCAAAAAGTTGATTTTAAGGCTAAACGACTTTGCAAACCCTCGGGTGTATCTAGCAGTCTAGTTCCGTAAAGTGCAATACGGAAGTTGGACATTGGCTTCATTGTATCATTGAAACTAGTCGCATTATTCCTCTTTGCATATCAAGTGGTGAGGGCGAATTGAGTCTTAAAAGATAAACGCCTATTTAAAAGGCTCATCTTGAAGTCGATTTTGTCTATTCTTGGATATCGTATAAACCCATTTTCCCACCAATATACTATAGGTTATTAAGTTTATTTAAATACATACATAAACAGCTTTGTTGATGGGACAAATCACAGAAGAGTAAAAAGAACTTGATATTTCTCAATATTGAACAAAAATAAAATTACTTGTTAATTTGGATTAATTGTAAAAGTCAACCCTCCAAAGAGACAAAAAAATAATAACATAGAATGTAAATAATCTTAATTTATGTATATATTAAGGAAGCCCAAGTTTAGCAAAAGATTGAAATTAAAGTTGATTAGGCTTGGCTTTATGAGCATCTTTTGTTTATTCATGGGTAAATAATAAGCAGCTTGTTCTTAGCGAGTTGAATATGTAAGTACATTATATAATTGCTTTGGTTTAAAGGGTTTGAACACAATTTCGTAAATGACTGTTAAAGTCATATGACTGGGCGGCACATTGAAAACAATAGTGATTTCTCCTAGCTAATAAGAGATCATATGAGAAATGAAAAGTGATTTGTTAATTAATTACCAACTTGAAAGCTTACCATAAAGGCTACGTTATGCATTTTAGAGAAAATAAATAGAATGTTTCTATTCCGGATCAGTCCAATAAAGAGATTTAGATAAAGACAAAATTGTGAGAAATACCCTCCGTAGTAAGGGCATTTCAAAAATGACCGTCTTTATAATTTTAACTATTTTTACATAATTTTTGACAGACTTGACAAGAATACCCTTTAAACAATTTCAGACAAATTAAAACAGTTTCAGTTTTCTCTATCCCGCCATCTAGACAAAAATTTCAAAATTAAATCTGGCTTTCTCTCTGCTCAAACACCATAAGGCACAGAAAAACAACTCCAAAAATGATCAGCTAAAACTCCCTGAATGATCAAGTAGAGAAGTCAAGCATAAAGGAATCCAAACACCATAAAGCAACGCAAAGAAGAAGAAAAACTCAATAATTTGACTCGTTTTCAAGAAAAAGAAAGATTAACCCAAGAGTATCACATCCCAGATCGGTGAAGGGTAGAAGCAAGATCATCACCGAAGAAAACAACATCAGATACAAATTTCTCCCACCACCAAGATAGAGGCAGATCGTCACGTGGGAAGAATTTTTGACTCAGAGGTAAGGAAAAACACGTAAATCAGTAACCAAAGACAAAGGAGTAGGGGAAGCCCTCAAAACTCACCACGAGAAAAACAAGATATTAACACAAACAAGAACTCTGAGGGAACAAAACATAACCAGAAAAAAAAACTCTTAAGACCCAACCAGAAACCAAAGTCACGCAATGCTTTACTAAAAATTAGTGATATAATGCTTAAACACTAGTCACGCAACTCAAAGTCAGTCACGCTTGCGTGACTGACTTTGGGTATTGCGTGACTAGTGTTTAAGCATTATATCACTAATTTTTAGTAAAGCATTGCGTGACTAGTGGATAGGCATTGCGTGACTTTGGTTTCTGGTTGGGTCTTAGGAGTTTTTTTTTCTGGCTCAGAGTTCTTGTTTGTGTTAATGTCTCACGCAACGCGCGTGACTGACTTTGGGCATTGCGTGACTAGTGGATAGGCATTGCGTGACTTTGGTTTCTGGTTGGGTCTTAGGAGTTTTTTTTTCTGGCTCAGAGTTCTTGTTTGTGTTAATGTCTCACGCAACCCGCGTGATTGACTTTGGGCATTGCGTGATTAGTGTTTAAGCATTATATGACTAATTTTTAGTAAAGCATTGCGTGACTAGTGGATAGGCATTGCGTGACTTGTTAATAAGGCATTGCGTGACTTGTTAGTAAGTCATTGCGTGACTTTGGTTTTTGGTTGGGTCTTAGGAGTCTTCTTTTTTGGCTATGTTTTGTTCTTTCAGAGTTCTTGTTTGTGTTAGCGTCTTGTATTTCTCGTTGTGAGTTTTGAGGGCTTCCCCTACTCCTTTGTCTTCGGTTACTGATTTACGTGTTTTTCCTTACCTCTGAGTTAAAAATTTCTTCCACGTGACGATCTGCCTCTGCCTTGATAGCGAGAGAAATCTGTATCTGATGTTGTTTTCTTTGATAATGGTCTTGCTCTTGCCCTTCGTCGATCTGGGATGTGATGCTCTTGGACTCATCTTTTTTTCCCTTGACAAAATAGTCATGCAATGTCTAAAAACTAGTCACACAATATTCCAGAAATGAATAGTCTGACGAGAAAAGCTCAAAGAATATAAATTTGTTTGAAGCACATAACTAAACATACTTGACCCGTTAATAGGTTTCGGGTTGAGACGCGGAGCTAAATAAATGGATCGCTTTCATTAAGGGTATTTTCGTCCAAAGTGACTTTTTGTGTCTAAAAACACTTAAAATTATAGAGAGGTCTATTCTCAGAAACGCCTTATGAATTCCGTCTATAAAAAAAAGATCGCCTTAGATAAATTTATAACTGTGGACATTGCAATTCTAGAAAGAAATAAGCAAGATAATCGACAACGATTAAACTAGTGCCAAATCTTCAGAAGAAGTAATAAGCGAAGTATTTTGATCTCATATCGAACTAGTAAGTAAATTTTGAAAGGCTTATAAATGTGAAAATTTATTTAAATACTCTTTTAAAGAGAAAATAATGATCCCGTGACACAAACACGATGACAAAGGGATAACTGATTCTTGTACCATGAGAAATAATTCAAGTCGAAACCCGACACTGATTCAATTGCATAACGTACCAAATGCACCGCCTAACAACTGCGTGAACCTAATTTAAGAATGGGTTACGATGAAATGAATCTGTGCAAAACATGGCCCTTCATATTTAATATATTGTTAAGACCAAAATCAGCCATAGCCTTTGGATTCCTTATCCTCTTTGACAAAAGGAAAGAATTGAGGCAATAGAATCAGAATCAAGATGCAGAACCAGTTGAAATTTGAACCATCCTTCATTTGCACCAGGTTACTCTTGGCAAACTACATTACATCCTTAATAAACCGAAACCCAACTCCAATAAGCTTTCTGCTGGGCGTCAAAACCATACAAGTCAAAAGAGAAATTCTCATTGAAGCTGTAAACCAAGTTTACAAGTGATCAGTCCACAAGAAGCCGTCTATAAAGAAGAGTCACTAACTAAAACTTTTGACAACCTGATGAGCCAATTTATATACAGAGGCCATGGATGCTATGCCATTTAGGTGAATGATTATATAAACCTGAAAAGGCAAGGCTCATTTGCTTCGTTCGATATAAACCTTGATAGAATGTACTTGGATCTTGATCTGACTGCTAAATCTGCAACAGCATCAGCAGAAAAGATAAGAATTAAAAAATTTTAAGGGACACAAATTCGTGCTTGGACAAAAACTGTTGGACTTCTTTTGCTGACACAAAGCACTTTGCATCTTTGTTTCTGTATGCTTTGCCCTATTTAAATTGTAGTTAAGAACAGGAAGTGCAAAAAGGGGAAAAGAAGCTTATACGAAAAAACCATCTAAAATACACAATTTGGAAAATAATATTTTAGTCAATGTTAAAGAAGATAAAAGCACTCACAGTTTCAGGTGTATTTCTTTCTGGATGTCTAAATCCACATTTGTAGAACACAAAACAACAGACACAATCTTTTATTAGTTTTCCTTTTGTAGTCAGCAACTTCACATTAACATGCACAGTTCCAAGGAGTACTAACCCCATGTTTGCCATAGACTTCACACATGTTGTGCTCTCCAATCAACTGCAAAATTCTCATCGCTGTCATCATCACTAGAAGACTCTTCACTGTTAGATTCCTTGCTATCAGCTTTTGTCCTACCACGTTTATTCAATCTAGTGGCCTGCAACTCCAGTTTCCTCTTCCGCAACATTTCCACTTTCTCCTTGTAAACCCTGAAGGGGGAGAAAAGGTAAATAAAATGGGTGAAGAGAATAATAAGTTGCCTTTTATTCACAGTGAAAAATGAAAAGGTGGATGACAGTGCCACAAACTTTGACAGGCACAATAAACTTACTTTTGCTCCAAAGATTCAGCCTCTTCTATCATTTCAGCTGCATCAATCTGCAAGTTGACACAACAGATTATTATTTAAGTCTGTAGTGTAGCTGAATTACAAGGCAGAAGAAACAGCCAGAGCCAGCACCGCAAGGAGATAAAAAGACCTAACCTCCTCTTCTTCCATGCGATCATCCACCTCTTGCAAATCCTCTTGAATCAACTTTTCAAATTCCTTGTACTCATCTCTGATCAGGATGCAAAATCAATTCAAAGTTTTGTTCCAAAAAAACATATACAAATAGTAGATAGTTTGGACCAAGTATCTACTGCAAATTAAATCTGAAGGAGATAAATCAGTACAACTAAAAATTTCCAGATCTCATGAAACTTCTTAGTCTATCATGTATAAAACACCACAGTGGCTTCTAGCATGCAGTGACTTCATATTCGTGCATTTCTCTTAATTTCCTTTAATTTTCAAATTGCTAGAGAAGATTATCCTGCAAAATAAATATTTTAGTACCAAAATATAATTAATTCATGCCACCTAAAGAAAGAAGGGGAAATACAAAAGATTCTAAACAAAAAATTGTTGAATATTTAAGATTCATAAAAAAAAAAAAAAAAAAAACAGTGTACCTATGTCTTGAGTCTTGTGGGGGTGATGATGTATTTTTTTTTTTTTATTTATCTTCAATACTTTGTACACTATTTACAATTATTTCACAATCCATTTATATTTTAATTAAAAAGTAATTTATTCTTTAGGAACCATTAAAACACTTGAGACTACAATGATGTTGATGTTAATTAGTATGAGTTCTTAACTACTAAGTAAGCAATTGTACAACTATTTAACAGTCCATTTACATTTTAATTAGGCACAAAGTAATTTATTCTTTAGTAATCATAAAAACTTATTTTATCATATACCATGTTTGGTGCGTACAATACTAAGAATGGATGATTATTTTATCATTGGTCAAATGTCACAACTTTCTATACCATTGTATAATAAATACAATTTTTTTTAAAGAAAAAGCAAGTTCTTAAGGTTAGAATAGAAAACATAAAAATAAGGTATCTAATCCACAATCCTAGCCCATAGGAATCCTCTCCTTTTCGATAGGATTGAGTAAATTTCGTACTAGGAAGATGAGTCATCCTATTTTTCATACTAGTTTCCACTTAAAATAAGTAGCAAAACATGGTTTATCCTAACTCCTCCATCAATCTTGTGGACCAAACACACTTAATTATTCAAATATCCACAAAATCAGAACTTTTTGCCTGACAGAAAAGGTTTATTTCACGAATACATGCACGGTAGCCAACAACATTTAAAATAATATCTGAGCAAGGTGTGCAAATCAAGATGCATTTGGGAACCTTATGCTTCTGATGCAGAACAGGATAAAAACTCAAAATACTCAAGAAATAATCTGAATTCTCAATCAAATTCTCAAATATCAGTTTCTAATACTAACATATCCCGAAAATATCAATAATTCATAAACCCAAGCCTACCCTAAACTAAAATAACATAGGTATATATAACTAAACCCAAAAGTCTAATTGCAAAATACCAAATATAGCCCTAAAACCCAAATATTCGGAAAAGAAGTAAAATACTACTTAATATACAATATCCTAAATCCAGAAAAGCCTAAATATATGTCAAGATTACAATCGAACCTGTAAATATAAAATAAAGTCCTAGATAACTTAATCTCTAAACTAGTATATTTCCATCCTCCATAAGCTCCTCAGAGTAGCAACGAATCAATCAGAATGATGCATCTCTCTATTGTTTGACTATAGCACTCTCCCCACAGCAAATGTGTCATCTTATACCCACTCAACCTTGGCTAAATTTAAAAATTTTTATTCCTACAAGCATGTTTCCCCATCTTAAATTTTCTTAGAGCAGATTATGTTATTGCAAATCTACACACCATGATTAACAACTCATCAACATCAATTTTGAAATAATGGCATACTTAAGTATCACTGCCACCAATTAACATAATGAATGATTCTACCACTACCCAAAAAAAAATAATTGTTATATCCTAAACATGCAAGCTAACATTCCTTGTTTCCAAAGTCTCATTGCAAGAGCACCAAGACAAGTGCCAAATCCAAAAGTTCACAGAGTCATACAAACTGCCACTCCTCTTTGGATGTGTGTGAATACAACGGTTTCTTAAATGATAAAACCACCCATCCATGTCTACCAGAAGAAACACGATCGCAGAATGATGTCAAAAAAGTTTTATTACTTTGACCAATCATAGAAGAATAACTCAACCAGTCCACTAATGACACCCGCAACAATGGTCTAGCAATCACCTATTAATTTGGATCAGGAAACAAATCATCTTAAAACAACCACTAAGTGGAATTATATTTAAAATTTTATATAACTTCTACGAAGAAAACCATGAAGATATTAACAATGGCTTTAAGATTCAAGAATCCTTTATATAGTCCACTTAAATAAATAAAATTAACCTCCACCTAGACAACAATTCTTTTTTAACAAATAACTTAATCTGAGTTCTTTGAGGCATCCACTAATACCTTTGTACTGAACAACACATATTGTACAGGGAAAAAAAGGACATAGATCTTCCATGGGAGCATTATAATCTTATAACTGGGAACAGCAAAGTATGTCTTCATTTTAATTTTGAGATTCCTATAAAAAATTGGCCATGGACAAAGTCAATAACCATATTATTATCAAAATTTCAACAATTCCCTTGTACTATAACTATCCTTATTGTAACCACTTTGTAGATGGAAAGAAAAAATCCAGGAATGGTGACTTTTAAACTTCACATTTAAAAAAAAAAAAAAAAGAAGTAGAAGAATAAGAAGAAGCTAAAAGGAAAAAAACAATTGGATGTCCCATGTGGGATTCTACCCTGGTTCTTAGAGAAATAAAATTACTTTTATTTTGCAACAGATAAAATGACTAAAATTATCCTAATTTTTATTTGATTCTTCAATGTTCAATCAAATATTTAGGATTCATGTAAATTGACAGCTGAATTAATCTCTCAAGACCAACTTAGTTATGGACTTAATATATCAGTATCATACCTATTCATCAGCTAATTACAAAGAGCACAAAATAGCTGTGTTATTTATATAAGGACAAAGTAAGAACACTAATGTAAAAGTATTTATCATAGTTTCTTAATCCTCGAAATATTTCAGAAGAAATATTATTTTGCAAGAGAAGGTATATAAGATTCAAGTCAGAAAATAATGGCATGTGAATATGCATTAATGCATCAAACTAGAAACTTACTTGACATCTATCTTAACTGGTTTAATGCCACGAGCTCGCAAATCAGCTTCCTTATTGTCAAAGAATCCTTCAGGAAGAGCTCCCTTTGCTTGCTTGGTTTCTGGAGCAGTGGCCTGCATTGATTTCTGTTTATTATCCCTAGCAGGCTCCATGCCATTCACAGGTAAATTGGCTTCATCCTTATCAAAGAAGTCATCAGGAAGAGATCCCCTCACTTGCTTTGTTTCTAACCCTGTGACCTGTCTTGACTCGGGTGGCTGAATCTTTTTGTTTTGAGTGACACTACTTTGAGGGGGATCATCCTTCTTCTCTGAATAAAGTGACTCCATAGCATGAGTTTGTGCAGAAATTCCCCGCTGTTTGTTTGAATTAGAATCCGGCAACTTGACAGTCTCTGTTACAGAAGTGAATTTATTATGTCAAGTCTAATTACAATATGATAGTTACAAATTCCAATATAAACACAAGCTTGGCTGAGCAAAATATATATATATATGTATATATATATATAAACACAATCTTCTGAATATATCAGAAGAAATAAAAAGCAAACCCAAGCCTAAATTTCTGAGGCATGTCAGTTTTGCAACAATACTTACTCTAAGAAAACTTTAAACCTTTATAGGAGCCTTTTTGTTCAAAGAAGGTTTAATTTGGTGCAACTAGCCTTGATCTGAAATAAAAATCATAGCTGCTTCATACTTCAAATCCAAACCTTTGAATCATGGATACCACCACTCAGCTATTTCATACCGTAGAGACTTGTACACATGTAAAGCTGACTAAAAAAAATATAACCTTTTGCACTATTTACCACTTACACAACTTAAATCCTCTACATATCTGAACCTATGAAATAAAGATACCCCTAGACCTTTTCTTATTGGATGGTAAGACACCTATCATACAGTTGGATGCATATCTGATACTACAAAAGAATTAACAATTCCTATAATTTCACATATAGAACAGATATACCACTCATATTCTAGGTCTTAGATATGTTAGACCAAAAGCACTTCTTTTATCCCCGGTAAAATGTCCTTTTATTGTCTCAGCTAACAAAATAGAGTCTAACAAAATGAAAAATGATAAATGAACTTGATGCAGTAATAATTTAATAAATTTTGAAACTTATAAGAAATATGGCTACTTGCGTATATTTTAGCATTTAATTGGTGAAGGCATGTCTCAAGAAACCATGAAATATATTATAAAAAAGAGACCATGAAATGCAACTATGATCAGAAGATAGAGAAAGCCCTAGCTATCAGCAACTACCAAAAAATGAAAAATAAAAAGATGCTTGGATCCTAAATTTAGAAACTCCATAAAAGGGAATGTGGAATAAATCCAATGTAGATTCAACTCTTCTGTGTCAACACACATCCAACTCAAAAGGCAAAGATGAGAATGAGGATATGACCACTAAATGGATCCTTTGTATCGTTGATAATACAGAGAAAATGAGTGATATCAATTCGCGAAGCACACAGTTCAGATAAGTGATAAATTTCCCCAATTATTTAACAAACAAAAAACCTTCCAAACAATATATGAACTAAAGCACTACTACTGTTTAAACTGATAAAAGCATCCACAAAAAAGCTTCACTTATTCTCATGCATTTATACCTCTTCTACAGATAATAAGATAAAATAAATCTTGACACTAGTATTAAAAGTAAAGCAGCTATGAACAACATTTTTGTTAGAGAACCAATCTATGCAGTCAACAAAAATACAGCCATATCCAATAATTCTCACCAGTTTTTTGCTTCCCTGTCCCATTATTATCAAAAATACCCAGAGGCAGCCCAGATTGTGTATTGCTAGCCTGAGTACGCTTAGCTGCATTAGCTTTTAAGTTATTAATTGCCTGTCCCAACATAAAGCCTCTCATTAGTAAATTCTCCAATACGAATGAGAGGAGATAAAAGGAAAAGTATGGCAGCAAACAAATCATGGAACATGTGATCAATGTGAAACAAATAAATAATGGAACATATAATCAATGAGGAAAGTGAAACTGCAGATCCTAATCATAAAATACTTGGAAAAAAAATTAAGCATGATGCCAAGGATTCAAGTCTTACTTCTATTCCTATTCTACATCTCCCATTATAGGAAGTTTCAAAGCTGGAGGCAGTTTTGACTTTGCCCCAGATTATGAATTAATCCAAGAATATTTCAAGATAACTCATAACAATCATTGCAAGAAAAGTTTTGACATTTAGCAGGAAGACTGCTAATATATATCATAGCTATAAAGTAAAGAACATAATCACAATCTTTGTAGCTAAATGACCTTACTAAACATTAAATAAATAGATAAACAAATGAAAAAATGCTGTAGAAGATCAGATACTGACTTGAAATCCACCCATCTCTGTTTCAAGAAAAGAGATAATACCGGGATATATTAACTCAAAGACTTGATCCGGTCAAATCGATAAATCATTCAAAGTGAGACTAAACAATTTACATGAGTAGACAACTGTCAAAAGCACATTACCCTTCAGATCATGGTCCATAAACAATCATCAGAAGAACATATGCCCTAAGATCAAGGAAGCAAACAAACAGTGCAAGTTCTAGTTTAAATATACTCAAACTCTTCCTCCTCAACCTTGCAAAATTACTCCAATATTTTGGCAATAGAACAATCAAATCACAACTAATCTGACAAAAAGTAATTCCTTAAACAGTAAAGATTATAAGAAAAGAACCTAGCATATTTATTTCAAAGTAAGAAGAACAGGAAAGATATATTTGTTATGTTGTAGCATTCTCTACACACGATGAAACCATCATACCAATCAACTGTCTCCAACACCAAATAAATGACCTAAAGACTGTTCTCAAAGGCACCCAATATCATCAGCCATCCAGTACAAAAGCCATGCCTGATGAGTTCTCACACATGCGTGTTTAACTATGCTTCCTTATCCATATCAATTGCAGCAAAGAGTTTAGCCGAATTCAGTCATTTGCCTATGCGGTTACTCAAAGACCACCCCAACCTAACATGACCTCCTACCAACCAAAAGATAATGCTAAACTTAAAAATGATCACACATTTTCCAAACAGTGGGTAATGATAACCTTAAGGTATAAATCTGAATTACTTGAAATCGAGAGACACAAGGATCTTTATAGGTAGACAGTAACAGTCTCTTCAAACCAATGGAGCTTATTACAAGATACCTAAGACTGAAACCTGATCACTCTTCATCCCTATGTATCTGGTAAAGCTAGTGAAATGCCTCAACTGATAGGAAACTCTAGATCTAAACATTTTACATTGCTCTTACGAAATTAATCCATGCATGGAAGAGTAAAAGAAGTGATAATAGCATGAATATTTGTACCAATTTTTTTGCAACAAAGATTATGCAAGTCATTTAGAGATAAGTTCTTAGAAATCAGAGCTACGTACATACAGTAATAAATGAGCAACTGCACTCATTAAACACATTAACATCATAGCAACATTTTGAACCTACTTTTGGCAGAGAGTTGTGTCAGGGTTCTAATTGTCATTCACAGGGAAAACAAAACATTACCTCATGATGTTTACGAGAAGCTTGGTGTGCATCCCAATGGGACTCAGACTTCAGAACGACATCACAAATCCTGCAGACAGGTTGATCCAATTCATTGTACCTGTATGTGCAAAAGAAAAGAAAGAGAAAATACGGTCAGAAAATAAGTCATGACTAACTTAGGCATAATATAACAATCACCCTTGGAAGATGCAAAGTGAAACAGAAAATAGCAAATGGGACAGACTTAAAGAAATCAATTGACAAGAAGCACAAGTGCGCATCCCATTTTCACGCAGCCTGATTGTATAATTAAGAATGTAGACAACGACAAGCACATGCTTTCCTCTCCTCCAAACACAAAAAGTGACCATCTCTAAAGGAAATAACATCTTCCAAAAGCAACGTCCTCAAGAAAACGATGCCATTTTACAGCATAACCATAACAACAGTACAAACATCCCAAAAAGCAAGAAGAATTCCAATGCAAACCTGCCAAAAGTTTCCCCACAGCATAGTACTTCAACATCCAGAAGGATATATTTCACACTAACTCTTTAGAAAAAAGGCATAGAAAAGCAAGTCTAAAACACTTTCAAAATTAGGGCCAAAATCCCAGAACAGAAAAGCATCACCAGAACAATAATACATCCACTTCATGGCTGAAGTATATGCTTACATGGCAGTGATGTAGTAAGTTTACCTAACAAGGGGAGAATCTATGCGCTTGTCCTTCTTCTGTGCATTCAATTTAGCACGAAACAACGCTTTGTTCCTTGCTGGCGCATCCATTTCCTTCTTCTTATAACCTTGACAATCAATACCAAAACACAAATTCTTCGCCGGCAAATCAGAAACAATTGCTTTCCAAGAAGATAAATTTTCTATAATCAATGCTGTGAAGAGCACTTATTATCACAACAATGGAGGGAGTGAACGCAAGAAATATACAACACAGCGAAGGATTTGGGTTTCTGGTCCTTTTCGTGAGTCTCCAATGGCGAATTTAGGCAAAACTCCGCGTTTCGATGCGGGAGTTTTATTTTTTTTTCTTATGAATATTTTTTTATTTTATGATATCGAAATAATATTTTCATTCAATTACGTATTAAATATTTTAAATTTTTTTTAATTCAATTATACATTAACTTTGAGATAAATATACTAAATTATCTTTAGTTTAAATATATTGATTACCATTAATTTGAAGAAAAAAATCTGGTGATAAGGAAATTGATTAAAATAGAAAAATATTGGAAAAGGAAAAAAAATAACAAAACAAGGGCATTTTTAGTATCTAAAGTAAATTTTGAATCAATATTAATTTGATCAATGGAATTCGAATGCTAGTTGCTTTTTCAAGATATTGATTAAACTAGATTATAATTCAATCCATTAAACTTTATTTTGATATTAATTTTTAAATGATTTGAAGACTAATTAAATATTTCAATGGTATTTATAATTAATTAATTTCTTAATTTTGTAACAAAAAATTAAAAGCTTATGCAAAAAATGATAAGAAATAAACAAATAAATAATAAACCCGACCTTGGAAAAAAATGACTTTCATAGCATAAGGTAAAGTGATCATAATATGAACAGAGACCAACCATAATATGAACAAAGACAAACTTGTTAAAATAATTATATTTTTTTTGTTTAGTCTAATTATAGAATAATATTGTATAATAATTTTAATTAAAGAATTTGTATAATTATTTTAACACAATTCAAATATGAAATTGATTAATAAAATTAATACGATAGATGCTTAAGTTAAATTAACTTCACTCAAAATGATGAGTCTTTTTACACAATCACTAAGAATGAAGTTCAAAGTTTCGAGTGAATGATTGACTAATACAGAACTTCAAGCGAATGATCAAGCATGTCAGAATCTTTACAAATCATGTGTAACAAAAACTCTAAGCAAAATTGACAAATCCTATGAACAAATTCTATTCAAATAGTTAGAAATCTATATAGAGAAATAGAGAAAATTTTAATAATATTGAATAATTAACGGATTTATTTGTAAAGATTTAAGATATTTATCTTTTAAATTGTAGAAATATTTGTATTTTTTATATCTACTAATAACATTTGTGGTACAGTTTAAGTCAAATATGAGATTATTACAATATTCAATGCAAATAAGTCAGTATATTTTTTCCATTTAATAGTATATTGCTTTGAAATTAACTCAAGTTTTTTGTTTTAATCATCCACAACTGCATAAGGAGACTGATTCCACAATATTATTACTTCTTGAAGAATTTACCTCCTCTAGACAATTTTTAATGGTAAAAAAATAAAGTAATGAATTTACTATCCTACATGAGTAAAACGATAGAATATTTTATATAAAAAAAGTTACATATAATGTAGAAAATAAGAAAACAAATTACGTTGGTTTACAATTTAAAGAATTTTCATGCATTTATTCTAAATATCCATACCATAACTTCTCAATTTGCAACTATTTAATAGTAAAATGTCTACATTATAAGTACTACTGAAATCTCAACGATTTAGAATAGAAACCATAAATCTAAATGCAATCATTATAAACTTCTATTCTAACAACTTGTTTCTAATATTGTTATTGATATAATTCTAGCTGTTAATATTTGAGATGTGCATAAATAATATTTGTTAAAAAATATACAAAAATTGTTCAACAGTAACCAATCAGAATGTTGTTGTCTGAAAAATAAAACAAACTATTTTTCTGCACCAACGATTAAAAAAATGTTTTGTTGTTTTTCGGGCAATGTTCTGCAAGTTGGAAGTTATACATCACACAACATAAATCAATTTAACAATAGTGTTGTGTGTTGTTAGATCTCTTTCTTTGTGTCTCAATTTCCATCTTCCATCAAGACTAACATCGTAGGTTATGCTAGGATTAATTTTTATGAAATCTCAACCTTGACGACATGGCAACCAATGGCAGTCAGGAAATAACTTTCAGAACCTCAATTTTCCTTGTCAGGCAGTAATTCCTGTAGGTTATGAACATATTGTTAGAAAGAAAAAAAATAAAACCCTACTTCTCGATGCACCATTACCTACTTAACCAATTCCCAAAAGTTAATACATTCTGAGTCCATGCTTGAGCAAGGTGTTCCAATTTCCAAAGACATGTATATAGGTATATTTGTTCTGAAATATTATAAGAGGACAAGTGCAGCTCAGTTAAAGCTGTAGCAATGGGAGATGAACGTAACATGAGCAAACAATATATATTTAACATCACACAAAGTCACCAAACATCAATCTAAGATGCTACAGAATAAAAAATTTAGAGACCCATCAGTTGCCGATGTAGATTATAAGTTATTACATATTACCAACTTCAAAACCAAATATAAAACTAAGACCAGTTTAATACTTACAATACCTTTGTTTGTAGCTAATCAAGTACCTTCAGAAACTTCAATTGCAATTAGCACCTTATCAACTTTCTTTGCTCGAATGAAAACTTTCATGCGCATGCTATAAGTAATCACAACAAGACTAATAGCCTTCAAAACAATAAGAAAATCAGAATTAGAAAAAAGTGTCCTGAAAGATTAATTAATGGAGAAAATCAAGAGTTTTACATCACTAATTATCATGCCTACCCTAAAATGAAAAAAATAAAAGACAAAACAAAAATATAAATTCACTCATACCCATGCATAACATAAAGGGCTCACACTGTCTCTTTTATGGTGGTAAATAGATAATGCCTCCTCATGTCTCCTAGCCGTAGCAAAGGCATTGATCAACACATTCAACATCACAATATTGGGTTCAATGCCTTCTATCTCCATGATTTGAAGAACCTTAACTATTTGTTCACAAAACCCTTGCAAAACAAAAAGGTTTATAGACCATGCATGGCAAACAAAATTTCATCCTTTTATCAAATAAATTTTACAGTCACCAAATCGAACTTAAAAGTAAAAACTCACTAAAGAATAACCATATTGTTTACTAAAAATAGATGAGAAAATAGTTAGGAAAAACAAGATAATCTTAAAATTTCAAAAAGTCTAGAACGAAGGTGAAATAGGAAACAAAATAGTAGAGGGAAGACATTAAATGATTAAGAATACAAATTTTGTTAAAACCATGTTAGGCCTCAATCAACAAAAGTTGAATAGAAAAAAAAGGGTAAGTGTGATCTACATAATAAAAATACAAAATAAATGGTCAATGTTATTGATCAAATTACTTGTATTATCACAATAATAACAGAAACAATGGATGGACCAAGTACAATAGTACGACACATGCCTTTAACAAAGTCCTTAAAGGATAACCATATTGTTTGCTAAACAGGTGAGAAAATAGTTAAAAACAAGACGATAATCTTAAAATTGCAAAAAGTCTAAAACAAAGGAGAAATAAAAGACACTCATCATAGCCACATTCTTTTTAACAAATTAAAAAATAGGTTCAATTGGGGTTTTAATGTTCTGTTTTTGCTTTCTCTCTGTGCTTGGTAGTATTGGTAGGATTTACTATTTTTTTTTTTTTTTTATGTTTTGACAGAGATTAATATTGATCTTCTAAAGCTGATTCCTATTTGCCTAAAAAAAGAGGGTATTCCGACTTCTGTGGCATCCTAATTTCTTTGCTGTTGTAGGCATGCATATTGAACCAAGCTTATTGGTTAGATGCAGTTGGATGGGATGAGTATTTGCTGAATTTGGGTCGTTGGAGCAATTGTTTGAGTTTGTAAGTTTATTAATTTGCAATTTATATTTGCTTTGGCTGTATTATTTATTCAGTTAATGACTATTGTATGAAGAATTATGGTTGTTGATACTTAAATACTAGCTTATGGCATTTATTTTGATCAAGTTACTAGGGACTTATAAGGGTAAGAAATTTCGGTGGAAAAGAAGAAAATAAATGAAGATAAAAATTAGTAAAAGGAAAAATAGAGGTGGGGAAATTTAAAGGTAAAGTAACAAAATTGAAATACTAAATAATAGTAAATTTGTAGAAAATTAAATCTGAAATGTATAAAAATTTTATTGCTTAGGCCAATGTGTAATTATCTTTGGGCATTGAGTGCAAATCATAACAATATAGAAGAAAAATAAGACAAGTAATCCGATTGTAATATAAACTCAATTTAGGGATTTTGGGTTTATTTTACACATGGTGCATTTTGACATTAAAAGCTTGGCAGCTCATTTGAATTATTTAGTGTAGGATATTGAAGTGGGAAAAAAGAGAAAACAATGTATGAACCCAAAGAAGAAGTAAAAGGAAAAAGCAGTAAAGGGAAATTAAAAAGTGAAATAATAAAATTTAAGTAGTAAGAAGAAGAAAATTTATAGAAATTACGCCATTGAGTTTGCTCAAGGCATAGTATAACTTTGATGTTGAAAAAGGACGTTACTTGTGAGTTATGCTTTTTATGTTGGACGGTTTGGGGAAGCTGCAGTTAAGAGCATATATGAAGTACCTGTATGTGCAAAAGAAAAGAAAGAGAAAACTTTTCATTTTCCTAAACTGTGAGTACTTTGCTGACTTGATTCCTTATTGTCACCCTAAACTTTTATACATAACAAGATTGTAGTGAAGCAATTAGCAATTAGCAATTTTCATGAAAATATGAAGTCTAAGCTTAAATATTGCTTTCTTTCCTCATGTAAATCTCTTTTAGCAGATAGCTAGAGAAGTTTGCTAGTTAAATCACTTGTTGGGCTTTTGTTCTCTCATCTCTGCATCTTTTACTGTTATTGTCAACATCTTTCAACACTCTTTGTCACTATCACTCAGCACAGGTACTTTTTACCCCTCACCCCATTATTTTTTATTCCCATAAATAGTAAGGATTGATTGCTTATTTACCTTCTTAATTTGATGGAGTCTTTTATTATTAGTATTATTATTATTATTAATTCTTTTGCTTTTGATTGTGGTGTATATTGAATAATAATATTGTCTTTCCTTATGTATTGCACTTTTCACACATAAAAAAAGAATAACATTACAGTCAAATCTAAAATCTGTAACCAAACCTAACTGATCACAACCACTTGAATTAATTTTAGCATAATTGGTTTAAGGCTTAATTGGATTTCATATCAAATTAACTACTTTATACCGTTTCCAACCAATTCATGCTTCTTTTATCCATGATGGAAGAGATGCAGTGAGCCAAACGTATTGTCTTGATAATAAGCAAAGAAGACTTGAGACTTTTAGGTTTCATATTCATTAATTGGTCAAGTTATGACATTAATTGGTCACTTCCCTTAAAGCTGCTTTAAACTGAAGAAGATATAAATCAAATAAAATATGAAAAAATTAAAAATTATATGTTTAATTTTTAAAAAATTTACTATTTACTTTTTTTTAGAAATTTACTATTTACTTTTATATTTAAATATTTTTTATTTTTTAAGAATAAATAATAAAAATATCAAAAGTCCTTACTTTAAAAAAACTAGAAATTCCTTTCATAATGTTGGAATTTGATTACTTTTATCATAAAAAACTAATCATGACTTGGGGTCCAATTCATAATGCTTAATTTTTATCCAAAAGGAAAAGCAAAAGAGTTTTGGCTATTTCTTAGTCACTTGGTTTTATAAGATTTTGTACTCATTAATACGTAGAAAAACTTGTAAAAATATGAATTTATCTACTCGTTTATAAAGTTACACTTATATAGCATCTTGTTTTTTTTGTTTTTATTCTTGTATGGAACAAATTTTTCTATCCTCAGATGTTATTATTTTTTAAAATTTATATTTAAAATGTTTAACTTAGTTTTTCATATTAGAATTTGTTAACAGATTTTATTGTAAAGTTTTGTGAAAATTACTCTTGACTATTATATTCTATGACACTTAGGATTACAAAATGACGGGAGATTGATCTTGGATGTATTGTCGTTTAATTTCTGATGGATTCATTAGAGATGAATTTGTAAATGGAGTTAAAGAATTCATTCATTTTGCACATTCCAACTCTACATTTATGTGGGTGAATAAAATTAGATGCCCTTACTCTTGAAGTAGTAACAACAAGTTTCTAAATTCTAATAAGATAACATAGCACATCCTTAAAAAAGGTTTTACCGGTGCTTACACAATTTGGAGTTTATATGGAGAACATGATGTTGGACAATCATCAAGAAATAAAGATAGAGTTTAACTATATGTTAGTAATGAGGAACATGGGGAATATGGAGAACCTACATATGAAGAGGAAATAGAAAATCCATATTATAGAATGGTTAGGGATGCAATGTGTCCGAAAGTTGCTTTCAATTATAGTCATGATATGAGTCAAGGTTTATGGATAAAGATCCAAATCCAAATGCAACTAGCTTTTACTCTTTGTTAAATAATGTAGAGGAACCTTTGTGGTCAGGTTGCATAAAGCACGCAACGCTTTTAGTTGTGTCACAACTTTTAAATGTTAAGTTAGAGTTTAATTTGAGTGAATCATGTTTTGATTGACTGTTGGAGATAATGAAGAATATCTTGTTATTAGATGAAACTTTACCTACTGACTTTATAGAATGAAATAAAAGGTAACAAAACTTAGACTGAGATATATCAAAATTTATGCTTGCAAAAACAATTGCATGTTATTTTATAAGGAAACTGCTAATTTTGATCATTGTATGATATATGGGCATCCTCGGTATAAACTAAGAAAATCAAGTGTGAAAAGGCAAAAGAAAATACCTTACAAGATTTTGCATTACTTGCCACTTATACTAAGGCTTCAAAGGCTTTATATGTCAAGCAAAACTGCTAAACATATGACGCGGCATGAGCAAAACCAAAATGATGATGGAGTCCTCAGATACCCTGTTGATGGTGAGGCTTGGCAACACTTCAACTGCACACATGAGTTATTTGCAATGGAACCTCGAAATGTCAAACTAAGGTTATGTGCTGACAGTTTCAATCCTTTTAGACTGACTGTGAAACCTTATTTTGTTTGGTCATTAATGCTCTATGTATACAATTTACCCCTATAGATGTGTATGAAACAACAATATATATTTCTTAATATGGTTATTTCGAGGAAGAAAAATCCAAGTCAAAACATAAATGTTTTCTTGAGGCCTTTGATAGATGAGCTGAAAGTATTATGGACCCAAGATGTTATCACATATAATGCATATAAGAAACAAAATTTTCATATGAAGGCAACATTATTATGGACAATTAATGATTTTCTTTCTTACGGTATGTTGTCAGGGTAGAATACTCATGGACGATTATCATGTATGTATTGCATGGAACATTTTAAAGCTTTCATATTGCATCATGGTAGGAAACCTTGTTTTTTTTATTATCATCGGTAATTCTTATGACATAATCATCCTTTTAGGAGGCAGTGAGAAAAATTGATTAAAAAACGAGTTGAGCATGACTTAACATTTCCTCGATTATTAAGTGAGGAAATATTATTACGTTTGAATTCACTTCCTTATATCCCATTCGAAATAAAATGTGGTAAGCAAAAGATTTTAGGTTATGGTGTAGGTCATAATTGGGTGAAAAAGAATATATTTTGAGAACTGCCTTATTAGCATACGTTTCTTATTCATCACAATTTAGATGTGATGCATATTGAATATAATATATTTGAGAATATATTCAACACGATGATGGATGTTAAAGGAAAGATGAAAGATAACTTAAAGGCACAACAAGATTTGAAGGTGTATTGCAAGTGGCCAGAATTGAAATTGGTGGAAAATAATTGAAAATTTTTCAAGCCTAAGGCTTCGTACACCTTAAATAAAGAGGAAATAAAAAATGTTTGTGCTTGGGTGAAACAATTGAGATTACCTTATGACTTTACGTCGAACATATCTCGGTGTGTTAATGAGATTGATTACAAATTTTATGGGATGAAAAGTCATGATTGTCATTTTTTTTTGGAACGATTGCTCGTAATTGTATTTTGTGATATGGTGCCTCACTCAATTTGGGATGTGATTACTGAGATATTTAACTTTTTTTAAAAATTTGTGCGCAACTGAAATACATGTACATCATGTGGAAGCTTTGGAAGGAAAAATATGTGAACCTATATGCAAACTAGAAAAGATCTTTCCTCTCAATTTTTTTGACTCTATGGAGCATTTGTCGATTCATTTACCTTACAAGGCAAAGGTTGGTGGACTCGTCCATTATCAATGGATGTATCCATTTGAGAGGTACTATAATTGTTATTTGTTTTCAAATTGTTTATTACAAGCGTTTAAGGTACTTATTAAGTTTGATGAATATTGTGATTTTTAGGTTTTTGCAACATTTGAAGAAAAAAGTAAAAAATAGAACCTTTGTTGAAGGATTTATGTCTGAGGCTTATATTATCGAGGAAATCCACTCATTTTGCTTATGGTATTTTAAACCTACTGTACGCACAAAATTAAATCGAGTGCCACGTAATGATGATGGGGGAGACGTGGGCTCTCTTGATCATCTTTCAATTTTCACTCATCTTGGATGAGCTTTTGATCTATTAGATAAATCTCGATTTTTAGATGAGGAAGAGTTTTATGCTACCGAGCTATATGTTTTAATGAATTGTGAAGAGATGTTCTTATATATTAAGTAAGTACCATTCTACCATAAACTAAAATGATTGATCATAAGAATGAACTTAATCCGTAAATTATGGATATAATGATAGGATATTTGATGAAATGGTGAAGCAATATGTTTAGCATATATCGAAAAAGGAATTGGAGAAAGTACGTGATGCAAGATTCGTGAAATGGTTTAAAAATTATGTAAGTTTATGTTAATTAGAAGTGAACTTTTAATAACATTGAGGCATTAATAATATAAGTAATAATTTTTTATCTTGTATTTCATGTTCGTAGGTTGCAAAACGTAAGGATGAAATTGACCTACGTATACTTGAAATCTCTCATGGTTCAGGACGTATGATCAGGTGTTACAAAAGATACTTTGTAAATGGTTTCAAGTTTCACACCCTAGATTATGGACAACATCGTAAGACAATGAATAATAGGGTTTGCATAAAAAGGAGTTTTTGCTATGATTATGAGTGTGACTTTTATGGTATTTTAGTGGATATAATCGATTTGGAGTATTTTGGTATTGAAAATAGAGTTGTGCTATTTAAGTGTCATTGGTTTGACACTGAAAAAGGTATTAAGGTAAATGTTTTGTATGGTCTCGTTGAAATTAAACACAACTCAATATTTGCCACTAATGAACCATTTGTTTTAACTGCACAAGCTCACTAAGTTTATTATTGTAGTTATCCATCAACCAAAAGAAATCGACGTGATTGGTGGGTAGTATTTAAAACAAAAGCTAGGAGTAGATTTCACATTCTTAGTAGTGGAGATAGAGAAAATGAAATTGATTTGAATGAAGAAGTATACTATGAAGATGTGTTTATTTCAATTAATGGCACTCCATTAGAAGAAGTTGATAACTTTACAGTTTTAGTAAGTAGTGATTATGAAGAGGTTAATCTTTCGATTGAGGATGAAGAAGATGACATGCAAAGAGATGAAAATGAAGAACATGACATGGAATGAGATGAAGATGAAGATGAACTTGAAGACGAAGACAAAGAAACTTTTAATGATGATAGTGATAATAATGAAGAACATGAGTTTGTTTATTCTAAAAGTGATTGATGATGGTAGACATATATGGTATTGGTTTTATATTTTTTTGTTACATAGTTGTTTAACTTTAATTATATAATATTGAAAGATCTTGACATGTTAAAAAATTATTATAGTTTATATTTATAAATGTTGAAATGAATACTATATAATGGCATCTTTTATTGTACAAATGATTAGGAATCAATTGTGATTGTTGTAACTTGACGATTTTTATACTTTGTTTCAATTTCTTTTAAAAAAATTTGTGTATGAATTTTAACAAAAAAAAATTATATGAACGATAGTTAAAGGGAAGCATTTAAAACTGAGACCTAGATCAACAAATGCTTCTGGAAGTATATCGTTGCCTACAAATGCTAGTGCATTTGCCGATCTATCCATTCAGCCACAGATGCAGCAAGTTAATAATGATGTGCCCTATGAGCCACATTCTTTGTTAGGTGCATCTGCAAAGTAAGTAGAAAATGAGACATATACTCACGATTCTCGTAGATCCTTATCTATTGATTTAGGTTCAAGTTTAGATGATACTTCCTCAAGGTTAAGGGATAGGGAGCCTGGTGTAGGATTACAGACTCTTGTAGATCCATCCGATAGATTGCGTATAACTCCTATTGGTGAGAAATATGTTATCTTATATTATAATGAAATTGTTATATTTGTTATTAATTTTAATATATAAAAATTTTCTTTTATGTTCTACAAGTACTTTTTTCGAGCAAGGGGTGACGGCTATAATAACAAGGATCACAAAAAATCACTTCCATGGTCCATGGTCGACATAGAGGAAAGTCCTTAATGATATAGAGTTAATGTTTTAAAAGTTTCAGGTACTATGTTTGTATTCAATTAAATTATAACTTTTTCTTTTCAATTAATTTGTATAAATTTTTTTAGTTATTCTATAATTTTGATGTAGGAAAAATGTGTTTGGTCTACAAATCAAGATGTTTTGGTTCGACGAATATGGGATAAGATTTGTTCTGATCGGTTAAGAGACATGCTTTCAGAAGAAAGACATTTAGCAATGATAGAAGCAAAAACAAACAATATTAGGGATTGTAAAGGCTTGTCAAGGGAATGGATCATAAATGAAACTTGAGATGTCCTTATCGATATGCTATGGGGTCTAGAAGAATGGCAAAACAAATCGAGAAAAGGGAGAAAAATCGTTTAATGCCAAAAGAATGAAGCATTCCAAAGCACACTGGCAGTTCAGTTCCATTTCTTGTTCATGCAAAAAAGATAGTATGAATTAATCTTACTTCGCATTTATATGTATGGTTTTCTTTCAAATTAAATTTAAATTGTATGCTTAGTAGTTTGACTTTGGTTTTTCCTTACATGATATTTATATATATCGATTATGATTGAGTATATATAGTTATAAATAAATGCAGGCAATTGAGATGAAATGAAATGTTAGGTTTTTGGAAGTGTTCAATTGCACCCATAAGCGTTTAAGGGGTCTTGGTGATTTTATGGACAACAAGTCTAAGTCTAAGAGTGTACATACAAAATTGATTAATTTTTATTTCAAAGTTCACGATCTAGTTGAATAATAATCTTCTTTAATTTTTAATGTAGGAAATGTATAATTCTGTATTATCACAAAGTATGGTGAGGATTTATCTTCTCAGCCATAATTCAATCCGCATGTTTGGACTGAAGTAATTAGAGGGAAGGAGACTACAGACATTCACGTGTATGGGTTTGGTACTCGGGTGCCTGTTACAGCTTTACTTACTAGAACATACAACAATATAACAACATTTGAGTCTACGTATGGCCCTATCAACTTAAATGCTACTAGTTCCGCAATTGCATTAAAAGAAAAAATGGAAAATCTTTCAGAAAATTTGGATAAGATATGTGAGGAAATACGTGAAGAAATTAAGAATGCAGTGGCGAAAAGCATGAGTGAATTTATGGTATGTATGGAAACCATGATCATGACTAATGCACTTTCAAAACAAAGAAATGCTGGATCTTCAAGCTCAAATCTTGACAAGTAAGAACACAACATTTCATAATATGATGTCTCTTTTTTCACTGTGACACTTTGATACTTTTTAGTATAGCTGTTTAATAACACATTTATTTTTATATTTATATGTGTTTAACATTTTTAGATATTGTGTGTTTATGACAATTTTTAATTGTATAAATTTGAATTTGAATTTCGATTTTTAATGTGTGTTTTTTTAATTTATTTTGAAAGTCAATTATGGATGTCAATTGATAATTTATTATCAAAATTTTAATTGATAATTTTTGTTGGAAGAGCATTACTAACAAGATATCCAATTGAAAATTAGTAAAAGAATTTCCGTTGGAATAACTTTTTCCAACAGATTTTTGTTAGAAATGCGTTTTCAACAAAAACGTCCGTTGAAAATTTCCAACGTAATTTTCTGTTGGGAATGCATTTTCAATGGAATTTTCTGTTGGGAATGCATTTTCAATGGAATTTTCCGTCGAAAATGGTTTTTTAATGAAAAATTTAGTTGAAAATTTTCAACGTATTTTTTCGTTGAAAAAGTATTTCCAATGAAATTTCGTTGGAAATTCATTTCTTACGAAATTATTTCCAACATAATTTTCTGTTGGAATTTATTTTTCAATGAAAAAATCCATTGGAAATTTCCAACGAAATTCCCTTGGATAAGAATTTCCAATGGAATCACAATGGATAGTCAATAAAAAAACAGATTTTTTCTCACGGATTTTTCCAACAGAAAGCATCACCGACGAGGCTTTTACCAACGAAATTTTCAAAGGATTTTTTTGTTGGAAATATGTTGGAAAAAAGTATTTCCAACAAAATTTTAACTTTTTCCAACGAAAAATTCTGTCAAAAAAGGCTTGTTTTTTGGTAATGGGAGTGAAGTGAGGAAGAAAGGAGAAACAGAATTATGAAGCCGAAAATGCCCTCTAAACATGTTAAAATACCAAGGACAAATGTCAAGTATAAAGGGGATATGCAAGTAAGATTCATTATGCTTTAGATAAATAATATTTACTATTTTAACTCATTATATTTTTAAATTATCATTTACAAATTTCAATTATTATATAAATAATATTTAAAATAGTGTATAATAGAATCATATAATAATTGAATTCAAATTGTTGCGTAGAACATAGTACAGTACATAAAGGTTCAAATCTAAAGTATTATAATTTTAACCTACAAAGGGCTTGCAAGATGCGACATGTGGTTTTATAATTTAGTTGTTGGATGGATGATATTTTGAGGCTTTGCATAAAAAAGTGATAGAGTTCAGTAATTTCAGGAGAACTTATGGGCGTTTTGAATTTTTAAGATTGCATTGAAAGGTGTTTTCTGGTTTTCCTCTTTATTTAAGGGGCTTTCATCAAGTTTGCGTTTTTACTCTCTTTTTTCGATGTCTCTATGCTTCCTTTTTCTTTTTCATTCTTCTATTTCCTTCTATTTCTTGGGTTCAATTGCATAGGCTTTTCGCATTCTTGCGCTTCGGTTGTGTCACTTTATTGATTTGTATGGATTTTCTATACTATCTGACTTTTAATTGTTGATTGATCATTTTTGTTTTTTGTTTTGCATGACATTAGTGTTTTTCATTGTGTTGGTTACGTGATATTCATTTTGTTCACTTCTTCTATACTATCGGTGTTTTGGATTCTGTTGGCTCTTTGTTTATTGATCCATTTGGGGTTTTATTACATAAAGGTTTAAATTTAAGTTAAGAAGTATCTATAGATTACTAAATGGGCTAAAGTCATATAGTCAAATCTTTTCTAAATAGGTCTAAAAAAATTTAAATATAATTTTTTAAAATATAATAATATTAGCTGATCATATAATAAAACATTAGGATGGTACTCGTAGCTACGCTATGAAAAAATCACAGAAAATATCAATTATGTTGGAGTAAACTTTAATTTGGTACATTTAAAAAAGTTTATGGAGAAAACTATATTGTATTAGTCAATTGTATGAATGCCTGATTTTTATTTATAGAGGAAAAAATAAACTGATATTAATTGAAAATAGTTAATTGCTCTGGTTTTAATCACTGGAAATTTGCACATACATATATGATTATAAAACAGTATTTATCCAAATAAGACAATAATCCTATCAAAGATTGTTAGATGTATAATAAACTATTAAGAAATAAAAGAGTATATAACATGTACTATTGACGTATTACGATAAACAGTTGTACAATATAAGGGAACCATATTATGTAAAGATCCTATCAATATAAAATAGTTACTGATTTTTAATAATATATCTTTTATATATAAATTGAATGGCTAAAGTGTCAAGCCCAGCTCTACCATATATTTTTCAAGTCATTCATAAACTTGATAACATGTTTGCATATGCGGATGTTTCGAAAAATCGTTAAAGTCGGTATGGTACCTTGTGGTACTATTAAGTCGATTAAAGCCTTGAACTAGTTAGAATAAAGATTTTAGGATGTATTTGAGTGTTATTGAATCTTAAAATGTCCTAATATGGTGATTCGAAGTTCGAGGATGGATTTAGAGTCTAATCGAGAATTTTTATAACGTAGGGGCAAAATGGTCATTTTGCCATCTGAGGGCAGAATTGGAATGTTGGTTGAAATTTTGATCAAATTTGACTAATTGAAGCATAATTTGAATTGGAGCAGTGAAAATTTTCAATTTCGACATTTTCTGAACATAAGGGTAAACAGGTCATTTTACGTGTTTATAGGGACATAATTGGAATTTTTGGAATTCTTCATCACCATGACACTTGTCAAGCTCATGAATTTCACCCATCATTTTTTTAAGTGAAAAATTATTTGTGGTGGAAATGAAATACTTAATTATTAAGTTTTGATTATGGACCAATCAAATGGTGACAAGTGGCAAGCTTTAATTCTTTTAATATTTTCCTTTATAAACCACTTAAAACTCACCCATTTCACTCTTTATGGCCGGCCAAACCAAGAGAAAGGAAAAAAAGAAAAGAACAAACCCTAGAGAAGAAAAATTCAAGAGAACTCATTGGTTTTCAAGGAATTAAGCAATTAAAGGTAAGATTTTTTTATTTTAGCTTGTAATCTACCTTTCTCATGCATTTTTTTTATTTTTCATGGTTGAAATTTAAGTTTACATGAGGAAACCCTTGCTGGTCAAACCTAGAGAGAGAGGATTTGATGATGAATTTAGTTAGGTTACATGATATATTAGTGTTTTTAGTTGTTTTGTGATGTGTAGAATGAAAAACAAGCAAGAAAATTTCATGTTCTTCAACCACCCTCATTGGCCAAATTTTCCAAATGGCATATTGATGATGGATTTGGTTGTATTTCAAGTTATTTAGCTAGGAATTAATGATTTATGGTGTTGGATATCAAAACCGGTTATCGAAAAGTATAGTCCCTTTAATAAATGGCTTGATGGAAAATGAGAAAATCATAGTAAATGGACTTGGATTTGAATCCTAATGATATAGATGGATTTATTAGATTGTGTTGACACTGAATTATGCGTTAGATTGGAATCGGAATGAATTTTGGAAATGGTGAAGTTAGTCAAAAATCAAGCTCATTGTAATACTTTGATGTATTGGATTTTTGGAAGAGTAACAAATATATTTAGAGTTGAATCGGATGTTTTGGTTAAATCAATAGTGTATAATTCGAATTAGGTTGAGTACAAATTCATTCCGATCACAATTGAACCTACGGAGAATACCGTCTTTAAGTGACTATCCGAACAATTCTCATGCAATCTGATGTATTCATATAGAGTTTGAAATAATCTTACAACAATTGGCACAAATATATTGAATTACATGTCGTGTATTATGTATAGGTGGAGAGCCTTCCGATAAGGGCAAAGATATCGTGTTGGAGGACCGAGAATAGGAGTACTCCTACCACTCCAAATTCCCATTATTGTGGGTAATCAGATGTTCATCTTAATTATCTAAAGTAATTTATACTTGTTTTTATGATTTTAAGAATAATGAATTGAATTTGTAAATTATTATGTTTTCAAATTGAAATGTTGTTTAAATAAAACACGATTTATAAATTGTTTTGAAACTAAATGATAATTTTAGAAATTAAGTAAGTGGAGGCCATACACTTGTATTATATACATACATGGTTTAAATTGGTGGCTTATGATAATGTAATGGCAATGATTGGCTGAAATTGTAGTTTTGTGAATTATATGAATTGTTTGTTTTACCTTGATAGGCTGGTTAGTATTATATTAGCCATGTCATACTGCCAAAATTTTATAGGCTTGGTGGGTTATCTAATTAGCTTACTGCAGTGGGTGAATTTCCGTGGACTAGCTTATTAGAGGGGCACGGTAAACCTTATTATATTCTACCTTGGTACGAGATGCGCGAAGGTTATCTCCTGAGGTAAACGTTTAGAGTTCACTTCACGCTGAACTACCACGTGAGGGTGAAACTCAGCCAACACCAAGGAACGGTTATGTTTTAAAACGTAAAAACGTGTTTTATGTGTATAAGTTGTTTTAACAGCCTTAGTGGACTCGATTAGATGCCCCTGCGTAAAGCATCATCGAGTACTAGTTTTGGCACAAGCCAAGTTCTTAAGAAAGTCATAAGTCTTGTTGATATGTTTGGTGAAATAAAATTGTTTTATATGGATGAAAATGAGTTTTAATGTTATGAATCATATTATGATGGATGATTTAATTGTCTCCATTTATTCGGCTTTAGATGTTATAGATGAACGTTGCTTACTCACGAAGTTTATAAAAACTCACTCTTTCTTCCTATCCATTTCAAGCTAAGGATAGTCTGTAGACAGTCGATTTCGTCGATGAATACTTTTGGAGTTGCATCCTTAGAAAGCAAAGGTTTACAAACTTATACATTCTTGGTTATATTGAGGGCCCACATGTCATTGTAGAATATTTTGTATACCTGGTTTAGTGTACCACTATATGTATGCATTTATTTTGCTTTTACGCTACAAAAATTATTTACGCATAATTCTATAAATATTGTTTTACAAGAAAATGAAATATTTTATTTAATATTTTTATTTGGTTTGATTAACTATAATTTCACTTTAAAATGATGATTTAGACAACTAAACTTATGTTTAAATATGAAATGAATGTTTTTCGCCTGTATATCATGTTTTCACCAAGTTTTGAAATTTTTAAATAAAATGACCAAAATACCCTAATGTGGTAGAAATCACTTTTTGAATGTTTTTGATTTGAAATTAGTTTCTATTCCTTTAAATATGATATTGAATAATTGCTGCTTACAGGGAAAGTGGAAAATTGATGTCGAAGCCTTGCGAGGTTTCGATTGACATTCCGGGTAATGAATGTCTATAGAAACATTGCGGCGGTTGTCACGGGCTCGATGGGAGTTTCGGGTCATGACATAAAAGTTGTCAAATTTGGTTGATTTATTTATTCAATGATGACTATGTTCTATGTATATTAAGAAATGAATAAATTTTATTGATTTTTTTATTTTATTCAATGAATTGGATAAATATTTATTAAAATTTAAACATTCATGTATAAAAGAGATGTCTAAATACTATGGATTCAGGTTCATACAGAATAAGAGGATATAAATAGAAAATAATATTAAATTGTAATTGATAAATATTAAATGAATCTATATTCTAAACATTAAAAATTAAAAATTATTATTTTCAAGTATTTTTTATTGAAATAAATAAAAAATTAAGAAAACCCTTCAAATGTAAAAAAAAAAAAAACAACACAGTTTTGACATAAGATGTAAAAAAAATTTAATTCAATTGAGAATGACAACCAATTGACTCAATTAGTTTTCCTATTTAAAACAGAATTTATTCAAAAAAAAATAATCCTATCAAAGATTATTATATATATAATAAACTATTAAGAAATGAAAAAGTATATAAGCTATACTATTAACATATTAAAATAAATAGTTGTAGAATATAAGGTAATAGTATAATGTAAAGATCTTATCAATATAAAATAGTTAATAATTTCTAGTACCATTTGTGTTTTATATATAAAATAAATGTTTAAAGTTTATCAAATTCAATTAATTTATTTATTCAATGATGACCGTGTGCCTTGTATATTGAGAAACGAGTAGGCCTTTTTATTTTTTTATTTTGTTCAACGAATTAGATGTATGTTTATTAGAATTTATACATTCATATATAAAAGAGATGTTTATACACTATATATTCAAGTTGATGTAGAATAAAAGAATATAGATAAAAAATAATATTAAATTACAATTGATAACTATTAAATGAATCTATCTTCTACGTTTTAAAAGTTAAAAATTATTATTTTCAAATATTTTTTACTAAAATAAATAAAAGTACAAAAAAAAAAACTTTCAAATGTCAAAAACAATGTAATTTTGATATAAGGTGTAAAAAAAAATTAATTCAATTAAGAATGACAAATATCAATCAATTGATCTAATCAATTATCCTACTTTTATATAATGAATTAAATGGATATTTATTGGAATTTAAACATTAATGTATAAAAGAAATATCTATATACTACGGATTCAAGTTCATACAAAATAAGAGAATATGGATAACAAATAATATTAAATTGTAATTGATAAATATTAAATGAATCTATCTTATAAGTATTAAAAGTTAAAAATTATTGTTTTTAATATTTTTTTACTAAAATAAATAAAAAGAAAAAAAAAAGAAAAAAACCTTCAAATGTCAAAAACAATGTAGTTTTGATATAAGGTGTAAAAAAATTAATTCAATTAAAAATGATAAATGCCATCTATTTTCTAAATATTAAATGTTAGAAATTATTATTTTCAAGTATTTTTTATTAAAATAAATAAAAAACCTTTCAAATGTCAAAAATAACATATTTTTGACATAAGGTGTAAAAAATTAATTCAATTGAAAATGATTATAGGGAACAAAAGGTCAAAAAAATAAAAAAAAATTCTAATTGAATGACACTTATCATTTAATTAGAAACTCAATTGAAAGAAATTGAAACATCCTACTTTTATATATATTTTATAGATATTATGAATGCTTTGGCAATAAATTGTATTTTACAAGAATTTTGAAAATAAATAAGGAAAAAGCTTATTGTAACGTTAAAAGGCTCGTAATAGAAACTATTTATTAAATTTTTCTTAGGAATTCATTTAAATGACAATAAATAATAAGTTAATTTATCGTAAATGCGTAGAAATCGTGTTTTACGAGAATTTTGAAAATATATTAAGAAAAAACTTTGTTAAAAAACTAGTAATAGAAATTATTTACTAAGGTTTTGTTAAGACTTCATTTGTAAGTATGTGACAATTAATATTAATTTAACAAAATTAAAATGTATTAATTTTATAAAAGTTAATATTTTTAATTAATTTTGTTTTTGTTTAATTTATTTAATTGAATTGGACTAAAATGAATTAATTTCATTTCATAATTCTAAATCAGAACGTGAGATATCAATCGGTAAGATAGTTGAACCCTATAAATACTCTATTACGATTTTGAATTGTTACTTGATTATGTATCCAAATATCTTAAATACAATCTGTTAAATACTTGATCAAATAATATGAAATTATTTCTTATAAAAATTAGATTAATAAATTAAGATTAATTCATAAAAAATAAATTAAAGTTTAAAATCATATTTAGAATCATTAAGTAATTTTAATAAGTATTATTTTAATTATAAAAAGTTGATAAACAAAAACTAATTTATATAATATTAAAATTTAATATTAAAAATTAAGCATAATATCTAAAAAGACCCTTAAAGTATTTAAGAAAATTCAAATAATCTCTTATATTTTTATTGTGTTAAGCCCTTATACTTTTATATTAAGCCAAATAAGTCCTTATATTTTTTATTTTGAGTCACAACTCTTATAACTAATGATTGATTTAGTAAAAATATTATTTGTTATTTTATGTTGCATGACACTGATGTGCCATATTAATATATTATAATTGGTAATGATATGATACATAATGCTATTGATGATAACGTGACATGTTAATATAATATACTAACGTGATTACGTAACATTTTTTATTTTTTACATCAATGTCATATCAGTGTCATATAAATATAAAATAACAAGTAATATTTTAATTAATTATCATTAATCAGTTATTAATTATAAAAGCCTATTTTATCCACATAAAAATATACAGACTTGATTGAAAGTAATAAAAAATTAAGAACTTATTGAAATTTTTTTAAATAATTTAAAGACTTATTTAAATATTGTGTCTAAAAATTTTTATTTGTGGTCGAGTTTAGAAAATAAATGTCTAAAAATATTATTGGAACTTATGACCAAAATAGTTTATTATCTGAATCCACTCAAACTTGATTATAAATATTTTAATTTTACTTAATCTAGTCGATTAATCCTGATTGTGGATTGCAAATAATTATTAACATCCCTAATCAAAATTCATTAAATACTACTATTGTTAAACTAAAATTTCGAAACAAATCAACAAAATAAAAAAGAGAAGAGCAAGGTCATTAAATGATTAAAATCATTAGTACTTAAAATTGATTTTATTTTTAATGAGATTATTTCACAATCTATTTATAAAAAGAAATAAAAAAATTTAATTATCTTTTTTAATATATGTATAAAAATCAAAGTAATTAAATGCTTTAATGACAAAATAATTTATCAAGATATCATCTCATTATCACCTTTATCGACAAAATTAAACAGTGTTAAGAGAAAGATTAAATTATTTTTATTTTTAAAATTTAAAAATTAAATTAACCGAATTTTAAATAAAAAACTAAATTAATGAAAATATATGAATACAAAAATTATTCAAATATTTTGATCAAAATATTATCTAAATTTATAATCAAAATAATTTTACTATCTGATTCTACTTGAACTCGATTATAAATATCTTAATTTTACTTAAACTGGTCGACTAATCCAGTGGAATGCAAATAATTATCGACGTCCTAATCGGTATACACTAAACACTATTATTATTAACCCAAAATGCCGAAACAGATCAACAAAATAAAAAAGAGAAGAAAAAGGTCTCTTTAGTCTCTCTTCTACTCTCTGCTGCGGTCGCTTCTACTGGTACCTCACCTTCGATTTTCTCCTTTTGCTTGTACTTTTCTTTGATCGGCCGAATCTACTCTCGATTTCGTTTGCCCACTCTTCGATTCTCGCTTGTATCAATGTGAGCAACTAGGGTTTTCGATATTCAACCCACTCTTTCCTTTCTATTTTTCCTTTCCATTGCATTGCCATCACTCTAATTTCTAGGGTTTCAACCCTTTTCAGTAATCTCATATTTTTTATCATCACTACTTTATTTATTGTTTTCACTTTTTATATTTAGTTCATGCCTTCAATAATTTAGGATTATCGGAGATTGTTTGATTATGTTTCAGTATGTTTGCCTATATAGGTTATTAACATTACGCTTGCTGTTGTTTGTTTGACTTTGATCTGCTTTAAATTCGTGTTGTTCAGGGATATATTTTGATTTTTTTTCTTTTAAATGCTAATTTTTATTTTTGTATTTTGTTAATTTTTCCCTAAGCTCTTAAGCTGCTTCTATGTTTGCTGATATTTGCTGTCTTGTAATGTAGATTTCAACGTAAAAAGTGTAAATTGACATTGACATTGAGATTGTTGGAGCTATACATTGCAGAGATGGCAAATTTACAAATGACCGGCATTCTAGAAAAGGTATTGTCATCTATGCTCATGTGAACCATTTTTTTTTTTTTTGTATTTTCCTCTGTGCTTGCATCAGCTCTTACATTTTGCTCTACTTTATAGAATAACATCGATTGATCGAGAGAGACTCATCTGATATCAATTGATGACTTATATATTGTGCTTGCAGATGACTGGGAAAGATAAAGATTACAGATATATGGCTACATCTGATTTGTTAAATGAGCTAAACAAGGAGGGCTTTAAGGCTGATTCTGACCTTGAAATAAAGTTGTCAAATATTATCCTCCAGCAACTCGATGATGTAGCTGGTGATGTTTCTGGCTTGGCTGTCAAATGGTAACTTTTGGTTCTGTGTCCTCATAGCGTTTGCGTTAATGTGTTTGTGTATTTTAGTCATGTCAGATTTTGGCTGCCATCATGCTAGACCGGTTTATATTCAACAAGACTCTGCTTTCTTACATTGGTGTATTAAAAGTTTTCTTGTTTTTATCATAGGATACTTACTGTTAATTATGTTTTCATGTTAAGAATCGGCAATAGAATGTATTAAGAGGTTTTAAGTTTTATTGAATGATCTACTCTCTAGCTTTTTCGAAGTTGTTGAACATTTTGATTTTGGTTTGAGATGGGGTAAACTGGTTTGCAGATTGTCCAATTCTCTTCTGAAATTACAGTCAACCTCTTCTGTGACCTTTATGTGAATCACATGGATGTTGCCGAGACAACCTTAGTGAACTGACTCTTGTCATGTTTTTCTCCTGTTTTTTGTACTGCTTGTTGCTTGGTTTTACTGTTGATTTTAACTTTGTGTTGCAGTCTTGCTCCATTGGTGAAGAAGGTTGGTGAACCAAGAGTTGTGGAGATGACCAATAAACTCTGTGATAATTTGCTTAATGGCAAAGATCAACACCGTGACATTGCAAGCATAGCTTTGAAGACAATCATTGCTGAAATCACTACTCCATCTCTTGCACAATCCATTTTAATTTCTCTATCACCTCAATTGATAAGAGGAATAACTGGCCCGGTAAGTTTCTAAAGGCAGCTTGTCCTTGTGATTGAAAACTTGAGTAGATTCATTGTGTAAGTCTTTTCTTTTGAAAAATACTGTTTTAGTTTCTTATTTAGCTAAAGCTGCTAATTTCTGATGCAAAAGTTTAATTCCACAAAGATTTATGGCCAATAATATTTTTCTTATAAATTTCTGGAAAATACTCATTTCATTTTACAATGGTATCATGTTAAGCGTGTGAAGGACCATGGAATTGGATAAATTTTAAGACGAATAATACTTCCTCTGATATGTTGTATTTTTGCAGTTAAAGAACATAAAATTAAATTTTTTCATCTTGTTCTGAATCTTTTGTACTGCTCCATGGTAATTTATTTGTTAATATATTTTTGCAGGGGACTAGCACGGAAATTAAATGTGAATGTCTTGACATTTTATGTGATGTCCTTCACAAATTTGGAAATCTAATGGCAGCTGACCATGAGATGCTTTTAAATGCACTGTTATCACAATTGAGTTCCAATCAAGCTAGCGTTAGAAAGAAGACAGTTTCATGTATTGGTGAGAGAAACTAAATCATATCCAGTCTGTTTTATTTGGTGATTGTTTTGATTCTCCTTTTGCATCTGGATTGATTTGCTTAAACTAGTACTGGCATTGTGGAACCTTTTGTGGAGCAACAGCTCAACTTGAGCTTTCTCTTCTTTTAAAAATTTTGGTCAATATTGGCAAACCTAGATGTCTTCTTTTTCTTGTTATTTATTAGATGTATGCCAAAAATGAACAATGAGGAGAGAGGTTTTACGTCTTTGATGTGTTGTGATGTTTATGACAGTTGGCTAAGCATTCTTTTGTTTTCAGCATCTCTTTCGTCAAGCTTGTCAGATGAATTGTTAGCAAAGACAACCATTGAAGTTGTACGGAACTTAGGAAGTAAGGGAACAAAATCTGAATTGATACGCACAAATATCCAAATGATTGGTGCTTTGAGGTGATTATCTCTTTCTGCTCATACTACTTATGAATGAAGTTGCCAAATTTAGTGTACTTTTTTCTTTGAATTTGTGTTGCTTAAACTTTTAACCCCAAGGTTAATTTTATTAAAATTTTTGTTCCTTAAAACTGTCTAATAATGAGGTTAAAGTGCTTGGTTCAAGTAGGCGTCCCATCATACATCAATATATTAGAAAATTTGTTGTTATGGTTGATTGTTTTGGTCCTAGTGGCACCAGAGCTGATAAGTTGAAGGTAGTGGTTCTTTTGTGATGGCTTAAGCATTACAAATATATTAACCTGTTGCTAGTTCAATTTCAAATGCTGGATACTTGGTTTATCTTCTAACTGTAGTCGGATGATTTATCATGTGTTGAAGTCATGAATATGCTCAAAAAAATTTAATTTTTTGAATGTTGTATTATTAGCAAATGGTTCTTAAAAGCAACCTGTTGTTATTTTTTTTTTCTTTATGGGTTCTTGTGAGTATTAAATCTTTGGAGGTTACAATTCCAGTGTTGTGTTATTTTATATGCATGTTGCTAACAAAATTTATGTTGTTATTGTATTCTAGCCGTGCTGTTGGGTATCGTTTTGGACCCCATCTTGAAGACACTGTGCCAGTGCTTATTAATTACTGCACAACTGCATCAGAAAATGATGAGGAGCTTCGGGAGTATAGCTTGCAGGTGCTGAGAATTGCTTTGTCTCTTAGAGATTGTCATAGGGTGCATTAGAATGTAGTGTGCATTAGGACTTGAGATTGTCAGTTTCCTTGTGGGGTGGTTAACTTTATTATGTTATAATTTATATGCTCATAACTGTCTATGCTTGATTTCAGGCACTGGAAAGTTTTTTGCTTAGGTGCCCTAGGGATATTTCCTCCTATTGTGATGAAATTCTTCTCCTTGCTTTGGAGTATTTAAGTTATGATCCAAACTTTACTGATAACATGGAGGAAGATACCGATGATGAGAATCATGAGGAGGAAGAAGATGAGTATGTTTTTTCATTTATGTATCTAAGATGATTTAAATTCTATTGGTGCACGGAAGACTAGTTATTTATAACCAGCTCTTTATTGTTTATAGTGAGAGTGCAAATGAATATACTGATGATGAAGATGTAAGCTGGAAAGTTCGACGAGCAGCTGCTAAATGTTTAGCGGCATTAATTGTTTCTCGCCCTGAGATGCTATGTAAACTGTATGAGGAGGTATATATTGCCTTTCTATCAGGAATTTCTTAGCATAATTGCTACACAACTTGTTAAAGATGCAATTCTCTCCTTGTGCAGGCTTGCCCTAAGTTGATAGATAGATTTAAAGAAAGGGAAGAAAATGTCAAGGTACAATTGAATCATTGGTTTATAGATATTTCTTTCTTCACATCTGTTTGGTCATTAAAGAATGATACCGTTATAGATGGATGTTTTCAATACGTTCATTGAGCTACTACGCCAAACTGGAAATGTGACTAAAGGGCAGACTGACATGAATGAACTCAGGCAAGTTTCTCATATCATTCAAGTGGCAAAGATGGATTTTTTTTTATTATTGATAAATGTTAATGTTATGTAGGTATTTATTTGCTATTAAATATTAATTTAAAAAATTTTAAATAATGCCTGAAGTTGAATTCAAAGTGGAGAAATATTATTAGATATGCAAAATTATTCTATAGGGTTGAAATGAAAAATAATTTGGCTTAAGGCACCTGAAACTTGGAATGATCTTGACCTGAGATGACTGGAGCCTTGAGTGACCTGGACACGAGATGTGCCGAGCCCAAATGATTCAAAGTTTAGAAGAACTCAAATAGCAAGGTTTATCTAGGTTATTCCTCTGTTTTATTCACTTTAAATTCTTCCGATTTATCTTTGAACTCTTGAGCAACCTTAATGAAATAAAGTGCTTGAATGCATTTGTGTCTTATAATCTGGTATGGAATTATAATTTTGTAATTGACCTCAGAATCATGTAATTGAGGTGCTCGACAACTCTAGGCAATTAGCATCCTCTCTTCGCCCTAATTAGTGCTCTGATGAAGGACTTTTTTCTCTGCTGCAGTGATGCAGAACTTTATCGATCACCTTGTAATCGTCATCATCTGCAGTAGTTATTAATCTTGCTGTTATTTTGTTTGCTAATGATTCTGTATCACCACTTTTTTATTCTTCAATATCTTCATTTTTATTAAATACAGGGTTTGAGTTCACTGTTTAAATTAAGTTTAATCATTTGAGGGCCTTTCTTGGCCATACTATTAAACTATAACAATGAAATTCAATTTCCAGTACCTTGCTTGGGACCTTTTCCTTTTCAGCCTGGGTCTCTCTTATGTGATTTTATTCACATGTAACTGCTATTGTTGTGCAGTCCAAGATGGTTATTGAAGCAGGAGGTGCCAAAAATCGTTAAATCCATAAATCGGCAGTTACGTGAGAAATCTATCAAGACAAAGGTTAGAATTGCTTACAAGATTTATAGTTTATAGCATATCATTTGTTATTTTGCATAACATATCATTGGATCTACAGGTTGGTGCATTTTCTGTTTTGAAAGAACTTGTGGTTGTCTTGCCAGACTGCCTTGCTGATCACATTGGAACCCTCATACCTGGAATAGAGAAGGCACTAAATGTCAGTGACTTTCACACTTTTGGTGTGTGCAAGCATTTTTTTGTGTGTGGTTATTTTTAGTTTTTTTATCTTTCTGAATATTTTCATTTGTAAAATTTCCAGGATAAATCTTCTACTTCAAATTTGAAGATTGAAGCACTTATATTTACAAGATTGGTGTTGGCATCACATTCTCCTTCTGTTTTTCACCCTTACATTAAGGTAAAAATAGTATTTTTGTGTTTATGTGGATGCTCAAACGCAGTGCTATTGTGATTCCGAATGATAACAATTCATTTATCTGTTTTGCGTGCTAAAGGCTCATGTGCTTCATGCTTTTGAATATAGCAGATTAATGTGAAAAAAATGCTGTTGTTTCACCTCTCTGACACGGGTATTTGGTTTCCTGTAAAGTGAAAACTAGGGAAAAAGAAAAAACAATAGCCAAACAAGAAAGATCTGTACTGGTAACATAATCTTGTCATTGAAATGAACTTATTGTACTACAGGCTGTTTGTATATTGTTGTAAGTTTTTGATGCTTAAACATGGGTTTTGTTGGTTATCCTTTTAAATTTTCTAACAATGATGTGAATACTACTCTGAATATAAATTGTTTGACGCTTCTTTGTTGCTTCTTTTATCAGCCAGTTTTCTCAGTCATGGATTGGCCATTTGTGCCTAAAAAAACATTGTTAACTGCATTAATCCACGAACAATGTGATCTCTGCTTAGAACCGTTATAAAATGTGTTTCTGCTACTGCAATTTCGGTCCCTTCATCTGTTCTTGGTAATTAATGCGATGTTGTTTTATCATTTATTTTTAAAATTTTTAGTTTCTAGATCACCTTCACAAGATGTATAAAATATTTTTGAGGCAATAGTTGTTTCCTTTTTTGTTTTAATCTTTGTTTTCCTTTTTCCCTTTTTATTTTCCGTGGTCAATATTAGTTTATTCTGTGATGATCTTCGTAAATATGTCATGCAGGATCTTTCCAGTCCTGTTTTATCCGCTGTTGGTGAGCGTTATTACAAAGTTACAGCTGAGGCATTAAGAGTATGTGGGGAACTTGTCCGTGTTGTGCGCCCAAATCTTGAGGTGGGATGTCTCTCTTGCAATTTGAGATTTGGTTTAGCAATTTTTTTATTGCTGGAATGATGTTTGGATCTGAATCTGATTTAAACGTTTTGTATGTCCAATATTTAAGTAATTTCAGGTTGCTTGACTTAATGATTATGGTAATGATGATAAACTGCAGGTTTTGGATTTTGATTTTAAACCTTATGTTCATCCAATCTATAATGCGATAATGTCCCGCTTGACTAACCAAGATCAAGATCAGGTAAGGAGAGTTTTACTTCTCTTTTTTTTTTTTTTTTGATAATTTTGTTTTCCCCCCTTCTTGTTATGTTTCTTCTGAGATTAGTTGAATTGGATGATTTGTGCTGTGTATACTTCATACATTTTCCTCCGGTTTTCCTTCTTTTTCAGGAGGTTAAGGAGTGTGCTATTTCTTGCATGGGGCTTGTCATTTCAACTTTTGGTGATAACCTTGGAGCAGAATTACCTGCATGCCTCCCTGTACTTGTTGATCGAATGGGAAATGAGATAACCCGACTTACTGCTGTGAAGGTTAGTTGCATTAGATGCTTTTGATGGTATCAATTGTTTTAGTCCAATCATCAAAATTTTAAAGTAATTACTAAATTCAATGCTGTGTTAGTAAAGATAAGTGTTACTCTCTTAATTAACAATATATTGGTGATGAAATATTAGTTCACTTGTGGTTGCTCTTGTTCAAGGGCAATAATTTTTGGGTCTAAACTGGGGTGTTTGCATAGGCTTGAGCATAGTCAATTTGTTGGAACTCCCGATACTGAATTGGATGTTCTGGGTCAGATTTTATCTTTTCCCTATATTGTTCAAACTTTGATAAATAGAAGACTATTTTCTTACAAATGCATGGGCCACTAGTTTGGCTGCATTGATGATGAATCTCATGATCTAGGCGTTTCTTAGTCTATGATAAAATTTCTTTAACTGCAGTTTTTTCTAATTAATGATTTGTTCGGTGGAACGCAGTCAGTTTACTTGATTATAGGTTTTATGATTCTGTATGGAAATTTCAGAGTTGATGTTTATTTATTTTGATTAGATCTGTTTATACTTTGTTGGAAGTGAGGTGTATGTATGTTGGTTTTGATTTGCTCATACAAGTTAGTGTGTCGCCTCTTAATCTGTCCAATTCTGGATTCAGGCATTTGCTGTTATTGCTGCCTCTCCACTTTGGGTAGATCTATCATGTGTTCTGGAGCATGTAATTGCAGAGTTGACTGGATTCCTGCGGAAGGTATGGAAGTTTGCTTCTTGTTAAATTAGTGAACATTTTTATGGTGATACATAATTTATGTGTTTGATCTAAATTTTAATTGACAACAGGCTAATCGGGCTTTAAGGCAGGCAACACTAGGGACACTAAATTCCTTAATTGTGGCCTATGGAGATAAAATTGGTCCGTCTGCATATGAAGTTATTATTGTGGAACTTTCTACTCTGATTAGGTTTTATTCGTACTTCACCTGTTATTTTGGTTTGCTTTTTTAGAAGTTGGGCATGGCTATTATCCACTTGATTGCTTTCTAAACCCTGTTTCTTTATGTCAGTGACTCTGACTTGCATATGACGGCTCTTGCTCTTGAACTCTGCTGCACCCTAATGGCTGACAAAAGATCCAGTCGAAATGTTGGTTCCGCTGTTAGAAACAGGGTTCTTCCTCAGGCACTAACTTTGATCAAGAGCTCATTGCTACAGGGCCAAGCTCTATTGGTATCTGCTTTTAATTTTACTGAGATTATGTCTGCTTTAGGATTATTTTGCGTGTCTATGAACCTTCTTTGTTGGAAATTACAGGCATTGCAAAATTTTTTCGCTGCCTTGGTGTATTCAGCAAATACTAGTTTTGATGCATTACTGGAATCTCTTCTTTCAAGTGCAAAACCGACTCCTCAATCTGGTGGAGTTGCAAAACAAGCATTGTATTCAATAGCTCAATGTGTGGCTGTTCTCTGCCTCGCTGCAGGTGATCAGAAATGCGCGTCTACAGTAAAAATGCTTACTGACATCCTTAAAGATGACAGCGCTACCAATTCGGTAATTTTCCTCAGTTAAGACATTTCATTGAGTCTCTTTGATGTTTCTATTGCGTTATGGTATTCTTGCAAGGAAGTTGACAAATAGGCTAGTCAATAAGCATTGTTTGTATATTACTGATTTGTTTGAGGATGTTATTCCTTTACTGTTGAATTTGGATTCTAGTAATTTAAATGTGATGTGGTCCCTCTGTTGTTGAATTTAGGTTTCTAGTAATTGTCCATATCAGTTTTATTTCTTGTTATTCTGAGGATTTTTTAGACCTGTATTTATGAGGGGTGTCTATGCTCCTGGTATACTGTTTGATTAAAAACAGGATTTAGCCAAGGATATCACTCATTAGAGGTAGCAAAAGCTGACTTGGCTAGACCAACCTGCACAACCTAACCGAAGCCGAACTTGCATTTACTAAAAATGTGACTTAAACTTGATTCATATTTACTTATGGAGTAATATGGCAAAGGTCTGCTCAAACTTGAAAGTCATGCCTAGACCCAACCTAGATCAACCTCTGAAAGTCAACAGCCTGAACCCAAGCTGATACAACTTGAACTCAAAGTCACCTAGATAAAGCCAAAACCCAAAATAACCTGAACCTGAATGTCTAACCTGAAACTGACCCAACCAGAGTTGCACCCCTATAATTTATATTGACAAATGAAGTTGTATTATAGTAACATGGATTTGTTTCCCCTGACATCTTTATTCTTTGAAATGATTTATAACCTATCCTTAACTTTTATGTATTATAATTTTTTCTGTTTGCTGCATTTAATTTTGCAGGACTGAAAGAGTCATTATTACTTTGTTATTGTTATTTTTTAGATATCTTCTTAAAATATTGCATTTCAATATAAGGAAGAAAGAGAAAGAATGGATATTAGGTTAAACTGGAGGCTGAGCAATGAATTGAAACTGATGTTTCTGAATGCTAGCTCATTGTAAAGAAAACTAGGTTTCGAAATGGAATGTTTTACGTGGAAAAAAAGAAACTAGCAGAAAGAAAAAAAGTTAGTTTAGTTTTTTCCTTTTGCAAGGTTAGAGTTATAGGCTTCTTACAATATGGATCTAATTAGCTTAATCCAGCTTCTTGCCTCTGGATGGCATCATTCTGTTGTTGCTGCATTTCCCTTATAAATCGTAATCCAACCCCTTGTCAAAGAATGCACCTAACAGTTAATGAAATTAGCATCCCATGTCTTTAATGGCCACTGAAACAGGCCCTAATAGTAATTTAATTTTTTTCTTTGATTATTTGGATCTATAACATAATCAAGCAGTATTGTTTCTCAACATTTTGAAATATCTCTTTATCATGATGTTCTTGGCTTTGGAGCTGTTGAATTAAGTGTGTTCTCTCCATTTTGAATTGCCTTTCATCTGAAGGTTTAAATTGGTTTCGAATATTTTAATGTACATGAGTCTTAGTGATGCAAATTTGCATAGTTTATACTTTCATGCATACTTTTATGAGTTGTTTGAAGTTTTTGCTTCTTGTCTCTTTTTGGAAGTACGTGATTACTCAACACATGTTCACATACTTTTTTCTCTGTGCCTATTATAACAGGCTAAGCAGCACCTTGCATTGCTCTGTTTGGGGGAGATCGGGAGGAGGAAAGATTTGAGCTCACATGCCCATATTGAGACTATAATTATTGAGTCCTTCCAATCTCCTTTTGAAGAGATAAAGTCTGCTGCTTCTTATGCTCTTGGCAATATAGCTGTTGGCAATCTGTCCAAGTATTTACCTTTCATCTTGGACCAGATTGATAATCAGCAGAAGAAACAGTATCTGTTGCTTCATTCTCTCAAGGAGGTGTGTTTCCTTGAAGTGGTGCTCAAACCTAACCGGACATTTTGTCTGATGCAGCATCTTTATTTTTAATTTATATCATCATGCAGGTTATAGTAAGGCAATCTGTAGATAAAGCTGAGTTTCAGGATTCAAGTGTTGAGAAAATTCTCAAACTACTCTTTAACCACTGTGAAAGTGAGGAAGAGGGGGTCCGTAACGTAGTGGCAGAGTGCCTTGGTAAAATTGCACTTATCGAACCAGTAAAACTCATTCCTGCACTTAAGGTATCTCCACAGCAGAAATTCAATGGTGCTTTGTACTTCTGCTGAGCTTTTGACATTTGGATGTAACTTAATAGGGCATCTTTGTTGTCTTCATTTCAAATTCCTTACAGGTAAGAACAACCAGTCCAGCTGCATTTACTAGGGCAACAGTTGTCATTGCTGTAAAATATTCTATTGTGGAGCGGCCTGAGAAGATAGATGAGATTATATACCCTGAGATTGCTTCATTCCTTATGCTCATCAAGGATCAGGACCGAGTAAGTGGCCTTTCACTGCTGATGATACCCAAAGAAAAAAAGATGCTGTTATGTTGTTGTTTATGGGTTTCTAAGCCTTATTCTTGTTTACATGATATCATTGGTGCAGCATGTTAGGCGTGCAGCTGTGTTGGCTTTAAGTACTTTTGCTCACAATAAGCCTAACTTAATCAAGGGACTTCTTCCGGAATTATTGCCGCTTCTTTATGATCAAACAATTGTTAAGGTAACTAAAAGATTTGCTTTATGCAGACTATGGTGATGATTAACTGTTAATTAGGTTGCTTATATGGTAATTTAGCATAGTCCACTTTGTGGTCAACATGGTTGTCCACATATTGGCACTATAGGTGAGCATTCTGAGCATTCATTATTCTTATTATTGTTGACAGTAATAACATATTTTTTTAACCTTTAATTTCCTATACACTTTATATCAATATCATTGAGGACTTACCTATGTTGGACTGTAGTTGAAACAAATACATGGTTCTGCTTGCATGCAAACCATGATTTCTCAATGTACTAGCAGTTTTTTTTTTCTATTATTACTTTAGTGGGTGTCTGGTGATGGTAACTTTCTAATTTCCTGTGAATCTTTTGGTTTGCTTTTGTGAATCCTATCAAACGTTGTTTTTGCGTTCATTTAGTTAACTCTCAGGCATCTGTTTCCCTAGTTTTCTACCATGATGTTTCTGTTCTGATGTAGCTTATGGTGACATATGGTTTCATTTGTTAATTTTTTTTGTTTGGATATTTGGTTTTGATGTTTGTTCTTTTATACTTGTCCTAACTTGTCCTCCCTGTTTCTCTGTTGTCACTAGTAGGTATGTGGCATTTTTCTAATTTCATTTTAATTTCTGGCATGGTGCAGCAAGAATTGATAAGAACTGTTGACCTTGGTCCTTTCAAGCACATTGTGGATGATGGGCTTGAGCTGAGAAAAGCAGCTTTTGAATGTGTAGACACATTGCTGGACAGTTGCCTTGATCAAGTGAACCCCTCATCTTTCATTGTTCCATACCTCAAATCTGGACTTGATGGTGAGTATGTTCCCTCATTATATTGTGGTTACAAACATTCTTGTATTCAGTCATTATATTGAATTATGTATAATAATTAGATGACTTGATTTATTATACCCATTAGAGTGTTTTTTCTTAAAAAAAAAAATTGGGGATATTGTGTTATTCTGGGTTGTGCCTGAAACCAAAATATAGTGTTAAAGGTAAATGAAATTATTATATATGTTAAAATATTCTCTCAGCTAAAAATTGTTTGTCCTTTGTCATTGTGCACAAAGCTTCAGGCAACACTATCAAGGTTATTTGACTGGGGGTCATATAATACATGTGTGCTTTAATTATTGCATTGCAATTGTTTTGATTGGTCATTTAGATCAAAATAAAGTGTGTATAAATCAAATGCAATAGTAAAGGCCTGTCAATTTTAGGAAGTTGCAAATAATTTGGGACAACCTAGAAAGAGGTGGATGATTGGGCAGATCGAGTATATTTAAAAGCAAGGAACTCTTATTTTAATATGTAGCCCCTAGGGAGAAATCTCTTATGGTCAATTTGAGGAATTTTATCCTCAAGGCTTATGAATTGTGTGTGGTGTTGATTTTCTCATGATTTAACTGATTTGGATTTTGGCATTTCCAGATCATTATGATGTTAAGATGCCTTGCCATCTTATCCTTTCGAAACTTGCAGATAAATGTCCATCTGCTGTATTGGCAGGTATGTGATGAAATTGAATATGCTTTACTGAGGTTTAGATGGTTGTTTAATTTGCTTTGTCTACTGTCTGAATTTGATATTCAGTGTTAGACTCACTTGTGGATCCTCTTCAAAAGACGATTAATTTCAAGCCAAAGCAAGATGCTGTCAAACAGGAAGTAGATCGTAATGAAGATATGATCCGCAGTGCTCTGCGTGCAATTGCATCCTTGAATCGAATAAGGTTTCGTGTTTCTACACTTATATGCAAACCCCCTCAATGAAGTGCTGTTTTTCACATTCATATACATATATATAATGGCTGTACCTGGCAGGGGGAGAGTTTCTTTTTAATATGTCCCAATGATGCTGGTTCATATGATCAGCTAAAAGCATAACCAGGCAGAATGGCGATTATTGGAAGATATTAATTCCGTGGTTATACGCAACCCTTTTGTTTGTAATGTGGATAAATATCTTATGAATGATATTTTTGTTATTTTGCAGTGGGGGAGATTGCAGCTTGAAGTTCAAGAACCTGATGAGTGAAATTTCAAAATCCCCAACACTATGGGACAAGTACTACTCCATCAGGAATGAGTGAGAGGTGTAGAGTAGTTTGGATTATCTCAAGAGGGGAATTATTGTTGTTGTGATAGCTGCAAGCCTGCAGGAATAGAGGAGCTCAAATGGTAATGGGGGCTAAAATTGCAAGTGGTAATGTTTATTGCCCCTTTTGTGGTTATATGAAAATGGAAAGGGGTTGAAAATTTTTAAATTTTGATTGGAGAAAAAACTCAATACTGAAGAAGATATTTATTGGATATGGGTTTTTATTCATGTATAGGTCCAACTGCATTGTCTGACTATCACACTCTCACCTTTTTCAAATTTATTATTAAGTGAAATGAAAGAGATACATGCACCCATTTAAAATTTTCACAAATATTATCAAACACGTATACTTAGATTTTTTTACTATACTTAGTTTTATAAAATGATAATAGAATGTTTTAAGTAATTTTCTATTGGATTATATTATTATGGATTTTGATAGGAATTATAAACACATATATGTCGAGAATTCGACTATATATAAATTTTTATTTATTTATTTTAAATATTTCGTGTATGGTACAAGTGAGAACACTATTGGAATCACCTCAGCTTGATCTAAACCTAAGTAGCCAACTATATCTACACTATTTGGCTACAATTGTATTCACGGGATGCCCTACAAATTGGGTCTCTGCTATCTCCCTGACTAACAAACATCTTCAAGCTTGGTCATCTAGATGTGGAGGAGTTACATTTTATGAACTTTTGTAACTTCTATTGACTTATTTAAGGGTAAATTTAATCAACTTGCATCCTTAGATCATGTAAATATTAAAATTAATCACTACATCATCAAGTCATGGCACATGTACCTTCCTTTCTTTCTAAAGCTCGTTAATTGGAACCAAATTGCACTATCCTCCTTCAATTCATCTTTTATTTTTACAACCAATTCTCTTCCATAACAAAAATTATCCAAGCTCAAGACATATATTTATGTTACAACGTAAAAAATTAAAAAGAGAAGAACGGAAGGCGTGGCTGGTAATTGATGTCCACCTCCAAAACGACGTGTGAGCGCGTAAAGGTAAGTGCCATGCCGTACGTACGTGCCCATGCCATTGCTGTGGAGTTGAAATAATTGAAGCAGCATAGCACGCGAAAGCTGTTTAATGAGTTAGATCAGTGGGCCTCTATAGGTGACATAAACACGGCAACAATCAAAGCAGGGAAAAAAACCAAAGCTGAACTGTTGGCCACGGCGCGTGAAATCTCACACGCCTTCCTCGTTAACTCCCAAATAATGATCCAATTACTCTTGCGTACCAACCCCACCGTTGCCTATCAACCCTCCAAAGATTAATAAATTTCTGAAGACCTCCAATTTGTACCATATGCTTCCTAAATCTTCATGACACTTGTGAAGGATTATTTAGCCATGACACTGCCTTCTTTAAATCACTTTCAACCCATAAAATAAAAGATGAGTGCTTTAAAATTTTAAAGAACAATACAAACACTTTCCTAATAACCAAAATTTCTGCACAATTTGCATCACACTCTCTCACTAACTTTGAGAAGCCAATGATGATATCTCTTCTAAAACTACATAAAATTTCTCTAGTACCCGCATTCCCATTGATGCGCCATCAATATTAAATTTTAATCACCCACCATTGGAGCCTCCCACATCAAAGGTTCCCTAGCCGGCTTAGGTTTTGTTTGTAGCAATGATCATTTAATAAAATTATCATTTGATCGAACAAAAAAAATGATATTAGAGATGTGATAGTTTATGGAACCTTTAACAAATATTTATACAAAAAAATGGACATTTAGTATATGGACTGTGATAGTCTTGGTCTCAAGTAATGAAAATTTTGATTATTTTGCATTTAGATTAGATCCTAGTTGAATCATTTGATAGTTTTTGAATTATATATTGTTTTGTTCTTTCGATGGATCTAAAATTGATTTAGGACTTCATCGATTAGAACCGAATCAATAGGTGACCAATCGAACTTATAAAACACGATTAGTGGCGACTCCTAATCTCTTTTATTTTTCACCCGCGTTTGACTGTCGGGTTTTCGGACTTGCATGTTGCAATAAGAACAATATAAACACTTTCCTAATACCCAAAATTTATGCACAAAATTTGCATCACACACTCTCACTAACTTAGAGAAGGCAATAGTAATATCTCTTTTAAAATTGTGTAAAATTTCTCCAATAGTCGCATTCCCATTGATGCACCATCAATATTAAATTTTAATCACCCACCATTGGAGCCACCCATATCAAAGGATCCCTAGCCGGCTTAGGTTTGGTTTGTAGCAATGATCATTTAATAAAATTATCATTTGATCGAACAAAAAAAATGGTATTAGAGATGTGATAGTTTATGAAATCCTTACCAAATACTTATATACAAAAATGGACATTTAGTATATGGACTTTGATAGTCTTGGTTTCAGATAATGAAAATTTGGATTATTTTGCATTTAAATTAAATCCTAGTTGAGTCATTTGATAGTTTTTGAATTATATATTGACTTTTAAAGTCAAATTAAGTTAAAGTTATTTAGATTTAGACGTGTTAAATTTTATCAACTTTTACAAAATTTTAACTTATTTTAAGGTTATTTTAATCAGCTTGTGTCCAAAGATCACCTAAAGATAATTGTTTTTAAAACAAAAAATTACATCATGTAATTCAATTAATTTTTATCAAACCAATAAATAATTATAGTCTAATTTACTGCTTTTAACACAAATCATTAGATGATGTGAACTAAATAATTTTTATGAAATCAATAAATACTTATTATTTAATTTGCTGTTTTTGAAACAAATAATTACATCATGTAAAGTAAATAATTTTTATTAAATCAATGATTAAATAATTATTATTTAATTTATGATTATATTTTTTCTTGAAATACGTTTACACTTTTAGAGCAAAATTTTGTTATATAAAAAATAAATAATAAAAACAAAAGTACAAGATTAAGAAGTATTTTGTAGAAAATTTTTTTAAAAATTTTAAAATTGAAATTGACTGACTTTTATGTATATATAATTTTTGTTTAAAAAATACCCTTAGCTAGAAAGAAAAAAAAAAGGAAAGTAGATTATTATAATTGTGGGTAATAAGAAAAAATAAAAAAATTTTTTTGATATAAATTTTTAATAATTTATTTGTTCTTTTTTTCTTTGTCAAGATTCTTTGATTATTGTAATTTCGTAATTTTTTAATAATTTATTGTGAGTGATGTTCACGTTACAAACGACGTGTAAGTGGGTAAGGATGGATCCTATGCTGCAAATGAAGTAGCAAAGCAGCTAAACGGTCAAAGCAGTGGGGCCCTTCAATCAATTTGTTTTCTTATTATCATATTTTCTACCTTTGCATTTGGTCTTGTTTATTTATTGTCCAAATTAATTCCTTTATATTAATAAAATAAACAAAATTAAAAATTTAAAAAATTTAAAAATAAAATCCATCCAAATCTTAAGATTTTAAAATTAAAGATCAAGTATACTTGCGTTTGGTTTTTTTTTTTTTTTTTTGGAATTTTAGAAACTAGAAGATGTAGAGAGATGAGGAGAAACGACCAGGGGAGGCGTGACTGTAAGTGATTTCCGCGTGGAAAAAACAATCACGCGTAAAAGTAGGTCCCATGCCAACGCTCTGGAATTGAAAATAGTCGAAGAAGCAAAATTTTGGAATTCACGTGAACGCTTTTCATTAGTAAAGTCAATTTGCTTTCCATTTTATTCCATTCAGCAACATGTTCTTACTTAACATTATTTACTCTCCAAATTGATTCTTTTTCTATCTTGCTCATCCTCATGGAAGATGATGGTACTGTCTTCGCTTCCTCTCCATCGTCATCTTCATCTTCTTCTCAATGGAAATATGATGTTTTCTTGAGCTTTGGTGGTGAAGATACCCGCAAGGGCTTCACAGACCATCTGTATTCTTGTTTGATAGAGAAAGGATTGATCACTTTCAGAGATGAACCAAAGCTTGAGAAAGGCAAAAGCATCGCACCAGAGCTCCTTCAAGCAATTGGAGAATCATGGTGTTCAATCGTCGTTTTCTCAAAAACGTATGCCTTTTCAAGTTGGTGTTTGGATGAACTTGTTGAGATTCTTAAACAGCAAAAGGAGAGAGGACATGAGATCTACCCTGTTTTTTATGATGTCAAGCCACGTGAGCTACGGAAACAAAAAGGTAGCGTTGAAGAAGCTTTTGCTGAGCATGAAAAAAGATATAATCAAGACACCATGAGAAGGTGGCGAGATGCTTTACATGAAGCGTCTTGTATCACTGGATGGGAGTTAAAAGATAGGTACCTCCTTCTTCCATTAACATTTTTTGACCCTTTTTCTTATATGGTAATATAATATTCTTTTGAAAATAAACTATAATATGAATATATGTTATATTTATATGTTAACTTAATATGCTTATTATATGTTTATTTAAATAGATTAAAAAATTATTTATTTCTTACTATTATTTTTATATTATCAATAAAGAAAGAAATGAAAATGAAGAATGTCTAACATAAGAATAGTAGCATAAAGGACAGAGATCTGTTTTGATCTGAGCCTAGCTTAATTTTTTAGTACCTCTCATTAGGGATTTTACGTCAGTGAATATTAGGATAAATTTTAATATCACTTATTATGAGTTCACTTTTTCAACTCGACACATCTATTAATTAGAGAAAAAATTTATTTATAATTTTAAAATTATTTCATGCATTATTGAAATGAGATCCATGATATATATATATATATATATTAATATCAACATTAGTTAAGTACTAATTTTATTTTTTTCATTACATCTTATTCTGTTAATTATATCTAAAAATAAATTCTTAGGAAGTTTAATTGGTTATATCAACAATATTAAGATTAATACGAACAAAAAATAAAAAATATTTAATTAATATTAATTACAAATAAACTAAATAATGTTGTGAATGATTTTTTGATATATTGATGTTAGTATATATATTAATAAAAAAATTTTGTCCCTGCAACAATTTGTGTCGATAAAATTCTAAAATAATATAAATCAAATAGTAATTTTTTTTCTCATTTATGATGTTTATTTGACTTTTTGAGTTTATAGGTACGAATCAGAATTCATACGAGAAGTCGTTAGTGTGATATCAAAAAAGTTATGTCAAATATATTCAAGTGTTCGTAAGGACTTGATTGGAATTAATTCACATTTGGATGTGTTGCGCGACAAAATATGCTTTAGGAAAGATAATGTTCGCGTTGTAGGAATTTGTGGAATGGGTGGTATAGGTAAGACAACTCTTGCAAGAGTTGTTTATAACCAGATGTCTGGTTATTTTGAAGGTAAATGCTTTCTTGCTGATGTTCGAGAAGTTGCAATGAAATCCGGACTTGTTACTTTACAAAAACAACTTCTTTCTATGCTATTACCTGGGCAAGATTTTCAATTTTTTAATGTTGAGGATGGAATTGAAATTATAAGTCGTAGGTTACGTCATAAAAGGGTTCTTGTTGTTATTGATGATGCGGATAACATGCAACACTTTAAATACTTGGCTGAAAAGCGTGATTGGTTTGGTTCGGGGAGCAGAATCATCATAACATCTAGAGATGAGCATCTGTTGCGAGCCTACGAGGTGAATGATATGTATAAGCCCGCAACATTGAATGACTCCGAAGCCCTACGGCTTTTAAGTTTGAAAGCTTTCAAAAGTGATACACCAAAAGATGATTTCATGTCGCTTTCCCAAAGTATTGTGAAATATGCTGGTGGCCTTCCATTAGCTCTTGAAGTTTTGGGCTCTTTTCTTTGTGGTAGAGATGCAGATCAATGGAGAAGTGCCATAGAAAGCCTGAAAAGTGAGCCTGACGAAAAAATTAACAGTTGTCTTAAAATAAGCTTTGATGGATTAACGGAGAAACGGAAGAAAATATTTTTAGATATCGCACATTTCTTCAAAGGGTGGGACAGAGATTTTGTAACAAAAATATTAGATGGCTGTGGATATGATCCAGTTATTGGACTACCTGTTCTGATCGAGAGATCTCTCATAACAGTTGAAGACAACAAAATTTGGATGCATGATTTGCTACAAGAGATGGGAAGATATATTGTTCGGCAAAAGTCTCCCGATGAACCTGGCAGACGATGTAGATTGTCAGAGGAAAGTGATGTCTATCAAGTGCTAACCCAAAACTCGGTTAGTATTTCATAAAGACTATAATTATTTTACTCTCTACTTATCTTGGCAATTTATGCAACTTCTTTGTGTAAAGCCTTAAGATACGTTTGATGTTTAGGGTACAGAAGCGATTGAAGGCATGGTCATCAACAACACTATATGGTACAAATATATATCTCTTTTTTATCTTTATCTTTATTAATTATAAACACTTAAATTCCAAAAATATAAATAATAAACGACATATTTATTTTTTTATAAGTTATTAAATTAACTATTTTATTCTTAATGAATATAATTCTCATGCATTACTTTACTTATAAAATATAGTATACTACATATAAAATTAAATAAACATTTCAAATGTATTATTTAATCCTATTTTAATTTATTTTATTAAGTATAATAGTTTTATGTTACACATCTTCAACTTTCATTTCTTTCTTTTCTGAAATTATATATAAAAGTAATGGTATGAAATAAAATGTTCTAATAACTATTTAAATAAACATATAAGCATATTACATTTTTACCATGTAAAAATAAAATAATTAGTTTTCTTTATAAGAAAATAAAAGAATTGAAATCAATTTTAACTTTTACATTATAACTATAAATATTAATTGAACGTTTTATCAATTAGTTTCATGAAATTAATAATTGATTGATATTCCTTTTATTTAAATATCCATATATAATTTTATTAACCGTATAAAAATTAATTTTTTTAAATATATTTTTAATCACATTTTTACTTTATTTAATTAAGGTTAAATGTTGTATATGCCACACTTTTAATTTATTTTTATTTAATAAGAATGTTTTATTTTTCCTTTTTTCTTTCTTTCCTCTGAATTATCCTTAGCTGTCAAATGGTAGCCTATTAAACCTACCGAGGGCTTCATAAATGGTAGCCAATTTAAGTAGTATGGAATGGATATGCCAAACATGCTTTATGTATTTAAAGAAATTATGTTAATTTTCATTTATACAAAAGTACTGAGTTACAATATTTGTGGAGATCGTAAAGATACATAGGTAACTAAAGAAATATTCATATATCAATTAAACCGATTTTTTAAAATAAAAAATTGGAATGACTTTTCCTAAAAGTATATATTAACTTATTGGTCATTGATTTTGAGATATATTATTAGTACAATAATTTATGCCACCAAAATACAAAAAGGAAAAACCATAACAATCAAGTTGATATATAAAAGAATTTTAATTGAATGTGGACAAGAATAAGAATACGAAAGACATATATTGATTGCATTAGAAAATAATAAATTTGAAGACTTCAATCTTTTTTCTGCAAGATGAAACTCAAGTTCATGAGCATATATTCCAGCTTAATTTGTAGTTTGTTGAATTGCTCTAATATGTTCTGCATTTATTAGGGAACAAAACGAGACTTTCACCTGGAATGCTGATGCTTTCTTGAAGATGAAAAAATTAAGATTGCTCATAATCCATGGTGGCCTAAAATCTTTTAATCTCAGATATCTTTCTAATGAGTTACGGCTTTTTAAGTGGTTTGGATGTCCTTTAAAATCATTGCCTAGGGACTTCCAACCAGACAACCTTGTTGCACTTCTCCTACCTGATAGCTGCATTAAACAACTATGGAAAGGAGACAGAGTAAGAATTACTTTATTTGATGTTGACTTTTTAGCTTATCTTCGTATAAATTACCAATAGTTTGAATTATATCGCTACAAAATAATCTTCTTTTATCTTTTTATCCTCTCTTTGGCAGCTTTTAAATAAATTGAAATTCCTTGACCTCCGAGGCTCCCAAAAGCTGATCAGGACACCAGACTTCACAAAGATAGAAAATTTGGAAAGTCTGAATATGGAAGGCTGTACCAACTTAGTACATGTCCATCCATCCATCACATTGTTACCCAAGCTTAAATTTTTGAATTTAAGAAACTGTATAAGTCTTAGGAGTCTCTCAATCAATAATGAAATGGAGTCTCTTGAAACATTGATTCTTTCAAGCTGCAAGACTATTAAAAGGTTTCCAGAGATCATCGGAAAAATGAAACGTTTGCTGGAGCTCCATTTAACTGACACAAGTATTGAAGAACTTCCCTCTTCAGTTGAAAATCTCAGCAGCCTAAAGGTTCTTAGTCTCTCGGGATACTCTGCACTTGAAAATTCACCACCATCCTTCCTACAGTGGATATCTAGGAAGGGATGCGGAGTACTACCATCAAGTTTGAATCCCATGCTTTCAAAAGAAAGTCCGAATTCCATGGCTCTGAATTTATCTCGTTTATCAAGTTTTAGTTCTTTAACAGAGCTGAATATAAGCAGCAGCAATCTTTGTGAAGGGGCTCTTCCTAGTGATATATGCTGCTTATCCTCATTGGAAGCGCTAAATCTTAGTGATAACAATTTCGTCAGCCTACCTACAAATCTTTGTCGACTTTCCAAGCTTCAATATCTCCTCTTGGTGAATTGCAATAAGCTTGAAACATTGCCTCAGCTTCCATCAAATATATTGCTCCTAGACGTAGAAGATTGCACTTCATTGCAAACAGTTCCAATTGCAACAAATCTATGTGATCCATGGCTTGTGATAAATTTTAGGGGTGTTAATTGCTTCAAATTGGCTGCGAATGACAATGCACTAAGAATGCTGAAAGGATATCTTAAGGTATGTTTCTCCAACTCTCTTGCTCTCACTTTCAAGAATTATAGTAGTAAATTAATGGATTAATTACGTATTTGTTATCTGAACTACAGTAAAATTTTCATGCTTAAAATTTAAAAATTAACAATTAGATACTCAATTAAAAATGTTAGTTAAATTTGTAATGTGACAAAAAATAATTAATAAAAAATGTTAATGTGACACATCATCTTTTGTTTTTATTTCTTGTTTTTTTTTTATATTTTTATTTTTAATATTAAAATAAAAATTTTAAAAATCTGGAAAATGACAAACTAAGAAAAAAACAAAAAAGGAAAAAAATGAGATAGAGAGAAAATAGGGCGATTGATGAGGGAGACAGGGAAGAAGAGGAGAGGGAGGAAATAACAGGGAAGGTGTCAATGTAATTTGCGCTGGCTGGATTAGCACTAATTTGCCCCCTCCCCTTCTCTCTTTCACCTCGATTTTTTATTTTTGATTTTAAAAATAATTTGTTTTATATATTTTTAAAATTTTTTATTTTAAATTTCAAAAATAACATTTTAAAGAAAATTAGAATTTTTAATATATTGAATTTTCCCCAAAAAATATTTTTAATTTTAAAAGTGAAATTTTTTAGCAAAAAAATATTTTTATTTTTTTTCTAATTTTTCATTTTTAATTTTTGAAATAAAAATTTTTACAAAAAATATAAAAAAGTAAAATGATGTTATTTTTTAGACATGTGATGCATTCTTACTCCTTGCTTGGCTCATGTCATTCATTTGACTAACAGTATCAATCAAACTGTCTAAACCCACTAATTGAATTGAAGTTTAAGCATTTAATTAAAATTTCAAATTTCAAGCATTGAAAGTTTTCAACATAATTCTATTGCAAAATGTGTATTTAATCCTAAACTAATTACCCAATAACGGGGTTTTGTTTTGCAGGCATTTGCGAATGCAAGCACACTTGTTCAAATTCTTATACCTGAAAGTAAAATTTTTGAATGGTTTAGTTTCCAGAGTGAGAAATGTTCAATAATGGTACCCATTTTGCAGAATGATATTTCGTGGATGGGAGTTGCCTTGTGCTGTGTTCTTGTTCGTGTCTCTAATAATGTTGATTGGATGAAGGAGCATATTACATGTAGTATTACAATCCATTTAGAAGATTTTACATTTAAGAGACATACTGTTCCGTTAGAATTAGATTGCCAGATCTCCAAGGACCACCTCGGGCTATGGTATTTGCCTGTTAAATTTTTGTTTTTTTATGACCTAGCGGAGAATTTACAGAGCAGAGATTGCATACGGAGTTGTTTTGGAATCGAGTGTTTATTCTATACCGCTGGCGCTGGTATGAAGGTGAACAAGTGTGGGGCTCGATTAATATATCCAAGTGATTTGGAGGACTTGGACCCAACAATGGAGCAGCCTAGCACGTAAAGAAAAACATACGATTGATGGATCAACAGGTGATCACTAGTCTTTATGATTCCTTGTCCCCACAACTTTTATACATGACTAAAATTGGACTTTAACTAATTCTATTTTATCTTGAAAAGTAAGATCCAGGATCATCTCATATAAGTTTAATTTATATTTATATCCTTTCTTCTTTAGTTCCAGATTGAAAAGGTCATAAAAGCAGGATTGAGGTGAAATCCTTCGCGGTTATCGTTTTGATCCTCTCATCTTTGCCATTAGCATTTCAGCCAATGTTGTGCACGCTTTAATAGCCTTGCGTAAATGTAGTATTAATTAAACCTAAATTGTGTTGTAACGTGCATTTGAATATTTCAATTTTTGGTAAGTGTTTGTGTTCTTCATTTAAAAAGTTGGATTCAAATCCTATGGTGCCCTCTTGTGATTTACAAAGTTTAAAATTGTGTATGCTAAGTGAATAAAAAAAGCACTTCAATTGTGTTGTTACTCTTCAATATCCAATTCTAGTCATTTTTAGTTTTGTTGTTTATATTTGAGATAAGTGACACATTTTAATTGAAATTGATAGCTTGAAGAAATTTATTGGAGACATTATTTTTGTGTACTCATTCTGTGAAGCTATTGCTCTTGTAATTTTTTTTAACTACAGTAGTAATGTTTCAAACTAAAATATTTTATATGTGATGATAGAATGTAGTGGTGTTGGAGTGACTCGTGTACATTTTTATATATATATATATACATTTGTATATATATATATATATATATTTGTATGCTTTAATATGATCTATATGAAATATATCATGGCAGTATCTAATCGATGGTGAGTATGCTCCCCCACTGTATTGTGGTTGCAAAATTTCTTGCATATTCAGTCATTATATTCAATTATGTCCAATAATAAGGTGACTTGATTTATTATACCCATTAGAGTGTTTCTTTAAAACAAAGTGTGTATTAATCAAATGCAATAGTAAAGGCTTGTCCCTTTTAGGAAGTTGCAAATAATTTGGGACAACCTAGAAAGAGATGGATGATTGGGCAGATTGAGTATATTTAAAAGCAAGGAACTCTATTTTAATATGTAGCCCCTAGTGAGAAATCTTTCATCGTCAATTTGAAGAATTTTATCTTAAAGGCTTATGAATTGCGTGTGGCATTGATTTTCTCATGATTTAACTGATTTGGATTTTGGCATTTTTAGATCACTACGATGTTAAGATGCCTTGCCATCTTATCCTTTTGAAACTCACAGATAAATGTTCACCTGCTGTATTAGTAGGTAAGTGATGAAACTGAATATGCTTTACTGAGATTTAGATGGTTGTTTAACTTGCTTTGTTTACTGTCTGAATTTGATATTCAGCGTTGGACTCACTGGTCGATTCTCTTCAAAAGACAATTAACTTCAAGCCAAGGCAAGATGCTGTCAACAAGAAGTAGACAGTAATGAAGATATGATCCACAGTGCTCTTCCTGCAATTGCATCCTTGAATCGAATAAGGTTTTGTGTTTCTATACTTGTATGAAAATCCCCTCAATTAAGTGCAGTTTTTCCCTTCTACTCTGATTTAATGATGTTTTTACTTTTTGCAGCGAGGGTGATTATAGCTTGAATTTTAAGAACCTGATGAGTGAAATTTCAAAATCCCCAACACCATGGGACAAGTATTACTCCATCCAGAACGAGTGAGAGATGTGTAGAGTAGGTTTGGATTATCCCAAGAGGAGAATTTTTGTTGTTGTGATAGCTGCAAGCCTGCAGGAATAGAGGAGCTCAAATGGTAATGGGGGTTAAGATTGCAAGTGGTAAGGTTTATTGCCCGTTGTATGAAAATGGTAAAGGGCTGAAATTTTTTAAATTTTGATTGGAGAAAAAACTTGAAGATATTTATTAGATATGGGTTTCTATTCATGTATAGGTCCAAGTGCATTGTCTTAATCTTCTTTCATGGATTTGACTTTCATGCTCTCACCTTTTTAAATTTAATATTGTTAAGTGAAATGAAAGAGATTACACACACCATTTTAAATTTTCACAAATGTTATTAAACACTTGCATACATGGATTTTGTTACCATACTTAGTTTTATAAGATGACAATAAGATGTTTTAAGTGATTTCGTGTTCGATTATATTATTATGGATTTTGATAGGAATGATAAACATACACATATATGTATACAAATGAAAATTTCAACTATATACAAATTTTTATTTATTTATTTTTAAATATTTCATGCTTGGTACAAGTGAGCCCACTATTGGAATCACCTCAGCTTTACCAAATTTATCTAAACCTAAGTAGCCGACTACATCTACACTATTTGACTACAATTGTATTCACAAGATCCCCATCCAACTTAGGCCTCTGCTACCTCCCTTACTCAAACATCTTCAAGCTTGGTCATCTAGATTTGGAGGAGTTACATTTTATAAACCTTCCTCATTAATTCCAAAATAATGAAGCAATTACTCTTGCCTAACAACCCCATCGTTGGCTTCACGCAGCGTATGTATTACCCTCCAAAGATTAATAAATTTCTGAAGACATCCAATTTGTACCATATGCTTACTAAAACTTCATGACACTTTTGAAGGAACTGTCTTTAAATCACTTCCAACCCATGAAATAAAAAATGAGTGCTTTAAAAATTTAGAGAACAATATAAACACTTTCCTAATAGCCAAAATTTCTGCATAATTTGCATCACACACTCTCACTAACTTAGAGAAGCCAATGATGATATCTCTTTTAAAATTACGTAAAATTTCTTCAATACCGCATTCCCATTGATGCGCCATCAATATTAAATTTTAATCACCCACCATTGGAGCGTCCCACATCAAAGGATCCCTAGCCGGCTTAGGTCTTGTTTGTAGCAATGATCACTTAATAAAATTATCATTTGACTCAACAAAAAAAATGGTATTAAAATGTGATAGTTTATGAAATCTTTAACAACTACTTAATAAAAAAAATGGACATTTTGTATATGGACTTTGATAGTCTTGGCCTCACATTATGAAAATTTGGATTATTTTGCATTTAGATTTGATCTTGGTTGAATCATTTGATAGTGTTTGAATTATATTTTGATTTTTAGAGTCAAATTAAGTTAAATTCGAATAAGTCATTTAGATTCAGACAAGTTGAATTTTATCAACTTTTACAATTTTTTAAACTCAATTAAAGGTTAATTTAATCAACTTGCATCCAAGTATCATGTAAAGATAATTGTTTTTGAAACAAATAATTACATCATGTAAATCAATTAATTTTTATCAAACCAATAAATAATTACTGTCTAATTTACTGCTTTTAACACAAATCATTAGATGATGTGAACTAAATAATTTTTTTGAAATCAATACATAATTATTTTTCAATTCACTGTTTTTGAAACAAATAATTGCATCACGTAAACCAAATAATTTTTATTAAACCAGTGATTAAATAATTATTATTTAATTTATGATTATATTTTTTCTTGAAATACGTTTACACTTTTAGAGCAAAATTTTTTTATATAAAAACAAATAATAAAGACAAAAGTACAAGATTAAGAAGTATTTTGTAGAAAATTTTTTAAAAATTAAATTGGCTGACTTTTATGGATTTATAATTTTTGTTTCAAAAATACCATTAACTTGAAAAAAAAAAGGAAAGTGGATTATTATAATTGAGGATAATAAGAAAAAATAAAAAAATATTGATATAATTATGTAATAATTTATTTGTTCTTTTTTTAAGGGTTGTTTTTTTTTTGTCAAGATTCTTTGATTATTGTAATTTTGAAATATTTTAATAATTTATTGTGAGTGACGTTCACGTTACAAACGACGTGTAAATGGGTAAAGGTAGATCCCATGCTGTAAATAAAGTAGCAAAGCAGCTCAACGAGTCAAAGCAGTGGAGCCCTTCAATCAATTTGTTTTCTTACTTTTTATTCCATCCAGTAACATATTTTCTACTTTTACGTTTGGTCTTGTTTATTTATTGTCCAAATTAATTCATTTATATCAATCAAATAAACAAAATTAAAATTTTAAAATTTTAAAAATAAAATCCATCCAAATCTTAAGATTTTTGAAATTCCAAGATTAAGTATATTTGTGTTTGGGGTTTTTTTTTTTGAATTTTTGAAACTAGAAAATATAGAAAAAAATGAGGAGAAACAAGCAGGGGATGCCTGACTTGTAAGTGATTTCCGCGTGGAAAAAACGACCACGCATAAAAGTAAGTCCCACGCCAATGCTTTGGAATTGAAATAGTGGAAGAAGCAAAATTTTGGAATTGATGTGAACGCTTTTCAACGGTCAAGTCAATTTGCTTTTCATTTTCTCTCCAGCATTATTTACTCTCCAAATTAATTCCTTTCCTATCTTGCTCCTCCTCATGGAAGAAGATGGTATTGTCTTGACTTTCTATCCATCATCATCTTCATCTTCATTATCTTCATCTTCTTCTCAATGGAAATATGATGTTAGAGACTTCGCAAGTCTATTCAGTGTTCAAACCTACGAACAAAATGAAATGAATAATCAAACATAAAAATATCAATGAAAGTAAGATACTGCAACGGGAAATTGTGAGAAAGGTATTCCACATGGGTTACACATTTAGTTAGGGCTACAAGCTATCTTCATCTACAACACACCTTACGTTTTCAAACATTGTCCTTCGTATTGGACAGTTGTTGCGTGTGTGATCAATTTGTCTGCAATTTGAATATGCTTTCAGTCGGAGCACTCGTGGAGGTACTGATTAACTTGAAGATGGTGCCGGATTTGTGGATGGAATTGCAATGGGGGATAGGCAATTCTATCTGTTATGCTCGACCTTCTTGCATTGCGAACATCTTTGTGCTCGACTGCTTTCACCGACCAATGAAATCCTTCTCCTCCTAGGTCTTCTCGCTTGGCCTCGCCAATGTGGTGGCAAGACGACAGTTTGTTTTACATGAGGGGGGATGTCCTACTCACTAGGATGCCCTACTAGGCGAATGGACCCCGCATAACCTTCCACCGAAACGGTTGTCTTGTAGTAATCAGTGCAGAATTCAATGGCTTCACGTTTGCATTTACTAAAAAATACAATGAACTCAATCTTCAAACACAATGTAAATGCTAGGTCAATTAGGGATCAAATAAGAAATAAAGATATTCTGACCTTATTGCTGCAATGGCATGGTTACATGGCAATAAATCTGTTTAGAACTCACAGCATGAACACGTCTTCATGGACATGTTTACAAGTTTGTACATCTTCCCATCTTTAACTTCGAACTCCACTCAATTCATATGCTTAACTACAAATCGATGTGCATCATTAAAGCGTTTGCTTAATTGCCTGACAACCCAAGTGCTGAGGGGCGTGGTCATCTTGACGGCCTCCTCATATCGGTCATAGAACCAATGTTGGAACATGTCTAAGATGAACTCGATCAAAATAGTGATTGGCATTTGTCTTGCATGCTTCAAGCATGAGTTAACACATTTCGCAATGTTTGAGGTCATCATTTGGTATTGTCTTGTCGGTGAACATGCACGTGCCTATCTTTTAGGGCCTATTCTCATAAGATCAGCATGGGCTCCCGCATGAATATGCTTGAGCTGATTTATATGCCTGTTGAAATCTAAAACCTTATAGCAATCTCAAGCAAGGGTGAAAATCATAGAAATGTCATCGCGCTTGAACTTGTTTTTAAAGTTTTTCTTCAAATGGTAACCGTATAAACCGTGGTGCGCTTCTGGGTATGCATTTTGGATTGCTTTCTTACTATCGAGATGTTGATCAGAAATAAACATAGTGTTTTTAGGACAACCAACCGTATCACACAAGTTATTGAGAAACCACGTCCATGAGTCTTCGTCCTCAACATGGCCGATGTCAAAAGCAACTAGATATATGCATTCGTTCGCATCTTTGCATATAGCGACAAACAAAACACCCTTGAACTTGCTTTTCAAATGCGTCTCATCAATTATAACCGTAGGACGCATTACATCCCTAAACTCCTGAATATAAGCCCCGTATGACCAGAAACGATATTTGAATCTTTCAGCATCATCAGTAGCCACTACAGTGACTGTGTCAGGATTTTCTTATTCCAACATATAAAAATACGAGGGTAGTAGTTGACATGACTTTTTCGAGGGATTAAAAATAAGCCTCTTTGCATACTCTTTTGCTTACCAAGCCTTACCATACAAGCATTCCAATCCCCATTGAACCTTTATCTCACCAATTATGTCCTTAGGTCTCAATGCTACTCCATTAGTTTAAAGCTTATGTGACATAAGTTCACCAATTATCTTCTCACTCGAAGTTGGAAATCACCTCTGCAAACCATCAACAGTTCATGTGTGTACTTTGTGGAATGTCTGAACTTTCCAATACTTTCTTCTGTCAGGTAACTTCGTTGCACGGACACTAAACTTGCATGCCTTGTCTTTACAACCAATCTCATAACGACCTTTACATGACCTTTTTACTCTTATCCTAAATTGCTCTTTTAGAGCCAATATGTTCAAAGCTCGTTTCAACTCGACCTTCGAGGAAAATATTTTTCCTTTGTATAAGTGATCATTGACATATGTCGACTCCTCAATGGTAATTGTTTGGAAGGAAAACCTTTATGCACCTATAATTTACCATGTACGAGATATCCCTACATTTTCCCTTTCCTGATAACTATCATCAAGCAATGTATCAACAGAATGAATCCCGTCCTCACCAGCGATGGGGTTATTGTATATGGGGTCATCACATTGAACATCTCCTACATCAATACCTCCAATAGGTTCTGTTTCACTTCCAACAGCTTTCGTTTCGCCTTCAACATTATTGCAAATTGGAATGTCACTGTTATAAAGCTAGTTATCATATGAACTGTCATGATCCCATTCGTCAACCATTATTTGAATTGTCATCAAATCTATCTTCACTAGCAGCGAACAAATCCTCATTTCCCTCATTAGATGCAATATTATCCTCCAGCGTCGCAGTGTTCAACTCCAACGTCATAGTGTTGTACTCAAATATCGTATTCTCATTTGAAATTGGCATTACACACTCTACAGTTTCACCCAATCGTTGCATTCCTTGAACAGAAGTAACTAATTGGCTTGATGCGCATCTTGATCAAAATTGTGCACCTAACTGTTCTGTTAATGTCCTATGTCTACCGGGTTACACAAACTCCTGTGCATACCTCAATTGCGGATTATGGACTGAATGCTCTGATATATGTAGCATTGTAAATCTCATTTTGATTGAGCTGATTACCATGTTGTTCAACTCTTCATGTGACATAACATTTGTTTGGCGTCTCTTAATACTGACATATATAGCTGGAACATTTCTCTGTTCTAGCAGAATTAATGCAACATTTTTATCGTCCTTGATAATTGGGTGTGATAGCTCTTCGGGTGTATTGATCAATGCATGTAACTCAACCTCGTCAAATTCTAAGATTACTCCAACAACATCTTCAACCAGTTTCATTAAGCCCGCAAACGACAAATCACTCCTAACCCCCCGCATTCGTGACTCATCACCCTTATAAATGCCATTCACCCACTAACCACTGTGTCTTATCACAAGTCACAAAATTGGAACCCCACTGAAATTTAACAAACAAAAATAATTAATTTGTCAATCATTTTACACAATACATTTCGTGTTCAAAAATTTGTCAGTCATGTTGTTACACGCCATGTCTTTAAATCTTACACGCAAGTTCAAAATTTGTTACATGCCATGTTCACAATATGTTACACGCAAGTTTAAAATTTGTTACACGCCATGCCCGTAAATGTTATATGCAAGTTCAAAATTTGTTACACATCATGTTCACAACACATTACACGTAAGTTCAAATTTTGTTTCACGCCATGTTCACAACATGTTACATGCTATGTTAAACAAAAGAGTTACATGCCATGTGCTAACACATGTTATTTCAATATATTTTTTACATGCCATTTGTTTTATAGATGCATGGTGTGTAACAACTCTATGCAATGTTTCTAATCCGTCTTTTAACTTATATAAAAAGTTTCACAATTTTATGTGTTGCAGCAATAAACCCAATAATATACGTTGATGTCATCTTCGCTATAAGGTCTGTTTTTCGAAGACAATATGGCCAGATGGTGAGAGATAAACCACAGCACGATGACGATGGTGCTCAACAGAGAGTTAACAGAGCTCATATAGTTTAGAGAGCTGATGACGATGATGCTTAACAGAGAGTTGACAGAGTTGATATAGCTCAGAGAGCTGAGAGAGAAAGATGAGCGAGCTCAAACAGCTGAGCATTTATTTTTAATTTCTCTATGGCGGGAGGTAGATATCGAGAGCTTAATTTGCCACGGTATTTTCTAAGAGCATTTTCGTTTACTCATGCTTCTTTGTGGCTAAAAATATATAACTTTATTGGGGTGGTTATTTTTGAAATCACCCTATGAAGAGGGTTATTTCTCACAATTTTTTCTAATTAATGATAATAGTCAGTGGATGGGAATCACCTATTGCTTTGTTCTTGTGTCTCCCTCCAATAATGTTAGTTTTGTTGCTTACATTTTGGATAAATAACATATTTTTAATAAAATTGATAGTTTGATTAAATTTATTGGAGACGTTGTTTTTGTCTACACTTTTTATGAACCTAATATTCTTGTAGACGTTTTAACTAAATTTGGAATGGATCAAACTTAAATGTTTTATATGTGATGATAGAATGTGGTTGTCCTAGAGTGACTTGTGTTTTTAATAATTTTACCCTTTTGATGCGTGTTTGCATGGTTTAATTTGATCTATTTGAAACAAATCACAATAATATTAGATAGATATCGATACTTTTTTCTTTTGAAAAGTATGCAATTTATTATTGAGTGTGAAAACTCAAATGGAGCTTTAGACTTTATGTGACATTGAAAATAAAAATAAATGAAAATAAAAAGGAATCTCAAAACCTAACTTGGGCCCAAAAATGTGGAATATTTGGGCCACTAATGGTAACTTATACACGGCAACAATTACAACAGCGAAAAAAAACCAAAGCTGAACTGTCTGCCACAGCACTCCCATGATGGCTGTGGAAGAATAGGCCACTAACGTAGGAATTTTATTTAGGACATTAAAATCCCTTTCTAACTTTCCGCCAATTAATCCATCCACAAAATTCAAAAAGCTGTTTTGTTGCAATCTGCTTTTCGAAACTATGTCTGAAAACAGCAACCATATCCCATCTCAGACCGCTGCATGATTAGAATATAGAGCATTAACGCACGAGAATCAATTAGACAATAAGTGAGAAATGTGTGACTTGTAAGTGTAAGTGATCTCCATCTCGAAAAACGCAAAAAAAGGCATAAAAGTGGATCCCATTAATCGATCATGTTTCTTTTCTCACTTGCTTTTTCTCTTTCTTTTTTTTTATATAAATTCTATTCAAATCTTAACATTTTGTCATCATTTAGATTTCAAAATAAGTACTCCGTTTCAAAATGTCAAGATGCTATTAAATTACTAAGCAACCCATGACCCTAAACATCAAAACCCTTTTTTGAAACTAGAATGCACAATCCTCATTAGTCTTTTTCTACTTCAACATATTCATCCCCCATAACTCAAAATCTATGCTCAAGTGTATTTGTGTTTATGTTTTTTTCCAAGATTCTTTAACCATTGTACTTTTGAATTTGTAAAGTGAGAAATGTTGAAAAAGGTGAGGAAAGACGGAAGGTGTCGGAAAACGAGCAAACGCGTCAAATTTTGAAGGTGATAAGTGTGTGCACATGCTAATGCTCTAGAATTGAAATAATTGAAGGAGAAAATTTTTGGACTAAATGCTCAAATTGGGATTAAATATTTGGACTTTTTTTTAAATAAGGTTTAAAAGTTTCAATTGTAACAATTAAGAGTCAAAAAATTTTGATTTTTTATAATTAAAGGCTAAATTGATAGGTAAATAGAATGTGTATTCCACGTAACATAAAATCACATGAGTTGATGGCATGGTATGTTGGAAAATGTTCTTTTTACTTTTTGTGAAAAGAAAATATTATTAATGACTTGTTAAAAAATACAATTGTTATACGTCATATTGAAAATTTAGTTCTAACATATTATGTTGAAAATATAATTGTTACACGTCATATTGAAAAATATAATATATGTCATATTGAAAAATATAATTGTTACACGTAATGTTTAAGATTTAGTTGTTACATGTCATATTGAAAATTTAATTGTTATACGTCATGTTGAAAAATATAATTGTTACACATCATATTGAAGATTTAATTGTTATACCTCATGTTGAAATTTTAGTTGTTATACGTTATGTTGAAAAATATAAACGAACTCAAATGGTAATGGGGGCTAATATTGCAAGTGGTAAGATAGTGGTTCTATGAAAATGGGAAGGGGCTGAAAATTTTTAAATTTTGATAAAAAAAAACTCAGTACTGAAGAAAATATTTATTGGACATGGGTTTCCATTCATGTATAGGTTCAAATGCATTGTCTTAATATTCTTCAATGGATTTGACTTTCATGCTCTCACCCTTTTTAAATTTATTATTAAGTGAATTGAAAGTGATATATACACCATTTAAAATTTTCACAAATATTATTAAACAGTTGCATACATGGATTTTGTTACTATACTTAGTTTTACGAAATGACAACATGATGTTTTAGGTAATTTCGTATTGGATTATATTATTATGGATTTTGATAGGAATGGTAAACACACATACGCACATGAAGAATTCAGTTATATAAAAATTTTTATTTTTTATTTTAAATATTTGGTGTATGGTACAAGTGAGAACACTATTGGAATCCCCTCATATTGATCTAGACCTAAGTAGCCAATTATATCTACACTATTTGACTACAACTGTATTCACAAGATCCCCAACAACTTGGGCCTCTGCTACCACCCTTACATACAAACATCTTCAAGCTTGGTCATCTAGATACGGAGGAGTTACATTTTATAAACTTTTGTAACTTTTATTAACTTATATAAAGGCAAATTTAATCAACTTGCATCCGTAGATCATGTAAAGAATTACAATTAATCATTACATCATCAAGTCATGGCACATGTACCTTGCTTTCTAAGGCTCATTAATTGACCAAACATTTTTTGGAACCAAATTGCACTATCCTCCAATTTATCTTTCTTTTTGACCCAATTCATCTTCTATAACAAAAATATCCAAGCTTAAGTACATATATTTATGTTACAATGTAAAAAATTACAAAGAGAAGAACAAAAGGCATGGCTGGTAATTGATGTACACGTCGTAAGCGCGTAAAGGTAGGTCCCATGCCGCACGTATGTACCCACGCCACTGCTGTGGAGTTGAAATAATTGAAGTAGCAGAGCACATGAAAGCTGTTCACCCAGTCAGTTCAGTGGTGGCCTTTAGTGTGCCAAACTAGTGGGTATATTAAGGCCACTAACGGTAACATACACACGGCAACAATTATAACAGCGAAAAAAAACCTAAGGCTGAACCGTATGCTGCAGCACTACTCTCGTGATGTCTGAAAGACATTAAAATGTCCCCAGGATCACATTGCTGTGCGAATGGAAGAATAGGCCACTAATGCAGGAATTTTAATTACGACATTAAAATCCCCTAATGCCGGCTTAGATTTTGTAGTAGTGAACACTTAATAAAATTATCATTTGAACGAACCAAAAAAAAATGGTATTAGAGATGTGATAGTTTATGGAATCTTTAACTACTACTTGTACAAAAGAATGGACACTTAGTTTATGAACTTTGATAGTCTTGGTTTCTGATAATGAAATTTTGGATTATTTTGCATTTAGATTAGATCTTGGTTGAATCATTTGATAGTATTTGAATTATTTATTAGTTTTTAAAGTCAAATTAAGTTCAACTGAAATAAGGTATTTAGATTCACATGAGTTAAATTTTTATCAATTCTTATAATTTTTAGTAACTCATTTAAAAGTTAATTTTAATCAACTTGCATCCGAAGTTCATGTAAAGATAATTGTGTTTCAAACAAATAATTAAATCATGTAAATCAATTAGTTTTTATAAAACCGATAAATAATTACTATTTAATTTACAATTTTTAACACAAATCATTAGATCATGTTAACCTAATAATTTTTATGAAATCAATAAATAATTATTAACATTTTTAAGAAAATTGGAATTTTTTTAATATATTGAATTTTCCAAAAAAATTATTTTTAATTTTAAAAGTAAAATTTTGTAACAAAAAACATATTTTTATTTTAAATATTTTTTATTTATAATTTTTGAAATAGCAATTTTTACATAAATAAAAAAGTAAAATGATGTTATTTTTTAGACATGTGATGCGTTCTTACTCGTTGCTTTGATCACGTCATCCGTTTGAGTAACAATATCAATCACTGTCCAAACCGACTAATTGAACTAAAGTCTAAGCATCTAATTAAGAATTTCAAACTTAAGGTATTGAAAGTTTCAATATAATTCTATTGCAAAATGTGTATTTAATCCTAAACTAATTATCCAATAACAAGGTTTTGTTTTACAGGCAATTGAGAATGCAAGATAAAGATTTGACATTCTTATACCTAGAAGTGAAATCTTTGAATGATTTAATCACCGGAGTGAGGAATGTTCAGTAATGATATCCAATTTACAAAATGATATTCAGTGGATGGGATTTGCTTTGTGCCGTGTTCTTGTGCCTGACTCTAATAATGTTGCTTGGAGGGGGGAGGAAATTAGCTGCACTATTAGAATCCATTTTAAAGGTTTTGCATGTGAGATACCTACTATTGGGTTTCGTTTTAATAGCAAATTAAGCCAGATCTCCGAGGACGACCTCTGGTTACGCTATTTACCTCGTGACATTTTAGACAATTTTTTGGACTACAGTGGCCAATATGAGATTTTACATAGCAGTGATTGGATCCGGAGTTGTATTGGAATCGAGATTGTGTTCTATACCATTGCAATTGGTACCAAGGTGAACAAGTGTGGGGCTTGATTAGTGTGTCCAAGTGATTTGGAGGACTTGGACCCAACAATGGAGCAGCCTAGCACCCCAACGTCACCAAATTTTCATCATATCCATCAACATGCTACTGACGGGCTGAGCAAAAAAAGAAAAAGATATGATTAATGGATCAATAGGTAAATCACTAGTGTTTATAATTCCTTGTCTCCACTACTTCTGTACATGATTAAAATTGGACTTTAATTATTTCTATTTTATCTCACGAAGAAAGATCCTGGATCAACTCTTATAAGTTTAATTTGCATTTATAACATATCTATAACATACTTAAAAGCAAGCCCCATCCAGAGTTAACCACGTGGAGGGCAGAGAAAGTGAAAGAGAAAGGCCGTTGAAGCAAAGAGAGAAAAAGAGAGGGGTGCAAACAGGTCAGAGTAAACCACGTGCAGGGCAGATAGACGGTGCAAAGAGGCCCGTGTGTTGCACACGGGTCCTACTGTAGTCTTCTTTATTTCCAGGTTGAAAAAGTCATAAAAAGCATGACAGAGTTGAAATCCTTTCTGGATTTCTTTTGATCCTCTCATCTTTGCCATTAGTATTTCAGCCAATGTTGTGCATGCTTTAATAGCTTTGTGTGAATGAGGTATTAATGAAACCTAACTTGTGTTTATTATTAAAATAATATTTTTTAAATTTTAATAATATTGTACGATTTAAGTATTAATATTTTAAATTAATTATTTTAAAATTAAATATTAATATCTTTTATTTTTTAATATTTTAAATTAAATATTAATTAAATTTATACTTATAAATTTAATATAAAAATATTTTTGTTATTTTTTAAAAAATACCTTACACCTATTAAGTATATAAAATATTTTTCATAATTAATATTATTGATTTGTAAAATATTTTATATTTTAAATTAATTTTTTATTTATAAATAAATATAAATTTTTAAAACTCTTTTTAAAAAATATTTTACTACAAAATAAACTGATCTTAAAAAACTGTAGAATTCACCGACAATAGTGTTTCTAAATTTTTGAAGCGGAAAATGTTAAAAAGGTTAAGGACAAGGCCGGGGAGCATGGCTTGAAAGTAGACCTGTCAATATGGGCCGACCCGGCCCAGCCCGACCCCAGCCCTTGTGGGTTGGAAAAATAAGGGTCGGGCCGGGCCGGCCCATATTTTAAATGGGCTAAACATTTTTCAACCCAGCCCACCCCTTGTTAGCCCAAGGGTTGGGTTGGGCCAGCCCATGGGCTGGGTTGAAAATTTTTTAATTTTTTTTTAATTTTTTTAATTTTTTTTATATTTTATTAATTAAATTATGCCATGATTTAATCCATAAATTGAATAATAAAAACATGTTAGATGTTACAAATAAATAAATTGCACCAAACAATATAAATAAAAAGCAAACATAAATAAGCAAATACATAATAAATTAGATCAAATATAAATAAAAATTTAGCATTTAACACAATTACACAAACTAATGATGTCTTGATCAATTTTCATCCTCAATCAAAATATTTGAGTCTTGTTTGGACAGCAATGATGTCTCCAAGTCTTCATCATCATCATCTAATATTCATTGTCATAAAAAAAATAATGAGTTTCAATTTTAACTAAAATTATTAATTTAACAAATAAAAGTTAAAGATATTGAAATATATAAAATAAACAATACCATCAGCAGCTAAAGAAAAGCCATGCAACCAATTTTTCGTGCAAACAAGCATTTGAACATTTTCATGGCGGAGGGAACTTCTGAACTTGGTGAGAACATGACCACCAATACTAAAAGCAGACTCAGATGCTACCGTAGTAATTGGAATGCTCAATACATCTCGTGCCATAATAGAAAGATCAGGAAAGCGCTTAGCATTATCCTTTCAATAATTAAGCACATCTAAGTCTTCAAACACTTCATAATCAAGTTTTGCTTCATCTAAATAAACATCCAACTCACACTTCCCAGCAATAGAAATTGTTTCATTTTGAAACATTTTGAACTCCTACAAGTTTTAAATATATAAACAAAAAATAATTATCAAAATATAAATAAAGTAACATAAATTCTCATGTAATAAGATAAAGGGAAAACAAAAAACTTACACTAAAAATCTTTGATCCCTTGGATTTAGTTCCTCCTTCAACTTGTCTTGGCAAATTACTCATTGATTGAGAAGATGAACTTGACGTATGAGTATTGCTTGCATATTCTTTAAAGAGCACGTACAACTTTGTCTTCACATTTTCCAACTTTTCATAACAAGTAGAAGCATCAATCTTAGAATAGCAAAATTTTAAGAAATCAAGCTTCATCCTTGGGTCAAGAATAGCTCCAAATGCAAGCACTACACTATAATCTTTCCAATACTTATCAAATTTAGTTTTCATCCTTTGAGACATATCCTTGATAATCGCATCTTCATTAAACAAATTCTGATTTAAAATCGATTCAATTTTCCAAACTTGCATGAAATACAAGTTGGAAGTTGGATAAGATGAACCAGATATCAAGTTTGTAGTCTCATAAAAAGGCTCCAAGAATTCACAAATTATTATTGCTCTCTCCCATTCCTCATCAGATGGATTGTATTTATAAGTTCTATCAACAAATTGGAGGCCAGCAAAAGCTTTTTGATATTTGATAGCACTTTCAAGTATCAAATATGTTGAATTCCATCTTGTTGACACATCTAAACGCAACCCAACACCTGCAGTAATGCCAACATGTTGAACACATTCTTGAAATTTTTTCATCCTCCCATCCGATGCCTTTACATATTTCATACTCTCTCTGATTTTAAACAATGCTTCATTAACTGCTTTCAAACCTTCTTGAACAATCAGATTTAATATATGAGCGCAACAACGCACATGAAAAAATTCACCATCACAAATCAAGCTACTTTGCAAATGAAGATGACCTTTCAAGATACCTTGCATGTTATCATTAGCAGAAGCATTATCTAAAGTCATAGAGAAAACTTTTCTATCTATTCCCCATTCTTTCAAACAATCAAATACAGTAGCAGCTAATTCAACTCCAGTATGTGGAGGAGGCATATGACAAAAGTTGAGTAATTTGCTACATAACTTCCAATTTTCATTGACAAAGTGAGCAGTCAAGCAAATATAACCTTCAGAAGTAGATGCTGTCCATACATCAGAAGTCAAACAAATTCTATTAGGTACTTTGGCCATTGCTTGTTTAAGCTTCTCTTTCTCTCTCAAATGAATTCTCTGGACATCAGATACAATAGTGTTTCTAGAAGGCATCACCACATCTGGATTTACATACTTAGCCCAAGCTTTAATCTTATCATATTCAACAAAAGTATAAGGCAAGTCATGCTTAATTATGGCTTCAGCAAGCATGTCACGTGAAATCCTAGGATCAAACTTTCTAACTTTTACTTTCCCTTCATAATCCATTAGCATTTGATGTGGATTAAAATAGGAAATGAATTTACAACTGTCAATGTGACGCCGCAAATGTGAAGTGCCATAATTAGAGCCACCAGGTTTAGGACCAACTCTATACTCTGTTTTACAACCGTTACAAGTTGCCCTTTCTACTCCATCTTGCTTTTTGCCTATTTTAGTGAAATAATTCCAAACATTTGAAGTTTCTTTTTTAGCCTTCTTGTTCAATTGTTCAGATTCAGATATATGAGACTGAGAAGGAATTTCATCATCATTCAAAATGTTCATATCATCATCCACATTTATAAAATTTTCAACTGATTCATCCATTTCCTAAACCTTTCAAATAACATAAAAAAGAATAAAAATTATTAAAATTTTACATAAATTGATTAATCCAATTCAAAAGTTAAATTATAGGCAATTAAGCATGAGTTTTGTATTAGTGAAACGTTGAGCAAAAACATAAACAAATCAAAACAAAAAAATATGAAAATGTTCAACAACAACAACAACAAACATCACAATTGAAAATATCCAGTAAGGCAGCAACAAACAACATCACAAATTCACAATTCACAAATATACAACATCACAATTCATAAATATCCAGCAACAAACCAACAACAACATCATTACGTTATAATTCACAAATGTCCAGCAACAAGCTAACAACATCAGTACATCAACACATCACAATTCACAAATGTCCAGCAACAAACCAACAACAACATCAGTATAGCACAATTCACAGCATCACAATTCACAACAGTTAAACTAATTCTAACATTTTTAATTTTTTATACAAAATTAATCACAAAACTTGCTAGAGGTTTACCAAGATGACATTGCTGGATGGGAGAACGATGGGCGGATGTAGGACACCAGAGGTCGAGTTGGGGGCGACGGGAGTTGGGAAGACTGACCGACTGACTGGATCTGGGCTGGGGTGTTGGTTGGATTCTGTCAATCGGTGTCGAATGGGAGGAGAGGACGAATGGATGATGGGTGGGGCAGATGCCGGATCGGACGTCGAGTCGGGGTCCTCGGGGAGGACCGGAGTTGGGAGGAGTCTGACCGACTGCTTGGATCTAGGCTGGGGTGTCGGGGCCCTCAGGGGAATTTGTCAATCGGTGCCGCCGTGCCAGATGAGAAAAGAGGACGATGGGCGGGGCAGATGCCGGACCAGAGTCATGGGATGCTGAATCGGGGGTCGACGGATGACTGGTAGTTTTGGAGTTGGCTAGTCGGGACTCGGGGTCGGGGGAAAGGGAATCAGGCAATCAGCCAAACAGGTTAGTGGGTTTGGGTACTGGGTAGGCTTAGCCAAATTCAGATTTAGGTTTTTTTTTTTTGGCCCGTCGAGCTGGCCCGTCCCAACTCGGGTCAGCCCTTAAGCAACCGGACTAGCCCATCTAGGCCCGATTGCAATATGGGCCTCAACTTTGACAACTCAACCCGCCCCATATGTGATAAAAATGGACTGACCCAAATGTGCCTAACCCATTTTGACTGGTCTACTTGAAAGTGATGTCCACTGTCAGAAAAAGACATGTAAACGCGTAAAAGTAGGTCCCACGCACGCCAATGCTTTAGAACTGAAATAATTGAGGTAGTCAAATTTTACATTTCACGTGAATGTTGTTCAAAAAGTCAAACAAGTAGGCCCTCCACTTTTCAGTCAACATGGACAGCCTTATTTCAGTGACGGCATTATTATTTACTCCACTAATCTTGATCATCCTCCTCCTCCGCCTCCTCCTCATCATGGATGATGGCACTATCTTCCCTTCTTCTTCTTCTTCTATCCAACAATTGACCACTGTCGAGCCTTCATCTTCTGCTCAATGGGAACATGACGTTTTCTTGAGCTTTAGTGGAGATACCCGTAAAAGCTTCACAGATCATCTATACGCTCGTTTAAAACGTGATGGATTCATCACTTTCAGGGATGATAAAAGCCTTGATAGAGGCGAAATGTTTCCACCAGAGCTCCTTAAAGCAATAGGAGATTCATTCTGTTCAGTAATTGTTTTTTCAATAGGGTATGCTTTCTCAAATTGGTGTCTAGATGAGCTTGCTGAGATTAATAGACAGCGAAAAGAAAAGGGACGTAAGATTTTCCCCGTTTTCTATCATATCCCCCCGTCAGAGCTACGAAGTCCGAGACAGAGCGTTGAAGAAGCCTTTGTCAAACATGAAAGTAGATATAGTGAAGAGAAGATGCGAAGTTGGCGAGATACTTTATTTGAAGTGGCTAATATCGGAGGATGGCCTGTAGAAAATAGCTACTTCATTCATCCATTAAGATTGTTTGTCTTTTTCTTTTAATATGGTAATGTAATATGGTTCTATGTTTATTTAAATATATTAAAAAATAATTTATTTCTTACAATTATTTTTATAGAAAAGAAAGAAATGAAAACGGAAAACGTGTAATATAAAAACAATATACTTAATTGATTAAATAAAATAAATAATATTAAATAATAAGTTTAAAAAGTCTAAATATATTATGTGTTGTATACTTATTTAATTAGAAATGATATGATACATGAAAATCATATTAATTCATTTTTAACTCATTTACTATTAAAATGGGAAACCAATTTTTATATATATAGGTGGATACATGCATTTATATCAACAATTGTTAAGTGCTAATTTTATTTTTTTTATATTACATGTCATTCTATTAGCTGTAACTAAAAATAAATTCTTGAGAAATTTAATTGATTATCTACAATATTATGATTAATATGAACAAGTAATAAATATATTATTCTTAAAGATTAAAAATACACCGTGTGGTGAGTACAAAGCGATCTATTCTTTCCCCTTCTATTGAAGAATACTGTGTAAAAGCAAATATGTTTGATTAATGTTAATTACTAATAAGAAAATAAATAATATTGTGAATAATTTTATGATATATTGATGTGGGTATATATAATAATAAAAAATCTTATCCCCGCAACAACCCTTGTCAGTAAAATTCTAGTATAATACAAATAAAATATTAATATCTGTTTTTTCATTAATGATTTTATTTGACTTTTTGGATTTATAGCTATGAATCAGAAATCATTGAAGAGATCGTTAGAAAGATATCAACAGAGTTAAATGAAGCATTTTCAAGTGTTTTTAATGATTTGATTGGAATTTATTCACGTTTGGATGAGTTACGTAACAAAATAATATTTGAGGAAGATGATGTTCGCATTATAGGAATTTGTGGAATGGGTGGCATAGGTAAAACAACTCTTGCAAGAGTTGTTTATGGTCAGATGTCTGTTGGTTTTGAAGGTAAATGCTTTCTTAAATGTGATCGAAAAGTTTCAAAAGATATCGAACTTGTTCCTTTACAGCAACAGCTTCTTCGTGAGATATTTCCTAAAGAAGATTTCCCATTTTTTAATGTTTACGATGGAAAAGACATGATACGTCGTAGACTACGTAATAAAAAGGTTCTTCTTGTTATTGATGATGTGGATAAGAAAGAATACTTGGAGGGCTTGGCTGAAAAGCGTGATTGGTTTGGTTTTGGGAGCAGAATCATCATAACAACTAGAGATGAGCAACTGTTGCGCGCCTACAAATTAGTTGATGATGTGTATAGGCCTACAAAATTGAATGCCTCTGAATCCCGACGGCTTTTATGTTTGAAAGCTTTTGATAATGATACACTGGAAGATGATTTCATGTCAGTTTCCCAAAGTGTTTTGGAATATGCTGATGGCCTTCCATTAGCTCTTGAAGTTTTGGGACGTGATCTTTATGATAAAGGTGCAGCTTATTGGGAACGTGCCATTGAAAGAATTAAAGGGGATTTAAAAAATGAAATTCACAATTGTCTTTGTATAAGCTATGAAGGATTAGAAGAAGAAGAAAATAAAAAAATATTTCTAGATATCGCACATTTCTTCAATGGGGAGGATAAATATTTTGTAACAGAAATACTTGATCGCTGTGAGTATTATCCGGATATTGGACTAGATGATCTCATCAAGAAATCTCTCATAACAATTGAAGACAACAAAATTTGGATTCATAAGTTGCTACAAGAGATGGGAAGAAAAATTGTTCGGCAAAAGTCTCCCGATGAACCTGGCAAACGTTGTAGATTGACGGAGGAAAAGGATGTATATCATGTGCTAACAAAAAACTTGGTTAGTATTTTATAAAGAGTATACTATGTTTATTTACTTGTTTTACTCTCTACTTAACTTGGCAAATTATCCACCCATTCTGAAACTAGGTGAGTCAATCTGTTTTCACATTGATTTACAATTATCAAGTTAATTTTGATGAGACCAAATTTCCCATTAAGGTAAAAGCCTTGTTGAGATTAGTATACCCATTTAATCACATTCTTAAATAATCTATTTGGAATTTTGCGCCATCTTCTTTGTGTAGAGCCTAATGGTACTCTTGGTGTTTAGGCTACGGAAGCAATTGAAGGCATGGTCATCAACATCATTCCAAGGTACAAATATTTATCTTTGATAATTTATTAAATTAATTATTTTATTCTTAATTATTGATTTTTTAATTAAATTAAGATATTCTTAATTAATGAATATAATTCTCATGTACTATATTACTTCTTATAAAATAAGTATGCTATGCATAAAATTAAGTAAATATTTCAAATGTATTATTTAATTTTATTTTATTAAGTATATTATTTTTATGTTATAAATTTTCAACTTTCCTTTATTTCTTTTTTGAAATTATATATAAAAGTAATGGTATGAAATAAAATATTTTTTTAACTATTTAAATAAACGTATAAGCATATTATATTTACCATGTGAAAATAAAATAATTAGTTTTTTATAAGAAAATAAAAAATTAATATCAATTTAACATTGACGTTATAACTATAAATATTAATTAAACATTTTGTCGTATATTATCATGAAATTAATAATTGATTGATATTTCTTTTATTTAAATATATCCATATATAATTTTATCAATCATAAAATAATTAAATATTTTAAATATATTTTTAATCATATTTTACTTTATTTAATTAAGAGTGTATTTGTATGAAAACTTTTATTTAATTTTTTACTCAACAGAATGTTTTGATATTTTTTTTTACTTATTTTTATATGTTGTGAAGCTCATTTATCTTTTTGCCCTTGCTTATGATTTGTTAGGGAACCAAACAGGACTTTCACTTTGAATGTTAATGAAGCCTTCTTGAAGATGAAAAAACTAAGATTGCTAATAGTCCATAATTTCCCAGAATCTTTTAATGTCACTTATTTTTCTAGTGAGTTACGGCTTTTTAAGTGGCATAAATATCCTTTAAAAGCATTGCCTTTGAGCATCCAACCAGAAAATTTCGTTGCACTTGTCCTACCTAATAGCTGCATCGAACAACTATGCGAGGGAGACAACGTAAGAATTACTTTATTTGATGTTGGCCTTTTAGCTTATCTTCATAGAAATTATAAATAATTTAAATATCGTTACAAAATAATAATTTTTTATTCTTTTTATTGTTTCTTCAACAGTCTTTAAATAAGTTGAAAATTATCGACCTTCATGACTCCCCAGAGTTGATCAAGACACCAGACTTCACAAAGGCCGAATGTCTCGAAATGTTGAATTTGGAAGGTTGCAGGGGCGGAGCTAGTCGATTTTTATTGGGGGGGTGTCGCAACGTGCGGGTCCGGGGAACCCGTCCGCTCGACGTGATTAACTTTGGGGAGTCGCTACCAATCTTTTTTGTTTAGGTGTGATTGGCCACCCAATCAAATTTGTTCTATTCGACGAAGTACTAAATTAATTTTAGGTCCGTCGAAAGAACGATAAACTGGTCTGCGTGTATTTTAGAATTTGGGTTCGGGAGTGCGGTTACGCACGGGGAAGGATTAGCACCCCTGTGACGCCCGTTCCACGAACGGTACCATTTAATCATTTATTGTCTTAAACCCTTTATTCCGTACTAATATTTCCTTTGCCGTCATTTTATTAATCAAATTAAAATATTTTACGCGTTTGACGTACATGTGATGCAACGGTGCAATGCATGGCATAAAATCGAGAGTGTCAAACGAAGACCTTTTATTGAGTGTACTTTTCGAATCCGCCCATCAAACTGGTGGGATTCGGGAGTATCCTCTCACCTAGAGAGATACCTAAGAAACCCGCCTTCGCAAGTTCACTAGGTAAATCACATCATCGGGGTAATCGTTTGTGACAAAAAACGATGTTTTCGTGAATGCAAAAATCCTAATACGGGTACAAACCTTTTATTAAAGATATCTCTCCGAACCCTCCCATCATACTGGTGGAGTTCGAAAGTATCTTTTCACCTAGGGAGTTTACCGATGAAACTCGCCTTCGCAAGCTTCCTCGGAAAGTCCCATCATCGGGGGTTTATTCTCGTACACAAAACAGATCTATATGCCATGACATTTAACAGTGCAAGCATGATATGCGTAAATTCCATGTTTATTCCATGTTTATTATTTTTTTCTTTTATGTTTACTTTTTGTTAATGAAATTCCTTTACTTGTTATTTTTATGTTATTATGACTTGATGAATTTATTATTGCCATTTATTAATTTTTATTTATCTTATTCATTTTATTTATGGTTTCTTTTTATGATTACATATGTTTGAAGGTTACTTATTTATTTATTTATATATTTTTTATTTTATTTATTTTTTATTAGAATCATTAGAATTTTGAATTAGGACCCTCCCATCATACTGGTGGGATCCTAATTAAAACTCCTAACCTAAGGAAATTCACTTGGAATTGCGACTTCTCGCGTTCCGGATGAAAATCCCATCATCGGATACTCAAAATTATTTTATGTATTTATGCACATTTTAAATTTATTTATTTTATTATTTTTTATTATTTTTTATTATTTTATTATTTTTTATTTTTTTATTTTCTTTTATTTTTTAGTCATTCTTTATTCATTTTTATTTTATTTTCTTTTTTTTATATATATATATAATTTTCTCAATATTGTTATCTATTTTATTCATACATTTATTTCATTTTTTTTTATTTTACTGTTTCTTATTTTTTGTTTTTTTTTATTTTTTTATATTTCATTTTATATTTTTTTTTGTATTTTTATTTTTATTATTTTTTTTATGTCTATTGTCAAAATAGATACTCATATGACATATATATATATTTTTATTTTTTCTAAAATTTAAACTAAATTAAAAATAATATAAAAAAATAAAACAAATAAAAAACAACAAAAGGCCCCAGAAACATACCTATCTGGGCTTAGATTGGCCCAAATCCACGGTCCAACAGGAGGTCCAAGACCGCAGGACCCAGTCCACGCAGCGGGCCTACACCTTTCTGTGCTGAGCTTGGCCCAGTTTCAAAGGCCCAGGAGGCCCAAATCTGCTGCAGGCAGTTCGTTCAACAGGCCCGTAGTGTGGCCGTCCAAAACGCACCGTTTTGGTGCTGGTTCCTACTCAAAACGACGTCGTTTTGGGCAAAACGCTTCAGCTTCCTCTTATCCTTGAAACGACGCCGTTTTGCTCTACACCCACTGCGATAAAAGCCCTTTTTTTTTTCTTTTTTCTCTATTTTTCCTTGCTGTTTCTCTCTCTACCCGGATACCCTCTGACCTCTCTCTAAAAAAACAGAAACAGCCCTCTCCGGTGACCCTTCCTCCTCCCACCGGTGACCTCCAAAACCACGGGATCCGGCCTCTTGTCCGATCTCCGATCGACTACCGGATTCCGACGACCCAAAAGCCCCGTTTTCCCGATCAGCCTAGCCCCTCACAGATCTCTCTCTCTCTCCACCGGTACCTCCTCTGTTGACCACAACCTTCTCTCTCCCTCACCGATCGGACCAAGCTCACCGGCGAACCCCCCCTTTTTAGTTTTTTTTTTATTTGCGGTTTTGGTTGCTAGAATTTTTAGGTTTTTTTTTTTCGTGTTGATTGGGTATTTTTCGGTTGTTAGAGAACTAGGGATTTCTTGGTTTTTTGCTCTGGTTTTTTTTGAATGCTCTGTTTTTTTTCAAATTGAAACTCTTTTCGTTTTTCTTCCAAAAAAAAAAAGCCCCTTTTGGTGTAAAAATTTTGGGTTCTTATAGAACCCGGTTGTCCAAATTTTTGGACAACCAGAGGAGGCAAATCTGCCTTGTTCAGCTTGAATCCCGGATGGGATCCCCAAGTCAAACGCACTGGTGCCGGAGCTGATCTTCAAATCTTTGGCTACCGGAGGAGCATTGAATGCTCCGTTTTTGTTAACAATGGAGGCCGACTGTGCCTCCAGTTCTTCTTTTTTTTTTTGATTATTTGATTTTTATTTATTTATTATTTATTTATTTTATTTTATTTATTTTATTTTTTTATTTTATTTTAGGTGTCTACAGTTGCCCCTCTTTGCACATTCTTGAGGATCAAGAATAGTGCAAAGACGTAGACACCGCTTTCAAACCAAATTGAATCCTCTTTTTTTCTTTTTTAATAACATAACCAGAAAAGTTCCTCATCTCAAAATGAGGCTACGAAATTTTTAAAAAATCTTGAAGCTAATTATCCGAAATTTTTTGAAAAATGCACCCGGAGGTTTTGAAGATATACCCAGAGGTTTTTAGAATGTACCCGGAGGTTTTAAAGATGAACCCGGAGGTTTTAGAAAAAAGATTCCTCATCTCAAAACGAGGCTATGTAGTTTAAATTCTCTCGTGCCAAGATAACTGGGCTTAAACATCTTGGATGCTAGCTAAATTGGGCTTAAACATATCGGTGCCAACGTAACTGGGGCTTAAACATCTTGGATGCCAGCTAAATTGGGCTTAAACATATCGGTGCCAACGTAACTGGGCTTAAACATCTTGGATGCCAGCTAAATTGGGCTTAAACATCTTTCGGTGCCAACGTAACTGGGCTTAAATATCTTGGATGCCAGCTAAATTGGGCTTAAATCTCTCAGTGCCAACGTAACTGGGCTTAAACATCTTGGATGCCAGCTAAATTGGGCTTAAATCTCACTCGGTGCCAACGTAACTGGGCTTAAACATCTTGGACGCCAGCTAAATTGGGCTTAAATCTCTCGGTGCCAACGTAACTGGGCTTAAACATCTTGGACGCCAGCTAAATTGGGCTTAAATCTCTCGGTGCCAACGTAACTGGGCTTAAACATCTTGGACGCCAGCTAAATTGGGCTTAAATCTCTCGGTGCCAACGTAACTGGGCTTAAACATCTTGGATGCCAGCTGAATTGGGCTTAAATCTCTCGGTGCCAACGTAACTAGGCTTAAACATCTTGGATGCCAGCTAAATTGGGCTTAAGGCTCAAATCTTTCTTCACTCAATTGCTTGAAAACTGCATTAGTCTTGACATTTGTTTGAAAATTTTCAATTTTGATGATACATGGTCATGTGCATGATTGGACATGTATGCATGATTGAATGATGGACAAATGATGCATTGCTTCTTTTTATTTTGCACTATATATTCCTCATTTGAAAGATCATTTTCCTCGGCTTCGAATTTTTAAACAGTGTTCTTATGCAACTGTCAATTTTCTTATCAACAAAAGATCACCAATTCAAATTAGGTTTCAATGATTCCATGGATTTTGATCTTGAAAGTTTTCCCTTGCATTACTTTTTCTCACTTTTTCTTGAGAAATGAATTTGTCTTTTTCAAAAGTGTTTGTCTTATGTCACAAATATTGAAGAATTTTCCTCACAAAGAATGTAAAGACTCTCATTTTTCTCTCTCTTTTTTTTCTCTTGATTTTGACAAAATCAAAACAAAATTGCCCCACATAGTTATTTTCATGATCAGAGATAGTTGGATCTTGGAGTAAAAAATGTATCAATTCCACACTTTTCTTATTAAAGTGATAAAATATCCATTCTTGGAAAGACATGCGATATTCGAATCTCTTAAAAATTAGTGATTACTATTTTAAATGACTCGGGTGGGTCAAATCTCAATATGATCCTTGTAGATCGAAAGGTTCAACAATTTAAAGTCTTGCATAACAAAAAGGTATCGTTAGAAGGACCGATGCTTCTTCATCCAAGCTCACAAATGTTGCACTCAAATTTATACTCTTTGAAAATCAACTTTCCACAAAAACACTCATTTTAAGTTCCAATTGATTTTCACACTCTCCTAGTCTCATAATGTGTGGCATTTTGATAGATGTCAAGACCAACTTTGGAGACTTAAGATTTGCAAGGTTGTTTTGGAAAGGAAAGGTTCAAAGTTCAACATTAGTTTTATGACAGATTTTGAATTTTACATTCTTGAACATTTTTGAAGGTCTCTAATGCACTCTGGTTACTTCGAAATGATCTCTCTTTCGTGCTTCTTGTCAATCAATATCATGAGTGGTTTTGCGAGTTCTCATTATTGCTTTAGGCTGCCTTTTCAGGTTTTCACCCTAAAGCTCTTTTTTTTTTGTCCTTGTTCCTTTTTTTTTTCTTTTTTTTTCTTTGTCCCTATCTCTTCTCTTTTTTCATTGATTGTTCCACCATGCACTTGAGAAAATTCAAACTCTATCCAGAATGAATTGACGGATTCACATGGACAATCTTGACAAAGAAAAAGAAGCCAAGGCCTCTTTGATTTTATGATGTCTTTTCCTAGAAGAAGGCTCTTCAATTAAGCATCCACACTAGATCAAAATGGACTTTTAAAGCACGTAATGTAGGTTAGGGTTAGGGGCTTGGAAAGAATGGATAAAAAGGCCCAAAACATGTGTTTAAGGGTGATTAACCAAGGATCATTCATGTGAAAATCTTCTAAGACATTTGTCCTTCTGATTTTTCAAAGCATGTCTTTCCATCAATTTTCTTTCTTTTTTCATCACTTTTTGATCATCTTTTTTCATTTTTCATTTTTTTTATGAGTTAAAACTCGAATTATTTTGCATTCTCCTCTTCATACAAGGTGTTTTCTTTCTCCAAATGAGATCTTAATCTCCATATTCCTGGACAAGATTCTCATACACATTTACTTCTCCAATATGAGAGGTGATCCTTGGCTAAGGTGCATTTCAAAAATACTTGATAGGCTCAAAAGGGTAGCAAGCGGATAATTTCTTATTTATGAATGGGAAAATGAAACATGGTCATTTCTCATCTCAAATGTGGTTACTTGCCTTGAAAAGCAGTCCCTATAATGGATGAATTTTGAAACGAAAATTAGTTTTTCTTTACTTTTTTTTTGCTTTTTTTTTAGCATTGTTTGAATGTCTCAAGTACATGATGTTACTATCAACTTTTCTCACTATTCTCTTTTTTTCTTTTCTTTTTTTTTTCATTTTTTTCATACCTTTATAATTCAAAACTTGACTCTCATTTTCCAAAATGCCCTTCCTCGATCAACCACTCAAACGAAGGCTTACGCAAACTTCGCGTAATTATGACCCTTTCAAGACCTTCAGAGGTTTCATTTCAATCCTCAATTTCCCAAATTGCTCTTGTTAGCATTTCTAAATGGAGGAGAACAAAGGTTTCTTTACAAGTCCATTGTCTTGAAAGTGTTGGAAAATTTTTCTCTTCTGACCGTCTTGCCTTTGGAGTGTGGATAGAAGACAATTTTAAGCAATGGGTGGAAAAGCTCACATTTTGGATCCAATCGAAAAAGGTTGAGCGGTTTCAATGCATTTGAATCTCTAGCTAATCTTGACACTCATCAAATTGCCAAATTCATATTTTTTTGCAAGAGTGTGAGATTTTCTTGATTTTTTTTGAAAAAGCTGAATTTTATCTTGTCACAACATTGATCATCACTTAGATGAAAGCCATCGTCCTTGGGTGTGAAAGGAGGGTGTGAAAGGATAAGATTGATGAAGTTTCAGAGCTCTTGCTCCCTTTCAGGCCATTGAATGACCTTTATTTATTTGATGAAGGCACTGGGAGTGTTTAAAGAATGAGTTCATTTATAAATAGCAAACACTAATTCTTTCGAGATTCTTTTCACCATTTATTTTATAAGAATCTTTGATCCTTTTTTCAAACAAGCAGCATGGGGTCTTATTTTTAAATTCTAAAGTCCTCTTTTTTCTTTCTTTCTCTCTCGTTTTTTTTTTCTTTTTTTTTCTTTTTTTTTAAAAAAATAAATAAATAAGTAAATAAGTGAGAATCAAAAGAAATTTGTGCAATTTACAAACTCGATTCAACTCATGACAGCATGTGATAATGGAGCCTAAACATACATTCATCTCAAGTTACATGATCATGCATGACAGACAAAAATCCATATTCCGAAGAGTTTTTGACCTAAATACATGACTAGAAAATGATCAAGGATTGCCCCCTTGAATTGGCATATCACTCAATTGTTCCAAAACCCAAGCCTTGCATCCATCATCCCTGATTTCTATAGTTGTTGACAAGTTCTTTGAATTTGGTTGGGTCTGCATCGATTAAAGCTTGAACTTTGTTCTTGAATGCAATGCAATTCTCCGTGGAATGACCTTCAACCCCAGAATGGTAATCACATTTGACATTTGGGTTATACCAACTTGGGTAAGGAGATTTTCGAGGCTTGGCAGGAATAATGGAGATCTTATGATTCTGCACCAACAAAGGGAGAAGCTCTGCATAAGACATTGGTAATGAATGATACACTTTGGCTTTCTTCTTCTTGTTGCTTTGAAGGTATTCCAAATTAATTCCTTGGTCACTCACAGTGGACATGTAAGGTGGAGGAACTTGTGTGAGTGATGACTGAGTGAAAAGTCGAGGTAGGTTATGAACATATGATAATGGGTGTGAATGAGCGCCCATAGGATCTCCTTGTATGTCACAAAATTTCCTTTTGTTGCTCTTTTCCAAAGTCATTGCTTGAACTCCTTTATCAAAAGCAACACATTCTTGCTTGACAATACTATTTGCTCGAGAGTCTACAATCTTTCCCTTTTTTATTCCATCTTCAATCCTTCCCACAGAGAATACCAAGTCCGCAAAATCTGAAGAAGCATTACCCACCAATCTGTTATAATATAAAGGAGGAAGAGTATCAACAAATAGAGAATTGAATTCTCTATTAGTAAGGGGTGGTTGAACTTGTGATGCTATTTCTTTCCACCTACAAGCATACTCCTTGAAACTTTCAGAAGGGTTTCTTTTCATGTTTTGGAGGGTCATTCGATCAGGAATTGCTTCTAGCCTATGCATGTATTGTTCCAAAAATGCTCTTGCCAAACCTCTCCATGTGCGAATGCAATCTTTTTCCAATTTGAAGTACCATGTAACCGCGGATCCTTCCAAACTATTTTGAAAAAAATGAATGAGTAATTTCTCATCATGGACATATGGAGCCATCTTATTGCAATACATGATCAAATGTGCCTTAGGGCATTTGGTTCCATCAAACTTTTCAAACTCCGGGACTTTAAACTTGGGTGGAATAACCACATTGAGCTCCAAACTTAATTCTTTTGCCTTATCGACAGCATAGAAATCCGTTCCCTCTATGGCTTTAAAGCGCTCTTCTAAAAGATCATACTTTTGTTGTATTCTCGATTTCTCTCTTGATCTTGGTATGTCCACTTTTATTTTTCCTTGTTCCTTAAAGTCATTCAAAACAAGTGTAGGATCTTGGTTTGAAAGATTTGCCCCTGGAACTTGCATAGTTTGCCTTTGTGTTGACGATTGGCTTAATCTTTGAAAACTCGAAGATCCTTCAACAATCCTCCTCATTGTATTGGCATTCACTGTCTCCAGTAGTTTTGCCAACTGTTCTCTCATCTCTTCTTGAGTTTTCTCCATCTTGTCTATGAAATTTGATTGTTCATCTCCCATGATTCTAGCTTGAGCCCCTGTATTTTGCCAATTGTAAGTGGGCTCCCTCGAGTTTTCTTTTCTTCAATTTAGAAAACTTTTTATTCATGAAAAGCAACAACAATCTTGCTTCTTTCATGGAATGTAATCAAGTCTCATGATGCAATTTACAATAAAGGAAGATAAATAATGAGAGCATGTATGTCAAAATCGAAAGTTGTTTGAGCGCATGCTGGGATGATTGAATGTATGATGAGTGATTTGAAACACAAAGACACTTGATTATAAACAGTGCACCAACATGATTACATTTCAAACAAATCTCTTTTTTTCGTTTTTTGTTTTTGTTTTTTTTTTTATAAAATAACATTTAGAAAAGTTAAACAAGACCTCAAAAGTCAACATAATTCTTCACAAACACAAACCCATTCTTACAAGATTCAAAAAAAGTCAAAAATTGAAATGTCCTAAGGTCTTAACAAAAACTTTAAAAAGATCAGCACGGTCAATCCTTCTTTCATCTTGACCCTTAATTGTGCTCCCCACAACCATGCCCCATCATCTTTGTTGGATCGAACCATTTGGCATCTATCAATGTTTGCACCCGATACTTGAAGGCATCACAATCTTCAATGGAATGTCCCATAGCTCCACCATGATAATCACATCTTGCATCTGACTTGAACCATTTTGGGTATGGAGGTCGTAAGGGTTCCAAAGGCACGGGGACAATAAGGTGATCATGAACTAATTGACAAAAGAGTTCTTTGTAGGTAATAGGTATAGGGTCAAATTGCTTTTTCTTTTTGGATTGTTTTTGAGGGGTATTTAGGCTCGGAATTGAGGTGATTGATGATTGTGCCCGTGGTTGGTTTTGAAAAGCTTGTTGAAAGAGGGGTCGAAAAGTGCTCGGACAAGAGTATGAATTTGGCTGCAAATTGATTCTTGCAGGATGAAAAGTGGTGGGCTGAGAATATGCTCTTGGTTGGAACCCATTGTTCGAGGATTGTGTAGCTCCAAGAGACCCCATCTTGGTCACAAAACTTTTCAACTCAATCATTTGCATATTCATCTCATCCATCCCTTTTACAACTTTTTCCAAACCTTGATCTTCACTTGAGCCACTGAGCAATGTGTTGGGTTTATCAAGGACAAATTGCTTTTTATTCAGTGATTGCTTTTGGTCTTGTTTGATTTGAAATGATAGGGATTCTTGAGGGTGCTTTCCTTTGGCTTCACTAAGACATTCAACCATTTTCATCAATTTGACCATCTGTCCTTTGATCTCTCGAAGGTCATGTCCAAATTCTTCTTGATTGCGTTCCAATGCATTTATCCTTTCTTCCAATTGATGTTCCATATTGTTCACTCCTTTTAACCCAAAATAAATTAGAAAAAAGAAATTTTACTAAAACTTTTCAAAAAGGGATTTATTCTTTCCTATGAAACTAATAACACTGTAAAGTTCTTCTTTATTAACACAAATATGAAATGATCACATGTACATGAAAATATGATATTTACATGTATGCATGAAATGCTATGATGTATTGATGCATAGATGGTATGAAATGAAATGGAAGACCACATTATTGAAAATCAAATAAAGTGGGAGGTAGAAAATTTTAAAACTAAAATTCCTTTCTTTTTGTGGCTCTTGAAAAAAAAAATGGAAGAAATAAAAACCTTTTTATGTCCTTTCTACTTAAATGGAGAACCATTTTTCCTTTTCTTTTCCGTTTCACAAGAAACTTCTCTATCCTTCTTTTTTTCCTTTTTTTTTTCTTCTCTCTTTTTTTTTGTCTTGTTTTGGACAAATAGAACTAAAGACCCCTTTTTTTGTTTTTGTCTCTCTCTTTTTTTCTTTACAAAAAATCACTTTGAAACTTATTAGGACAAATTTGTTCCTTCACGTGTCCTAAATTAGGGTGCACTCTTTATGACAAGTTCGGTAAGGTTCTACCTATGGGATAGCTCCTTACGGTTTTCTATATGTTGAGTTCGGTTTTGAACGAGGCTGAAGGTTCCCAAATTGTTCCTCACTATCGTCCCCTCGGACTAGTAAGGCACCCCAGTCCTCACCCATTACAGGCTTTAAACGGAGTAGGTTCAATTTGAGTGGGAGTGTTCACTAGCCCATGCGGAGGTTAACACCTCACGAGAGCGTAGCTACTAAACTCCCTCCTATCAAAGGACAAAGCCCGGGTAGAAGGCTTATGCGTGAATGCAGCATGTGTTGTGTGTGTGTGAAGGAAACATACCAACCTTTTACAGACACTCTCACATCCCTCTATCCTAAATCCCCCACAATTCAAATACAAATGATTATAAAATGATTATTGTACAAATTACAATGCACAAAACAAATGCTCAAATTTGAAAAAGACACTAAATTATTTTAGGGCTTAAGACAATCTATGATTAATTATGGCTCGACTCTCTTTCTTCCCCAGTGGAGTCGCCAAGCTGTCGCAACGTGCGGGTCCGGGGAACTCGTCCGCTCGACGTGATTAACTTTGGGGAGTAGCCACCAATCTTTTTTGTTTAGGTGTGATTGGCCACCCAATCAAATTTGTTCTATTCGACGAAGTACTAAATTAATTTTAGGTCCGTCGAAAGAACGATAAACTGGTCTGCGTGTATTTTAGAATTTGGGTTCGGGAGTGCGGTTACGCACGGGGAAGGATTAGCACCCCCGTGACGCCCGTTCCACGAACGGTACCATTTAATCATTTATTGTCTTAAACCCTTTATTCCGTACTAATATTTCCTTTGCCGTCATTTTATTAATCAAATTAAAATATTTTACGCGTTTGACGTACATGTGATGCAACGGTGCAATGCATGGCATAAAATCGAGAGTGTCAAACGAAGACCTTTTATTGAGTGTACTTTTCGAATCCGCCCATCAAACTGGTGGGATTCGGGAGTATCCTCTCACCTAGAGAGATACCTAAGAAACCCGCCTTCGCAAGTTCACTAGGTAAATCACATCATCGGGGTAATCGTTTGTGACAAAAAACGATGTTTTCGTGAATGCAAAAATCCTAATACGGGTACAAACCTTTTATTAAAGATATCTCTCCGAACCCTCCCATCATACTGGTGGAGTTCGAAAGTATCTTTTCACCTAGGGAGTTTACCGATGAAACTCGCCTTCGCAAGCTTCCTCGGAAAGTCCCATCATCGGGGGTTTATTCTCGTACACAAAACAGATCTATATGCCATGACATTTAACAGTGCAAGCATGATATGCGTAAATTCCATGTTTATTCCATGTTTATTATTTTTTTCTTTTATGTTTACTTTTTGTTAATGAAATTCCTTTACTTGTTATTTTTATGTTATTATGACTTGATGAATTTATTATTGCCATTTATTAATTTTTATTTATCTTATTCATTTTATTTATGGTTTCTTTTTATGATTACATATGTTTGAAGGTTACTTATTTATTTATTTATATATTTTTTATTTTATTTATTTTTTATTAGAATCATTAGAATTTTGAATTAGGACCCTCCCATCATACTGGTGGGATCCTAATTAAAACTCCTAACCTAAGGAAATTCACTTGGAATTGCGACTTCTCGCGTTCCGGATGAAAATCCCATCATCGGATACTCAAAATTATTTTATGTATTTATGCACATTTTAAATTTATTTATTTTATTATTTTTTATTATTTTTTATTATTTTATTATTTTTTATTTTTTTATTTTCTTTTATTTTTTAGTCATTCTTTATTCATTTTTATTTTATTTTCTTTTTTTTATATATATATATAATTTTCTCAATATTGTTATCTATTTTATTCATACATTTATTTCATTTTTTTTTATTTTACTGTTTCTTATTTTTTGTTTTTTTTTTTATTTTTTTATATTTCATTTTATATTTTTTTTTGTATTTTTATTTTTATTATTTTTTTTATGTCTATTGTCAAAATAGATACTCATATGACATATATATATATTTTTATTTTTTCTAAAATTTAAACTAAATTAAAAATAATATAAAAAAATAAAACAAATAAAAAACAACAAAAGGCCCCAGAAACATACCTATCTGGGCTTAGATTGGCCCAAATCCGCGGTCCAACAGGAGGTCCAAGACCGCAGGACCCAGTCCACGCAGCGGGCCTACACCTTTCTGTGCTGAGCTTGGCCCAGTTTCAAAGGCCCAGGAGGCCCAAATCTGCTGCAGGCAGTTCGTTCAACAGGCCCGCAGTGTGGCCGTCCAAAACGCACCGTTTTGGTGCTGGTTCCTACTCAAAACGACGTCGTTTTGGGCAAAACGCTTCAGCTTCCTCCTATCCTTGAAACGACGCCGTTTTGCTCTACACCCACTGCGATAAAAGCCCTTTTTTTTTCTTTTTTCTCTATTTTTCCTTGCTGTTTCTCTCTCTACCCGGATACCCTCTGACCTCTCTCTAAAAAAATAGAAACAGCCCTCTCCGGTGACCCTTCCTCCTCCCACCGGTGACCTCCAAAACCACGGGATCCGGCCTCTTGTCCGATCTCCGATCGACTACCGGATTCCGACGACCCAAAAGCCCCGTTTTCCCGATCAGCCTAGCCCCTCACGGATCTCTCTCTCTCTCCACCGGTACCTCCTCCGTTGACCACAACCTTCTCTCTCCCTCACCGATCGGACCAAGCTCACCGGCGAACCCCCCCTTTTTAGTTTTTTTTTTTATTTGCGGTTTTGGTTGCTAGAATTTTTAGGTTTTTTTTTTCGTGTTGATTGGGTATTTTTCGGCTGTTAGAGAACTAGGGATTTCTTGGTTTTTTGCTCTGGTTTTTTTTGAATGCTCTGTTTTTTTTCAAATTGAAACTCTTTTCGTTTTTCTTCCAAAAAAAAAAAGCCCCTTTTGGTGTAAAAATTTTGGGTTCTTATAGAACCCGGTTGTCCAAATTTTTGGACAACCAGAGGAGGCAAATCTGCCTTGTTCAGCTTGAATCCCGGATGGGATCCCCAAGTCAAACGCACTGGTGCCGGAGCTGATCTTCAAATCTTTGGCTACCGGAGGAGCATTGAATGCTCCGTTTTTGTTAACAATGGAGGCCGACTGTGCCTCCAGTTCTTCTTTTTTTTTTTTTTTGATTATTTGATTTTTATTTATTATTTATTTATTTTATTTTATTTATTTTATATTTTTATTTTATTTTAGGTGTCTATAGGGGGCCAAGGGCTAAGAAGAATAAAAGTTAAGAATTTTTAAAACTAATATATTGTACTTAACCATTAATAATTAAAAGATTTATAATAAACAATAATTTTATATAACATATAAATTAAAATAAACAAAAAGAAAACAACTTATAATAGTGCTTTAAGAAAATTTTGTTCGACAATGGTAATATCTGTTTTAATATAAACAATTAAATTATTTGTAAGAAATTTATTATTCATTTTGTTTCGAAGTCTTGTCTTTCTCAATATAAATGATTAAAAAATTAATATAGTCAACATCCAATATTCTTATTTTATTATATTTAAGTTTATAATACTAAATATTAAACTATAATGCATAAAGCATAAATAGTTAAATAGGATATACAGAATTAATAATTTCCTCTTATACTCAAAGATAATTTCCTTTCAACTAAATATAAAACGTAAAGTACATTAAAAACATATACTCAAGATAATTTTTTCTTATATAATTGGGATTAATAAAAAATAATATATTAGTAAAATTTTAAACAACCAATAATGCAAAATTAGAATTTATATTTGAGAATTACATATATAATAATTTTTTAAATTTTAAAAATTAAAATCATTAAAAATAAAATCCACATAACAGAAAAAAATGACAAGTAGAAGATATAACCTATATAAGAAAAAAGAATATGGTTGATGATTTGTAGAAATTTAAAAAAAAATTATAGAAACTTAAAATATATGAGCAAATAGCATATAATTGAAAAAAAATAAATAAATATAATAAATAAATATAATAAAAAAATTAAATAAAAAACTTTACCTTTTTATAATTTCACAATACAAAGATAAAAAAGAAAAGAGGAAAAGATGGGTGAAAAAACTTAAAAGATTAAAAAAAAATTAAGAATTTAAGTAAATTAAATAAAACTTGTAAAATCATTTTATTATTTTTTAATTATATTAATTATTTAATAAAAATTATTAAAACATATAATATATAAAATATTTCAAAAATTTTGGGGGGGCCATGGCCCTCATATTAATTATTTTAAAAAATTATTAAAAAATATATAATATATAAAAATTTTCAAAATTTTTGGGGGGGCCATGGCAAAGGGACGCTCCGCCCCTGGAAGGTTGTACCAACTTAGAACATGTCGATCCATCCATTGCATCTCTACTCAAGCTAAAAGTTCTTGATCTTTCGGGCTGCTCTAAACTTGAAAGTTTACCAGACTTCGGAATGATCAAAAATCTCGAAAATTTGAATTTGGAAGGTTGTACTAGCTTAGTAGATGTCCATCCATCCATCGCATCTCTATGCAAGCTTAAACTTTTGAATTTAAAAAATTGCACAAGTCTTACGAGTCTACCAACCAATATTGGAATGGAGTCTCTTGAAAAATTGATTCTTTCAGGCTGCAGGAATCTTCAAAGATTTCCAGAGATTGCTGAGAGAATGGAATGTTTGTTGAAGCTCTGCTTAGATGGGACAGGTATTGAAGAACTTCCCTCTTCAGTTGGACATCTTAGCAGTCTGGTTTTCTTAGATCTAAAAGATTGCGGAAACCTTGTGAGTTTTCCGAGCAACATAAATGGGATGAAATGTCTAGAAGTTCTTGATATCTCGGGCTGCTCTAAACTTGAAAGTTTACCAGACTTCGGAATGACCAAAAATCTCAAAAGTTTAAATTTGGGAAGGCACGAGATACAACTGTGGGAAGTACTATCAAGTCCGAATCCCATGGCTGTGACGTTGCCTTGTTTATCAGGTTTGAATTTTTTAACAGAGCTGAATTTAAGCTGCAGGCATCTTTGTGAAGGGACCCTTCTTCCTTATTGGAAACATTGACTCTAAGTCATAACAATTTCGCCAGCCTACCTGCAAATCTTTGTCAACTTACCAGGCTCCATAGTCTCGATTTAGTGGGTTGCAACAGGCTCAAATCATTGCCTGAGCTTCCATTAAGCATAACCGTAGTACGGTTAGATGGTTGTACTTCATTGGAAACAGTTCCATACCCAGCAAATTCATACAATCCATCGAGTGGGGTACATTTTTATTGCATCAATTGCGTCAAATTTGCTGCAAATGATAATGGATTGGGAATGCTAAAAGGACATCTCAAGGTATATTTCTCAAACTCTCTTACTCTCTCTCAAGAATTTTTAGTATTAAATTAATTAGTTAATTACAAATTTAGTATCTAAATTATAATAAAATTATGGATTTGATCATTAAAATTTAAAAAGTTACTTTTAAATGCTCAAACTTTACGGTTTGAATCTTTGACAAATAGTGTTAATCAAATCGGTGACGTGACAAAAAATAACTAATAAGAAATATATACATGACACATCATCATTTGTTTTCATTTCTTGTTTTGTTTCAATTATTTTATTTTTATTATTAAAATAATAATTTTAAATAATTAAAAATTTTAAAAATCCGGAAAATAACAAATATTAACAAAAAATTAGGGAGAGAGGAAGGGAATTGGGGCAGATAGAGAAGAAGGATGAAAGAGAGAGAAAGGGAAAAGAGTGTATCAACACTAATTTGCCCCCCTCCCCTTCTCTCTCTTCCTAGTTATTTTGAAATTTTTTATTTTTTAAAATTATATTTTTTTTTGGAAAAAACATATTTTCTTAGAGTAAAATGTTCCTACACTCCTAAATTTTGACCATAATTACATATAAATCCATTAATATTCGAAATAAACCATCCGTCCAAAAAGAATATTTATCATCGGACACATAAGTCCTTCTCTTAGTCAACCGTTTGTGTTTCTTGATGTGGTAGCATTTTTAAGACAATTTTACCATTCTTTTCTCTCTAAACCAACCAGAAGCTAAAACTCCCTCTAAATCCAGATTTCATTGCTGAAATGTTTCAGATTTGTTGTTAATTTTTGACACTTCAACTCAGGATTGACTTGTGAAGAGAAACCATAAATCCATGTATGATTTTTGATGGGTGATTCAAAGTGAGGTTGAAAGGCGGGAAGAGAAAATGAAGGTTGAGTTATGTAGTTGATTTTTCTTATTTGTTTATGGGTTTAGAAGCCATAAATCTGTGTTTGATCCAAGGTTTTGAGTTTTAAAACTTGTTATAAGAATTTGACAGTTTTAAATTGTGAGATTTAAAGGTGTTTAATAAAATTCCTTAGAGAGCTATTGACACACTGTTGTGTGTTCTTTTTGATGTAAGGGCATTTTAAACATTTTACGTTTACTATTAATCTTATTTACATATTTGAAACGGATTGTTCATTTCAAATATTGATGGACTTGCATGGAGTTATGGAAATATGAACAACATTTAGAAAGATAGGAGTATTTTCCCTTATTTTTTATCGTTTTTTATTTTTCAAAAATTTTCATTTTCAAATTTCGGACATCAAATTGTAAGTTTGAATATAATTTCTGTTGCAAAATGTGTATTTAACACTAAACTAATTACCAAATACGAGGCTTTGTTGTGCAGGCAATTGCAAATGCAAGACAAACTTTTGACATTGTCATACCCGGAAGTGAAATCTTTGAATGGTTTGATTACCAAGGGGAGGAATGTTCACTAATGATAGCCGATTTGCACAATGATAGTGAATGGATGGGATTTGCCTTATGCTGTGTTCTTGTGCCTGCCTCTAATAAAGATATTTGGAAGGGAGGGGAAATTAGCTGTAATATTCTTATCCATTTTGAAGGGTTTGAATGTAAGATACCTACTAATGGGTTTCTTTTTAATAGCAAATCAGGCCAGATCTCCGAGGACCACCTTTGGCTACGCTATTTGCCTCGTGACATTTTAGACAAGTTTTTGAAGCGCAAAAGTGGCCAATACGAGATTTTACTGAGCGGAGATTGGATACGGAGTTGTACTAGAATCGAGAGTTTATTCGATACCCTTGGCTTTGGTAGCAAGGTGAACAAGTGTGGGGCTCGATTAGTGTGTCCAAGTGATTTGGAGGACTTGGACCGAACAATAGAGCAGCCTAGCATTTCAACGTCACCAAATTTTTGTCGTATCCATCGAGATACTACTAATAGCCCGAGCAAAAAAAGAAAAAGATCAACAGGTAATCACTAATCTTTATAATTCTTTGTCCCCAGAATTTTATGCTGTTTTCAGATTTTACATGACTAAAATTGGACTTCAATTAATCTTATTTTATCTATTTATTTGCATTTGGTTTCGAAAAGTAAGATCAAAGATCATCTCTTATAAGTCTAATTAGCATTTATATCCTTTTTTCTTTATTTCCAGGTTGAAAAGCTCATAAGAGTAGGAAAGTTTGTGAAAGCCTTTGGACATCGTTTTCATCCTCTCATCTTTGCCAAAGAGCATTTCAGCGAAGTTGTGCACGCTTTAATTGCTTTGTGTGAATGAAGTATTAATGAAACCTTAAGTTGTGTTTTAACAAAGTTATATTCAAACCTTATGGTACCTTATGATTTACAACGTTTTAAACTGCTTGTCAAGTGAATAAAAATAGCATTTCAATTGTGTTGCTACTTTACAAAATTTAACTCTTGCCATTTTTAGTTTTGTTGCTTATATTTGGGATAAGTCACACATTTTTAATGAAATTGATAGCTTTAAGAAATTTATTAGAGACATTGTTTTGGTGTTCACATTTCATGAAGTTAATACTCTCACAAACTTTTTAACTACATTCAGAATGGATCCAATCGAAATGTTTTATACGTAGTGGTAGAATGTGATTGTACCAGAGTGACTCGTGTTTTCTAGTTTTTTTTTTTTTTTTTTGGTGTTTTAACGGTTTTATCCTTTTGATGTGTCCTTATATGTTTTATTTTGATCTTATTGAAACAGATCACTACATGTATTGGATACTCAGGCTTAATAAAATTATCATTTGAACCAGAAAAAAATTTCTATATGCTTAATAAGAAAATTTAAAATTATATATCCTAATTAATATGCTATACTGTATTGGTAGTAATAACATTGCAGATAAGAAGATTATACCCAAGTTGTCAACTATAGATGCTTCTTCTCATTACTAAAGTATATTGAAATGTTTTCAAATTTATTCCTAACTTCAAACATTAACCCATGACTCAATTGGAAGGCGCAACTGTATAATTTTTTAATCCATATTTTATTTCATCGTACTTCTTTTTGGGAATTAGGTATTTCTTATTCTTATGCTGTGTGAATATTTATTTGCACAATTTTTTAAAATTATTTTAAGATTTAGATAAAATTCATTTTAGTTGATACATGTCACAGATATTCCATTATGTCACAATAGGTAGAGGTGACAATTGGATGGATAATTATTTTGAGCAGAAGAAAATTTAAAGTCATTCTGTTTTGGTATTAACATTATTCAGGTTCACTACATTTTGGATTCAGGTTATTGACTTTTCAAGTCAAATTGAATCGAAATTGAATGGATTGTTCAGATTAAGTCAAATTTTATCAACTGTAATTACGTTATTCAAAATTATATATTCATCAACCTGTGACATATCTTTAATTTTTTATTTTATAGTATCATATTTGAAAAAGGGAATGCTGTTGTTGTGATAGCTGCAAGCTTGCAAGAATAGATGAGCTCAAATGGTAGTGGTGGTTAAAATTAAAATTGGAAAGGTCTATTGCCTCTTAGTGGTTGTATGGAAATGAAAGGGGTTGAAAATTTTTAAATTTTGATTGGAGAAAGACTCGATCCAGAAGAAGATATTTATTGAATTTGGCTTTTATTCATGTATAGGTTGAAGGCATTGTCTTAATCATCCTCCATAGATTTGATCTTTATTCTTTCACCCTTTTTAAATGCACTATTAAGTGAAATGAAAGAGACACATGCACCCATTTAACTTCCAAATTTAGAACAGAAAAAGGCTCTTGGTTTTCCTTTCACTTGTAATGCAGGTCACAAATTTTATTAAATGATTAGCATGCATCGATTTTGTTAATATTGTTAATTTTATAAGATGGAAATTAGGTGTTTTAGGTCATTCGTGTTACGTTATGTTGGATAATAAAATTTGAATTAGTTTGGATTTGGACCATTATGGATTTTAATCATTTTTATTTCAAAAAATAAAAATTGAATTAATTCGGATTTGGATCAAATCTTGGTTGGATCATTTGGTGGACTTTTTTTTGATAGGCAAGGAAATTTCATCAACTGATGAGGGTTATATGCATGCAGTTTTAATCATTTGAGTCTGAGGTGGATTTTTCCCTATACTCTAAACCACACAGATAAAACCTATTGGTATGTACAAAGTGTGTCTCCCAATGTAACCTATGCTAACCCTTTTCTATACACTAAATAGCCCAAAACAAACCTACCTTCCATTACTCATGATAGGCTCGACAAACAAAAACAAGACTACCATAAGCTTCTCATAGAAAACAAATATCTAGCTTTATCATAATCCATCATACTTAAACAAAAGTTCCTTATCAAGTTCACAAAACCATCCAATTAGATTGCAAGCTAAAGAAGGTACCTATAACACCATGCATAGTGTCACGAATTACGCTCTTTCGCTTAAGTATGTGATAGTTCATGTGGCGATTAAGTGAACGCTTCCACACAAGCCACCTAATAACTTGTTTATATTTGATCAAACATCAACACTAGCAATAAATTAGACTAAGGCAATGCACATCGAAATCATAGGACATACTGAATGCCATGTACACAACCATTGGAATCACATAAAGGAAAATATTTTATTAATATGAAAATAAGTACAAAGGGACCAAGACACACCATTGCCCGGCCATAAGGGCAGCCTTAGATGATTCGCTACAAATATATCATTACCAGTGAAGCGACCCAACAATCTGTCAATTCTCACCCCCTATCAAGAGTTTACGAGATTTTACAAGTATTTCACCAATAGCCATTACAATGCTTAAGATAGGGACATCCCTTTCCTAAAGGGTCTTCACTCTAAAGACTAAGCTAGAATTTCTACAAATGTGACCAAGTACCATTACAATGTTTGAAATGGGGGACATCTCCCTTGAAAGTACAAAAGACTTAAACTGCTAGGGAATTCTACCTTGTCATGGCCTTATACAAGGTTGTCTCATGACACATAGGGTCATTCAATGAAGACACTACCCATTTGGCCATAAAAAAGTGTTTGGCTATTAAATTAATGCCATTAACAATTCATGTCTTGAGATACTTTTCTTTGCCAAATGATTCACATAATCATTTCCCTCGCTCAATTTGTTCTCCACTTAAACCAAACCTATGAGTTCCTTTAGCTTGTCAAGCCTCTAAAACTCCCCCACCATTTCCCTGGTCTCACCTGTACATTATCCAACCAAGTGGTAGCAATTAGAGAATCAATTTCAATAATTAAAAATTTGTTACCTACCCATTTTGATTGATCAAAAATATCCATAGCAGTGTAGATTGCCTTCAATTCGGCATAGTTTGAATCTATTAACCTTATAAGACCAGAGAATAACACAAACATCACACCTTTCTCATTCTTTAACAACCCTCATATTGCTGCTTGTCTCAGTTTCCCTTTTGAGCCTCTATTCATATTGAACTTCAAAACATTTTTGTTCGGAGGTTTCTATACTTCTTCCTTCCTCATTTTTCTCTTTAAACACAATCCCTTCCTTTGAGTTTTGGCACCACGTTGACTCTATGATGATTTCAACTCGTTCCAAAGCTCTCACCTAATAAAAAGTTCTCATTTTCACCAATCCCACTAACTCTTCCACCTTCCACTCTTTTTTCTCAAAAACTAGCTTGTTTCATTCCCCCAAAAAAGAGCATAATGTTATCCCCCAAATTATCATTCTTCTTTTCTCTTATCATTACCTTTCTTTATCTCTTCACATTTTTCCATGAATGCTAAATCAGAACTTGTGAGACAATCAAGAGTGCCCCATTAGCTCATAATTTCACCTAAAAAATGCTAGTTCCAATGGCAATTCAACAATAGGTGATTAAACTTTTCTTCGGTTTATTTGCACCATGGACATAAATTTTCCTCCCTAGATAACTCTATGCCTCTTCTAACTAAAAATTCCTTCATAGGGATTTTACCTAGATAGACTAGCCATAAAAAACATTGAACTTTTAGAGGTACTTTTATGTTCCATAACTTCCCAAAAAAGTTACCTTTGACACTTAGCCCAAATCACCTAAAAGCTAAATAAGTTTGTTGACGTAGAATTCACTGTGGGAGTTAAATTTCCAAGTTAGCTTATCTTTATCCTTTATTCTATGTTTCATTCCCTTTAATTGTGTCATCAATTGTTTCTCTTGTTCTCTTTCCCATTCTAAGAGTGATTTTCTAAATTTTATCCTTCATTTTCTTTCCTTAGCTATTTCAATTCCACATACTCACTCACCTTAGCATGTTTGTTGTGTGGTATAGAAAATGGTCATGAAAAAAGATCTTTGAGTGCCTTATCATCCAACCATGAATCAATCCAAAACAAAATTTCCTCACTTTTCCTTAAAATCCACCTACACCCTTTTACTTCTATGAAGTTTGGAAGATGATCTACCTTTTTTAAACTCATTATATCCTTTAATAGTTTTGATGTTTTTTTCATACTTCTATGTGTGTGTATCCATTCTTGATCTTCTGTTCCACATATCTTCTTCAAGACCTTTCTCCATACCCTCCACCATCATTTACTAAGAAGGGTTATGTTCTTGTTCAATAAATTTGAAATCTTAAACCCTTTATATATCTTTGGCTTACATACCACCTCCCACTTCACCTTAGACATCTTTTTGTTGTTCACTCTCCCTCCCCATAGGAAAGCTTTTCTAAGTTCATCTATTTTCCTAATCACACCTTTTAGGTCTTTAAACACTGACATGTAGTACAATGGTAAGCATGATAAATTAGAGTTTATCAAATTGACCCCACCCCTTACAAACAAGAGTTTACTCTACCACTCTTTTTGCCTTTTCCTAAACCTTTCAATCATTGGCTTCCATGTCTTAATCCTCCTCAGATCTATATCGAAAGAGATTCTTAGATACTTAAAAAGGAAACTTTCTTACACTGCAACTAAAGATACTAATGACCTTATCTCCTACTTCTCTTATTATTCCTATTAGGCAAACACAAGTCTTATTATTATTATTATTATTATTTATTTTGAGACTTAACACCATTTTAAACACAAGAAGAATCCTCTTGAGGGCCCTAATCCCTATTTCCTTTCCTTCATAAAAAAATTACTGTGTCATCAGCAAATTGAAAATGAAATATGGCTAGGTCCTTGTTAGCATTGAATATCTTATGTTTTGATTTGACAAAATTGCATGATATCTCGATTTTGATCTTAAGCATTTGAAATTGTCTAATATCATTCAAGTGTTTGAAAAGCCATGCATGATTAGAAAACATCACAAAGCTTTTCAAAATAATGAGTCTTTAGTTTGAGAAAATATAAAGCAAACATGCTTTGATTGATATTTGATTATAGGGAAGAAACAAAGAAGAAAATAGGTAAAGTGAAGAGTCAAAAAGTCAAGGAATATTGAAGATACAAGGCAAAAGCCAACCCTAGAGAAGTTTCAATCAACCTTATGAAAGAATGGTTGAAGAATAACTGAAGAATTGTGAAATATAGAAGGCATAATGGACCCTATAAGCTCTATAGTTAACCTTGTGGCAAGATTGGATGGAAAATCATTAAGATATAAAACCATAACCAACCTTGAGACAGAATGCAAGCACAATTCGAGATTTAAGTAACCATAGCAGACTTTGATGAAGCTATAGTCAACCTTTAAGTAGAACACTTGTAAGAATCAATTATTTGAGAAGCCATAGTCGACCCTCAAGCACTTATAGTCAATTACTCCAAGCCAAACTTCAAAAATCACAAGCTTCTAGAAATGGATGAAGTAGAATACCTTAAGAGTCTAGTATAAAAGCCTTAATTCAAGATTTTGAAGAACTATTGTCGACCCTATGAGTGTTATAGTCGACATTTAAACTTCAACAATAGCCAAATTTAATTCAAACTTGTGTCTAATGACTCTAAACATCTTTAAAACTATAGAAAGTGACCGTTGACTCATTTAAAGTAAGATAAAATAGCATCAAATTGGAAAAACCCTAAAAAGACCCTAAGGCTTATTTTTCCACTTTAACATTCAGTTTAGTCTTCTAAGAAGCACTCAAATCAATTCAATCTCATCATTTGCAAATCCTTGAGCTGATTTTGTGAGATTGATTTCTTTTCTTTGTACCCAAGCTAAAACCTTTAGCACTTAACGTTTATTAGGCAAATATTTGCTATTACTCTTTGGTACACACATTTGTAAAAAAGTTCAAACTTAACCTTGAAAAGTTAGTGTGAAGGTTATCACTTGATCTCGATAAAATTTCGATGTAAGGGCAATTGCTTGATCTCGTAAAAAAGCAAGTTTAAAGGTTATCCCTTGATCTCGTTAAAAAGCAAAAATCCTTTTAGTGGATTAAAATTTCCCTAGCAAGTCAAAAGAATGAATGTAAGCATTTAAAAAAGTTGAGACACTATAAAAATCCTTGTTTCTTGATTTACTTTTATGCTTTGTGATTTATTGTTGATGTTTGCTTTAAAAAAAACCACTAGCTTTGCTTTTGACATAAAAAGAAAATTTGTTTTTCAAAAAAGGGTTATTTTTCATTGAGCTTGCAAGAAAAATTTTTAAAATATCAATTTACCCCCTCTAGGTATTTATTGCTTTGAGCTTACTACACTAATAATTGGTATCAGAGTAAGGACTCAATTCTTGTAGGCCAAACTACCTTAAGTGATTTGAGGTAATAGCTCAAATCATCAAAGATGGAGGTCATGGCAACTTTGTTTGGTGAAGGGCAATCAATCTAAAGGCCACCTCTCTTTGTAGGTACTAACTATCCTTATTGGAAGAAATATATGAAAATATTTATACAATCTACGGACCTAGATGTGTGGAATGTTATACTAGATGGTCCTCATGTTCCATATAAAAAAGTAAAAGGGAAATTAATAATTAAGTCTAGGAAGAAATGGACTGATAGAGATAAGAAATTAATTCAAACTAATTTAAGGCATATAATACCCTCTTTATGCCTTAGGTGTTAGTGAGTTCAACAAAGTCTCTATGTGTAAAATGCTAAACAAATATGGGACACCTTAAAAACCATTTATGAGGGTACTAACCAAGTTAAGGAATCCAAAAGTGGATTGCTTACACATGACTATGAGCTTTTTAGGATGAGAAAATGTGAATCAATTAATGAAATGTTTGAGAGATTAACTAAGATTGTTGAAGGTTTAAAAGCTCTAGGAAAAGAATTTCCCAATGTGTAATTAATGAAGAAAAATCTTTATAGCCTACCTAAATCTTGGAGACCTAAAGTGACAGTTATAGAAAAGGCTAGAAACCTCAATGATTTTAAACTAGAGGAGCTTGTAGGATCCTTTCTTACATATAAGATGACATTGAGGCATGAAAAAGAGCTAGTAAAACCTAAAAAGGAAAAGGTCAAACAAAAGGGTTTAGCCTTTAAATCTATTGTTGAGGAGGATGAGAGAAGCACTAAAAGTGAGTGAAAATAATGAAAATATGGATATGCTAATTTGAAAATTTAGTAGGTTTATGAAGATGAAGTTTAGAAATAGAAAGGCTACAAAGAGGGATGCACTTAAAGAAGAGCATTTTAGAAACCACTTAATATGCTTTGATTGTAGGAGGCCAAGACACACTAAGTATGAATGCTCCAACATCAATAAGAAGAACACTTTAAGAAATTTCAACATGAAGCTATGAAAGCCAATTGGAGAGATGGTGACGACTCACAAGATGATGAGGAAGATAACTACATTGTTAAACTTTGTCTTGTGGGACTTGAAGACTATAAGGTATTTTCAATTCTCATAATATTGATTTTTATGCTCATGATGAAAATTATTACATCTTTGATGAATTGAAAGATGCTTATGATGATCTTATGTTTGAGTTTGAAGAGAAAATATTGAAATATAAAGGCATCATAGAAAAGTTTGAGGTTGAAATGAGAACCTAGTTAATACTATGATTGAGTTGGAAAATAATGTGAAATGCATGCAACTTAAAATGAATGAGATGAAAAAATAGACAAAAGTTTGCATGATATATTATCTAGATTTCAAGATAGCCAACAAAAATTGAATGACATGTTAGAGTTGTAAAGGGCCTTCTTTAACAAAAAAAGGGTTAGGCTATGATTTCACATAAAAAGAAACCCATCTCAAAAATTTCTTTGTTAAAGATAACGAAAAGTATAATGGTTTTTCAGGATAAACATCTTACTTTATCTTGCCCTTTGAGAGTTGTCTTACAAGAGACAAAGTTGTAAAGCATACATGGGTTCCAAAAGGAACTAATTCTACTCATGATAAGATGATAAAAATGGATAAGGTTCATAAGGGAATCAAGGTTACTAACCGTAAAGGACCTAAGAAAATTTGGGTACCAAAAACAAAAGTTTGAGTTTTATTTTTATCAGAGAAGCACACATGATCAAAGTCAATAGCATAAGAAAAAGGAAAAATTAAATCATTCATTTGTGATGAAGATTATTGAGTTATGGCATGTGCAATGTTACATTTGATTTGGTACATATCTTGTGAAATTAAAAAATATGCTTGCTAAGGGTATTTAATGATGATATTATTTTGATAAATGATGATATACTCTTCTTGAAGAAATTCTTTCTTGAATTATCATTCATATATGGATTAAAGAATCCTTTCTGTAGACACCCTTTTCAAAAAACAAAAATGAAAATAAAAATAAAAAAAAGAAAAAATAAAATAAATAAATGAATAGAGAAAAAAAAAGTAAAAAAAAAAGAGGAAAAGACAAGACAGGAGAAGACTGAACCTGCTCAGTCTTCTTCCCCAGGCATCATTACAGGGCATTTAATGTTCTTAAGAAGTCACCGGATTTTGGGGGATTAGCCAAATCCGGCGACTAGCCCCTCTGTGACAGGGTTTATGGAAATCATGCTCAAAATAGCATGATTTCACTTCTGGATTGTCCAACAAAAATTTTGGACAATCCAACTTTTAAACTAAATGGGGGCATTCGGATTGAGGACAACAAGACAGAGAGGGAAGATCGGGGGCAACCAAATAAAAAAAAAGCATTCGAGAGCCAAACAACAGAGAAAAACCCAGCCTTTCGAAAAAATCAAATCCTTGTAGCAACCAAAAACAACCAAAAAATTTCCAAATTCAAACTAAAAAAAAAAGATCTTTCAAAACAAAAAAAAAACATTTTCAGAAGATCGGATCCCTGCAACCAAAAAAACCATAAAAACAACAACAACAAAAAATCCTAAATTCTATCAGCCAACTACCTTATCCACAATAAAGAAAAATCAACCAAAATCGAAAACAAAGAAAAGCATAAAAAAGGGAGAAAGCCAGAGTGGAAGGATGGTTCGGGTAGTAAGAGAGGGGGAAAGCGGATCTTTTTGGTGAGTTGCCAAAAGGGCTACTAGCTCTTTACTGACCAGTGGTGAAGTAGATCGGCGACGAAAAGGAAAGAACGGGGAAGGAGAGAGAAGGGAAGAAGAGGAGCCAGCCGAGCGGGAAAGAGAAAAAAAGAAAAGAGAGAAGAGAAAAGAAAATAGGAAAGAGAGAGGAAAATTGAGAGAGGGAAGGAAGAGAAAAGAATCGAAAAAGAAGGGGGGGTTGCGGTTAGAGAGAAGTTAGAGGGTCTGGAAGCCAGAGAGATAAAGGGAAGGGTGAAAGTGAAAGAAAAAAAAGGTTTTTATATCGGACCAAAAAGGGGATAAAACGGCATCGTTTTATTGGAGAAGGGAGTTAAAACATCTAAGGCTGAAACGACGTCGTTTTGAGGGGCATCAGGTAGAAAACCGTGCATTTTGGTAAGCCTTCTGTGGGCTGTTGAGCTGGGCTAGTCCAAGCCCAGGTAGGTATAATCCTTCTCCTTTGAGCTTTGTTCAAATAATTTTGGGTTTAGCCTATTTTAATTACAATATGTTTTCCATTTTAATTTAAATTTTGTTAGGGAAATCATATACACATAAAATATGAACACCTATTTTAATAATAAACATAAAAGAAAAAATATAGGATAATGATGATAATGAATAATAGTACATATGCATGGTTATGAAGAATATAAACCTAGATAAATAAAACTAATAAAAAAATACATTTTTACGTAGGAAAGCTTAGTTTATTTTTTGTAAAAGAATATATAATAATAATATATGTATAGAAATGGCGATAATAATAACATTAAAATTTATATTTTGGGTCAATATTTATAGTTAATAAAGATTGTAAGTTTGGCAAAAAATAAAAATAAAAATAAAAAATATATATATATAAAATATAAATAATTATAATAAAAAAATGAAATGATTATTTTGAGTATCTGATGATGGAATTCAACTTGCAAAGGGGTAAAGAGTTACCACTTTCAGGTAGATTTCCTAAGTGGGGAGTTTGAAACAGATTTTCACTGAAGCGTCGGGAAAAATCCGAACTCTATAATCCAATATTCATTACTCAAATAGTCATTATCGAAAATATACATTAAAAGAAAAACAAATTTTCATAATGTTACATTTAAACTTAAATTAGTATAGTTAGTTAATTAGTTTAAATAAATATTACCAAATAAAGTTAATTTAACAAAAAAAACCTTAATTGTTTATTTGATAAACTATATAATTAAGTAAATTACTAATCAATAATGTTAATTAAAGAATAAAGATTTAAATAGAAAACAAAAGATAAAAAAAGTGAAAAAATAAATAAATAAAAAAATAAATAATTTTAAAAAGTAACAAATGATAATAAATACAAATAATGTGATAAATTATCTTAAACTATTAACCACATAATTGGATGAATTACGAACCACCTAAGTCAATAAACGCATGCATATAGATATTATCATTTTATCCTGTTATAACACTCCACATTTATCATGTAAATGAGGCGGGAATTTCGATGATGGGATTTCTCCGAGGAGCTTGTAGAGATGAGTTCTTTCGGGGATATCTCTAGATGAGGAAAACGTCGAGACTTCACCAAAGCTTTAGGATGGTCTTCGAATGATTTTTCAATAAAGATTACCGACCCCATTATTTAAAATAAATAAATCATGATATCATTTTATGCTTGCATCATGTGCATACGTAAAATTGAATAAAAGACTGAATCAACCAACTCAATAAAAATTAGTTAATAAGTGAGGATTAAGGAAATATAACAATAAAATCAAAATCAAGCCGTAATGGAATAACTGAAGATTAAATGGTACCGTTCGTGGAACGAGCACCATGGAGGTGCTAATCTTTCTCTATGCGTAACCGTACTCCCAAACCCATCTCTAAAAAACGTGGACCAGTTCTTATATTTTCGATAGACCTAAAACTAATTTAGGACTTCATCGATTAGAACGAAGTTAATAGGTGACCAATCGCACCTATAAAAGATGATTGGTGGTGACTCCCTAATCCTTTTAATTTCGTCTACGTCTAGCGGTTAGGTTCCTAGACCCGCATGTTACGACAGCTTGGCGACTCCGCTGGGGAAGAACGAGAGTTAAGCCATTAAGTAATCATAAGTTATTCTAGGCCTAAAATAATTTAATGTTTTTCTTAATCTTGGGCATTTGTTTTTACTACTCTTTGTTGCATTTATTGTTTTTAATTCTTGTTATTGCCATTTAGTTGTAAGGAACTTAGGATAGAGGGATGTGAGATTATTGGTCGAAAGGCGATATATTCCTTCACACACACGACACATTTTGCATTCATGCATAAGCCTTCTACTCGGGCTCTATCCTACCTAGGAGGGGGTTAAGTAGCTATGCTCTCGTGAGGTGATAACCTTCGCATGGGTTAGTGAACACTCCCACTCAAATTGAACCTAGTCCATTTGAAACTTGTAATGGGTGAGGATCGAGGTGCCTTACTAGTTCGAGTGGACGACAATGAGGAACAATTTGGGAACCTATAGCCACTTTTGAAACCCAACTTAGCATGTAGAATACCGAGAGTCACCTTTGCCTAGGTAGAGCTTTACGCATGAGAATACACCTCTAACTAGTACACATGAAGGAATTTTTTCATATTCTCCTTGCTCTAAATTCTCCCCACAAAATAATGAAGGTATCATGCACACCCATGTTATGAATCATTTTCATTCTTTTCTTTTAATAAGAATTACTCTTAAATTTTTTTTTACTAATTTGAACCTCTTGTCATTTTTATTTTGTATATACACATTTGCATCATAATTTTGCATATAGGAAAAGTATTTGTCACTTGACAACCATTGACAGAGTAGATGTAAAAGATGACTTTTGAATTGTCGTCAAAGACAATATCTTATGCAATGGATTACTTTGTTAATAGGTGTTATGTGACAAATACTTTTAGTACATCGTTCATACATGCATTTCATGGCAATAAGTTTTTTTCATCTGAAAATAAAAATAATGTGTTCATTTTCATTCATGCACCAAAATTGCATATAATTTATATTTATGATTTAAAAAATAAGGATTCCAAGATAGCTCCACAACCCAAAATCGATGACCAACGTGTTCATAATACTCATCAACGAGCAAGGATCATGGAAGAAGAATAAAGAGAACGAATGGATAGAATGGAGAAAGCTCAAGAAGAAATGAGGGAACAATTAGCGAAGATGATGGAATTGATGACAAGTTTAAATAAAGGAAAAATAGTGGTTAAAAAGTCAGCTCCATCAGAAAACCCAACAGCACAAGACACTAGCAACCCAAGAAATGATCCGCCTTATTCCCCGAGATTCACCCCACCCCATACCCAAACTTTTGAAAAGACTCACCCGCAAATGGCACGACCTGTTTTTTACAATGTGCCACCCCCAACAGGCCATCAATCGATCCATGGACAATTAGAGTCAAATTTCGAAACAAATCCCGCCGAACCAATACATATTTCGAATTTAGACGATCCAAAAGAGCAAGAGAAATTAAGGAAGAGTTCATCTCAAATGGGGGAAAATGAAAAAGTTGAGAAAAAGTATGATTTGTTGGAAGAGCGCCTTCGTGCTATCGAAAGAGTCGATTGGGTCGGGACTATGGATGCAGCAGAGTTATGTTTGGTTCCCGATGTGGTGATCCCTCTGAAATTTAAGGTGCAAGAATTTGAGAAGTATGATAGGCAAAAATACCCGATGGCACACATTACCATATATTGCCTGAAGATGGCCACCCAGTCACATGATGACAAATTGTTAATTCACTTTTTCCAAGACAGCCTAACCGAATCAGCCGCTAGATGGTACATGCAGCTTGATCGAAGTCATATCAAAACTTAGAAGGATTTGGCTAGAGCCTTTATGTCACAATACAAGCATGTTGCCGACTTGGCCCCTGATCGCTTATCACTTCAGATCATGAAAAAAAGGGGCTAGTGAGAGTTTCAAAGAATATGCCCAAAGATGGAAAGATATAGCAGCACAAGTGCAACCACCCTTGACAGATAAAGAAATGATAGTATTGTTTATAAATACGCTCAAGGCTCTTTTCTATGAACGGCTGATCGACAATGCCACAAAAAACTTTGTAGATTTGGTCCTTTCAGGGGAAATAATTGAAAGGGCAATAAAGAATGGAAAAATTGAGGTGAATGAAACTACTAACTTTAAAAATGGGGCCCCATTTAAGAAAAAAGAGGAAGATGTGTAGGCAGTTGCTTATACTAGCCTTTAAAGCCATAATCTCAACCCTTACCATCCATATCACCCATATCCACCTTTCTATCTTGGTATAGGCAACATTACCCAAAACCCTTATATATGTCAACCTACCCAACAACTAGTGTTTCGACCTAACATCTTCCCACAGTCACCAACACCAAGACCCACATCTTCAATCAATAACTCCAGAAATGCTTAAAGAGGATCTAGGACTACTCAAGAAAAGCCTCAATTCGATCCTATCCCAATTTCTTACATTGCCTTGTTACCGTAGTTGATTAAAAATTGACTATTGGCCCGCACCCCTTTAGAACCACTCAAACCCCCTTATCCAAAATAATATGACCAAAATGCACATTGTGATTATCATTTTGGGATCCAAGGGCACTCCACGGAAAACTGTACTACACTTAAGCATAAGGTCCAAGTGCTCATTAAGGCAAGACTTTTAAACTTTGCCAAAAGGGACAACTCAAATGATATAGGGAATCTCTTGCCTGACCATAAAAGGCCAACAATGAACGTCATCCATGAAGAGATGACTCAAAAGGTAAAAAGGAGGGTTGATGAGGTTGAAACACCAATGGATCGAGTGTTTGAGGCATTACCTAAAATAAATGCCATCACTCCAGAATCAATGGACACGAAAGAATTGGGGCATGATCTCGCTTTTTCTTGCAAGTTCCATATGAAGGCTATTGGACATTCTATCTAAAATTGTGATGGCTTTCGACATAAGTTACAAGAGTTGATGGACTTATCAGTGATCGAATTTTACATCGAAAAGGAAAATTTTGAGGAAAAGACAATTCCCTTTTTGCATGAAACACCAAAAGAGGTTGTTGAGACTCTTCAAGAGGTGTTTGATGAGCTATCAATCCATATGATTAAGGATGAAGATGTTAACGAGAAAGTCCTTGTGGTGTATCTAATATTGCTTTGAGAAGAGTTGGCCAATTAGACAGTCACGGAGCTACCGATCATCTTTGAGTCTTTGCAAATGTAATGAACAATTTCACCTAAATGCTTATGCCCAAAGGCATTAGGGTCAATTTCTTGTTTAAATAGGGCTTTCTTTTACTTTAATCTTTCAAATAAATGACAAGCATGATGTTTTCATTTCATTCGTTACCATATTTTCTTGCACATATCACTTTCGTATTTTTCCTTTAAACCAATAAATGATTGCCTGTATATATGTCCAATTACACCTATTTGCAGGTCTCTAAATAATGAACACGAGGAAAATTTAGAAAATAATCAGATTGTTGATTTTGAAAAAATGCCAAACATCTATGAACTAGAAAATGAAGAAGAATTAGATAACTATGATTTACCCTCGAAATTGTCAAGGTTGCTGGAATAGGAGGAAAAGGAGATTTTGCCTCATCAAGAGTTCACAGAGATGATTAATTTGGGAAATGAAGAAGAAAAGAAAGAGGTGAAGATTTGTACCTCATTATCATTTCACGAACGACAGAAGCTAGAAGAGTTGCTTCATGAATATGTGGATGTGTTTGCTTGGTCATATAAAGACATGCCAGGTCTCAATATTGACATTGTTGTCCACAAGTTGCCTTTGAAGCCAGATTGCAAGCCGGTTAAACAAAAGTTAAGGAAGATGAAGCCAAAAATGTTGCTGAAGATTAAAAAAGAAGTAAAAAAGTAATTCGATGCTGGGTTCTTGAAGGTAGCCAAATATCCTGAATGGGTAGCTAATGTAGTCCCAGTTACTAAAAAGGATGAAAAAGTTCGAATATGTGTGGATTACAGAGATTTGAACAGAGCAAGCCCAAAAGATAGCTATCCTTTGCCGCATATCGACACTCTTGTAGACAATATAGCAAATAACGCTTTATTCTCATTTATGTATGACTTTTCAGGGTATAACAAGATTAAGATGGCATCGGAAGACATGGAGAAAACAACGTTCGTAACCATGTGGGGAACGTTTTGTTATAAAGTGATGCCATTTGGACTGAAAAATGCAGGCGCCACTTATTAAAAGGCCATGGTGACTTTATTCCATGATATGATGTGCAAAGAAATGGAAGTTTATGTGGATGATATGATTGTAAAGTCTCATACGAAGGAGGACCACACTGTTAACCTCAAAAGGTTATTCGAGAGATTGTGAAAGTTTTGATTTAAGTTGAATCCTGTAAAATGTACCTTCGGTGTTACTTTTGGGAAATTATTGGTGTTCGTGGTAAGTGAAAAAGGAATTGAGGTGGACCTAGATAAAATACGAGCTATTCAAGAACTATCACCTCCCAAAACACAAAAAAAAGTGAGAGGATTTTTAAGAAGGTTGAATTATATTGCTCGATTTATATCGCAACTCACCTCTAAATGTGACCCAATTTTCAAACTCTTGCGTAAGCATGACCCGGGGGCATGGAATGAGGAATGCCAGACTGTTTTCGATAAAATTAAGGATTATCTTCTAAGCCCACCAGTATTGGTACCACCTGTGGTTGGAAGGCCTCTTCTTTTGTATCTAACAGTAAATGAAAGATCCCTGGGATGTGTGTTGGGACAATATGATGAAACTGGCAAGAAAGAAAGAGTTGTTTATTATTTGAGCAAAAAGTTCACAGATTGCGAGTCTAAGTATTCCTCATTGGCAAAGATGTGTTGTGCATTAGCTTGGATAAAACATCGACTTAGGCAGTACATGTTGTATCATACCACTTGGCTCATAGCAAAGTTAGATCCTATTAAATACATCTTCGAAAAACCATCCTTATTAGGGAGAATGGCAAGATGGCAAGTGTTACTTTCTGAATATGATATTGTATATGTTTCTCGAAAAGTCATTAAAGGAAGTGCAATTGTTGATTTCTTAGCAGAAAGGGTGGAGGATGATTATCAACCAATGAAGTTTGAGTTCCTAGATGAAGACTTGATGTTAGTATGCCAAACAAACAAAGAGGAATCTGAAAGGGATGAAAATTGGAAGCTATTCTTTGATGGTGCTTCAAATGCTTTAGGACATGGAATTAGAGCAATGTCAATTTCTCCATAAGGAAAGCATTACTTGGCCACGACGAAGTTGAATTTCAACTGTACTAATAACATGGTGGAGTATGAGGCATTGGTAATGGGGTTATAAATAGCAATCGACATGAAGGCCAGCACAATAAATGTTTACGGAGATTTGGCTTTAGTAATATGTCAAATGTGAGGTCAATGGGAAACTAGAGATTCCAAACCGATTCCCTATCAAAAGCTGATTATAGAATTGGGTAAACAGTTTAAGAAAATTAGCTTCAATCGTTTGCCTCAAGAGGAGAACCAGATTGCTGATGCTTTGGCCACCCTTGCAGCAATGTTCAAAATAAACGAAGCGGTCGATGTACACCTTTTTAATTTGGGAATTCATGAAGTCCCCGTGCACTGCCTGAATGTTGAAGAAGAGGTCGATGGTAAACCATGGTATCATGATGTCATGCAATACATCAAACACCAGGCGTATCTTGAGAGTGCCACGGAAAATGACAAACAAATTCTTAGAAAGTTAATAATGGACTTCTTCCTCAGTGGAAATGTGCTTTACAAAATAAGTCGGGACCAAATGCTCTTGAGGTGTATGGATACAGCTGAAGCCAACAAAATAATGGAATAAGTCCATGAGGGAACTTGTGGCGCTCACGTTAATGGACATATGTTGGCTAGACAAATTATGAGAGCAGGATATTATTGGTTGACATTAGAATCAGATTGCATAAACTTTGCTCGAAAATGCCACAAGTGTCAAATTTATGCAGATAGAATCCACGCTCCACCAGCCCCATTGCATGTCTTCACGGCACCTTGGCTGTTTTCAATGTAGGAAATGGATGTGATTGGGCTCATTACTCCAAAGGCATCTAACGGGCATCAATTCATATTGGTGGCTATTGATTATTTCACAAAATGGGTAGAAGCGACCTCCTATGCCAATGTAACACAAAAAGTTGTGTGCAAGTTCATCAAGAAGGAAATAATATGTCAATATGGACTTCCAGAAAAGATCATCACCGACTATGCAAGTAATTTGAATGGCACAATGGTAAAAGAGGTTTATGCTAAGTTCAAGATCAAGCATCATAACTCGACAACTTACCATTCAAAAATGAATTGAGTGGTAGAGGCAACCAACAAAAATATTAAAAGGGTCCTTGAGAAGATGATTGAAGTTTATAAAGACTGACATGAGAAGCTTCTTTTTGCCTTACACGCGTATCGGACTTCCGTGCGTACCTTAACGAGGGTAACCCTATATTCATTAGTATATGGAATGGAAGTGGTGTTACCTATTGAAGTGGAAATCCCATCCCTAAGAGTATTAGTGGAGACAAAATTAGAAGACGCTGAGTGGGTTAGCTTTCGCTATGAGCAGTTGAATCTAATTGAGGAAAAAAGGCTCGCGACTCTTTGTCATGGCCAAATGTACCAACGAAGGATGATGCGAGCATGCAAAAAAAAGTTCATCCTAGGCTTTTTCGAGAAGGAGAATTGGTCCTCAAAAGAATACGTCCTAACCAAAATGATTCTCGTGGGAAATGGGCACCAAATTGGGGAGGGCCATATGTGGTGAAGAAGGCTTTTTCGGGTGGAGCCTTAATGTTAACCAACATGGATGGAAGAGACCTCCTTAATATGATAAATACAGATGTAGTAAAGAAATACCATACTTAAAAAAAAAGAGAAGAAAGAAAAAATAATAAAAAAAGAGAGAAAAAAAAAAGAAAAAAAATAATAAAAGAACAAAAACGATTCATGTTGAAAATCTGAAAAGGACGGCTTGAATCCAAAGGAGGTGGTTCGTGTTGAAAATTCGAAAAGGACGACTTGAACCCAAAGGAGGTGGCTCATGTTGAAAACTCACAAAGGGCAACTTGACACCAAAAGGGGAAACTTGGAATGAGGATTTAAAGCTGTTGGCTAAAATGAAGCACAAACTGAAATGTACATTGAAAACGGAGTCCATCGACCTTGCAAAACTAGGAGAAATCATGGAATTCAAAGTCTTTGGATTTGCTTAGGACATCAATGAAAGATAATTTTCAAGAATCAGAAGATCAGATTGTCTACTTTGAATAGTCTGAGTGTTCATTATTTGGATGATATAATCATTGCTTTGTAAATTTCCCTTTCTTTAATCTTTTTTACTTTTTTTAATAAATGAAATTCTTTTTCACTTCTATACTTCAAGCCTTGCTTTCCATCATTGCATAATCTAATATGATGTTTATCATAGAAATGAATGATGACTGGTAAAGAAATGTACGAGTTAAGTAAGAAATTACATTCGTTGTTTAAAGAAAGACTTAAAAATGAGGTAAAAAGAAAAAATGGGCATTAACTTGAAAAGCGAAAAGAAAAAGGCAGTCAAGTGTCGAAGGAAGATGTGCCTAAGGAAAGTTAAGAATGTTAAAGAAAAGCACAGACAAAGATGATTGAGAGCTGTAGTGAAGAATTGGATAAAGTAAGAGGAGGGTCAAGGAACCTTAATGAATCATAAACATGAAAGCATTCTATCATTCCAATCATGCATATATGCCTAATCATGCACATGATCATGTTCAAAACAAGAACCAAAAGTAATTCATGTTCCAAGTTTCGAAAGTAGAAATTCACCCAACCTAAGGTGTTGAAGTCATGAGACTTTTGAGGAAGGATTTGAGCTTTTCATTGTCATGTTAACCCAATTAAATAGAAATTTCATTTTTTTAAAATCAAACTTGTTTAGGTCGAGCCTGAATCAAGTATAGGAATTTCAATTTTTAAATTGAACCTGTTTAGGTCGAGCTTGGATCAAGTCTAGGAATTTGAATTTCTTAAATCGAACCTGTTTAGGTCGAGCCTAGATCAAGTCTAAGAATTTCAATTTTTAAATCGAACCTGTTTAGGTCAAGCCTGGATCAAGTTTAGGAATTTCAATTTTTTAAATCGAACCTGTTTGGGAGATAGGTTGAGCCTAGATCAAGTCTAAGAATTTCAATTTTTTAAATCGAACCTGTTTAGGTCGAGCCTGGATCAAGTCTAGGAATTTCAATTTTTAAAATCGAACTTGTTTAGGTCTAGCCTAGATCAAGTCTAGTAATTTCAATTTTTTAAATCGAACCTGTTTGGAGATAGGTCGAGCCTAGATCAAGTCTAGGAATTTCAATTTTCTTTAATTCAAACCTGTTTAGAGATAAGTCGAGCCTAGATCAAGTCAAGAAATTCTCTTTTTAAATCGAACTTGTTTGAAGATAGCTTGAGCCAGGATCAAGTCTAGGAGTTTCAATTTTTAAATAGTTGTGCCTTTAGATGAATTGCATACGGTGTCTACATCTTTGTACTATTCTTGATTCTCAAGAATGTACAAAGTGGGGCAACTGTAGACACCTTTTTCAAAAAAAAAAATAAAAATACTAAAATAAAATAAAATAAATAAAAAGAGAAAAAAAAGTAAAAAAAAAAGGAAAAGACAAGACGGGAGAAAATTGAACTTGCTTAGTTTTCTTCCTTGGGCATTATTACGGGGCATTTAATGCCCCTGAAAAGTCATCGAATTTTAGAGGATTAGCCAGATTCGGTGACTAGCCCCTCTGTGACATGGTTTATTGAAATCATGCTCAGAAGAGCATGATTTCACTTCTGGATTGTCCAAAATTTTGGACAATCCAACTTTTAGAACGAATGGGGGGCATTCGGATTGAAGACAACGGGACAGAGAGGGAAGATCGAGGCAACCAAACAAAAAAAAAAGCATTCGAGAGCTAAACGATAAAAAAAAACCCAGCCTTTCGAAAAAATCAAATCCTTGCAACAACCAAAAGCAACCAAAAAATTTTCAAATTCAAACAAAAAAAAAGATATTTCAAAACAAAAAAAAAAACATTTTCAAAAGATCAGATCCTTGCAACCAAAACAACCACAAAAACAGCAACAAAAAAAATCTTAAATTCTATCAACCAACTACCCTATCCACAATAAAGAAAAATCAACCAAAATCGAAAACAAAAAAAGAGCATAAAAAAAGGGAGAAAGCCAGAGTGAAAGGGTGGTTCGGGTAGTGCGAGGGGAAAAACAGATCTTTTTGGTGAGCTGCCAAAATGGCTATTGGCTCTTTACCGACCGGTGGTGAACCAGATCAGCGACGAAAAGGAAAGAGAGGGGAAGGAGAGAGAAGGGAAGAAAATGAGACAACCGAGTGGGAAAGAGAAAAAGGGAAAAGAGAGAAGAGAAAAGAAAAGAGGAAAAAGAGAGGAAAGCCGAGAGAGGGAAGGAAGAGAAAAGAATCGGAAAAGAAGGGGGGGCTGAGGTTAGAGAGAAGGCAGAGGGTCTGAAAGGTAGAGAGAGAAAGAGAAGGGTGAAAGTGAAAGAAAAAAAAAGAAAAAAAGGTTTTTATATCAGACCAAACGAGGGATAAAACGGTACTGTTTTATTGGAGAATGGAGTTCAAACGTCTAAGGCTGAAACGACGTCGTTTTGAGGGGCATCAAGCAGAAAATGGTGCATTTTGGTGAGCTTTCCGTGGGCCGTTGAGCTGGGCTAGTCCAAGCCCATATAGGTATAATCCCTCTCCTTTGGGCTTTGTTCAAATAATTTTGGGTTTAGCCTATTTTAATTACAATATGCTTTCCATTTTAATTTAAATTTTGTTAGGAAAAATCATATACACGTAAAATATGAACACCTATTTTAATAATAAACATAAAAGAAAAAATATAAGATAATGGTGATAATGAATAATAGTAAATATGCATGGTTATGAAGAATATAAACCTAATAAAAAAAATACATTTTTACATAGGAAAGCTTAGTTTATTTTTTGCAAAAGAATATATAATAATAATATATGTATAGAAATGACGATAATAATAACATTAAAATTTATATTTTGGGTCAATATTTATAGTTAATAAAGATTGTAAGTTTGGCAAAAAATAAAAATAAAATAAAAAATATAAAAAAATATATAAATAATTATAAGAAAAAAATAAAATGATTATTTTGAGTATCTGATGATGGAATTCAACTTGCAAAAGGGTAAAGAGTTACCACTTTCAAGTAGATTTTCTAAGTGACGAGTTCGAAACGGATTTTCATCGAAGCGTCGGGATAAATCTGAACTCTATACTCCAATATTCACTACTGAAATAGTCATTATTGAAAATATACATTAAAAGAAAAATAAATTTTCATAATGTTACATTTAAACTTAAATTAGTATAGTTAGTTAATTAGTTTAAATAAATATTACCGAATAAAGTTAATTTAACAAAAAAAAACCTTAATTGTTTATTTGATAAACTATATAATTAAGTAAATTACTAATCAATAATGTTAATTAAAGAATAAAGATTTAAATAGAAAACAAAAGATAAAAAAAGTGAATAAATAAATAAATAAATAAATAAATAAATAAATAAACAATTTTAAAAAGTAACAAATGATAATAAATACAAATAATGTGATAAATTATTTTAAACTATTAACCACATAATTGGATGAATTACAAACCACTTAAGTCAATAAACGCGTGCATATAGATATCATCATTTTATCTTGTCATAGCACGCCACATTTATCGTGTAAATGAGACGAGAATTTCGATGATGGGATTTCTCCGAGGAGCTTGTAGAGATGAGTTCTTTCCAGTATATCTCTAGGTGAGGAAAACGTCGAGACTTCACCAAAGCATTGGGATAGTCTTCGAATGATTTTTCAATAAAGATTACCGACCCCATTATTTAAAATAAATAAATCATGACATCATTTTATACTTGCATCATGTGCATACGTAAAACCGAATAAAAAACTCAATCAACCAACTCAATAAAAATTAGTTAATAAGCGAGGATTAAGGAAATATAACAATAAAATCAAAATCAGGCCGTAATGGAATAACTTAAGATTAAATGGTACAGTTCATTGAACGGGCGCCACGGAGGTGCTAATCCTTTTCCGTGCGTAACCGCACTCCCAAACCCATCTCTAAAAAACGTGGATCAGTTCTTGTTCTTTCGATAGGCCTAAAACTAATTTAGGACTTCATTGATTAGAACCGAGCTAATAGGTGATCAATCGAACCTATAAAAGACGATTGGTGGCAACTCCCTAATCCTTTTAATTTCGCCTACGTCTAGCGGTCGAGTTCCTGGACCCGCATGTTACGACACTTTCAAAATAATTGATTGATAGTGCTTGGACAATGTATGATGAAATTGAAAATTAATGCTTGATGATATGTTATGCATACATTGGAACTAGTATGCATATATTATTGAAATTGAGAGTATTTCAAACTTATGTTAAACATTTATTTGAATACTCATGCCTTTCTACTTCCATGAACATATGAGTATGAGACTGATATATTGAATTTTTTTTTTTAAAATGCTCATTTATCATATACTCATTAGTTATCCCTACATTGGTTACTTGATTCATCCAAGGGAAGGTAAGATTATGCTCTAACGTAATTAAACACTTTACTACTTCTCCTTGTTGGAATTAAACTAATGAATATTTAAGGGGGAGTTGATCATTGATATTGTCCCATGATTCTTGAGCACTTGGAATCCTCAACAAAGTTTGATGAAATCTCAACAAATGGTGTTCTTATTTGTTGGTATTTTCTCTTAAACACCATATTGATCTGGTGCTTAATGATGCTTCTAGATTGTGCTTGAATGATTGAAACATAGAATCACTATGCTTCTCACTATAGTTATTATATTTTGCAATTTTGTGCTTGGTATATTGTATTGATCATTTGATTAATTATTCATATAAATGTATTTAAATGCACATATATATATTGTGTATTTAATGTGCTTAATTAATTAAGTATATTGCTTGACTAATCATGTGAATATATGATTGTGTTTTTACTTGTGGCATGTTGCACAACACATGGTTCATATCATACATGCATACACTATGCATTCAAGTCATCCAATCCTAAATCCTCCAAATTGTTCATCATAATTTTTCAAAATGAATTTTGAATTCCAAAGATAGACTTTTAATCACAAATAACTGTCTATCAAACAAGCTTCATTTGTTTTTCAAGCTTTCTAAAAAAAACAAGCTTTGTTTAAGTGTGTTTTGGGAGACAAAAATTACATTTTCAAAACAACCATAGTCAACTAACACACTTAAAGGATCAGCTACCACCACAATTTCAAACAAAATACATGTCTTGAACCAGTCATAGTAGACTATCTTTATTGTAGGTTCGATTGCTCTTGGGTTTCACATGACAAAACATGTTTTAAGTAACCATAGTTGACTAGCCCTCTTTCTTAGTCAACCCCCTCACAAGTTTATAAACTTCAAGACTCATTTTCATGTCTTCAAATTCAAAAAATTTCACAAAGATTCATTCCCTTCTTCAAGCTCATTCCTCTTAGGTTTTTAAGATTGAAAATGCCCACTTAAAATCCCTAATTTCTATACACTACAAGTAAAGAGATTTTGTTAATTTTGCAAAACAGTCAAAAACTAGGAACCCATTCTCTATAGTGCTTAATTGATTTACCAAGCTTTATTCTCAACCCCAAAATTTTAGGATCAATTCTCCACACTTTCTAGTCGATTGTTACTTCAAAACCTCATTCATGGCTCAACCGCAAAAGCAGTTTAAGTTTCTTACTTAAGAAACAGTTAGCTGGGTTCATCAAGTGTCACCAGGCTCCAAGCATTGAACTTTCCCAACAACGCTGCTTAATAATGTTACAAAAATCTTTTTTCCTTAAGAACTATTTATTATGGCCAAGTAATAGATCTCAAATTTCTTGAAAAGTTTGGTTTTCCATATATTGAGAACTTTAAAGCTTTGGAATGGTATGATTATGTGAGCTTGAATATTCCTATGTTTGAAAAGTTTATTAGAGTTTTCTATAGTAAATTATCTGTGGAATATAAGGATGAGAATAATTAGCTTAAAGTTTACACTGATGCTTTTATCACTTACATTATGGGAAGAATGTTTAAGATTGCTCCTGAGATGATTAGAAATGTATTTGGACTACATTGTGCACTTGGTGCAATGACCTACATTAGTGATTAGTTGCCAGTGTAAGAATTAGAGAGAGAGCTTTTTTCTGAACAATATTGGTGCTCCTGACTCATGTACTAGACTATCAATGATGGGTAAGATTTTGGACTTGATCATTGCTTGGACCTTGAGGCTAGTTCCTAGCAATTACTCATTTATAATCAAGGAAGACTTTTGGTTCTTACATCAAATTAAGCTTTAGACTCCGATTGATCTACCTAGCTTCATTTTTTCAAATATGAGGAAAGTTATGGTAAAAACTAGGTTTATTTTGATATATGGCCAAGTCATTACTTGCATCCTCACACATCATCATGTTGATACCTTTTTAGATGATGCCATTTCCCTACCTAAGATCAAAAACCTTGACAAAACGACAATTGCTAGAATGGGTTATAATGAGGAAGACACAAGTAATTGGGTTCACAAGAAAGGAAGACATGATGAGGCTAGAAATAATGATAAGAGCGATGAAGAAAATGCACCTTCATAAGCTTTAACCAAATCTTCTTCGAATACTATGCCATTTGGCTTTTCAAGTGATGTTGGTGCAAAACTCAATGCTTTTATGGAAAAAGTTGATGAAAATGCTAGACACATTGATTTTCTTCAAGATACATATGAGATGAGATTTGCAAAGATAGAACATGCCATGACAGTTCGCTTGGACAATGTTGATCAACAAAATCAGTGGCTGCTTTGACACATAGGATCCTTTGAAGCTTGTGTTGCCCAACTTTTTTCTAAAGGAAGACATTAGCTTAGGATGACTTGCACATATTTCACTCATGCATCCCATGTTCATATTTATATTCCTAGTGCTTATAATTATGTACTATTAGATGACAATCTCTATATTTATATTATAACTTGCACTTAAATGATGTAATGTCCACTATTTTGATTATAAATATATATATATATATATATTGCTTTTTGATTGTGTTGAATGGATATATTTCTTAATGCCTTTATTGAAAATATATTAAATGAAATATATGTTGACTTGATAATACTTTGGATTGATGGTTCGACATCCATGATCTTAGTGATTAAATGTTTTTGATGATTTTCACTAACCATTATTTCTTGAGTTGAAGTGCCTAAAGATCACACTTCTGTTCCTTTTTGATATAACAAAAAGAGAGAGAAAGTTTATGAGCACATTGAAATGCTTTTGGATACTTTTGATAAAGCTGAAATATTTTGAAAAATTTTGAAACATCATGCATATGTTGAGGAGGAGATTTTGTTAAAAGTTCTTAAACTAGCCTAAAAGTTTTCAAACAGAGGCTTAGAGACTAATAGAGTTAGGGGGAGAATTTTCAAAAGATTTCAAATGCAAATATGCTTATGATTTTGTTATATCAAAAAGGGGAGATTGTTACCATAGAATATCCTATGTTTTAATTTTACAAAATTGCATGATATCTTGGTTTTGATCTTAAGCATTTGAAATTGTATAATATCATGTTTTGACCCTCTTAAAATCATTCAAATGTTAGAAAAGCCATACATGATTAGAAAACGTCATAAAGCTTTTCAAAACAATGACTGTTCAACCTAAGAAAGTATAGACCAAACATGCTTTGATTGATATTTGATTATAAGGAAGAAGAAAGGAAGAAAATAGTAGAAGTGAAAAGTCAAAAAGTTAAGGAATATTGAAGACACAAGGCAAATGTTGACCTTAGAGATGCTCCAATCAACCCTATGACAAAATGGTTGAAGATTGACTAAACAATTGTGAAATATAGAAGTCATAGTTGATAACTCTATCATATAGAGTTATTTTGACACATTTTAGGGGCTTAAGTTGTTAGATTTTTTAGATTTTAGATTCGAATTTTAGTATTTTAGGTGTTTTTCTAGTTTAAGTTTAATTACATGTTGAGTAGTTAATTTAAGTTATTTTAGTTTAATTTTATGTTATTTTGTTTTAAATTACTTTAAGAGTAGTTATTGCTGATTTCATTTATTGCTTTTGAAGGAAATTTGATGAAAAACGCTCATTTGATGAAAATTCGTGCAAGTATAGTGATGGCTTCATTTGTATATATTTTGGTATGTTGACCATATCTTTCTAAAAAAATCTCCAAATAAGGTGATTCTTAAACCAATAGAACGATAAGAGGAAGGGCTACAAAGTTTATGTTTACTAAGTCACCCAGTTCTGAATGAATCTTAGTCAAAATATTTGTCTAATTCGAAGCACTGCAGTAGTATGCATGGATTGAACATGATGCGGTATTTAGAGCATATCTTTCACTCCAGAGGTACAATTGACATGATTCTTAAGCCATTGGAAGGTTAAGAGACAGCGAGAAAACGTTTATGTTTACCACTTTGCCCATTTCGGATCATATCAATGTGAAAATTAGGTTGGAAGATGCTCGATTACTGTAATTCTGCACAAGGCAGCATGTGGAGGAAGGTTGCGGCCTTGTGTTACTCAAGGCTGCAGCACCAAGGAAGCCAAGGCCGTAGTGCTTAGGAGAACAAGGTTGGAACATTGGTAAAAGGAAAGGAACCATACATATTTTGAGGCTAGAGCGCCATGACACTACTGCAGCAAAAAAGGCAGCGTTGCAACGCCAAGAAATCATGGCCCTGGTGCCAGACCATTTTTCAAAAATAAAAATTTGATGGGAGTTTGGAAATTAGCTTACTTAGAGCCTATTTAATAAACCTTTTTCAAAGATTTTAAGGGAGAGGTAGCAAGCAACTATTCTAGCAAAAAAGAGCCAAGAACAAAGTAAGAAAACAAGAGAATTTCAGAGAGAATTAAGATTGTAAAGCTTCAACAATTAGTTTCTTTCTCTATTTTTGTGTTTTTTTTTATTTTCTTTGACTTGGATTCTTGGCTAAATTTCTTTGGATATTGTTTTAATTAGATATTATGAGCTAAACTATTTTTTTATAATTATGGTGGATTTTAACATATAATTTGAATATTAGTTTCTTTTTTATTTACTATGAATAGGTATAGTTTTACTTATTCAAATATATTCATAATGCTTTGCTTTTAATTGTCTAGTTAACAATTAACTGATTTGTGAATCTAATTGAGATTCGATAGAAAGATTTTAGATTAGACTAGGGTTTGAATTGTGTGTGTTCACATCACTTAATTGATTTGATTCGTTATTCGAGTAGACATATGCCAATGGCCATACATAGTCAAATTAGAACACTAGCTTAATGGACCTCATTTAATTGATTACTATAAACATATAGTGAACCAATTAAGTAAGGTATTTGTGTAAACATCTTGACGGAGACTTGTACATAGCTTTGGATTCTAGGTTAGTAAAACTACCCATGAATGTAAATAATAAGAGAAGTTGGTATCAAATGAAGTGTTGAATAAGCCCATAATTCTAGGTTTTAGTATATTGCCTTTTCCAAATAATTTTAATTTCTGTTAGTTAATTAGTGCTTGTTTTAATTTTGTTTTAATTAATTATTTGAAAATTTTAGTTACTTAAATAAGATTAATTTATTATAAAATTTAATACTTAGTAAAGATTTAAAAACAAATCTCTGTGGGAATAATACTCTACTTCATCACTATATTACTTGTTTGTGATAACCTGTACTTGCGTGAAAATTCAATAATAATAGTTGACACTATAAGCTCCATAATTGACCTTGTGGCAAGATTAGAGGAAAAATCACGAAGACATAAAACCATAGTCGACCTTAAGATAAAATGCAAGCATAATTCAAGATTTGAGTGGCCATAATCAACCTTGATGAAGCTATAGTCGACCCTCAGGCAGAACACTTGCAAGAATCAATGATTTGAGAAGCCATAGTCAACCTTCAAGCATTTATAGTTGACTATTCTAAGCTAGACTTCGAAAATCACAAGCTTCTAGAAGCGGATCAAGTATAAAACCTCAAGAGTCAAGTATGGAAGTCTTAATTCAAGATTTTGAAGAACTAGAGTCGACCTAGGAACATTATATTCAATCCTCAAGCTTCAGTAATGGTCAAATTTAACTCAAACAGGTGTCTAACTGCTCTAAACATCCTTAAGACTATAAAAGGGTTCCTTTGACTCTTTTTAAAGTAAGGGAAGACAACACCAAAGAAGAAAAACCCTAGAGAAACTCTCAAGCTTATATGTTTTCTCTAACATTCATCTTAGTCTTCTAACAAGCACTCAAAGCCATTCAAGCTCACTCACTTGTAAATCCTTGAGTTGATTTAATGAGATTGATTTCTTCTCTTTGTACCTAAGCTTAAACCTTTAGCACTCAGCCTTTACAAGGCAAATCTTTATTATTACTCCTTTGTACACACATTTGTAAGGGTTTTAACTTAACTTGGAAAAGTTAGTATAAGGGTTATCGCTTGATCCTGTTAAAAAGTAAGAATTCTTTTCATGGATTAAAAATTCTTTGGTAAGCCAAGAGAATGGATGTAAGTATTTGAAAAAGCCGAACTACTATAAAAATCCTTGTGTCTTGATTTACTTTTATACTTTGTGCTTTTTTGTTGATGTTTGCTTTAAAGAAAACTCACTAGCTTTGCTTTTAACACAAAAAGAAAAATTGTTTTTCAAAATGGGGTTATTTTTCATGGAGCTTGCAAAAGAAATTTTTAAAATATCAATTCACCCTCTATTGGTATTTATTGCATTGAGCTTACTACACTAACAATCTCCCCTTCCTATCCTAATTCGTTCAAAAAAAATTTATTCTCTATACTTCAACTAACATCAAAGGAAGGACTTCTGTCATTAGGATGAAAGTAACTCAGACAAGGGTTCTCCTTGTCTCAAACTTCTGTGCATTACAAACTCTTTTGTCGAAGAGTTGTTAACAAGTACAAACACACTAACCATGGAAATACATTCACAAACCCATATAATCCACCTTTTCCCAAATACCATTTCTCCTTTACTTGAATCAAAAAAGACCACTCTATCATATTGTATGCCTTCTCAAAGTCAAGTTTAATAACAACCTTTCCATTTTTTCTCCTTTCTATTTTATACTGTTAATCAACTTAGTTGCTAGTAAAATCTCATCAACTATCGATCTACCCCCTACAAAAGCACCTTGGGAGTCCAAGACCACTGATGGTAATACCTTCTTTAGCCTACCTACTAAAACCTTAGTCAAGATCTTATAAGCCGAGTTAATGAGACCAATCGACTTATACTTTCTAAGTTCCTTAGGGTTATTTACTTTTAGAATAAAGGCAACGAATGATGAGTTCAACCCCTTTTCCATCTTGTAATTTTCACATAAATTCGAAACAAACTCAAAGGCATAGTCTTTTAATGCTTCCCACTTTTTCTTGAAAAAGTTTAGATTAAATCTGTCTGATCTCGAAGCTTTGGAACCATCCCAGTCCCATATAGTGGTTTGTACTTCTTCCATCATGATCGGGACTTCCCAAAAAAATCCCTATTGGACTTTGAAATTCTTCTGAACTCAAGGTTATGAAGTTCAAAGCCCAAATTAGAATTACGCTCGGATTGAGAAACTGGTTCATTAGAATGGACCACGATTAAATTTTTTTTTCAAATCACTAATAGGTTGGTCCAATGCTTGAGCCCGATTTGGAGAGGGATCTACCTTATTGTGAACCATCAAGGCGTCCTTTATAGGGAGTTAGAAGTAGATGTCCTCCATTATGATTGGTGGCTAGATCTTTTACATATTTAAAGGAAAATGAAGAGCTACTTAATGAGTCATCTTTTTGCCAACGCGACCAACCTGGACAATCTAAAACACAATTTGGCTCAAATTCACGAATGCAGATGGAAAACAATTGATTACCAATCGCCAGATTAATATTTTCCTCAATCTTAGACTTAATCTCTGTGGTAATTAACATGGTAGCTCTTTTGAAGGTTTGTATACTCTGTGTCTCTTCACCCAAACAAATAAAATTACCCCATAGGGTACTTATGTTATGGATGGTAGCTTTAGTCCAAGCATGGACAAAAATGCTTGAAAGAGTAAGCCAACACCTTCTTTGAGTCATACTTGCATTAGGATGACAAATCTCTATATGTTCAAACCAATTGAGAAGCCAATTCCAATTAGCAGCTTTTGATTCATTAAAAGAAAGCTCATTTGGAAACGAAATGAGAAATTGTAAACCAAAAATCCTTATGATTGAGAAACCAACTTTACCACTCTCACTAATTTCTCTAGCAATATCATTGGGGTCTTGAAATTTTTTACTTACTTTAATGACACAACCTTCAAGCCAGTGTAAAATTTCATTGTCAACATGACTTAAACATAACTTGATAGAACTGGCTAAATGCAAAGGTGAAAGGAGAAAATGTTATGGGGAATTTTCAATACCTGTAAAAGCTTGAAGGTAAGACATAGGAGGATTCATTGAGTTTGCCATAGGTTGAATCGGTTCTTGCACTAAGGTCAGGTTAGAGGTTTTCGATTCACAAGTTTGAGTATGGGTAAGGGTTGTGTTTTCAATAAACGTACGATTGGGGTTCCGAGCAAGACGTCTATTAAGGTTAGAATTACGAATGGGAAGATTGTAATTTTGGTAACGTGTTGGGCGACAATTACAGTATTGATTCTGAGAAGATCTTCTTCTTTAAGGGCCATGATTGAAAAAATGGGTTTAAAGAAGTTGTCTAATGGAACGTCGATTGGAATTTGAAGTTGGGTCAATTCCTCTTCTTTCCCAATAAAACATTCTAGGATTGTTATTTGCAAGATTAAGCTTCATTCTTTGATTAAAAAACTGAACCCCATCTAAATTTATGATAGTTCTCCTTGCTTCAGCCATAGATCTAAAGAGCACAAACCCAAATCGAGAGTCATTGTTTACTTGCTTAGGTGGGATGAATGTGTTAATAATTTCTCCATATCTGCAACAAATAGTGCACAACCAGTAATTGGAAATTCTTGGAGAGAGATTACCTATGAAAATTGAGACAGACCCTTGATCGGAGAATCTCAAGTTGCCCCTTCAATACATGTTTGCCATCATTGCGTAACTAGGCTGGTCAGTGTGTATATTGATGCCTACATGGTTGTATTAAAATTTTGATTTAACTTATTGTCTTCCTTGAACAAATTCCAAATCACTTACTACTACACTAGATAAAGTGGTTGATAATTGGATAGAGCTGGTGTTGGAAATTTTGACAATAGTTTTCAAGCTTTTGTTAGTTAAGGGTGACTTGGTGTTTATCAAGATGATAAAGCTACTATAATCGAAATCAACTAACAATCTGCAAGTACTGTTTTTGAATTCTAGGGAATAATTTCTTTCAAGCATTTGCCTAACACTTAGTAAATTTTGATAGAGTTAGGCAGAAATAACACATTAGAGATCAATTTGATACCTTTTTTTGCTATTATTGCAATAGTGCCTTTTCCCTTTACTTGCACGAGATCACCGTTGCCAATCCTGACTGAGTTGTATGAACTATCAAGTTCTTTGAATAAACCTACATTAAAAGACATTTGGTATGTACAACCACTATTTATAAGCCAAGTGTTGCAATTACAGTTGTCATGAAAACATGAGACAACAAAGAATTGCTCCTCTTGAGTTTCAACATCGGTAGTCTGTGCTTGTTGATTGTTCTAAAGGCCTTGATTCTTATATTTGTATACTTTGGTGATGTGCCCAGATTGCTTACAATTGTCACACTTTGCACCAGGCCTCCACCAGTAGTATTTCTCAAGATGTGTTGTCTTTTGGCAATATGTGCAAGTTAGATATTTCTTCTATTTCGACCATTCTTTGCTGTTATTCTCTCTATTCTTCCTTTTGTTCTTCTCACTGAACTGTTCTTTTCCCTTCGTCAGATTTTTTATTTTGCATTTCAAAAGCACCGTCAGTGACCTTGTTTTGTCTTAAAGCCCTCCCATGCTCTTGTGCTTGAAGAGCACTCATTAGTTCTATAAGAGAAATGGTAGAGTGATCATTGGATTCTTCAAGAGAGGAGATTTTTAACTCAAATCTCTTAGGACATGTCACAAGTGCCTTTTCAACAATTCTGCTATTAGGAAAATCTTCACCAAGTAGCTTGATTTTATTAATAATTAACATAATCCTATCAGAGAACTTGGCAATTGTTTATTCCTCTTACATGTATAAAGACTCAAAGTCTCTTTTTAGATTCAGCACTTGCAGTTTCTTGGTTTTATCGTTTCTTTGGTACTCCAATTTGAGCTTGTCTCAAGCTTTTTTTTGTATCCTTTCTTGTCATTATTCTGGAAAAAATTGAATCTCCCACAGAAAATTTTAATAAGAGCTTTAGCTTTGAACCTTTTTGTTTTCTCATCTGTGTGAGCCTTGATTTGCAACGACTACTCCCCGATCGATGCCGGTGTATAAGACTTCCAGGAAAAACCCACCAAGTCTCGAACAAGCCTATCTCGAATCTTTCGTTAATCCATTACATTTACTCATCAAATAGTATTATTACTTTCATATACTAAATTAAATTATAAATATAAAAATCACTATAAACTTTTTCTTTTTTATTTGTTCACAAACATATACACGAAAATATAAAGTTTTCAAATTCATTCTGTATATAAAAAGAAATTTAAACTCGTTTACAACTTAACAAATAAAATATTACGACTCGACATCTAACATAACAAGTACAGTGGAGCGACTCAAAACAGTATGCTAGGAGATGCCATTACCTATTCACGGTAGACCAAAGACGTCGATGACTTCACGCCAAATTGATCCTTATCTACAAAAAGGGAAATAGAATGGGTGTGAGTCTCATAGACTCAATGAATATCATCGACCCAGTGAGTAGAGCGTAGATAGGAAACAAGCAAACGACAGATCATTTGAATATTCAAATACAGAATTATGAAATCAATTTATTTCAAACAAGGTTTTGTGCCTTATAACCATTTCTTTTGCATCAAATCGATAAAATCGAGCCAGCTCCCATAAAACCAAATATTATTTAAAATCATGTATACATCATAGCTCACCTATACGCGAGAAATCACAAATTCATTTCATAGAAAACCAATAGGGGAGCCATTAAAAACCATTTTATTCAATTTTCTCACCATGCCAAGAAACATGATTCATAATGTTAAAATTTATTCCAATCCATGTAAAACAATTGTATCTTATCAAAAATAAACAACAAGGCTTATGACTTTATAAAAACTTGGCTCGTGCCAAAAACTCATATTCGGTGATACCTTACGCTGGGGTATTCAACCGAATCCGCCAAGGCTATTAAAATTTTCAAAATTTCTAAAAAAAACAGGAGTTCCTTGGCGTTGACCGAATTCACTCTCACGTGGGATCAGATATGGAGTGAATTCTAAACATCACCTCAGGAGTTACCCTGCTCGCCTCTACGACCAAGGTGACATATAATCTTGGGTTTACCGTGCCTTTCATAAAGGCAGTCCATGGAAACCCGCCACTACAGCGACTAATTAACCCACTATTTTACTAAAATCCTTTAAGTAGCATACATGGCCAATACAGCTCTATGTATCACATTCAATTAACAAATCGACCAATCATGCTATAATTATCAGAAGCCATTTAATATTAAAGTCATAAAAATTCATTGTATATTCACAAAATAAATTTTAATGAATGGTTCGTAAAATACCATACATAGAGAAATTTAAATCTCTAAATCGTGTATGCATATTACACAAATATATAAGGCACAATTTAGAAGCTAAATCGGGTTGAAAAGCTTGTTTCCCATTTTTCAAAACACTTTACTTATACTTTATACATATATATTTTGAACGATTTCTAAAAATAATTTGCACTCGCAATTTCATAATTTTGCATTGATTCATACATCTCACAATTTATACGTAAATTAATTCATATATATATACATACATATATAATTAGGAATATTTTAAAATCGATACCCCTTACTCACCTCTAAATAGCGGGATTTTACATCGCTATTTTCGTATGCGCATACACTTATTTCTATTTCTCAATCGCGTGTCTCGTTCAGTACGCCTCCTCGATAAATGTGCCATTGAGCTTTTTCCATTCCTCCTAGCTATTGGACCTTGTCATGAACCTCTCCAATTTTCCTATTGGGCCAAGTCCAATTTTATTTTCCACTTGGGCCTTTCCCAAATTTTATTCTTTACTTGGCCCAATTTTTTTTCTATTCTTGCATATTCATTTTTCTATTTTCTTTCTTTTTCTTCTTTTTTTTTCTTTCTTTCTTCACCGTCCAGTCATGTTTTCTTCTTCTTCAACCCGCCACTCACTCACCACCATGGCCTTCTCCGCCGGTGGTGGCTCCTCCACCATCCCTCCTCCTTTCTCCTCCATTTCTTCTTCCCGTTTCACTCACCGTAGTAGCACTTTTCAACCCCCAAATTAGCAGAATTTCAGCTCTCAAACTCAACAATTTCAAGCTCACAAATCAACCATGAAAAACAAAAAAAAAAATCAGTAGCAAACTCACCCATTTTCAGTTAAAATAAAATCACAAACTTCCAGTCATAAAACTCACAAAAATTCAGACAGCAAGAGCCTCCAAAAAATTAGCTTTCTCACCTCCAAATTTTCAGAATTTTTCAGCCATATAACCACAAAAATTTCATCTCTCTTACTTCCTTTAAGTGCAGAAAATTTCAGTCTTCATGTATTTCAAAATTGCTGAATTTTGGCCTTCCTTCTCTCTTTGTTTTTCACGGTTTTTCTTCTTCTTTGTTTGTCTTTCTTTCTTTGCTTTCTCTTCTCTCTTCTCTTTCTTGCTTAACCGACTTTCCTTCCTTCCTTCCTTCTTATCTCTTTTTCTTCGTTTACTTCCTTTGACCGAGCCTCTCTTCCATCATTTCATTTCTTTCTTTTCTTATTTTGTCTTCTTGTTCCTTCTTATTTCTTTTGTCTTTTTCTTTCTCCATTTCTCATGGCTGACCCCTACTCCTCTCTTCTTTCTATTCTTTATTTTCTTTAGTCTTTTATTGACTTTTCCTTCTTCCTTTTTACTTTACATGTCATGCCACTCATCCACATAAAATATTTGTTTGACTATCATTTTGCATGCTTAGCTAACCATGGCTACTTTCTTTCTTCATTTCTTCTTTTTCTCATGCGACAATTTACCAAATAAAATTTTATTTTGACTTTTCAACACCTTTTTCCTCTTTTCACCTTCTTAAATATTCATTTAAGCTTTTAATTAACCTAGAATTTAATTACGCTTAAAAGTATAATAAGAGATCCAAAAATTTAATTGTCAATCCTTAAAATTTTCATTCCCGACATATCATGTCCAATCACTTTCCAATGCAATTTTCTCTATTGTAGAGACTGAACTGGATGAAGTTATCTTCATCAAAGTTGTAGCTCTATCTCTTTGCTTTCCAATGGTCCAAGAAATTCAATAATTGGAGTTCTGTGTCTTGAGATATGACTAAAATATTAAAGCGTGTACAAAAAATTTCTGAGTTCTTCAACACTTTGCTCTCCAAAAATTAAGTCCAATATTTTTAATTCCTATCCACACTTATTAAATTTCAATTTCCTTCTATTCTTCTTCCTTCACACACACACACACACATATATATATATATATATATATATCAAAATATTGAGATTGCATTCCAACGCGGTGTCACCATAATATTTAAATATTTACTTACCGCATTAATTCAATTTAATAAAATTCACACGATCTCACTTACGGCATTTCTTTCCAAAATTTTATTCTTACTTCTTCTCCCCTACTTAAATTAGCCATATTTTATTTTTCATGACTAATTTCGACAACATATAAATTATTAATATTTTAATATTAATTTATTGAATAAAATATTATTTTATTCTAAAAATTTTCACTTAATTTCTTTGATCCCGAAACACATTATTATGTGTCGGTTTACTTCCGAATCATCCGTCAGCTCACTAATTCATCTTCGACGAAAATACTAATATTTAATTGTGGGTTCTGCGTGTGCGAAACAATTTATTCTTGAGCGTTCCTTAGCACGCCGATTCGTATTAAATGATCATTCATTTGATCAATAAAATCTTATTTGTGTCAAACCAAGGTACGGAGTGTTACAATCTCCCTCACTTAAAAATAAATTCGTTCTCAAATTCAAACCAACATATTGTGAATAATCAAAATCCTGAAATCCTTTTACATCACTTTTGGTGGACATTTTCCATATAAATTCTTGATCTCATAAATCATATCTATTTCCAACTTTTGTAGAAAACTCAACAATATCATATTACATTCATTCATAAATATCGCACTTCTTCAATTAAATCAATATCATTCTTCATCTTATAAAGAGAAATTAAATTTATCGTTAAATTTAGTTACACCTTCATCCAATCATTCCCAAATCATCGGTTATGCATATTTATGTAGCCATCCACAATTTCCTCTACCTTGATCTTTTATTAAGCTTTCCAAAGTTCAAACACTTATTTGACCACCGACTACGGTTTTAACTTGTCATCCAATGCTTATTTCGGTTTACTTACTTCCATGCCATTTTCATTCTAGTATCTCATAGTACATAAGAATCAAGACATACTTTATTTATTTTAGGTGCATTTAACATCATGAATGATCCAAATCTAACAACCATTAATAACCATATTCCCGAAAATAAAACTCTAATACTTTCATAATCGAATGCTCACTAGATAATTTCAATTTATACCATAAGACATTCCGATAATTAACGATATTCTTGTATATATCCTTATAATCTTAATCAATCTCTTAAAATTTAAGCTGCTCAAATTTTTCCTTCAAAGTTTCTTTCCAAGTCTCATCTTGATCATTGATTACCTTTTCTCACGTTTAGTCTAATTATATTTAGCATCATGTGATAATTACACTTAGCTAATGTCGATATTTTATTTCCATGCAAAAGTCAATTAACGATTGACTTTACTTAACCAAAATTCATATTCTAATGTCATGTCTATAGGTCATGGCTCGTTACCAAAGCCTTTACTGATGTATGAATACTCGAAATCTCAAATCATCTTCTCTTTCTAAATAAATCTTCATGATTTTCGTAGTGTATTTCCATTCATTCACTAAGGGTAACATTATTTAATCGGACCACATCACCCTCATCTTTAAATATTCGTAACGCAATTCAACCTTCATTTGTCTTTATCAGACATTTTGTCTTGATAATTGATTAGATCAATTGAAACTGATGGAGGAGGTATATTTCACAATTTATGTCTTGTATCTACAAGCATGTCTCGATATGCTTGTATGTCTGCAATCCATCACCATACTTATTTGACATATCAGTCACGAGTCTCAACTTGATTATATAGCCTCTTTACTCCTTGAGCTTTAATGTCTCTCGTAATGAAAAATCCTTTGAACTATATCATCAAAGTGTTCACAGAGCGGATACAAGTCCATAACTTATATAGCACGTTTGGTTCACGGAATAGACAAGAATAGAATAGAATAGGTATTCTGTGGGAATAGAATAAAGTGGGAATAGAAAAGAATAATTATCACTTTGTTTAGTTCAGTGAATGGAATAGAGTAGGAATAGCTATTACTACTTAATGTAATGTTTGGTTGGTAGAAATAAGATTGGAATAAGAAAAGAATAAATGATAAAAAGACAAAAATATCCTTTATTATATATATAATTATTTATTTTTATTTATTTTTTAAATATTGATAATTTATAATTTAATTAAAATATTAATAATTAATAATTTAAATATTATTATCTTAATATTATTTAATTATTAATATTTTAAATATTAATATTTTATTTATAATTTAATATTATTATGATTAAAATATTAATATTTTTTATTTTTATTTATATTCATTAAAAATTTAATATATTAATAATTTAATAAATAAAACATTAATATTTTAATATTTTAATCATATTAAAATTAATAATGTTTAAATTATATATAAAATATTAATATTTTTTATTTTTATTTATATTCATTAAAAATTTAATATATTAATAATTTAATAAATAAAACATTAATATTTTAATATTTTAAACATATTAAAATTAATAATGTTTAAATTATATATAAAATATTAATATTTTTTATTTTTATTTATATTCATTAAAAATTTAATATATTAATAATTTAATAAATAAAACATTAATATTTTAATATTTTAATCATATTAAAATTAATAATGTTTAAATTATATATAAAATATTAATATTTAAAACATAAATATTTTAATATTTATATATAATTTTTTCTTTTTTTTTACTTTTTTCTTTCTTCTTCACCAGGGTCAGGTCGCCGGAAAGGCAACCGGTGTCATTTTACGTCGATCTGGCCCACCATGTGGTCGGATCTGGCCACTAGGACGCCAGATCGGCGTTTCCCGGCGTTGGATCTGGCCATGGAGTGCTAGATCCAACCGCGAGATCTGGAGGGGGAAGCACCAGATCCGGTGCTTCCCGTGGCGAAAGGCCAGATCTCGGTGGAATCTGGTAGGAAAGGTATTCCGTGGACCTTTTCCGACCACATTCGGTCATGAAAGAAGGAGGAAGGGGGAGGAAGACCCGATGAAGCTCTGCTGAGAGACAGAAGGAGGAAGAGAAAAAACGCGAAGAGAGAGAAAATTTTTATTTTATATGGACACACTTGTAATTTTTAAAAAGTGATGAGGGTATTTTAGTCATTAAACTTCGTTTAGCTATTCTTTAAGACGCGGAATATGCATTACTGGGGGGGGAGTCGGTAATGGCTATTACCGTGTTCTCACCTATTGCAAGGAATAGGAATTCCTAAGGAATTCCTATTCCTTGTGCTCTATGCCAACCAAACGTGGGAATGGCTATGCCATGGGAATAGAGGGGGAATGGCATAGCCATTCCCCCAACCAAACATGCGGATAGTTCAATGCCTAAAGCAGTGAACACAATCTCATCGTTAGAGTTCTACTCTTACCTACCATTCGTAACTCCCTTTGTTCATTCACTTACACCTTGCTTGGTTGCTCACCAATCATTCATAATCATGCAAATTCGACCTCTTATAATTAATCAAACTAGTGCATTCTCACACCTTTCCATACATTTTCAAAAACACTTAAACACTTCCTTTAATACAATTTCATTAAGAATTTAAACAATCAAAGGCTGATCTCCAAAGTTTTTCATAACCTTGACATTTCGATATATATATATATATATATATATATTTGGTAACATTCCAGCTTATTGGTTCCCAATAGACATTATTTTAAAATCCTCCCAACATGTCCACGTTTTTAATCTGGACCATATAAAACCAGCTTGGTATGATTTTATTAATTATCCTTAAATTTATTAAGTGCGATGTAATAACATCCATATTTCTCCCATCGCTCATCTAATCACAATTTAGTATCCACTTATTCTTTATGATCTTATTAACCTTTTAGATTCATCTTTACAAAATCACTGGATCTATGGGTTATGGGCCCACCGCGTTTCCGCTGCGCCACTTTGATATTTATAAAAATTAATATGGTTCTTACTTAAAAGTTCGCTTGACATTATCATATAAATTATGATATTTTAATATTAATTTATTAAATAAAATATTATTTTATTCTAAAAATTTTCACTTACTTTCTTTGGTCCTGAAACATATTATTATGTGTCGGTTTACTTTCGAATCATCCGTCAGCTCACTAATTTGTCTCCAACGAAAATACTAATATTTAATTATGGGTTCTGCGTGTGCGAAACAATTTATTCTTGAGTGCTCCTTAGCACGCCGATTCGTATTAAATGATCATTCATTTGATCAATAAAATCTTATTTGTGTCAAACCAAGGGACGGGGTATTACATGATTTGTGCCATGGTAGGATCTCTAGGAAGTGGATTCTATGGTCTTTCTTTAGCTACGACGTCCTAAAGATCATAAGCTTCCAAGTAAGATTGAATCTTTATTGACCTAATCTGATAGTTTTCACCAGTGAAGACTTGAGGAGCATTTAGAGAAAGTTATTGCTTGCTATGGTGTGGTTTAAAAAATAGGTTAAGTTTTTTTTTTTTTGGTTTTTTCACAAATAACACAAATCTTGTAAGAACAATTGCAGCTCTGATACCACTTGTTAGATAAAAAATTGTTATTTTGGTTTATGTAATCAAGAAACAAGTTTGTAATGTCTTGATCAAGTTGGCTTTTGAGCTATAATGATCAAGTAAAAGCAATCAAGTTTAACCAAGTTATGCACGCGACCATTTGACTTATTGATTGGTGCATTATCCCCTGTCAAGAGAGTATGATTCAAATCTCTTTTTCTCTAATTATAAAAAAAGAAAAAAAACTTAACTAAGTTACTCTTCGAGAGTTAGTAGAAAAATATTATTCGCTAATATATAAGATATAGATTGATGAAAAAGCTTATATGAATTTATTCCAACCAGTGAAGGTATTTATAGATAAAAAATAACAATTAATTCTTACGAACGTGGCCCATCTTGTGGACTATTATTGTTGAATTTAAATATGAAAAATAACAAAAATTTAGTTCCTCATCTTGTGGACTGTTATTTAAATTTTCATTTTTTCGAAAGTTAAAAGAGGAATTTCATTAAACGAGGAGGGAAGAGGATGTTTTCCCTCTACCCAAAGACAAAAGTCATCCTTATCAACATAATTAACACCGAAATATTGGTTGGTATACTCACATCCATATCAGTATACCTTCCCAATATCTCGTCCTTTGATTTCATCCTAAATAGACACGAGAAAGAGACCAAAAGAAACTGTGATTCCTAGCTATTTACAAAGCTGACCCTAATCGAAAAACATTACATCCATAAAACAAATCATTTCTCTTTAGGCAGAGCATCCCATTCCTCAGAACAAATCTAACAGCATCTTATTGTCCTACATCCCACAAGGAAACAGAGGAAGATCCAGACATTTCTGACCAAAGCGCAGCAAGGAAATCAAACAACACAGCTTAATTGAAAACCCGCCGCATTTCTGATTGGAGTTGAACTCCCTTTTTTGCGAGATTGTCAGCCCTCTGGTTTGCCTCACGTTTGATGTGATGAATCTCCCAATCTCCAAGCTTCTCTTTCATCCTCTCAATCTGTTATTTAAATTTTAAAGACAAAAACCTCTAATTTTCAAGTGATCTTTAAGCTCGAAAGTAGGCTTCATAGGACTAAGTCTTCAAGGTTGTTTGGCAACTAGAATGTCAACACCTGAACAAGCTCATCTCCCATAAAGCTTATCTCCTCCATATGGCCTTCATAATCCTCCATTTTCTCCTCAACTCACCCACAGCCACTTCCACCTAGAACAACCAACTTTTAAGGCAGACATGTCTCGGGTGTTGGACTTACCCTTTTTTGCTGCCCATTGGGTTTCCTAATCATTGACTGAAGCCATGGTTTTTTCTTGGTTTATTTGCTCCGATACAATTTGTCCTGGGTTCATTACTTTAGGCTCACACTGTGTGACCTTAAGACACATTACCTGTGTGTTAGTTCCCTAAGTTCAGTCTTAAACACTAACAAGATCAGTCAAGGGTGAGTAATCCTTGGAAACAAGACAAGCCAATATGTCACAAAAGCACCAACCAAAGCACCAATATGCACAGCCACCAACCAACACAAGAGAATAACCGAAGCACAAGACTAAATGAGGCAAAGATTTATGTATTTTATTCATAATTGCAAGAGATTGACAAGTGTGTTATCAAACTTTACAATGAGCCTTAAATGCTCTATTTATAGGGAAAATGCCGACTATACGGGGAGCCAAAATTCAAAGTGAAAAAACCTCATTTCTCTTTTAACGGCTAAAATGTGTCAAGTCATCCCATTAGGATTTTGAAACTGTCTGAATAGTTTTGGTGGCCATTAGCAGATGCACAATATCTCACAGTATTGGGTTGTCTGCCTAAGCCAGTTGGCCTGCTGGCTTGCTTGGGTAATATGCTAGATTGGTTGGCTGGGCTCAATATTGACTAGTTGGCTACCAGAGAGGCCTCCCCCCTACAGGTTATGACATTAGTGACTTGCTTTCTAAAGCCCATTAATTGATCAAGTTTTCTTTTTTGATGAAATTCATTCAAAATTTTAAAATTTAAGTAAAATACTTTCACTTTGTAAGTTTTAATCCAAATTATGTGAAAGTTTATTAATTTTTAAAATATATATTTTATTAAAAAAATATTTTTTATTGAACACTTAGTTTTTTTTTTTTTTTGGAATATATTGAACACTTAGTTAACTGTTAATGTTTTTGTCAATTTGATGACATAATAAAGATTAAAAATAATTTTATGTTTAATTAATTTTTAAAATAATTATTATATAATTTTATTATTTTTTATTAAATATTTATTAATTAAAAAAAAAAAAACTCTCCATCTGGAGAGCGCCAAAGCTTCCCCAAAGAGCCTCGATCGAGCTCCTTAAAGGAGTACCGAATTTGGTGCTCACTTTGGAGCATCAATGTTCCCCTAGAAAGCCCCATTTGAGGCTTCCTAAGGGAGCATCGACGCTCCCCTAGAGAGCTCGATCGAGGCTCCCTTTCCTTCCTGGTGCTCCTTTTTTTTTGGAGAGTTAAGGAGCATTGATTGATTTTTTTAAAATATAATAATAATTTTTTAAATTAATAAAAAATATTTTAATTCTTTAATTATCTTTGTTAATAGTGTTTGTAATCTTGAGGAGTGTTTACTTAAAAAAAGAATAAACTCACTTAAAATTTCAATTAAAATTTTAAAAAATAAAAATATTTGACTCTTAAAATTTTATTCACAATAAATATCCCATTTAACATGTGATTAAATTATTAAACTATTCATGAGCCTATACATCAAAACCCTTTCTTGAAACCAGATTACACGATCCTCCTTCGTTGTCTTCTTTTTCAAGGTATTCATCCTCCATAACTCAAAAAATCCAAGCTCAAATAAATTTGTGTCTGGGTTTTTCTTCATCAAGATTCTTTGACAATTTTGTTTCCGAATTTTTGAAGTGGAAAATGTAGAAAAAGATAAGGACAAGGAAGGGGGACGTTGCTTGAAAGTGATGGCCACTGTCGAGAAAAGACATGTAAACGCATAAAAGTAGGTCCCATGCAGGCCAATGCTGTAGAACTGAAATAATTGAATTCGCCAAATTTGCCTACTAGCCTGCTTGGGTATATGCTGGATTCGTTGGCTGGGCTCAATGCTGGTTAGTTGGTTACCAAAGAGGCCTCCCCCAAGCTCCTTGATACTCAAGCTTACTTGTACGTAAGTTCGTGACACTAGTACCTTGCTTTCTAAAGCTCATTAATTGATCGAGTTTTCTTCATTGATAAAATTTATCCAGATCTTTAAATTTTTGGTAAAATATTCTCATTTTTTAATTTTTAATTAAAATTATATATATTTAATTATTAATTAATTATTAATATTTTCATCAATTTAATAACATAACAAAAATAAAAAAATTTATTTTTAATTAATTTTTAAAATTATTATTATCTAATTTTATTAATTAAAAAGAAAGCTTCCTATAAGAGAGCCCTGACCGAGTTTCCTAAAGGAGCAGTAGATCTAGAGCGCCCTTGGGAAGCTCGATTTGAGGCTCCCTAAGAGAGTTGCTTCCCTAAGGATCTCAATCAAGGCTTCTCTCCCTTGGGAGCATCTGTGCTCTTTTTTTAGTGTTCTCTTTTCGTGAAGTGCTAAGAAGTATCTACCGATGTTTTTTATTTTTTAAAAAATATAAAATAATTTTTTAAATTAATAAAAAATAAAAAATATTTTAATTTTTTATAATTTTTATCAACGATGTTTATATTTTAAAAATAAAATATTTATTTTAAAAATTAATAAATTTATTTAAAATTTTAATTAAAGTTAAAAAAATAAAAGTATTTTATCTTTAAAATTTTATTCAAAATAAATATCCCATCTAACATGTGATTAAATTATTAAACTATTCACGAGCCTATGCACGATCCTCCATCCTTTTCTTCTTTGTCAAGGTATTCATCCTCCACGGCTCAAAAAATCCAAGCTCAAATACATCTGTGTTTGGGTTTTTTCTTTATCAAGTTTCTTTGACAATTGTGTTTCTGAATTTTTTAAGCGGAAAATGTAGAAAAAGATAAAGACAAGGAGGGGGGACGTGGCTTGAAAGTGATGTCCACTATCGAGAAAAGACATGTAACCGCGTAAAAGTAGGTCCCATGCAGGCCGAATGCCGTAGAACTCAAATAATTGAGTTAGCCAAATTTTCGATTTCAATTGAATGCTGTTCTACCAGTCAAATCAGTGGGCCCCTGAAGTGTACATTCAACATGGACCGCGTTATTTCAGTGAAATTATTTGCCGTCCAAATGGATTACTTGCTTTCTTGCTCCTCTGTGCCTTGCTCTTTCTCTTTAACTTTTTCTTTCTCCTTCTGCTTCTCCTCATCGAAGATGGTACTATTATTTTTTGAAAGGTCAAAATTTCATTAGATCTGTAAAAAAACTAGCCCTTTGGTAGTTACACAGCTCTTCATTGGTTACAAAGTAATTCCCGTGTGGCTGCAGCTTCTTCTTCTATCAAACAATTGACCATTGACGCGTCATCTTCTTCTTCTTCTTCATCTTCTTCTCAATGAAATTTGTTGTTTTTTTGAGCTTTGCTGAAGATACGCGTAGGAGCTTCACAGACCATCTATATACTCATTTAAAAAAGAATCGAATCAGCACTTTCAGGGATAATTACGATGTAAATTCCCCTAAAGCAAATGAAGAATTGCGGTGTTCGATAATCGTTTTTTCAAAAGAGTATGTTTTTTCAAGTGGGTGTTTAGACGAGCTTGTTGAGATTCTTAAACAGAGAAGGCAGAAGGGACATAAGGTTTTCCCTGTTTTCTATGATGTCCAGCCATGTGAGCTACGAAGACAAACAGGAAGCGTTGAGGACGCTTTTGCTGAACATGAAAGTAGATATGATCAAGACAAGACGCAAGGTTGGCAAGATGCTTTATCTGAAGCAGCTGAGATCAAAGGATGGTATTTAGAAGATAGGTACTTCCGTCTTTCATTAAAATTGTTTGTGTTTTTTATTCTTTGATATGGTAGTTTAATATGTTTTATTTATTTTGTTTAGAAGTACTCAATGTTATTTGTGTGTTAAAATTAAAAATATTTTATGACTTTTATGAGTATAATATGAGAATAAATAAACACTAGGAAAAAAAATACAATAACCCTTATGTACACTAAACCCGGATGTAGGTATGTCCGGATTATATAATAGACCGCCCCTTGCTTCATATGTTTATTTATATTTTAATGTAATATGTTTATAGTTTTATTTAAATAGATTAAAAATAATTTATTTTATAATATTATTATTATATTGTCAAAAAAGAGAGAAATGAAAATGGAATGTTAAATATAAAAATAGAGGTAGTATAAAATAGTAGTAAATAATAAATTTAAAAGGTTTAAATTACCTGTTGTATAATTATTTTATGAGAAATGATATCATACATGAAAATCCTTTTTTTTTCTTGGAAAAGATTAATCTCGGTATGAAAATCATATTAAACCACGTTTAATTTGTTTAGATTGAGAATTTGAAACCAAATTTTATTTTTGATAGGAAGATACATACACTTTTATCACAACAGTTTTTTTTTTTCTTAGCATTTATCACAATAGTTAAGTGCTAATTTTATCTTTTACATTACATTCAATTCTTTTAGCTATATCTAAACATAAATTCTTGAGAAACTTAATTGGTTATATCAACAATATTATGATTAATATGAAAAAAATAAAAATATTTAATTAATGTTAGTTACTAATAAATAAATAATATTGTGAATTATTTTATGATATATTTATTTTAGTATATATATTAATAAAAAAATTGTCTGGGTAATCAACATTCTAATATAATATAAATCAAATATTATTTTTTGTTTTTTCATTTATGATGTTTATTTGACTTTTTGGGTCTATAGCTTTGAATCAGAATTCATTGAGCTCATTGTTAAAGAGATATCAGCGGAGTTAGGTCTAACACCTTCAAGTGTTCCTGGTGATTTGATTGGAATTCATTCCCGTTTGGATGAGCTGCATTGCAAAATACGCTTTAAGAATGATGATGTCCGCGTTGTGGGAATTTGTGGGATGGGTGGCATAGGTAAAACAACTCTTGCAAGAGTTCTTTATACTGAGATGTCTAGTTATTTTGAAGGTAAATGCTTTCTTGCTCGTGTTCGTGAAGTTTCAATGAAATCCGGACTTGTTTCTTTACAGAAACAACTTATTTCAGAGGTATTTCCTGGAGAAGGTTTCCAATTCTCTAGTGTTTGTGAGGGAAACGACATTATAAGTCATAGGCTACCTCATAAAAAGGTTCTTCTTGTTATTGATGATGTGAATAACATACAACACTTAGATTGCGTGGCAAAACGTGATTGGTTTGGTTTAGGGAGCAGAATCATCATAACAACTAGAGATGAGCATTTGTTGCGAGCCTACAAAGTGGATGATGTTTATAAGCCTACAAAATTGGATGACATTGAATCCTTACGACTTTTTAGTTTGAAAGCTTTCGACAGTGATACACCGGAAATTGAATTCATGTTGCTTTCTCAATGTGTTGTAGAATATGCTGATGGCCTTCCATTAGCTCTTGAAGTTTTGGGACTTCATCTTTGTGGTAGAGATGCAGCTCAGTGGAGAAGTGCCATAGTAAGGCTTAAAAGAGATTCTAAAAAGGAAATTCATGATTGTCTTCATCCAAGCTTTGATGGATTAGAGGAAACAGAGAAGAATATATTTCTAGATATCGCACATTTCTTCAACGGGCAGGATAGAGATTTTGTAACAAAAATATTAGATGGCTGTGGGTATCAACCAGATGTTAGACTAGATGTTCTCATCAAGAGATCTCTCATAACTATTGAAGACAACAAAATTCGGATGCATAAGTTGTTACAAGAGATGGGAAGAAAAATTGTTCGGGAAAACAATGAACCTGGCAAACGTAGTAGATTGTCGGAGGAAAGTGATGTATATCGTGTGCTAACACAAAACTCGGTTAGTATTTATTTGCTTGTTTTACTCTCTACTTAAATTGACAAACTATCCACCCAAGAAAAAAAAGTTAACTAGGCAAGTCAATCTCTTATAATAGTAGTTTTTACATTCAATAAATTAGTTAAGAAATGATCGTAAATGTACTATTATCACGTTAATTTAGATGAGATCAAATTTCTTATCAAAATAAAGCCGTATTGAGATTAATGTACGCATTCAATTACATTCTTAATTAATATATTTCAAATTTTGTGTCATCTTTTTTGTGTAAAGCCTTATGGTAGTCTTGATGTTTAGGCTACGGAAGCGGTTGAAGGCATGGTCATCACCAAGATTACAAGGTACGAATATTCTTTTATCTTTATCTTTATTGTCTATAAAAACCCAAATTTCGAAAGTACAAATAGTAAGCAATATATTTATCTGCCAAAATTTATTAAATTAACTATCTTACTTTTAATTATTGATTTTTATTAATTTAAGATATTTTTAATTAATGAAGATAATTTTCATACACTATATTACTTCTTATAAAATAAGTATACTATGTATAAAATTAAGTAAACATTTCAGATGTATTATTTAATTTAATTTAATTCAATTCAATTTTATTTTATTAAGTATATTATTGTTATGTTACACATTTTCAACTTTCATTTATTTCTTGTTTGAAATTATATATAAAAGTAATGGTAAGAAATAAAATAGTTTTTAACTATTTAAATAAACATATACGCATATTACATATTCCATGTAAAAATAAAATAATGAGCTTTCATTATCCAAGGGCTTCATAAATGGCAGCCAATTTAAGTAGTATGGAATGGATATGCAAAACATGTTTTATTTATTTACAGAAATTATGTTAATTTTCATTTTATATAAAAGTACTGTGTTACAATATTTGTGGAGATTGTAAAGATACATAGGTAACTAAAGAAATGTTCATGTATCAATAAAACTAATTTTTAAAATAAAAATTTGGAATGACTTTACCTGAAAGTGTATATTAACCTATTGGTTATTGATTTTGATCATATATTGTTAGTACAATAATTAATGCTACCAAAATACAAAAAGTAAAAACCATAACAATCAAGTTGATATAGAAATTGATATAGAAAAGAATTTTAATTGAATGTGGACAAGAAATAAGAATGCGAAAGAAATATATTGATTGTATTAGAAAATAATAAATTTGAAGACTTCAATATTTTTTCTGCAAGATGAAACTCAAGTTCATGAGCATATACTCCAATTTTGTAGTTTTTTGGATTGCTCCAATATGTTGTGAAGCTCATTTGTGTTTTTGTCCTTGCTTTTCATTTATTAGGGAACAAAAGGAGACTTTCATCTTGAATGCTGATGCCTTCTCGAAGATGAAAAAACTAAGATTGCTCATGGTTCATGATCCCCTAAAATCTTGTGATCTCACATATCTCTCTAATGAGTTACGGCTTTTTGAGTGGCCTGGATGTCCTTTAAAATCATTGCCTTGGGACTTCCAACCAGACAACCTTGTTGCACTTCTTCTACCTAATAGTTGCATTCAACAACTATGGAACGGAGACAGAGTAAGAATTACTTTATTTGATGTTGACTTTTTAACTTATCTTCATATAAATTACTAATAATTTGAATTATATTGTTACAAAATAACTTTTTTTTTCTTTTTATTCTTTCTTTGACAGCTTTTGAATAAATTGAAATTCCTTGACCTTCAAGGCTCTAGAAAGCTGATCAGGACACCAGACTTCACAAGGATTGAAAATTTGGAAAGTTTGAATTTGAAAGGTTGTACCAACTTAGTACATGTCCATCCATCCATTGCATTTCTACCCAAGCTTAAACTTTTGAATTTAGGAACCTGCACAAGTCTTAGGAGTCTCCCAACCAAAATTAGAATGGAATCTCTTGAAACATTTATTCTTTCAGACTGCTCGAATCTTCGAAGGCTTCCAGAGTTTGCCAGAGAAATGGAATGTTTGCTGGAGCTCTACTTAGATGGGACAGGCATTAAAGAACTTCCCTCTTCATTTGGACATCTCAATAATCTCAAAGTTCTTAATCTCTTGGGCTGCTTTAAACTTGAAAATTTACTAGACTTCACAATGATCGAAAATCTCGAAAGTTTGAATTTGGAAGGTTGTATCAGCTTAGTAGATGTCCATCCATCCATCTCATTTTTACCCAAGCTTAAACATTTGAATTTAAGAAACTGTGTAAGTCTTAGGAGTCTCTCAATTAATAATGAAATGGAGTCTCTTGAAACATTAATTCTTTCAGGTTGCAAGAATCTTAAACAGTTTCCAAAGATTACCGGAAAAATGGAACATTTGCTAGAGCTCCATTTAGATGGCACAAGTATGGAAGGACTTCCTTCTTCAGTTGGAAATCTCAACAACCTAAAAGTTCTTAATCTCTTGGGTTGCTTTGTACTTGAAAATTCACCACCATCCTTCCTACAGAAGATATATAAGAAGGGAAGCGAAGTACTACTATCGAGTTTGAATCTCATGCTTTTCAAAAAAAGTCCGAATTCCATGACTCTGACGTTACCTTGTTTATCAAGCTTGAGTTCTTTAAGAGAGTTGAATATAAGCGACATGAATCTTTGTAAAGGAGCTCTTTTTAGTGATATATGTTGCTTATCCTCTTTGGAAACACTGTGTCTTAATCGTAACAATTTCACCAGCCTACCTGCAAATCTTAGTCAACTTACCAAGCTTCGTCTTCTCGATTTGATGGGTTGCAATAAGCTTGAAACATTGCCTCAGCTTCCATCAAGTGTACAAGGCCTAATGGTAGATGGTTGCACTTCATTGCAAAGAGTTCCAAATCCGACAAATCCATATGATCCAACATGGGTGACATGGTTTTATGGTGTTAATTGCTTCAAATTGGCTGCGAATAACAATGCACTAAGAATGCTAAAAGGATATCTTAAGGTATATTTCTCCAACTCTCTTACTCTCACTTTCAAGAATCTATAGTAGTAAATTAATGGATTAATTACATATTTGTTATCTGAACTACAGTAAAATTGTCGATTTCATGCTTAAAATTTAAAAATTAGCAATTAGATACTCAATTAAAAATGTTAGTTAAATTAGTGATGTGACAAAAAAAATAACTAATAAAAAATGTTAATGTGACACATCATCTTTTGTTTTTATTTCTTTTTTATATATATTTTTATTTTTAATATTAAAATAAAATTTTTAAAAATATTGAAAAATGACAAATTAAGAAAAAAAAGGAAAAAAATCAGAGAGAGAGAAAAGGGGGGGATTAATAAGGGAGATATGGAAGAAGAGGGGTGGGAGGAAATAGAAGAACGCGTCAATGTAGCTCGCGTTGGCTGGATTGGCACTAAGTTGCCCCCTCCCCTTCTCTCTTTCCCCTCAATTTTTTATTTTTGATTTCAAGAATAATTTGTTTTATATATTTTTAAAATTTTTTATTTTAAATTTCAAAGATAACATTTTTAAGAAAATTAGAATTTTTTAATATATTGAATTTTCCAAAAAAAATTATTTTTAATTTCAAAAGTGAAGTTTTTTAGCACAAAACATATTTTTATTTTTTTCTAATTTTTTATATGTAATATTTGAAATAACAATTTTTACAAAAAATATGAAAAAGTAAAACGATGTTATTTTTTAGACATGTGATGCATTCTTACTCCTTGCTTTGTTCACGTCATCCATTTGACTAACAATATCAATCAAATTGTCGAAACCCACCGATTGATCTAAAGTTTGTGCATCTAATTAAAAATTTCAAACTTCAAGCATTGAAAGTTTTCAACATAATTCTATTGCAAAATGTGTATTTAATCCTAAACTAATTACCCAATAACGGGGTTTGTCTTGCAGGCATATGCGAATGAAAGAATATGTGTTGACATTGTTATACCTGGAAGTGAAATTTTTGAATGGTTTAGTCACCATAGTGAAAAATGTTCAATAATGATACCCATTTGGCAGACTGATATTCAGTGGATGGGATTTGCCTTGTGCTGTGTTGTTGGGCCTGCCTCTAATAATGTTGACTGGACGGTGGGGTCTATTAATTGTATTGCTAGAATCCATTTTGAAGATTTTACATTTGACGCACCCACTCATACGATGGCTTTTAATACCCAGACCTCCAAGGACCACCTCTGCCTATGGTATATGCCTGTTGAACATTTGCTTGATGAAAAATTTGGGAATTTACAAAGCAGAGATTGGATACAGAGTTGTATCGGAATCGAGTTTTTATTCGATCCCCCAGGCATTGGTAGCAAGGTGAAGAAATGTGGGGCTCGATTAGTGTATCCAAGTGATTTGGAGGACTTGGACCTAACAATGGAGCAACCTAGCAAGAAAAGAAAAAGATACAATTGATAGATCAACAGGTAATCACTAGTCTTTATAATTCCTTATCCTCACAACTTTTACACATGACAAAAATTGGACTTTTAACTAATTCTATTTTATCTCGAAAAGTACGATCCAAAATCATCTCTTGTAAATTTAATTTACATTTATATCCTTTCTTCTTTATTTTCAGGTTGAAAAGGTCATAAAAGCAGGATTGAGGTGAAATCCCATGCGGATATCGTTTTGATCCTTTCATCTTTGCCATTAGCATTTTAGCCAATATTGTGAATGCCTTAATAGCCTTGCGTGAATGTAGTTTTAATTAAACCTAAGTTGTGTTGTAACGTGCATTTGAATATTTTATTTTTTTGGTAAGTGTTTGTGTTCTTTATTTAAAAAGTTGGATTCAAATCCTATGGTGCTTTCTTGTGGTTTACAAAGTTTAAAATTGTGTATGCTAAGTGAATAAAAATAGCACTTCAATTGTGTTGTCACTCTTCAATATCGAATTCTTGCCATTTTTCAGTTTTGTTGTTTATATTTGAGATAAGTGACAACTGCCACGATGTTCCAATAGGTACTTATTCTTCGAGTATAAATTGAGACCTTGCAAGGCATTTTGTACTAGTTTTTCATCTACCCCGTGGTTAATAACTTTCAATAACCATTTGTCAATGAATAAAGTTCGTGTTTTGAATCAAAATAATCAAATCGTATCATTAACCACGTAAGGGCATTTTTGTCATTTTTTCTCTCGAAAATTTCAGAATCAATAAAATGTAGTATACATGTAGAATATGCATAATTCGCAGTCGAAAATAATTTTTTGATGTCTAAAACCCTTATAAAAATAAAGTTTTCAAAAAATAAAATAAAATAATAATAATTAACAAAATATTACATTTTATTGTAGAACAATATTTTGAGAAATATCGAAAACTCATTTTCAGAACATAAAAGTATAATAAATTCATACGTACTGTAATACAGACAAGTAAAGTATGTATACAAATTACAAAGACACGTGGCCCCTACTACGTTTAACCTTGTACCTTTGTATACTAGAGTCACGGCTTCAATCGAGCCTCTATATGCATTCCCAGTGTTTACCCGTAATCTCGAGCTTGAAAGGGGGAAAAGAGGGTGGTGAGTTTTACAACTTAGTGAGTTAGATAACTACCATCCATGACATCTAAAGTCGAGTAGATGGAGACAATATAAATAAAATGCAATGCTATCATGTAATTCATAGCACCAATTTAATACAATTGTACAACGCAATCTTATTTAACAAAATACAAGGCTTATGTTTTATTTATAAAAATCAGACTTAAGCCAAGTCTCATAATCGTGGACACTTGATTAGAGCGTCCAATCGAGTCCGCCAAGGCTGTTAGAATTTCATTATTTTTTAGATACAACCGATCCTTGGCGTTGGCTAAACTCATCTTCACGTGGTGGTTTAACATGAAGTGAATCGTAACATTACCTTGGGAGTTATCCTACTCGCCTCTCCAACCGAGGTAACAATTAGTTATATTTTTTTTGTGCTCCTCCTAAAGGCAGTCCACGGCAACCCTCACTGCAGTGTTTTATTAATTATGATCCACCAACTTTATAAAATTTATTGCAGCATAACAAGGCCATTTTAATACTAGCCAGTCTACACGGTAAACAGCAATTTATGAAATTTTAACACAATAAACCAGCCAAGCATGCTCACCAAGATCATAAGCCATAATTTCAATTTTAATATATGAACACAAATTAATGCCGGTCTCCATATACTCAGTGTAAATAAATCAATAATTTTTCAATTTAAAAATCATTTATAAATTCAATTTATTTTTAAATCACAGAAGTAGATAAAACTACTCTAGATATTGAAAATGGTAAATTATCCACTCACTTCGTCACAGGAGTGCACGATACTCCTGTTTTAATTTTCACTACACTTTATATTTTTTCCCGTGTCCGGGAGCCCACCACCTATACACGATTCATGACACAAAATTTCATTATTTGTGTCCAACCAATATAATTTATTTAAGGCTCTACATACTTAGAAATTGGGTAAAAATGGTTCGGACAGTCGTTAAATCACGGTGTCCGACCGACTCGCCTACACCGTCTAAATTGCTAAAATCCTTAATTAAATTTCGATTTGACCCATTTCACTTTCTAATAGTTCAATTCTATCCATAATGTTCAATTACAGTGAATATGGATCAATGTATCAGTCTTAGACTGAAAATTACGATTTTACCCCTAGTGGGTAAAAATTTTGATTTTTGCTCCGAAAATTTTCATTAATTTCCTATATCCATAATTCATCATAATTCATCAAAATACCTCAAATAAACATCATTTCAACAATCAATTTCTCTCTCTAAAATTCGGCCTAGGCTAGAAAAAATGGGAAACAATTATTTTTTTGCTAATTTTGCTTACTAACATGTTATACTAACTTAAAACACTAACATAATTCATAACCAACCAAATCCATTATCATTCTCTCTCTAAACCCATTTTGATCAGCCAAGAAACTCTTAAGAAACCATGCAATTTAGCCATGGAATTGATAAAATAAAGCATGGGTAAGCTAGATCATAAGAAAAATCAAGAAAATTTACCTTTTTCTAGCTTGAATTCTTGAATTTTCTTGTTTTCCCTTTGAATCTTGACCTAGGGTATACAGTTTTTTCTTTTTCTTCTTCTTGCTGGTTAAGGCCGACACTCCCATGGCACTTTAAGTAAATTTTAAGTCTTTTTATAACTTTAAATAAAATATTATTATTTTATTATACTTTTGAATTTTTTATTAATATATATATTTTTTTCATTTGACTTTTTATCCATCATGCATTTCTTCACTTATTCCTCCAGCCACAGAAGTTTCTAGACTCATCAAAAAAATCTTGATAGAGAGATTTTGCAAAATTACATTTTTACCTCCGAAAAAGTACAAAATTACATTTTTACCTCAAAAATTGAAAAATTACCCATAGACATATTTTCCACCCCTCATACTCATACCATTCTCCAATTTGTCAAATTTGATCAAAATTCTCTCAAAAAATTAAATTTGGTCCTCTAGTGGTAAAATTACCATTTTGCCCTTATACTCCAAAATGTACTAAAAATTGAAACTTTTCACTTCTAAATTCTCAACTTATGTCCTAAACAATCTAAATAATTAATCTTGATCAAATTTTTTGTCAAAATATTCTCCAAAAGTTCCCGTTTTGTCCTTTAAGGGTAAATTACTATTTTGCCCTTGTGCTCCAAAACTACCTAGAAATTAAATTTATCATTGCCAATTTCATTTTATACTCCAATAAATCACATTATACTTCAAATAATTGATCTTCGTCAAATGTAATTAAAATCTTTTATAGAAATCTCCATTTTGTCCTTAAATGACAAAATGACCGTTTTGTCCATAATCGATCAATTTTTCCGATTGACTCCAAACTGGACCTCGAACTCCAAATCACTATTTGAAATCAATCCATGGATTTTATTTTTCTCAAATTCATTCTCAAATCTCTGTTTAAACTGATTCAAAACTTATTTAACCTAACCATACCATTAAGGGCAGTATTGTCATTTAACTTGTTTCCCGGGGTAATTCAATATATAAACATGCTATCCAATGCATGTGAATGATATATCATAGATAAATTAGGGTCGGGTATTACATTTTAATTGAAATTGATAGCTTGAAGAAATTTATTGGAGACATTGTTTTTGTGTACTCATTCTGTGAAGCTATTGCTCTTGTAATTTTTTTTAACTACAGTCGTAATGTTTCAAATTGAAATATTTTATATGTGATGATAGAATGTAGTGGTGTTGGAGTGACTCGTGTGCGTGTGTGTGTATATATATATTTTTATCCTTTAATATGATCTATATGAAATAAATCATGACAGTATCTAATCGGATACCTATAATAAAATCATAACTTGTACGAGGAAAAAAAATATTTTTAGTATTAGAGATGTGATAGTTTATGGAATCTTTAACAAATACTTATAAGCTTTAAATAGAAAATTTACAAACTTAAACTTAAAACAAAACTCCATAGGATAACAAAATCCAATATATATATGCGTATATTTCATAATGTCGTAATAGGTAGAGGCGACAATTAGATACACAATCATTTTGGATAGAAGAAAATTCAAGTCATTTTTAAGTTTAAGTCATTTTGATTTGACATTAAGATTATTCAGGTTCTCTTTATTTTGGATTCAAGTTAATGACTTTTAAAGTTAAGTCGAATTGAAAATGGATGGATCATTCAAATTGAGTGAAATTGACAAAATATGTAAATATACTCCTGAACTATATCAAAAAAGTCAATTTAGCTCTTATTCTTTTATTGCATTCAAATAGTCCTTAAACTTTTATTTTATATCAAATAAGCCCTTCACACTAACTATTGACTAACTTCTGTTATTAAACAGTACAATCAGTAATTTTTTATACCACGTCATCTTCCATGCGACATGTTGCGTATCATCTTGATGACATCAAAGCCATATAGTAGATGACATCGATGCCATATAGTAGACGACATCGCATAAAAAATTGTTAACTAAGAATTAGGTTTTTTTCCCTTTTACCAATCCAAATGTTTAAAAATTATTGGTTAAGGATTTGTAACAAAAACTTAAAAAAAAACCTAATTGTTTTAAACTAATTACCATCATTTCTTAACTAATCATCATCTTCTTAATTGAAGCCATCATTCTTAACCAAAAAAAAAAAACCTTCACTTTCTTCAACATTACTTAAACCTAATGTACCTTATAGAAATTGCAAACAAGGAGAAGACATTCTGACTATAAGATACGTTGGATTTAGGAAATGTTGAAGAAAGTGAAGGTTTTCTTTTTTGTTAGAAAGAATGGTTACAATTAAAATGATAGTAATCAATTAAGAAACAAAATCAATTTAAAACAATTAGTTTTTTTTTTTAATTTTTTGTTTCAAATCCTTAACCAATAATTTTTAAACATTGGAAAAGGAAAAAACTCAATTTTAAGTTAACAATTTTTTATGCCATGTCATCTACCACGTGGCATTGGTGTCATCAAAATAGCACGTCAATATGCCACATGATAGATGACGTGACATTAAAAATTGCTAATTGTATCGTTGACAAATGAAAGTTAGTAAACAGTTAGTGAAAGAGGCTTATTTGATTAAAAATAAAAGTTTAGGGGTTTATTTGACTGTAATAAAAAGATAGGGGATAAATTGATTTTCTTAACATATTATATCGACTTATTTAAGTATTTAGTCATTTTTATTAATTATAATTAATTATTCAAAATTATATATTCGTCAATCTATGACATATATACCTCTAACATTTAATTTTTAATATCACATTTGAAGAGGGGAATATTGTAGTGATAGCTGCAAGCCCGCAAGAATAGGTGAGCTCAAATGGTAAGAAGGGTTAAAATTGCAAGTGGTAAAATGAAAAGGGCCGAAAATTTTTAAATTTTGATCAGAGAAAAATTCAATACAGAAGATATTTATTAGATGTTTCATTCCTGTATAAGGTCAAGTGCATTGTCTTATTCTTCCTCCATAGATTTGACCTTTATTCTCTCACCCTTTTTAAATTCATTATTACGTAAAATGAAACCGCCCATTTAACTTCCCAATTATAAACGAAAAAGAGACTAATGATTTTCCTTTCACTTGTAATGTGGTTTACAAAATTTATCAACTATTAGCATACATTGATTTTGTTACTATTATTGGTTTTATAAGATGACAATCGAGTGGTTTGAGTTATTTTGTGTTGGATCATTTCGAATAATAAAAGTTTAGATTATTTTGCGTTTGGATTATTATAAATTTAAATTTTATCGATTTCAAATAATGATGATTTAGATAATTTGATTTTTGAATTATTATGGATTTAGATCTTGGATAAATTGTTTGGGAGTGTTTGAATCATTTGTTGATTTTAAAATCAAATCAAGTAATATTCGAGTAGCTCATCCATATTCAAATGAGTTAAATTTTATCAATTTTTATAACTTTTATTAACTTATTTAGGAGCAAATTTAATGAACTCGCATTCATAGATCATGTAAGGGTAGTTGTTCTTAAAACAGTTAATTAGATCATGTAAACCAAATAATCTTTATAAATTGAAAGCAATCAAAGACAGGCAAACGAAACAGTATTTATGAAACAGCAAAGTAAATTCTTTCTATTATATTCAATTTTTACAATTATATATAAAATATTTCATTTCGATTTACCCTTTATTCTTTATTCTTACCAAATAAATAAATAAATAACAACTTTAAAAATAAAAAATTCATAAACTAAAATAATAATTAACAATAAAACTAAATGGACACCTACTTCAAACATATGATGTTACTTTAATAAATATTATATATGGTTCACATTGTCACATTATTCATGGTAAATCAATAATAATAATAATGAATTGCATAAAAGTGAAAAATCAGAGATATTAATCAATAAAAATATCATTGATTATATTTATTGAAAAAAAGTACTACAAAATTTTGAAAAAATTCAGATTAATCTTCCAGCAAAAATTCTGCTCACTGATTAGCAATAATGATAAACACATGAAGAACTACTATTTACACATTTAATTTTCAAATTTGGTACAAGTGAGAGCACTGGCTCAAACTTAAATTTCTATAGGAATCACCCAGCTTTACCACTTGATCTAATAAGCCTAAATAGCCAACTATAATTGCCTTTCAAAAAAAAAAAAATGCCAACTATATTTACACTAATGACTAAAATGGTATTCACAAGATTCCACCAACTCCCCCACACATACAACTTGGGCCTCTGCTAGTACCCTTTTCTTCCATAAGGTCGCCAACCAACCTTACTCACAAACATCTTCAAGCACTCTGTCATATCATTTAGAAAAGAAAAAGCAAGATTAAGTAAATGTTTCACACAAGGATTGAAATTACCTTTCTGAAATGGTTTTCTGCAAATCAATAAATGCCCCATCACATAGGAAAAGTATATGGCATAATCTACAAATAAGATCCTAAACTTTTTTAAAAAAATTCAAACAAGTTTTTATATTTTTATTATGTTCAATTAAATTATTATATTTTTATTTTGAATCAAATAAGTTTTTATATTTTTTATTTCGAATCAAATAAACCTTTATGAATAATGATTAATTTTATAAAAATGTCATTTGTTACTCTATATCACATGACGTTAATGTGCATGTTAAAATATTATACTTAATTATGATGTGACATATTGACATATCATAATTAATGATGACATAACATGTTAAATTAGCATAATAGTATGACCATGTGATATTTTTCACTCTCTGCATCAATGTCATGTCAATATAAAATGATAAGTCATATTTTTACTAATGACAATTAATCAATCATTAATCATAAATGTTTATTTGACTCAAAATAAAAGTAATAGGACTTAATTGAATATAATAAAAAATAATGACTTATTTAAATATTTTCTAATAATTTAGAAACTTATTTGAGCATTATATCAAAATATATCCTTTGTATCGGAGGTTACTAAGCACAACCCCCTATACAAAGGTAACATAAGTGGAAAGTGTCCAATTATCTGATGGTGACTAAAAATATTTATAGTTTCAGATTCTTATTCATATATTACTTACTGATAAGATCCTTGGAGTTAATAATTAATTGAAAACAATCCTGTCAAGATGGTCAAATTCCTCTACTTTGCGCTTTTTCAATACTAGCATGATATTGGTGTACTGTGTGTGACTGCTTAACATGGTTTCTCATATGTTTTCCTATCTTTACTTGACAGTATGTAAATATATATGCAAATTGGAACCAAATTTATATTCTATTCTTTTGGAAATCCATTGTGAATCATCTGATAGTGAAGCTGTTCCGTATCTAGACAGCACCCCAAGATAATACTGCTCTTTGTAAAGGAAGGTTAATGTATTATAATATTTATAATATATTGATTGCCTCAATGTGGGAGATGGATTAGCTTTGGTGCAGTTATATTGCTTGAGTTGTTCTCCTTTACTTCCCATTAGAATGAGATGGACATTAAACCAGGGGTGTTTGCATAGGCTTGAGCATAGTCCATTCGTTAGAACTCCCAATACTCAATTGAATGTTTTGGGTCAGATTTTATCTTCTCCCTATAATGTTCAAACTTTGATAAATAGAGGACTATTTTCTTACAAATGCATGGGCCACTAGTTTGGTTGCATTGATGATGAATCTCATGATCTATGTGTTTCTTAGTCTATGATAAAATTTCTTTAACTGTAGTTTTTTTTGATTAAGATTTGTTGGGTGGAACACAGTCAGTTTATTTGATTATAGGTTTTATGATTCTATATGGAAATTTCAGAGATGCTGTTTATTTATTTTGATTGGCTCTGTTTAGACTTTGTTGGAAGGGAAGTGTATGTGTGTCGGTTTTGATTTGCTCATACAAGTTAGTGTGTGGCCTCTTAATCTGTCAAATTTTGGATTCAGGCATTTGTTGTTATTGCTGCTTCTCTACTTTAGGTAGATCTATCATGTGCTCTGGAGCATGTAATTGCGGAGTTGGTCGGATTCCTGCAGAAGGTATGGAAGTTTGCTTCTTGTTGAATTAGTGAGCTTTTTTATGGTGATACATAATTTTATATGTTTGATCTAAATTTTACTTGAAAATAGGCTAATCGGGCTCTAAGGACACTAAATTCATTAATTGTGGCCTATGGAGATAAAACTGGTCCGTCTGCATATGAAGTTACTATTGTGGAACTTTCTACTCTGATTTGGTTCTATTCCTACTTCACCTTTTACTTTGGTTTGTTTTTTAAGAAGTTAGGCATGGCTATTATCTACTTGATTGCTTTCTAAACCCCATTTCTTTCTCTTGACTTGCATATGACGGCTCTTGCTCTTGAACTCTGCTGCACCCCAATGGCTGACAAAAGATCCAGTCGAAATGTTGGTTCTGCTGTTAGAAACAGGCTTCTTCCTCAGGCACTAACTTTGATCAAGAGCCGATTGCTACAGGGCCAAGTTCTATTGGTATCTGCTTTTTACTTTACTGAGATTATGTTTGCTTTAGGATTATATTGCGTGTCTATGAATCTTCTTTGTTGGAAATTACAGGCATTGCAAAATTTTTTCGCTGCCTTGGTGTATTCAGCAAATACTAGTTTTGATGCATTACTAGAATCTCTTCTTTCAAGTTCAAAACCGTTTCCTCAATAACAAGCTCCATGTGTGGTTGTTCTCTGCCACGCTGCAGGTGATCAGAAAATGCTCATCTACAGTTAAGATGCTTACTGACATCTTCAAAGATGACAGCACTACCAATTCGGTAATTTTCCTCAGTTAAAACATTTCATTGAGTCTCCTTGATGTTCCTATTGCATTATGGTATTCTCGCAAGGAAGTTGAAACTAGGCTAGTCAATAAGCATTGTTTGTATATTACTGATTTGTTTGGGGATGTTATTCCTTTACTGTTGAATTTAGGTTTCTAGTAATTTTCCGTATCAGTTTTATTTCTTGTTATTCCAAGGATTTTTTTAGACCTGTATTTATGAGGGGTGTCTATGCTCCTGGTATACTGTTTGATTAAAAACAGGATTTAGCCAAGGATATCATACTCGTTAGAGGTAGCAAAAGCTGACTTGGCTCGGCCAACCTGCACAACCTAACCAAAACCCAACTTGCATTTACGAAAAATGTAACTTAAACTTGATTCATATTTACTTATGGAGTAATATGGCAAAGATCTTCTCAAACGTGAAAGACATGCCTAGACCCAACCTAGATCAACCTCTGAAAGTCAACAGCCTGAACCCAAGCTGATACAACTTGAACTCAATGTCACCTAGATAAAGCCAAAACCCAAAATAACCTGAACCTGAATGTCCAACTTGAAACTGACCCAACTAGAGTTGCACCCTTATAATTTATATTGACAAATGAAGTTGTATTATAGTAACATGGATTTGTTTCCACTGACATCTTTATGCTTTGAAATGATTTATAACCTATCCGTAACTTTTATGTATTATAACTTTTTCTGTTTGCTGCATTTAATTTTGCAAGACTGAAAAAATCATTATTACTTTGTTATTGTTATTTAGATATCTTCTTAAAATATTGCACTTCAATATAAGGAAAAAAGAGAAAGAATGAAAGTTGGGTTAAACTGGAGCTTGAGCAATGAATTGAAACTGATGTTTCTGAATGCTAGCTCATTGTAAAGAAAACAAGGTTTCGAAATGGGATGTGTTACGTGGAAAAAAAGAAACTAGAAGAAAGAAAAAAGGTTAGTTTAGTTTTTTCCTTTTGCAAGGTTAGAATTATAAGCTTCTTTCAATATGGATCTAATTAGCTTAATCCAGCTTCTTGCCTCTGGATGGCATCATTCTGTTGTCGCTGCATTTCCCTTCTAAATCGTAATCCAACCCCTTGTCAAAGCATGCACCTAACAGTTAATGAAATTAGCATCCCATGTCTTTAATGGCCACTGAAACAGGCCCTAATAGTAATTTAATTTTTTTCTTTGATTAGTTGGATCTATAACATAATCAAGCAGCTTTGTTTCTCAACATTTTGAAATATCTTTTTATCATGATGTTCTTGGCTTTGGAGCTGTTGAATTGAGTGTGTTCTCTCCATTTTGAATTGCCTTTCATCTGAAGGTTTAAATTGGTTTGAAATATTTTAATGAGTCTTAGTGATGCAAATTTGCATAGTTTGTACTTTCATGTATACTTTTGTGAGTTGTTTGAAGTTTTTGCTTCTTGTCTCTTTTTGGAAGTACATGATTACTCAACACATGTTCCTATACTTTTTTCTCTGTACCTATTATAACAGGGTAAGCAGCACCTCGCGTTGCTCTGTTTGGGGGAGATCGGGAAGAGGAAAGATTTGAGCTCACATGCCCATATTGAGACTATAATTATTGAGTCCTTCCAATCTTCTTTTGAAGAGATACAGTCTGCTGCTTCTTATGCTCTTGGCAATAAGGTTCCACTCCTACTCCAAATATATTACTTTTATTGAAATTTATCTTCAATCTAGAAATTATTTAAAAGCATCTTAACACACGTTTTATATTCAATAACCTTTCCAGTTTAGGTTGATAAAACAATAATGTGTCAGCAGCATACCGAAGATGAGATAAACTCATACCTAGGGACCCAATATGAATAATGTCACATATGCCTTTATTCGTTGAGGTGATCATCAAACAACTAAATACCTCCACTGCCAAATTAAATAAGAATGGTGACAGTGGACAGCCTTGTCAAAGTCTTTTTTTCATTTTGACAATCTTTGATGGAGAACCATTAACCAAGATAGCCACGAAAGCAGATGATACACACTCCATAATCCATCATCTCCATTTCATGTTAAATCCTATCTTCTTCATCATAAATTCAAGGAAACTCCAATTAATTTTATTATAAGCCTTCTCTAAATCCACTTTAAACATCAATCTTCCCACCTTATTTTTTTGTATCAAGTCAATTATCTCATTAGCAACCAATGTACAGTCAAGAATCCCCCTTCCATTGATGAACACAAACCGATGTCCACCGATAAGATCATCCATGACTTTCTTTAGCCTATTTGCCAGTAATTTTACAATTATTTTATAAGCACTCCCCACCAGGCTAATGGTCTATAATCACCCACACAACTAGGATTCTTAACCTTAAGAATTAATGTTATAAAACTCTCATGAATCACATGCCCTCTTCCAGTTTGATAAAAAGATTGAACACTGTTTTTTACCTCCTCTTTCACAATTTTCCATTGAGTTTTAAAAAATGTGAGATTAAAACCTTCCGATCCAAGTGTTTTATCACCATCAGATTCATCACAAATCAGCTTTTTCTACATCACAAGGTCTCTTTTCTCATAATTACCTTATGAAATCTGTCATTCCATTTTCAAATCATGCAATTCTGAATCCAACGTCTCAATTTTCCTATGCATATCCCCATACTTGTTTTTCTACCACTCTCTGATAATAGGTATCAGTGATTTCAAGGCTCTCCAAATCATAGGACCACTACCATAGCCTTTCTTGTCTTCTTACCAACTTTCAGAAATCAGTTTACAAAAGCTTTCCTCATCTATCCAGTGGTTGAACACTTTAAATTGTTTAAGGTCCCAATTAAAGTCCTCAGCACCTAACAAAACCGAATTATGATCTGACAAAGAACTTTTAAGACGTTTCCGAATCATGTTAGTATAACAATTTAACCGGTCACTGTCAATTAAGAATCTATCTAATGTCGAGAAGACAATCTCCTCCCTCCGACTACTGCAGGTATATTGTCCATCGACCATTGACAAATCAATTAACGCTAACTCATGTATATATAAAATTTGCAAACAAAGTTACAGATCGATGGACGTCACTCCTTCCCACTCTTTCCTCCTCTGATTTAAATGTATTAAAATATCCACCCACACACCACCACACATCCCGATAATGTATTTCAGTTAAAAGGATCAACTAAAAATTTTCTTCATGTACACTACATCCTTTAATCTTATTTTTGCACCAAGTGAGCATAATTGATTTTTTTTTTTTAATTTTGTTTCTTGCAAAAAAACAAACATAGGGTTTTCTTTACAAATTACTCATCTTATGGGCTTCCTTTTTCACCTCTAAACAAACGACGCACGTTCCAAGTCAGTATAATCATGAAAAATTAACAAGACACAGCCCAAGTCACACTCACTACGTCAACTATTCTCCTCTTCCTCCTCTAGTGCAACCACCGTTTTAATGAAGTCTTCTTTTATATTTGCAAATGACGAACCTACTGCATTGCTTGCCTCCCATGTTTTTTCTGCTTCATCCAAATTCGACTTCGGCACAATAGCTATATCCAATTCATGGATATGTTCCATGGGCTCCTCTCTCTCCCACTTACTACTTCTTAGGTCCCATCTTATATTTAGATAATGTTGTGTGATTTTGGTGTTGTTTTGCTTACCTTTCGGCCTCCCCCTTGTTCTTTTCACAACACTGCAATATGCTACCTTATCATCATCAACCACATTGTTAGCACCCAAATTTTTACCTCCCAAAATTGTGCAGTTTTTATTTCCTATTTCCACTTCCCATAAGTCCCTATTTATCAGCCCCTCTTGCTTCCAACTCAGACTCCATTTTTGAGAGATCATTTCCACCTCATCCATTCCAGATATCCACGTAGATCACACCTCCAAATTGTCCACAACGTTAGGGAGTTTTGAATCAAGCAGGCTTATGCACAAAGGAATTTCTATCAGGCTAGGACAATTATTCTTCATGTAATAACTCTCCCCTTTACTTTGAATTATTGTTGTACACTCCCCTCAGCGTGTTAAGTGATTGTTCATCCACAATAATTTATCCTTTCCTTTACAGCGGTTTCTACAGCAGTCAACTCCCTTGATTTTCGCCCTTGGACATGTTAACAACCCCAGATCATTCTCAAGTTCACGTTATCCTTAACATCCTATGGAGCCTTTGTAAGGCTACGTACATCATTAATTACCTCCTTGTTTTTATTTATCTCGTTGATCCTACCAAAATCAATGCAATTCAAATCTTTTTTATTCAGCAAATCACTTGAGATTCTAGCAAATATATTCTTCTCCAATATCTCCTCCATTTTCTCCTTATCCTTTACCTTTTTCTTTAGCCACCGAAGGTAAGTCCTACCATTGTCAGTCTCCAAGTTCAAATTCAATTTGGAATTTGATTTTAAGATAGTCAGGTCCTCCAATTTTAAATTCAAATTCGAATTTAATTTTGGATTAATTAATTTTTTAATCTCTGTATGCAAACATGCCCCATGTGTATGTCCAATCATCCCATTTCCCTCCACTTCCATTCCCGGCCATCCTTTCTCATCGGATTTCGAGGGTGTCACAACATTTAGCACTGTGCTATGTATCTTAATGATACCATCCCCCACCTGCAGTATAGTATACATCTGAATACAGCTCAAAGAATTCATCTTAACAAGTATTTTCAATAGTCGAATATATTCAAAGCCATAGTATTAACATCCATCTTCACAAATTACCCCCACTTATCCACCACTACTTTGAACAGATTATGATGCTAAATGTCCAACTGAATTTCTTCCAATTTCACCTAGCATAAAAATTCACGTTGCATAGATTTGCAATCGTAGGCCACCAATTTGCTAAGCTAATTAGTTTGAAAGCAACTCATGTAATCGCAAAGTAATACTTTCATCAATTCATGGTAAGAGAAAGTGATAAGTACATCTAAAATTTTTTGATGAACACTCAGGTTAAAGTACAGAGGAGCTAAAAATGACTTTCTGGAATAGAGAAGAAATCTAGAACCATCAAGGAAGGTTGGAGGAAAAAGCTCAACTACAAATTTTCATTCTCATGAATATATATGTGTAACAACCGAACAGACTAAGAAAATCGAAAAAGCAAAACGAAAAGGGTGAAAACCACCTAAGCACAGAAATCTAGACTTGGATTTCTGTGCATTACAACAACTTTCAACGGCTAGAATAAAAGAATAAAATCAACTACATGAAAACGACACAAATAAAAGCGTTTAGGCCAATAAGAAAAGAAATAACAAAATGACAGTGTCGTTTAACTAAAGTTTTAGAAAGGAACGACACCGCATGACTATTTCTTCAATCTTCAACTATCTGTTGACTGGTGCTAACACTGCTTCATCATTTGGAATCAATTCTCAACACACCTCCTTGATTTCAGACCAGTCAACTCTTAGTTTTTCCCTCAGAAATTTGAACTGTTCAGTACTCAAACCTTTGGTGAAAATATTTGCCAATTGCTCCTTTGTAGGACAATATTCTACTGATACCTCACCATTTCTGAAAGCTTTTCTAATTGCATGAAACCTTATCCTTATGTGCTTAGTCCTCCCGTGATCAACTGGATTTTTAGCCATTGAAATTGCAGACTTATTGTCAATCTAGAGTGTGGTTGGTTGATCACAGCTAAGCATTAAATCCTGAAGGATCTTTCTCAACCAAATAGCCTGGTTTGCAGCTGAGGCAATTGCAATATACTTTGCTTCTGCAGAAGACTGTGCCACTATATCTTGTTTCTTGGAATTCCAAGCAAAAACTGCACTTCCAAATGAGAAATAGTATCTACTAGTGCTCTTTGAATCTTCTAAACAGCTTCCCTAATCACTGTCACAAAAGCCATGAAACTTCAATTTTTCACCCCTGCAAAACTTCAATCCAAAACTCACAGTCCCTTAATATATCTCAGCATTCTTTTTGCAGCACACAAATAAATCTCAGATTGTTTGTTCATGAATCTAGAAAGTAAGCTAGTAGCAAACATGATATCAGGCCGTGTGGAAGATAAATACAATAAACTCCCTATTAGCCTTCTATAGTAAGTTTCATCAGCTTCAACTCCACCATCAACCTTGCTGAGCTTTGTACCAACTGCTAAAGGAGTTACTGTTGCTTTACATTTGTCCATTCTAAACCTTTTTAAAAGATTAGAAGCATATTTCTTTTGATGTAGTAGGATGAAACCAGCACCTTGATCAATTTCCATACTAAGGAAGTATGACATCCTTCCTAAATCACTCATTTCAGATTTAGATTGCATGCTAGCTTTAAAATCATCCACAAACTTACCACTAGTACCTGTGATAAGTATATCATCCATATAAAGTGAGATGATAAGTTGAACTTCATTACCTGACCTCTTGACATACAATGTATGTTCATTGCTGCTTCTGGTAAACCCTTGACTCTGTAGATAGGCATCCATTCTCTCATACCATGCCCTTAGTGCCTTTTTGAGTCCATAAAGGGCTTTGACCAGCTTGCAAACTTTGTTCTCCATGCCAGGTTCAACATAGCCTTCAGGCTGTTCAACAAATATATCTTCTTTAATAGTGCCATTCAGAAAAGCTGACTTGATGTCCAAGTGCCAGATCAACCACCCTTATTTGCAGCTAATGCAACCAGTGGCCTTATAGTATCATATTTGGCTACTGGTGCAAAAGTTTTGAAGAAGTCAACACCATGGACTTGTGAGAAGCCTTTGACAACCAATATGGCTTTATGATTATTAATTGTACCATCAGAGTTCAACTTAATTCTATAAACCCACTTAACACCAATAACTTCCTGGTTTACTGGCCTGTCAACCAGAATCCAAGTGTTATTCTTCTTAATCATCATCATCATCTCAGTATCCATTGCCTACTTCTAACTTATATCTACAACAACTTCCATATAGGAACTTGGCTCAGAAATTGCTCTATGGCATCTGTTGTATATATCTTGAATTGATCTTGTTCCTCTGGCAGGAAAATCATCAATGTTCTCATCATCTTCATCTATTTCATCATGATTATCCCAAACATCATCTGTGTTGTCCCTAGCTACACTACTTTCAACCTTTTGTGTCTCCCAGTTCCACTTTACTGTCTCATCAAATCTCACATCTCTACAAACAAAAATTCTCCTAGTCTTGACTTCCATCACCTTGTAACCTTTAGATACTTGGCTGTAGCTAAGATGAATAGCTACAAGTGACTTAGCATCCAGTTTTCCTCTTTTAGCATTAGGAATCTGACAATAACAAATACAACCAAACACTCTAAGATGATTAACAATGGGCTTGATATTAAATCAAGCTTCATATGGAGTCTTGTCTAAAAAAGCTCTTGTTTGAGCTATGTTGAGAAGGTAATTCACAGTATTAGCTGCTTCTGCCCACAAAAACTTGGGAAGATTCATTTCAAATAACAAACATCTAGCCATCTCCATTATTGTCTTATTTTTCCTCTCAAAAGTTCTGTTTTGTTGGGGACTATATATTGTTGTGAGCTGATGAACAATACCAGCTTGCTTTAGATACTGCTTAAATTCTGTTGTAGTGAATTCGGTGCCATTGTCACTTCTAACTCTCTTAATAGTCTGATTTGCCTGATTCTCCACTAGGGCTTTAAATTCAGTAAAAAAACTTGAAGCTTCAGATTTTCGTTTAAGAAAATAAATCCAACTAAACTTTGTCACATCATCAATGAACAGTAAGTAGAATTTGCTCCCATTTAGAGACTCGATTTTCATTGGACCTCCCATATTAGTATGCACTAATTCTAATTTTTGAGTTGCTTTCCAAGTTCTAGTTTTAGGAAATGTAGCTCTTTGTTGTTTCCCAAATTGACAGATACTACAAACTCTATGAGGTTCACCAATCTTAGGAAGTCCTTCAACAAGATTATGCATTGCCATTTGCTTCAAGTAATTATGATTAATATGACCACACCTTCTATGCTAGAGGTCAGTATCCACTCAAATAGCTTTATAAGCTACTTGTTCAAGCTTCATCCAATTCACAAGAAAGCATCTATTTCTTATGCCAACAGTAAACAATTCTTTACCAACAGGATCACTAACAATGCAAGTTCTATCTTTGAAAACAAGCATATAATTATCATCCACTAATTACCCCACACTCAACAAATTTTGACTAACATCTGGAGCAAAATAAACATGATATATTAGTTTTCTACCTGTAGGAGTCTGGACACTAACAGTTCCAACTCCAAAGATCAATAGAAAATCCCCATTTCCAACCTCCATTCTTGTTCTGAAGCTAGAGTCCAGTTCAAAAAAATTGTCTTTGCAGCCAATAAGATGATTAGAGCAGCCACTATCCAGTAGCCATACACCCTTTCTGTCTTCACTGTCCACATGTTTCACCATAAAAAGTGTCTCTTCATTAGGTTGAAGTTCTTCAACCACAGCAACCTTTTCATCATCAGTTTTAGCTTTGCTTTTGCAAACCTTTTCCACATGACCTTGCTGTTGACACCTTCTACACTTGACATTTGGTCTGAACCAACAAAACTTCTCAGTATGGTTTTTTTTTTTTTTTACAATGAGAGCATGGTGGAAACTTTTTCTTTTGTTCCCCATGTCCCTTTTCATCAGACTTTTTACTCTTATCCTTTTTACCAGCATCATTTGTGTTAAAACCTCCACTGCCGAGCTTCACATCCTTAGCTTTAGCAACTAGGGCACTTTTAGTAATACATTTTTGCCTAAAAGCTCTCATTTGCTCTAAGCTTTCCAAGGCATTCACAAGCTCCTTTAAAGTTATTCAACTAAGGTCCTTGGAATCCTCCAATAAGGAAATTTTAGATTCGTACCTCTCAAGCAGACTAACCAGCATCTTGCTAACTAGTCTTTCCTCATTGTCGCAACGTGCGGGTGCGGGAACCCGTCCGCTAGACGTGAATAACTTGGGGAGTCGCCACCAATCTTTTTTGTTTAGGTGTGATTGGCCACCGAAAAAATTTGTTCTATTCGACGAAGTACTAAATTGGCTTTAGGTTCGTCGAAAGAACGATAAACTGGTCTACGCGTTTTTTAGAGTTTGGGTTCGGGAGTACGGTTACGCACGAGGAAGGATTAGCACCCCCGTGACGCCCGTTCCACGAACGGTACCATTTAATCACTTATTGTCTTAACCCTTTTATTTTGTTTTTGTGTTTCTTTTGCTATTATTTGTTTGATTTATCTTTTATTCTGTTGATCGAATATTTTATAACCTAAACGTACATGTGATGCAATTATGAAATGCATGGCATAAAACCAAAATAGTACCAAACGAAGACCTTTTATTGAGTGTACTTTCCGAATCCGCCCATCATACTGGTGGGATCTGAGAGTATCCTCGCACCTAGAGAGATACCTAAGAAACTCGCCTTCGCAAGTTCGCTAGGTAAATCCCATCATCGGGGTAATCGTTTGTGACAAAAAACAATGTTTTCGTGAATGCAAAATATCCTAATACGGGTATAAACCTTTTATTAAAAATAACTCTCCGAACCCTCCCATCATACTGGTGGAGTTCGGAAATATCTTTTCACCTAGGGAGTTTATCAATGAAACTCGCCTTCGCAAGCTTCCTCGAAAAGTCCCATCATCGGGGTTTATATCCGTATACAAAATAGGTCTATATGCCATGACAGTTAACAATGCAAACATGAAACGTAGTGCACTTTTAACTCAATGTTTATTCATGTGTGTCTACCTTTATTATTGTATCAAATTTATTATCATCATCGAATGAAAATCTTCTTCGTTATTTTTATAGTCATAATTTTTGGGTCAAATGTTCATTTATTTTTTTCATAATTTATGGATACGTATTCTTATTTATTTTTGTGTTGTTATGATTTAATAAATTTATTATTGTCATTGATTTCTTATTTGTCTTACTTATTTCATTTATTTTTTTATTTGATAATTAAATGTATTTAAAAGTGATTTATTTATTTATATTTATTTATTATTCATATTTTATTTTATTTTTTTATTAGAACCATTTTGGAATTCTGAATTAGGACCCTCCCATCATACTGGTGGGATCCTAATTAAAACTCCTAACCTAAAGAAATTCACTTGAAATTGCGACTTCTCGCATTCCGGATGAAAATCCCATCATCGGTCTTGGCTCTAAAATGATCATTTCATTTTTCTAAATCATTTTCATTGTTGCTATTTTTTATTCTTATTTGCTCAATTATTATCATTCTTTATTCATTATTTTCATATGTATGTTTTCTTGTTAAACATGTACTAATGTTACTATTATTTTTCATTTCTTATTATTATTCTTTTTCAAATTTTAGAATCTTTATTAACTATAAATATTGATCCAAAAATATAAATTCTAATATTATTAGTATTATCATTTTTATACATATATTATTATTACATATTTGTTACTAACAATAAAAAAAAAAAACTAAGCCCTTTTTTTTTTTTACATACAAATGTATCTTATTTTATCTTTTTTATTAGTTTTATTTATCTAGGTTTATATTTATTATTTTTTGTTATTGTTTACTATCCTATATATATTTCGTGTTTATTGCTAAAATTTTATGTACTTTCATTTTTGTAATAGAATTTAAGCTAATTAAAATATATTGAAATGAAAAAAACAAACACATAAATAAAATAAAAACATATTAAAACAAAGCCCAAGAAAATATACCTATCTGGGCTAGATTAGGCCCAGAACCAGCAGGCCCGCAGAAGGCCCAAAGCGCGGCACCCAAATCCGCTTGGCAGGCCCGCAATGGGGAGTCCAAAACGCACCGTTTTGGTGCTGGCACGACGGCTCAAAACGACGTCATTCTGTCCTAGACCCTTCAGCTCCCCTAGTCCCTTGAAACGGCGTCGTTCAGTTTACCTTGGGTTCAGTATAAAAACCCTTTTTTCTTTTTTTTCTTTATTTTCTCCCTCTCCCTTCTCTCTCTAAAACCGAAGGCTCTCTGCCTTCTCTCTAGAACGCAGCCCCCACCGGTGACCTCTCTCCTCCCCTCGCCGGTCAGCCCTCCTTCGCACCGATCGGCCTACTCCTCCGATCTAGCCCGCTCCTCCCCGAACTACTTTTCTCCCTCACCGACCAACCTCCGATCGCCTTCCCTCTCACAGATCTCCCCCTCCTTCGCCGGTCGTCGGGCTCTCACCCGATCGGCTTCTCCGATCAGCCCTCTTCCCGAATCAATTTTTTTGATTCGTGGTTTTAGGTTGCTAAGGGTTTTAAATCGATTTTTTTGTTTTTGGGTATCTCACCTGCTGTTTAGAGGATTTTAGGATTGTTGGTTGCCTGCTTTGTTTTTTGCTCTGTTTCCTTTTGGTTTGAAAACTTGTTTTTTTTTGAATCAAAAACCCCCCCTTTGAAAAATTTTCCTCCCCGTTTTTAACAACGGGGTTGTCTAAAATATTGGACAACCCCCCCTAGGCGAAATCATGCTCTGTTGAGCATGATTTCGTCTAGCCTATAGTCACCTGGGAGGGCTAGTCACCGGATTTGGGGCAATCCCCCAAAATCCGGTGATTGCAGGGGCATTGAAGGCCCCGGGGAAGAGGACTGAGCAAGCTCAGTCCTGTCCCCTCTTCTTTTTTGATTTTTTGATTATTTATTTATTTATTTATTATTTATTTATTTATTTTTTCATTTTAGGTGTCTACAGCTGCCCCTCTTTGCACATTCTTGAGGATCAAGAATAGTGCAAAGACGTAGACACCGCTTTCAAACCAAATCTTTTTTTTTTTTTTTAAGAAAATGTACCCGGAGGATTTTAGAAGAAAGATTCCTCATCTCAGAACGAGGTTATGTAGCTTAGTGCCAAGATAACTGGGCTTAAACATCTTGGATGCCAGCTAAAATGGGCTTAAATATTTTTGTGCCAACGTAACTGGGCTTAAACATCTTGGATGCCAGCTAAATTGGGCTTAAATCTCTCGGTGCCAACGTAACTGGGCTTAAACATCTTGGTTGCCAGCTAAATTGGGCTTAAACCTTTTTTGTGCCAACGTAACTGGGCTTAAACATCTTGGATGCCAGCTAAATTGGGCTTAAACTTACTCGTGCCAACGTAACTGGGCTTAAACATCTTGGATGCCAGCTAAATTGGGCTTAGACTCACTCGGTGCCAACGTAACTGGGCTTAAACATCTTGGATGCCAGCTAAATTGGGCTTAAATCTTTTTTGTGCCAACGTAACTGGGCTTAAACATCTTGGATGCCAGCTAAATTGGGCTTAGACTCACTCGGTGCCAACGTAACTGGGCTTAAACATCTTGGATGCCAGCTAAATTGGGCTTAAACTCACTCGGTGCCAACGTAACTGGGCTTAAACATCTTGGATGCCAGCTAAATTGGGCTTAAACATCTTTCGGTGCCAACGTAACTGGGCTTAAACATCTTGGATGCCAGCTAAATTGGGCTTAAATCTCTCTGTGCCAACGTAACTGGGCTTAAACATCTTGGATGCCAGTTAAATTGGGCTTAAATCTCTCTGTGCCAACGTAACTAGGCTTAAACATCTTGGGTGCCAGTTAAATTGGGCTTAAATCTCTCGGTGCCAACGTAACTGGGCTTAAACATCTTGGATGCCAGCTAAATTGGGCTTAAACATCTTTCGGTGCCAACGTAACTGGGCTTAAACATCTTGGATGCCAGCTAAATTGGGCTTAAGACTCAAATCTTTCTTCACTCAATTGCTTGAAAACTGCATTAGTCTTGACATTTGAAAATTTTCAATTTTGATGATGCATGGTCATGTGCATGATCGGACATGTGTGCATGATTGAATGATGGACAAATGATGCATTGTTTCCTTTTATTTTGCACCATATATTCCTCGTTTGAAAGATCGTTTTCTTCGGCTTCAAATTTTTTAACAGTGTTCTTGTGCAGCTGTCAATTTTCTTATCAACAAAAGATCACCAATTCAAATTAGGTTTCAATGATTCCATGGATTTTGATCTTGAAAGTTTTCCTTTGCATTACTTTTTCTCACTCTTTTTTTTTTGAGAAAAGAATTTATCTTTTTTTCAAAAGTATTTGTCTTATGTCATAATGATTGAAGAATTTTCCTCACAAAGAATGTAAAGACTCTCATCTTTCTCTCTCTCTTTTTTTTTTCTCTTGATTTTGACAAAATCAAAACAAAATTGCCCCACATAGTTATTTTCATGATCAGAGATAGTTGGATCTTGGAGTAAAAAATGTATCAATTCCACACTTTTCTTATTAAAGTGATAAAATATCCATTCTTGGAAAGACATGCGATATTCGAATCTCTTAAAAATTAGTGATTACTATTTTAAATGACTCGAGTGGGTCAAATCTCAATCTGATCCTTGTAGATCGAAAGGTTCAACAATTTAAAGTCTTGCATAACAAAAGGGTATCGTCAGAAGGACCGATGCTTCTTCAGCTAAGCTCACAAATGTTGCACTCAAATTTATACTCTTTGAAAATCAACTTTCCACAAAAACACTCATTTTAAGTTCCAATTGATTTTCACACTCTCCTAGTCTCATAATGTGTGGCATTTTGATAGATGTCAAGACCAACTTTGGAGACTTAAGATTTGCAAGGTTGTTTTGGAAAGGAAAGGTTCAAAGTTCAATGTTGGTTTTATGACAGATTTTGAATTTTACATTCTTGAACATTTTTGAAGGTCTCTAATGCACTCTGGTTACTTCGAAATGATCTCTCTTTCGTGCTTCTTGTCAATCAATATCATGAGTGGTTTTACGAGTTCTCATTATTGCTTTAGGCTGCCTTTTCAGGTTTTCATCCTAAAGCTCTTTTTTTTTTTTTGTCCTTGTTCCTTTTTTTTCTTTTTTTTTCTTTGTCCCTATCTCTTTTCTTTTTTCATTGATTGTTCCACCATGCACTTGAGAAAATTCAAACTCTATCCAGAATGAATTGACGGATTCACATGGACAATCTTGACAAAGAAAAAGAAGCCAAGGCCTCTTTGATTTTATGATGTCTTTTCCTAGAAGAAGGCTCTTCAATTAAGCATCCACACTAGATCAAAATGGACTTTTAAAGCACGTAATGTAGGTTAGGGTTAGGGGCTTGGAAAGAATGGATAAAAAGGCCCAAAACATGTGTTTAAGGGTGATCAACCAAGGATCATTCATGTGAAAATCTTCTAAGACATTTGTCTTTTTGATTTTTCAAAGCATGTCTTTCCATCAATTTTTTTTCTTTTTTCATCACTTTTTGATCATCTTTTTTCATTTTTTATTTTTTTTGATGAGTTAAAACTCGAATTCTTTTGCATTCGCTTCTTCATACAAGGTGTTTTCTTTCTCCAAAATGGGATCATATTCTCCATATTCCTGGACAAGATTCTCATACACATTTGCTCTTCCAATTATGAGAGGTGATCCTTGGTTAAGGTGCATTTCAAAAATATTTGATAGGCTCAAAGGGGTAGCAAGCGGATAATTTCTTATTTGTGAATGGAAGAATGAAACATGGCCATTTCTCATCTCAAATGTGGTTACTTGCTTTGAAAAGCAGTCCCTATAATGGACAAATTTGAAACAAAAATTAATTTTTCTTTTTTTTCTTTCTTTGCCATTGAATGTCTCAAGTACATGATGTTACTATCAACTTTTCTCACCATTCTCTTATTTTTCTTTTTTTTTTCTTTTCTCTTTTTTTTCCTTTTATAATTCAAAACTTGACTCTCATTTGCCCTTCCTCTATCAACCACTCAAACGGAGGCTTAAGCAAACTTTGAGTAATCATGACCCTTTCAAGACCTTCAGAGGTTTCATTTCAATCCTCAATTTCCCAAATTGCTCTTGTTAGCATTTCTAAATGAAAGAGAACAAAGGTTTCTTTACAAGTCCATTGTCTTGAAGTATTGGGAAATTTTTCCTCTTCTAACTGTCTTGTCTTTGGAGTATGGATAGAAGACAACTTTAAGCAATAGGTGGAAAAGCTCGCATTTTGGATCCAATCGAAAAAGGTTAAGCGGTTTCGATGCATCTGAAGCTCTAGCTAATCTTGACACTCATCAAATTGCCAAATTCAGATTTTTTGCAAGAGTGTGAGATTTTCTTGATTTGATTTTTTTTTTGAAAAAGATGAATTTTATCTTGTCACAGCATTGGTCATCACTTAGACGAAAACCATCGTCCTTGGGTGTGAAAGGAAGGTGTGAAAGGATAAGATTGATGAAGTTTCAGAGCTTTTGCTTCCTTTCAGGTCATTGAATGGCCTTTATTTATTTGGTGAAGGCACTGAGAGTGTTTTTTTTAAAAAATGAGTTCATTTGTAAATAGCAAACACTAATTCTTTCGAGATTCTCTTCACCATTTATTTTATAAAAATCTTTGATCCCTTTTTCATGTATGAATTTGGAAACAAGCAGTATGGGGCCTTATTTTTAAATTCTAATGTCCTCTTTTTAAAAAATAAAAAATAAAAAATAAACAAATAAATAAATAAGTAAATAAGTGAGAATCAAAAGAAATTTGCGCAATTTACAAACTCGATTCAACTCATGACAGCATGTGATAATTGAGACTAAACATACACTCATCTCAAGTTACATGATCATGCATGACAGACAGAAATCCATATTTCAAAGAGTTTTCAGCCTCAAAACAAATACATGACTAGAAAGTGATCAAGGATTGCCCCCCTGAATTGGCATATCACTCAATTGTTCCAAAACCCAAGCCTTGCATCCATCATCCCTGATTATTGACAAGTTCTTTGAATTTGGTTGGGTCTGCATCGATTAAAGCTTGAACTTTGTTCTTGAATGCAATGCAATTCTCCGTGGAATGACCTTCAACCCCAGAATGGTAATCACATTTGACATTTGGGTTATACCAACTTGGGTAAAGAGGTTTCCGAGGCTTTGCAGGAATAATGGAGATCTTATGATTCTGTACCAATAAAGGGAGAAGCTCTGCATAAGACATTGGCAATGAATGATACACTTTGGCTTTCTTCCTCTTGTTCCCTTGAAGGTATTCCAAATTGATTCCTTGGTCACTCAAAGTGGACATGTAGGGTGGAGGAACTTGTGTGAGTGATGACTGAGTGAAGGGTTGAGGTAGGTTATGGACATATGGTAATAGGTGTGAATGAGCGCCCATAGGATCTCCTTGTATGTCACAAAATTTCCTTTTGTTGCTTTTTTCCAAAGTCATTGCTTGAACTCCTTTATCGAAAGCAACACATTCTTGCTTGACAAGACCATTTGCTTGAGAGTCTACAATCTTTCCCTTTTTTATTCCATCTTCAATCCTTCCCACAGAGAATACCAAGTCCGCAAAATCTGAAGAAGCATTACCCACCAATCTGTTATAATATGGAGGAGGAAGAGTATCAACAAATAGAGAATTTAATTCTCTATTAGTAAGGGGTGGTTGGACTTGCGATGCTATTTCCTTCCACCTACAGGCATACTCTTTGAAACTTTTAGAAGGATTTCTTTTCATGTTTTGGAGGGTTATTCGATCAGGAGTTGCTTCTAGCCTATGCATGTATTGTTCCAAAAATGCTCTCGCCAAACCTCTCCATGTGCGAATGCAATCTTTTTCCAATTTGAAGTACCATGTAACCGCGGATCCTTCCAAACTATTTTGAAAAAAATGAATGAGCAATTTCTCATCATGGACGTATGGAGCCATCCTATTGCAATACATGATCAAATGTGCCTTAGGGCATTTGGTTCCATCAAACTTTTCAAACTCCGGGACTTTAAACTTGGGTGGAATAACCACATTAAGCTCCAAACTTAATTCTTTTGCCTTATCGGCAGCATAGAAATCCGTTCCCTCTATAGCTTTAAAGCGCTCTTCTAAAAGATCATACTTTTGTTGCATTCTCGATTTCTCTCTTGATCTTGATATGTTTATTTTTCCTTGTTCCTTAAAGTCATTCAAAACAAGTGTAGGATCCTGGTTTGAAAGATTTGCCCCTGGAAATTGCATAGTTTGCCTTTGTGTTGACGATTGGCTCATTCTTTGAAAACTTGAAGATCCTTCAACAGCCCCCTTCATTGTATTGGCATTCACTGTCTCCAGTAGTTTCGCCAACTGTTTTCTCATCTCTTCTTGAGTTTTCTCCATCTTGTCTATGAAATTTGATTGTTCATCTCCCATGATTCTAGCTTGAGCCCCTGTATTATGCCAATTGTAAGTGGGCTCCCTCGAGTTTTCTTTTCTTCAATTTAGAAAAAACTTTTTATTCATGAAAATCAACAACAATCTTGCTTTTTTCATGGAATGTAGTCAAGTCTAATTATGCAACTTGCAATAAAGGAAGATAAATAATGAGAGCATGTATGTCAAAATCAAAGGATGTTTGAGTGAATGCTGGGATGATTGAATGTATGATTTGAAACACAAAGACACTCGATTATAAACGGTGTACCAACATGATCACATTTCAAACAAATAACATTTAGAAAAGTTAAACAAGACCTCAAAAGTCAACATAATTCTTCACAAACACAAACCCATTCTTATAAGATTCAAAAAAAGTCAAAAATTGAAATGTCCTAAGGTCTTAACAAAAACTTTTCTAAAAAAGATCAGCATGGTCAATCCTTCTTTCATCTTGACCCTTAATTGTGCTCCCCACAACCATGGCCCATCATCTTTGTTGGATCGAACCATTTGGCATCTATCAATGTTTGGATCCGATACTTGAAGGCGTCACAATCTTCGATGGAATGTCCCATAGCTCCCCCATGATAATCACATCTTGCATCTGTCTTGAACCATTTTGGGTATGGAGGTCGTAAGGGTTCCAAAGGCACAGGGACAATAAGGTGATCATGAACTAATTGATAAAAGAGTTCTTTGTAGGTAATAGGTGCAGGGTCAAATGGCTTTTTCTTTTTGGACTGTTTTTGAGGGGTGCTTGGGCTAGGAATGGGAGTGATTGATAATTGTGCCCGTGGTTGGCTTTGAAAGGCCTGTTGAAAGGGGGGTCGAAAAGTGCTCGGACAAAAGTATGAATTTGGTTGCACTTTGATTCTTGCGGGCTGAAAAGTAGTGGGTTGAGAATGTGCCCTTAGTTGTAGCCCATTGTTTGGGGGTTGTGTAGCATTTGGAGACCCCATCTCGGTTATGAAACTTTTCAGCACGATCATTTGCGCATTCAACTCATCCATCCCTTTTGCGATTTTTTCTATACCTTGATCTTTACTTGAGCCACTGAGCAATGTGTTGGGTTTGTTAAGGACAAATTGTTTTGTATTCAGTGATTGCTTTTGATCTGGTTCGATTTGAAATGATGGGGATTCTTGAGGGTGCTTTCCTTTAGCTTCATTAAGACGTTCAACGATTTCCATCAATTTGACCATCTGTCCTTTGATCTCTCGAAGGTCATGTCCAAATTCTTCTTGATTGCGTTCCAACGCACTTATTCTTTCCTCCAATTGATGTTCCATATTGTTCAATCCTTTTGACCAAAATAAATCAGCAAAAAGAAATTTTACTAAAAAAATTTCAAAAAGGAATTTTATTTCTTTCCTACAAAACTAACAACACTGTAAAGTTCTTCTTTATTAACACAAACATGAAATGATTACATGTAGATGAAAATATGATATTTACATGTATGCATGAAATGCCATGATGCCTTGATGCATGGATAATATGAAATGAAATGGAAGACCACATTATTGAAAATCATGAATAGTGTGTGAGGTAAAAAAATTTATTTAGAACTAAAATCTCTCTTTTTTGTGATTGTCTTGAAAAAATTAGAAGAAATAAAAAACCATTTTTTTCTCTCTTTTTTTTTTCACTTAAATGGAGAACTATTTTCTCCTATCTTTTTTTTATTATTATTTTTTTACAAACTCAAGAAACATCATTTTCTCTTTTGACCTTTCTTTATTTATTTTTGTAAAAGAAACCTCTTTATCTTTTTTTCTTTCTTTTTTTTTGTTTCGGACAAATAGAACTGAAGACCTTTTCGCCTCTTTTTTTTTTTTGAGAAGACCTCACTTAAAATAAACACCTCTTTTTTTTCTATTTTTTTGTATTTTTTTCGAAAGGAAGAAAAAAATCATATCTCTTTTTCATGTATATCTTTTATTTTTGGAAGAGAATAGAAAATAAAGTATTCTAAAAATAATAAATGCCAAAAAATCTTGCTCTTCTTCTCTTTTTTTTTTTAAATGGAAAAAGAAAGAAATTCTTTGCTTTTGTTTTTTTTAATAAAAAAAAAATCACTTTGATACGTGTTATTTTTAAAAAAATTATTAAGACAAATTTGTTCCTTCACGTGTCCTAAATTAGGGTCATATTCTTTATTGCATGGGTAAGGCTCTACCTAGGGAAAAGGCTCTTACGGCATTCTACATGCTGAGTTCGAGTCGAAAGTGACGTTAAAGGTTCCCAAATTGTTCCTCACTGTCGTCCACTTGGACTAGTAAGGCACCCCAGTCCTCACCCATTACAGGCTTCAAACGGACTAGGTTCAATATGAGTGGGAGTGTTCACTAGCCCATGCGGAGGTTAACACCTCACGAGAGCGTAGCTACTAAACTCCCTCCTATCAAAGGACAAAGCCCGGGTAGAAGGCTTATGCATGAATGCAGCATATGTTGTGTGTGTGAAGGAAACATACCAACCTTTTACAAACACTCTCACATCCCTCTATCCTAAATCCCCCACAATTCAAATACAAATGATTATAAAATGATTATTGCACAAATTACAATGCACAAAACAAATGCTCAAAATTGAAAAAAAGACATTAAATTATTTAGGGCTTAAGACAATCTATGATTAATTATGGCTCGACTCTCTTATCGTCCCCAGTGGAGTCGCCAAGCTGTCGCAACGTGCGGGTGCGGGAACCCGTCCGCTAGACGTGAATAACTTGGGGAGTCGCCACCAATCTTTTTTGTTTAGGTGTGATTGGCCACCGAAAAAATTTGTTCTATTCGACGAAGTACTAAATTGGCTTTAGGTTCGTCGAAAGAACGATAAACTGGTCTACGCGTTTTTTAGAGTTTGGGTTTGGGAGTACGGTTACGCACGAGGAAGGATTAGCACCCCCGTGACGCCCGTTCCACGAACGGTACCATTTAATCACTTATTGTCTTAACCCTTTTATTTTGTTTTTGTGTTTCTTTTACTATTATTTGTTTGATTTATCTTTTATTCTGTTGATCGAATATTTTATAACCTAAACGTACATGTGATGCAATTATGAAATGCATGGCATAAAACCAAAATAGTACCAAACGAAGACCTTTTATTGAGTGTACTTTCCGAATCCGCCCATCATACTGGTGGGATCTGAGAGTATCCTCGCACCTAGAGAGATACCTAAGAAACTCGCCTTCGCAAGTTCGCTAGGTAAATCCCATCATCGGGGTAATCGTTTGTGACAAAAAACAATGTTTTCGTGAATGCAAAATATCCTAATACGGGTATAAACCTTTTATTAAAAATAACTCTCCGAACCCTCCCATCATACTGGTGGAGTTCGGAAATATCTTTTCACCTAGGGAGTTTATCAATGAAACTCGCCTTCGCAAGCTTCCTCGAAAAGTCCCATCATCGGGGTTTATATCCGTATACAAAATAGGTCTATATGCCATGACAGTTAACAATGCAAACATGAAACGTAGTGCACTTTTAACTCAATGTTTATTCATGTGTGTCTACCTTTATTATTGTATCAAATTTATTATCATCATCGAATGAAAATCTTCTTTGTTATTTTTATAGTCATAATTTTTGGGTCAAATGTTCATTTATTTTTTTCATAATTTATGGATACGTATTCTTATTTATTTTTGTGTTGTTATGATTTAATAAATTTATTATTGTCATTGATTTCTTATTTGTCTTACTTATTTCATTTATTTTTTTATTTGATAATTAAATGTATTTAAAAGTGATTTATTTATTTATATTTATTTATTATTCATATTTTATTTTATTTTTTTATTAGAACCATTTTGGAATTCTGAATTAGGACCCTCCCATCATACTGGTGGGATCCTAATTAAAACTCCTAACCTAAAGAAATTCACTTGAAATTGCGACTTCTCGCATTCCGGATGAAAATCCCATCATCGGTCTTGGCTCTAAAATGATCATTTCATTTTTCTAAATCATTTTCATTGTTGCTATTTTTTATTCTTATTTGCTCAATTATTATCATTCTTTATTCATTATTTTCATATGTATGTTTTCTTGTTAAACATGTACTAATGTTACTATTATTTTTCATTTCTTATTATTATTCTTTTTCAAATTTTAGAATCTTTATTAACTATAAATATTGATCCAAAAATATAAATTCTAATATTATTAGTATTATCATTTTTATACATATATTATTATTACATATTTGTTACTAACAATAAAAAAAAAAACTAAGCCCTTTTTTTTTTTTACATACAAATGTATCTTATTTTATCTTTTTTATTAGTTTTATTTATCTAGGTTTATATTTATTATTTTTTGTTATTGTTTACTATCCTATATATATTTCGTGTTTATTGCTAAAATTTTATGTACTTTCATTTTTGTAATAGAATTTAAGCTAATTAAAATATATTGAAATGAAAAAAACAAACACATAAATAAAATAAAAACATATTAAAACAAAGCCCAAGAAAATATACCTATCTGGGCTAGATTAGGCCCAGAACCAGCAGGCCCGCAGAAGGCCCAAAGCGCGGCACCCAAATCCGCTTGGCAGGCCCGCAGTGGGGAGTCCAAAACGCACCGTTTTGGTGCTGGCACGACGGCTCAAAACGACGTCATTCTGTCCTAGACCCTTCAGCTCCCCTAGTCCCTTGAAACGGCGTCGTTCAGTTTACCTTGGGTTCAGTATAAAAACCCTTTTTTCTTTTTTTTCTTTATTTTCTCCCTCTCCCTTCTCTCTCTAAAACCGAAGGCTCTCTGCCTTCTCTCTAGAACGCAGCCCCCACCGGTGACCTCTCTCCTCCCCTCGCCGGTCAGCCCTCCTTCGCACCGATCGGCCTACTCCTCCGATCTAGCCCGCTCCTCCCCGAACTACTTTTCTCCCTCACCGACCAACCTCCGATCGCCTTCCCTCTCACAGATCTCCCCCTCCTTCGCCGGTCGTCGGGCTCTCACCCGATCGGCTTCTCCGATCAGCCCTCTTCCCGAATCAATTTTTTTGATTCGTGGTTTTAGGTTGCTAAGGGTTTTAAATCGATTTTTTTGTTTTTGGGTATCTCACCTGCTGTTTAGAGGATTTTAGGATTGTTGGTTGCCTGCTTTGTTTTTTGCTCTGTTTCCTTTTGGTTTGAAAACTTGTTTTTTTTTGAATCAAAAACCCCCCCCTTTGAAAAATTTTCCTCCCCGTTTTTAACAACGGAGTTGTCTAAAATATTGGACAACCCCCCCTAGGCGAAATCATGCTCTGTTGAGCATGATTTCGTCTAGCCTATAGTCACCTGGGAGGGCTAGTCACCGGATTTGGGGCAATCCCCCAAAATCCGGTGATTGCAGGGGCATTGAAGGCCCCGGGGAAGAGGACTGAGCAAGCTCAGTCCTGTCCCTTCTTCTTTTTTGATTTTTTGATTATTTATTTATTTATTTATTATTTATTTATTTATTTTTTCATTTTAGGTGTCTACACTCATCTATCTCTTTTCCAAGTAGCCTTAGTTGGTTTATAACACTCATCATTTTTCCAGAGAACTCTCTAATTGTCTCTGTATCATCCATAGTCAACATTTCAAATTGCCTGGATAAATTGAGAGCCTGAATCCTTCTAGTTCTTTCACTACCCTAAAATTCCTCTTTCAACTGATCCCAGACTTTTTTTGGACTGTCTAAATGCATGATTCTACTAAAAATTTCATAAAAAATAGCATAATGTAAATAGGATAAGGCCTTATACCTTTTTGCCTTGTCTTCTTCAAACTTCCTAATTTGAGCCAATGTGGGGTTGGCATGTCTTTGAACAGGTTCTGCTTCGGTCTCCACCACCTCCGAAAGAGAAAAAACTCTCAGATAGGATTGCATCTTCATAGACCAGAAGACATAGTTTTCTCCAGTAAGCACTGGAGGTGTATTTGTGCTAAAACCAAAGGTAGCCATGGATCTTGAGCTAAGTTGGAGATCAACTAAGAGAGGAAAAACAAAGAATACGTTCCCTTAAGACCCTTAAACACTTTGATACCATGTAAAATTTTTGATGAACAATCAGGCTAAAGAACAGAGGAGTTAAAAATGACTTTCTGGAATAGAGAAGAAATCTAGAACCATCAAGGAAGGTTGGAGCAAAAAACTCAACTACAAATTTTCATTCTCATAAATATATATGTGTAACAACCGAACAGACCAAGAAAATCGAAAAAGAAAAACGGAAAGGGTGAAAACCACCTAAGCACAGAAATCTAGACTTAAATTTCTGTGCATTACAACAGCCTTCAACGACTAGAATAAAAGAACAAAATCAACTGCATGAGAACGGCACAAATAAAAGCATTTAGGCCAATAAAAAAAGAAATAACAAAACGACAGTATACTAAGCCGTTTAACTAAAGTTTTAAAAAGGAACGACACCGCATGACTATTTCTTCAGTCTTTAACTATCTGTTGACTGGTGCTAACACTGCTTCATCATCTGGAATCAATTCTCAACAATACATGATGTCCTCCCATAAGCCAAATTCTAACCACAATACCCTGTGACAACAATTCCTTTCACAAATCACTGATCCAATATCCATCCCGTAACGTGCCTATAGCACTGGAACTCAACCATGCAACATTAGCTTTGGGAATAAAGATCTCCACATCCTTCTTATTAGTGCTTTTCATAGAAAGTTGTGGTTTATAATTTCTTTTGACCCTTAGGCGGTCCTTCCCCCTCTACCACCTCCTTAAAGAATCGGGACATTTTCTATTCAATGACCGGCTTGAGATTAGACCATAACTCGTCTTCCAACCACCAACATTCCACAATATCTCAAAAAAGCAAAAATCGCCTTTCTTTGAATAGCACTCCTCGGCATAAACACATCAACCACAATTCCAAATTGATTGAAAACCTTTTTAATATCCGTCCACAAAGTCCCTTTCCCCAGATTATCCACAAAGACTATGTATAGAGATTTCTCTATTGTACCAACTCAAAATGACCATTAATCCTTGCATCTTGAAACCCATACCTCTAACGAACTCTAGCCACTGCTTTTCCTCCATGCCTACCTGCAGAAAAACTCTCCACTCTCTGATCTCTCAATTTTTTTTTTTGTAATTATTGTATATCACTCATGTAAACATTTGAAATGTGTTATTTAATCCTATTTATTTTATTTTATTAAGTATATTAGTTTTATGTTACACATTTTCAGCTTTCATTTATTTCTTTTATGAAATTATATATAAAAGTAATGGAATGAAATAATTATTTTTTAAATAAACATACAAACAAATTATATTTACCACATAAAAATAAAATAATCAGTTTTCTTTATAAGAAAATTAAAAAAATTAAAATCAATTTTAACGTTTCCGTTATAACTATTAATATTAATTAAGCATTTTATCATTTATTACGATGAAATTAATAATTGATTAATATTCCTTTCATTTAAATATCTATATATAATTTTATTAACTATATAATAATTAAATTTTTTAAATATATTTTTCCTCATATTTTTACTTTATTTAATTAAGTGTATATATTTGTATATGCCACACTTTTAATTTATTTTTATTTAATAAGAATGTTTTTTTTCTTTTTTTTTCTTTCTCTCCTCTGAAGTATCCTTAGCTGTGAAATGGCAGCCTATTAAGCCTACCAAGGGCTTCATAGCTGGCAGCCAATTTAAATACTATGGAATACATATGTAAAATATGTTTTATTTATTTAAAGAAATTATGTTATTTGTCGTATTATACAAAAGTATTGAGTTACAATATTTGTGGAGATTGTAAAGATATGTACATAACAAAAGAAATGGTCATGTATCAATTAAACCAATTTTAAAACTAAAAATTTGGGATAATTTTACCTAAAAGTGTACATTAACTTGTTGGTTACTGATTTTGATGAGATGTTATAAGTATATTAATGTTACTAAAGTACAAAAAGGAAAAACCACGACAATCAAGTTGATAAAGAAAGGATATTGATAAAGGAATCTAAATTTTGATTGAATGTGGACAAGAAATAAAAATGCGAGAGACAAATATTGATTGCATTAAAAGTCAATAAAGTTGAAGACTTTAATATTTTTTGTGCAAGATGAAACTCAAGTTCAGGAGCATCCAGAATAAAATCATAAAATAAAAATTTTGTTGCTAATTTTTTTAAAAAACAATTAACAATACATACATACATATATATACACACTTCTGCTTTATAGGTTGTTCGATTGCTTTATATATGTGTTGTGAAGCTCATTTGTGTCTTTGCCTAGCTTATCATTTATTAGGGAACAAAACGAGACTTTCACTTTGAGTATTGATGCCTTCTCGAAGATGACAAAACTAAGATTGCTCATAGTCTCCTGTCTCCTAAAATCTTTCAATCTCAAATATCTTTCTAATGAGTTATGGCTTATTGAGTGGCATGGATATCCTTTAAAATCATTGCCTTTGAGCTTCCAACCAGACAACCTTGTTGTACTTCTCCTATCTATTAGTTGCTTTGAACAACTATGGGAGGGAAAAAGAGTAAGAATTACTTTATTTGACGTTGGCCTTTTACCTTATCTTCATAGAAATTATAAATAATTTGAATGTAATTATAAATTAACGAATTGTTTTCTTTTTATTTTTTCTTTGACAGTCTTTAAACAAGTTGAAAGTCGTCAACCTCCAAGACTCCCCAAAGTTGATCAAGACACCAAACTTCACAACGGCCAAAAATCTTGAAAGTTTGATTTTGGAAGGCTGTACCAACTTAGTACATATCCATCCATCCATCCATTGCATTTCTACCCAAGCTTCAACTTTCGAATTTAAGAAATTGCACAAGTCTTAAGAGTCTCCCAACTAAAATTAGAATGAACTCTCTTGAAACACTGATTCTTTCAGGCTGCACGTATCTTCGAAGGTTTCCAGAGATTGATAGAAAAATGAATTGTTTGCAAAAGCTCTATTTGGATGGGACAAGTATTGTAGAACTTCCCTCTTCTGTTGGACATCTCAGCAATTTAGAAGTTCTTAATCTCTCTCGCTGCTCTGAACTTGAAAATTTATACCAGCATCCTTCATAGAGAGGATGTATAGGATGGGACTCGGGTTCCTATCATTAAGTCTGAATCTCATGCTTTTTTTAAAAAAGTTCGCATCTCATAGCTCCGATGTTACCTCGTTTATCAGGTTTGAGTTCTTTAAGAGAGTTGAATATAAGCGACAGGAATCTTTGTGACGGGGCTATTCCTAGTGATATATGTTGTTTATCCTCATTGGAAACACTGATTCTTAGTCGTAACAATTTCGTCTGCCTACCTGCAAATCTTAGCCAACTTACCAAGCTTTATCGTCTCGAATTGGTGGGTTGCAATAAGCTTGGATCATTGCTTGAGCTTCCATCAAGCATAAGGGCAGTAAGGTTTGATGGTTGCACTTCATTGGCAACAGTACCAAATCCAACAAAACCGTACAATCCTCGGAAAAGAGGCATTTATTTCCGCACCTTGGGCAGGACACATTATTATAGTGTTAATTGCTTCAAATTAGCTGCGAATAATAATGCATTAAGAATGTTAAGAGGAAATCTTAAGGTATATTTCTTGAACTCGCTTATCATCTCCCAAGAATTTATAGTAGTAAATTAATGGATTAATTATGCATTTGATATTTGAATTAAAATAAAATTATTGATTTCATACTTAAAAATTTAAAAAGCTACAAAATTTTACTGTTGTTGAATGGTTTGAATTTTTTATTAACAATATTGTTAGTCAAATTGGTGACTTGATAAAGAAATAATTAATAAGAATGTTTATGTGACTTATCATCTTTTTGTTTTTGCTCTAATGTTTTTATTTTTAATATTAAAATAGTAATTCTAAAAAATTAAAAAAAAAAACGAAGAAGTTAGGATGACAGAGGGCGGAATTGGGGGAGACAAAGAAGGAGGGGGAATGGAGGAAAGAGAGAAGGGGAAAGGAGGGGAAGGCATCATTTTAGTTGGCGTTGGCTAGATTGGCATTAATTTTCGTCCAAGTATGTCAAATTAATGTCAAGTGGTATTTTAGTTAATAACAGTTAGTCAATCATTAATTATAATATTTATAAACATATGATGTATTTTTATTAATTCTTCTATGTCATGTCACCCATTTGAGTAACACCATTAGTCAAAAAGTTCAAACTGACTAATTAAGCTAAAGTTTTAATATCTAATAATGAATTTTCAAACTTGAGACATCAAATTCAATGTTTGAATATATATAATTTCCGTTGCAAAATGTGTATTTAACAGTAAACTAATTACAGTAGCTACAGCAGATTTGTGTGTAAATGCGAGGCGGACAGGTTGTGTCTAGGTTCGGACAAGCGGTGAGATGAGCTGTGGGATTAATGCGCCAGGAAGCGGTTTTCTGTCTTGATTTGGTCCTCGAATAGTCCTAATTGATAGCATATTAGGCCAGATGTCCAAGGACCACCTTTGGCTACTCTACTTCCCTCGTGGCCGAATTGAAAACCATTGGATGAGAAATAATTTTAGAAGGTGTACTACATTTGGGATTACTTTCCTCTGCCATGCCAATTATTTCAAGGTGAAGAAATGTGGCGCTCGATTAGTGTATCGAAGTGATATAATAGAGGACATGGACCCTACAACAGAGCAGCGTAACACTTCAACTCCACTAAATTTTCATCGTATGCATCAGCATACTACTCATGGGCTTAGCAAAAAATGAAAAAGAGAAGATACTGGTGATGGATCAACAGGTAATCACTAGTCTTTCTAATTCTTTTGTCCCCACAACTTTTATACTCTTTTCATCTTGGAATTTAATTAATTTTATTTTATCTATTTATTTGCATTTTTTTGGTCATGTCTTATAAGTTTAATTAGCATTTTTTTTATCCTTTCCTCTTTATTTGCAGGTTGAAAAGGTCATAAATGCAGGACAGAGGTGAAATCCTTTGTTGCCTTGTGCATTTCAGCTAACTTGTTAGGCTTTAATAGCTTTGTGTGAATGAGTTATTAATTAAACCTAAGTTGTGTTGTAAAGTGTATTTGAATATTTTATTTTATGATCTGTGTTTGTGTTTTTTATTTAAAAAGTCAGATTCAAATCTTATGCTCCCTTTTTGTGTTTTATAACGTTTTAAATTATTTGTGTCTAGTGAATAAAAATAATATTTCAATCGCGTTGCTACTCTACTAAACTGAATTCTTGCCATTTTCAGTTTTGTTGCTTATATTTGGGATAAATAGCATATCCCAAATATTTTATAACTAAATTCTTGCAGACTTTTTAACTAAATTCAGAATAGATTGAATTAAAATGTTTTATAAGTGATGATAGAATAATTTAATTTTTTTTTAGTGTTTAAATAGTTTTATCTTTTGGTACGCATATATATACTATACTTTGATATTTGAAACAAATCACGATAGTATCTAATAGACATTATTTGTCAAAAATTTTTTGGTATTAGAGATGCCATAGTTTAAGGATTCTTTAAAAAATACTTATAAGCTTTAGATAGAAAATTTAAGAACTTAATCTTGAAACAAAACTCCATAATATAATATATATATATATATGCAAGTTATCGATATTTCATCTCTATATATAAATTTTTATTTATTTATTTTAAATATTTCATGCCTGGTACAAGTGAGACCACTGTCTCAAACTTAATATTTCTATTGGAATCACCCCAGCTTAATTTACCACTTGATCTAAGCCTACTATATCTACACTATTTGACTACAATTGTACTCACAAGATCCCCCGAAACTCCCCCGACAACTTGGGCCTGTGCTAGCACCCTTTTCTCCCATAAGGTCGCTAGCCAACCTTACCAAACATCCTCAAGCACTCTGTCATGACATTTAAAAAAGGGAAAAAGCAAAATTAAGTAAATGTTTCACACAAGAAATCATTTTTAAAGCTTACTTAATTTTCTTTTTAATTTTTGGGTGAAAAGTTGAATAAAATTACAATGCAACCACAACTTGAATACAGGTTGAAGTCATTTATTATGATTACAATAAAATTACTATTTTAATTTTGTGATTTTAATCCCTCTATCTCTATTTTAAGAGTCGGTTAAAGAAAAATTGATAATAGTGTTAAACCCTTTTTTTTTTTTAAGGGCTGAGTAGGAATATTATATATCAAGATCAAGAAGAGGGAAAGTCCCTATGCAATCAGTCAAAAACTGCAGCAAAGCAAAAATGGCCTTTGGTAGATCAACCTCTAGGCAGAAAAGCAAGAGTGTCCTGCCAAATGGGAGGGGAGCAAAGAAACCCTGTACAATATTCCTATACATGACCACCTGTACCTTACAGCTCACCCAATGGACAGCAAATTCGAAAAACTCTGCTCATCAGAGATATCAACAAAAGCAGGTGACAACAAGAGCAAGAGAAAACAAAAAGGTCTCCCATATGCAAGAGTAAAAAAGGCCTATGCACCATCGATAATCACCAGTATCTCAGCATTATGCGGAGGATTAGTACAAAAAAAAATAATTTTAATAAAAATACTAAAAGTTATTCTTTAAAATTTTAAAAAATATATTAATTATTATTTAATCAAAATTAAATATGATATTTTTTAAATTGATATGCATCACATAATTGAAAAATTAATCCACATCACTATATTTAGATCATCACCAAAATACCATGTCATTCAAATTAAAAGACAATTTTAACACCGATATCAATTGTACTTAAATTGACTTTTAGTAATAAAGCATAAACTAAATTCATTAGAACTTAGATAAAAGGACTAAAACTATGGAATTTAGATACAAGAACTAAATTCAAACTTCAAACTTCCTTTTATCTTCACTTTCCCTCCATCTTATGAAAGCAAAACATAAAACCAACACAATTTAACATATGCTTCAATGACACCCCATTAATATGAATTACGTATTGTAATCCATGCGTAGAATCATATTGAAAATTGTTTGACTCCATCTGACTTATTGTCTTCTTACAAGTTAGACCCTATGAAACCATGTTTCTCTCCAAAACAAAAATTCTGTGAAAATATAAATCATCCCAAATCCTGACAGGTTTTACTTAATGAAATTCAAATGTTTCAATTTAACCACAAATTTATTAAGGACAGGACAAAGAATAATATAAAGACGCTCCAAGTTAGACATCAATTACAAAGAGGGTGCATCAGGATTCATGGAGAACACACCACAAAATCCTTCAATGTTCTTTTTGCAAGAAAGCTGTCCATTTGAAATTTGGTGTGGAGACTTTAATTTTTCTTGTTGCTCAAGGTCAGGTATCAAAAAGAAAAAGTGTCCTCTTTAATGAAAGATGTTCATTTTCTTTGCATTGTAATCATCTTTTTCACCTTCATGGCTTTATCTTCCACGGGGAGAGTAAAATGTCTCCCCCTCTGCTTGAAAAGTATAAAATTATACTAGTCGTAATAGTTTCCATAAAATCCTTTACATTATACGTAGGTCCTAATGATTATCATCCTATCTCATGTTTGGTATGCACATAAAAGAGAGGATTGAATTGCAAAGAGGATTAGTCATCATAAATTGAATGATCAATATTTCTTATTTTATCCTTAAAACTTAAATTTGAAATTTGACTTAAGCCTATATACTTGACGTAATTTTGACCAATGAAAAAAAATCATTTTACCCTACTTCCACTCTTGCATACACCAAACATGATATAAGATAAAAATTATCATACCTTTCTGAAAAGTATTATATCTCGTGTATCTACCTACCGCATTATTACAAGGTTACAGAACAGCCCCCGAAAAGTGACCTATAATCTGAAGATGACAAAAAATATTAATAGGTTCAGATTCTTATTCATATATTATTTGCCGATAAGATCCTCATAGCTAATAATTAATTGAAGACAATTCTACCAAGATGGTTAAATTTTACTCATAGTAAATCATATGAAATCAAAAACTCGATGGTGAGTATGCTCCCCCATTGTATTGTGGTTACAAAATTTATTGTATATTCAGCCATTATATTCAATTATGTATAATAATTAGATGACTTGATTAATTATAACCATTACAGTGTTTTGTTTTTTTTTTTAAATTGGGGATTTCATGTTATTATCGGCTGTGCCTGAAACCAAAATATAATGTTACAAGTAAATGAAATTATTATATATCTTAAAATATTCTCCCAGCCAAAAATTGTGTCCTTTGTCATTATGCACAAAGCTTCAGGCAACTTTAGGGGGTGTCTGGTGATGGTAACTTTCTGGTTTCTTGTGAACCTTTTGGTTTGCTTTTGTGAATCCTCTTAAAATTTGTTTTTGCATTCATTTTGTTAAGTCTCAGGCATCTGTTTTCCCCAATTTTCTACCATGATATTTCTGTTCTGATGTAGCTTATAGTGACGTGGTTTCATTTGTTAATTTTGTTGGTTTGGGTATTTGGTTTTGATGTTTTTTTTTTTAAAATAAAAAAACGAACTTCAAATTCCACTAAAATTGGAAATTCAGAGCAGGAATTACAAATCACCAAAGGGGAAAAACCACTGACCAAACTATAATTTCTAGTAATCCAATTAACCCACCTTAATTACAAACACTAGCCCAAACCCTAAGCTCAAACATTCTTGACAGCAAGACTTCAAATCCCCAATTCTTCCCCTACCAAATTACGATTCATTTAACCGCCGAATCCGTACAAAGTCCTACCCTGCCTCTTCAGTGCATAAACCACATCCATAGCAGTCACAGTCTTCCTCCTCGCGTGCTCAGTGTAGGTGACGGCATCACGAATCACGTTCTCCAAGAAGATCTTCAGCACTCCACGAGTTTCCTCGTAGATTAAACCGCTGATTCGCTTGACTCCTCCCCTACGAGCCAAACGCCTGATTGCCGGCTTAGTGATCCCTTGAATGTTATCACGGAGGACCGTACGGTGTCGCTTTGCTCCTCCCTTGCCCAGTCCCTTGCCTCCCTTTCCTCTTCCCGACATCTTAGTTTTTACCTGAGATTTGATGATTTTGAGGTTTAATTGGAAACTCTATTGGTTTTGGTTTTGGTTTTGGTTTTGATGTTTGTTCTTTCATACTTGGCCTAACTTGTCCTCCCACTTTCTCCATTGTCACTAGTAGGTATGTGGCATTTTCTAATTTCATTTTAAATTCTGGCATGGTCGAGCAAGAATTGATCAGAACTGTTGAGCTTGGTCCTATCACGCACATTGTGGATGATGGGCTTGAGCTGAGGAAAGCAGCTTTTGGATATGTAGGCACATTGCGTGACAGTTGCCTTGATCAAGTGACATTGTATTAGCAGACAAGTGATAAAATTGAATATGCTTTACTGAGATTTAGATGGTTGTTTAATTTGCTTTTTTTATTGTCTGAATTTGATATTCAGTGTTGGACTCACTAGTGGATCCTCTTCAAAAGACGATTAATTTCAAGCCAAAGTAAGATGCTGTCAAACAGAAAGTAGATTGTAATGAAGATATGATCCACAGTGCTCTGCATGCAATTGCATCCTTGAATCAAATAAGGTTTCGTGTTTCTACACTTAAAATGCAAATCCCCTTAATGAAGTGCAGTTTTTCTCTTCTACTCTGATTTTATGATATTTTTGTTATTTTGCAGCGAGGGAGATTGCAGCTTGAAGTTCAAGAACCTGATGAGTGAAATTTCAAAATCCCCAACGTTATGGACAAGTACTACTCCATCAAGAACGAGTGAGAGATGTGTAGAGTAGATTTAGATTATCTCAAGAGGGGAATTATTGCTGTTGTGATAGGTGCAAGCTTGCAGGAATAGAACAGCTCAAATGGTAATGGGAGCTAAAATTGCAAGTGGTAAGGTTTATTGACCGTTTAGTGGTTATATGAAAATTGAAAGGCGGGTTTCATTCATGTGTAGGTTCAAGTGCATTGTCTTCATATTCCTCCATGGATTCCATCTTTATTTTCTCACCTAGTTTTAAATCCATTATTAAATGAAATAAAAGAGATACATGCATCATTTAACTTCTTAATTTAAACTAGATAAGAGGCTCATGATTTTCCTTTCACTTGTAACCTGGGTCACAAATTTTATTAAAAACTTGCTGTAGACACTTAATTTTTAAAAAATAAAAATAAAAATAATAATGTAATATAAAAATAAAAAATATAATAATAAATAATAAATATATATATATTTAAAAAAAAAAGAGGAAGGAAAAGAGAGAAAAAACGGGAAAAAAGATTGAGCCTATGCTTAGCCCTCTCCTCCCGTTCATGATTATAGGGCAATCAATGCCCTTGAAAAGCCACCGGATTTTGGGGAAGAATAGTCACCTCCGGTGACCAGCCCCCTTCTATGACAGAGTCTAGTGAAATTATGCTCAGAAGAGCATGATTTCACTTCTGGATTATCCAAAATTTTGGACAATCCAGCTTTTAAAAAGATGGGGCAATAGGGAAAAAAAGAACCGGAGAGCATTCAAAAACCAAAAAAAAAAATCAGAGCAAAAAAAGCAACCAAAAATCCCTAATTTCCTCTAACAACCGATAAGATACCCAATACAAAAAAAAATCCTAAAACCTCTAGCAGCCAATAACCACAATCCATAACCAAAAAAAAAAAAAAAAGAGCAACCGAAAAATAAAAACATATAGGGGTTTGAGTCGTTGGTGAGGGAAAGAGGCAGATCGACGAGGGAGAGAGGTCTGACCGGCGGTGGGGTTTGAAAAAAAGGGTGTTTGGTTGAGAGGAGAAAAGTCGACGATGAAGAGAGAGAGGGATAGGTTAGTTGGTTGGTCGGCAACGGAAAAAGAGAGGGAGAGGAAGGATCTAGCCGGTGATGAAACAAGAGGAAGAAGGAAGAGAAGGAAAAAAGGTAGAAAGAAGGTAGAGGGTTGCGGCTAGCGACAGAAAAAAAGAGCAAAAAATGAAAAGGGAAAGGGAAAAGAAACTTTAAATAGGTAGGCTTACGGCACGTTTGGTTCGGGGAATGGCTAAGCCATTCCCCCTCTATTCCAAGTCAATTCCTATTGACTTGTTTGGTTGAAAAGAGGCGCTTGGAATAGAAATTCCGAGGGAATGGCTATTACGTGAAACGAGGCTTACAGGCCGTTTAGCCATTCCTTTCTTCCCCCTCAGTAATATCTATTCCGAGTCTTAATTGTCCGGCTTAAAGACAAAAATACCCTCATAACATTTACAAAATCCCAAATTGGTCCCTATAAAATATTTCTTCCCCTCTCTCTTCCTCGTTTACTTCTTCTCTCAGTCGAACTTCAGCCCTTCATCCTTTCATCAGCCGACCTTCTACTGTTGATCGCAGAGTAGCATCTCCCCTTTCGACCTGGATTCCCTCTTCTCTCAGCCAATCTGTAGCTGTTTCCTCTCATCAATCGACAGTCCATCGTACTCTGCATAATAGCAGCGCCCCTCCAGTCATCGTATACCCTTCTGTCAACCGATCTGCAGTTGTTTTCTCTCATCAGTCGACAGTCCACCACGTTCTGCATAGTAGCAGTAGCAGTGCCCTTCCTGTCATCGTTTCCCTCTTGTCTCAGGCGATCTGCAGCCGATCTTGTCTCAGTCGATCTGCAAACCCTGCTCCGGATCTCTCTCGGTTGTTCTCTGATCTACCGATTATAACCTTCCACACTCTAATTCCCTTCAATTCCAACCTTTTCCACTCTCTTCATTTCACTGGTCCGCCTCTCAAACTATCCCTTTCTTTTTTTCGTTTTAAAATTTTATCTAGCTTTGCTTTTTATTTGAATTTGTTAATGTTTTGTAGGTTCCTTAAATTGGTAAGTGAAGTGTGCGGTTTGAGTTGAACAGAATAAGCAGAGGGAGCTTCGACTTTGTGCAATCTGTTCTGTTGATCTAAAAAAAACCTCAGCCACTTTTGGACGTCAGAGGTATTCTTGTGTTTTAGTGATTGTTCAGGCAGCGTGTATGTTGTTGTTATTTCTTGGAGATTGATATAAATTGATTGAGCTTCTGTTGACCGTTTTTAGTGGAAAGGAGAATTTGAGAGGAAATTACAAACGGAGCAAATTAAATTTTAATTTGTAATTTTGGTGTTTGTTACATGTGGAATATTAGCTGGTTTGGCGAAATGAAGAAGCATAAATGGTTGTTCTTGTTTTTAGTTGTTAAGCAGAATTTTGTAGCAAAGTTAGAGGTGACTTGCCAAATCTTGTATGACTTAAAATATGCTGAACCATGTGTAGATAAACAATTTGGTATTCTAATTCCATAGAAGTTCAATTTCAATTCCTCAATGCAATGAAAAAACAGTCGCTTGAAAAATTAATAAACAAGGGATTTAGAATATATTTGTAAAGTAAAATATGCTATTAATTGCCTTATTTGGGAAATTAGTACCATGGTCTTCTTATCAAATTTAACAGGGCAGCATAAATATTTTCTAAGGATGATATAAAAGCTTTTGGTTAATACCATGTAGGATTAATATATATACAAGAATGTTAAAAAGTTGATATAGTTAATGAATAAAAAATTTTAAATAGCTTTCATTTCAATTTTTAGAAAAATAATTGTGATTAAATATATATAGTAAAAAGGTTCTAATTACTTAAGATTTTCAAATGTTTCTATCCAATACTGAAAATTCCTTCATTTTGTTTGGAGATTAACATATGAATAAAATGTATTGCTTTAATAATACATAATCTCATTTAAATCTAATTTAATATTTTAGTTTATTCATGAATGATTCTTCTTTTTCCGAATATGGTATAAAAAAAGAAATATTATATTTTGAAATTATTTGTATATATACATAAATGAATAATGTATATATAAGAGGCCAATTTTATTTATAATCTAACACTAATTAGTTATTATAATATAATTACCTAACTAAGCAACTAAAAATATTATATTATAACTGTACCATTAAATTTGTACAAAAATTAAATCAAATTGTTTGCATGTATATATATGAACTATGTGTAAAAACATAGGCAAGTAGCAATACATTTTTTCTGTTATTTTTGTCACTTACTATTTTGAAGCGATATGACTTTAATATTTTGTGTACATAATAAAATATATTAGAATATTTATTTTTTTGCAGTCATGGTTCGTTTGTCTTTGAGAAGGGATGTTGAACGACGAAAAAGGCTACTAGCTACGTTTAAATTTTATATGGAGATTTGTCGTGCTGTTAGTTCATTCTTGACTTTACTGTCCGCAGCGTCGACTTTATGTACTTATAGGCCAAGAGTCAGATCTTATAGATTAGATTTTGCTGCAAATCGAGAGTATGTGAGGCGACTTGTGTATGGTCCTGATGTTTCCTGTATTTCACAAATTAGGATGAATAGGGCAGCTTTTTTTAAATTATGTGAAATGTTAGAAAGTATTGGGGGGTTGAAGTCAACAAGGCACATGCTAGTAGATGAGCAAGTAGCAATATTCTTACATATTATTGCTCATCATGTTAAGAATCGAGTAATTAGATTAAATTTTAAAAGGTCGGGAGAGACAATTAGTCGACACTTTCATAATGTTTTAAATGCGGTGCTAAAATTGCAAGAACATTTGTTCAAAAAACCTGAGCCCATTCCAACAAACTCAACTGATAATCGGTGGAAGTGGTTTGAGGTATAATATTTGTCTTATTATCTTTTTAAACTATATATATACAAGAGATTAATAGGTTTACTTATAAGTAATTCATTACTTTGGATTTGTAGAATTGTTTAGGTGCTCTAGATGGGACATACATCAGGGTTAAGGTACCAATGGCTGAGAAACCTAGATATCGCACTCGTAAATGGGATATTGCAACAAATGTGTTGGGTGTATGTACTCCTGACATGCAATTTGTCTTTGTTCTTCCTGGTTGGGAAGGGTCTGTTGCTGATGGAAGAGTGTTGAGAGATGCAATAAGGAGAAGAAATGGACTTAAAGTCCCTTACGGTAAGCTTTCATATGATAGTGGGTTTAGGTTTTCCAATTAAGTACTATATGATTATTCTAATTAAACAAATAAATAACCGATTTAGTTTGTTTTATATAGGGTGTTACTATCTAGTGGATGCAGGCTATACAAATTGTGAGGGCTTTCTTGCACCTTTTAGGGGTCAACGATATCATTTGAATGAATGGCGTCAAGGTCACGAACAAAGCAGTCCTGAAGAATTTTTTAATATGAAACATGCTGCTGCTCGCAATGTTATAGAAAGGTGTTTTGGGTTGTTGAAAATGCGATGGGGCATACTTAGGAGTCCATCATTTTATCCGATTAGGGTACATAATCGCATTATTATAGCTTGTTGTTTGCTTCATAATTTCATTCGGAGGGAGATGAGTTTTGATCCAATTGATGTGGATTTAGGCGACTATTTTGAAACCAACACTGCAGTGGATGAGGATTTTATAAGTACTATTGATCCTACTGATAATTGGGGAAATTTGAGAATGGAATTAGCTTCAAAAATGTTCAGTGAATGGCAAGCAGCTAGGCAAAATGATGATTGACATTTGTTACGAATATTGATAATTGAAAGACTGTTTCTGTATTTTACTTTATCATTGGATTTAGCTTTTTTTTCAATCATTGTTGTTATTCGTTTTAAATATTGTACTTTTTTATCATGTGTATAAGGTTTGACAACTTTTACATATATTATTAGATATATCGATTTTCTCATTTTATTTTTTATATAATTGATGTTTAATTTTTTATATTAATTTGCTTAATATAATTTATTTGGTTTATGGTAGAAAACAATGTCTACATCTTCAGCTCGAGCTTCTCAAAGTTTAAAAGGCACCAAAAGAAAATGGAATTACCATGAAGATGTTGCACTTATTTCGTCATTGATTGATTTGCATAATATAGGGAAATATAATGCTGACACTGGTTTTAGAGGCGGTTATTTATTGGAACTTGAAAATATCCTCGCTACAAAATTACCGAATGCAAACTTGAAGGCCAAGCCCCATATAGAGTCTAGAATAAAGACTTTGAAAAAAGAATGGGCCATTATATACGATATGGTGCAAGGGACAACTACTAGTGGATTTGGATGGGATGAGCAAAGGAACATGGTTGTCGCTGAGGATCCTGTATGGGAATCTTACATACAGGTAAGTTTTTTGGTTAAATTGATTTCTTTATTCCATATTAGTTTCTTAATAATATAGTGAACTAATATGTAACATTTTTTTTAGAGTCACAAGGAGGCTGCCCCTTTCAGAAGAAGGAGTTTTCCTTTCTTCAATGAGCTGAGTGGTATTTATGGAAAAGATCGTGCCACAGGAAGAGATGCGCAAACTGCAGCAGATATCTTGGAAGAAATGCAAGATTGCACTGATCCAACAAATGATGAAGTTGAGAGTGAAAATGTAGCTGCATATAGTTTAGACGATGAAGATTTCTCAAATATTCAGCCTCAAACTTCAGCTCATAGAAGTCACACGACTTCATCAAGGAAAAAGAAAAAGCAAAATGAGGCAGGTGACCCCATTACATCTGAATCTATTATTGCTGCTGCAACAATATTGGGTGAAAATATAAAGGAGGCTGGAATTGAGTTTAGTAGAAGTGTTGGGGCAGAGGTTAACATCCAGCAAAAGGCCCAAGAGTTGGATGGGATTTTAAGTCAGGTAGAGGGTTTGACATCGATGGAAATGGTGCTTGCTTCAATTAAACTGCCTGAATCTCCAACTCTGATGTTTGTCTTTTTTAGTATTGCTCTTGAACGAAGACTAGAATGGCTGAGAACTTTTTTAGCTGACCGTTGACCTTGTATGGATTTAAACTTTTTGTGAATGTAAGTTATTGACATTGTAACTATTTAAATCTAATATGGTTGATGTTGGGACAAATTATGACAAGACTTATTTTTTATAAAGTATATTTTAGTTTTTTATTATATGTAATAATATTTTCATCTAAAGGGCATTTATAGTATGACAAGGCTCTTTTATTATTTATTACTTTTTATGCTAATATGCATTAGTTATGTTTCTAATTGGTCATTTTCTTCCCATACATGGAATAAAAGAAAATATTAAAAGACACGTTATTTATAAATTTGGCATTTACGAAGGGTAGAAGGAGGCGATGCGAAAATTTCGAGAAAAAAAAACTTGGAAAAAGAAAAAAAACATGTGCCCGGAGGAACTAATGAAACTGGCTCAACGATGAAATTAATAAGTTTAATTAAATTATTAATTTTATATAGTTAATTATTAAATTAATTACAAGTAGGGTATACTTATGTTATATATTTTAATGTGTTTATTCTTGACTTATCATATTAATAATTTTAATTTATGAATTAAATTATCAACTAATTTTATTAATATAAAATTTGTTAAATAAAAATTATAAAAAAATATAAAAAAAATGGACTGGCCCAACCCAGCCCATGGGTTAACAAGGGGTGGGTTGGAGTGAGGTTTTGGTGGCCCATTTAAAAAATAATTACTCTTCATAACAATTTATACACAAATTTTAATTGACTGGTTTATATGTGAGGTTATTACTCTTCATAACAATTTATACACAAATTTTAATTGATTATGATAGATAAAATATAATATATTTAAATTATATTTTAAAAATAATTATTTATTAATAAAAATATATTGTTATATTATAATTATTTTTAGAAATTGAGATAAAATATAATTATAATGGATAATTGTCTATTTACTGTTTAATTATTTTAATTATAATAAAGATAATATCTTTTGTTAATAAAAATTACTAAGCTATATGAGTAAGGATATTTCTGTCTTTTTGTCACCTTTTCCTTTCTTATTCCAATCTTATTTCTACCAACCAAACATTGCATTAAGTAGTAATAGCCATTCCTGCTCTATTCCATTTACTGAACCAAACAAAGTAATAACTATTCTTTTATATTCCCACCTTATTCTATTCCCACAGAATACCTATTCTATTCTATTCCTGTCTATTCCGCGAACCAAACGTGCTGTTAGGGTTTCTAGAACGACACAGTTTTGGAAGTTCATAGGCTGCCAAGCAAGCACTTGAAACGGTGCGTTTTGAACTCAGCTTTGTGGGCCTTAAGAGGTAGATCCGGTGCATCAGGCTTGGGCTTTCTGTGGATCTTCAAGCTGGGCCAATCTTAGCCTAGTAAGGTATAATTTCCCCCTTTTATTTGGGTTTATTTAGGTTGATTTTGGGTCTAGCCCATTTAGCTTGAATAAATGTATTTTTAGTTTAGTTTTAAACCATGCTTGGAAAATTATAAAATATGAGAACTTAATTAAATGCTAAAAAAAAGTAAAAAAATAAAAGAATAAAACAATAATGAGGAAACAAAAATAATAAATAGTAATAAAAAATAAAAGTAATAATAGTTATGTATATATATAAAATATAAGACATGATACAAATATAAAAATTATAAGAAAAATGAAATGACTATTTAGAGTGTCCGATGATGGAATTCAACCTAAAAGAGGTAAAGAGTTACCTCTTTCAGGTAGATTTTCTAGGTGAGGGGTACGAGTCGGATTTTCACCGAAGCGTCGGGATAAATCCGAACTCTATACTCCAATATTCATTACTGAAATAGTCATTATTGAAAATATACATTAAAAGAAAAATAAATCTTCATAATGTTGCATTTAAACTTAAATTAATATAATTAGTTAATTAGTTTAAATAAATATTTCCAAATAAAGTTAATTTGACCATAAAAAATTTTAATTGTTTATTTGACAAACTATGAAATTAAGTAAAATATTAATCAATAACGTTAATTAAAGAATATAGGTTTAAATAGAAAACAAAAAAATAAAATAATAAAATAATAACCAAACAATAATAAAAAAATATAAAAAATGATAAAAAAATAAAACTTTAAAAATATGAAAATGAATAATGCATGAAATAATAAGTGACAATAAATATATAGAGACAAGGTGATAAATTATTAAACACATAATTGAATAAATTACGAATCACCTAACTCAATAAGCGCGTGCATGTAGACATCATCATTTTATCCTGTCATAGCATGCCATATTTGTCTCGTAAATAGGGTGAGAATCCCGATGATGGGATTTCCCCGAGGAGCTTGTAGAGACGAGTTCTTTCGGGATATCTCTAGGTGAGGAAAACTTCGAGACTTCACCAAAGCGTTGGGATGGTCTTCGAATGATTTTTCAATAAAAGATTGTCGACCCCATTATTAAAAATTGAATAAATCATAACATTATTCTACGATCGCATCATGTGCATCCGTGAAACCGAATAAAAGATTCAATCAGCTAACATAATAAAGAATTAATTAATAAGCGAGGATTAAGGAAATATAAGAATAAAATCAAAACTAGGCCATAATAGGATAGCTTAAGATTAAATGGTACTGTTCGTGGAATAGGCGTCACAGAGGTGCTAACCCTTCTTCGTGCGTAACCGCACTCCCGAACCCATCTCTAAAAAATGTAAACCAGTTCTTGTTCTTTCGACAGAAATAAAATTAATTTAGGACTTCGTTGATTAGGACTGAGTTAGTAGGTGACCAATCGCACCTATAAAAGACGATTGGTGGCGACTCCTAGTTCTTTTATTTTCGCCTAAGTCTAGCAGTCAGGTTCCTGAACCCGCACGTTACGACAGCTTGGTGACTCCGCTGGGGACTAAGAGAGTCAAGCCATTAAGCAATCATGAGTTATTCTTGGCCTTAAACAATTTAATGTTTTCCTTAACCTCGAGCATTTACTTTTACTCTTATTTGTTGCATTTGTTGTTTTATATATTGTCACTTAATAATTGCGGGGAATTTAGGATGGAGGGATATGAGATTTTTGGTCGAAAGTTGGTATATTTCTTCACACACATAACACATTTTGCATTCATGCCTAAGCCTTCTACCTGGGCTTTGTCCTTAATTAGGAGGGGGTTAAGTAGCTACGCTCTCGTGAGGTGATAACCTTTGCATGGGCTAGTGAAAGCTCCTACTCAAATCAAACCTAGTCCGTTTGAAGCCTATAATGGGTGAGGACCGGGGTGCCTTACTAGTCCATATGGGCAACAGTAAGGAGCGATTTGGAAACCTTTAACTCCATTTTCGACCCAAACTCAACATATAAAGCACCGTGAGTAGCTTTTGCCTAGGTAGAGCTTCACCCATGAGAGAATATCCTCTGACTAGGTACACATAAAGGAATTTTTCATACTCCCTCAACTCTAAATTCTCCCTGCAAAATAATGAAGGTATCATACATACTCATGCTATTATTTACTTTTGTTTATTTTTTTAATTAATTAGAATTAATTTTAAAATTTCATCATTATACTAATTAGAACTTGTTGCTATTTCATTTTTGCGTATGCATACTTGCATCATATTTTTGCATATAGGGAAAGTATTTGTCACCTGACAACCATCGACGGAGTAGATCCATTTGCATTCATGGAGTCATCATGGCCACTCTCGAGCTACGACGAAATATACGAAGTAACCCAGTACATGGCGAGCGTCCAACAAAGTGAAGGGGATTGTTTGTCCAAAGATCACATATCATCACTGCCTGAAAAGGTCCATCTTGATCTAAAACAAAACAACTTTACCGACCTGCTTGAAATATGGGAAAGGTGGGGGGCCAAAACTCAAGCAAATTTTGATAGGAAATATGGCCACATAGCTTGGCTCCTTAAAGTCCAAATTGATGAACAATTATTGAAGGCCATCGTGCAATTCTGGGATCTGTCATATAGGTGTTTTGTGTTTAATAAGGTGGATATGGTTCCCACAATTGAAGAATACTCAGCTCTTCTACAAATTGATCTTGATAATCCAGACAAAATATATTAGAGAGGACAAAAGACCGGGCAGAGGTGAAAGTTAGCCAAGATGATGGGTATTACTCCGGATGAAGTTGATCAAAACTTAAAGAAAAAGAGAGACAATGAGTATATCCCGTGGAGTTTTCTACAGAGTTATATCACGAAGCATCAAGACACTGAGCAAGGGTAGCTTGTGATGGCGTTAGGAATTTATGGGTTAGTGATCTTTCCCAGAGTCTTGGGGTATGTAAAGGTCGAAATTATAGATTTCTTCGAGCAAGTTGTCAATAAGGCTAACCCTTTACCTTCGATCTTAGTAGAAACTTCAAATCACTGAATTATTGTTAGAGAAAAGGATAAAGACGTTTTATGGGATGTGCATAGGTTCTTTCCATTTGGATAGTAAGCCACTTTGAATGTAAGGTCATGAGATTCAAGAAGCCATTTCATCTGCGAAGTGCCCCTATCAGAGAATTTTGTGAGAGTGAATGGCCGAAAAGTAAGACTAAGGAGCAATGGGTCTCTAAGCTTCGGAAACTCATAAGCGTGGAAGTAACATGGAGAGCTCCATGGATGTCTCGTAGCCCGGTCAAGTACAAATGTTGAGATAAACCATGGGTACCATTAATGGGGCCGTGAGGAGCTATCAGCTATGCCACAATTATGGTGAAAAGACAGTTCGAGTCAGAGCAGTTCGTGCTGATGATGCATGGACTAAATACTCTGGAATTTGCATACGAAGAGTCAAGTTTCCTAAAAAAGATTGAGGAGATTGCACGAGCTTGGAAGAAAAACAAGCCGAGTCGACCAAGGGAGGTACACGGATGAAGTTATTGTTGGGTATTAAACGTGGCACGACGAGCGAATTAAGGATGTAGTGTACCCAAAGGAGGATGCACCTAAGGACCCCATTGATCCAGAACCCCGAGATGCCTTGCTCGAAAGTGAGTTGGGTCGAAAGAAATGTGAAGTTGAAAGCGTCAATTGGAGAAGACGATATGAAAAGCTTCAAATAGAATGTGAGAAGATGAAAAAAGAAACAACAGAACAGAAAAAGAAAGCTTGAAGAATAGAAGATGATTGGGAAAAGAAGTACGAAGCCTTGAATAGTAAGTTTTCTACCATGACCAGTGAGCTCCAGAGAGAAATACAAGTAAGAAAAAGTCGAGGTAATAAGCTTCAAGCATACAACGATGGGCTGAGAAACCAAGTTCGATTCTAACAAGAGTCCATCAAATTACTAAGACAAGAGTACGAAGAGCTCAAAAGGGTTATGAGGACTTAGCAACAGGAATATAAACGCCTCAAGCAAGAGAGTCTTCGAATTATAGTGTGGGGTGAATTCTACAGACAAGCTTACGTGGAGAAACATGATCAGATGGATTACTTAGTGAGACAGATGAGCGAAGTGGCTTACAAGGTGAGAAGCATGGCTAGGAAAACAAACATACTAAAGAGCCAAGTCCTTCCGATTGGGAAACAGGAGCAATAGCTGATTAAATATTATGATGAAGTTGTCGCAACGTGCAGGTCCGGGAACCCGACCGCCAGACGCGGGCGAAAATAAAAAGAAATTGGGAGTCGCCACCAATCGTTTCTTATAGATGCGATTGGTCACCTATTGACTCGGTTCTCATCGACGAAGTCCTAAATTGATTTCAGGTCCATCGAAAGAACAAAAACTGGTCTACATTTTTTTTCAAAGATGGGTTCGGGAGTGCGGTTACACACGGAGAAGGATTAGCACCTCCGCTACGCCCGTTCCACGAATGGCACCATTTAATCTTAAGTCATTCTTTTACGGCCTGATTTTGATTTTTATTATTATAATTTCTTAATCTTCGCTTATTAACTAAGTTTTATTGAATTGGTCTTTTATTCGGTTTTAGGTATGCACATGATGCAAACATAAAATGATGTCATGATTTATTTATTTTAAATGATGGGGTCGGTAATCTTTTATTGAAAAATCATTCGAAGACCATCTCAACGCTTTGGTGAAGTCTCGATGTTCTCCTCACCTAGAGATATCTCCGAAAGAACTCATCTGTACAAGCTCCTCGGAGAAATCCCATCATTGAGATTCCCGCCTCATTTACAAGATAAGCGTGACATGCTATGATAGGATAAAAATGATGGAATCCACATGCACGCGTTTATAGACTTAGATGGTTTATAATTCGTCTACTTATGTGGTCGAAAACTTGAGATGATTTACCATATTATTTGCATTTATTATCATTCGTTGCGTGATTTGAATTATTCTTCATCTTTTCTTATCTTTTTTATTTTATTTTTTTACTTTCTTATTATTTTTTTTTTACTTTTCTTTTTTTCGTCTTTTGTTTTCTATTTAAATCCTTATTCTTTAATTATTGTTATCGATTAATATTTTATTTAATTATATAGTTAATCAAGCAAACAATTAAAATTTTCTAAGGTTAGATTAATTTTATTTGGTAATGTTTATTTAAATTAATTAACTAATTATACTAATTTGAGTTTATTGTTAAAATTTATTTTTTAATGTCTATTTCAATATTGACTATTTGAATAATGAATATCGAAATATAGAGTTCGGATTTATCCCGACACTTTGATGAAAATCCGTCTCGTATTCCTCACCTAGAAAATCAACTCGAAAGAGGTAACTCTCTACCTCTTTTTAGGTTGAATTCCATCATTGGATTACTCAAAATTATTATTTATATATATATTTATGTATATTTTATTTATTATTATTTATTTATTACATTTTCTTTCGTTTTTCATTTTTTTGCTAAACTTGAAATTTACATTAGCTATAACATTGACTTTAAAATATAAATTTTATATTATTAGTATTGCCATTTCTATTAAAATTATATTTATTATTTTTTTATTTTTTATTTTTATTATTTTTTTATCCTTTTATTAATTTTACTTATCTAGGTTTATATTGTAATTTATTATCTTATTTTTTTTATGTGATTATTACTAAAATTTTATATATTTTCATTTTTCCTAATAAAACTTAGACTAAAATAAAATACATTGAAATAAAAATAAAATAAATAAAAACAAAGCCTAAAGCAATATACCTATCTGGGCTTGGATTAGCCCAGATCCACGGCCCAACAGGATGCCCGCGATTACCCCAGACGATCCGCTCAGCAGGCCCGCAATGGGGAGGTCCAAAACGCACCATTTTGGTGTTGGATGCTCCTCAAAACGGTGTCGTTTTGCCCTAAACTCTTCAGCTTCCTCCCGTATCCAAAACGACGTCGTTTTGGGCCCTTTCTTCCTACTATCAAAGGCTTTTTTTTTTCTTTTTTCTTATTTTTCCCTTCTCCCTTCTCTCTCTAGCCCCCAAAAGCTCCCCCCTCTCTCTAAAAACCCAATCGATCTGCCCTGCCTCTCCGGTGGCCTCTCTTTTTCGATCTGCTTCCTCCCTTTCCGTCACCGACCAAAACCCAAACAGATCTGGGTTTCCTTACCTCCGGTCGGCCTCCTTTTCCGGTGCCGATCCATAACTTAAACAGCCTCCTCCACCTCTCAAACAAACAGCCACCGATCTAGCCTCCCCTCTCACTCCGATCAGCTTTCTCCGACGACCCCTTCCTTTTTTGATTTTTGATTTTTTTTGGTGGTTTGTGGTTTTTGGTTGCTAGATTTTAGGGTCTGTTTTTGTTGTTTTTATTGTTTTCAAAAACTGCCTGCTGATTTTTGGTTTTTGCTTCATTTTAACAACGGTATTGTCCAATATTTTGGACAATCCCGTAGGTGAAATCATGGCTAGCTGCCTGGGGGGCCGGTCAGTCACTGGATTTGGGGCAATCCCCCAAAATTCGGTGATTGCAGGGGCATTGAAGGCCCCGGGGAAGAGGATTGAGAAAGCTCAGTCTTGTCCCACTTTTTTTTTATTTTGATTTTTTTTATTTTTTTATTTTTTATTTTTTATTTTATTATTTTAGGTGTCTACAGCTGCCCCTCTTTGCACATTCTTGAGCATCAAGAGTAGTGCAAAGACGTAGACACCATATTCAATTTCATTTTGAGGAAATTCCTAAAGTTGATCTAGGCTCGATCTATCTCCAGACAGGTTCGATTTGACAAAGTTAAAATTCCTAGACTTGATTTAGGCTCGACCTAAACAGGTTCAATTTGAAATTGAAATTCCTAGACTTAATCTAGGCTCGACCTATCTCCAGACAGGTTCGATTTGACAAAGTTAAAATTCCTAGACTTGATCTAAGCTTGACCTAAACAGGTTCGATTTGAAAATGAAATTCCTAGACTTAATCTAGGCTCGACTTATTTCCAAACAAGTTTGATTTGACAAAGTTAAATTTCCTAGAATTGATCTAGGCTCGACTTAAACAGGTTCGATTTGAAATTGAAATTTCCTAGACTTAATTTAGGCTCGACCTATCTCCAAACAGGTTCGATTTGACAAAGTTAAAATTCCTAGACTTGATCTAGGCTCGACCTAAACAGGTTCGATTTGAAATTGAAATTCCTAGACTTAATCTAGGCTCGACCTATTTCCAAACAGGTTCGATTTGACAAAGTTAAAATTCCTAGACTTGATCTAGGCTCGACCAAAACAGGTTCGATTTGAAATTGAAATTTCCTAGACTTAATCTAGGCTCGACCTATCTCCAAATAGGTTCGATTTAACAAAGTTAAAATTCCTAGACTTGATCTAGGCTCGACCTAAACAGGTTCGATTTGAAATTGAAATTCCTAGACTTAATCTAGGCTCGACCTATTTTCAAACAGGTTCGATTTGACAAAGTTAAAATTCTTAGACTTGATCTAGGCTCGACCTAAACAGGTTCGATTTGAAATTGAAATTCTTAGACTTAATCTAGGCTCGACCTATTTCCAAACAGGTTCGATTTGACAAAGTTAAAATTCCTAGACTTGATCTAGGCTCGACCTAAACAGGTTCGATTTGAAAGAAATTGAAATTCTTAGACTTAATCTAGGCTCGACCTATTTCCAAACAGGTTCGATTTGACAAAGTTAAAATTCCTAGACTTGATCTAGACTCGACCTAAACAGGTTCGATTTGAAATTGAAATTTCCTAGACTTAATCTAGGCTCACTTATCTCCAAACAGGTTCGATTTGACAAAGTTAAAATTCCTAGACTTGATCTAGGCTCGACCTAAATAGGTTCGATTTGAAATTGAAATTCCTAGACTTAATCTAGGTTCGACCTATTTCTAAACAGATTCGATTTGACAAAGTTAAAATTCCTACACTTGATCTAGGCTCGACCTAAACAGGTTCGATTTCAAATTGAAATTCCTAGACTTAATCTAGGCTCGACCTATTTCCAAGCAGGTTCGATTTGACAAAGTTAAAATTCTTACACTTGATTTAGGCTCGACCTAAACAGGTTCGATTTGAAATTGAAATTTCCTAGACTTAATCTAGGCTCGACCTATCTCTAAACAAGTTCGATTTAACAAAGTTAAAATTCCTAGACTTGACTAGGCTTGACCTAAACAGGTTCGATTTGAAATTGAAATTCCTAGACTTAATCTAGGCTCGACCTATTTTCAAACAGGTTCGATTTGACAAAGTTAAAATTCCTAGACTTGATCTAGGCTCGACCTAAACAGGTTCGATTTGAAATTGAAATTCCTAGACTTAATCTAGGCTCGACTTATTTCCAAACAGGTTCAATTTGACAAAGTTTAAATTCCTAGACTTGATCTAGGCTAGACCTAAACAGGTTCGATTTGAAAGAAATTGAAATTCTTAGACTTAATCTAGGCTTGATCTATTTCCAAACAGGTTCGATTTGACAAAGTTGAAATTCCTAGACTTGATCTAGGCTCAACCTAAACAGGTTCGATTTGAAATTGAAATTTCCTAGACTTAATCTAGGCTCGACTTATCTCCAAACAGGTTCGATTTGACAAAGTTAAAATTCCTAGACTTGATCTAAGCTCGACCTAAACAGGTTCGATTTGAAATTGAAATTCCTAGACTTAATCTAGGTTCGACCTATTTCCAAACAGGTTCGATTTGACAAAGTTAAAATTCCTAGACTTGATCTAGGCTCGACATAAACAAGTTCGATTTCAAATTGAAATTCCTAGACTTAATCTAGGCTCGACCTATTTCCAAGCAGGTTCGATTTGATAAAGTTAAAATTCTTACACTTGATCTAGGCTCGACCTAAACAGGTTCGATTTGAAATTGAAATTCCTAGACTTGATCTAGGCTCGACCTAAACAGGTTTGATTTGAAAGAAATTGAAATTCCTAGACTTAATCTAGGCTTGACCTAAACAGGTTTGACTTTGAAATTGAAATTCTTAGACTTAATCTAGGCTCGACCTATCTCCAAACAGGTTCGATTTGACAAAGTTAAAATTCCTAGACTTGATCTAGGCTCGACCTAAACAGGTTCGATTTGAAATTAAAATTCCTATACTTAATCTAGGCTCGACCTATTTCCAAACAGGTTCGATTTGACAAAGTTAAAATTCTTAGACTTGATCTAAGCTCGACCTAAACAAGTTCGATTTGAAATTAAAATTCCTAGACTTGATCTAGGTTCGACCTAAACAGGTTTGATTTGAAAGAAATTGAAATTACTAGACTTAATCTAGGCTCGACCTAAACAGGTTCAACTTTGAAATTGAAATTCCTAGACTTAATCTAGGCTCGACCTAAACAGGTTCGACTTTGAAATTGAAATTCCTAGACTTTATCTAGGCTCGACCTAAACAGGTTTGACTTTGAAATTGAAATTCCTAGACTTTATCTAGGCTCGACCTAAACAGGTTCGATTTGAAAGAATGAAGTTCCTAGACTTGATCTAGGCTCGACCTAAACAGGTTCAATTTAAATATTGAAATTCCTATCTTAGGTTGGGTGAATTTCTACTCTCGAAACTTGGAACATGAGTCACTCTTGGTTTTTATTCTGAACATGATCATATGCATGGCTAAGCATGTATGCATGATTGAAATGATGGACAAATGATGCATTACTTTCTTTTGTTTTGCACCATATATTCCTCACTTGAAAGATCATTTTCCTCGGCTTCGCATCTTTTGACGATGTTCTTGTTCAGTTGCCAATTTCCTTATCAACAAAAGATCACCAATTCAAATTGGGTTTCAATGCATTGATGCCATTGATCATGAAAGCTCTTCTTCACATTGTTTTTTCTCACTTTTTCTGGAGAAATGAATTTGTCTTTTTCAAAAGTGTTGGTCTTATCTCTCAGTAATTAAAGAATTTTCCTCACAAAGATCGTAAAGACTCTTATTTTTCTTTTTTCTTTTGTTTTCAAAAACATCTTGATTTTGACAAAATCGCAACAAAATTGCCCTACACGATTATTCTTACGATCAAAGATAGCTAAATCTTGGAACAAGAAGGTATCAATTCCACACTTTCTTGTTAAAGTGATAAAACATCCAGGTTGGAAAAACGTGTGATATTTGAATTTCTTGAAAATTGATGATTACTGCTTGAAATGATTTTGGATGAGCTAAATGACAATCTGGCTTTCCAAATAGATAGGATAGTTTAGCTCATCAAGGTATTGGTCAACAATAAAGGTTTCTCACCATTTCATGGGAAAAGAAAGAGTTGAAATATCTTTGTCGAAGCTCGCAAATATATGGTGATTTAAAATTAAATTTTACAAAATGATTTCTTTTAAATCATAATCAAATTTGACATTCTCTAAGCCTCATGACGTGTGGCAAGATGATAAATGTCAAGACCAGCTATTAAGTTTAACATTGCAGAATGTTATTTTGAAAGATGTAGGCTCAAAATTCAGTATGGATTTTTCTAATAGATCTTGAATCTTTAAAGTGCTTGAGAGCCTTATACTCTTAAAAGGTGTCCAACGAATTCTAGTTGCCTTGAAATGGTCTCTCTCTCTGGTGCTTCTTGTTATCATCTTAGTTAAAATCATGAGTGGTTTCATAAGTTATCATCTTCGCTCTAGACTGCCTTTTCGGGTTTTCACCCTAGAGCTTCATCTTTTTCACTCACTTTTTCTTTTCTTTTATTTTCTTCTTTTTTCATTGATCGTTTCACCATGCACTTGAGAAAATTCAAACTCCATCCAAAATGGATTGAGGGATTCAAAAAGGTAATTTTGGCAAAGAAAAGAGGTCAAAGTCTCATTCTCTATGTGATGATCTTTCTCTATAAGATAGCTCTTCAATTTAAGTATCCACACTTGATCAAAATGGACTTTTTAAGCACGTAATGTAGGCTATGGTTAAGGGTTCTGAAAAAATGGATACAAAGGCCTAAACGTATATTTAAAGGTGATTAAACCAAGGATCCTTTATTACCGCACAAAAGACTCTTTGAAGACATTTGTCTTTTTCAAAGCTTGATTTTTTCAGCATTTCCCTTCTTTGCTTTTTCTTTCTTCTTTTCTTTCTCTTTTTTTTTTTTTTGCATATCAATGGATTGAGTTCGAAATTTTCAAGAACTCAAATTTGCATCTGCCCGCATGGTATATAAGATGTTTATTTGTCCTTTGCAATGAATATTCCATTATCTATGCTTTTGACGAAAATTTTCCTTCATAATTGCCCCCTAATGTGGGAAGTGATCCTTGGTTGGGGTGCATTTAGAAAAAATATTTGATAGGCTCAAAGGGGTAGCAAGTGGATAATTTTTCATTTGCGAAAGGAAAGCGAAACATGGCCATTTATCCTCTCAATTATGGTTACTTATATTTGAAGAGCAATCCCTAGAAAGGAAGAATTTAAGATGAAAGGTTGATTTTTCTTTGTTTTTCCATTTTTAACATCATTGGAATATCTCAAGTGCATAATGTCACTTTCTTATTTCTTCTCTTCTTTTTTTTCCTTTTTCTTTGTTTTTTCTTTTCTTCACAACTCAAGATTAAAAGCCTTCAAAGATCAGAATATCTTATCATGATTAACTCTTTATAAAAAGAAATGAGAGAGGAAAAAGGGCTATTTTGAAGCCAATGTGTTTTGGAGGAATTGGGCAATCTCGTTTTTTCTTGGTCATCATGCCCCAGAATATGGGTAAAGAAAAACTTTAGACAATGGGTTCAAGGTTCACATTTGGTATCCAAATTGAAAGAATTTGAGAGGTATTGGGGTATTTGAGACTTCAGCATAGTCTTGACATTTATTAACCTACCCCATTCAGAGTCTTTATAAGACTGTTTGATTTGCTTGCTTTCTAAAGGAAGAATTTTGCAAAACAATCAATTAACATTGATCATTGCCTAGACAAAGATCATTGGCTTTTGGTATCATCAGGTGGGGTTGATGCATTTTCAAAACTTTGCTTTTTTTTTTTTGGATTTTAAGTTCTTAAATAGCCTTTATTTGAGTGATTTTGGGTTCCCAAGTGTTTGGAGAAATGGTTGAAGAATGTTTGCAAGGACAAGTTTATTCCAAACAGTAACCATCAATTCTTTCGAGAACATGTGTGCACTTTATTGCCTAAACTCTTTTTTTTTTTAAATCATAAACATGAATCAGATGCTATTTTTGGCGCATGAATGAAAATGAACACATTATTTTATTTTCAGATGAAAAATTTATTGTGAGTGAAATGCATGTATGAATGATATACTATGAGTATTTACCACATAATACCCATCAACAAAATAATCCATTACAAAAGATATTGTCTTTCATTACAATCCAAAAGCCATCTTTTACATTCAAAAATATTCACCAATTTTATTGTAATGGCTATACATTTCATCATAATATCTGATAAGTTGTTGCTCTTGTTTCCCAATCGGAAAGACTTGGCTCCTTAGTATGTCCGTCTTCCTAGCCATGCTTCTCGCCTTGTAAGCCACTTCCCTCATTTGCCTCAATACATAATCCATCTAATCATATTTCTCTAGGTAGGCTTGTTTGTAGGATTCACCCCACTATCGAACTCGGAGGCTCTCATGCTTGAGGCGTTCATATTCCTGTCGATAAGTCCTCATAGCCGCTTCGAGCTCTTCTTACTCCTATCGTAGCAATTTGATGGACTATTGTTGGAATCGCATTTGATTTCTCAGTCCATCGTTGTATGTTTGAAGCTCGTTACCTCGGCTTTCTCTTGCTTGTATTTCTCTTTGGAGTTCACTTGTCTCGGTAGAAAACTTGTTGTTCAGAGCTTCATACTTCTTTTCCCAATCATCTTCTATTTTTCGAGCTTTCTTTTTTTGTTCAGTTACTTCCTTTTTCACCTTTTCACATTCTTTTTGGAGTTTTTCATATCGTTTTTTCCAGTTGGCGCTTTCAACTTCAGACTTTTTCTGACCTAACTCACTTTCGAGCAAGGCATCATGGGGTTTCGGATCAATCGGGCCCTTGAGTACATCCTCTTTCGGGTACACAACGTCCTTAACTCGTTTATTGTGCCATGTTTCATACCCAGCAGTGATTTCATCGGTGTACCTCCCTTGGTCGACTCGGCTTGTCTTCTTCCAAGCTCGTGCAATCTCTTCTATCTTTTTCAAGAAACCCGACTCTCCATAAGCAAATTCCAAAGTGTTGAGTCCGTGTGTCATCGGCACAAATTGCTCTGACCCGAATTGCCTTCTCACCATAATTGGGGCATAATTGATTGCCCCCCACGGTCCCATCAGTGGTATCCACGATTTATCTCCACATTTGTACATGACCGGACTACGAGGTATCCATGGAGCTCTCCACGTTACTTCCACACTTATGAGTTTCTGAAGCCTAGAGATCCACTGCTCCTTAGTCTTTCTTTTCGGCCATTCACTCTCACAAAATTCTTTGATAGGGGCACTTAGCGAATGAAATGGCTTCCTGAACTTCTTGACATTGCATTCAAAGTGGCTTACTATCTAGACGAAAAGCAACTGTGCACATCCCACAAAACGTCCTTCCCCTTTTCTTCGACAATAGTTCAATGATCTGGGAGTTTCGGCTAGAATTGAGGGTGAAGGATTGGCTTTATTGACGACTTGCTCGAAAAGTCTATAATTCCGACCTCTACATGCCCTAGAACTTTAGGAAAAATCATCAACCCGTAAATTCCTAAAGCCATCACCACCTGTCATTGCTTGGTATCTTGATGCTTCATGACATAATTGCGTAAAAAACTCCACGAGATACACTCATTGTCTCATTTTCTCTTCAAGTTTTGGTCGACTTCGCCCGGGGTGATACCCATCATATTGGCTAGTTTTCGCCTATGCCCAGTCTTCTGTCCCCTCCAATATATTTTGTCCAGATTATCGAGATCAATTTGTAGGAGAGTTGTGTATTCTTCGATTGTGGGAACCATATCCACCTTGTTGAACACAAAACACCTATATGATGGACCCCAGAACTGCACGATGGCTTTCAACAACTGTTCATCAATTTGGACCTTAAGGAGTCGAGCTATGTGGCCATACTTCTTATTGAAACTCGCTCAAGTTGAGGGTCCCCACCTTTCCCATATGTCAAGCAAGTCAGTAAGGTCATTCTGTGTCAGATCAAGGTGGACCTTTTCGGGCAATGATGGCACATGGTCTTGCGTCAAACAATCTCCTTCGCTTTGTTGGACATTCGCCATGTGTTGGGTCACCTCATATATTCCGTCGTAGCTTGAGAGCGGCCATGATGACTCTATGAATGTAATTGGATCTACTCCGTCGATGGTTGTCAAGTGACAAATACTCTTCCTATATGCAAAATTATGATGCAAACGTGCATATGCAAAATAAAAATGAGAAAGAGGTTCAAATTAGTACAAGAAAATATTTAAGAACAATCCTTATGAAAATGATGAATAACATGGGTATGCATGATAACTTCTTTATTTTGCTAGGAGAATTTAGAGTAAAGGGTGTGAAAAATTCCTTCATGTGTACCTAATCAAAGGTATTTTCTCACGGGTAAGGTTCTACCTAGGCAGAGGTGACCCTCGGTATTCTATATGCTGAGTTCGGGTTGATAATAGAGCCAAAGGTTCCCAAATCGTTCCTTACTGTCGTCCACACGAACTAGTAAGGCACCCCGATCCTCGCCCATTATAGGCTTCAATCGGACTAGGTTCGATTTGAGTGGGGGTCTTCACTAGCCCATGTGAAGGTTATCACCTCACTAGAGCGTAGCTACTTAACCCCCTCCTAATTAAAGACTAAGCTCAGGTAGAAGGCTTATGCATGAATACAAAATGTGTCGTGTATGTGAAGGAACAGATCAACTTTCTGCCAACAATCTCACATCCCTCTATCTTAAATTCCCTACAATTAAATAATAATTAAAACAATAAATGCAACAAAAAGCAGTAAAAGCAAATGCACAAAATTAAGGGAAACATTAAATTATTTAAGGCCTTGAATGACTTATGATTATTTAATGGCTTGACTCGTTTCATCCCCAGTGGAGTCGCCAAGCTGTCGCAACGTGCGGGTTCGGGAACCCGACCGCCAGACTCGGGCAAAAATAAAAGGAAATTGGGAGTCGCCACCAATCGTTTCTTATAGATGCGATTGGTCACCTATTGACTCGGTTCTCATCGATGAAGTCTTAAATTGATTTCAGGTCCATAAAAAGAACAAAAACTGGTCTACATTTTTTTTCAAAGGTGGGTTCGGGAGTGCAGTTACGCAAGGAAAAGGATTAGCACCTCCGCGACGTCCGTTCTACGAACGGCACCATTTAATCTTAAGTCATTCTTTTACGGCCTGATTTTGATTTTTATTATTATATTTCCTTAATCTTCGCTTATTAACTAAGTTTTATTGAATTGGTCTTTTATTCGGTTTTATGTATGCACATGATGCAAACATAAAATGATGTCATGATTTATTTATTTTAAATGATGGGGTCGGTAATCTTTTATTGAAAAATCATTCGAAGACCATCCTAACGCTTTGGTGAAGTCTCAACGTTCTCCTCACCTAGAGATATCTCCTAAAGAACTCGTCTCTACAAGCTCCTCGGAGAAATCCCATCATCGGGATTCCCGCCTCATTTACAAGATAAGCGTGATATGCTATGATAGGATAAAAATGATGGAATCTACATGCACATGTTTATTGACTTAGATGGTTTATAATTCGTCCACTTATGTGGTTGACAACTTGAGATGATTTACCACATTATTTGCATTTATTATCATTCGTTGCGTTTTTTGAATTATTCTTCATGTTTTCTTATTTTTTTTATTTTATTTTTTAATTTCTTATTATTTTTTTTTACTTTTCTTTTTTTCATCTTTTGTTTTCTATTTAAATCCTTATTCTTTAATTATTGTTATCGATTAATATTTTATTTAATTATATAGTTAATCAAGCAAACAATTAAAATTTTCTAAGGTTAGATTAATTTTATTTGGTAATGTTTATTTAAATTAATTAACTAATTATACTAAATTGAGTTTATTGTGAAAATTTATTTTTTAATGTCTATTTTCAATATTGACTATTTGAATAATGAATATCGGAATATAGAATTCGGATTTATCCCGACGCTTCGGTGAAAATCCGTCTCGTATTTCTCACCTAGAAAATAAACCTTAAAGAGGTAACTCTCTACCTCTTTTTAGGTTGAATTCCATCATCGGATTACTCAAAATTATTATTTATATATATATTTATGTATATTTTATTTATTATTATTTATTTATTACATTTTCTTTCATTTTTCATTTTTTTGCTAAACTTGAAATTTACAGTAGCTATAACATTGACTTTAAAATATAAATTTTATATTATTAGTATTGCCATTTCTATTAAAATTATATTTATTATTTATTATTTTTTATCCTTTTATTAATTTTACTTATCTAGGTTTATATTGTAATTTATTATCCTATTTTTTTATGTGCTTATTACTAATATTTTATATATTTTCATTTTTCCTAATAAAAATTAAACTAAAATAAAATACATTGAAATAAAAATAAAATAAATAAAAACAAAGCCCAAAGCAATATACCTATCTAGGCTTGGATTAGCCCAGATCCACGGCCCAACAAGATGCCCGTGATTGCCCCAGACGATCCGCTCAGTAGGCCCGCAATGGGGAGGTCCAAAATGCACAGTTTTGGTGTTGGATGCTCCTCAAAACGGCGTCGCTTTGCCCTAGACTCTTCAGCTTCCTACCGTCTCCAAAACGGCGTCGTTTTGGGCCCTTTCTTCCTACTATAAAAGGCCTTTTTTTCTTTTTTCTTATTTTCCCCTTCTCCCTTCTCTCTCTAGCCCCCAAAAGCTCCCACCTTTCTCTAAAAACCCAATCGGTCCGCCCTACCTCTCCGGTGGCCTCTTCTTTCCGATCTGCTTTCTCCCTTTCCGTCGCCTACCAAAACCCAAACAGATCTGGGTTTCCTCACCTCTGGTCAGCCTCCTTTTCTAGTGCCGATCCACAACCCAAATAGCCTCCTCCACCTCTCAAACAAACAGCCATCAATCTAGCCTCTCTTCTCACTCCGATCAACTTCCTCCAATGACCCCCCCCCCCCCTTTTTTTGATTTTTGATTTTTTTTGGTGGTTTGTGGTTTTTGGTTGCTAGATTTTAGGGTCTGTTTTTGTTGTTTTTTTTGTTTTCAAAAACTGCCTGCTGATTTTTGGTTTTTGCTTCATTTTAACAACGGGATTGTCCAATATTTTGGACAATCCCGTAGGTGAAATCATGGCTAGCTGCCTGGGGGGCCGGTCAGTCACCGGATTTGGGGTAATCTCCCAAAATCCGGTGATTGCAGGGGCATTGAAGGTCCCTGGGAAGAGGACTGAGCAAGCTCAGTCTTGTCCCTTTTTTTATTTTGATTTTATTTATTTATTTATTTCTTATTTTATTATTTTGGGTGTCTACAGAAATGTATAACCATTACAATAAAATTGGTGAATACTTCTGAATGTAAAAGACCGCTCCTGAATTGTAATGAAAGACAATATATTATGCAATGGATTATTTTGTTAATGGCTATTATGTGACAAATACTCTTACTACATCGTTCATACATGCATGCATTTTCACCTGTAAATAAAGACAATGGGTTCATTTCATTCATGCACCAAAATTGCATGTAATTCATATTTATGATTTAAAAAATAAAGATTCCAAGATAGCTCCACAACCCAAAACCGGTGATCAGCATGTTCATAATACTCGTCAACGAGTAAGGATCATGGAAGAAGAACAAAGGGAACGAATGGATAGAATGGAGAAAGCTCAAGAAGAAATAAGGGAACAATTAGCGAAGATGATGGAATTGATGATGAGTTTAAACCAAGGAAAAAAGGTAGCTGAAGAGTTCGCTCCATCAGAAAACCCACCAACACGAGATGCTAGCAACCCGAGAGATGATCCGCCTTATCCCCCAGGATTCACACCCTTTCATGCCTAAACTTTTGAAAGGGCTAACGCGTAGGTGGCACTGCTTGCTTATTACAATGTGCCACCACTGATAGGTCATCAATCAGTCCATGGATAATTTGGACCTAATTTTGAAACAAATCCTACCGAACCAATACATGTTCCAAATTTGGACGATGCAAAAGAGCAAGAAAAACTAAAGAGGAGTTCATCCCAAATGGGAGAGAATGAAAAAGTTGAGAAAAAGTATGACTTGTTAGAAGAGCGCCACCGAGCTATCAAAGGAGTCGATAGGTTCGAAACCATGGATGCAACTGAATTATGCTTGGTTCCCGATGTAATAATTCCCTCTAAGTTTAAGGTGCCAGAATTTGAAAAATATGATAAGACAAAATGCCCGATGGCACACATCACCATGTATTGTCAAAAGATGGTCGCATAGTCTCATAATGACAAGCTGCTAATTCATTTCTTCCAAAACAGTTTGACTGGGTCAGCTGCTCGATGATATGTACAGCTAGATCGAAATCATGTTAAAATTTGGAAAGATCTAACGAGAGCCTTCGTAGCGCAATACAATCATGTTGCTGAATTAGCTCTTGATCGGTTGTCATTACAAGCCATGAAAAAGAAACAAGGTGAGAGTTTCAAAGAATATGCCCAAAGATGAAGAGATGTAGTCGCACAAGTGTAACTACCTTTGACAGATAAGGAGATGACAGTATTATTTATAAATTCGCTCAAGGCTCCTTTCTATGAACGGCTCTAGAAAAGGGCAATCAAGAATGGAAAAATTGAGGCAAATGAAACCACTGGCTCTAGAAAAGGGAACATGTTCAAGAAAAGAGAATGAGATGTACAAGCAGTTGCTTATACTGGCCCACAAACCCATAATTCCAACCTTTATCATCCATATCACCCATATCCATATTTCTATCCAAGCATAGGCAACACTACCCAAAACCCTTATATTTATTAGCCTACCCCACAACCAAAATTTTGACCCAATACCTTCCCACAGTCATCAGCACCAAGACCTACATCTTCAACCAACAACTCTAGTAATGCTCAGAAAAGATCCCGAATTACCCAAGACAAAATCCAATTTGATCCTATCCCAATTTCTTACACTACCTTATTACCTCAATTGATCGAAAATCGATTGTTGGCCCACACTCCTCTAGAACCACTTAAACCTCATTTCCCAAAATGGTACGATCAAAATGCACATTGTGATTATAATTTTGGGATCCAAGGGCACTCTACAGAAAACTGCATTGCACTTAAACGTAAGGTCCAAACGCTCATTAAAGCAGGACTTTTAAACTTTGCCAAAAGAGACAACTCAAATGTTGGCTAGAATCCCTTGCCTGACTATGAAAAGCCAATAGTGAATGTCATCAATGAGGAGATGACTCGAAAGGTGAAAAGAAGTGTCAATGAGGTTAAAATGCTAATGGATAGAGTGTTTGAGGCATTGTTCAAAATAAATGCCATCACTTTAGAACTAATGGACGTGAAAGAATCGAGGCATGATCTCACTTGTTCTTGTAGGTTCCATATGGGGGCTATTGGACATTCTATCAAAACTTATGATGGCTTTCGACGTAAGTTGCAAGAGTTGATGGATTCATCAACAATTGAATTTTATGAAGAAGGCGAAGAAAGTTTGGTTGGGACTATAAATGAAGATCCCCTACTAGAAGCGTCATCAAGTTCATCTAACATGCGCAAACCTAAACCTCTCACCATCTTTTACGAAGAGCAAAAAAGTTCAATGAATAATGCATCTTCTATTGTTGTCAAAAGTGGTATCACCATTGAAATTCCTAGCCCGTTCCAGTATAAAAGTGACAAAGTTGTTCCTTGGAATTATGAGTGTAAAATCTAGGGTATGGCCCCTTTTACTTCCTAAGTGTCTTCTGCAGACTTAACTGGAGGCATAACGCGAAGTGGGTGATGTTATTCTCTTGAGGTGGTAGAAAGGGTTGAGAAAGAGAAGTCCAAACAAGGAATAGAAGATCCGAAAGAGGCAGGCACCTCTCCAAAGGATCAGGTTACTGAACGTGTAAATGTTCCAAACAACGAGGTAAAAAAGCTTGTCACAGAAAAAGAAGCAGTCAAATTTCTCAAATTTATCAAGCATGGTGAGTATAGTATAGTGGAACAATTAACAAGAATGCCTGTTTTATCTCACTATTGTCTTTATTATTGAATTCGGAAGCACACAGGGATGCGCTACTCAAAGTCTTGAATCAGCCTTATATAGCTCATGACATATTGGTGGAAAAGTTAGACCACATTATGAAGAACATTACAGTGAGGAATTTCATTGCCTTCAGTGATGAGAAATTCCATCAGGGGGCTAAGGAAATAGCAAAGCTCTCCACATAACTATCATATATAAGGACCATGCCATACCCAGAATGTTGATTGACAATGGTTTAGCCTTGAATGTCATGTCCTTTTCCACATTAACAAGGTTGTCGAATAATATGACTCATATGAGGGCCAGTCACATGATAGTGAGAGCATTCGATGGAACCAAACAAGAAGTGATAGGTGATATAGAAATATCGATGAAAATCGATCCTTGCACGTTTGATGTCCAATTTCAAGTGATGGACATTACCCCATCTTATAACTATCTGTTAAGACGACCGTGGATTCATGTGGGGGGAGCTCTGTCCTATTCTCTGCATCAAAAGGTGAAATTCACAATTGAAAGCCAGCTAATAAGCATCTCTGCAGAAGAAGACATACTAGCCATCCAACCTTCATCTGCTCCTTACGTAGAAGCAACAGAAGAAGTCCTTGAATGCTCATTTAGATTTTTTGAGTTCGTTAACGCTACTTATGTGGGGGAAGGGGCAGTTATACCAACTCCTCGTTTGTCCGCAGTAACTCAAATGGAGGTTAAATAGATAGTACGAAAAGGATGTCGTGCTGGTCTGGGGTTAGGAAAGAATCTACAAGGAATTAGTCGCCCTTTGATTCCATTCAAGAATAAAGAAAGGTTTGGTTTAGGGTACAAACCTACCAGAGAAGAGAGAAGGAAATTGGCAGCCCAAAAAAGGATCAAGAGAATGGTTCGGCTTGAGGGAAAAGAAGAAGAATTTGAGAAAAGAACAATCCTCTACCTGTATGAGACTTTTCGCTTTGCAGGTTGCATTTATCCCGAAGCATCGACAAAGGCCAATCAGGTTCCGTAGAAGTTTGATGAGTTGTCAATCCATGTGATCAAGGATGAGGAACTTAACGAGAAGGTCCTTGTAGTGTATCTAGTACTACCTGGAGAGGAGTTGACTAATTGGACAGCCACGGAGCTACCAGTCATCTTTAAGTCCTTGAAAATGTAATAAACAATTACACATAAATGCCCATGCCCAAAGGCAATAAGATTAATTTCTTGTTTAAATAGGGTTTTCTTTTACTTTAATCTTTCAAATAAATGACAAACATAATGTTTTCATCATCACATCTGTCACCATCATTTCTTGTACATATCATTTTTCGTACTTTTCCTTTAAACCAATAAATAATTGCCTGTATATATGTCCAATTGTACCTATTCGCAGGTCTCTAAATAATGAACACGAGGAAAATTTAGAGGGTAATCTGATTATCGATTTCGAAAAAATACCGAACATTGAGGAATTGTAAAATGAAGAAGAATTGGATGACTATGACCTATCCTCGGAATTGTCAAGGTTGTTGGAACAAGAGGAAAATGAGATTTTACCTCATCAAGAGCCCATAGAGAACATTAATTTGGGAAATGAAGAAGAGAAGAAAGAGGTTAAGATTGGCACCTCATTGTCATCTCATGGTCAACAAAAGTTAAAAGAGTTGCTTTGTGAGTATGTGGATGTGTTTGCTTGGTCATATCAAGACATGGCAGGTCTTAATACTGACATTGTTGTCCATATGTTACCTTTGAAACCATATTGCAAACCAGTTAAACAAAAGTTGAGGAGGATGAAGTCAGAAATGCTGTTGAAGATTAAAGAAGAGGTGAAAAAGCAATTCGATGCCGGGTTCTTAGAGGTGGCCAAGTATCTTGAATGGGTAGCTAATATAGTCCCAGTTCCTAAGAAAGATGGAAAAGTTTGAATATGTGTGGACTATAAAGATTTGAACAGAGCTAGCCTGAATGATAGCTTTCCTTTAACACATATTGACACTCTTGTGGACAATACAGCAAAACATGCTTTATTCTCATTTACGGATGGTTTTTCTGAGTATAATCAGATTAAGATGGCACCTGAAGACATGGAAAAAATGTTCGTAAACATGTGGGGAACGTTCTATTACAAAGTAATGCCATTCGGACTGAAAAGTGCGGGTGCCACTTATCAAAGGGCCATGGTGACTTTATTCCATGATATGATGCACAAGGAAATAGAAGTGTATGTGGATGATATGATTGCAAAATCTCGTATGAAGGAGGGCCACATTGTTAACCTTAGAAAGTTATTCGAGAGATTGTAAAGATTTTGACTCAAGTTGAATCTTGCAAATGTACCTTCGGTGTTACTTCTGGGAAATTGTTGGGGTTCGTGGTAAGCGAAAAAGGAATTGAGGTGGACCTAGATAAAATACGAGCTATTCAAGAATTGTCACCTCCCAAAACACAAAAAGAAGTAAGGGGATTTTTAGGGAGGTTGGATTATATTGCTCGATTTATATCCCAACTCACCTTTAAATGTGACCCAATTTTCAAGTTCCTTCGTAAGAGTGACTCGGGGCCATGGAATGAGGAATGCCAGATTGCTTTCAACAAAATTAAGGATTATCTTTTAAGTCCGCCAATATTGGTAACACCTGTAGCTAGAAGGCCCCTCCTTTTATATCTGACAGTAAATGAAAGGTCCATGGGATGTGTGTTGGGACAGCATGATGAAATTGGCAGGAAAGAAAGAGTTATCTATTACTTAAGCAAAAAGTTCACCGATTATGAGTCCAAGTATTCCTCATTGGAAAAGATGTGTTGTGCATTAGCTTGGACAACGTGTCGACTTAAGCAGTACATGCTGTATCATACCACCTGGCTCATAGCAAAATTAGATCCCATTAAATACATCTTCGAAAAACCATCATTATCAAGAAAAGTGGTAAGATGGCAAGTGTTGCTTTTTAAATATGATATTGTATATGTGGCCCGGAAAGCCATTAAAGGAAGTGCAATTGTTGATTTCTTAGCAGAAAGGGTGGAGAATGATTATGAACCAATGAAGTTTGAGTTTTCAGACGAAGATCTGATATTAGTATGCCAAACTAGCAAAGAGGAGTTCGAAGGGAAGGGAGATTCGAAGCTGTTCTTTGATGTGGCCTCCAATGCTTTAGGACATGGAATTGGAGCAGTGTTGATTTCCCCATAAGGAAGGCATTACCCAGCCATGGTGAGATTGAATTTCAACTGTACTAATAATATGGCAGAATATGAGGCGTTGGTAATGGGTTTACAAGCAGCAATCAACATGAAGGTCGACACCCTAGATGTCTACAGAGATTCGACTTTGGTAATATGTCAAATGAGAGGTGAATGGGAAACTAGAGATTCCAAACTGATCCCCTATAAAAGGTTGATTGTAGAATTAGGTAAACAGTTCAAGAAAATCAGCTTTAATCATTTGCCTCAAGAGGAGAACCAGGTTGCTGATGCTTTAGCCACCCTTGGAGTAATGTTCAAAATAAACGAAGTAGTCGATGTACGCCATTTCAGTTTGGGAATTCATGAAGTCCCCGTGCACTGCTTGAATGTTGAAGGAAAAGTCGATGGTAAACCATGGTATCACGATATCGTGCAATATATCAAACATCAAGCATATCCTGAGAATGCCATAGAAAATGACAAACGAGTTCTTAGGAGATTAGCAATGGGCTTCATCCTCAGCAAAGATGTGCTTTATAAAAGAAGTTGGGATCAAGTACTTTTGAGGTGTGTGGATGCTATTGAAGCCAACAAAATAATGGAAGAAGTCCATAAGGGAACTTGTGGAGCTCATGTTAATGGATACATGTTGGCTAGACAAATTATGAGAGCAAGATATTATTGGTTGACATTAGAATTAGACTGCATAAACTTTGCTCGAAGATGTCACAAGTGTCAAATTTATGCAGATAAAATACACGCTCCACTAGCCCCATTGCACGTCTTCACAGCACCTTAGCCATTTTCAATGTGGGGAATGGATGTGATTGGGCTCATTACTCCAAATGCGTCTAACGGGCATCAATTTATATTGGTGACCATTGATTACTTCACAAAATCGGTAGAGGCGGCTTCCTATGCCAATGTAACACAGAAAGTTGTGTGCAAGTTCATCAAGAAGGAAATAATATGTCGATATGGACTTCTGGAAAGGATCATCACTAACAATGCAAGTAATTTGAATGGCACAATGGTAAAAGAGGTTTGTGCTAAGTTTAAGATCAAGCATCATAACTCGACAACTTATTGTCCAAAGATGAACGAAGCAGTAGAGGTAGCCAACAAAAACATCAAAAGGATTATCGAGAAGATGACTGAAGTTTATAAAGACTGGCATAAGAAACTTCCTTTTGCCTTGCACGCATATCGAACTTTTGTGCGTACTTCCACGGGGGCAACCCTTTATTCATTAGTATATGGAATGGAAGCGATTATGCCCATTGAAGTGGAAATCCCATCCTTGAGAGTGTTAATGGAGGCAAAATTAGAAGACACTGATTGGATCCGTTCTCGTTATGAACAGTTGAATTTGATTGAGGAAAAAAGGCTCACAGCTCTTTGTCATGGCCAAATGTACCAACGAAGGATGATGCGGGCATACGAGAAAAAAGTTCATCCCAGGCTTTTCCGAGAAGGGGAATTGGTCCTCAAGAGAATACTCCCCAATCAAAATGATTCTCGTGAAAAATGGGCACCGAATTAGGAGGGGCCATATGTGGTGAAAAAAAAGGCTTTTTCAAGAAGAGCCTTAATTTTAACCAACATGGATGGAGGAGACCTGCCTAATCCAATAAATGCGGATACGGTAAAGAAATACTATGTATAAAAAAAAGAGAAAAAAGACAAAAAAAAAAAGATAAACAAAATAAAACAAAATAAAAACGTAAAGGGTTCATGTTGAAAATCCAAAAAGGACGACTCGAACCCGAAGGAGGTGGCTCATGTTGAAAACCCGCAAAGGGCAACTTGAGACCAAAGGAGGAAATTTGGGAGGAAAATCTAAAGCTGTTGGCTCAAGTGAAGCATAAACTGGAATGCACACTGAAAACTGAGTCAATCGACCTTGCAAAACTAAGAGGAGTCATGGAATCCAGAATCTTTAGATTTGCCCAAGACGTCAATGAAAAACAATTTTCAAAGTCAGAGGATCAGATTATCTATTCTAAATGGTCTGAATGTTCATTATTTTGATGATCTAATCATTGCTTTATAAATCTCCCTTTGATCTTTTTTATACTTTTATATATATGATGATCTAATCATTGCTTTGTAAATTCCCCTTTCTTTAATCCTTTTGACATTTATATATATATACTCTCCTTCACTTCTATACTGCAAGCTTTGCTTTCCACCATTACATAATCCAACATGATGATTGTCATAGAAATAAATGATGACTGGTAAAGGAATGAACTAATTAAGCAAGAAATTACACTCGTTGTTCAAAGAAATAGTTAAAGATGAGGTAAAAAAAAAAAGACCTCAACATGAAAAGGGGAAAGGAAAAGGCGATCAAGTGTAAAAGGAAGATGCGCTTGAGAAAAATTAAGAATGTTAGCTGATAAAGAAAAGCACAAACAAAGATGATTGAAAGCTGTAGTGGAAAATTGGATGAAGCAAGAAGAGGGTCCAGGAACCTTAATGAATCATAAACATGAAAGCATTTTATCATTTCAATCATGCATACATGCCTAGCCATGCACATGATCATGTTCAAAACAGGAACTAAATTAATTCATGTTTCAAGTTTCGAAAGTATAAATTCACCCAATCTAGGGTGTTGAGGTTGTGAGACTTTAGGGGAAGTATTTGAGTCTTTCACTGTCATGTTAATCCAATTAAATTGGCGGGAATTTCATTTTTAATTCGAACCTGTTTGGAGATAAGTCGAGCCTAGATCAAGTCTAGGAATTTCAATTTTTAAACCGAACCTATTTGGAGATAGGTCGAGCCTAGAACAAGTCTAGAAATTTCATTTTCAAACCAAACCTGTATGGAGATAGGTCGAGCCTAGATCAAGTCTAGGAATTTCAATTTTTTAATCGAACCTGTTTGGAGATAGGTCGAGCCTAGATCAAGTCTAGGAATTTCATTTTCAAATCAAACTTGTTTGGAGATAGGTCGAGCCCAGATCAAGTCTAGGAATTTCATTTTCAAATCGAACCTGTTTGGAGATAGGTCGAGCTTAGATCAAGTTTAGAAATTCCAATTTTAAATTGAACATGTTTGGAGATAGGTCGAGCCTAGATGAAGTCTAGGAATTTCAATTCTTTAAATAGGATTTGTTTTGAGATATGTCACACTTAGGCCGAATCGTTGAAAACAAATTCACTTCAAGATGAATCGAATACGGTGTCTACGTCTTTATACTATTCTTGATTCTCAAGAATGTACAAAGAGAGGCAACTGTAGACACCTAATTTTTAAAAAATGAAAATAAAAATAATAATGTAATATAAAAATAAAAAATATAACAATAAATATTAAATAAAAATATATTTTAAAAAAAGAGGAAGGAAAAGAGAGAAAAAATGGGGGAAAAGATTGAGCCTATGCTCAGCCCTCTCCTTCCGTTCATGATTATAGGGCAATTAATGCCCCTAAAAAGCCACCGGATTTTGGGGAAGAATAGTCACCTCCGGTGACCAGCCCCTCTCTGTGACAGAGTCTAGTGAAATCATGCTCGGAAGAGCATGATTTCACTTCTAGATTGTCCAAAATTTTGGACAATCCAACTTTTAAAAAAAAAAGGGCAATTGGGAAAAAAGGAACCGGATAGCATTCAAAAACCACAAAAAAAAATCAGAGCAAAAAAAGAAACCAAAAATCCTTAATTTCCTCTAACAACCGGTAAGATACCCAATACAAAAAAAAAATCCTAAAACCTCTAGCAGCCAATAACCACAATCCATAACCAAAAAATAAAAAAAAAAGAGAGCAACCAAAAAATAAAAACATATAGGGGTTTGAGTCGCCGACGAGGGAAAGAGGCAGATCGGGGAAGGAGAGAGGTCTGACCGGCGGTGGGGTTTGAAAAAAAAGGTGTTTGGCTTAGAAGAGAGAGAAACAGGTGACGAAGAGAGAGAGGGATATGTTAGTTGGTCGGTCGGCAACAAAAAAAAAGAGGGAGAGGAAAGATCTAGTCGACGACAAAACAAGAGGAAGTAGAAAGAGAAGGAAAAAAGGTAGAAAGAAGGCAGAGGGTAGCGGCTAGAGAGAAAAAAAAAAGAGCAGAAAATAAAAAGGGAAAGGGAAAAGAAACCTTAAATAGGTAGGTTTAGGGTCTCCAAAACATCGCCGTTTTGGAGGTTCACAGGCTGCCAAGCAAGCACTTGACACGGTGCATTTTGAACTCAGCTTTGTGGGCCCCAAGAGGCAGATCCGGTGCATCAGGCTTGGGCTTTCTGTGGATCTTCAGGCTGGGCCAATCTTAGCCCAGTAAGGTATAATTTCCCTCCTTTATTTGGGTTTGTTTAGGTTGATTTTGGGTCTAGCCCATTTAGCTTGAATAAATGTATTTTTAGTTTAGTTTTAAACCATGCTAGGAAAATTATAAAATATGAGAACTTAATTAAATGTTAAAAAAAAGCAAAAAAATAAAAGAATAAAACAATAATGAGGAAACAAAAAATAATAAATAGTAATAAAAAAATAATAGTAATAATAGTTATGTATATATATAATATAAGACATGATACAAATATAAAAATTATAAGAAAAATGAAATGACTATTTAGAGTGTCCGATGATGAAATTCAACATAAAAAGTGTAAAGAGTTACCTCTTTCAAGTAGATTTTCTAGGTGAGGGGTACGAGTCGGATTTTCATTGAAGTGTCGGGATAAATCCAAACTCTATTCTCCAATATTCATTACTCAAATAGTCATTATTGAAAATATACATTAAAAGAAAAATAAATCTTCATAATGTTGCATTTAAATTTAAATTAATATAATTAGTTAATTAGTTTAAATAAATATTCCCAAATAAAGTTAATTTGACCATAAAAAATTTTAATTGTTTATTTGACAAACTATGCAATTACGTAAAATATTAATCAATAATGTTAATTAAAGAATATAGGTTTAAATAGAAAACAAAAAAATAAAAATAGTAAAATAATAACAAAACAATAATAAAAGAAAAAAATATGAAAAAATGATAAAAAAATAAAACTTTAAAAATATAAAAATGAATAATGCATGAAATAATAAGTGACAATAAATATATAGAGACAAGGTGATAAATTATTAAACGCATAATTGAATAAATTACGAATCACATAAGTCAATAAACGTGTGCATGTAGACATCATCATTTTATCCTGTCATAGCATGCCGCATTTATCTCATAAATGGGGCGGGAGTCCGGATGATAGGATTTCCCCGAGGAGCTTGTAGAGACAAGTTCTTTTGGGATATCTCTAGGTGAGGAAAATTTCGAGACTTCACCAAAACGTTGGGATTGTCTTCGAATGATATTCCAATGAAAGATTGTCGACCCAATTATTAAAAATTGAATAAATCATAACATCATTCTACGATCGCATCATGTGCATCCATGAAACCGAATAAAAGATTCAATCAGCTAACATAATAAAGAATTAATTAATAAGCGAGGATTAAGGAAATATAAGAATAAAATCAAAACTAGGCCATAATAGGATAGCTTAAGATTAAATGGTATTGTTCATAGAACGGGTGTCACGGAAGTGCTAACCTTTCTCCATGCGTAATCGCACTCCCGAACCCATCTCTAAAAAACGTAAACCAGTTCTCGTTCTTTCGACGAAAATAAAATTAATTTAGGACTTCGTCGATTAGGACCGAGTTAGTAGGTGACCAATCGCACCTATAAAAGATGATTGGTGACGACTCTTAGTTCTTTTATTTTCGCCCACGTCTAGCAGTCCGGTTCTCGAACCCGCACGTTACGACACTTGCATGCATGATTTTGTTTTTGTTCTTAGTTTTATAAGTTGACAATTAGGTGTTTTAGGTCATTTCATTTTAAATCATATCAAATAATGAAAATTTGAATTATTTTGAATTTGAATTATTATGGATTTAGATCATCTTGATTTTAGATAATGAAATTTTGGATATTATTTTTGATTTGGATTAGATTTTGGTAGGACTATTTGGCCATGTTTGAATTATTTATTAATTTTTAAGGTCAAATCATGTAAAATTTAAGTTGATCATCTAGACTTAGAGGAGTTTCCTTTTATAAACTTTTCTAACTTTTATTAGCTTATTTAAGGGCAAATTTAATTAACTTGCATACTAAGATCATGTAAAGATTTAAAATAAATCACTACATCAAGTCATGGCACTTGTACCTTGCTTTCTAAAGCTCATTAATTGACCAAGTTGTTTTTTTTTTTTTAATAAAATCCATCTAAATCTTTAAAATTTTATCATAATTTAACTCAAATTCATTTCGGTTTCTTCTCTCGTGGATTTTGCCTATTTATGGCCACTGTTCTGCTTTTGCTGCAACTATTCCTCTGGTTTCTATCGCTGCTGGGTTGTTTTTCCTTCTTGTCCCCTGCTATGTGGTGTTATTTCTGGCTGCTATGTCTTTCTTTTTTATTTTGCTTCAGTCATGATTCTTGGCTTTTTTAGCTCCTAGGTCCTCTCTTTTAGGTATTCTTTCCAGTGTAAATTCTTCTTAATTTTTAGTGAATTTACTTGATTTGATCGAGAAAAAAAAACTCAAATTCATTAAATTTCGAAATAAATATCTCACCTCAAAATGTCAAGACATGATTGAATTACTAAACTACTTATGACACTAAACATTTTCGGAACCAAATTGCACTATCCTCCTTCAAGTCATCTTCTTTTTTTTCAACCAATTCATCTTTCATAACGAAAAATCCAAGCTCAAGTATATTTGTGTTTTTTTAAAAAAAAAAATCTTTGGTCATTGTACTTTTGATATTTTAAACCGGGAAAATGAAAAGAAAAAAAAGAGGACGGAAGTGAAATCTTTGAATGGTTTTGTCATCAGGGTGAGGGAAAATCAGTAGGGATACCATTGCCTCCCAATTTACTGAATGATAGTCAATGGATGGGAATCACCTACTGCTTGTTCTTGTGTCTCCCTCCAATAATGATAATAGTCAATGGATGGGAATCACCTACTGCTTTGAATGGTTTAGTCACCAGGGTGAGGGAAAATCAGTAGGGATACCATTGCCTCTCAATTTGCTGAATGATAGTCAATGGATGGGAATCACCGACTGCTTTGTTCGTGCGTCTCCCTCCAATAATGATAATAGTCAGTGGATGGGAATCACCTACTGCTTTGTTCTTGTGTCTCCCTCCAATAATGATAGTTTTGTTGCTTATATTTTGGATAAATAACATATTTTTAATAAAATTGATAATTTGATGAAATTTATTGGAGACATTATTTTTGTGTACACTTTTTTATGAACCTAATATTCTTGCAGACGTTTTAACTAAATTTGGAATGGATCAAACTTAAATGTTTTATATGTGATGATAGAATATGGTTGTGCTAGAGTGACCTGTGTTTTAATAATTTTACCATTTTGATACGTGTTTGCATGCTTTAATTTGATCTATTTGAAACAAATCACAATAATATTTGACAGATATCGATACCTTTTTCTTTTGAAAAGTATGCAATTTATTATTGAGTGTGAAAACTCAAATGGAGCTTTAAACTTTGTGTTACATTGAAAATAAAAAAACTGAAAAAAAGGGTATCTCAAAACCTAACTCGGGCCCAAAAATGTGGAATATTTAGGCCACTGATGGTAACATGTACACGGCAACAATTACAACAGCGAAAAAAACCAAAGCTGAACTGTCTGCCACAACACTACCATGATGGTTGTGGAATAATAGGCCACTAATGTAGGAATTTTTATTAGGACAGTAAAACCCCTTTCTAACTTTCCACCAATTAATCCATCCACAAAATTCAAAAAGTTGATTCGTTGCAATCTGCTTTTCGAAACTATGTCTGAAAACAGCAACCATATCCCATCTCAGACCGCTGCATGATTAGAATATAAAGCATTAACGCGCGAGAATCAATTAGACAATAAGTGAGAAATGTGTGACTTGTAAGTGATCTCCATCTCGAAAAACGCAAAAAAAGGCATAAAAGTGGATCCCATTAATCGATCATGTTTCTTTTCTCTCTTGTTTTTTCTCTTTCTTTCTTTTTTATAAATTCCATTTAAATCTTAACATTTTGCCATCATTTAGATTTCAGAATAAATATTCCCTTTCAAAATGTCCAGATGCTATTAAATTACTAAACAACCCATGAGCCTAAACATCAAAACCCTTTTTTTGAAACTACAATGCACAATCCTCATGAGTCTTCTTCTTCTTCAACGTAGTCATCCCCCATAACTCAAAATCCATGCTCAAGTGTGTTTGTGTTTATGTTTTTTTCCAAGATTCTTTAATCATTCCATTTTGGAATTTGCAAAGTGAGAAATGTAGAAAAAAGTGAGGAAAGACGGAAGGTGTTGGAAAACGAGCAGGCGCGTCAAATTTTGAAAGTGATAAGTGTGTACACATGCTAATGCTTTGGAATTGAAGTAATTGAAGTAGAAAATTTTGGACTAAATGCTCAAATTGGGATTAAATATTTAGATTTTTTTAAAAAATAAGGATTAAAAGTTTCGATTGTAACAATTAAGAATTAAACAATTTCGATTTTTATAATTAAAGGCTAAATTGATAGGTAAATGGAACATATATCCCATACGACAGAAAATCGTATGAGCTAATGACATGGCATGTTGGAAAATGTTCTTTTTACTTTTTGTGGAAAAAAAAAATGCTAATGACTTGTTAAAAAATGCAATTATTACACGTCATGATGAAAATTTAATTCTTACATATCATGTTGAAAAATGCAATTATTACACGTCATATTGAAAAATGTAATATATGTCATGTTGAAAAATATAATTATTACACGCTATGTTTAAGATTTAGTAGTTATACATCATATTGAAAATTTAGTTGTTATACGTCATGTTGAAAAATATAGTTGTTACACATCATATTAAAAACTTAGTTTTTATACCTCATGTTGAAAATTTAGTTATTATACGTCATATTAAAAAATGTAAACGAACTCAAATGGTAATGGGGGCTAATATTGCAAGTGGCAAGATAGTGGTTCTATGAAAATGGGAAAAGGCTGAAAATTTTTAAATTTTGATCGGGGAAAAACTCAATACTGAAGAAAATATTTATTGGACATGGGTTTTCATTCATGTATAGGTTCAAGTGCATTGTCTTAATATTCTTCAATGGATTTGACTTTCATGCTCTCACCCTTTTTAAATTTATTATTCAGTGAATTGAAAGAGATACATGCATCATTTAAAATTTTTACTAATATTATTAAACACTTGCATATATGAATTTTGTTACTATACTTAATTTTATAAAATGACAATAGGATGTTTTAGGTAATTTCATGTTGGATTATGTTTTATAATTTCATGTGGCGGAACCGTCTGCCACAATACTACTCCCGTGATGTCTGAAAGACATTAAAATGTCCCCAAGATCAAATTGCTGTGTGAATGGAAGAATAGGCCATTAATGCAGGAATTTTAATTACGACATTAAAATCCCCTAATGCCGGCTTAGGTTTGCAGCAATGAACACTTAATAAAATTATCATTTGAACGAATCAAAAAAAAAATTGATATTAGAGATGTCATAGTTTATGGAATCTTTAACAACTACTTATACAAAAGAATGGACACTTAGCTTATGAACTTTGATAGTCTTGATTTCAGATAATGAAAATTTGGATTATTTTGCATTTAGGTTAGATCTTTATTGAATCATTTGATAGTATTTGAATTATTTATTGATTTTTAAAATCAAATTAAGTTCAACTGGAATAAGGTATTTAGATTCAGAAGAGTTCAATTTTATCAATTCTTATAATTTTTGTTAACTTATTTAAAAGTTAATTTTAATCAACTTGCATCCGAAGATCATGTAAAGATAATTGTGTTTCAAACAAATAATTAAATCATGTAAATTAATTAGTTTTTATCAAACCAATAAATAATTACTATTTAATTTATTGTTTTTAACGCAAATCATTAGATCATGTAAACCTATTAATTTTTATGAAATCAATAAACAATTATTATTTAATTTACTGTTTTTAAAACAAATAATTACATCATGTAAATCAAATAATTTTTTTTATAATTACAGAAAGGGGGATTTAAACTCTACCTTTTAAGTAAGAGATTATGTATTGATTAATGATCTAAATATTTGAGTGAAATCAAATAATTTTTATTAAATTACTAATTAAATAATTATTATTTACTTTATGATTATATTTTTTCTTGAAATACGATTACACTTTAAGAGCAAAATTTTGTTATATAAAAATAAATAATAAAGAAAAAAGTATTAAGATTAAGAAGTATTTTGCACAAAATTTTTTAAAAATTTTAAAATAGAAATTTTGATTTTTATGAATTTATAATTTTTGTTTGAAACATACCCTTAACTTGAAAAAAAGAAAGAAAGTGGACTACTATAATTGAGGGTAACAAGAAAAAATAAAAAATATTTTTTATTGATATAATTTTTAATAATTTATTTGTTTATTTGTCAAGTCTTCGGTTGTGTGTCAAGATTCTTTAATTATTGTGCTTTTGAAACGAGGAGGCGTGGCTTGACCCCGTCAGAAACGGACTTGTAAGAGCGTAACAGGGGGTCTCATACTGCAAATGAAGTAGCAAAGCAAGTTCAACGAGTCAAAGCAGTGGAGCCGTTCAATCAATTTGCCTTTTTACTGTTTTTATTCCATTCAGCGACACCAACATGACATGTTTTCTACTTTTTGTTTATTTTAATGATCATTTCTTGTTTAATGATAGTATTTTGACTGGTTTTGCCAGCTCGAAAAGAGAGAAGGACGAAAGTGAAATCTTTAAATGATCCAGTGAGGGAATATTAGTAGGGATACCATTGCCTCCCAATTTGTTGAATGATAGTCAGTGGATGGGAATCACCTGCTGCTTTGTTCATGTGTCTCCTTCCAATAATGATAGTTTTGTTGCTTATATTTGGGATAAGTAACACATTTTTAATAAAATTGATAGTTTGATAAATTTTATCGAAAATATTGTTTTTGTGTACACTTTTAGTGATTTTAATATTTTTGTAAATTTTTTATTTAAATTCAAAATGGATCAAATTAAAATGTTTTATACGTGATAATAGAATGTAGTTATATTATAGTGACTCGTGTTTTAATAACTTCATCCTTTTGATATGTGATTGTATGCTTTAATTTGATCTATTTAAAACAAATCACAATAGTATTTGATAGATATCGATAAAATTTTTTTTTTGAAAAGTATGCAATTTATTATTGGGTGCCAAAACTCAAATAGAACTTTAGACTTTATGTTACTTTGAAAATAAAAATAAATGAAAATAAAAAAGAGCCTCAAAACCTATCCCGGGCCCAAAAAACCAAAGCTGAACCGTCTGCTACAGCACTTCCGTGATGGCTGTAAATTTTGTACACACGCCAATGTTTTAGAATTGAAATAATTGAAGTAGAAAAATTTTGAGCTAAATGCTCAAATTGGGATTAAATATTTAAATACTTTTTTAATTAAGGGTCAAACGTTTCAATTGTAATAATTAAGAATCAAATAATTTCGATTTTTTATAATTAAAAGGTAAGTTGACAAGTGAATGAAACGTGTATCTTACGTAATAGAAAATTGCATGAGCTGATGACATGGTATGTTTGGAAATATTGTTGTTATTTTTTGTGAAAAAAATATTGTTTAAAGTTATGTTAAAAAGTATAGTTGTTACACTTCATATTAAAAATTTAATTGTTACATGTCATGTTGAAGATTTAATTGTTACATGTCATGTTGAAAATTTAATTGTTATACATAATGTTGAAAAATATAATTGTTACATGCCATATTAAAAATTTAGTTATTATATGTCATGTTAAAAATTTAATTATTATACACTATGTTGAAAAATGTAGACAAACTCAAATGGTAATTAGGGCTAAAATTGCAAGTGATAAGGTAGTGGTTGTTCGAAAATGAAAAGGGGCTGAAAATTTTTAAATTTTGAATGGAGAAAAACTCAATACTGATGAAGATATTTATTGGATATGGGTTGCCATTCATGTATAGGTTCAAGTGCATTGTCTTAATCTTTTTAAATTTATTATTAAGTGAAAAGAAAGAGATACATTCACCTTTTAATATTTTCACAAATATTATTAAACACTTGCATACATGGATTTTATTACTATACTTAGTTTTATAAGATGATAATAAGATGTTTTAGGTAATTTTGTGTTGGATTATATGATTATGGATTTTGATTGTTTTGATTTCAAAAAATGAAATGTTGGATTATTTTGCATTTAGATAAGATCTTGGTTGGATCATTTGATAGTGTTTGAATTATTTACTGACTTTTAAATTCAAACTAAATTAAACTCGAATAGGTTATTTAGATTTAGATGAGTTAAATTTTATCAATTTTTATAATTTTTATTAACTTATTTAAAAATTAATTTAATCCACTTGCATCTTATGTAAAGGGAATTGTTTTTAAAACAAATAATTACATCATGTAAATCAATTAATTTTTATCAAACCAATAAATAATTACTATTTAATTTACTGTTTTTAACACAAATCATTAAATCATGTAAATTAAACAATTTTTATGAAATCAATAAAAAATTATTATTTAATTTACTGTTTTTGAAACAAATAATTACATCATGTAAATCAAATAATTTTTATCAAACCAATAATTAAATAATTATTATTTAATTTATGATTATATTTATTTCTTGAAATAGGTTTACATTTTTAGAGCAAAATTTTGTTATATAAAAAACAAATAGTAAAGACAAGAGGTGTGCCTTGTAAGTGATTTCCACGTGGAAAAAACAACCGCGAGCAAAAGGAGGTCCCATGCTAATGCTTTGGATTTGGAATTGAAATAATTGAAGCAAAATTTTGGAATTCACATGGAAGCTTTTCCACAGTGGGGCCTCTGGTGTTCATAATGTCGATTTGCTTTTCTTTTTATTCCATTCGGCAGCACAGTGGGGCCTCTGGTGTTCATAATGTCGATTTGCTTTTCTTTTTATTCCACTCGGCAACATGTTTTTACTCGAGCATTATTTACTCTCCAAATTAACTCCCTTGCTATCTTGCTCCTCCTCCTGGTACTATGTTGACTTCCTCCCCATCATCATCTTCATCTTCAGCTTCTTCTTCAAGGAAATATGATGTTTTTTTGAGTTTTAGAAGTGAAGGTACTTGTAAGAGATTCACAGACCCTCTTTATACTCATTTACAAAATAAAGGAATCATCACTTTCAAGCAAGACGAAAAGCTTGAACAAGGCGATTACGTCACACTAGAGCCTCATAAAGCAATTGGAGAATCATGGTGTTCAATAAATCCATTATTAAGGGAAATGAAAAAGATATATGCACCATTTAACTTCTCAATTTAAACTAGATAAGAGGCCCATGATTTTCCTATCACTTGTAACGTGTTCATAAATTTTATTAAAAACTTGCATGCATGACTTTGTTATTATTGTTAGTTTTATAAGATGACAATTAGGTGTTTTTGGTCATTTCGTTTTAGATTATATTGGATAATGAAAATTTGAATTATTATGAATTTAGATCATCTTCATTTCGGATAATGAAATTTTAGATAATATTTTTTGGTTTAGATTATATCTTGATTGGATCATTTAGCTGTGTTTGACTTATTTATTGATTTTTAAGGTCAAATCAAATAAAATTCGAGTTAATAATCTAGATTTTGAAGAGTTACCTTTTATAAACTTTTGTAATTTTTATTAGCTTATTTAAGGACAAATTTAATCAACTTGCATCCGTAAATCATGTAAAGATTTAAAATAAATCATTACATCAAGTCATGGCACTTGCACCTTGCTTTCAAGAGCTCATTAATTGACCAGCTTGTTTGTTTAAAAAAAAATCCATCTAAATCTTTAAAATTTTATCATAATTTAACTCAAATTTATTTTGATTTTGCCTCTTTATGGCCACTGTTCTGTTTTCGCTGCAACTATTCCTTTTTTTTTATCATTGCTGGGTTGTTTTTCCTTCTTGTCCCCTGCTATGTGGTGTTATTTCCAGCTGCTTTGTCTTTCTTTTTCATTTTGCTTCAGCCATGACTGTTGGCTTTGTTTGCTCTTAGGTCCTCTCCTTGAGGAATCCTTTCCAATGTAAATTCTTCTTAATTTGTAATGAATTTACTTGATTTAACTCTGCAAAAAGAAAAAAACTCAAATTCATTAAATTTCAAATAAATATCTCACCTCAAAATGTCAAGACATGATTGAATTACCAAACTACTCATGACACTAAACATTAAAACCCTTTCTGGGAAACAAATTGCACTATCCTCCTTCAATTCATTTTCTTCTTTTTCAACCAATTCATCTTTCATAACTAAAAATCTGAGCTCAAGTATATTTGTGTTTTGTTTAAAAAAAAAAGTAGTCATTGTACTTTTGAAATTTTGAAGCGGGAAAAAGTAAAGAAAAGAAAGAGAAGGACAGATGTGAAATCTTTGAATGGTTTAGTCATCAGAGTGAGGGAAAATCAGTAGGGATTCCATTGCCTCCCAATTTGCTGAATGATAGTCAGTGGATGGGAACCAGCTACTGCTTTGTTCCTGAGTCTCCCTCCAATAATGATAGTTTTGTTGCTTATTTTTTGGGATAAGTAACACATTTTTAATTAAATTGATAGTTTGATGAAATATATTGGAGACATTGTTTTTGGGTATATTTTTTTGAATTTAATGTTTTTGTAAATTTTTTATTTAAATGCAAAATGGATCAAACTGAAATGTTTTATATGTGACAATAGAATGTGGTTGTACTAGAATGACTCATGTTTTAACAACTTTATCCTTTTGGTATGTGTTTATATGCTTTAATTTGATCTATTTGAAACAATCACAATAGTATTTGATTGATTTTTTTTTTTGAAAAGTATGTAATTTATTATTGGGTGCCAAACTCAAATAGAACTTTAGACTTTATGTTACATTGAAAATAAAAAGGAACCTCAAAAACTATTCCGGACCCACAAATTGGAGATATTTAGGCCACCGATGGTAACATATACACGGCAACAATTATAACAGCGAAAAAAACCACAGCTGAACCATCTGCCACAGCACTCCCCTGATGGCTGAAAGACATTAAAATGCCCCCAACATCAAATTGCTGTGTGAATGGAAGAATAGGCCACTAATGCAGGAATTTTAATTAGGACATTAAAGTAACTGCCGACATAAGGTTGCCATAAAACAAATCAACCCGCTCATCCAACTCCTCTACGGCTTGCAATTCGGACACATTAAACATCCTTCCAAGATTAAATTCTTCAACCCAACATCAGAATCCTACCCAACTAATACTTCCCGTTCAAATGAATAAACAAGTAGAAATCTCACACACCTTTCTCATCTACTCCAAAATAATGAACCAATTCCTCTTGTACACCGACCCCATCTTTAGCAAGCAAATCAACAACACCATTGGCTTCACACAGCTTATGTGTTACCTTCCAAAGATTAATAAACTTATGAAAAGATCCAATTTGTACCATATGCTGTCTAAATCTCTATGGCATTATTGAAGGATTATTTAGTCATGACACTGTATTTTTTGAATCAATTTTAACCCATAGATTAAAAGATGAGTGCTTCAAAAATTTAGAGAACAATGTAAAGTTTTCTTTAATAACCAAAATTTCGGCACAATTTGCATCACACACTCCCATTTACTTAAAGAAACGAATGATGATATCTCCTTTAAAAGTACGTAAAATCCCTCCAATACCCACTTCACCGGATTGCCAACTGATGTGCCATCAACATTGAATTTTAACCACCCCACCATTGGAGCCTCCCACATCAAAGGATCCCTAGCCGGCTTAGGCTTTGTTTGTAGCAACGGTCACTAAATAAAATTATCGTTTGATCAAACAAAAAAAATGACATTAGAGATGTGATAGTTTATAAAATCTTTAACACATACTTATAAGCTTTAAATAGAAAATTTACAAATTTAAAGTTAAAACAAAACTCCATATAATAAGAAAATCCAATATATATATATATATGCATGTTATAGATATAATAATGTCATAATTGGTAGAGGTGACAATTGGATGAACAATCATTTTGTGTAGAAGAAACTTTAGAGTCATTTTCAGGTTTGAGTCATTTCAATTTGAAATTAAGATTATTCAAGTTTGCGTCATATTTGGATTTAAGCTATTGAATTTCAAAGGAAAATCAAATTAGAATTGGATGAATCATTTAAATTGAGTGAAATTTTATCAATTGCAACTAATTTTTTCAAAATTATATATTCGTCAATCTATGATATACCTCTAATTTTTTATTTTTGAATTTTTGAAATAGGGAAATTTAGAAAAAAAAATGAGGAGAGAGATGGGATGTGTGACTTGTAAGTGATCTCTATGTTGAAAAATGCGAAAGCACGTAAAAGCGGATCCCATTAATTAATCAAGCTTCTTTTCTCTCTTATTTTTTTCTTTTTCTTGTTTTTTTTTTCTTTTTGGATAAAATCCATCCAAATCTTAACATTTTGTCATCATTTAGCTTAAATCCATTAAATTTCAGAATAAATATTCCATTTCAAAATGTCAAGATGCAATTAAATTACTAAACAACCCATGACCCTAAACATCAAAACCCTTTTTTGAAACCAGAATGTAAAATCCTCCGTAGTCTTCTTCTTCTTCAACGTATTCATCCCCCATAACTCAAAGATCCAAGCTCAACTATACATGTGTTTATGTTTTTTTTTTTCAAGATTCTTTAATCATTGTACTTTTGAATTTGCGATAACTCTATTACATAGAATTATCTTGTTACATTTTGAGTGATAAAATGGTTAAGTCTTTGAGTTTAGACAAAGTTTTAAATAATTTTCTTCATTTTTCTTTAATTAGTTAACTCATGATTGAGCTAGTTGACTTCAAGTTAGTTTAGTTCATTTGTATGGTAAAAATGCTTATTTTTAGCTATGGCTGATTTAGTTTCTATGTTTTTAAGGTGCTCAAAAGAGAAGGGGTCAAGTGGTAAAGAATTGTACAAGTTAGCCAAATGCAGACTTCACTAAACATGTTGTGATATTTCAAACATAACTCAAGCTACAGAAGTCCAATCAATATGATTCTTGGACCATTGGAAACTTAAAAATAAAGACTACAACTTATATATATATATATATATATATATATCACTTCACTCAGTTCTGATCAAAACATGATCAAAATTGCATTATAAGTAGCTAGACCGCAGCAGCTCTGCACTAGGCAGCTTGAAGAGCCAAGAAGACATGTCTCCCACACAAAACAATAAGCCAGGCACTGTAGTGCTAGCCACCCAGGGCCGCAGCGATTGGGCAAGGTTTTAAAAATCTGCAATTCTCGATTTTTTGACTCTAGGGCTTTAAAAAAGGTATATATAGGCCATTTTAAAAGGGTTTTCAACAAGGAGAGGTGAGAGCAGCTTCCAGATGAGAGAAAAATCATAAGCAAAAGAATAAAGGAGGAGAAAAAAAGGAAGATCAAGGCTTAAAGCTACAGAAATTTGTATCTCTCTCTAGATTTGTTCTTCTCTCAGTTTCTTTTGCTTTATTTATGGTTTCTTTCTTGTGGATGATATTTTCTATGGATATTATGAATCAAATAACTTTTAGCTAGGATTTTGGTGGATTTTTACATGTAACTTGGATTACTTATTGCTCTTTTACTTATTTTAAATGGATATGTTGATGTTTATTCAAATCTGAATTTATTGACCATTAATTGCTTGATCACCTATTAAATGGGTGTTGAATCCTATAAACATATAAAGACCCAATTAAGCTAGCCAATTATACAAAAACCTAGACGTAGGTTTGTACATGCTTTAGAATTCTAGACTAGCATCAACCCCCATTGAATCAAATAATTAGAGAAATAATAATTTAAGTGAAATGTTGAATGAAACTGTAATCCTAAACTTTTAAAATACTGCTTCCAATTTATTTTACCTTACATTTCTTTAATTAGCTTAATTAATTAGTTTGTTTTTAATTATTCTCCATACTTTGGTTAGCTTGGATAAGGTTGGTTTGACCTAATTTTAATACTTAATGAAAGATTATAGCCAACTCTATGTGGAGAGGATACTTTTCCTACTATTATGTTACTAATGCGATACATGCACTTGTGTGTGTATTAAATTAGCAACAATTTGCAAAGTGAGAAATGTAGAAAAAGATGAGGAAAGATGGGAGGTGCCGAAAAACGAGAAAGCACATCAAATTTTGAAAGCAGTAAACGTGTACACACGCCAATGCTTTGGAATTGAAATATTGAAGTAGAAAAATTTTAGGCTAAATGCTTGATTGGGACTAAATATTTAGACACTTTTTCAATTAAGGACCAAACGTTTCAATTGTAACAATTAAGGGCAAAACAATTTCAATTTTTTACAATTAAAGGCTAAGTTGACAAGTGAATGGAATGTGTATCTCACGCGATAGAAATCACATGAGCTGATGACATGGTGTGTTGGGAAACGTTATTGTTATTTTTTGTGAAAAAAATATTGTTTAATGTCATGTTAAAAAATGTGTTGTTACACGTCATGTTGAAAAATATAATTGTTACATACCGTGTTGAAAAATATAGTTGTTACACACCACGTTAAAGACTTAATTGTTACATATCATGTTGAAAAATGTGTTGTTATACGTTATGTTGAAAAATGTAGTTATTATATGCCATATTAAAAAATGTAAATGAACTCAAAGGGTAATGGGGGCTAAAATTGCAAGTGGCAAGATAATGGTTGTATGAAAATGGAAAGGGGCTGAAAATTTTTAAATTTTGATCAGAGAAAAACTCAATACTTAAGAAGATATTTATTAGATATGGGTTTCCATTCATGTTTACATTCAAGTGCATTGTCTCAATCTTCTTCCATGGATTTTACTCTCATGCTCTCAACCCTTTTGAATTTATTATTAAGTGAAATGAAAGAGACACATTCACCATTTAAATTTTTCACAAATATTATTAAACACTTGCATGCATGGAATTTGTTACTATACATAGTTTTATAAGATGACAATAGGATGTTTTAGGTAATTTGGTGTTGGATTATAACATTATGGATTTTGATTGTTTTGATTTCAGAAAATGAAATTTTGGATTATTTTGCATTTATACGATCTTGGTTGGATCATTTGATAGTGTTTGAATTATTTATTGACTTTTAAATTCAAATTAAATTAAACTCAAATAGATTATTTAGATTCAGACGAGTTAAATTTTATCAACTTTTATAATTTTTATTAACTTATTTAAAGAATAATTTAATCAACTTGCATTTGAAGATCATGTAAAGAGAATTGTTTTTAAAACAAATAAATACATCATGTAAATCAATTAATTTTTAGCAAACCAATAAATATATTTTTTTTTTTTTGCTCAGCCAATAAGTAATTACTATTTAATTTACTGTTTTTAACACAAATCATTAAATCATGTAAATTAAATAATTTTTATGAAATCAATAAATAACTATTATTTAATTTTCTATTTTTGAAACAAATATTTACATCATGTAAATCAAATAATTTTTATCAAACCAAGAATTAAATAATTATTATTTAATTTATGATTATATTTATTTCTTGAAATAGGTTTACACTTTTAGAGCAAAATTTTGTTATATCAAAAACAATAATAAAGAGAAAAGGCTTGCCTTGTAAGTGATTTCCGCGTGGAAAAAACAACCATGCGTAAAAGTAGGTCCCATGCCAATGCTTTGGAATTGAAATAATTGAAGAACCAAAATTTTGGAATTCACGTGAAAGCTTTTCAACAGTGGGGCCCTCAAGTGTTCTTCACGTTGATTTGCTTCCTAGTTATACCATTCGGCAACATGATTTTACCCAAGCTTATTTACTCTCCAAATTAACTCCCTCGCTATCTTGCTCCTCCTCCCGGTACTATGTTGACTTCCTCTCCATCATCATCTTTATCTTCATCTTCTTCTCCATGGAAATATGATGTTTTCTTGAGCTTTAGAGGTGCAGATATTCGCACGAACTTCATAGACCATCTTTATAATCATTTACAAAGTAACGGAATCTTCACTTTCAAGGATGACGAAAGGCTTGAACAAGGCGATTGCGTCGCACCAGAGCTCTGTAAAGCAATTGGAGAATCATGGTGTTCAATAATCGTTTTCTCAAAAACGTATGCTTTTTCAAGTTGGTGTCTAAATGAGCTTGTTGAGATTCTTAAACAAAAAGAGAAGAGGGGACATAAGGTTTTCCCACTTTTCTATAATGTTGATCCATCTGACTTGCGGAAACAGATAGGGAATGTTGAAGAAGCTTTTGCTGGACATGAAAAGAAATATAATAAAGAAAAGACGCAAGAGTGGCGACAGGCTTTATCTCAAGCGGCTAATATCATTGGATGGGATTCAAAGAATAGGTACTTCCTTCTTCGTCTATTAACATTGTTTGTCCTTTTCTTTTAATATATATGGTAATTTAATACTTATATGTTACATGTAATACGTTTATATGTTTATTTAAATAGATTAAAAAATAATTAATTTCTTTCTATTGTTTTTATATTGTCAACAAAGAAAGAAATGAAAATGGAGAATGTGCAAAATAGGGATCCATTTTGGTTCTGCTAGGACTATCTATTAAGGAATTAATCTCAAGTCAGTGGAGGACTTGCATAAGTTCTGATATCACTTGTTATGGGTTTAGATTTTCAACCTTAAAGACAAGAAATTACGTAAAGAAAGACTATTATTTAGAAAAGAAAAAGATACGAAAGGCTATTATTTGTAATGTGCACCATGTAAAATTCTAGTATAATATAAATCAAATAGTAATTTATGCTTTTTTATTTATAATGTTTATTTGACTTTTTGGATTTATAGGAATGAAGCAGAATTCATTAAAGAAATTGTTAAAAAGATACGGACAAAGTTACTTCCAGAACGTCCGGGAGTTCATAAGGACTTGATTGGAATTTATTCTCGTTTGGATGAGTTGTGGGGCAAAATAAAATTTGGAGAAAATGATATCCGCATTGTAGGAATTTGTGGAATGGGTGGCATAGGTAAAACAACTCTTGCAAGGGTTGTTTATGACCAGATGTCTGGTGATTTTGAAGGTAAATGTTTTCTTCATGAAGTTTCAAAATACGAACCTGTTCGTTTACAAAAAATGTTTCTTTCTGAGATATTTCCTGGAGAAAATTTCCAGTTTTGTAATGTTTTTGACGGAAGTAAAACTATAAGTCATATGCTACCGCGTAAAAGGGTTCTTGTTGTTATTGATGATGCGGATGATGGACAAAAGTTAAAGTACTTGGCTGAAGAGCGTGATTGGTTTGGTTCGGGGAGCAGAATCATCATAACAACTAGAGATGAGCAACTGTTGCGAGCCTACGGAGTGGATGCTGTGTATAAGCCTACAACATTGAATGCCTTCGAAGCCCTACGTCTTTTTAGTTTGAAAGCTTTCAAAAGTGGTACACTGAATAATGATTTCATGTTGCTTGCCACACGTGTTGTGGAATGTGCTGGTGGCCTTCCTTTAGCTCTTCAAGTTTTGGGCTCTTCTCTTTGTGGTAAAGGTGCAGCTGAATGGAAAAGTGCCATAGATAGACTTAAAAGTGAACCTGAGAAAGAAATTCATAATTGTTTAAGAATAAGCTTTGATGAATTAAAGGAAACGGAAAAGAATATATTTCTAGATATCGCACATTTCTTCAAAGGGTTGGACAGAGATTTTGTAACAATAATACTAGATGGCTGTGGGTATCATGCAGTTAGTGGACTAGATGATCTCATCAAGAAATCTCTCATAACAGTTGAAGACAACACAATTTGGATGCATGATTTGCTACAAGAGATGGGAAGATATATTGTTCGGCAACAGTCTCCCAATGAACCTGGCAGACGATGTAGATTGTCAGAGGAAAGTGATGTACATCAAGTGCTAACTCAAAACTCGGTTAGTATTTCATAAAGACTATTCTTATTTTACTCTTACTTGACTTGGCAAATTATCAATCTTCTTTGTGTAAAGCTTTATGATACTCTTGATGTTCAGGGAACAGAAGCGATTGAAGGCATGGTCATCAACAACACTATAGGGTACAAATATATACCCCCTTTTTATCTTTATCTTTATTAATTATAAAAACCTGAATCCTAAAAATATAAATAATAAACGACATATTTATTTTTTATAATTTATTAAATTAACTATTTTATTAATCTTAATTATTGATTTTCTATTAAATTGAGATATTCTTAATTAATGAATATAATTCTCATGCATTATATTATTCTTATAAAACAAGTATACTATTTTATTTAATCTTATTTTAATTTATTTTATTAAGTATAATAGTTTTATGTTACACATTTTCAACTTTCATTTATTTCTTTTCTGAAATTATATATAAAAGTAATGGCATGAAATAAAATGTTTTTATAACTATTTAAATAAATATATAAGCATATTACATTTAACATGTAAAAATAAAATAATTAGTTTTCTTTATAAGAAAATAAAAGAATTGAAATCAATTTTAACATTTACATTATAAATATTAATATTAATTAAACGTTTTATCAATTAGTTTCATGAAATTAGTAATTGATGGATATTCCTTTGATTTAAATATTCATATATAATTTTGTTAACTACATAAAAATTAATTTTTTAAATATATTTTTAATCATATTTTCACTTTATTTAATTAAGTTTATATATTGTGTATGCCACACTTTTAATTTATTTTTATTTAATAAGGATTTTTTTTCTTCTTTCTTTCTTTTGTCTAAATTATTCTTAGCTTTTAAATGGTAGCCTATTAAGCCTACGGAGGGCTCCATAAATGGCAGCCAAATTAAATAGTATGGAATGTTTATGCCAAACATGTTTTATTTATTTAAAGATATTATGTTAATTTTCATTTTATACAAAAGTACTGAGTTACAATATTTGTGGAGATTGTAAAGATACATAGGTAACTAAAGAAATATTCATGTATCCATTAAACTAATTTCTAAAATAAGAATTTGGAATGACTTTACCTAAAAGTGTATATTAACTTATTGGTTATTGATTTGATGATATATTATTAGGATATTAATTAATGCTACCCAAATACAAAAAGGAAAAACCACAAGAATCAAGTTGATCTAGAAAAGAGCTTGACAAAGGAATCTAAATTTTGATTGAATGTGGACAAGAAATAAGAATGCGAGAGACATATATTGATTGCATTAGAAATCAATAAATTTGAAGACTTTAATATTTTTTCTGCAAGATGAACTCAAGTTCACGAACATATACTCCAGCTTTGTAAGTTGTTCGATTGCTATAATATGTTGTGAAGCTCATTTGTGTTTTTGTCCTTGCTTTTCATTTATTAGGGAACAAAACGAGACTTTCACTTTGAAGGCTGATGCCTTCTTGAAGATGAAAAAACTAAGATTGCTCATGGTTTATGGTATCCAAAAATCTTGTGATCTCACATATATTTCTAATGAGTTACGGCTTTTTGAGTGGCCTAGATGTCCTTTAAAATCATGGCCTTGGAACTTCCAACCAGACAACCTTGTTGCACTTCTCCTACCTAATAACTGCATTAAACGACTATGGAAAGGAAACAAAGTAAGAATTACTTTATTTGATGTTGGCCTTTTAGCTTTCTTCATATAAATTACTAATAATTTGAATTATATCGTTACAAAATAACTTTTTTTTCTTTTTATTCTTTCTTTGACAGTCTACTAGATTGAAATTCATTGACCTCCAAGGCTCCCGAAAGCTGATCGAGACACCAGACTTCACAAGGACCAAAAATTTGGAAAGTTTGAATTTGGAAGGCTGTACCAACTTAGTACGTGTCCATCAATCGATCGCAATTTTACCCAAGCTTAAACTTTTGAATTTAAGAGACTGCAAAAGCCTTAAGAGTTTTCCTACCAAAATTAGTATGGAATCTCTCGAAACATTTATTCTTTCAGGTTGCTCAAATATTCAAATGTTTCCAGAGATTGTCGGGGAAATGAAACGTTTGCTGGAGCTCTGTTTAGATGGGACAAGTATTAAAGAACTTCCCTCTTCATTTGGACATCTCAGCAATCTCAAAGTTCTTAATCTCTCGGGTTGCTCTAAACTTGAAAATTTATTGGACTTCACAATGATCGAAAATCTTGAAAGTTTGAATTTGGATGGTTGTATTAGCTTAGTAGATATCCATCCATCCATCTCAGTTTTACCCAAGCTTAAACTTTTGAATTTAAGGAACTGCACAAGTCTCAGGAGTCTTTCAATCAATAATGAAATGGTGTCTCTTGAAACATTGATTCTTTCAGGCTGCAAGAATCTTAAAAGGTTTCCAGAGTTTACTGGAAAAATGGAACATTTGTTGGAGCTCCATTTAGATGCCACATGTATTGAAGAACTTCCCTCTTCAATTGAAAATTTCAGTAGCCTAAAGGTTCTTAATCTCTCGGGCTGCTCTGTACTTGAAAATTCACCACCATGCTTCCTACAGCAGATGTATAGGAAGGGCTGCAGAGTACTTCTATCAAGTCAGAATCACATGCTTTCCAAAAAAAGTCCGAATTCCTTGGCTCTGAGGATACCTCCTTTATCAGGTTTGAGTTCTTTAGCAACATTGGATATAAGTGGCAGGAATCTTTGTGAAGAGGCTCTTCCTAGTGATATATGTTGCTTATTCTCATTGAAAAAACTGATTCTTAAGGATAACAATTTCGTCAGCCTACCTACAACTCTTTCTCAACTTTCCAAGCTTCATCTTCTCGAATTGGCGGATTGCAATAAGCTTAAAACATTGCCTCAGCTTCCATCAAGCATAGGCGCAGTAGGGCTGGATGGTTGCGCTTCATTGGAAATACTTCCAAATCTAACAGAAGTGAACACTACATTGAATAAGATACATTATTATGGTGTTAACTGCTTCAAATTGGCTGTGAATGATAATGCATTAAGAATGCTACAAGGACATCTTAAGGTATATTTCACAAGCTCTCTTACTCTCACTTTCAAGAATTTATAATAGTAAATTAATGGATTAATTACATATTTGTTATCCCAATTTCATACTTAAAATTTTAAAAGTAACAATTAGATACTCAATTTAATTTCATTGAATATGAATGATTTGAATCTTTGATTAATACTATTACTTAAATCGGTGATGTGACAAAAAAATAATTAATAAAAAAGTGTATATATGTGACACATCATCTTTTGTTTTTTTTTTTTGTTTTTTCTTATTTTTTATTTTTAATATTAAAATAAAAATTCTGAAAAATTTTAAAACCTAGAAAATGACAAATTAAAAAAAGGAAAATAAATCTAGGAGAGAGAAAAGAGAGGGATTGATTAGGGAGATAGGGAAGAAGAGGGAAGGGAGGAAATAGAGGGAAGGCGTCGATGTAGGTCGTGCTGGCTAGATTGGCACTAATTTGCCCCCTCCCCTTCTCCATCTTTCCTCCTAATTTTTTTTATTTCAAAAATAATTTGTTTTACATTTTTTTCATATTTTTAAATTTTTTTATTTTAAATTTCAAAGATAACTTTTTTAAGAAAATTAGAATTTTTTTATATATTGAATTTTCCAAAAAAATTATTTTTAATTTTTAAAGTAAAATTTTTTAGCAAAAAACATATTTTTTATTTTTTTCTATTTTTTTAAAATTTTTGAATAACAATTTCTAGAAAAATTGAAAATAATAAAATGATGTTAGTTTTTAGACATGTGACGCATTTTTAGTCGTTGCTTGTTATCCGATCCATTTGATTAATAATATTAGTCAAAATGTCCAAACCAACTAATTGAATTAAAATTTGAGTATTTAATTATGAATTTCAAACTTCAAGCATTGAAAGTTTCAATATAATTCTATTGCAAAATGCATATAAAATCTTAAACTAGTTACCCAATAATGGAGCTTTGTTTTGCAGATAGTTGCGAATGCAAGACAAACATTTGACATTCTTATACCTGGAAGTGAAATCTTTGAATGGTTTAGTCACCAGAGTGAGGAATGTTCAGTAATGATACCCAATTTGCAAAATGATATTCAGTGGATGGGATTTGCCTTGTGTTGTGCTCTTGTGCCTGCATCTAATAATGATCCTTGGAAGGGGGAGCAAATTAACTGTAGTATTCAAATCCATTTTGAAAGTTTTTCATTTGAGATTCCCACTGCAGGTTATTCTTTTAATAGCAAATCAGGCCAGATCTCCAAAGACCACCTTTGGCTACGCTATTTGCCTCGTGACATTTTAGACAATTTTTTGAAAGGCCCAATCCTTTTTTCAATGTTAGACATTTTAGATAATTTTTCGGAGCATGGAAGTGGCGAACATGGGATTTTACGAAGCGGAGATTGGATACGGAGTTGTACTGGAATCGAGATTTTATTCAAAACCGAAGGCATTGGTACCAAGGTGAACAAGTGTGGGGCTCGATTAGTGTATCCAAGTGATTTGGAGGACTTGGACCCAACAATGAGTGGCCTAGCAAGAAAAGAAAAAGATACGATGATGGATCAACAGGTAATCACTAAAATTGAACTTTAATTGTTTCTATTTTATCTCGAAAAGTAAGATCCAAGATCATCTCTTGTAAGTTTAATTTTCATTTATATCCTTTCTTCTTTATTTCCAGGTTGAAAAGGTCATCAAATCAAGACGGAGGTGAAATCCTTTGCAGATATCGTTTTGATCCTCTCATCTTTGCCATTAGCATTTCAGCCTACTTTTGCACGCTTTAACAACTTTGTGTGACTTTAGTATTAATTAAACCTAAGTTGTGTTGTAACGCACATTTGAATATTTTATTTTTTGATAAGTGTTTTGTTGGCTTCATTAGTTTTTGATGATTATAAAACATTCTCATCTTTGTGTGTCTAATATCTCTATCTAAGTGTGCAGGATAAAAGTTTATAAAGAAATAATAAGTCAATCCTTCAAATGTGCACATAAGAAGTTGTTATGAATAAGGAATAAGATTAACCAATTTAAAAGAAACTCTCTAGTTGAATAATGAAGATCATTGGTTGGGCAAAACTCAAAGTGGAGAAGTGGGAGGTTGAAGCATAGTGAGAAACAGAACCGACTTAGTCGACCAAGAAAATAGGTTAGTCGACTAAGTGCTCGCTGCCAAATCTGCGACCAAGACAAAACCAACTTAGTCGACCAGGGAAAAATGTTAGTTGACTAAGAGCTCTCTGTCTGCAACTTGCACCAGACCACTGCATGACAGATTAACGGCTAGAACTTACTCCAAACTATTTCTAACGGTCACAAACAGCCCAACAGCCATCAAACAAGCTTCTCCAAGTATAAAAGGATCTTCAAATAGCTAGGAACCAACTTTTGACACTTTTGAAAGATTGTTAAGAGACTTCAAGTCAAGAAAGAGCAGCAAACTTAGAAATTCTTTGTACTCTCCACTGCATTCAAATGCCTATCTCTTGTATTAGCATTCAGCACTAAATTGTGTACCGCTTAGATCAATTTGTGATCATAAGTACTTTCTTTTTTACTCATCTTTGTATTCTTAGAGTAAGGGATTCACTCTAAGTGATTGATTCAAGCTAGGTTTGCTTGAATGCTTGAAGGCTTGAAGGTTCAAACTTAGCCTTGAAAAGTTGAGTGTTGGGTTTTGGTTAAGCCTTTGAAAAACCATTGTTATAGGTTGTGTTAAGCCTTGAAAAATCACTTTGGAGTTTTAGTTGAGCTTGTGAAAAATTAGTGTAAACATTTTGGCTAAGCCTTGAAAAGCCATTGTAAAAGCTTGGTGGAAGCTTGTGAATTCTACTGTTTTTAGTGATTTGTTTGAAAATCCTTGGTTGGATAATCAAGGTAATGGATGTAGGTCTTGGACCAAACCACTATAAATCCTTTGTCTATTGTCTTCCTTGTTTTACCTTCTTTGTTTTAAGATTAGATCTTAATCTTGCTAAAGAGTCGAATTAGTGCTATTCACCCTTCTTCTAGCATTCATATTTGGGACCAACATGTTTGTATTCTTTACTTGAAAAGTCGGATTCAAATCCTATGGTGTGGTTTATAAAGTTTAAATTTGTGAATGCCAAGTGAATAAAAATAGCACTTCAATTGTGTTGCTACTCTACAATATCTAATTCTTGCCATTTTTAGTTTTGTTGCTCATATTTGGGATAAGTGACACATTTTAATTGGAATTGATAGCTTGAGGAAATTTATTAGAGACATTGTTTTTGTGTACACATTCCATGAAGCTATTGCTCCTGTAATATTTTTTAACTATGCTTATAATTTTTCAAACTGAAATGTTTTATATGTGATGATTGAATGCAGTGGTATTGGAGTGACTCATATTTACATATGTGTGTGTGTGTGTGCGCGCGAGCGCACGTGCGCGTGCATGGACATGCGCTTTAATACGATCTATTTGAAATACATCACAATAGTATCTAATCGAATATCCATATTTAATAAAATCATGATTTGAATGAATAGAACAAAAATATTGTTAGTATTAGAGATGTGATAGTTTATGGAATCTTTAACAAATATTATAAGCTTTAAATAGAAAATTTACAAACTTAAACTTAAAACAAAATTCCGTAGGATAAGAAAATCCATATATATATATTTCTTAATGTCATAATAGGTAGAGGTGACAATTAGATGGATAATCATTTTGGATAGAAGAAAATTCAAGTCATTTTCAAGTTTGAGTCATTCTGATTTGACATTAATATTATTCAGGTTCTCATCATCTCAGCTTTAAGTTATTGACTTTTAAAGTCAATTAAAATTGGAAATAGATGGATCATTTAAATTAAGTGACATTGGCTAAATACACAAACTAGCTCCCAAACTATATCAAGAAAGTTAATTTAGATCCTATCTTTTTATTGCATTCAAATAAATCCTTAAATTTTTATTTAAATCAAATAAGTCTCTCAGATTAACTATTAACTAACTTCCGTTAGTTAATAGTACAATCAACAATTTTTTATGTCATGTCATTTTCCATGTGGCATGTTGATGTGCCATCTTGATGACATCAATGCCATGTGGTAAATGACGTGACATAAAAAATTGTTGACTAGGAATTGAGTTTTTTCTTTTTTTGTTCATCCAAATGTTCAAAAATTATTGGTTAGAGATTTGAAACAAAAAAATAAAAAAAAAAAACCAATTGCTTTAAACTAATTACCATCATTTCTTAATTGATTACCATCTTCTTAATTGAAATCATCATTCCTAACAATAATAATAAAAAAAAAACCTTCACTTTCTTCAACGTTTTTTAAACCCAATGTATTTTACAGTCAAAATGTCTTCTCCTTATCTACAATTCCTATTCCTTGTTTAAAAACCGTTCTTTAGATAATTATAAATTTTCAAAAACTATGAAAGCTATGAAGAGAGAATCTATTATTGTTAGTGAATAAAATTCAACACCATTAGATTTTCTTTACAGATTTTAAGGAAGAGAACAACATCAGATTTTCCTTATAGATTCTAGGGAGGAGAAGTGAAGGATTTGACTTTCTTTTACAGATTCTAGAAAAGAGAAGAAAAAGATTTGACTTTCTTTTATCGTGGAATAACATTATGTGTCTTTGCTAGTTTCAGTATTATACACTTTGTGTGTTCTACTTTGCTTTTCCTCTTCTCAAAATCGTTTCTGGTATTATCAAATTTCTCTGCACCAATTCTTAGTTGAGCAGCAATGGTTTCAATCGAACTAGAAAAGTTATATTATGTTTTTTTTGTTAGGAATGATGGTTTTAATTAAGAAAATGGTAATCAATTAAGAAAAGAGGGGAATTATTGTTGTTGTGATAGCTGCAAGTCTACAAGAATAGACGAGGTCAAATGGTAATATGGGCTAAAATTGCAAGTGGTCAAATGAAAGGGGTTGAAAATTTTTAAATTTTAAATGGAGAAAAACTCAATGTAGAAAAAGATATTTATTGGATATTGGTTTCATTCATGAATAAGTTCAAGTGCATTATCTTAATCTTCCTCCATAGATTTGACGTTTATTCTTTCACCCTGTTTAAATTCATTATTAAGTGAAATGAAAGAGATACATGAGCCCATCTAACTTCTCTATTAAGAATGGAAAAGAGGCTAATGATTTTCCTTTCACGTGTAATGTGGTTTACAAATTTTATTGACTATTCGCATACATCAATTTTGTTACTATTATTAGTTTTATAAGATGGAAATCGAGTAGCTTGAGTCATTTTGTGTTGAATAATTTTGAATAATAAAAGTTTAGATTATTTTGAGTTTGGATTATTATGAAATTTAAATTTGATCAATTTTAAACAATGATAATTTAGATAATTTGGATTTAAATTATTATGAATTTAGATCTTGGATGGATTGTTTGGTAGTGTTTGAATCATTTGTTGATTTTTTAAATCAAATCAAGTGAAATTCGAGCAAGTCATCTAGATTCAAATGACTAAAATTTTATCAAATTTTATAACTTGTATTAACTTATTTGAGGGCAAATTTAATCAACTTGCATTCATAGATCATGTAAAGGTAATTGTTTTTAAAACAAATAATTACATCATGTAAACCAAGTGCATGTTTGACCTGGTTTTTTTTCAGCTTATCCACCTCTTAAAAGCAAAAGTCAGACCAAATAAGAATTTAGAGAAGCTCTTAAAAAAATAAGCAACTTTTTTTAAAAAAATAAAATTTTGAAAAAAAGAACTTTAGAAAAAGCTCCAGATATGAGCTTTCTCTTCTCTTTTTTTAAAAACAAGCCTATTTTTTAGAAAAACTTTTCTTTTTGTTCCAAAAACATTCTCATCTATTAAAAATAATTACAACATTATCTGTTTTTATTTTTATATGATTTATTAATTATAAAATTTATGTTATATAAAAATAATTTTTATATTTTTTATAAATAAAAAAATTAACACTTTTTCATTATGAACAAAAGAATTTGTGATTAATAGAAAATTATTTATTAAATACCCTTTTTGGTAATTTTAATCAAAATTAGAACTTATATAAATTATTTTGTTAAATAGCTTATTTATAAAAAAGAACTTATAAAAGTAAATTTACCAAATAGATTTAACTTAATTTTAAAAACTATTATTTTTCATAAGAGCTTCATAATAACTTTTAAGTTAAAGAAAAGCTAGTCCAAACGGGCTCCAAATAATCTTTATAAATTCAAAGCAATCAAAGATAGGCAAACAAAACAGTATTTATGAAACGGAAAAAGTAAACTCTTTCTATTATATTCAATTTTGACAATTATATATAAAATATTTCATTTCCATTTACTCTTTATTCTTACCAAATAAATAAATAAATAACAACTTTAAAAATAAAAAATTCATAAACTAAAATAATAATTAACAATAAAACCAATTGGACACCTACTTTCGAACATATTATGTTACTTTAATAAATATTATATATGGTTTACATTGTAACATTGTTCATGGCAAATCACCAATAATAATCAATTAAATAAAAGTGAAAAATCGGAGATATTAATCAATAAAAATCTCATTGATTATTTGAAAAAAAGTACTACAATATTTTGAAAAAAATTCAGATTAATCTTCCAGCAAAAGTTCTGTTCACTGATTAACAATGACAAACACATGAAGAACTACTATTTACACATTTAATTTTCATTTTTGGTACAAGTGAGAGCACTGGCTTAAACTAAAAATTTCTATAGGAATCACCCCAGCTTTACCATTTGATTGAATAAGCCTAGATAGCCAACTATATTTACACTATATGACTAGAAAAGTATTCACAAGATGCCTCCAACTTCCCCCTACAACTTGGGCCTCTGCTGGTACCCTTTTCTCTCGTAAGGTCGCCAACCAACCTTACTAACAAACATCTTCAAGCACTGTGTCATACCATTCAGAAAAGAAAAAGCAAAATCAAGTAAATGTTTCACACAAGAATCATTCTTAAAGCTTAAATAATTTTCTTTTTTCTTTTTTTTTTAAATTTTTAGGTGAGAAGTTGAGTAAAATTACAATTCAACCACCATTTGATTACAAGTTGAAGTCTTATATTGTGATTTCTTTTAGGTTGAAGTTTGAATTTGATCTTTATACTATTTCAATTTCGTGATTTAATCCCTCTATCTCTATTTTAATGAATTTAATCTCATTAAAAGTAGTTTAAAGAAAAATTGATAAAGGTGTTAAACTTCTGTAGTTATTATTTTGTTGATGACATGACATGTTAATTGAACTTTTTTAATCACATGACACACATTAGTAAAAAAAATAAAACTTTAAATTTTAATAAAAAATACTAAAAGTTATTCTTTAAAAATTTTTAAAAATATTAATTATTAGTTAATCAAAATTAAATGTGATATTTTTTAGACAGATATGTATTACACATTTTAACATGCTTCAGCGACATCCCATTAATATGTATTACACATTGTATTCCATGCGCCAGATGATATTGAACCCAAAACACTGAGGACCCCATGATGTTCAAATTGTTTAACTTTATCTGAATTATTGTTCTCTTACAAGTTAGAACACCCTTTGATATCACGTTTCTCTCTAAATTCTGTTAAACATTAACCACCCCAAACCCTAACAGGTTTTAGTTAATGAAATTCAAATGTTTTATTTTAAAAATTAATAAAGACAGGACAAATAATAATAAAAAGACGCTCAAAATTAGACATCAATTACAAAGAGGGCGCATCGGGAGGACAAACCACAAAATCCTTCAATGTTCTTTTCGCAAGAAACCTGTCCAGTTCACCATCACCATAGAAAATTTTAGCTCCACATCCTGTTTCATCCACTGACCCAACAGCTTCTTCATCAACTAAAACTGCATTTACACCGTGAGATTCCATCTTGGTGTCTCGAATTTGTTCAAATGCAATGAGTATACGGGCACAAATTTTAAAAAAATAGGCATCTTAGGAAAAAACATCTAAACAAGTAAAATGTATTTTCATGTAAGAATGTTTTCCAGTGTGGCTCTTAAACCTCGAGCACCAGTGTTTTTAGCCATTGCCTTCTTTGAAATCAATCTCAAAGCATTTTCAGTAAAATGTAATTTGACCTGATAAAGCTGAGTTTCAGGATTCAAGTGTTGAGAAAATTCTCAAACTACTCTTTAACCACTGTGAAAGTGAGGAAGAGGGGGTCCGTAACGTAGTGGCGGAGTGCCTTGGTAAAATTGCTCTTATTGAACCAGTAAAACTCATTCCTGCACTTAAGGTATCTACACAGCAGAAATCCAATGGTGCTTTATACTTCTGCTAAGCTTTTGACATTTGGTTGGAACTTAATAGGCCATCTTTGTTGTCTTCATTTTAGTTCTTTACAGGTAAGAACAACCAGTCCAGCTGCATTTACTAGGGCAACAGTTGTCATTGCTGTAAAATATTCTATTATGGAGCGGCCAGAGAAGATAGATGAGATTATATACCCTGAGATTGCTTCATTCCTTATGCTTATCAAGGATCAGGACCGAGTAAGTGGCCTTTCATCGCTGATGACACCCAAAGAAAAAAAGATGCTGTTATGTTGTTGTTGATGGGTTTCTAAGCCTTATTCTTGTGTACATGATATCATTGATGCAGCGTGTTAGGCGTGCAGCTGTGTTGGCTTTAAGTACTTTTGCTCACAATAAGCCTAACTTAATCAAGGGACTTCTTCCGGAATTATTGCCGCTTCTCTATGATCAAACAATTGTTAAGGTAACTAAAAGATTTGCTTTATGCGGAGTATGGTGATGATTAACTGTTAATTAGGTTGCTTTTATGGTAATTTAGCATAGTCCACTTTGTGGTCAACATGGTTGTCCACATATTGGCACTATAGGTGAGCATTCTGAGCATTCATTATTCTTATTATTGTTGACAGTAATAACATATTTTTTTAACCTTTAATTTCCTATACACTTTATATGAATATCATTTAGGACTTACCTATGTTGGACTGTAGTTGAAACAAATACATGGTTCTGCTTGCATGCAAACCGTGATTTTCTCAATGTACTAGCAGTTTTTTTTTTCTATTATTGTGTCTGGTGATGGTAACTTTCTAATTTCCGGTGAATCTTTTGGTTTGCTTTTGTGAATCCTATCAAAAGTTGTTTTTGCGTTCATTTAGTTAACTCTCAGGCATCTGTTTCCCCAGTTTTCTACCATTATGTTTCTATTCTGATGTAGCTTACGGTGACATATGGTTTCATTTGTTAATTTTTTTTGTTTGGATATTTGGTTTTGATGTTTGTTCTTTTATACTTGTCCTAACTTGTCCTCCCTGTTTCTCTGTTGTCACTAGTAGGTATGTGGCATTTTTCTAATTTCATTTTAATTTCTGGCATGGTGCAGCAAGAATTGATAAGAACTGTTGACCTTGGTCCTTTCAAGCACATTGTGGATGATGGGCTTGAGCTGAGAAAAGCAGCTTTTGAATGTGTAGACACATTGCTGGACAGTTGCCTTGATCAAGTGAACCCCTCATCTTTCATTGTTCCATACCTCAAATCTGGACTTGATGGTGAGTATGCTCCCCCATTATATCGTGGTTACAAACATTCCTGTATTCAGTTATTATATTGAATTATGAATAATAATTAGATGACTTGATTTATTATACCTATTAGAGTGTTTTTTCTTTAAAAAAAAAAATTTGGAATATTGTGTTTTTGTGGGTTGTGCCTGAAACCAAAATATAGTGTTAAAAGTAAATGAAATTATTTTATATCTTAAAATATTCTCTCAGCTAAAAATTGTTTGTCCTTTGTCCTTTATCAAGGTTATTTGACTGGGGCTCATATAATACATGTATGCTTTAATTATTGCATTGCAATTGTTTTAATTGGTCATTTAGATCAAAATAAAGTGTGTATAAGTCAAATGCAATAGTAAAGGCCTGTCAATTTTAGGAAGTTGCAAATAATTTGGGACAACCTAGAAAGAGGTGGATGATTGGGCAGATCGAGTACATTTAAAAGCAAGGAACTCTTATTTTAATATGTAGCCCTTAGGGAGAAATCTCTTATGGTCAATTTGAAGAATTTTATCTTTAAGGCTTATGAATTGAGTGTGGCATTGATTTTCTCATGATTTAACTGATTTGGATTTTGGCATTTCCAGATCATTACGATGTTAAGATGCCTTGCCATCTTATCCTTTCGAAACCCGCAGATAAATGTCCATCTGCTGTATTAGCAGGTATGTGATGAAATTGAATATGCTTTACTGAGATTTAGATGGTTGTTTAATTTGCTTTGCTTGCTGTCTGAATTTGATATTCAGTGTTGGACTCACTTGTGGATCCTCTTCAAAAGACGATTAAATTCAAGCCTAAGCAAGATGCTGTCAAACAGGAAGTAGATCGTAATGAAGATATGATCCGCAGTGCTCTGCGTGCAATTGCATCCTTGAATCGAATAAGGTTTCGTGTTTCTACACTTATACACAAATCCCCTCAATGAAGTGCTGTTTTTCCCTTCTACTCTGACTTGTATTAGATAATTGAGTTTTGATTTTTGAACTCTAGCCTTTTTCACATTCATATACATATTTATAATGGCTGTACCTGGCAGGGGAGAGTTTCTTTTTATTATGTCCCAATATGTTGTTTTATATGATCAGCTAAAAGCATAATCAGACAGAATGATGATTATTGGAAGATATTAATTCCGTGGCTATATGCAACCCTTTTGTTTATAATGTGGATAAATATTTTCTGGAGCTGAATGATATTTTTGTTATTTTGCAGCGGGGGAGATTGCAGCTTGAAGTTTAAGAACCTGATGAGTGAAATTTCAAAATCCCCAACGCTATGGGACTAGTACTACTCCATAAGGAACGAGTGAGAGATGTGTAGAGTAGGTTTGGATTATCTCAAGAGGGGGAATTATTGTTGTTGTGATAGCTGCAAGTCTGCAGAAATAGAGGAGCTCAAATGGTAATGGGGGCTAAAATTGCAAGTGGTAAGGTTTATTGCCCTTTTAGTGGTTGTATGAAAATGAAAAAGGAATTGAAAATTTTTAAATTTTGATTGGAGAAAAAACTCAAATATTGAAGAAGATATTTATTGGATATGGGTTTCCATTCATGTATATGTCTAAGTGTATTGTCTTAAATCTTTTTACTTGGATTTGACTTTCATACTCTCACCTTTTTTAAATTTATTATTAAGTGAAATGAAAGAAATACATGCACCAATTTAAAATTTTCACAAATATTATTAAACACTTGTATACGTGGATTTTTTATTATACTTAATGACAATAGAATGTTTTAAGTAATTTGGTGTTGGATTATATTATTATGGATTTTGATAGGAATGATAAACACACGTATATGTGGAGAATTCGACTGTATAAAATTTTTCTTTTTAAATATTTTGTGCAGGGAACAAGCGAGAACACTATTGGAATTACCTCAGCTTTACAACTTGATCTAAACTTGAGTAGCCAACTCTCTCTACACTATTTAACTACAATTGTATTCACAAGATACCCCTGCAACTTGGGCCTCTGCTGCAACCCTTACAAACTTCATCAAGCTTGCTCAAGCACATACATTTATGTTACAATGTAAAAAATTAAAAAGAGAAGAACGGAAGGCGTGGCTGGCAATTGATGTCCATGTCGAAAACGACGTGTAAGGACGTAAATGTAGGTCCCATGCCGTACGCACGTACCCACGCTAAGTAGCAAAGCACGTGAAAGCTGTTCAACGAGTCAGATCAGTGGGAGCCTTTAGTGTGCCAAAATGCTGGGGATTATAACAGCGAAAAAAACCTAAGGCTGAATCGTCCGTCATAGCACCACTCCCGTGATGTCTGAAAGACATTAAAATGTTCCTAAGATCAAATTGCAGTGTGAAAGGAAGAATAGCCCACTAATGTAGGAATTTTAATTACGACATTAAAATCCCCTAATGCCGGCTTAGGTTTTGAGGCAATGAACACTTAATAAAATTATCATTTGAACGAATAAAAAAATATTTGATATTAGAGATGTGATAGTTTATGAAATCTTTATCAATTACTTATACAAAAGAATGGACACTTAGTTTATGAACTTTGATAGTCTTAGTTTTAGATAATGAAAATTTTGATTATTTTGCATTTAGATTAGATCTTGGTTGAACCATTTGATAGTATTTAAATTATTTATTAAATTAAATTAAATTAGAATAAATTATTTAAATTTAGACGAGTTAAACTTTATCAATTTTTACAATTTTATTAACTTATTTATAAGTTAATTTAATCAACTTACATCTGAAGATCTTACAAAGATAATTGTGTTTCAAACAAAAAATAACATCATGTAAACAAAAAAGTGGATTGTTATAATTGAGGGTAATAAGAAAAAATAAAAAAAAAATTTTACTGATATAATTTTTAATAATTCATTTATTTATTTTTCAAGTCTTGGGTTTTGTCTGGGTCAAGATTCTTTAATTATTGTACTTCTGAAATGACGAGGCGTGGCTTGTCAGCGTAAGAACGGGGCTTGTAAACGCGTAAAAGTGGGTTCCATGCATGCAAAAGAAGTAGCGAAGCAGCTCAACGAGTAAAAGCAGTGGGGCCCTTCAATCAATTTGCAATTTTAGCACCGACATGGCATGTTTTATACTTTCTGTTTATTCGGATGATCATTTCTTGTTTATTTCTTGTCCAAATTGAGTCCTTTATATCAATCAAATAAGAAAAGTTTATTTTTGATGGGAAGATATTGTCATCTTATTATAAAAAATAAAATATAATTTTTTAAGAATTTAAAAGTAAAATCCATCGATTTAATACTTATATCGGATGATCATTTCTTGTCTATCAGATGCTTTATCGGAAGCAGCTAATATCGGTAGATGGCATTTAGAGGATAGGTATTTTCTTCTTCTAATAAGATTGTTTGTCCTTTTATATATATATATATGTATGGTAATTTAATAATTATATATGTTACATATAATATGTTTATATGTTTATTTAAATAAATTAAAAGATAATTAATTTGTTGCTATTGTTTTTATGTTGTCAATAAAAAAAGAAATGAAAATGGAGAATGTGGAACATAAAAATAGTAGCATAGACAAGAGGGATTCATTTTGGTTCGGTTCTATCTCAATTTCTTAGCATTTATCTGTTAAGGAATCTCTAACTTGTGAAGACTTGTATAAGTTTTGATATCAATGTTATGAGCTCAGATTTCTAACCTTTAAACAAGATATTAGGTAAAGAAAGATTATTATTTAAAAAAATATATAAGAAAGACTATTGTTTGCAACGTGCACCATGCAAAATTCTAGTAGAACATAAATCAAATAGTAATTTATGCTTTCTCATTCAAAATGTTTATTTGACTTTTTGAGTTTATAGGCGTGAATCAAAATTTATTGAACTCATCATTAAAAAGATGTCAACAAAGTTATGTCAAACACATTCAAACGTTCCTAATGACTATCATTTATTGGACATTTATTGGATATGGGTTTTCATTCATGTATAGATCCGAGTGCATTGTTGACTATCATGCTTTCACCTTTTTTTAAATTTATTATTAAGTGAAATGAAAGAGCTACATGCATCAGTTTTAAATTTTCACAAATATTGTTAAACGTGCATACATAGATTTGGTTACTATACTTAGTTTTATAAAATGATAATAGAATGTTTTAGGTAATTTGGTGTTGGATTATTTTATTATGGATTTTAATAGGAATGATAAACACACATATACCAGGAGAATTCGACCATATACAAATTTTTATTTATTTATTTTAAATATTTCATGTACGATACAAGTGAGAACACTATTGGAATCACCTCAACTTGATCTAAATCAAAGTAGCCAACTAGATCTACACTATTTGGCTACAATTGTATTCACAGGATCCCCTACTACTTGCGCCGCTGCTACCTCCCTTACAAACATCTTCAAGCTTGGTCATCCATATGTGAAGGAGTTACATTTTATAAACTTTTGTAACTTTATTAATTTATTAAAGGTTAAATTTAATTAACTTGCATCCTTAGATCATATAAAGATTTAAAATTAATCACTGCATCATCAAGTCATGGCACCTGTACCTTGCTTTCTTTCTAAAGCTCATCAATTGGAACCAAATTGCACTATCCTCCTTCAACTTATCTTCATTTTCTTCAACCAATTCTCTTCCATAACTAAAATATCCGAGCTCAAGAACAAATATTTATGTTACTATGTAAAAATTTAAAAAGAGAAGGACGGAAGGCGTGGCTGGTAACTGATGTCCACGTCGAGAACGACGTGTAAGCTCTAAAGGTATGTCCCATGCCGTACGTACGTACCCACTCCATTTTCGGTGGAGTTGAAATAATTGAAGTAGCAACTGTTCAATGAGTCAGATCAATGGGCCTCTTTAGATGACATAAACGCGGCAACAACAGGGAAAAAAAACCAAAGTTGAACTGTCTGCCATAGCACGTGAAATGTCACGCACCTTCCTCATTAACTCCAAAATAATGAACCCAATGACTCTTGCCTACCAACCCCATCGTTGGCTTCACGCAGCGCATGTATTACTCTCCAAAAATTAATAAATTTATGAAGACATTTAATTTGTACCATATGCTTCCTAAATCTTCATAGACACTTTTGAAGGATTATTTAGCCATAACACTGTCTTTTTTATATCAATTTCAACCCACAGAATAAAAAATGAGTGTTTTAAAAATTTAGAGAACAATATAAACAGTTTTTTAATAGTCAAAATTTCTGCACAATTTACATCACCACACTCCCTTTAACTTAGAGAAGCCAATGATGATTTCTCCTTTATAATTAACATAAAATCTCTCCAATACCTGCATTCTCATTGGTGCACCATCAACATTGAATTTTAATCAACAATAATTCAGGGAGGGAAGAAATGAGAGATAGTCGGAGGAGATTTGAGGAAGGAAGACGATTTCTTAGACTTGGTAGTGGTAAGATTGGTAACAAATGGAATAGGGAAGAGATGGGAAGAATGAGAGATAGGCTCCATACGGTCTTTGTGGGCAACCTGTGTCCATCCATCTCGTGGCAAGAGATAAAAGATTGGTTTGACAGATTTGGGGTTGTTGTTGACATCTATCTCCTTAAGACAAAAAACAGGTTTAATGCAAGATGTGCTTTTGCCAGATATAGGAATGAATGAGAGTTATGGAGAGCCATCAATGCAGGAAATGGGGTCACAATTAAAGGAAGGACTTTAATGGTGAAGGTGGCTGATAATGCTCAAAATGGAATAGAAATGTTTAGGGAAAGGATAGGACCTAGATTTTACAAAGATGTCCTGAGGTTTGGGGGTGATGACAATCGTAGCAATGAGCAATTTCCCAAAAGAAAAGAGATGAAGGATGAGGAGATTTTTAAAGCTGTTGCTATAGTTAAAGAAAGTGAGAAAGACCACCAAAGACTAAAAGAACCAACTCTTGAAAAAGGAGAACAAAATGATAATATAGCAATCTCTTTTAAATCTTGGGCTGACTGTCATGTTCATTTAGAAGAAGCAGAGAACGAATGGTTGAAAAGCAATGCAGTGGGAAAACTAAGACTTGGTCTAAACCTTGAAGGGATCCAAAGGTCACTCCAACTTGAAAACGCATGGGTCAAGGTTCGAACTATGGGAGGGGGACTGTTCGTGGTGTCTTTTGATGATGCTGAGGACATGCAATGTTACCTAAGCATGTATAGAGAAATCTTTGATCCTTGGTTTGAAGACATCAGACCTTATTATGAGTGGTTGGAGGAGAGGAAAGTACTGGTGTGGGTGAAGCTAGAGACATTCCATTGTCTTTATGGCAAAAAGATGTTTTTGAAGCGATTGGTAACAGTTGGGGAAGATTTGTTAAGGTTGATAAGGATACTGAGGAGAAATGCAGATTTGATTTCTCATCAATACTAGTGGAGGTCCCTTCCAAGCTCAAAATCACAACGATAAACAGAGTAAGTGTGGAAGGGGTAAGCTACTAGGTAAGGGCGCACATCATTGGAACAATGGGAATCATTAGTGCTGATACAGAATCGGGGAAAAATGCAACAGAAAGTCGGGAAAATAGTTCATTGGATTAAACAGCGCCGTCACTGGTGGAAGGAGAAGGAATGGTATCCGACAACATAAAAGTCAATGGAGAAGATAGTGGAAGTCAAAGGGAAAGCGGGAATGAGGAAGTAGGAAAGCTGGAAAGTGTGAGCTGTCAGATCCTAGAAGCAGGGAAAGGACAACAATTGTCGGATAGAAGTCAGACAAGGGAAGAGGCTGAGGGAAACAAAGCTGATAACTCAGGGAAACTTGATAATGGGGTTAAAGTTTTGAAATTCAAAAACAGGAGGGAGAATTGTGACAGTTCAAACGGAAGTGAAGGCACAGAGTCAAAGGGTGCGAATGAGCCATGAAAAATTCACAAGCTCAACAAGGTGGAGAGGAAAAAACTGATAAGGGAAGTCAGATCCAAAGTGGGTCAGAGCAATTCAAAGCCCACCTTAAGGGAAGATGTGGGGAACATGAGAGAGGGTGCGGTGAAGGCCCAGAACTACTTAACAGCGGGCTAAGAAGGTTATAAAATGAGGCAGGCCCAAAACAGATCCCCCAAGGAAACAAGAGAGGGTTATGGTTCAAACCGAAATAATAGGGGGGCAGATGTTGGAATAATAGGGCACGAAACAAATAAAGGAATAATGAGCCGTAATGAAAAGGAGCAGAGTAAAGATGGTGAGAGTTGTAACGGGAAGGAAGGGATAGCAGTGACTAATGACGATATGTTCAAATCAATGGAGAATCGAAGCTCAGGTAAGAGGAAATGGAAGAAGAAAGCCAGAAAGGTCAAAGGAGTTCAAGTTCGAAGAAATTGTGGAAGCGGAGAAGTAGTCAGGTGAGGAAGGATCTAAGAAAGACAAAGGGAAACGAGCTTTAAAGTATGGAGTTGGTGAAAGGGCTCTTGATCCAAGAGAGCGAGAAATAGGAGAGTGCTCAAATCGGTTATGGTACAAATGGAAGAAGATTGTTGACCTGAGTGAGGAAGTCATAGTGGGTATGAGTCGTTCCAGGGGAAACAGTTGGGCTTCAAGCTATACTTCAGGTGATCAAAGGAGAACTGCCAGAGAAGAAATTAGGGAAATTTTGGGTAAGAAAGAGAATGAAGAGCGAAATAGAGAAAAGGGAGAATCTGAACTTAACAGTGAAAGTGTGAGACGAACCTCTCAAACGATGGAGGAAGTTGAAGCAACCTGGAACCTAAGTAAAGAATTGGGAATTCAGTTCAAAGCGACCAAACTTGAGGCGATTAAATTCCTTCAGGAGATAGAAAGAGGCAAAACAAATGGAGAGTTGGTCAACATGACTTAGATAAACTGTAGAGAAGTAAGGCTGCGAGACTCAGGAATGAGAAGTGGGTTATGTTTATGACTATAATTCTTTTGACATGGAATATTAGAGGACTGGGGAGAGCAGAAAAAAAAAGTGCACTTAGGAGATTGATCAGGATTGAAAAACCAAGTTTGGTATTCATCTAAGAGACAAAGATCGAGAAAATTACAAAGAGTCTTTTTGACAGACTATGGAGAGGGGATGAGATCGAGGGGGAAACAGTCGAGGCCGACAATCGATCAGAGGGCATTATAAGCTTGTGGCAGAAGAATTTCTTCGAGTTGGAAGAATGCAAAAAAGAAAAAAATTTCTTAATGATGATTGGGAGAGTCAAAGGTATATAGCATAAATGTGGTTTTATCAACATCTACGCTCCGAATGAGGAAAGTAAAAGAATGGAGTTGTGGACTGCACTGAGTGAGCAAATTAACAATATGGAGGCTTGGTGGGTAATAGGAGGCGATTTCAATACTGTGAGGTGTGAGGAAGAAATGATTGGGACGGGGGATGTAGGCCGATCGACAGCTCAATTTGATGAGTTCATCAACAGTACGGGGTTAGCTGATTTACCTTTGACAGGGGCGAAATTTACTTGGTGTAATAATTGGCAAGAGGCGGCTTTTAACAGGTTAGATCGCTTTCTTATTGATATCAATCTGTTGGAACGTTTTGACAATATTTTCCAAACCTGTTTGTCTTGTTCTATCTCTGACCACTGCCCAGTGAAAGTTGGTGTAAATGAGGTAAATTGGGGCCCTAAACCCTTCAAGTGTTTTAACTACTGGTTGGATGAAAGAAGCTTCTAGGAGCTTGTGAAGGACGTTTGGGACCATTCTGATGTCAATGCTGAGAGAGAGAAGGGAGTTTGGGATAAACTAAGAAACCTCAAGTTTAAAATTAAAGAATGGTAAAAACAGAATTTTGGTTCTACTTCTGAACGAATAGGCCAGCTTGAAAGGGATCTTAGCAATCTGAACCTGAGTTTTTTGGATAGTCACAACGAAGAGAACTTTCGAAAAAATATTATGGCTAAAAAAACAGAACCCTGGAACCTTTATCGGATTCAGGAAAGGGAGTGGAAACAGAAATCTAGGGTGAAATGGGTTAAAGAAGGAGACAGGAATACCAAATTTTTTCATAGCATGGCATCAGTTAGAAAGATGAGTAATTATATCGACAAAGTTAAGGTTGGTGGGGGTTTCATTGAGTCTCCTGATGGTGTCAAGATTATTATTGCTAACCATTTTGAAGAGCTGTATAAGTCGAATGGGGTGCTTGAAGTTGCTGATTTGAACTGTGGACTGAGGCAAATTAGTCAGAGGGCAGCAGATGAAATGATAAAACCAATGACTGAAGATGAAGTATGGGAAACCGTGAATAGCTGTGAAGGGGGTAAAGCCCAAGGCCCGGATGGGAATAATATGGAATCTTTTAAAAAACAATGGTGGGTTATCAATGGAAAAGTGATGGAATTTGTCAATATGTTCTTTTCAACTGGTAAGCTTGATGCGAGAGTCAACGATTCCTTCATTACACTGATCCCAAAGATTAGAAATCCCGTGGAAACGAAGGATTACTGACCTATCAACCTAGTTGGAAATCTCTACAAAATTGTGGTTAAGCTTCTTGCTAATAGACTTAAAGGGGTGATAGGAGATGTAGTTGGGAACAATCAGTTCGCGTTTGTCAAAGGTAGGCAGCTGACTGATGCGGTCCTTGTTGCCAACGAGTTGATTGATTTGATCAAGAAGGAAGGATATGGTGGGGTGATAGTGAAAGTTGAATTTGAGATGACGTATGATTGCATTGATTGAGGATTTCTGGATTTTACTATGTCAAAAATGGGGTTTCACGAAAAGTGGCAGAAGTGGATTCATGAGTGTATTTCCACTGCTCGAATGTCGGTCCTTGTGAACAGATCACCATAAAAAAACTTTTGCATGCAATGAGGTCTTCGACAAGGATGTCCGTTGTCCTTTTTTTTGTTCAATTTGGTAACTGAAAGTTTTAGTTGCCTGATGAAAACAACTGAAAATAAGGGTTTTTGGAGTGGTATTCAAGTTGACAGAAACGATCTTATGGTGTCGCATCTCCAGTACGTTGATGACACCATGATTTTTTGCCACCCCAACCTTGAGGAATTGAGGAACATCAAAAGAGTTCTAAGGATCTTTCAATCGATTTCAAGCCTTAAGATTAATTTCGCCAAGAGCAGTCTTACGGGAATTGATGTGGAACCGAGGATTGTAGAGGAGTGGGCGAAGGTGATTAGATGCAAAAAGGATTCGCTTCCAAGTTCTTATTTAGGACTCCTTCTCGGAGCAAATCATAGATCAAAACAAGTGTGGAGACCTATTGTTCAAAAATTTCAGAACAGACTTGCTGGCTGGCAATCCAAGCTTCTGTCTATGCGAGGACGGACCACATTAATGAGGTCAGTGCTTTCTAATTTACCAATCTTCCAGATGTCTATCTTCCTTATGCCTATCGGGGTGAGTAATGAAATTGAAAAGATTCAGCGTAGATTCCTCTGGGGAGGAAGTGAGAGCAGGAAAAAAATCCATTATATAGGGTGGAACAAAGTGTGCAAACCGAAAAATGAAGGAGGACTGGGTATGGTGGACCTTCAAACCAAAAATAGGGCTTTATTAAATAAGTGGGTCTGGAGGTATGAAAGAGAAAGAGAAAGTTTGTGGAGAAGGGTAGTGAGTGAAAAAAATGAGGAAAACACTAAGTATATGCTCCTTCAAGTGCTGATCGGTAAAAAAGTTTTTTCGGTTTGGAAAAACATCACTAAACCCCTCTTCCTTGCAAACTCTATCCATATGCAGTTTCAACCTTTTCTTGGTTTTGTCCTAGGCAATGGGGAGAACATCAGATTTTGGAACGATGAATGGATTGAAAATGTTAGCTTAAAGGTGCACTTCCCAAGAATTTACGCTTTGGCTGAAAACAAATACGGCACTATCAAAAAATTTGGACTATGGAAAAATGGAATTTGGAAGTGGAATGTGAAGCTGAGAAGGGAGATTTTTGGGTGGGAACAGGAACAGTATAACTCCTTCAAAAAGACAATTGGTGAGTTTTTCCTATGTGATGATATGAAGGATGAGTTAGTGTGGAAGAAAACAACCAGTGGTGAATATACAGTTAAATCGTTTTGTCAAGAGAATGAAGTTCCAAGAGGGATAACCCAAAGGGAATGGAAATGGGTCGGGGGGGTATTGCACCATTCAAAACGGAAACGCTTGTATGGCAGCTCACGCATGAAAAGGCGGCAGTCAAAGGTGAATTGGCAAAGAGAGGAATTATTAATGCAGCTGAGGCACTATGTTCTCTGTGTAATGAGTCTATTGAGACTATTGATCACTTATTTGTGGAGTGTTCATGCGTCAAAAACATATGGTATGAATGGTGCAAAGAGTGGGGATTGGCTTGGGTTCTGCCAGTTAGATTTAAAGAGCTGATGATTATGTGGAATGCTACAATTATGAAGGCTGGTTGCGAAAACATTTGGAAAATTGCGATGTTTGCCATAACCTGGACTATTTGGATAGGTAGGAATGAGGTTATTTTCCACAACAAAGCATGGGATCAAGAGTTAATCTGGGAACTTATTAAACTTAAGAGTTGCTATGTGAGTTAATGCTAGATGGCAAAGCAATTCAAGTTCCATCCTTGATTTATACAGGTATCCCGCAGAGGGTTTCAACCTGTCAAGGAAAAAGGATCCAAGGCCTTCAACAGTTTGGGAGAAACCCGATGAGGGCAAGGTTAAATTCAATGTTGATGGAGCCGTTGTCGGATGTCCGGGTGAAGCCGGTATTGGAGGGTTACTTAGAAATGAAAAGGGGGAGGTCCTGATCAAATTCTCCAAAGCCATCGGAAGGGGAGACTCTAATCTGGCTGAGTATCTGGGCGTCAGGGAAGCTTTTATTCTCTTCTCCAACTCCATATGGGCCAACAATCATTTGCTTGTTATCGAAAGTGATTCGAGAAACGCCATAAAGTGGGTGAATGATCCACTGAAAACCCCTTGGAGGCTGAGGAAATGGATACTGCACATTGAAGTTCTCAAGAAAAAGGTGATAGGATGGGAGGCAAGACACATTTATAGAGAAGGAAACTGTGAAGCAGATCAGTTAGCAAAGGAGGGAGTTGGCAGAGAAGTTGATCTGATTGAATTTCTCTGCCCGACGTGAGTGATCTGCTCCTTGCAGGGATGCTGGTTATCGCAGATCAGTTAGCAAAGGAGGGAGTTGGCAGAGAAGTTGATCTGATTGAATTTCTCTGCCCGACGTGAGTGATCTGCTCCTTGCAGGGATGCTGGTTATCTTTGTTGTGTTTACGCTTTTGACCCTCTGTCTGCTGGGTTCTACTGTGTTGTTGACAGTGGTGTTTTCTATAAGATTTTTGCCTCTGGGTTCATGCTCGTGTCAAGGACCCTCTATGGTCTGCAGGGCCGTCATCTACAGCTAGGAGTTTTATGTGTTTGATTGATATTTCTCTGTCCCAGACATGTTATCTGTGAAGTTCCTGCAGGCTGCTTGCATGATTCTTGTCCTGGTATCGGCCAGAGGAGGATGGTCTTGGTGTGAGGAGTTCCTGCTCAGACGTCAGGTGCAGGAATTCAAGCTGGAGTTGACAGACTCTTTGAGGTCCGATGTGTGTCAAGTTATGTCTTGAGTAATAAGAGAAGTCTCTTTGTTTTCTTTTTGAACAGGAATACTGGGAGTGTATACTTTTACAGATTGAAGGGTATACCAACCAATACTCCTGTCTCGCGTCCTGGTTGCCCGCCATGGATTTTGTAAAGGGGAACATCATATTCCCACTTCCTTAATGAATATGATCTTGTACCTTTCGAAAAAAAAAACATTGAATTTTAATCACCCCACCATTGGAGCCTCCCACATCAAACGATCCCTAGCCGGTTTAGGTTTTGTTTGTAGCAATGATCACTTGATAAAATTATCACTTGACCGAACAAAAAAAATGGTATTAGAGATGTGATGTTTATGAAATCTTTAACAAGTACTTATACAAAGAAGGACATTTAGTATATGGACTTTGATAGTCTTGGTTTCAAATAATGAAAACTTGGATTGTTTTACATTTAAATTAGAATTTGGTTGAATCATTTGATAGTGTTTAAATTATATATTGACTTTTAAAGTCAAATTAAGTTAAATTCGAATAAGTTATTTAGATCAAACAAGTTAAATTTTATCAATTCTTATAATTTTTATTAACTTATTTAAAGGTTAATTTTAATCAACTTATATCCGAAGATCATGTAAAAATAGTCGTTTCAAAAACAAATAATTACATCATGTAAATTAATTAATTTTTACTAAACCAGTAGATAATTACTATTTAATTTACTGTTTTTAACACAAATAATTAATTAGATCATGTAAACCAAATAATGTTTATGAAATCAATAAATAATTATTATTTAATTTACTGTTTTTGAAACAAGTAATTATATCATGTAAATCAAATAATTTTTTTATAATTGAAAGAAAATAGATTTGAATCTTACTTTTTAAGTAGGGGATTATGTATCAATCAATGATCCAAATATTTAAATGTAATCAAATAATTTTTATTAAATTAATAACTAAATAATTATTATTTAATTTATGATTTTTTTTAAATATGTTTATACTTTAAGAGCAAAATTTTGTTATATAAAAACAAATAATAAAGAAAAAAGTATTAAGATTAAGAAGTATTTTGCACAAAATTTTTTAAAAATTGTAGAATAGAAATTTTGACTCTTATGGATTTATAATCTTTGTTTGAAAAATACCCTAAACTTGAAAAAAAAAAAGAAAGTGGATTATTATAATTGAGGGTAATAAGAAAAAATAAAAATTATTTTTTACTGATATAATTTTTAATAATTCATTTATTTATTTTTCAAGTCTTGGGTTTTGTCTGAGTCAAGATTCTTTAATTATTGTACTTTTGAAATGATGAGGCGTGGCTTGTCCGCGCAAGAAAGGGGCTCGTAAGCTCGTAAAAGTGGGTCCCATGCTGCAAAAGAAGCAGCGAAGGAGCTCAACGAGTAAAAGTAGTGGGGCCCTTCAATCAATTTGCTTTTTTAACACCCACAGGGCATGTTTTATACGTTCTGTTTATTTGAATGATCATTTCTTGTTTATTTAAGGTCCAAATTGAGTCCTCTATATCAATCAAATAAGAAAAGTTTATATTTGATGGGAAGATATTGTCATCTTATTATTATTAAATTAAAATTTTTTGAAAATTTAAAAATAAAATCCATCGATAACTTAAGATTATTAAAATTTCAAAATCAAGTATATTTGTGTTTGGATTTTTTTTTTTTTGAATTTTTTAAGCCGGAAGATGTAGAAAAAGATGAGGAGAAATAACCAGGGGAGGTGTGCCTTGTAAGTGATTTCCGCGTGGAAAGAACAACCATGCCTAAAGTAGGTCCCACGCTAATGCTTTAATTGAAAAACTTGAAGAAGTAAACAGCTTTTCAGTAAGTGTTGAGTCATGTCGATTTGCTTTTCTTTAAATTCCATTCAGTAACATGTTTTTCCTCTAATATTGTTTACTCTCCAGATTAATTCCCTTGCAAACTTTCTCCTCCTCCTGGTAATATGTTGACTTCTTCTCCCTCATCATCTTCGTCTTCTTCTCAATGGAAATATGATGTTTTCTTGAGCTTTAGAGGTGAAGATACTCGCAAGAGTTTCACGGATCATCTTTATTCTTGTTTACAAGATCATGGAATCATCACTTTTAGAGATGACGAAAAGCTTGAACAAGGCGAAGACGTCGCACCAGAGCTCCTCAAAGCAATTGGAGAATCATGGTGTTCAGTTGTCGTTTTCTCAGAAACGTATGCTTTTTCAAGTTGGTGTTTAAAAGAGCTTGTTGAGATTCTTAAACAGAAAGATCAGAGGGGACATAAGGTTTTTCCTATTTTCTATCATGTGGATCCATCTGATTTACGGAAACAGACAGGAAACGTTAAAGAAGCCTTTGCTAAACATGAAGATAGATATAATCAACACTGGACGCAAATCTGGCGAGATGCTTTATCTAAAGCAGCTGATATCAGTGGATGGCATTTAAAGGATAGGTACTTCCTTCTTTCAGTAAGATTATTTATGCTTTTGAATATATACATATATATGGTAATTTAATACTTATATGTTACATGTAATATGTTTATATGTTTATTTAAATAGATTTTAAAAAAATTAATTTCTTATTATTGTTTTTAAATTGCCAATAAAGAGATATCTAATCTAATATAACCTAAATAGTAATCTCTGTTTTTTCATCCAAGATGTTTATTTGATATTTTGACTTCATAGGTATGAATCAAAATTCATTGGAGACATCGTTAAAAAGATATCAGCAAAGTTAGGTCTAATATGTTTAAGTGTTCCTAATAACTTGATTGGAATTCGTTCACGTTTGGATGAGCTGTACGACAAAATAAAATATGGGGAAGATGATGTCCGCATTGTAGGAATTTGTGGAATGGGTGGCATAGGTAAAACAACTCTTGCAAAAGTTGTTTATACCCAGATATCTAGTGATTTCGAAGCTAAATGTTTTTTTGCTGGTGTTCGAGAAGTTGCAATGAATTCCGGACTTGATTCTTTACAGAAACAGCTTCTTTCTAAGATGTTTCCCGGAGAAGAATTTCGATTTTCTACTGATTATGAAGGAAATGAGATGATACGTCGTAACCTACGTAAGAAAAAGGTTATTGTTGTTATTGATGATGCGGCTAACATACAACAGTTAGAGTGCTTGGCTAAGCGTGAATGGTTTGGTTTAGGGAGCAGAATCATTATAACAACTAGAGATAAGCATCTATTGCAAGCCTACGGAGTGGATGATGTGTATATGCCAAGAAAATTGGATTTTCCCGAAGCCCGACAGCTTTTCGAGTTGAAAGCTTTCAAAAGTGATACACCAAAAGGTGATTTCATGTGGCTTTCCCAAAGTGTTGTGACATATGCTGGTGGCCTTCCATTAGCTCTTGAAGTTTTGGGCTCTTTTCTTTATGGTAGAGATGCAGATCAATGGAGAAATGCCATAGAAAGCCTGAAAAGTGAGCCTGACGAAAAAATTAACAGTTGTCTTAAAATAAGCTTTGATGGATTAACGGCGAAACGGAAGAAAATATTTTTAGATATCGCACATTTCTTTAAAGGGTGGGACAGAGATTTTGTAACAAAAATATTAGATGGCTGTGGGTATGATCCAGTTATTGGACTACCTGTTCTGATCGAGAGATCTCTCATAACAGTTGAAGACAACAAAATTTGGATGCATGATTTGCTACAAGAGATGGGAAGATATATTGTTCGGCAAAAGTCTCCCAATGAACCTGGCAGACGGTGTAGATTGTCAGAGGAAAGTGATGTCTATCAAGTGCTAACCCAAAATTTGGTTAGTATTTCATAAAGACTATAATTATTTTACTCTCTACTTATCTTGGCAATTTATCCAACTTCTTTGTGTAAAGCCTTAAGATACATTTGATGTTTAGGGTACAGAAGCGATTGAAGGCATGGTGATCAACAGCACTATATGGTACAAATATATATATCCTTTTATCTTTGTCTTTATTAATTATAAAAACCTGAATTCCAAAAATACAAATAGTAAATGACATTTATTTTTTATAATTTATTAAATTAACTATTTTATTCTTAATTATTGTTTTTCTAGTAAATTGAGATATTCTTAATTAATGAATATAATTCTCACGCATTATGTTACTATTAAAAAAAATATACTACATATAAAATTAAATAAACATTTCAAATGTATTATTTAATCTTATTTTAATTTATTTTATTAAGTATAATAGTTTTATGTTACACATTTTCAAGTTTCATTTATTTCTTTTCTGAAATTGTACATAAAAGTAATGGTATGAAATAAAATATTTATTTAACTATTTAAATAAACATATAAGTATATTACATTTATCATGTAAAACTAATAATTAGTTTTCTTTATAAGAAAATAAAAAAATTAAAATCAATTTTAACATTTATGTTATAATTATTAATATTAATTAAACATTTTATCGTCTATTATGATGAAATTAATAATTGATTGACATTCCTTATATTCAAATATCTATATATAATTTTATTAATTATATAATAATTAATTTTTTAAATATATTCTTAATCATATTTTTTTGAAAGGTAAAAAATGTGATTAAATTATATTTAATCATATTTTTAGTTTATTTAATTAAGTGTATATATTTGTATGCCACACTTTTATTTTATTTTTTACTTAATAAGAATGCTTTTGTATTTTTTTTCTTTTTTCCTTTCTTTCCTCTGAATTATCCTATGGTGCCTAATTAGCTGTCAAATTGCAGCCTATTAAGCTTACCGAGGGCTTCATAAATGGCAGCCAATTTAAATAGTATGGAATGGATATGTCAAACATGTTTTATTTATTTAAAGAAATTATGTAAATTGTCATTTTATACAAAAGTACTAAGTTACAATATTTGTGGAGATTGTATAGATATGTACATAACTAAAGAAATGTTCATGTATCAATAAAACTAATTTTTAAAATAAAAATATGGAATAACTTTACCTAGAAGTGTATATTAATTTATTGGTTATTGATTTTGATGATATATTCTTAGGACATTAATGCTACCAAAATATAAAAAAGAAAACCATAACAATCAAGTTGATATAGAAAAGAGCTTGACAGAGGAATCTAAATTTTGATTGAATGTAGGCAAGAAATAAGAATGCAAAAGATAACTATTGATTGCGCTAGAAATCAATAAATTTGAAGACTTTAATATTTTTTGTGTAAGATGAAACTCAAGTTCATAAGCATCTATAATAAAATCATAAAACAAACAATTTTTGCAAAATTTTTTATGAGGTATCTAATTTAAAAAACAATTGACAATATATGTATATCTAGTGACTTCTCCAAGAATCAAGAATTTTTTTTATGTGTGTATATATGTACTCCAACTTTTATAGGTTGTTGGATTGCTCTATATGTTGTGAAGCTCATTTGTCTTTTTCCCTTTTGCTTATCATTTATTAGGGAACAAAACCAGACTTTCACTTTGCCTGCTGATGCCTTCTTGAAAATGATGTCCTTTTGCCCTTGCTTATCATTTATTTGGGAACAAAATGAGACTTTCACTTTGAGTGCTGATGCCTTGTCGAAGATGACAAAACTAAGATTGCTTATAGTCCGTGGTTTCTTAAAATCTTCTAATCTCAAATATCTTTCTAAAGAGTTACGGCTTCTTGAGTGGCCTGAATGTTCTTTAAAATCATTGCCTTGGGGCTTCCAACCGGACAATCTTGTTGCACTTCTTCTACCTAATAGCTGCATTGAACAACTATGGGAGGGAAAGAGAGTAAGGATTAATTTATTTGATGTTGACCTTATAACTTCTCTTCATAGAAATTGCAAATAATTTGAATATCGTTAAAAATTAACAATTTGTTTTCTTTTTATTGTTTCTTGGACAGCCTTTAAAAAAGTTGAAAGTCGTCAACCTCCAAGACTCCACAAAGTTGATCAAGATATCAGACTTCACAAAAGCCGAAAATCTCGAAAGTTTGAATTTGGGAGGCTGCACCAGCTTAGTACATGTCCATCCATCCATCGCATTTCTGCCCAAGCTTAAACTTTTGAATTTAAGAAATTGCAAAAGCCTTAGGAGTTTCCCAACCAAAATTGGAATGGAATCTCTGGAAACATTGATTCTTTCAAGTTGCTCTAAACTTAAAACTTTACCAGACTTCACAATCTCCAAAAATCTTGAAAGCTTGGAGTTGGAAGGCTGTACCAGCTTAGTAGATGTCCATCCATCTATCGCATTTTTACCCAAGCTTAAACTTTTGAATTTAAGAAACTGCACAAATCTTAGAAGTCTCCCAACCAAAATTAGAATGGAATGTCTGGAAACATTGATTCTTTCTGGCTGCACAGATCTTCGAAGGTTTCCAGAGATTGATGGCAAAATGGAATGTTTGCAGAAGCTCTATCTAGATGGGACAAGTATTGAAGAACTTCCCTCTTCAGTTGGACATCTCAGCAGTCTAGAAGTTCTTAATCTCTCTGGTTGCTTTGAACTTGAAAATTTACCAACATCCTTCATAAAGAGGATGTATAGGATGGGAAGCGGGGTAATATCATCAAGTCTGAACCTCATGCTTTTCAAAAAAAGTTTGAATCCCATGGCTTTGACGTTACCTCGTTTATCAGGTTTGAGTTCTTTAACAGAGCTAAATATAAGCGGCAGGAATCTTTGTGAAGGGGCTCTTCCTAGTGATATATGTTGCTTATCCTCATTGGATACACTGATTCTTAGTGATAACAATTTCATCAGCCTACCTGCAAATCTTTGTCAACTTACAAAGCTTCATCATCTCGAATTGGCGGGTTGCACGAAGCTTGAATTATTGCCTCAGCTTCCATCAAGCATAACCACGGTAGGGTTAGATAGTTGCACTTCATTGGAAACGGTTCCAAATCCAACAAAACCATACAATCCTTGGAAAAGAGAAGGCAGATGGGATCAACCGGCTAGGACACAGTATAATGGTGTTAATTGCTCTAAATTGGCTGCGAATGATAATGCATTAAGAATGCTAAAAGGACATCTCAAGGTTTTTTTCTCAAACTTGCTTACCTTCACCCAAAGAATTTATAATAGCAAATAAATGGATTAATTATACATTTGGTATATGAATTATAGTAAAATTATTGATTTGATACTTAAAATTTAAAAAGTTACGAATATATATTTAAATATTACTTTTATTGAATGGTTTGAATTCTTGATTAATAGTGTTAGTCAAATTGGTGATGTGATAAAAAAATAACTAATAAGAATGTGCATGTTATTCATCATTTTTTGTTTTTATTTCTTAATTTTGTTCTAATGTTTTTATTTTTAATATTAAAATAATATTTCCAAAAAGTTAAAAAAATTAAAAGTCAAGAAAAAGACAAAAGTTAAAAAACAAAAAGAAGAAAATTTAGGGAGAGAGAAAAAGGAATGGGGGAGATAAGGAAGGAGAGGGAGGGAGGAAAGGAAGAGAAAGGAAAAATGAGGGGAAGGCATGGTTCTAGGTGGTGTTGCCTTGATCAATACTAATTTGTGTTGTTCTAACATGTCACGTTAATGTCATGTGATATTTTGATTAATAATAGTTAATCAATTATTAGTTTTTATAATTTATTTGATTTAAAATAAAAATATGAATTTTTTATTTAAAAAATAAAAAATAATGATTTATTTGAATTTTTTAAAATAGTTTAAGAATTTTTTAGGTATTATGTTAATTTTTTATTTTTTAATTTTAAAAATAATATATTTTATTTTATTGTTTTTCATATTTTAAAAAATTTTATTTTAAATTTCAAGAATAAAATTTTTAAAAAAACCACATTTTTTTATGCTTTGAATTTTCCAAATTTTTTATTTTTATTTTTAAAAATAAAAATTATTATCAAAAACATATTTTTTATTTTTTATTATTAATTTCAGAAATAGAAATTTTTTCAAAAATAAAATGGTAAAATGGCTTGATATTTTTAGACATGTGCATTTTTATAGATTGTTTTATGTCATGTCACCCATTTGACTAATACCATTAGTCAAAAAGGTAAATAGATTAATTGAGCTAAAGTTTTAGTATTTAATTACGAATTTTAAAACTGCAGACATCAAATTGAAAGTTTGAATATAAATTATGTTGCAAAATGTGTATTTAACAATAAACTAATTACCAAATAACGAGATTTTGTTTTGCAGGCAGTTGCGAATGCAAGACTAGCATTTGACATTCTCATACCCGGAAGTGAAATCTTTGAATGGTTTACCTACCAAACTGAGGAATGGTTTACCTACCAAACTGAGGAAACTTTAAGAAGTTCAGTAAAGATACCATTGCCTCCCAATTTGCTGAATGATAGTAAGTTGATGGGAATCACCTTTTGCTGTGTTATTGTGCCTGGAGGATCAGATGCTAATCCTTCGTCGGAGAATGAAATTTCGCGGGGGAAGGACCTTCAATGTGGTGTTGGTATAAGTAATAGCCATTGCAGTATGACTACCAAAGTCGGTGAGTTTGACTTTAAAAGCAAAGTAGGCCAGATCTCTGAGGACCACCTTTGGCTCAGCTATTTGCCTCGTGAAGGATTTGATCAAACTCCATGGCTTGGAGATTGGTTAAGTAGTTGTTGTAGATTTGAAATTGATTTCTTCAGCTATGGTCCCAATGTGAAGAAATGTGGGGCTCGATTAGTGTATCGAAGTGATATAGAGGACATGGACCCCACAATAGAGTAGCCTAGCACTCCAACTTCACCAAATTTTCATCATATCCATTAGTATTCTACTCATGGATCAACAAGTAATCAATTGTCTTTTAATTCTTTGTTTCCATAACTTATACCTGACTAAAATTGGACTTTGATTTATTGTATTTTTATCTATTTATTTGCATTTTATTTTGAAAAGGAAGATCCAGGATCATGTCTTATAAGTCTAATTTGCTTTCATATCCTTTTTTTCGTTATTTTCAGGTTGAAAAGATCATAAAAGCAGGACAATGGTGAAATCCTTTTGATATTGTTTTGATCCTCTCATCATTGCCATGAGCATTTCAGCCAAGTTGTGCACACTTTAATACCTTGTGTGATTGAGGTATTAAGTAAACCTAAGATGTGTTGTAACATGCATTTGAGTATTTCTTTTTGTGATAAGTGTTTGTGTTCTTTATTTAAAAAGTCATATTCAAATTTTGTGTTGTCTTCTGGTAGTTTATAACATTTTAAATTATGTGGTGAGTGTATAAAAGTAGCATGTCAATTGTGTTGTTACTCTACAAAATCTAATTCTTGTCATTTTTAGTTTGTTGCTTATATTTGGGATAAATGGCATATTTTACCCCAACAAATAAAAAAATGCATATTTTTATTGAAATTAATAGCTTGAAGAAACATATTAAAGACATTGTTTTTGTGTGCACATTTCGTGAAATTAATGCTTTTGTAGAGAATACGATAGAGTGACTTATATTTTATTTTATTTTATTGTGTTTTAACAACAATATCTTTAGAGTATTTTTTTTAAATAGGCTCCATGCATAAGGTGTTTCTGAGAACGGATTTTTTCATAATTTTAAGTGTTTTTAGACAAAAGAAATCACTTTTAGATGAAAATGTCTTTAATAAAACCGACTCATCAGTTTGGGTCCGCGTCTCAACCTGAAACATTTCAACAAGTAAAATAAGTTTATATATGATCCATAACTCCTCAGTTCTCAGAGACACACCGTATATCCCCTCAAAAGCAGTTTTGTCGATACTTCCTCGACAGTTAAACTTTGAAGCATTTTTGTAGTGCTAGGACCATTTTAAAGTAGTTGTTATCAGCATAAAGGTACTTCACATACTCAACAGTGAGAGGAAGTTGACATTACGAGAAAAAATGTATAATATTTGTTTTATTTTATTTTAGTTAAAAAAAGTATTCTTTTTTTTAAATTTTAAATTGTGTAGAGAAATGGTTATTCTTCATGTTGAGGGTTTTTATTTTTTTTTTGTGAGTATAAATCTATACATATTAGTTGTTTATATTGATATTCTTATCGTTTGAAATAGTTGAATAGTGAGGTGAATGTGGTATTGTTGGTGTTGATGGAGTCGAAAGGTGACCGGAGTTACGTGATTGGTTGATATGTATGCATTATGACCCTTTGGTAGGAATTTGGTTGAGGGTGACTGAGGGCTTGCTTACTCGTTGTACGTGACTGGATTTTGGCATGGAGTCACTAACGGTATGCATGATTGCATTAGGGTTTAACTTTACGTGACATATTGATAGGTCATTGCGTGATAGCACGAGTGGATGGCATGAGGTTAGGGTATGCGTAATTGCAATAGGGTTTACATTGCACGAATGGTTGATAGGTTTATATCAGTGCGTGACTTGTTTATAAATGGTTGCGTGATTTAATGTTAATAATTGCGTGACTAAATTAAAAGGCATTGCGTGATGTTTTTGTATTGAAATGCACAAGTGTCATAACTGCATGAAATTTATTCGTATGGCATTGCATGAAAGACATTGGGTTCATTATGTATTATTTTGGATCAATTGTAATGCTTTAATGTGTATATGTTGATTTGCTTAATAATCCATGCATGGCACTTACATTAATTATTTTGGTCCAGGGTTGTCTAAAAACAGTTAAAAGTATTGAGATCGTTATTTCCTAAGTGAACTTATGAAGAGGGCTATTTCTGAGAAATTTCTCTTGTTTTTTTGTTAATCTACAATAATGAGATTAACATGACTAAAATGAAAGGTGATATGTTGTATGTTGCAGATGACCAGCACAGGAAAAGAACATGATAATGTCTAATCTATGCTTTGTGTTTCGATGCAGTATAGGAGGTTCAATGCAGGCATTAACATCCACTGCAAGTGACCGTAGCTATATATGATACGAGAGATGATGTCTAAAATCAACGAGTTAGAGAGGTTGAAAGGAACATGCTTTGAGCACATGATGGATGTCAAAGGTGATAAGAGTTTATTCTGCGTCAGTCTCATGCACAATCTAATGCTGCACAGAATAAATGAACCGGACGCCATCAAGGTTGAGCTATGGTTCTCCATAGGCAGAATAAAGGCTCGGTTCTCGAAGAAAGAGTTTTTCCTCATGACAAGGTTAAAATTTGGTGTCCTATCGGGCTTTATTGTCAATCAATACGATGCTGTCCTTGGAAGAATTCATTTGCGTTATTGGGGAGAGAGGAATGAGGTGAAGATTCAAAAAGTTTTAGATACATTCAAAGGAGGTCAGTTTCAGTAGGAGAGATGCGGCCAAGATGGCCCTCGTCTTGATGGCCCAAAATGTTTTATTCGGTTAAGCCTACAAACGATCAGTGGTTCCATGGTTGTTGTCGCTGGTTGAAAATATCGAGGAGTGGAACGCATTCCCATGGGGTATTTATGTTTGGAATTTGATCGTAGATTATATGACGAGACGCTTCGAACCTCTTACTGCGGGAGTAGGGGAGAAAAAACGCTACCACATCTACGGATTTATTTGGGCATTTCAGGTAGTGTGCCATATCCTACTGTTTATCATTATTCTTGTCACATAAAATTTTATGAAGTGAATTTTTTTCGCATAAGAATTTAAGATGTGAGTAAAAAATGTTTGACATTTGATGTGCAGTTTTAGACATTGGAAGCAATTCTTGTAATCCGAAACCTATTTGGAAGGCAGTGCCAGTCGAGATAGGTTTGGTCAAGAGTGCTAAAATGGCAATGTGACGAGAGACTTGTAGGCTTCCACGTCAACATTATAACTTTGGAGGAAGAAGGGAAGGTGAGTAAAGAAACCATATTTTTGTATTTAATAAAATTTTATTTTTATTATTATAGGTTAGCGAAGGTTATACCTAATAGCAATGTATGTTTTGGTGCAGTTGTGCTCGCTGAGGACGTTGGACCTAACTGCAAAAGAGATGTTGATCGTGTATTGGGTCGACATTGAAGTCAACATTTCCGACGGGCAGCAATACGTTCTATTATGAAAGTTGGATGGTCGAACAGAATTCGATCCTCAACAAAGGAAGAGGAAAATGGACCGCAAAGGGAAAAGTAAGACAGCACGAGGCGTTAAACGGAGACGCCACGTGGATGAGGAGGTCCCTTCCCAGTTTGGTGTTGCTGAGGCCCTTGATTCTCTTCCTCCATGTCTTCATGCTGCCCATCATGCTACACTTCCTCCTTCTTCTGTTGCTTTCCCATCTGTTGAGGCATGCAACCCATCGCTTCGTCTACAAAAGACTATGAGCATTAAGCAAGAGCTGCAACAGATGTGGACACAGTGGAAGAAAGACCTACAGTCCTTGTAGACCGATATGCATATGCAGATGCAGGTAATGCAATTGGAGATCTAGCAAGCAATGCATTTGGAGATCCAGTCACTGCATCAGCATATCGAGCAATCAATGCAAGGGGTGGAGGATAGGATTACGGGTCGGCTGATCGACCATTTTGAGGTATGCTCGTTTATGTTTTTCATTGTGTGAGTTATAACATGTATGATGTATACAGTGTTTCAATAGTTCAGGCTTAATTTATGGGTGAAGAGGATGGTGCGCGAGACAAAGATGGCAACAAGATTGGGGTTGATGTTGAGGATGCAGGTGGCATAAATCTGTCATTTGTATCGGCTTGAAGATCACTTCCCGCTGGCCTCATCGAACATCATCCTGCGCCTATCCCATCACCAGTAGAGGCAACCCGACTTTCTCATCGCATACCTTCTCGTACGATTAGTGGAGCTACAACTTCCCTGTGTCTTGCTCCTATCTTGTGAGACCTTGTCAAGTTCATTAAAAGACGATATTGTATCGAGTGGTACAACTAAGTTAAATCGAGCCTCGAACTAGTTCAAATAGAAATTCTAAGAAAACTTTGAGAATTCTAAAATTCACAGAATGATTTAAAAAGGTGATTCAGAGTTCGAGGTCCGATTTGAGGTTAATTGGGAAAATTGATCGATCAAGAGTAAAATGGTCATTTTACCATTTAAGGACAAAATAAAAATTTTTATAAAAAATTTTGATCACATTTGATCAAGAATAATTGTTTGGAGTATAATATGTGGTTCAGCAGTAAAAGATTTTGATCTCGGTGAATTTTTGGAGTATAGGAGTAAAATCGTAATTTTACCATCATATGGGTAAAACTGTAATTTTCAACCCCACCACTTGTTACAAACCAAGGATTTGTTTGTGAATGGAATGGATAAACATTACAAATTTTTGTGGTGGAGAATTAAAGGAATTAAAAGAAAAATAATTAAAATTATAGGCTAATAATTATATGACACATGGCAAGTTTAAATATTTTATTATTTATCTTATAAAAATCAGCCATAAGCCTTCATTTCTCTCTCATCATGGATGGCTTTCACAAGAGGAAGAGAGGAAAAACAAAAATAAGAACCCTAGGTGGGAGAAATCAATGGAAAAAGTGTGATTTTCAAGAAAATCAAGTGAAAAAGGTAAGGTTTTTCATTTCTAGCTTGACTTCTACCTTACCCATGCATTTTTCCTTACTTTCCATGGTTAGATTGCATGTTTTTATGGTGGATTCAAACCTGGTCAAATGGGTATGGAGAGAGAAAATATGTTGGAATGATTTGATTTTGAGTTATGTTAGTATTTTTAGTTAGTTTATTATGTTTAGGAAGCAAAACAACAAAAAAAATTCATTTTTCCCATTAATCATCATAGTTCGAATCTTCCATGGTGTGTAAGGATGATGGATTTGATTTGTTTCAAAAAATCATCGTGCAACATTTAATTTGGGGCAAAATAATGCCAAAAACAGGTATAATAACTCTAGGTGAAATCAACAAAAATTCGACTTCTCGTTAAAAATTTCAAATGAGGAGATAAAAGTGTGCATGCTCCCAAAACATGTAGTCTGTAATCAAATTAAATTATAAACCACGTAAATCACTTCATGATCAATAAATAAGCATTGAAAGCTGGTTTAAATAAAGGGAGCTGCAGAGAAAATCTTAAATCTTCACCATGCATAAAAATACGTATCGAAAAATTCATAATGCTCTCGAGTAGGAAATCATAACATCAACACGTGGACCCACTTCCACGTAATAACATCCGGGAGCATCGTTTCCACCAGATTCTCATATAATGCCCTGGCAATCTCAACGATGTTGGCCGACATCGGAGATATCAAGGGGTCACAGCCACGTAAATCATCTGTGGCCTTGCCACGTATATCATAGACCATGGCTCCAGCCATGTCTAACAGCCCGTCGGTGACCCGAAAATGTCTTTAGCTAGAGCTCACTTGTGCACGATGGTCACACTTAACCGATGTGACATCCGGTCTACTCTCGACACTTTTAGTTTATCAAAAACAGAATGTTTTTCGGATCCATAACAAACTTCTCAAGTCTATTTTCTTAAATCATTTAAAAACCAAAAATTTGATAAACGATATATTGATTTTTCACATTTTTTGTCTTGATATAAACACTTATAAAAAATTTCAGAATAAAATCGGCTTTTAGAAGCTACATAAGAATAATTTAACAAATGCATTTACTATGCATGTCACCCAAAAATATAAGGCACGTGTTTTGATGCTAAGCGATACGAAAGGCTTGTTTCCCAATTTTTTTTAAATGCTCTACTTATAACTATACATATATATTCAAAACATTTTCTAAAATAATTTACATCCACAATTTCTTAAAATTCTACCAACGCATGCTTTCCACAATTGTGCGTGTTCGATAAATCATGCGTAAGTATATATCTATAGATAATATGGAAATTTTAAAATTGACACCCCCTACTCACCTTTAATAGCGGGATGTTACGTCGCTATTAATTTCGAAGGTGTGTCTTGCTCTTTCTTCCTACCGATTGTTCGCTAATTTCTTCGACCTGCCACCACAGTATAACACCTTATTTATTTCCTAAATATTAAAATTCCACTTAATAGATATATATATATATATATCCTCATTCGTTATATTTTATTTTAATATTATTATTTTATTCAATATATATTATTATATATTTTTATATTTAATATTTTTATCTCTTTTTTTTTTTTTTACCTTTCTTTCTTTCCTCTTTCTTCCCTTCACTGCCCGATGGTTCTCCCTCTCTCTTCAGCATCACCGGTCGACAGCTGGTAGCGCCCTCTCTTTCTCTCTTTTCACTCACCATCGTTCACCTCTTCTTCTATCCTCTTTCACCCCAGGTAGCCCCTAAAACCAACAACTAATCTTCAAGATTTTTAGGAACCAAACCTCAAAAATTTACAGTCAAAGCTGCTCCTTATCTCCTTCTTCTTCTTTTTTTTTTTTCCTGATCTGCTTCTCTCTCTCGGGTTCTTCTCTCTCTATACAGACCGTTTTCTCTCTTTTTTTGCTCTTTTGTTTCTTTGCTCCTTCTTGGTTCGGCAGCTTGCACACAAATGGCTTTTGAAAGCCATTTGAAGGATAAACATGGAGGGGACCAGACATGACTCCTTGTCATGTCCCCTCATTACATTTTCACACATGTTTTTCTTCTTCACCAAGCTCTCAACCGGCCCCTACACTCTCTCTTTCTTTGCTTTTGTCATTTCTTCTTTTCTTCTTTTTATGTATCCATCTATCCCCCTTACTTACTCCCTCTATAACTTTTACTTTTCAAAGTTTCAATTGACCACATGGGCAGCTGCCCATGTGGTCTTTCTTTCTTTTTTTTTTTTAAAGGGGTGTTACAATCTCCCTCACTTAAATAAATTCGTCCTCGAATTAAAATAAAGTGGGTTGGTAAACATACCTTAGTCGTGAAAGAGGTATGGGTTTTCCTTCCTCATCTCCTATTCAGGTTCCCAAGTCGTCTCTTCCATCAAACGGTTTTGCCACAAGACCTTTACTAAGGCAATTTCCTTGGAGCGCAATTGCTTCACTTGACGGTTTAATATTGCCACTGGTTGCTCTTCAAAAGTTAATCCTTCATCCAATGGAACCAGATCATATCGTATAACATGTGTTGGGTCCTTGATGTACTTTCTTAACATAGACACATGAAATGTGGGATTTACTCGAGCTAACTCCACCGGCAAAGCTAGTCGATATGCTGTGGACCCAATTTGCTCCAAAACTTCAAAAGGTCCAATATATCTTGGGCTCAGCTTTCCTTTCTTTCTAAATCTTTTACTTCGTTTCAATGGAGATACCTTCAAAAATACAAAATCCCCCACTTGAAACTCTAAAGGACGACGTCTATTATCGGCATAAGACTTCTGTCTGCTCTGGGCTGTCCTTAGACGATCCCTTGCCAAACTCACCACATCCGTTGCTTGTTGAACCAAATTGAGACCCAATAGCTTTCTTTCTCCCACTTCAAACCATCCAATGGGTGATCTGCACTTTCGCCCGTACAAGGCTTCAAACGGAGCCATTCTGATACTAGCTTGGTAGCTGTTATTATATGCAAATTCCACTAAAGATAATTATTGATCCCAAGTGGTTCCCAAATCTAATACAATTGACCTCAGCATATCTTCGAGCGTTTGTATCACATGCTCCGATTGACCATCCGTTTGGGAATGATATGCGGTACTGAAGTCCAAACGAGTGCCTAACGCTCCATGTAAACTTCTCCAAAACTTGTTAGTAAATTGTAGTCCTCGATCAGACACAATGGTCACGGGAACTCCATGCAGTCGTACAATACAATCAACATAGATCTTAGCATACTTAGCTAACCCATAGGTAGTTTTTACTGGAATGAAGTGAGCCAACTTGGTCAATCGATCTACTATCACCCATATGGAATCATATCCTCCCCTTACACGGGGCAATCCTATCACAAAATCCATAGCCACATGCTCTCATTTCCATTTGGGAATCGGCAAGGGTTGTAGTAACCCTGGGGGTTTCTCGTGTTCAGCTTTAACTTGTTGACAAGTTAGGCACTTGGCTACGTATTCCGCTACATCCTTCTTCATCCCGGGCCACCAATAGACCATCTTTAAATCGTGATATATTTTAGTGGTTCCTGGGTGCACGGTATAAGCAGTAATGTGAGCCTCTTCCAAGATTTCTTCTCTCAAGTTATCTCGATCTGGCACACACGTTCGGGATCCATACTTCAACAATCCTTCATCATCAAATTCATAATTTTGATCCCGCTCTTCCAATCCTAAGATCTTCATCACAATTTCATCTTGTGCTTGGGCGTTACGAATTCGGTCCAAGATTATTGGTCGGACTCGAAAATGAGCAATAAGGGCACTAGGCCCACTGATATCAATCTTGATCCCCATATTGCTTAGGCCCTGCCATTCACGTACTATACTTCTCCGTTCAATAGACAAATGTGCCAAACTGCCCATAGACTTTCGACTTAAAGCATTAGCCACCACGTTTGCCTTACCAGGGTGATATTGGATGGTACAATCATAATCTTTAAGCAATTTCATCCATCGACGTTGCCTCAAATTAAGATCACGTTGTTGGAATATATATTTCAAGCTTTTGTGATCAGTATATATTTCAAAGCTCTCCCCATATAGATAATGGCGCCACATTTTCAATGCGAACACAATCGCCACCATTTCCAAGTCATGAGTGGGGTAGTTTTGCTCGTGTCTCTTGTGTTGCCTTGAGCCATATGCGATCACCCTACCATTCTGCATTAGCACACATCCTAAACCAACCCTTGATGCATCACAAAACACTACATACCCTCCTGTACCATTTGGCAAACTTAAGATAGGTGCAGAAGTTAGGCATCCCTTCAGTTTAAAAAAATTGCTTTCACATTCATCAGTCCATTCAAATCTAGCTCCTTTTCAAGTTAACTTGGTCAATGGTGCTGCGATTCTAGAAAAATCTTGCACAAATTGACGATAATAGCCAGCCAATCCCAGAAAACTTCGAACCTCAGTAACCGTACTTGGTCTCAACCAAGTTTGGATCGATGCAACTTTTTGCGGATCTACGCTAATCACTTCCTTCGTTATCACATGTCCGAGAAAACTAACGCTCTCTAACCAAAAGGCACATTTAGAGAACTTTGCATATAATTTATGTTCTCGAAGTGTTTGTAACACCAGTCTCAAGTGATATGCATGCTCTTCTAAACTCCGAGAATACACCAAGATGTCGTCAATAAATACCACCACAAATCTATCCAAATAAGGTCGAAATACCTTATTCATTAGATCCATGAAAGCAGCATGAGCATTAGTTAGACCAAAAGACATCACCAAAAACTCATAATGTCCATACCTGGTACGGAATGCAGTCTTTGGTATGTCCTCTTCCCGGACTCTTAGTTGATGATACCCCGAGCGTAGATCAATTTTCAAGAAACATCTCGCCCCTTGCAATTGATCGAATAAGTCATCGATCCTAGGTAGTGGATATTTATTCTTAATAGTCACACTATTTAACTTTCGATAATCCACACACAACCTCAAAGTTCCATATTTTTTCTTCACAAATAATACTGGAGTTCCCCAAGGTGAAGTACTTGGGTGAATAAATCCCTTTTCCACTAACTCTTGTAATTGCTCCCGCAATACTCGCATTTCTGCTGGTGCCATTCAGTAGGGAACTTCAGATATTGGTTCCATGCCAAGAATCAAATTAATGCAAAACTCAATTTCTCTTTCTGGGGGTAACCCTGGCAATTCATCCGGGAATCCATCCTTGAATTCGTTGACTATTGGCACTATTTTAACATTTGAAACTTCTTTTTCTATTGACATATCTTCCTTGGTCTCCACACATGCCAAGTAATTCTACCCCGCTTCCACTCTAGTTACTCCAGCCAATATTCTTTTGTTACACAGACTCCTATGTCCATAAATAATGAAGGGGACTTATCCAGGAAACTTAAATTCCACATACTTATAATGACAATCAACACTAGCATAGCAATCATATAACCAATCCATTCCTAGTATGACATCAAACCCCAATGTTGTTAATAATACCAAATTCACCCAAGTCTCCCGATGATTAATTTTCACCACGCAAAACTTATATACCAACTCTGTTGTATAAATTTCTTCTAAAGGTGTGGTTACTATCAATGGGTCTATCATGATCTCGCAAGGTCTATTCATCTTCAACACAAAATTTGGAGAAACAAAAGAATGGGTAGACCCGGGATCAAATAAAACTAAGGCTTCAGAATCGTAAATTAGAAGAATACTTGTCACCACATTATTAGAAGCAGGCACATCTTGCGGACGTACAGCAAACACCCTCGCTTGTCCTCCTCCAGAAGTACCTTGTGGTGTTGACTCCATAGGTTGGGATCGGGAGGTAGAAGCTATCCCTTTGCCTTTGTCAGGTCGACCTCTCCTAGCCGAAAGTGAAACTATAGATACTACCGCGGATGCTGGTTGTATATACTCTTGACCAGTTTCTTGGAATCCCCCTTCATATGGGCAGTTTCTTCGTATATGCCCCGGTTGACCACAATTAAAGCACACATAATAAGTCTGAGCATAAGGTCCCACATGTGTAGTACCACATCGTGTGCAATAAGGACTCATTTGACCCCTTGGTCGACTATCATAGCTGGTCATTGTATTATCAGGTCCAAGACGGTTGCTTGATCCTGAAAAGTTTCCACGACGAGGAGGACTACTGAACGGGGGATTTCTCCTTGACCCTTGAGGTCTAAATGACGTTTGCCCTCTACTTTGCATATTTTCCCTTCGACCGGATTGACGTGATCTCCTAAAAGTCATTTCTTGACCAGTGTGCCTTCGACTAGTCTGTCATGTGCTTTCACGAAGTGCCCTAGCCTCCATATTGCGTCCTTCTATTAATCGGGCATAATCCACAGCATCAAAATATGAATCGAATCTCTGTGGAGTAACCACTCTAAACAAGTACTCGGACAAGCTGGCCATAAATCGCTCTATTCTCATTTCTTCTGTCGACACCAAATATGGGGCATACCTAGATAATGTAGAAAATTGCACATCATACTCAGACACTGTCATATTGGGTGTCTGTCTTAAAGCCTCAAATTCCCTTGCTTTAGCTGCTCGTACACTTCGGGGCATGAATCTGTCCATGAAGGCCTTATCGAATTCCTCCCAACCGAGTGGACCAGCATCACTAGATCTGCCCCACATATATGATGTAATCCATTGTTGCGCTACATCTTCAAGATGGAAGCTAGCCAGTGTTACAGATCTTGCGCTCGAGGCTTCCAAGGCGCGACAGATTCTTTCCATTGTATCTAAAAATTTACGTGGATCCTCTACCACTGTAGAACCAGCAAAATTTGGTGGTTGCAGTTGCATAAAAGCTGATAAAGAAACTGAATTGTCTCCCTCATCCTCATCATATGGATCATCCTCATCCTCCTCCTCTATCATGTCTAAACTCGGATCAAAATCCGGATCTTGTGAACTTAGACTCAAATACCCTTCAGTTGTATCAGCATGTTGTCGAGTAAATTCTGTAAACTGTTGTGTCAAATTTTACAGTCCTGCAGCTAATTCATCCAGAGTCACACTCTCCAATGTACGTCTCACTGCCCCTGTACTATCGGTACTAATACTCCTTCGATCGCTCGAGCTACCCTCACTTGAACGTCGGGAATTTCCTCTTCCCCTTATTCTCGAACAACCTCGACCACATGGAGTAGAAACCCGTAACCGTTCATCAGTCTCTCTGGGCGCATCTATCCTACCCGTAGCCCTCGAAAATGGCCTAGTCCGATGTGGCATCTCAAACTTGGACATCAGCAATCAATTATTGTTATTTAATTTTCTTTTCTAATTACACAAGGTGATTTTCTAAGATAAAGAGTCTACGCAGCCTCTTGTCTATAATCGGTGCTGCAGTCACTAACTATAAGCAAGACTCTACGTCGACTCCACTACTCCGCTGTTTAACACAAAAATATCCTAGGACTCAACTAAACCTAGGGCTCTGATTCCAAACTTGTAACAACCCATCCCCAGTCGCTACCGGCGTCCGAGACATCCGGGAAATCTCGTCAAGTCCCGAACAAGCCTTGATAAATTTTTTCGAGACATTTATCAAATATACTAACACATACTTAAATGATTAATAATGACAATAATACCCTATTGTTATTATATTTCCAGTAATAGCAATTATATTTAAAATACAGAGTTTTCAACAATGTATAATTCGGAATTGACAACGCTAATAACATGTAGAAATTCCATTTAACTAAACTCTAGACAGCGGAGTGACTCGGAACGGGCTAAGAGATACCTTTACCTATCTGCCAGAAACTGAGCACGCCGATGATTACGAGCAAGGCTGATCCTTGTCTGCAAAAGAGGAAATAAAGGGGTGTGAGTCTCACAGACTTAGTGATCATCTGCCCAGCGAGTAGGACGTAGATGGGAAACAAGCAAATAGCTGATCAGTTGAATAATAAATCACAAGATTTTCAATTTAATTTCGATTTAAAGGGAGATTTGTGCCTTATAAAATGATACAGTAAAATCATCGTGCAACATTTAATTTGGGGCAAAACAATGCCAAAAACAACTATAATAACTCTAGGTGAAATCAACAAAAAATTTGACTTCTCGTTAAAAATTTCAAATGAAGAGATAAAAGTGTGCATGCTCCCAAAACATGTAGTCTGTAATCAAATTAAATTATAAACCATGTAAATCACTTCATGATCAATAAATAAGCATTGAAAGCTGGTTTAAATAAAGGGCGCTGCAGAGAAAATCTTAAATCTTCACCATGCATAAAAATACGTGTCGAAAAATTCATAATGCTTTCGAGTAGGAAATCATAACATCAACACGTGGACCCATTTCCACGTAATAACATCCAAGAGCATCGCTTCCACCGGATTCCCATATAATGCCATGGCAATCTCAACGATATTAACCGACATCGGAGATATCAAGCGGTCGGAGCCGCGTAAATCATCTGTGGCCTTGCCACGTATATCATAGACCATGGCCCCAGCCATGTCTAACAGCCCGTCAGCGACCTGAAAATGTCTCTAGCTAGAGCTCACTCGTGCACGAGGGTCACACTTAACCGATGTGACATCCGGCCTACTCTCGACGCTTTTGGTTTATCAAAAACAGAATGTTTTTCGGATCCATAACAAACTTCTCAAGTTTATTTTCTTAAATCATTTAAAAACCAAAAATTTGATAAACCGACATATTGATTTTTCACATTTTTTGTCTTGATATAAACACTTATAAAAAATTTCAGAATAAAATCGGCTTTCAGAAGCTACATAAGAATAATTTAACAAATGCATTTACTATGCATGTCACCCAAAAATATAAGGCACGTGTTTTGATGCTAAGCGATACGAAAGGCTTGTTTCTCAATTTTTTTTAAATGCTTTACTTATAACTATACATATATATTCAAAACATTTTCTAAAATAATTTACATCCACAATTTCCTAAAATTCTACCAACGCATGCTTTCCACAATTGTGCGTGTTCGATAAATCATGCGTAAGTATATATCTATAGATAATATGGAAATTTTAAAATTGACACCCCCTACTCACCTTGTAATAGCGGGATGTTACATCGCTATTAATTTCGAAGGTGTGTCTTGCTCTTTCTTCCTACCGATTGTTCGCTAATTTCTTCGGCCTGCCACCACAGTATAACACCTTATTTGTTTCTTAAATATTAAAATTCCACTTAATAGATATATATATATCCTCATTCGTTATATTTTATTTTAATATTATTATTTTATTCAATATATATTATTATATATTTTTATATTTAATATTTTTATCTCTTTCTTCTTTTTTTTTTTTACCTTTCTTTCTTTCCTCTTTCTTCCCTTCACTGCCCGATGGTTCTCCCTCTCTCTTCAGCATCACCAGTCGGCAGCTGGTAGCACCCTCTCTTTCTCTCTTTTCATTCACCACCATTCACCTCTTTTTCTATCCTCTTTCACCCCAAGTAGCCCCCAAAACCAACAACTAATCTTCAAGATTTTTAGGAACCAAACCTCAAAAATTTACAGTCAAAGCTGCTCCTTATCTCCTTCTTCTTCTCTTTTTTTTTTCCTGATCTGCTTCTCTCTCTCGGGTTCTTCTCTCTCTCTACAGACCGTTTTCTCTCTTCTTTTGCTCTTTTATTTCTTTGCTCCTTCTTGGTTCGGCAGCTTGCACAAAAATGGCTTTTGAAAGCCATTTGAAGGATAAACATGGAGGGGACCGGACATGACTCCTTGTCATGTCCCCTCCTTACATTTTCACACATGTTTTTCTTCTTCACCAAGCTCTTAACCGGCCCCTACACTCTCTCTTTCTTTGCTTTTGTCATTTCTTCTTTTCTTCTTTTTATGTATCCATCCGGCCCCCCCTTACTTACTCCCTCTATAACTTTTATTTTTCAAAGTTTCAATTGACCACATGGGCAGCTGCCTACTTGTAAATCTTTGTCAACTATCCAAGCTTTATCTTCTCGATTTGGCGGAGTGCGACATGCTTAAATCATTGCCTGAGCTTCCATCAAGCATAAGGGCAGTAGGGTTAGATGGTTGCATTTCATTGGAAATAGTTCCAAATCCAACAAAAGCGTACAACGCATCGTATGGGATACATTATTATGGTGTTAACTGCTTCAATTTGGCTGGGAATGCATTAAGAATGCTAAAAGGACATCTTAAGGTATATTTCTCAAGCTCACTTATTCTCACTTTCAAGAGTTTATAGTAGTAAATTAATGGATTAATTACATATTTGTTATCCGAACTAAAATAAAATTATCGATTTCATACTTAAAATTTAAAAGGTAATAATCAAATACTCAATTTAATTTCCTTGAATATGAATTATTTGAATCTTTAATTAATAATGTTAGTTAAATCGATTATGTGACAAAAAAATTACTAATAAAAAATATGTATGTGACACATCATCTTTTGTTTTTATTTTTTGTTTTATATTTTATATTTTTATTATTAAAATAAAAATTCTAAAAATTTTAAAAATCTTGAAAATGATAAATTAAGAAAAAAAACCAAAAAAGGAAAAAAAATCAGGGAGTGAGAAAAGAAGGGGATTGATGAGGGAGATAGGGAAGAAGAGGAAAGGTAAGGCGTGGATGTAGCTCCCGCTAGCTAGATTGGCACGAAATTGCCCCCTCCCCTTCTCTCTCTTTCCCTCCAATTTTTTATTTTTTATTTCAAAAATAATTTGTTTTATATATTTCTAAAATTTTTTATTTTAAATTTCAAAGATAACATTTTTCAAAAAATTAGAATTTTTTTAATATATTAAATTTTCCAAAAAAAAATATTTTTAATTTTAAAAGTAAAATTTATTAGAAAAAACATATTCTTTTTTTTATTTTTTATTTTTAATTTTGAAATAACAATTTTTACAAAAAATGAAAGAGTAAAATGATGTTATTTTTTAGACATGAGATGCATTCTTACTCCTTGCTTTGCTCACGTCATCCATTTCACTAACAATATTAAGTCGAAATGTCCAAACCGACTAATTGAACTAAAGTTTGAACATCTAATTAAGAATTTCAAACTTTAGACTTTAGACATTGAAAGTTTCAATATAATTCTATTGCAAAGTGTGTATTTAATCCTAAACTAATTACCCAATAATAGGGTTTTGTTTTGTAGGCAGTTGCAAATGCAAGACAAAGATTTGACATTCTTATTACCGGAAGTAAAATCCCAGAATGGTTTTGTCACTAGAGTAAGGGATGGTCAGTAATGATACCCAATTTGCATAATGATATTCAGTGAATGGGATTTGCCTTGTGCTGTGTTCTTGTGCCTACCTGTAATAATGTCGCTTGGAGGGGGGTGAATATTAGCTGTAGTATTACAATCTGTTTCGAAGATTTTGCATTTGGGATACCTACCATTGGGTTTGGTTTTAATAGCAAATCAAGCCAGATCTCCGAGGACCACCTCTGGCTACGCTATTTGCCTCATGATATTTTAGACTATGCGTGCAAAGACCAAAACATTTTAGATGAGATAGACTATTTTTTGAAGCACAAAAGTGGCCAATATGAGGATTTACGGAAGGGAGATTGGATACGAAGTTGTATTGGAATCGAGATTTTATTCGAAATCTCTGGCATTGGTACCAAGGTGAACAAGTGTGGGGCTTGATTAGTGTATCCAAGTGATTTGGAGGACTTGGACCCAATAATACATCAACATACTACTCATGGATCAACGGGTAATCCCTAATCTTTTTAATTCTTTGTCACCACAATTTTAATTTATACTCTTTTTAATCATCTTCTTGATTTTATCTGTTTTTTTTTTGTTCCAACATTTTTATTTTTAATATTAAAATAATAATTCTAAAAAATTAAAAATCTAGATAATAACAATTAGTTTTTTTTAAAAGAGAAAATAAAATTAGGGAGAGAAGGGGGGAGGGAATTATGGGAGATAGGGAAGGAGGGGAAGGCGTCGTTTTAGCTGGTGTTGGCTAGATTGGTATTAATTTGTCTTTTTAGCATGTCACATTAATATTATATGGTATTTTGGTTAACTTAATTTTCTTTTAGAAGTACATAATTTTATGATGACTTTTTTTTTTATAGGCCAGATGCATAAGGCATTTTTGAGAATGGACCTCTCCATAATTTTAAGTGTTTTTAGACACAAAAAGTCACTTTAGACGAAAATACCCTTAATGAAACCGACCCATTTATTTAGCTCCATGTCTCAACCCGAAACCTATTAACGGGTCAAGTATGTTTAGTTCTGTGCTTCAAACAAACTTATATTCTTTGAGCTTTTCTCGACAGACTATTCATCTCTGGAGTATTGCGTGACTAGTTTTTAGATATTGTGTGATCAGTTTTTAAACATTGCGTAACTGATTTTGTCAAGGGAAAGAAAGACAAGCCCAAGAGCATCACATCCCAGATCGACGAAGAGCAGGAGCAAGACCATCATCGAAGAAAACAATATCAGATACAGATTTCTCCCGCCACCAAAGCAGAGGCAGATTATCACGTGTAAGGAATTTTTGATTCAGAGGTAAGAAAAAACACATAAATTAGTAACCGAAGATAAAGGAGTAAGGGAAGCCCTCAAAACTCAAAACGGGAAATACAAGACACTAACACAAACAAGAACTCTAAAAGAACAAAACATAGCAAAAAAAGAAAACTCACCCAACCAGAAACCAAAGTCACGCAATGCCTTACTAACAAGTTACGCAATGCCTTACCAACAAGTCACGCAATGCCTTACCAGCAAGTCATGCAATGCCTATCCACTAGTCACGCAATGCTTTACTAAAAATTAATCATATAATGCTTAAACACTAGTCACGCAATGCCCAAAGTCAGTCACACAAGCGTGATTGACTTTGGGTTGCGTGAGACATTAACACAAACAAGAACTCTGAGAGAACAAAACATAGCCAGAAAAGAAGACTCCTAAGCGTGACTGACTTTGGGCATTGCGTGACTAGTGTTTAAGCATTTTATGACTAATTTTTAATAAAGCATTGCGTGACTACTGGATAGGCATTGCGTGACTTTGGTTTCTGGTTGGGTCTTAGGAGTCTTCTTTTCTGGCTATGTTTTGTTCTCTCAGAGTTCTTGTTTGTGTTAATGTCTTGTTTTTCCTGTTGTGAGTTTTGAGAGCTTCCCCTAATCTTTTGTCTTTGATTACTGATTTACGTGTTTTTCCTTACCTCTGAGTCAAAAATTTCTCTTACGTGACGATCTACCTCTGCCTTGGTGGTGGGAGAAATTTGGATCTGATGTTGTTTTCTTCAGTGATGATCTTGCTTCTGCCCTTCACCGATCTGGGATGTGATGCTCTTGGGCTCGTCTTTCTTTCCCTTGACAACGAGTCAAATTATTGAGTTTTTCTTCTTCTTTATGCTAGTTTATGGTGTTTGGATTCCTTTATACTTGGCTTCTCTACTTGATCATTCAGGGAGTTTTGACTGGTCATTTCTAGAGTTGTTTTTCTGTGCCTTATGGTGTTTGAGCAGAGAGAAAAAGTCAGATTTAATTTTGAAATTTTTGTCTAAACGACGGAATAGAGAAAACTGAAACTATTTTAATTTGTCTGAAATTGTTTAAAGGGTATTCTTGTCAAGTCCTGTCAAAAATTGTTTAAAAATAGTTAAAATTATAAAGACAGTCATTTTTGAAATGCCTTTACTACGAAGGTTATTTCTCACAATTTCCTCTAATTTTATTATTAATTGTCAAAATTAAAATTTTGAATTTATTATTACAAAGAAATAAAATAGAATATGAAAAGAAAAAAATAAACCCCTAAGTACAAATTGCTTAAAAGTAGCGAAATCTCAGCACTAAAATTAATGTAGTCAAAATTGATCAGACCCTATTAAAACTTGGGGATACTCAAAATCTGCCACATACTATATGGCCCGTGCCATCCTGGGTTCAAGCATGAGAGTGCTTTCCAACACCAAAAAATCGCTTCCAGTTCACTACCAAACATATCGCTGCTGTCCTAAAAAATCTGGACACATAAATCATTCCGCCATTCACGTCCGAAATGTGATCAATTAATCCCCACTTTCCCAACTCAATTGAAACACTAATACCTATCATCTGCAAACACGTCCAAATCCCCAACAAATCGGATTCAATAATCATGGATAGTAGAAATTGATGCAGCAAGTTAACCTGAAAATAAAGACTAGCATTTAACTGAGCTTTTAAGGTTGATAATCAAGTTTCAAATACAAAAACTTAAACTGAAGTTGAGAGAAGAAATCTGTAATGTTATTCGATGATTTAAAAAATTAAGCTTAAGAATCCTATTTATAGCATTATAAGCTCAAATCCTAATAAAACTTTACTTTAAATTATTTAATACAATTAAAGTAGTAAATAAGATATTTAAATAAAATAAATATTTTATTCACTAATTAGAACATGACTATCCTAAAGTTTTAATATAAGTAAATTAAATAAAAGAGAAATTCTATTATACCTATAATTCCTATATAAGACTTCTAACTAAATAAGGAAAATATTAAAATTATGAATATGTCCATTTATGACCTTTCGATTTTTGTTTTGGCTTCTGACGTTTAGCCTGCTCTAAAAAATTATTTGCTAGACATTCTATGTGAGTCCCCTCTACTTGAGAAAAACTCGACCTTGAGTTAACTTGTATATCTGCATGCAAGGGTTGTTCTGATGAAGAAATGGGTAAATATCTGTCACATTAAATATTTTGGAAATTCTCATTGTGTTTGGCAGATCCACAACATATGCATTTTTATTGATCTTCTTCAAAATCTGATATGGTCCATACTTCTTATGCTACAACTTATTATAAGTCTCCATTGGAAACCTTTCATTTCGCAAAAACACCATCACTTGATTTTTTACTTCAAAAATTTGCTTTTTGCAATGTTGGTCTACAGCTTTCCTATACTTGGCATTAACTTACTCTGATTTCTATTTCACTTCTACTTGTACATCTTGCCATTAATTAGCCATATTGTTTGCAACTGCACTAACTTTATAACTCAAGAATAATAGCTTATTTTCCTGCAAAATTGTTAGTACCTTGCGCAAATCCCAAAGATGCTCTTTTTCTAATCGATTATAAATTAGGATATCATTAAAATAAATCATGTCAAATTTTTCAATAAAAGGTTTCAGTACTTGATTAATCAATCGCATAAAAGTACTAGGAGCGTTGCTCAATCCGAATGGCATTACGAGCCACTCATACAACCCTTCCTTTGTTTTAAAATTTGATTTCCACACATCCCTAAGTCTAATTTGAATATGATGGTATCCACTATGAAGATCAATCTTCAAGAACACTTTAGTCCCATGTAACCTATCAAGTATGTCATCCAATCTAGGAATTGGAAACTTGTATGCAACAGTAATCTTGTTGATGGCTTGACTATTCACATACAACCTCCAAGTCCCATCTTTCTTTGGAGTTAGTAAGTTAGGAACTGTACATGGACTTGTACTCTTTTGGATATGTCCTTGTGCAGTAATTCCTCCATTTTCTCCTTAAGAATCTCATTTTCTTTTAGGCTCTTCATGTAATGAGGCAAGTTTGGCAAACTAACACCAAGAATCAAATCAATATGGTGCTAAATATCTCTCATGGGTGGTAAACCATCAGATAAATCTTCTTGCATCACCTCACTGAATTCTTCTAATAACAGTTTGATTGTTTCTAGATGTTTTACTATTTTCTAATCCTCTTCAATTGACAACACCTATTTCACAATCAAAGCATGCACCTCTTTGACTTTTTGAAAGCAGCCTCTATCTCATTCCCTGAATGAATAAAGGTAGAGAAAGTCCGCCCTTCCACTATAGAAGCTTGGTTTGACACTTCCTTTTATTGGCAATAAAGTAAACTTTATGCCATTTTTCTTCAATCTGTAAGTGTTTTCTCTTCCATCGTGCTGTGTTGCAACATCAAATTGCCAAGGTCTACCAAATAACATATGAAAAGCTTTCATATCCACAATATCAAAATATACCTCATCCTTGTATTTATAAATGAAAAAAGGTACCTTACACTATTCTATTACATGAATATTCTCAACTATCTTAATCTAGCCAATAATGTATGGATTAAAGTGTTTCTTTGTTTTAAAACTCAAACTTTCCACAGCATCCTTACCAATAATATTCTCATAACTACCATTATCAATAATCACATCAAATAAATGGTTAGTGGTAGTGCACCTAGTTCGAAATAATTGATGCTACTGAGTATTATCCTCTTATTTTGGAAACAACATCATTCTTCTCTCGACATAGTTTTGGCCATCATCATCATCATCATACTTGGCATTATCCCCACTTGGACCACAACAAATCTCATCATCCTCTTCTTCTTGCTCCACCATTTGTATTGCTTTTTTGAGAAGACAGTCACTAGATCTGTGACCAGGTTAATTGCATTTGAAACACTTTCCTAAGATTGGTTTAACATATAGATTTGCATCTTACTACCCTTGTACCAGTCATTACGTGCATAACTATCACGAACTGATTTATTTTTGTTGTTAGATGCTCTATAATTATCCCCATTGTAACTTTTGCGAGAATAATAAATCTGTTCTTTTCCTAAAACATTAGTTCAACTTTTAAAGCAATATTTCGTGCTTCAAATAAAGTTCATAATAACTGTCCCCTTATCTTGTCTTTAATAATTGGCTTCAACCGCTCTAGATACTTGGCAACTAGTGCCCTTCGATCTCCATTAGGTCATTCTTTTTTGCCAATCTCATAAATTCTGCAGTACACTCATTTACAATTTTCTGACCTTGATGACATCTCTAGTACTACTAGAACAAAATCTGCTCATAATCATGAAGAAGAATATCTTTCTATAAGAACTACTTCATCTTATACCAAGTTTTAACTAGTGCTTTCCCTTCACAGTTCCTTCTGGATTGCAACTTTTCCCACCATGCAAAAGCCCCACCTTTTAATCTGTAAACGACATGTCTTACCCTTTTTCCTTTTGAAATTTTCATATATTTGAAAAACCTATCTATTTCCACAATCCAATCCAGAAAATCTTCAACATTTAAACTCTTATTAAAGTAAGAAATATCAACCTTTAATCTGAAATTGCAAGTGTCTCTGTCACCATAATTATTCCTTCCATATTTAGCATCTTATAGGTTCTGCAAAATAATCATCTTCCTTGTCTGAATTTTCCATGTAGACCTACTGTCTACACCTATTTGCAAGAACAGGTTTATCGACAGGCTGTGTGCGAGCTACATCATCTCTGGTATGTGGCCTTTTGTAATTCCAATTTTTGTTGGCATTTATGCCTAAAGCATCAAGTCGATCTACAATTTCTTCACAACGTCGTTCCTAACGTTGGAATCTAAAATCCATACATTACTCCAAAGCTATCAACACCACCCCTTGATCTTGCACTACAAATCGCAAGGTCTTAGTTCCATGATCTTCGCCATGAGAACCATCGCCCACCATAACTGGGTCATTTGCTATTAGATTGCACAAGTTTTTCTCGCTCTAATACCAACTAATGCAGTGAGTTAGTGTGAACATAAAGGCTAGCACTTAATAGAACTTTTAAGGTTGATAACCAAGTTTCAAATACAAAAACTTAAACTCGAGTTGAAAGAAGAAATCTGTAATGTTATTTGATGATTTAAAAAATTAAGCTTAAGGGTCCTATTTATAGCATTGTAGGCCCAATTCCTAATAAAACCCTAATTTAAATTGTCTAATACAACTAGAGTAGTAAACAAGATATTTAAATAAAATAAATATTCTATTCCTAATTAGAACATGACCATCCTAAAGTCCTAGTACAAGTAAATTAAATAAAAAAAATTTATTATATCTATAATTCCTATGTAGGACTCATAACTAAACAAGGAAAATATTAAAATTATGAATATGTCTAATTATGACCTTTCGGCTTTTGTTTTGGCTTCTAATGCTCAACCTACTCTAAAAAATTATCTGCTAGACGTTCTACGTCAGTATTGGTATCCAATTTAAACATAATTCCATGTCTCCTATCAAAACATGCACATCCACTATACCACACGACAAGTAATAATATTAGTCAGACCAACTCAACCATTATTCAATCCCCTTATATCCTTACTTCTCCCATCTGATTCACTATCATTTATTATTTAAGGAAAATCCGATGCTCGAGGTATCCCCTCCTTAACCAATCTATCTGCTTCGGTAATTGTTTCATGTAGCACATGTGTTATTTTCCAATGCCTTACCTTTCTTTGTAATTGCTCCAAGCTGATAATCCATTGTCCATAGTTCCATTGTGCCTCTTCCAAATTATTAGCCCACAAAATAGCATTTGTTGAGTCACTTTCCACCTAGAGATTGATGATACTCAAATTTGTTGAAACAATAATAAACGCCTCCATAATAGCCTAATTCAGTTAGATTAGAGTCACCAATGCCAATGGATCTTGAAAATTGGGCCCTAATCAAGCCATAATAGTCTTGAAGTATACCTCCAATTCCTGTCTGACTTGAGTTACTTAAAGTAGCCCCATCAACATTAAACTTGAGCCAATCACTTGAAGGTGCATCCCAACTAATAACCGTTCTTTTCTTAATGCACTTACCATTAGTTGATAAATTCTCTTAGTCTTTATGTAGAATTAACTAAGTGTGGTCATCTAGCTTTCGTCCATACCGCCACACTCAACTTTATTGCTCAGTACCTTACAATTTACCTCTAAAAATCATATCATTTCAAGCTTTCCACATGGACCATTCTATTGCATTAAATGCTAGCAACCAAACATTAGCTCTATCCCCAACAGTCACCTAAGCCCGCCATGCCATGAAAAAGCTATGAGGATTATTTGATGAAACCCAACCAATATTCCAACTAGCACACCACAAGTTCCAGAGTTTCCAAGATTCAAAGCCAGTGAAAAATAAATGACAGACAATTTCTCTATATTATTACAAAGGACACACAAGGCTTTTTCCTCACTTAAAAATCCCCTATTAAGCAATTCATCTTTAACAACCACTTTCTTCCGCATAAGTTGCCAAACAAAAACCTTGACTCTAGAAGGAGCATAATTCAACCATATCGTCTTCCATATTTCCTTGTTATCACTATTCGAATTACTAGCAATTTGGCATAAAGATTTAGACATGAATGTGCGACTAGGCGTTGCCTTCCAACTAATCCATCTTCTAATTTGCTACGAAGTGAACAATTTTGCAGAAGATTTCACAAATCAGTTCATTGATTAATTTTTCAATCAAAGAGTTGACGTCTTAACTCAATTTTCCAATGCCAATCTCCTTTCATCCATTCACCAAAGTTGTATAAAACTCCATTTTTGATAACGGCGAGAGCATAAATTATGGGGAATTCATATATGAGGATCATTCCATTCAACCACCTGTTATGCGAACCAGAAACATTTTTTCCATCCCCTATAATAATTCCCATGTTAGATGAAATTCGCAAGAAGAATTTATTAGTAGGTAAAGAGGAGAAATAATATTTTTCCATAAATTAGAGCTTTTATATGAAACATTAGAGTTGGGTAACAAGGCACGCAGATCGTAGGGGATGGAAAAATTGATTTAAAAACAATTTATGAAACGGAATAAAAGAATAACTGTTTATTTGAATTTTTCTTGAAAAGCTTAGAAAGTGTTTTAGATATTATGTTAATTTTTTGTTAGTAGATTTAAAAAATAATTTATTTTTTTTTCTTTTTTATATTTAAAATTTTTTTATTTTAAATTTCAAAATAAAATTTTAAGAAAACCATATATTTTTATGTTTGTAATTTTTAAAAAAAATTTATTTTTTATGTTTAAAATAAAAAATTTTAGCAAGAAACATATTTTATTTTATTTTCTAATTTTTATTATTAATTTTAGGAATAGAAACTTTTTAAAAAATAAAAGTAAAATGACATAATATTTTTTTAGACATGTGGTGTATTTTTTTAATTGTTTTATGTCATGTCATCCATTTAAGTAACACCATTAGTCAAAAAGTTTAAATTGATTAATTGAGCTAAAGTTTCAGATTTAATTACAAATTCTCCAACTTATGACATCAAATTGATAGTTTGAATATAATGTGTATTAAATCCTAAACTAATTACCAAATAACGGGGCTTTGTTTTGCAAGCAGTTGCAGATGCAGGACTAAAATTTGACATTGTCATACCCCGGAGTAAAATCTTTGAATGGTTTAGTCACCAGAGTGATGAAAGTTCAGTAAGGATAGCATTGCCTCCCAATTTGCAGAATGATAGTCAGTGGATGGGAATCGCCCTGTGCTGTGTTCTTGTGCCTGTCTCCAATAATGATGCTTGGCGTGACCTGGTTATTAACATCTCTCTTCTGATGCATTTTCCTGGTGCTCATCCCTGGTTACTGGAGTCGTTTCGATATGAAAGCATAGCAGGTCGGATCTTCGAGGACCACCTTTGGCTACACTATTTGCCTCGCGAAGAATTTGATAAAGATCCACGGATGAGAGGTTGGGAGAGAAGTTGTACTAGATTTGAGATTTTTTTCTCCATCCCACGCTACGGTTCCGAGTTGAAGATAAAGAAGTGTGGGGCTCGATTAGTGTATCCAAGTGATATGGAGGACATGGACCCAAGAATAGTGCAGCTTATCACTCCAACTTCGCCAAATTTTGATGATATCCATCAACATACCAGTGATGGATCAACAGGCACTCACTAGTCTTTTTATTTCTGTCCCCATCAGTTTTATACTGCTTACACTTTTTTACATGATTAAAATTGGACTTCATTTAATTCTGTTTGCATTTTATTTGGAAAAGTAAGACCAAGGATTATGTCTTATAATTCTAATTTACATTTATAACCTTTTTCATTTCCAGGTTGAAAAGGTTATGAAAGCAGGACAGAGGTGAAATCCTTTGGATATCGTTTTGATCCTCTCATCTTTGCCATGAGCATTTCAGTTAAGTTGTGTGAATGAGGTATTAATTAAACCTAAGTTGTGTTGTAACATGCATTCGAAAAAATCATTTTATTTTATTTAAAAAGTCAGACTCAAATCTTATGTTGTCCTCTTGTAATTTACAATGTTTTAAGCCATATGTGCCAAGTGAATAAAAATAACATTTCAATTGTGTTGTTACTCTATGAAATCTAATTCTTGTCACTTTTAGTTTGTTGCTTATGTTTGGATAGGTGGCACATTTTTAATGAAATTGATAGTTTGAGAAAATTTATTGAGGATATTGTTTTTGTGTACACATTCCATGAAACTAATGCTTTGGTAGACTTTTTAACTAAATTTAGAATGGATCAAACTGAAATGTTTTATACCTGATAGTAGAATGTGGTTGTGTTAGACAGTTAGAGTGACTCGTGTTTTTTTTTTTTTTTGGTATGTTTTAATAGCTTTATTATTGTAGTATGTGCTTATATACTTTAATCTTATCTATTTGAAACAAATCACAATATATATCTAATCAATTATCGATACTTAATCAAATCATCATTTGAAGGAACAAACAAAATAATATTTTTTATGTTAGAGATGCGATAGTTTATGGAATTTGTAAAATTGTAACAAATAGTTATATGCTTTAAATAGAAAATTTACAAAATTAAACTTAAAAAAATACCTCCATAGTATAAGAAAACCAAAAATTATATGTATATATATATATATATCTTAATTAATATACATGTTATAGATATTTCATAATGTCGTAATAGGTAAAGGTGACAATTAGATGGACAATCACCTTGGGTATAAGAAATTTTGAATCATTTTCAGGTTTGCATCATTCCGGTTTGACGTTAGGATTATTCAGATTCATGTCATTTTAGATTCAAGTTATTGATTTGTAAACTCAAATCAAGTTGGAATTGGGTGGATCATTTAAATTGAGTGAAATTTTATCAGTTCTAATTAAGTCATTCAAAATTACATATTCATTAACCTGTGACATCCTTCTAATTTTTTTTATTTTTAATATCATATTTGAAGAAGGGAATATTATTGTTGTGATAGCTGCAAGCCTGCAAGAATAGACGAGCTCAAATGATAATGGGAGATAAAATTGCTATGGCCCCTTTAGTGGCTGTATGAAAATGGAAAGGGGCTGAAAATTTTTAAATTTTGATTAGAGAAAAACTCAATGCAAAAGAAGATATTTATTAAATATGGGTTTCATTCATGTATAGTTTCAAGTTTATTGTATTTTATCTTCCTCCGTGGATTTGACCTTCATTCTCTCACCCTTTTTAAATCCATTATTAAGTGAAATGAAAGAGATACATGGACCATTTAACTTCTCAATTCAGAATGGACAAGAGGCACGTGATTTTCCTTTCACTTGTAATGTGTTAACTACTTTATTAAACATTTAGCATACATCGATTTTGTTAATATTGTTAATTTTATAAGTTGACAATCGAGTAGCCTAGGTCATTTCATATTGGATCATATCCAAAAATGAAACTATGAATTATTTCAGGTTTGGATTATTATGGGTTTAGATTTTATTGGTTTCGGATAATGAAAATTTAGATCATTCAAATATGGGTTATTATGGGTTTAGATCTTGATTTCGAATAATAAAAATTTAGATCATTTCAGGTTGGATTATTACGGATTTAGAACTTGGTTGATTCCTTTGGTGGTGTTTGAATCATTTGTTGATTTTTAAAATCAAGTAAAATTGGAGCAGGTCATCTAGATTCAAATGAGTTAAATTTTATCAATTTTTATAACTTTTATAATTTTTATCAACTTTTTTTCTTGATAAGATTTTTAACAACTTATTTAAAGACAATGTTAATGAACTTGCATCTGTAGTTCATGTAAAGATAATTGTTTTTTAAAAAATTAATTACAGCATGTAAGTCAAATGATTTTTATAAATTTGAAGAAACCAAAGATAGGCAAACAAAACAGTACTTATGAAAGGAAAAAAGTATATTCTTTCGATTTTTGTAATTAAATTCAATTTTTAACGATTATATATTAACTATAATTTGTACATTTAATTATCATTAATACAAATCTTTTCTTTTAGCTGAGCAAATATATATAATATTTTATTTCTATTTTTTCTTTATTCTTTATTCTTACCAAATAATAAAATAAATAAAAACTTTGAAAAAAAAATCATAAACTAGAATAATAATTAACAGTAAAACTAACTGAATACCTACTTTAAACATATAATGTTATTTTACATTAATAAATTTGGATTTTTGAATGTTTCTGAGTTTTGACCGTTTAATCCAAAGTAGTTTTTGTCTAAGCATTTTAGGCAATTGTCTTGAAGCTTCCTGTTAATAGCTAAAGCGGACTGTTTGAACAATTCCGGTGGCTACTAACAGATACATAGGTTGTTTGCCTAGGCCAGTGTGCCTGCTGGCTTGCGTAGTGTGCTGGACTGGTGGGGCTCTAGAACTCGGACTTACGCGTCATGAACTTTCTATTACTTTTTAAAATTTATAAAATATTTTTAATTATTTAATCAGACATGATATTTATCGTTTTTTATTAATTATATCATATTGTAAAATTTTAATAATTATACCCTAAACGTCAAAACCGTTATTTGAAAATAGTTTGCACGAACCTCCTTCGTTAAACACATTCATCTACAATCACTCAAAAATCCAAAATAAAGATGGGAAAACTTTAATTGAAGGAGAATATGCTAGCAAAGGGAAGAGCCCTTCTTAATGAATTGTAAGACTCTATATATAGTGTTAAAAGTAGCGATTACTCAAGAATAAGTTTTAATACATTTAATGAATGATATTATTATGAAAAATATTAATGTGAGTAATCGTTACTGTAATTGGATGTAATAAGACTTGTTCTTAAGTAAAAGGTAATAGAAAATAAGTATACATGAAAAGGTACAAGAGAAAAAGTTATATGTGAATAAGCACAAAAGAAGAAGCTATACTAGAACAAGTACAAGAAAAGAAGTTGTACATGAATAGATACAAGAGAAAAAGGTGTACGAGAACAGGTATACAAGAGTAAGGTAGGAGAGTAAAACACTTGTACTTCATGAAAAAGTTAAGAGAAAGACCTCTTAACTACCTCTATATCTGAGCCACCAAATCAAACTTTTTGAAACATCTCAAAATGAAAGTAACTCATGAACCCTGCCATTTATTCCGAGTTGCTTTCACTGTCATCTAAGTGAAGCAGTTATTCTATACGAAGTAGCTATTCAACTTGTATTAGTTATTCCATATGGAGTAATACTCTACTTATTTTAGTTGTTCTAAGTTAAGTAGTAACACTTCACTTGTTTTAGTTGTTCTGCGTAAAGTAACACTTCACTTGTTCTAGTTGTTCTCTATATAATATTATGTTGTAACATTATTCTTTAGAGAATATGTATTAACAAATCAAGTATCTACAATTTTGAAGTAACTCCACGAAGTAAAAAGCGTAAAAGTAGTTCCCATGAGGTAAGTACGCAGCCACGCCAATGCCGTGGTTATTTAGATTCAGACGAGTTAAATTTTATCAATTTTTATAATTTTTATTAACTTATTTAAAAATTAATTTAATCAACTTGCATCTAAAGATCATGTAAAGAGAATTGTTTTTAAAACAAATAATTACATCATGTAAATCAATTAATTTTTAACAAACCAATAAATAATTACTATTTTTTTTTACTCAGCCAATAAATAATTACTATTTAATTTATCGTTTATAACACAAATCATTAAATCATGTAAATTAAATAATTTTTATGAAATCAATAAATAATTATTATTTAATTTTCTATTTTTGAAACAAATATTTACATCATGAAATCAAAAAAATTTTATCAAACCAATAATTAAATAATTATTATTTAATTTGTGATTATATTTATTTCTTGAAATAGGTTTACACTTTTAGAGCAAAATTTTGTTATATCAAAAACAAATAATAAAGACAAGAGGCTTGCCTTGTAAGTGATTTCCGCGTGGTAAAAACAACCACGCGTAAAAGTAGGTCCCATGCCAATGCTTTGGAATTGAAAGAATTGAATATCCAAAATTTTGGAATTCACGTGAAAGCTTTTCAACAGTGGGGCCATCAAGTGTTCTTCACGTTGATTTACTTCCTTATTTATACCATTCGGCAACATGATTTTACTCAAGCATTATTTACTCTCCAAATTAACTCCCTTGCTATCTTGCTCCTCCTCCTGGTACCTTGTTGACTTCCTTTCCATCATCATCTTCATCTTCTTCTCCATGGAAATATGATGTTTTCTTGAGCTTTAGAGGTGAAGATACTGGCAAGAGCTTCACAGACCATCTTTATACTCATTTACAAAGTAACGGAATCTATACTTTCAGGGATGATGAAAAGCTTGAACAAGGTGATTGCGTCACACCAGAGCTCTGTAAAGCAATTGAAGAATCATGGTGTTCAATAATCGTTTTCTCAAAAAAGTATGCTTCTTCAAGTTGGTGTCTAAATGAGCTTGTTGAGATTCTTTAACAGAAAGAAAAGAGGGGACATAAGGTTTTCCTACTTTTCTATCATGTTGATCCATCTGACTTGCGGAAACAGACAGGGAGCGTTGGAGATGCCTTTGATAAACATGAAGAGAGATATAACAAAGAAAAGACACGAGTGGCGACATGCTTTATCTCAAGCGGCTTATATCAGTGGATGGCATTTAAAGGATAGGTACTTTCTTCTTCTTCTATTAACATTGTTTGTCCTTTTCTTTTAATATATATGGTAATTTAATACTTATATGTTACATGTAATATGTTTATATGTTTATTTAAATAGATTAAAAAATAATTAATTTCTTACTATTGTTTTTATATTGTCAATAAAGAAAGAAATGAACATGGAGAATGTGCAAAATAGGGATCCATTTTGGTTCTGCTAGGACTATCTATTGAGGAATTAATCTCAAGTCAGTGGAGGACTTGCATAAGTTTTGATATCACTTGTTAGGGGTTCAGATTTTCATCCTTAAAGACAAGAAATTACGCAAACAAAGACTATTATTTAGAAAATAAAAAGATCAGAAAGGCTATTATTTGTAATGTGCACTATGTAAAATTCTAGTATAATATAAATCAAATAGTAATTTATGCTTTTTTATTTATAATGTTTTTTTGACTTTTTGGATTTATAGGAATGAAGCAGAATTCATTAAAGAAATTGTTAAATAGATACGGGCAAAGTTACTTCCAGAACGTCCGAGTGTTCATAATGACTTGATTGGAATTTATTCTCATTTGGATGAGTTGTGTGACAAAATAAAATTTGGAGAAGATGATGTCCGCATTGTAGGAATTCATGGAATGCGTGGCATAGGTAAAACAACTCTTGCAAGGGTTGTTTATGACCAGATGTCTGGTGGTTTTGAAGGTAAATGCTTTCTTCATGAAGTTTCAAAATACGAACCTGTTTGTTTACAAAAGATGCTTTTTTCTGAGATATTTCCTGGAGAAAATTTCCAGTTTTTTAATGTTTTTGACGGAAGTAAAACTATAAGTCATATGCTACGGCGTAAAAAGGTTCTTGTTGTTATTGATGATGGGGATGATGGACAAAAGTTAAAGTACTTGGCTGAAGAGCGTGATTGGTTCGGTTCGGGGAGCAGAATCATCATAACAACTAGAGATGAGCAAGTGTTGCAAGCCTACGGAGTGGATGATGTGTATAAGCCTACAACATTGAATGCCTTCGAAGCCCTACGTCTTTTTAGTTTGAAAGCTTTGAAAAGTGATACATTGAAAAATGATTTCATGTTGCTTTCCAAAAGTGTTGTGGAATATGCTGGTGGCCTTCCTTTAGCTCTTCAAGTTTTGGGCTCTTCTCTTTGTGGTAAAGGTGCAGCTGAATGGAGAAGTGCCATAGATAGACTTAAAAGTGAACCTGAGAAAGAAATTCATAATTGTTTTAGAATAAGCTTTGATGGATTAAAGGAAACAGAAAAGAATATATTTTTAGATATCGCACATTTCTTCAAAGGGTGGGACAGAGATTTTGTAACAACAATACTAGATGGCTGTGGGTATCATGCAGCTATTGTACTAGATGAACTCATCAAGAAATCTCTCATAACAGTTGAATACAACAAAATTTGGATGCATGATTTGCTACAAGAGATGGGAAGATATATTGTTCGGCAAAAGTCTCTCGATGAACCTGGCAAACGATGTAGATTGTCGGAGGAAAGTGATGTCTATCATGTGCTTACACAAAACTCGGTTAGTATTTCATAAAGACACTGTATTTATTTACTTATTTTACTCTCTACTTAACTTGACAAATTATCCATCTTCTTTGTGTAAAGCCTTATGCTACTCTTGATGTTTAGGGTACGCAAGCAGTAGAAGGCATGGCCATCAACATCATTACAAGGTACAAATAAATAAATAAATAAATAAATAAATATATATATATATCTACGTTTATCTTTATCTCTATTATTTATAAAAATTCTAATTTCAAACGTACAAATAGTAAATGACATAGTTATCTTTGATAATTTATTAAATTAACTATTTTATTCTTAATTATTAATTGTCTTATTAAATTAAGATATACTTTATTAGTGAATATAATTCTCAAGCATCTATATTACTTCTTAAAAAATAAGTATACTACGTATAAAATTAAGTAAACATTTCAAATGTATTAACTAATCCTATTTTATTTTATTAAGTATATTAGTTTTTGTTACACATTTTCAACTTTCATTTTTTTCTTTTTTGAAATTATATATAAAAGTAATGGTTTGAAATAAAATATTTTTTAACTATTCAAATAATATTACATTTCCCATGAAAAAATAAAATAATTAGTTTTCTTTATAAGAAAATAAAAAAAACTAACATCAAAATTAATATTTGCGTTATAACTATTAATATTGATAAAACTTTTTATCATTTATTATCATGGAATTAATAATTGATTGATATTCTTTTTATTTAAATATCCATATGTAATTTTATTAATTCTATAATAATTAAAGTTTTTTAATCATATTTTTATGTTATTTAATTAAGTGTATATATTTGTATGCCACACTTTTATTTTAATTTTTAGTTAATAATTAAGAATGTTTCGGTATTTTTTTTCCTATTTCTTTCTTTCCTCTGAATTATCCTATGATGCTTAATTAGCTGTCAAATGGCAACCTATTAAGCCTACAGAGGGCTTCGTAAGTACTCCAGCCTTCCAAGTATCCAGAATTCCTTTTACGTGTATATATAAGTACTCCAGCTTTGTACGTTTTTCAATTGCTCATTTGTGTTTTTTCCCTTTGCTTATTAGGGAACAAAACGAGACTTTCACTTTGCCCGCTGATGCCTTCTTGAAGATGAAAAAATTAAGATTGCTCATGGTTCGTGGTCTCTTAAACTCTTGTGATCTCATTTATCTTTCTAATGAGTTACGGCTTTTTTGTTGGCCTGGATATCCTTTAGAATCATTGCCTTTGAGCTTCCAACCAGACAACCTTGTTGCACTTCTCCTACCTAATAGCTCCGGTGAACGACTATGGAATGGAGACAGAGTAAGAATTACTTTATGCGATATAAGCCTCTTAGCTTCTCTTCATAGAAATTATAAACAATTACAAAATAATACTTTTTTTTCTTTTTATTGTTTCTCCGACTGCCTTTAAATAAGTTGAAAGTCGTCGACCTCCATAACTCCCAAAACTTGATCGAGACTCCAGACTTCACAATGGCCAAAAATCTCGAAAGTTTGAATTTGGAAAGCTGTACCAGTTTAGTAGCTGTCCATCCATCCATCGCATTTCTATCTGAGCTTAAACTTTTGAATTTAAGAAATTGCGAAAGCCTTAAGAGTCTCCCAATGAAAATTGGAATGAAATCTCTTAAAACACTGATTCTTTCAGGCTGCTTGAATCTTCAAAAGTTTCCAGAGATTGCTGGGAAAATGGAACATTTGTTGGAGGTCTACTTAGATGGGACAAGTATTGAAGAACTTCCCTCTTCTGTTGGAAATCTCAGCAGTCTAAAAGTTCTTAATCTCTCGGATTACTGTCAACCTGAAAATTTACCAACATCCTTCGTAGAGAGGATGTATAGGATGGGATGCGAAGTTCTGAATCGCATGCTTTTCAGAAAAAGGCTGAATTCCATGGCTCTGACGTTATCTCGTTTATCAAGTTTGAGTTCTTTAACAGAGCTGAATATAAGTGGCAGGAATCTTGGTGAAGGGGCTATTCCTAGTGCTATATATTGCTTATCCTCATTGGAAACACTGAATCTTAGTCAAAACAATTTCGTCAGCCTACCTGCAGATCTTTGTCAACTGTCCAAGCTTCATCTTCTCGAATTGGCGGAGTGCGACATGCTTAAATCACTGCCTGAGCTTCCATCAAGCATAACCGCAGTAGGGTTAGATGGTTGCACTTCATTGGAAATAGTTCCAAATCCAACAAAAGAGTACAATGCATTGAATGGGATACATTATTATGGTGTTAACTGCTTCAATTTGGCTGCGAATGATAATGCATTAAGAATGCTAAAAGGACATCCTAAGGTATATTTCTCAAACTCACTTACTCTCACTTTCCAGAGTTTGTAGTAGTAAATTAATGGATTAATTACATATTTATTATCCGAATTACAATAAAATTATCGATTTCATACTTAAAACTTAAAAAGTAATTATCAGATACTCAATTTAATTTCGTTGAATATGAATGATTTGAATCTTTAATTAATAATGTTAGTTAAATCGATGATGTGACAAAAAAATAATTAATAAAAAATATGTATGTGACACGTCATCTTTTGTTTTTATTTTTTATTTTATATTTTATATTTTTAATATTAAAATAAAAATTCTATAAAATTTCAAAAACCTGAAAAATGATAAATTAAGAAAAAAAAAAGGAAAAAAATCAAGGGGAGAGAAAAGAAGGGGATTGATGAGGGAGATAGTGAAGAGAGGAAATAGAGGGGAAGCTGGATGTAGCTCGCGCTGGCTAGATTGGCACCAAATTGCCCCCTCCCCTTTTCTCTCTTTCCCCTCAATTTTTTATTTTTTATTTCAAAAATAATTTGTTTTACATATTTCTAAAATTTTTTATTTTAAATTTCAAACATAACATTTTTCAGAAAATTAAAATTTTTTTAATATTTTGAATTTTTCGAAAAAAAAATATTTTTAATTTTAAAAGTAAATTTTTTTAGGAAAACATATTTTTATTTTTTTTTAATTTTTGAAATAACAATTTTTACAAAAAATGAAAAAGTAAAATGATGTTATTTTTTAGACATGAGATGCGTTCTTGTTCGTTGCTTTGCTCACGTCATCCATTTCACTAACAATATTAAGTCAAAATGTCCAAACCGACTAATTAAATCTAAGTTTGAACATCTAATTAAAAATTTCAAACTTCAAGCATTGAAAGTTTCAATATAATTCTATTGCAAAATGTGCATTTAATCCTAAACTAATTACCCAATAACGGGGTTTTGTTTTGTAGGCAATTGCGAATGCAAGACAAAGATTTGACATTCTCATACCCGGAAGTGAAATCCCAGAATGATTTTGTCACCAAAGTGAGGAATGTTCAGTAATGATACCCTTTTTGCCGAATGATATTCAGTGGATGGGAATTGCCTTGTGCTGTGTTCTTGTGCCTGCCTTTAATAATGTTGCTTGGATTGGGGAACATATCAGTTGTTGTATTAGAATCTATGGTGAAGATTTTGAGATTGGGATACCTACTATTGGGTTTAGTTTTAATAGCAAATCAGGCCAGATCTCCGAGGACCACCTCTGGCTACGCTATTTGCCTCGTGACATTTTAGACAATGTTTTGGAAGGCATAAAAGGCCATTATGAGATTTTTGAAAGCGGAGATTGGATGCAGAGTTGTATTGGAATGGGGATTTTCTTCGATACCCTTGGCATTGGTACCGAGGTGAACAAGTGTGGAGCTCGATTAGTGTATCCAAGTGAATTGTAGGACTAGGACCCAACAATGGAGCAGCCTAGCACTGCAACTTCACCAAATTTTCATCATATCCATCAACATACTACTCATGGGCTGAGCAAAAAAAGAAAAAGATACCATTGATGGATCAACAGGTAATCACTAGTCTTTATTATTCCTTGTCCCTACAACTTTTATTCATGACTAAAATTGGACTTCAAGTAATTCCGTCTCATCTTGGAAAGTAAGATCCAGCATCATCTCTTCTAAGTTTAATTTGCATTTATATCTTTTGTTCTTTATTTCCAGGTTGAAAAGGTCATAAAAGCAGGACAGAGATGAAATCCTTTGCGGATATTGTTTTGATCCTCTTATCTTTGGCATTAGCATTGCAGCCAATGTCGTGCATGCTTTAACAGCTTTGTGTGAATGTAGTATTAATTAAACCTAAGTTGTGTTGTAACTTGCATTTGAATATTTCATTTTTTGGTAAGTGTTTGTGTTCTTTATTTAAAAAGTCGGATTCAAATCTCATGGTGCCCTCTTGTGGCTTACAAAATTTAAAATTGTGTATGCCAAGTGAATAAAAATAGCACTTCAATTGTGTTGCTACTCTACAATATCTAATTCTTGTCATTTTCAGTTTTGTTGTTTATATTTGAGATAAGTGGCATATTTTAATTGAGATTGATAGCTTGAGGAAATTTATTGGAGACATTGTTTTTTTGTACACATTCTGTGAAACTATTGTCCATGTAATTTTTTTTTAATTACACTTGTAATGTTTCGTACTGAAATGTTTTATATGTGATTATCGAATGTGGTGGTGCCAGAGTGACTTGGATATATATAGTGCGTGCGTGCACTTTAATACGATCTATTCAAAATAGATCACGAAAGAATATATCTAATCGGATACCCATACTTTATAAAATTACGATTTGAACAAGCAAAACAAAAATATTTTTAGTATTAGAGATGTAATAGTTTATGGAATCTTTAACAAATAGGTTTTAAATAGAAAATTTACAAACTTAAACTTACAACAAAACTTCGTAGATAAGAAAACCCAATATATATATATATATATATATTTCATATGTCATGATAGATAGATGTGACAATTAGATGGACAATCATTTTGGATAGAAGAAAATTCAAAGTCATTTTCTGGTTTGAGTCATTTTGATTCGAAATTAAGATTTTTTAGGTTCTCATAATGTTTCGAATTGAAATATTTTATATGTGATGATTGAATATAGTGGTATTGGAGTGACTCGTATTTATATATATGTATGGATGTATGTATGTATGTATGTATGTATGTATGTATGCTTTAATATGATCTATTTGAAATAGATCATGATAGCATCTAATCGGATACCCATACTTAATAAAATCATGATTTGAACGAGCAAAAAAAAAATAATTTTAGTATTAAAGATGTGATAATTTATGGAATCTTTAACAAATACTTACAAGCTTTAAATAGAAAATTTACAAACTTAAACTTAAGACAAAACTCCATAGGAGAAAAAAACCCAATTATATATATATATATATATATTTCATAATGTCATAATAGGTAAAGGTGACAATTAAATGGACACTCATTTAGGATAGAAGAAAATTCAGAGTCATTTTCAAGTTTGAGTCATTTTGATTTGACATTAAGATTATTCAAGTTCTCATCATTTCAAATTCAAGTTATTAATTTTTAAAGTCAAGTCAAATTGGAAATGGATGGATTATTTAGATTGAGTGAAATTGATTAAATACATAAATAAGCCATCGAACTATATCAAGAAAGTTAATTTAACTTTTATTTTTTTATTGCATTCAAATAAGTCCTTAAACTTTTATTTTGAGTCAAATAAGCCCCTCACATTAACAGTTGACTAACTTCCATTAGTTAACATTACAATTAACAATTTTTTATGCCATGTTATCTTTCACATGGCATGTCGATGTGTCATCTTGATGAAGTCAATACCATGTGTTAGATGACGTGGCATAAAAATTGGTTGACTAAGAATTGTTTTTCCTTTTTTACGCATCCAAATATCCAAAAATTATTAATTAAGGATTTGAAATAAAAAATTAAAAAAAAAACTTAATTGCTTTAAACTAATTACCATCATTTCTTAACTAATTACTATCTTTTTAATTGAAGTCATCCTTCCTAACAAAAAAAACCTTCACTTTTTTCAACTTTCTCTAAACACATTTAAACGAAATAAAAGCATAAGGGCTAAATTGACTTCTTAATGTAGTTTAGAGACTTATTTGAGTATTTCGCCATTTTTATGAGTTATAATTAAGTTATTCAAAGTTACATATTGATCAATTTGTAACATATATACCTCTAATATTTTATTTTTAATATCATATTTGAAGAGGGGAATTATTGTTGTTATGATAGTTGCTAGCCTACAAGAATAAATGAGCTCAAATGATAATATGGGCTAAAATTGTAAATGGTAAAATGAAAGGAATTGAAAATTTTAAAATTTAGATAGGAAAAAAAACTCAATACAGAAGAAGATATTTATTGGATGTTTCATTCATGCATAAGTTCAAGTGCATTATCTTAATCTTCCTTCATAGTAGGGCCAACTCTTGGGTGAAGCCACCCAAGCAAGGGCTTTAAGCCCTCGATTTGAAGAGGTTTTATAATTTTATAATATAATTTATTATATTAAAAATATATTAAAATTAAAAAAATATAAAAATAATTAATAATTAATAAAATTAACTGTTTTTCACTTCCTTAATTATATGCTTAATAAATATAAATTTTCTATCACTTTCTAATTTCTAGAATGCTATATTATTTACAATCAACCAATGGTCATATGTATTTCATCATCTCCAACAACTATTTTTTTCTCACTTATTTCTCTTATTTTCAATCAATATACTTAATGATTTCTAACAACTATTTTTTTTATATATAAAATCAATTATATCTTTTTCAATGTATAATATCTATTTTTGAATTCTTCTTTTCTCATTTGCTTTTTATCCCTTCTTCCTTTAACTTCAATTTTCTTTCGAAAAATACAAAGAAGTCTGTTATTTTATTATCTTCGTAAAGCTGTAAGCCTCATTTGCGGTTTACAATAAACATTCAATAATTAAGTACTATTGTTCTAATATATACAGGCTTGTTTACTTTCATTTAGAATTTATATTATATTGTTATATTACCTTTATTTTATGTGATAGTTAATTTATTTGAATTAGAAATTTTAATTGTTAATTTTGTATTAACTATTTAAAAAATATAAAAATTTTACATCTCAAAAAGTTAGAAAAATAAAATTTTAATAATTTTTTTAATTTCAATAAAAAAAATACCATTGAACATTTTGCTTTAGGTTTTTAAACTTATTGAGTTGCCCTTGCTCCATAGATTTGATCTTTATTCTCTCACCCCTTTTAAATCCATTATCAAGTGAAAGAGAATTATGCACCCATTTGACTTCCTGATTAAGAACGGAAAAAAGGCTAATGATTTTCCTTTCACTTGTAATGTGGTTTACAAATTTTATCAACTATTTGCATGCATCAATTTTGTGACTGTTATTAGTTTTATAAGATAAGATGGCCATTGAGTGATTTGAGTCATTTTGTGTTAAATCATTTCAAATAATGAAAGTTTAGATTATTTCAAGTTTGTATTATTATGAGATTTAAATTTTATTAATTTCAGATAATGATAATTTAGATAATTTGAATTTGGATTATTATAGATTTAGATCTCAAATGGATTGTTTGGTGGTGTTTGAATAATTTGTTGATTTTTAAAATCAAATCAAGTAAAATTCGAGTAAGTCACCTTGATTAAAATGAGTTAAATTTTATCAATTTTTATAACTTTTATTAACTTATTTAAGGGCAAATTTAATTAACTTGCTCATAGATCATGTAAGGGTAATTGTTTTTAAAACAAATAATTACATCATGTACCAAATAATATTTATAAATCAAAGCAATCAAAGATAGGCAAAAAAAACAGTATTTATGAAACGGAAAAAGTAAATTATTTCTATTATATTCAATTTTTACAATTATATATAAAATATTTCATTTCCATATACACTTTAATCTTTATTCTTACCAAATAAATAAATAACAACTTTAAAATAAAAATTCATAAACTAAAATAATAATTAACAATAAAACTAATTGGACAACTACTTTCAATCATACTATGTTACTTTAATAAATATTATATATGGTTAACATTATTCATGGTATATCACTAATAATAATCAACTGAATAAAAGTGAAAAATCTGAGATATTAATCAATAAAAATATCATAGATTATTTTTATTGAAAAAAGTACTACAATATTTCGAAAAAATTTCAGGTTAATCTTCCAGCAAAAATTCTGCTCAACTGATTAGCAATGATAAACACATGAACTATTATTTACACATTTAATTTTCATTTTTGGAACAAGTGAGGGCACTAGCTCAAACTTAAAACTTCTATAGGAATCACCCCAGCTTTACCACTCGATCTAATAAGCCTAAATAGCCAACTATATTTACACTATATGACTAGAATAGTATTCACATGATTCCCAAACTCGTCCCTACAACTTGGGCCTATGCTAGTACCCTTTTCTCCCATAAGGTCGCCGACCAACGTCACTCACAAACATCTTCAAGCACTCTGTCATACCATTTAGAAAAGAAAAAAGCAAAATTAAGTAAAGGCTTCACACAAGAAATCATTCTTAAAGCTTATATAATTTTCCATTTTCTTTTTTCTTTTTTAATTTTGGGTTGAGAAGTTGAATAAGATTACAATACAATCACAATTTGATTATACACCTGAACATTTGTCTCATTAGTTTGTGCATAATCCCCCTGCTTAAAAAGCAAGTTCGAATCCCCCTCCCTCAATTATTAAAAATAAAAAAACCACAACTTGATTACAAGTTGAAGTCCTATACTGTGATTTCTTTTAGGTTGAAGTGTGAATTTGATCTTTATACTATTTCAATTTTGTGATTTTAATCCCTCTATCTCTATTTTGATGAATTTAATCTCATTAAAAATTGATTAAAAAATTTGATAACGGTGTCAAACTTATGCAATTACTATTTTGTTGATGACATGACATGCTAATTGAATTTTTTTAACCATGTGACACACATTGTATAAAAAAAAAAAAAACCTTTACATTTTAATAGAAAATACTAAAAGTTATTCTTTAAAATTTTTAAAAAATATTAATTATTATTTAATCAAAATTAAATGTGATATTTTTTAGACTGATGTGTCATGTAACCAAAAAAACTAGTAAAATACTCATATCCTTCTAAATTTTGATCAAAATTACAAAGATATTCATTAGTTTTCGAAATGAATACTTTACCCTAAGAGTGCAAACACTATTAACAAAAATTATGAAAAAACTAAAATACATTTTTTATTAATTTAAAAAATTATTATTATATTTTAAAAAAATTGAGAGCACCGATCTGTGCTCCCCAGCTCACCAAGAAAGGGGAGAACCCATGCGATCGATGGTGCTCCCTTAGGGAGCCCAATCAAATGGGAGCACTTTTTTTTTTAATTAATAAAAAATAATAAAATTATATAATAATAATTATAAAAATTAATCAAGAGTAAATTTCTCTCTTTACTCTTGCCGCATCAACAAATTGACAGAAATATTAACAGTTGATTAACGGTTAAACCTACGTGTCTAGCAAAAAATATTTTTTGAAACGGAGTGTTCATTTCAAAAATTAATAAACCTTTGTGTAATTTCAATTAAAACTTAAGAGAATATGAGTATTTTACCTAAAAACTAATCCACCTCACTATGTTAGACTATCACCAAAATGCCACGTCTTTTAAGTTAATGCATAAACTATGAAATTTAGATAATAATGCATAAACTAAGTTCATTAGAATTGAGATAAAGGACTAAAACTATGGAATTTAGATAGAACCAAATTCAAACTTCAACCTTTCTTTAATCTTCTCTTTTCCTCCATCTTTCGAAAGCAGAATAGTTTCAGATAATGCAGTTTCAAAACTTTTTAGTGTAATAGATGGATTTCAAACTGCGTATATATAAAACCAACACAATTTAACATGCTTCAGTGACATCCCAATATGTATTATGCATTGTATTCCATGCGCCAGATGATATTGCATCCTAAACACTGAGGACCCTATGATATTCAAAATTGTTTAACTCCACCTGAATTATTGTCCTCTGACAAGTTAGAACACTCTTTGAAATCATGTTTCTCTCCAAATTCTGTTAAAAATTAACCACCCTGAATCCTGACAGGTTTTACTTAATGAAATTCAAATGTTTGATTTTAAAAATTAATAAAGACAGGACAAACAATGATAATTAGACGCTCAAAGTTAGACATCAATTAAAAAGAGGGTGCATCAGGACAGCATACCACAAAATCCTTCCATGTTCTTTTCGCAAGAAACCTGTCCAGCTCACCATCGCCATAAAGAATTTTAGCTCCACATCCTGTTTCATCAACTGACCCAACAGCTTCTTCATCAACCAAAACTGCATTTACACCTTGAGATTCCATCTTGGTGTCTGGAATCTGTTCAAATGCATTGAGAATACAGGCAAAAAATAAGTAACCTTTTTTGAAAATTCCTTGTATAATTGAAAAGGTTAATCCCAACTCAATGCAACTCAAACTATGTTTCTATTTGAAGAGTAAAATGTCCTTGAGCAGATTACTTCTGGTGAAAAAGAAAAGAGTCCCCCATCTTGTATGGTGCTTTAGTAAAAATAAGCATCTTAGGAAAAAGCATCTAAACAAATTAGCTAGCACCCGAACATTTGGTTCATTGGTTAGTGCATGATCTTCTGTCTAAAGAGCAAGGTTTGAATCCCCTTCCCCTAATTAAAAAAAAAAAAATAGCTAGCACTCACGTTATGACACCAAAAGATAAAAGAAACCATATGCGTACCTCAAACATTGCTTCTGTAAGAATATTTTCCAGTATGGCTCTTAAACCTCGAGCACCAATGTTTTTAGCCATTGCCTTCTTTGAAATCAATCTCAATGCATTTTCAGTAAAATATAATTTGACCTAACAAAATAAACTGAAACAAGTTATCACAAGGTACATCAACAAATCAAATGCTCATGTCTTTTTCTGGAAGACCTGAAAAACAACGAAAAAGGGAGAAAAAGCCAGACAGAAAAAGGTACAAAGTTTCATGACCAACGATAGAATAGGATAGAAAACTTACCCCATTCATGCGGAACATTTTCTTGTACTGCTTACCAAGAGCATTTTTTGGCTTCATGAGGACCTATTGACAATTATCTGTCATATTTTGTCTATATTCTTTAAACAAAAATAAAGTGTCTCAAAGTATGCAATTATTTTGAACTTTTAAACGTCACCCAACAACTATATAATATAACTCAAAAGTCAAGAACCTTTTCAGAACAATATACTAGTCCAAGGCCCTACCACAGAATACACATGACAATAAGTAAAAAAAAAGGGAAAACACACCTCAACAAGTTGGTCCTCATTTAAACCTGATAAGCTAACTAAAATGGGAAAACGCCCAATAAATTCAGGAATTAATCCATATGCAATAAGATCATCACTTTCAACCTGCAGGTTCATAATCAAGCATGAGTTTACATTTCTGATTTAGTGAATAAAATAATTTTTAAAGAGAAATATACAATGAAGCCAGAATTTCCCTCCAAACAAATATATAATGGCAATGGAAAAATATACAGTTCCCTTAGCCATCTTGAGTTTTGATTCTCACAGATTCCAACAATGATGATGTAACTGCAGCAGTAGGCAAGCCACTGCTCCTCATATTTGCACGGACAGGAGCTCTAAAGCCGATAGAGGAATCTTGCCGTCTGAGAAAATTAAACCATAGCAAAAAGCACAATTTTAACAAACAATCACCATGAGTATAAGACATTAAATGATGAAATTACCTTTCTGAAATGGTTTTCTCCAAATCAATAAATGCCCCACCACATATGAAAAGAATATCTTTTGTATCGATCTGCAGCATCACCCCCCCCCCCCCCCCCCCCCCCCCCCAACACAGACACACACAAAAGGAAACATCAGTGGCAAGTGCCCAATTATCTGAAGGTGACTAAAAATATTAATAGTTTCAGATTCTTATTCATATATTATTTACTGATAAGATCCTCATAGCTAATAATTAATTGAAGACAATCCTGTCAAGATGGTTAAATTTTACTCACGGTAAATCATATGATAGGCCATTTTAACGGATGAAATCAATAAATAGAATGCAGAGAGAGAGAGAGAGAGAGACTACACCTGAAAGCTGTCACCACGAGGATACCTCCGAGCTCCTCTATCAGGAAGGGGAACATTCACTATCTGAGAACAAATATACATAATCTTAGTTCTAGGGAATTCTTAATTACAGAAAAGCAGAGCTCAAATTTCTTTTCCCTTTACCACCACAGGCAGATCTGTGCAAAGGATTTTAGCAGAGGAGGCAATTGGGCAATTGAGTTGCGTCATTTCAGCTCTAATTCACTTTGGGTTTGGATCATATTGGGTGTTAGGTCATTTCAGATTTAGCTCACTTTGGGGGGTGAGTGATTTTGGGTTCAAGTATTTCAAGTTTCAAATTAGTTGGGTTTCAAGTTATTGACTTTTTCCTTTCAAAAAAAAAGTTATTGACTTTTTTAAATTGGTTAAATTGAGTAGAATTTAGGTCATTTCAATAACAAATCATAATTTATATTATATTTATCAGTTTTAATTCCATTGAAATTTAAATTAAGAAAATAAACGTTTCTTAGATTACGTTTTGGGTCATCTCTGATCTGAGTTAAGGCCATCTTTGTTTCAGTTTGAATTTGGGTTGGGTCAGGTTCATATTATTTCAATTTAGAGCCAATTTGAGCTGGGCTTGGGTTCAGTGGGTCTTTTGTATGCCGGTTGCTTTGCCAGGTCTAATAAGTATTATGATATCTACATATGAAATTGTAAAATTCAATCGCTACTTTGAACTTTATGGGTAGATAAGGCAACAATTCATTCTGTTGAGTTGTTAAACTATTGCAAAGATATGTGAAAAACATAAATAAACACAAAAAAGAATTAAACACATTAATGACTGAACAACTTCAACTCAGTGTGTAATTTGTTTTATCGAGATTTCATTGCAAGTAATGGGGATATTTAAACAAACTAAACTAAGCCAAGTGGTTTTTAGCCTCCTTAGAGAGTCAAGGTTCAAGGTTCAAATCCCCTCCCATTTTAGACATGATTGTGCCAAACAATGATAAGGCTGTTTAGCAAGCGACTGGATCTCAAGCTTAACATATTTGAACGATACTATTGGCCACATAATCAATTCAGATCTGCTCAAAGGAACATGACTAAAGATGCTAGATTCAAACAACAACATTCTCCAATGGAGACTGCAGTACCAACCTTGTCAATCCAAATGCATTTAAATAAAACAGCAACATGGAATTTGACTAAATAGTTAGGGGTCATTTGGTAATGTTGTCCGTTTTTTGTATTTAAACTTTGTTTAGTTTTTAATTTTTAAAACTCACAACATGTTTGGTTATTAAAAATTTGTTATAAGATTTTTAACAACAAACAAGTAAAGGTGGTTGAAGCATGAACCCTTACTAATTGTTCAAGGAGGTCTGTGGTTCTAGTGTCTTCAATTGCAAATTTTCCTAACCTGTCCAACTTTTAAGGATATAAAAATGTGTGTGTGTGTGTGTGTGTGTGTGTGTGTGTTTGTATTCATGCATTTCACCTATGGATAGTGCCAAAAACACTTACACAATGTACAGCACCAAATTTATACTGCCAAACAATTTTGAATTTTTTTTTATTTTGAATTTTTGAAAATAAAAATATTATTACTAAACACACTTTTGTTGTAGTTTCCAAAAGGAAAAAAAAAAGAAAAAACAAAAACATCACCAGACAGACATATAACAACCATGAACTGCTCTGAAGAAACATATATAAATAGCTCATACATATACCCCATGAAGACTAATCCCAGCCTTAATATCGCTTTCTTAATTTGCCAATAGTTTAAATAACTATTAACCAACAAAAATAGGTTTAATAAATCTATGTTTAAGGACATTTTCACTAAAACCTTAGTCTATACTACTGTCTGGTGACACTAACCAGAAACACAATGTTCATCAAAATCCATGTGTAAGGCAGATTAGTGACAAGAGTAATGAGATCCAAAACTGATTTCAATTGAGGTAAGCAATAAGAAACCATGGTTACTGACAATACCAATTAAAAAATGATTTACTCACCGTTCCTTCAAGCAATTTCAGCAATGCTTGTTGAACACCCTCTCCAGATACATCTCTACCAATATTCGAACTCTCAGCCTGAAGAAAAATCAGTTTAAGCTATCAAATTTGGGCATTTAGTATCAGTATGCTCGGTTCACAAATCAACAACTCAAAAGACCTTCTTAGTTATCTTATCAACTTCATCAATATATACAATCCCATGCTGAGCTGCTTCAACATCGAACTCAGCTTCCTGTACACCAAGAAAATATCAAGCAATTGTAACACTTAATGTAAGATGAGACTAGATGTGCAAAGATCAGGCAGAAATTTCAGAAGCTTAAGAACTAAAATACAGTTTAGTATTTCAAGATTATAAAACAGAGGAAGTAAAAATAAAAGGGAATAAAAACATTAGTAAGGAAAAATAAATTTTGATTCATCATAAATGCAAATTTGGAGCTATCACAGCAATTTCTTCATAACAAGAGTACAACATGTCTGCTACAATTAGAACATGAGCCTGTAATACACCTCAATATTAGACTGTAGTTTCTGAATGCCAATTTTGAATTCTGTTTTCTATGCTTCTCACCTTCGAATATTTATCATGGAATAATTAGAAATGACAGAAAAAAGCAAAAGAAATGGGAGCTGGAAGATAGTGGTGTGTGCTAATTTGTACGTATGCATGTGTTTGTGCGTAAATATATGCATATATATATGTATGTATGTGTGCGTGTGCGTGTGCGTGTGTGTGTGTAACTATGTAAAAGTATATATAGACTAGGCACACACCACTACTTTTAAAAATACATGATTCTAGGATTAGGAAAGATTTATTGTTATGATCACAAATGGTGAACCATACCACAAGTAGCTTGTACAAAATTGATTCCACGTCTTCTCCAACATAACCTGCCTGGAAAATGAAAGGTAAAATTATCAGCATTTCATTGCACTTCACAGCACAAGCATAAGCAGCAGAAAAAGATCTACGATCATGCTGTTAGCTGAAATTAAAGAAAGTCCCCTAGAACTAACTGTTTCTTGGAGAAGTTTCCAGTCATTGACAATATATTTAAAGAAAATTTGGCTAAATAAGTTACATATCTCTTTCTTAGTACCTTTTATCAAATGCCAGTAAAATGACCTTAGAATATGATTTCCAAATAAGTTTGGACTGAGTTAGGCATAAGGGTGAGCAAATGTAAACAGAACCGAACAACCGAACTGAACCGAAATGAGTTCGGTTTTTTCGGTTCGGTTAGTTTGGTTCTTTGGATAGTTCAATTAGGATAGTTCGGTTATTAAAATTAATTCAGTTCAGTTTCAGTTAAGAAACTTTCTAACCAAACTTAAGTAAGGGTATTATGGGGATTTTGCATGAAAAATAAATCCTAAACCTAATCTGTTCTCCTCTTTAGTTCCTCTTTAATTATATGAGTATCCATTTTAATTATTATAATTTTTTTGTAGTATTGATTTATTAAAAAAACACAACATAAATAAATATATACAAAATAAAAAATAAAAAATTCGTCAAGTTCAGTTTTTGGAAACCAAACCGAACTAACCGAATGAGTTCGGTTTCGGTTAGTTCGATTATTTGAGTAGTTCGGTTCGGTTTCGGTTATTTTTAAATATGAATTCGGTTAGTTCGATTATTAGATATCCAAAACCGAACTAACAGAAATAACCGTTTGCAGGCATGCATCAACTTGAATTATTTGCATCTCCATGATTTAGTTTTTCTTTAAGAAAATGAGACATTATTGACAATTAGTAGGGTTATGTTAACTTGTAAATTCAAGAACTGGTGTAGTTAGGCACACCAATTGAAAGCTATAAAGCAAGAGAAAGAAGAATGATGCAGATGTGAGAAGAGTTAACAGAAATAGCAAAGAAAAAGTATAGGTGCCAGTACAAGCTTGCCATCAGATAGAAGCAAGGTTGATAGCCTTCTTAGGGCATGAAAGTTGAAGGTCTAGAAAGAAATCACCAAATCCCAGGTCTATGAATATGTTTCTACACAAGAAAGAACATATATTGATGAATTTCACAAAATCATTCAGATTGTCACAGTCTGGGTTTAGGGTTTAGGGTCGATGAGGGAGAGAAATGGAGCAGGAAAAGGTTAATACTCATTGTCATTTACTTGGTGATACTCATAAAAGACGGGAAAAACCAGTCATAGGAAAATAAAATTATTATTTCCCTCTGAAAGGGAAATTAGGAAAAAGAAAAAAAATCAAGTATATAATCATAGAATGCTTCAAAATAGACAAGTGACTGCATATGATCAAGGATATTGTAGTCAGATCTAAGGGTTCACTTGCCTGTGTTAAAGTTGTAGCATCGGCAATGACAAATGGCACATTCACAATGCGTGCTAGTGTCTTTGCAAGTAATGTTTTCCCTGTCCCGATATTCAAGGTTTTAAAAGAGAAAATCAAGACAATAATCATTACAAGCAGCATGAAGTTATTTGGCACATAAGGGAACATGACTATACCTGAACCAGTAGGACCTATCAACAGTACATTGCTTTTATCCAATTCAACAAAATCATTGGCATCATTTTCATCATCACCCAATATAGAAGCCCTAGTATTAAGATGCAAACATTCAGTCTAAAAAGGTAACATCAAATAGATATGTAATTTGTCATATAGCATTCACTAATTAAATTAGTTGTGAGCGAAACTGAAAGAACCGATAGAAACCACTAATTGAGGATTCCAAGGGCACTAAACTGGTTAAACAGGAAGACCAGAAAGCACTAACTCGTTCTGCTGGGAGGCATAATATATCCTTTTGTAGTGGTTGTAAACTGCTACAGATAGCACCTGTGATACAAGTAGACCTTCAATCGAACAATGAAAATATGGATGATAACTGGATTTGTAAATTTCATAATGCTAGCTTTTTCAAAAAATTTCTAACACTTATTACAGGCCACCAAAAAGTTACAATGGAAAGTCTGACCCTTTTTTATTCTTTAATGGATTAACAAGAAAAAATCCATTTGATTAATGGGTGGAGCTAGGATTTCAATGTGTGAAAAAGTTTAGGAGATAGCAGAAAGGGAAAGAAAATCGTGGAAGAAAAGGTGTCGGATTTGCACCCTTCTTCTCCTTCAAATAACAAAAATTAATCATTTATTTACGAATTTAGGGTTAACTTTTTCTTTCCTTCCATTTTCCATCTCTTGTACAAAACATGAGGAGGGAAAAACAAATTGCCTTACTTTCCCTAGTCCCTTCCCTCCATTTTCCTTACTTCCTACCAAATACAGTGCAAATGTTGGCATTGTTTCAAACCAAAATGAAAGGAACTTCAAAATCCTTTAGAGATGATCAGCTTCATTACCCGCATGCATACCTAACAAACAACATTTTTCGGTAATGTTCCCTGAGTTGAAGCCAAGTTGAGTTTTATTTGTTGAAAATTCAAAAAACTTAACCAATATAGTCATTCAATTTCATTTCTTAACAGTCAGCTTTAGAAACATACAGAGAAATCAAATTCTAATTCGAATGCTATTAACATTAATTGATTCCCTAAGCAAAAATGTCATCAAAAGTAAAAGTAAGGAAAGCTTACCTTCTTTGCCTTTCGTTGGCCGATGACAAACTCATCCAGCCTCCCACAAATCGCCTTTGGGGTAGGCAATTCCCTCTCCAACCTCCTCGCCAGGTCACCTTTGTCTTCATCAGCATCATCATTGTCATCACTGAGTTTTGCAATCTGCACGGGTTCTTTTCCCAAAATCCCCTTGGCGTCCCCCATGATCCTTCCCAGTTCCACGAAGCTCCCCTGCAAGGGAACCAGCTTAAACGGCCGGAAATAGAAGGCCGTTTTACAGTTGGGGCACAGATTGAGAGCCTGGTAGAGGCCTGGCTCCCGAGCCGTGATGGAGAGTGGGCGGTTAGAGAAAAGCACGGGCATTTGGTTTGAGCACCGGGGGCAGTTGACGTCAGCCCTAATGTGATCGTACTCCGTTCCGTCCCATTTTTGGCGCGAAATCGACCATGATGGCGTCACCCCAACAGAGGTTTTACGGCGGCGAAGGGCTGTGGTTAGAGCTCTGGCGGTGTGCTTCACAAGTGAAAGCATGCCGTCGATTGTTGTTCCTTGTGGTTGAATTGCAACTGAATACGGACGAAGGCGGTGGGAAGTGGCAAAATCTACAAATCAGTGAGACTTTGCACTGTGGAGTAAAATGGAAAAAGATGAAAATTGGAGGAGAAAAGAGAAAAAGAGGGAAAAAGTATACTTTTTTTAAATATTTTGGTAGGGTTGATGGAAAATAATTGAGTCAAAAAATGAAAAAAAAAATAAAATTATTTTATTTTATTATTAGTTAAAAAAAGTAATTTAAAAAAGTGATAAAATTTGTAAGTATGTAAAATTTTACTCTAATTTCTTTTTTTTTCTTTTTTTTTTTTGTAAATAAGGATGAAAAATAATTGCCTCAATTTTTTTAACTGCATTGTAGAATATTCATAATGAACCAAATCCGAATCGAGTTGAAATTAATTTTTAATTATATTTTATAAAATGAAAATATTAGTATTTTATTAATAAATTTCCCTAAAAAAGCTTTTTTAATAATATTAAAAATTTTAAATATAAAAGATCAAAGAACACAAGAAATATGACTTCTATTATTGTAGGTAAAATAACATCTGTTGTAATTAATAATCACAGTTACCTGATCATTATGTGTGTCCTGTGTAGGCATTCTCATGATGCGGGGATTCTAGAATATGTTCCCAGTTCCTTGTTATTTATTGCAATGGAATGCTTTGTCTCGAGCTGTTCCTGATGTCTGAGGCCGAGGTCCCAAACTTTCAGCATGGTGCCGTAGTCTGGAGGCTCTTGGATTGAGTTTGTTTTGGGAATCTTTTCTTTTTGTTCCTGTTTTGGACTTGGAGCTGATGGTTCGGCCTTCGGCTTTTGTTTTCAAGCCCGTTTGTGTGCCCATGTTTTTGGCTACTTGGCACGTGGTGCCTTTCTCTTTTTGGTTCCTTGTGTTTTCTTCGAGCAGCCACCTCCTCCTCTTTGTGTGGCAGATATGATGTAATTGTACAGGTTTGTTTCCCAGATCGGACGTTAATGTCACGAGAGTTTTTGGTCAATCAAGTGAGAAACTTGACTTGGTAATTCGATATCGAGATTTAATAAAATTATTTTTAAAAAAATAATAATCACAATTATCCACTTAATCTAATAAATCATTATTTTTTTGAGTTACTTAAAATTATGGGACTTTGAATAGGATCCTAACTCATTGAAAAATTAGGAATTTTCTTATTTAATAATGGAAGGCAATTGTTTTTAATAAAATAGCAAGTGTAATCAATAATTTTAAAAGTCAATGTTTGTCTGTCGCAAAATAGCTCTTGTTGTTGTTAGATAAAGTGGAGCAAACAAATGTAGAAGAGATTGTATGCATTCTATGGTTAACATGGAAGGTTAGAAGCAATTTAATATTTAAACATGGTGCGGCAAAATAGAATGGCCATTAATTTTCTTTTGTATATCTGAAACTGGTGCGAGAAGTCAAATGAATAAATGAAGAATATCATTGGGATAGAAAGATAATGTTGATGCTGATATCTTCAAATTAAATAGTGAGGTAAAAGGAGGTGTAGGTTTCATTATTCGTAATAATCATGGAGAAGTTCTGCTTGCTAGATTAAATACATATAAAAAAGGGTTGTCCATTTGTAAAAGTGGAGATCAAAGCATTGAGTTGGGCATTATCTATTTGTGATCAACAGCAACTACGAATTGACGAGGTGGAGATAGATTATCTGCAGCTGGTCAAATGGTTGAAAGGCAAGTGTAGCAATGGAAGATTGGGACACATAGTGGAAGACTACATCATGTTATTGGAGAAAACTTGGTGTACACAGGTCCGTCATTACTCAAGGGAGGAAAATAATGTGGCTTACAAAATAGCACAACATGCAAAATATACACAGGATGGTATACCGCTATGGAAAGAAAGCATGCAATTGCCTTCTTGTATAGGCCATGTTGTGAGTTAGGATCAAGACTCATTGTAATATCCTGTGTTAGTAAATGGGGCCAATATAGGCGCATGTTAGGAGTACTCTTTTTTTCTTCTTATGAATTTTGTCCCATTGGTTTATCATGAGAAAGTTTTTAATGAGGCTCACCTTGTATGCAAGTGTAATGAGTTAGTTCTATATTAGTGTGCCTGAAAATGTTATCTATGGATTGGATGTATTGTTTCAATGATTTGGTGTTCATAAAAATGATAATGATTTGGCCACATGTGTGATGTTATAAGAAATATTAATGCTCAAAGTATGATTTTGCGCCTCAATCAATTGTTTGATAAGCAAAATCATACAAAAAAGTATGAGGCATCAAGGAGATCGTTCCAATGTAAGGTGGTAGAAAGTATTCTTGTCAAAACACATGATTGAAATATGATTAGTTGCACAGAGAAGCTTAGGCAATTGGACTTTGTGATGATCATGAACTCAATATTGACTTAGTTTTATAGTTTCTACCAAACAGCGATTCACAATTTGTGATGAATTTCCGCATTAAGTGATTGGAAGTTACCTTGCCTGAGTCATTGAATATCCTGGATACAAATGAGAAGTCCATCAAGAAAGAAAAGAGTGCATACCTTCTTGTTTCATTTTTTTTTTTTTTTTTTTTGAAATGCATTCTTGTTTTATCTTCTAATACTAAGTCGATGACGAAGAAGAATGTAAAGAATGCAAGGGGCTCAATCGGCAGGACATAGAAGCCTAATGAGGGCATCAAGAAGGACAACAAGAATGGTACTTAGCATCGCTACGACAAGCAGAGGCGGAGGGAGGGGGGTAAGTAAGGCCACCCCGCCCAAACTTTTAAAAATTTATAATTTTGTTATTGTTTTGTTTTAAAATTTTATAATTTATCCTTAATTTTTAAGAATATTATAATTTCATTCCCTAAAATATTAAATTTTTTATTTTACTTTTTCAAACTTGAAATCCTGATTCTGCCAGTGATGACAAGGAAAGCCATCAAAAGAGAAACTGCAAAGTTTACTTTGCAAGCTTGAAGGAAAAGAAACTTGTCCAAGCTTCTACCTCATGTATATTGATGATTGAGCTAAACATGTGTATTGTTGCTGCAACACTTTGGGTTTTGGATACGAATGTGGTTCTTACCTGTGTAATAACATACAGGAACTAAAAAACAATAAAAACTGGCCAATGGTGATGTGTTGAAAATGGAGCAAGAGTTGTTGCACTAGCTATAGGAACATTTTATCTGTCTTTGCCTTCAGGTTTAGTTTTAGAACTAAATGAATGTTATTAAGTCCCTGTAGCATCTAGAAACATCTTAAAAATCAAATAATCAAATGTCTTGTAGCTATAAGTATTTCTACCATTTAAACCCATTTTGTAAAGTTTCAGTTTAACTAGGACTCTAAACGCATAGAGCTTGTCTGCAACTACCACGCAATATATACATGATCCTTTGCACTCATATGATGATATAACATGTAAATCCAAAAGTTATTATATCATTATGCACATCATAGAGAATCTTGCCTCTACTTGGACTCTATCATGAAAAAATTTTACTCAAATGGAAACTCTTCATGTTTGAATGCTTACATCAACTATTATGCTTATACATAATAATTGAGATGATTGCATCATTGTTATGGTCGATAACCACCAAATGCTATTAGCTCATCTGAATCTCTTCATATACATGCATGATAGTATGAGACATTCAAATATTCATAATTGCATGAGTTTTTGCATTAAGTAAAATAGAGGTCTGCTTGTTCATTACTTATCCTAATCAAGTTGATGATCTAGAGTAGAATAGCAAAAATTAGAGTTAACTTACGCAAAACAGGAAGCTTTGATTCCTTCTTTATTTCATACTCAAATTTCCGAATCATGTTTTTTGGTAACAATAAGACTTGTGGTCTCGATGCCTATATAACCAGTTCTCAAGCTTGACCATAAAAACTAGTAGCGACTCCCAAATGGTCTGAAGTGACATAAACCTTCAGTTTTATTAAATTCTTAACTCACAGGAGTTAACAAGAAGGCAGTAGAAGAAAGATGTTATTGATTTACATAAAAAGTGTTAAGTTATGGCGGTACAAGCCATGATAAAATTGTTAATGACCAGAAAATGGAGCTCCATTCCTCGAGCCAACAATGTTATATGCATTTGTGGGTTCCCATGTCAGTCTTTTAGCTAACATTTTGACAGATATTTACACCCAGTGGTGTTAGGAGTAGACTGATGGTGAAGTATCATGCAGGAGGGGGCCAAGCTCCAACTTCAGGACATGTTTGAGACATGTTTTTCAGCAGATGGTAACAAGAACATGCAAACCACTTCTCTACTAAATTCCTTAATGGGTGTCTTTCCTTTTCATAGGTCACTTTTCCCCTTTTGACTTTATAAATGGGAGCTTAATTATGTTTCATATTCATGCATCACATCATAGTTGCTAGATCTGCTATCTCTCTCTCTCTCTCTCTCTCTCTCTAAATATACAAAAGGACCCCTCATTCCTTATAGCAAGAAAGTATTTGGCTAGGTCTCCACTAGCTACTTGCATATTCCTTTCCTGTCATTCAAAGAAAGCAATAAGGTGCTCTTTCATGAAGAACGAATGACGGTTGATATATATGTGGATAAAAGCCAAACAATAGGAGAATGCATTGAATCCTTGTAAATGAGTCAAGACCAAAATTGATAGATCTATTGGGACCTCTGACTAGATATGCGCATCTTCTGTACAAAACCATAGAAAAACAGTATTTTGATTACCTACAAATGACCTGTGTGAGATGTCATATTCATTAATACTAAGTTGACGACACATTGACTTTAGTGAAAAAGCTAGAAACAAGATTTACTTTGTTTTCATCTACCTCTTAAGTATCACGAGATATTACCTTCTTCTAAAAAAATTAACTTGATGGGATGTGTGATGTTTACCTTTATAAATTTCTCAGGATCCCTTTTTTTAATTTGATATAGAATTGAAACACCTTACTTCTTCTAAAACGCTTAAGCTAACATAACTAACAAGCTAATTAAGATGGCCCTCTATCTTCTACACTTCTTTACAAAGCCTGTAAACGTCTTAATTAAACAGCCTTTTGCATGGTATCATAAGTATATTCTCTACTTTATCTATAATACAAGATAATAATAGATAATTGCCTTCAGATCAGATATGTATGTATATAGTTTCATTTCATGGTATATTGTCATCTCCAACATCTTTTGAAAGTCTCATCAAGCTGAAATGGCTCAACTCGCCGGCCTCAACTGCCTCATTCTGTGCGTTGCCTGATGGAGAAGAATTAGCATGCCATCTAGCCCAGAAGAGATAGTTTAGGAAGTTTAGAAAGCTAAGGACCGCTAGCAACCAGTAGAAAAGATCGAGCCTGTCCTTGTTCAGATCGTTGTCACTAAGCCAACCGCCTCTGGAAGAACCTGATGATGTGATCTTATTCACCAGGGAAACAAGTACCGAGCTAAAGTAGAAGCCAAATGAGTAAGAGCAATAGGTTATGGCTGTCAAAAATGCTTGGATCCCTTTCAAGGACTGCTTGTAGAAAAACTCAATGAGGCCAACTGCAGTAAGCATTTCTGATATTCCAAAGATTAAGAACTGCGGGGTGATCCAAAAGATGGATATTATTTCACCCGAACCCACGGCCGCGTCCCTTCTCTTCTTCTCCATCAGGGCCGCAGCAATCATGGAAAACGTTGCAAGAAAAAGACCCGAGCCGATCCTGAGTAGAGGAGAAATTCCGGATTCATGACCAGTAAATTTTCTTGCAAAGGGGACAAAAAATTTGTCGTATAGAGGGACTATGAAGATGAGCATGATGTAAGGGATGGACTGAAGGGAAGCTGGAGGGATACGGAAAGATTTGGTCAGCTGGTTGTCCATAGCACTTCCTTGTTGGACTGAGAATGTTTGGAGCTGAGCCAAAATGGTATTGAAAACAATGGTACAAGCAAATATTGGGATAACTGAAAGCAATATCTTCACTTGCTCCACTTGGGCCACACTGCACAGTCTCCACCGACTTTCCTTTGTATTACTCCCACCTTGAACTTTGATGCACGCCTTGTCCAAGAACCTGCCATGATGTCAGAAACCCAAGTTCCTAATTAACTATGGATTTTTTAGTGTGGAAAGATGCATGTTGTCATTAACAAACAAGCTAAAAATCCAGTCTGAGTTGCACTGGCTAGGAAACCTAGCCTTTCACAACATGTAGGGGTACTAAAAATCCAAAACTATCTTGATTCAGAACACAACACTCAAAGCATTAATGAAAAACAAGTGAATTAGGATAGTGGGATCGTGACAAATATCCCAGATTAATTACCTGAACCTCTGGGTGTGAAGCACATTGCCAGATTCAGAATGCAGATATGAAGCTGATGCTGATCTGTTGGGCACACTGTTTTGTTTTCCATTAAGCATCTGAGGGTTAGAATTAGATGGACAAATTTGCTTTCTCTTTAATATGGCCGCCACAAATACCTGAAGAAATATGTCCAAATAATTAACAAAAATCAGAATAGTCCAGTGGATTAGTATTCATAATTAATAATATTATGAGAGAGGTTATAGATATAGTCCAATATTATATGTGCAAGATATTATATTTCATAATAGTATAATTGAAAAGACAACTTTATAATTTTCTCTTTAGCAAACCACATATTACTTTTACTTCACTAAATAACATGTGTAATATAATTGTAATATATATATATATATATATATTCCGTGACTCATGGAATAAGTATTATAGAGGAAAATCAGTATTAACTATTTTGATATATTTGGAATAATCAGTCCGTAAATCAAATAAAAAATAAAATAATTATTCTCTCCAACCAAACGAGCACCAAGTGAATAAAAATGCAAGGCTACTAATCACAAGAATCTAAAACACAGCAAGAAAAACATTTATGTTAATCAAACTTAAAATGCTCAAAAGAATGAATTCGTTGTGTGTGTGCGTGTGCGTGTGGAAAACAAAAGAGAAATGAGAAGCATGAGATTGACTTTATTACTTGAGCAATGGGGGTGAAGATGCTTCCTTGAGGACGCTTGTTCCTGTAATACAGTGTCCCAGAAACCACGCTGATGAGTCCCATCGCCATGGCTGCTGCAGAGACACCAAACCCAACATCCATACCGGCATGAGTTTGGATCCACACTAGAATAGTGAGGGCAATGAGTTCACCCATGGAGAAGGCGAAATAGGCAGCATTGAAGTAGGTTGACAGCTTCTTGGACTGCGAGGGGTTGGTTTGATTGAACTGATCTGCCCCATGAGCAATCATGTTGGGTTTAACACATCCACTTCCTAATGCCACTAAGTACAGTGCCACAAAAAAAATCAACGCCTTGAAGCCCTTTGCTTCCACGCAATGCTCTCCATCAATCACCATGTTGCACTTTGGTGGCTTTAGTTGGGGAAGATGTGCTTGGACTGACAATAATATGAAACCCTACAGTTTTTTTTTTTTTTTGGGTTTTTTTGCCCACAAATAATGTGTAAGAAACAAATTAATATAGATTGCCATAATATTAATTCATATGAGTTTCACGTTTAATTTAACAAAAAAGGCTACAGTGCTTGCCAAACTTCAACTGCATACGAAAAGTTAAGCCACTATCTTTCAAGGGTCGAGAAATTAGAGAAAGAGAGAGAGAGACAAAAAGGGGAGGAGAAAAAAGCAAAACAGAAATGAAAAGAAAAAGGTGGAGTGAAGATCAGGAAAACTTACAGAAAGCTCCACAAAGCCAAAGATAAGCATGGTCCAGAAACTCCCAAGATAAGAGTCTGAGAGGTAACCACCAAGGAGGGCCAACAGGAAGATGGTTCCAACAAAGTTTGTCACTATGTTTGCTGACTTTGACAGGGAGAAGTGCATCTCATTTATCACATATGTTATAAGGTTGTTCCCTACTGCTGCAATTGCCATTATCTCAAATGCTTGAAGCCCTGCAAAATTCGTCCCCCCCTCACGAAAATTAGCACTCAGTTATAACCAGAGAGTATATATGACAACTGTAGTAGTGTAAAAAAGATTTACTCTATCTGTATCTCATGGAGTGTAAAAAGAGAGATAAATATATTATAGTTGCAAGTGAAAACAAGTAGTAAGTAGTAATATATAGTTACCAATGGAAAAAAATATAGACAGATATGGAGGAAACTAACATAGACAGGGTGGCTGAGGCCAATTGTACGTACCAACTTTATTGAACAGAAACAAGATACTCAACTCAGTTACAAACAAATATTCTTACTAATAATTAAAAAAGAAAAAGGGATTGGAGTGGGAGAGAAAGAGAACAGACCAAGAACAAATGCAGCAGCCCTCATGCCGCCATGCTTGTTTGGGTTGGAAGGCCTGCCCCTCCAATCAACTGTGCTCTCTTCTTCCGTCACCCACACTTTGTTATTCCTTCTACTGTCTTCCATTTGCACTCCTCTCTCTCTCTCTCTCTCTCTCTCTCTCTCTCTCTCTCTCTCTCGTAAAAAGTAGTCTCTTTACAGAGCAAAGCTATGGAAACTGGGGAAGCTGATTTGTTGTCCTTACTCCGTGCTGAATTTGAGGCAGCCAAAGTGGGTTGTGTCCTAAATTTATAATCCCCACAAGGCCACTGGCGAAAGCCAACCCCCTCTCCCCCTCCTTCCAAGATTCTACTGAAATTAATGGAATTGCCTAGGATGAGTTTAAGCCCCACACGCACTCTGACCATGTGGATCACACCTTGCTGCTAATATAATATATTGCTCATCTAACTAACAATTACAGCATGTTTTCCTCACTCTTTGAAAAGGAGCGTGTGCGCTGTATTCCTTTGCCATATGATTTTCCCCTTTTTATTTTGTCCTTGTGGTCCACATTCAATAGGTCCTCTTATTTCCCAGCACCATTATTTCTATTTAATTCGATTTCAAATTAAATATTTATTTTATTTATTTTAATGATAATTGTCAAATAGAATTAATAAATGAAAAATAATATTTGTTAATGGTTAACCCCATGTGACAATTGTTAATTTGGTTAAGTTAACCGTAATCATTAACAGATTCAATAAATTATATATTTTTAATGTATCATCACGGATATACTGTTTTGTCATTTAACATTGATCTGCATTAAATATAAATCTATTTATATTTGATGTATTATTCATGTATAAAATAAAGTTAAATCTCGATTTTTTAAAATAAGTTTAAAGAAGATATTTAATGGTCAAACTTTTCTATTGTCGTTTTGTAGTCTCTTGAATAATTGAATTAAACGTACGTAACAAGGCAGAAGGTGTTATGTGGCAGCCCATAGATTGTTTTTTTCTTTAAAACCAGCATGGAATGGATACCTTTTTATTTATCCACTTTTAAAACTTGGTGAACATGCATGTATTGCTTGTTATTTCCTTTTCCCATTTCATACAATATATATATATATATTTATAAATATAAGTATATAGATTCCTTTCCCTTTTTGTCTTATTTAAAGTTTTATTTCATTTAAAAAATAAACATTCAACTTAAAATGGAAAAAATATAGATGAAAATTTAATTTTTTTAATTAATTTTTAGTTTCCATTGAGGTGAAATTATCTACCGACACTGTTTGAACGAGAGGAGAAGAGATTGAACCTTCAACTTTAACCCTTATCTCTCAGTTATTTTTATTTCATAAATTTAAATTATTTTATTAATTATTTAAAATTTAAGGTACAAAATTTGATACTTACGTCTATAAATATATAAGAAAAAGCTTAACAAGCAGAAATCCTACTCAACTCAACACAAATCAGCTCAAATCAACTCAAGCTCAACCATCCTAACCCTTGGCTTTCAAACATTCAATCATCCTAACCAATATTTCAATCGAGCCCATCACGTTGATAGTCATGTTTGTTCAAATTTCACGTTCCAAGTCTCATTTCATGGAGCATTCTATATAAATTTCATGTTCTATATGATTATTCTATCAAATATTATGGTATTTTTGTTACTTTAACTGTTTTATGCTTCACCATAGCTACATAATGAACCCTTAGCCAAACCATCATCTCGAGACAAAAATTGTCTGATCCGATCTATCTAAAGGTACCTTCAATCAAGTCACTTCTATTCATATTTTTGCTTTTGAAGATGCAAGTCACTAAGATTATACTTTGTTATTTTTTATCTAAAAATAACCGATATGTCAAGTCGAATCAAGTGCGACATGAGAGAAATCAACAAATACATTTAAATAGCTTTTATTGATTAGAAATTTTCAATATTTTTTCATTAAAAATATTCTATTTCAGTGTTAAAATTTTCAGCTTATTAAACAGTATTTCAATTAGGAAATATTATTTAAAAAAATCCTTTTTCTTCTTTTTCTGCTTCATCTCCCTTTTCCAAGATTCAATAAAGTGGGCAAGGGAGGAAGAAAATGTGAAGGCTTTTCGATGCAGAAAGTGTGAATTATAGTGAAGGAAAAGTGAGACGAGAATCGAAAGAGTGGGGACTGAAGAGGATACGGGGTGGCAAAAAGGTGAATATGAGAGAAAGAGGAATGAGAGCAAAGAGATCTCTATGGACCTCTCAAACCCAATTATTTTCTTTTATTTTTTTCTTTTTTCATATAGATATTTTAGTATCATAAAATACTCAAATAAAATTATTATTTAGAATTAAAAATTTTATCTTTTTCTATTGACTTAAAACACATAAATTTATGATATATTTTGTAATTCATAATTGTATCGTTTAATTAATTATTTAAATAAAAAATATTAATTTAATATATTAATCTCAAGACATAAATAAAAATATTTAAATCAATTTGATTTTTGTTAAAATTAATTGAAATCTGCTATATGTATATAATTAATTATTTTATTTTTGGAAATTTGTTTGCTCAATAAAATATAAAAAAGATGCAATACCAGAACTTTTGAAAAGGTCACTTATTTTAATACTACTCTCATCTAAACACCCTCAATTACAAAAATGAAACACTTTTCATGTTATATTTATAATAATTATTTTGTTTTTCAAATATCCTGTTTTATTTTTCTCAATAAAAAAAAAAGAAATGCAACACAAAATATTAATATACATTCTAGTAATTCTTTTATCTAAACACGCTTAATTGCAAAATTCTAATAAGATCCGATACATTAATGTTGTTATGATTGTACTTTTTTTGAACACCTTCTTACAACTAACAAATTGGATTATATTAACATCAACATGGATTAAAATTTGCAATAAAACTATTAAAATTTTAATAATCAAATTAATAATAATTTTTACTTATTTCATTTTCAAAAAAACAAATAAACCCACAAAATGGCAGGGGCCCTTTTATCCTTAAAGTTAAAAGTTTAGAGAAAATAAAAAAAGGAAATGCCGACCGAGAGGGTAGGTGTGCAGTGCATTTGGTGGATTATTATTATTATTATTATATTGTGGGTTTAATGTGGGTGAATACAAAGACAAGAAAACCAAAGTCAAAAGATTGTCGGTGCTATTAAACAACAGAACACACAATGGGAATGATGTCCCAAATTTTTGTTTTGATTGGCTTTAAGTTTATCATCTTTTTTTTCTTTCTTTCATGCCACATTATAGTACTAAATTAATAAATGTGTCTTCCCAAACCTTACACATTTATCGGCCACTAAATAAGACACGATTAACATAAAAGACAAAACAAAAATTCTGTATAAGACCCTAGTAATAAAAAATTTACAAAATCAAATCTACACATATATCGACCACTAAATAAGACATGATCTACATGAGAGACAAAATTTTATCTCTCGCAAAGTCATATTAATTAATAGGTAACCAAAACATTACGAATCAATGTTAATCAAATGTTTAGCAAGATCCATCACATAGTAATAAAATTACTTAAACAAATAAAAAAAAACTATAAATAATCATAAAGTTACAAAGTAAATGGTAATAAGGCAAAAAACCTACGCATACACCGATCATTAAATAAGACGCGATTTACATGAGAGACAAAATTAAAATTTTTTTGTCTACTAGAACCATATTAATAGGTGATTAGAAAGTTACAGAAGTAATCCTAATTAGACTGTTAGCAAGATGCATTTAACAGTGACAACATCACCTACACAAACCAGAAAAACCCATCTAAATATACAAAATATACCGTAAAAAACCTTGAACATTCCTTCGTCTAAGCAATGCTTAAAACAAATTAACACACACCACTTTTCAGCCTTTCATTGATCAATATGAAGGACTTTAACATATCCCAACACTAAATATAAATATTGTTTTTCCAATGAAGTTGGAAGAAATGTCAGTGATATGAGTGGTCATGATCTCACCTAAATAAACAAGAGGAAATATATAGTAGACAGGGCAAAGTATATAAATAAGCACAACTTCCTATATAACTTGATGATGAATTAGAATTTAATCCTCACAACACTATCCTAAAAGCAGATAATTTGTAGTGGAAATAATAAGGAATAATGATAAAAAATAAAAGAAGCCATTTGACCTGGGGGTCTTGGGTCTTATCGTGACACTTGGCAAAATTATATTGGTTGGTCGGCAGGAAAAAGTCAAGGTTAAAGAATGAGGCATGTAGATGATCTTTGTTGTGGACTTTGGTTTTTTTCTTGATATTCAAGTACAAAAAGCAAAAGATGTTTGAGGCTTTGAGGGGGGGAGGTGAAAGAAGCGGGAGACAAAGTGGAGACAAAGGCGTTTTAATTCCAAGTGGATCCCATTAACTGGGCCCCATGATTATCCTCCAATCAAAGGTAAGGAAATTGAGGTGATGCAATCACGAAGTGCCACGTGTATGAACGCGTCATCCTAATCTTGATATGAAAAAGATTAAGCTGACTAGAAGGTTTGACTTGAGCTGTCTCTGTTTAAGTAGAAAGGATTCGCAACAATGGGTGGGCGGATGACGACTTGCTTCTTGATTCAGTTTTTGTGAAGGCTGAAATAACTCACTTTGACAAGCGATAGTGATACATGATTATACCGTAAACTAGATTTTCCTTTTCCTTTTCTCTTTTTGTAGCTAAGAAACTAGAGTAACCTAAGAACGCTATTTTTTATTTTATTTTTTAAAAAAATTTATTGTTTTTCTTCTTGACATTAATGTTGGTTAGTGCATTTGGCCTAATAAAATGTACTTTATGGATGTGTTCTTAGAATTATGACGTAATGCTTGAAAAAGTCTTTGAACTATTCAAAAAAGTTTAATTAAATATTTACTTTTAGTACGTTTAATCAAATTTTTATATTTTTTATTTTGAAACAAATAAATTATTAATCAAAGTATCATTTGTCATTTTACATTATGTGCCAATATGATGACATACAAACATGTCATAATAAATAATAACGTGATATATTAATATGATTTGATAATATGATTATATGATATTTTTTAACTTTCGCAATAGTGTTACATAAGCATATAATGATAAGTATTATTTACACTAATGACAATTCATTAATTGTTAATCATAAAAACTTATTTGATTTAAAATAAAAATATATGAGCTTAATTGAACATAATAAAAGAAAAAAAAATTTATTTGAGTTTTTGAATAATTTAGGGATTTTTTCTCAACCGTTATGCCTACAATTATTGATCTAAACTTAATAAGATAAAATCCTTATTATGAAAATGCTTTACAAAAAAAAAAATTATAAAAAGTTATAATTATAAAATACTCAGTAAATCATATCCTCATTTTAAAAAGTTCCTAGTCAATAACTCTATCAAGACAAGATATTGGTAAAAGTCGAGAAACTAACACAAATTATGCTTCTTATTTATGAGCCATTCAAAAAAAATGTTTCTTATTTATGAAATAAACAATTGATTTCATAAATTGAAGTATGGCAATAGTTAAATTTAACATGTAGATACTTATTAGAAAAATAAGTTCATTGAACATACCTCATTATAAGATTTTTATTTGATAATTCACTCAATTGTATATAAAAATATTTTTATATGTGTTGGTTGTGTAAGTGATTTTGAAATAAGATTTCATGATTAATGATTAATTAATTGTCATTAATCAAAATGTCACTTATCATTATATGTACACGTGTCGTTAATATAAATAGTGAAAATTCTACATGATCATATCATCATATCACATTGATATGTTATATGTCATCAATTATTATATGTCACATATTACGTCAATATCAAATAATATTAAATGACAAATAATATTTTGACTAGTCATAATTAATCATCCATTAATTATAAAAATTTATTTAGTTCAAAATAAAAATACGCAAGCTTGATTATACACAATAAAAAATTAAGATTTACTTGAATTTTTTCTAAATAGTTCAAAAACTTTTTTAAATATAGTAAAACATCTATAAATTAATAATCTTGATTAAATAATATTTTTGGTCGGTCTTGACTTGGGACCAATGTAATAAATTAATAATTTGTTAAATTTATAAGATAATACATTTAAAAAAAACACATAAGTTTCACTTGATATATAAATTAATAATCTTTTATACATCAAAATTATATATATACATGACTTAATTAGGAGACTTTTGTAAAATATGACTTCAATGTTTTTTTTTTAAATTAATGTCTCTTTGGACCTCATCTTTAACTTTTCTTAATGCATTAAGAAGCTCTGATGCAGTATTCTCGTATTGAAAAAAAAAAATTATGCAACGTGATTGTTGCTTGGAATGCATCTGTGCGTGAGACGAGCTTTGATAAAGAACTATTGTCTTCAACTTCATTTTTTTTTTGTTATTTCTCATGACATTCTCAATAATTTGCTTATTACGAATAATGAGAATTTATAATTCGGTAATTAGATAATATTTGTATAATCATAATACATAATACACATATTAAGTTCAATGTTTTAGAAAAAAATAAAAAATACCTTGATAAATTAATTTTTTATTAATTAATGTATAAATTAATAAATTATTAATTTATCAATTAAATAATATCTTGATTAATTTATAAATTTTCATGATCCTAAGTTATTAATTTATAGAGGTTTTACTTATTAAGTTCAATGTTTTGAAAAAAATAAAAAATATCTTGATAAATTAACTTTTTATTAATTAATGTATAAATTAATAAATTATTAATTTATAGATTAAATACTATTCCAATTAATTAATAAATTTCTATAATCCTAAAAATATTAATTTATAAAGATTTTATTATCTATAAAAATGATTCTACCGCCACTGATTAAATCCATCGTGTACATAGATAGCCTATAGAAATGATAGGCCCCCAAGGCAGTGGGAGTTTGGTAGCAATTTTAACATTGATTATGCCTTTGGTTGGTGACATTCCTGTGCCCATATATATCAAATCAATATACATATAATATACTAGAATGAACACATTCCACATATAATAAAAAAGCCGATTTTTAAGCTATGTTTGATTCAAAGCACCCAACCCATATTCATAAATATTTTGCACTGTTCCATCTCTGAAAGTCAAAAAGGAGAACTTAGATATAAAAGTTGGTAGTTGGGCACTCCTTAGGGCTCTAAGCTATCCCTTTTCTTGTGTGGGGGTTTATTTCCACTCACTTCCTTTCCATCCCTTTTGCCTTTCTTTTAATTACTATTTCTCATTATACAAAATGTCATAAAATTTCCCACAAGCTTACTCAAGGGCAGACCCAAAAAATTTTTTGAGTGGTGTTATAATTATAATAATAATAATAATAATAATTAAAAAATATAAATATGTTAAAATTCATAAACTAGATGTTTTAATAGTAAATTAAAATAATATAAATTCAATACATTCATTTAATATAAATAAAAATATTTATAATAACTATGATAATTTTTCATATTTTGAAAACAACATATGGTAACATCAATAGAAACATTATCAAATACATATTTTTCAATATAGGCCACCAAACAATCATTCATCTATTCGTCTCTCATTCGATATAGGACTTAAATTTTTGAATAGGGAGAGTAAAAAACGCAACCAAGGATCAAGAAGAAGAAACGTCATTGCGGGTCTCAAAAATAGAACGGGGAAGGAGAATAGTTTAGGTTTTAACTTTTTTCATAAAATCTTAAATTATAGAAATTTTGTTTAGTTTTGAATGTAATATTTAAATATTAATATATAAATTACTTTTTAATAAATTTACTTTGACTTGGAATTTTTGATCCCATTCCTTGCAAAATTGTAAAAAAATTAATGAATTCATTAGTATTATTAACTACATAAAACTTAATAAAACTTTACATCAAAACATTTAGTTCATTAGTTGATGCATGATCTTTTACTTAAAAAGAATAAAACTCCATAAGATTGAATAAGAAATAAAATTTTTACTAAATGAGTGGTGTCATGTGACACCACTCTCCTCAAAGTGGGTCCGCTCATAAGCTTAATCCTTTTAGAACTTGGTTTTTTTGTTTTTTATCAATAAAAGATACATAATTATCGTCTTGTTGAGAATACACAAAATAATTAAAACACTAAAAATAACAAACACCCAAAATAACACTATAAAATTAAATAGATTTTTAACACATACGTCTTCTGCTATGATCAAACTGGCGCAATTATCTTTATCAATTCAAGAAAAAAAATTGTGTAGGCAAGTGAGTCAATAAGTTTTTTTAAAGATTAAAATTTAGGTCATTTTTCGATTTGTACGTGTTACCTTTTACAAGGAAATCTTATTTGTATCGTTTTAATTTTTATCGAATGTTTCCGAAAAGACAAGAATGTTAAAACTTAGGTCGACATGATACATTATTTAAAAGATTAAAGTGCAAATTATACAATTTTCTTTTTCAAATTACAATTTGCACGTTGCACTGTAAAGTGGGTACCAAACATGTAATTTTATTAGTAATAATTCAAAGTCCACCAATGGCAGCAAAAAGATTCCAAGTTTAGAATAAAATTATAAGCCACGTCGTAATCTTCATGGCCAGTTGTTTGCAATGGAGTCTACCACCATCCATATCGTCACCTCCAATCTTGTACACTCTGACAGTAATTGTTGTTAAGTGTCATTGGTCTGCCGACAACATCAAAGTTTTCTAGCAATTAGTCTTCCATGTAATAATCAAACAGTAATCCCTTCCAACATTCTTTGGCTTTTGGGTTCTATGACCAAATTTTATTGTTTGAGCCCCCTTTCGTGTTTGAGGTTACACACACACACATATATAAAAGTGTTTGTTAGTTGACTTCCACATCACTTAGATATCTTTAATTCAAAGTGTGAGATAGAAGGGATAAGATTAATGAGATAGAAGTATTTGTATGATTAAATAATAAAGTTAAATGGTTAAAATACTTACGTTAAGGCAGGGAGTATAAATCCTGTATCCCTATTCGGTGTTTTGTTCAGTGTCTCTTTCATAATTTTATATCAAGTAGTCAGTAAATCTTTTATATTAGGTCGGTTTAAAGTTTAAATTTTAAAATTTACAATTTAGAATTTGAAGTTTTAAATTTAATATATAAAAAATTAAATACATTATGTAAAATTATAAAATGAAACACTAAGTGAGATAATAAATTTTTATTCTAAAATATATACAAATACAATGCAAGTCAAGTCCTATAGCCATAATGTCCAAGGTTCAAAAATCCATGTTGTTCCAACTTTATATTTAATCTTTTTCCAGCCACATAGTAGTTTGATGATTAAAAATGTTTTAAACATAAGATTTATTAATTCATTAGCATAGTCTATGTGGATCATGGATTTATTGAAAATTTAGGGTTTTCAATTTGGATTTTTATGTTGAAATTCTAATAAATGAGAAGAATGCAAAGAATGTATTTAGGAGATGTCAATTTCATCAAAACTCGAGGAAGAAAAAGAAAACAAGGACGAAGAAAAGATGAGAAGTATACATCTCACCCCTCTTCATTTATGTAATTATAATTTATAAATTATATATTTTGATATTTGACTAATGTTTTGACTTTGTTTTAGAATATAATATCCGATGATCAATAATCTACGTTATTGAATTTAATTAAGATAATTCTTATTTAATTGTATTAGTTAATTAATATGATGTAATATAATTTTTAAATTTTATTTTTTAAAAAATTTCAAAACAAATAAATTAACAACGAAACGGAAATTAATTCTTCATTCTCAAAAAATCCCTAAGAAGGCGAGGATGGGTAGGAATTTCCTACTTAAAGATGGTGGGTTTTAGGTAGCAAAAACAAAAAGGGAAAATGCACTCTCCACTGGTCGACATCCCTAAATATAATATAAATTAATTTGTGTAATTAAGTATTTTCTAAAAAAAGAAAAAGAAAAAAATGTGTGATTTAGTGAAGGTCTTATCATCAATAATCTAAAAAAAATGTGTGGTTTCTTTTTTTTTTTTTATGGGATTATAGTATCATATGCAAGGTCCAAAAGTACGGCTTAAATATTCTCTAACAGTTGCCTAAGGAAGTCATAAAATGAAAGTTCATTTTTGTTGACTCTTTTGAGTGAAAAGGTCACACTCTTTAAACTTATGGCTGCTTTAGAAATGCAAATAAGTGGGAATGTTATTGCCAAAATTTCAACATCCAACAACCATAATATTTGAAAGGACATTAAATGACATCTTAATTTTCACATGATATGAAAGTAAATAAATAATTAAATGAGTATTAATCGTTTTTAACAGTTATAGCAACGGGTGGTGGTACATGTCTTACTCATTTCTTCAAATTTTATTATTTAAATTTTAGTATTTATTGATAACGTATAAAATTTATATACTGATAATATATCAAATATAAATTTAAGTTTTGATATGATTTTTTAACTTTTTCATTAGTATTTAACTTATTTTTTTTTATATAATTTTTGTGTATGATTTGGGTATTCATGATTCTTTCAAGGGACAACACATGATAATTTTTTACATGAATAATCCTCTCTTGAATTGATGATTGTGGAGTATGGAAGAGAAGAATATCTTGGGGATTGATTTGACAGTACCAGGATTTTCAATTAGGACAAATCCAAGAGGATCATGCAACCTCTTTCAGCTTCAAACAAGGCCAAGCAGAAAGGTTGCACTGTGTTTTTGTCTTTAAACATATGATGAATTCTCCAACTCCTCTTCATTGTCTTTCTTCAAAGAAACTGTCAAGATCATCCCCATTTGCCCTCCTCACTATATCTGGCTCTGAGCATTCCTTTTCTGAGTATAAATTTCGTAATTAAATTTATTTAATAAAAAACTCTTGAAAAATTCCGATCACCTATGGAGAAAAATCAAATCTCTCGATCATGATCAGAGTATAATGCCATGCCATCTCCTTTTAAGGGCCAGTCATCGTGCAGGATGACGATTGGCTAATTCAAGGAATGGGCCAATTATTGAACGAAATTTATCTTAAGAATATATTGAAATCTTTCTCTTTTCTTGTGGTATTTTATAAGGTTTATTTAGAGATATTATTGGGTATTTTGTATCTGAATATTTTATATTATTTAATCCGATAAAAAGAAGATTAGAGAATACTTTATATTCGGGTCTAAATAGTAAAACTATTACTAATAATAGATTCAAATCAAATTCAAATAATGGCATTAAATATTCACCGTTTGAACTCTATTATAAATATTAATATTTTATTTAATAATAATACAATATATCAAATAATATCTTTTAAAAGATTTACATTTTATATAATTTCAATATATAAATTTTATATATTATCACTTAATCACATAGTATTATCTCATAGATAAACAAAGATAAAAATCTTTATCCATTGCTTGATTCAGTCCGGAAGTTTCAATCTTTTCGTCTTTTACCCAATTTTGTCAACTTCAAAACGCATTAACCTTAAAAGTTTATGTTGAGTGTAATAATTAAATGGAACTTATCAAAAATGGATTTGGACCACGTAATTCATACAGACGACTTCACTCTCTTTTCTTTTAACATGCGTAGGTAGAGTACAAAGAAAATTGGTGCTTTTGCATAAAATTCAAACAAGAAGTGCAGTCTGTGGCAGTCCAATAACTAAAAAGCATTTTGAATAGCGTGTTAATTGTTTTAACATTCCACTGAATTACTTAAAACGTATCGTGAAAGTTGGAGAAGACAAAAGGCTAGACAAAGTAGGTAAACGCGCATTGTAATTCTATAGGCAATAATGACGGCATAAAAGTCAAAATAACTGCTTTTTTCCGATTTCCAAATTTCAAACACTTTCGCCGCAGAAGGATAAGACATCAAATTTTGACCAAATGTAACAATCATCAGCTCTATATATATATATAAAATTGATATGAGAGAATAATGTTTCCAGATTCGAGAAAGGGCTTGAGTATTTAGAATCAATTTCCACTACCTTCTATTGAAAGATTAATTTAATATGATCTAAAATATTTATGTTTATAAATTTTTCAAAATTTTTTTAAATTCATTCGACGTGAAATTGGAACATTCTAATTAAGTTATTTAAACTGTTTAAAGGGTCACATAATATATGTACATATTTTTGAACGAAAATGAATATTATTGTTGTTAATTTTTTTTGAGAAGAATATTATTGTTGTTAATAATAAAACCAAAGATGAAAACAATCAATTGCCTCACAAAATATATATAGAGATTACTGAAATAATAGAAAAAACCTTTTCTAATTTGGAGAAAGGGTGTAGGTATTTAAAATCAATTACCGTTGTCCTATAGCAAATTCTGATTTTAACTATTTTGTTTTCAAAACGCTTGACGTGTCACATTGCACTGTACATATGCAAACTTTCAAGCAGAGATGGATGCCATTAATAATGGAACCAAGGAAAAGAAACCCAATGCAGGAAAGAGGGAAAGGATTATTACACTGGTGAAAGTCAAAAAAGCTGTGAGTGAAATGGCATATGTTTTTCTAACCACCTCCACTTTAGGCACCACCATATCGTTTACACATGTCATGCCTTCATGTTTTGCCACCATTCCGGAGAATCCTCCGAATGGTTCATCGTGCACCTAGCTTTAGTAAGTCTGACAATATTAAATTCTAATTCACTCAGTTCCAATCCCATTGGTAGACTAGACAATTCAAGTCCACTTTCAAAACTAAATCCCCACTCCATCAACCTTGCTGCTCTCACTATTATAGAAAAATTCACCCGTCTATACATAAATCTATTAGAATGAGTTTCGACCACGAATTAAGAGTTTATATTTGATAGCACAACGGCGCATACTGTGATGATTTACACCAATTTGTAAAATATTATCCACTTTGATCTATTAGATTTCACGAGTTTATCTTACAAAAATCATCTCACAAGTTAAAGATAATATCAACACTTCAAAACTCAATCGTGTTCTAATAAATTGTTTGATGTGAGATTCATGAATTTCCTTTAAGATTTTGACACATAGCATCTATGCACTATTATTTAATAGTAGAGTGTCACATTCGAAAATAGGAATCAAATAAAATAAGTTTTCACATTGAATTAAGAATTTATATTTGATATCCTACTCGTGCATAGTATCTATGCACGAGTATTGAATCACAAAGTGCCACCTTCCAAGGCAGGAATGAATTGAAATGAGTTTTGACAGTGAATGAAGAGTTTATATTTAATACCCATCAATGCATAATATCTACATATTATTATTTAATACATTATTTAATCACAGAATACCATCTCCTATATGTATAAAGAAAAAAGTTCAAAATCTTTCAAAATAAATATTTTTAAAATTTTGAGCATTTATTTTTAAAATTTTCAACTTTTAAATTTATTTATTAATGAGGTAACAACATTTGATTCAGTGACAATGTATAAAATTCATGTACAAACTGTGCATCAAATATAAACCCGTAAAATAATATTTGTATAGATAATGAATGCAAGGATTGAATGAAACAATTACTTGTACACGTTAGCTTACTTTTACACACCATTAGTCAACCTGTTTGAAGAATATTTCACCTTTAATGATCTTACATGTGACGTACAAAAAACAAGTTAAATGTGTTGAAAATGCAACTACATGTTAGACTTTGAAGAAAGTGATTTTTTTCACCTTTTTTTTCTATGAAAATCGGGGTACTCTTCAAGTACAGTAAATGCACTGAGAACTAAATCAGAGTAAAGCAAAAATGACATTTAAACAGTATATCCACAAATCAATCCAGACTGGCACATCTGTTGTCATTGCTTTCTTTAATTTTAGAATTTCCAACACTCATGCCTAGCTTGAGAGAGAGTACATCCCCAGCCCAAAAAAGAAATTATACATGCTATCTAGACACATTGATTTACCTTAAGAAAGTGTCCGCTTGTTAAAAGACTCCACTGTCAAATTAGCAGTGAAAGCTGGGATCGAATTCATCTTCCGAACAAATATATCAACCTGCCAAAAGAACAAGCTTCATATTAGTTGAAGATCACAAGCAAGAAAGACAAAAAAGTATACATTCTAAATTTCCTTAATATAAGTCACAACTCTCTTGACAACAGGTGGTTACATCTATCAATTTTAAACAAATCTTTTACATGACAATTTTGAAATACGGTATCAGAGGAAATCTACTTCGAACTGTTGTAACTTAGGCTAAGAATCTTCTAATGCAGCTACTATCTACTCCTCAAGCACTAGACTCTCAAGGAAAGAGCTGAAATGAGTTTGAGTTTTCTAATACTCGGCTTGAGTGGCTCATGAGCCTAATCAAACCTTTGAATTTTTAAATAATTTATACATATATAAATAATTTTTATACATGTAGTAAAATGTAAAATTTATATACATATAATTAACTTTTATTGCATTCTTAAATTCAAGCTTAAGCACAAGCTCAAGTTTAGGTCGAGTTTTTAGTTCTTTAATTGAATTCATGATAATTGAACCTAATCAAATCATGCTCGAGTAGCTTGATTGAATCTCAAGCCGAGCTCAAGCTTCTCATCGGATCTGCTTGTCAGTTTGATTACAACACTAGGAGTGCCGTGCGGCAAATGCTAGAGCCTAATGTCACGTTTCTCCTATTTGTCCTTCTCTCACCTTGAATTTGAGATGTGCCTTTCTTCCTCACATTGCACTCTTAAACTTTAGTTGACAAGGCAAAACCATAGAGCCATTTATCCACACATTTTCACAAGTAGCTTTCATTTCTTATTCAACTTTTCCTATACCCAGAACACATCAAAGCATTGAAGAAAAAGCTTACACTTGTTACCTGATGAGATATCTCAGGGTGAGCGGTATAATCATTTGCCTGTTGGATCATAAAGCAAAATTAGTTTATATTTCTTCTTGGTTCTATAATCAATTTAAATAGAATAATGGAGATACATTAGCATAGCCTCTGGAAATGCAATTGCAATTGCAATTGCAATTTCTCCCCGTTTAATGGTCCCAAAACAAGCAATTGACCCTTTGAAGACAGTCAATTAAAGCTTAAAAAAAATTTCTAGTGAAGATGGAATGTGAAATTAAACTATCACCATTCATATATAGCATTCACACCTGACAATCCCATTCCACTACTCAGCTTACCAAAATGTTTGTATTCCCAGATTCATATTCAAATTCAAGCTTCTCATCATCACTTTGAGCATAAATTGATTGGAGGGTAAAACGTGTCACAGGGATTCCATTAGGACGCTGATGCTCATCCATTACAATCTGCCAGAAAAGATCATCAAATTGAAACCATGAAATAGTGAGGTGCAAAAACACAGTATGGTACAAATGAGGGGCAATCAGTGAGGTTTTTTACTTTTAAAAAATTAAAAATGATACCAAATCTAGTTGAATAGGTTTCTGAAGCTAAAACCAAAGCAAAACCTAACTTACAAAACTGATTCCATTTTCATTTGATTTATCAGTTAGGAAAGAAATTCCAATTCTCTATTTATCCTCTCCTCACTCTCAGATACGTTATATACCAAATTCTTGCAGATTACATCCAATATTGAATACTATCAATCTTCAATCTTCAGTAAACAAATCATAAGAGAGATAATGACTTTAATTTAAAGAAAAAAGAAACGAAAAAACATCTCTGCATATTTAGATGTTAGTCAGAATCAGTAACCAAAGTGCAGTTGCTGAAAGAAGCAGTGGTTGTTACGAGAAGAAACCACGAGAGAGAAAAGGACAAAAGATTGTGAAATAGATGGTTAAGCAGTTAGATGAGAGTAGAAAGAATTAGACTTTTCAAAAGTGCTTCTATAAATAAAGAAAATAATGAGTAAGCCACCATAAAATCCCTCCATTCCTTGGAATAGGTTAGCTTTTCAGTTTAGCCAATTTAGGTTTGTTGAGAAAATGGAAGGGGCATGAAATTTTTCCAAGTATCAACCACATTTCTCATTGCAGGACACAAAGTTGATTGAAGAGAATTAAAACTGTTGAGGATTATATTCAATTAACTTTGTTAATTTTCCAGTAATTTCTATTTATGCCATTTTAAGGTTGGTATTTTCCATTTTTTATTTATATTAGTGCTTAAAATTTAACTTATTAAGTACCTATGATATATCCGTTTCTAATAACACTGGATTCAGTATTGAGTTTTGAAATATTCCTCCCCCTTCGTTCTCTCTAGTTTTCTCTCTGCTTTAGTTCCTTTATTTCTCCCTAACTTTCCCTTAGATCTCTACTATTTCCCTCTTTTTCCTCCTCTGTTTTACATCAATTTCATATCACAGCAAGCCAATCTAGCATCCAGGATTCAAACCTTTGCTCTTAGAAGTTGACCAAACTTACTTTTTTCTTTTAATTAATTCACCAACACCATTCTTAAATAAATAACAGATCTATTAAATCAAAGAGTTTGAATTCAAGTGGAACTGCATGGAAAACAAGGGCTTAAACCCAAGTATTCAACGTGACACATAATATCTTTGAAAAATAAATTATGTCATGCATTTGTTTCATTCTTCTATTTTTCATTTTAAAAATGGTCACTTGTCTCATAGCCCCCTAGGCACGGTCTATGATTTCGTGACTGGTCCAACTCGATGGGACCATCAAGCCAACAGCACAAGGGCATGCCCAACAATCGAACAAGACTTAATTCAGCTATGGGACAACATGGCACGCAAGTTCAACACCAACCACCATTGAGCTAGCATCGAATTGGGGGTTTCTGGGCACACTAGACACCAGCAACATTGGACCACATGAGCAAGGCGCAAACGGACAAGCCATGCTGAGCAATGTAAACCAACAAGCTTGGTGGGCCAAATCCGCACGCAAGAAGATTGCACACTTGGGTGCCATGCACACCAAGTCCACATGCACACTATGCACGTAGAAGTCGTGCACATGGGTGCTGCACAGGAGGAAAGTGTGGACATATCACGGATTCACAAATCGTGACATTTTTCCTCACTTGATTTAGGCAATGCCATCGTTGCCTCGTTCCACCACAAGTCTTCTATAAAGTCCCCATTCGCTTTGTTTGAGACAGCTCCTCGTTGGCTGTCTCATGAAAACCTCCAACTCCAGATACGTTCAGTCATGCGGATATTCAGCTCATAGTTGGCTTTTGAATCCTTCTTGGTGTTCCTATGTAGTGTTCAAGTGTACAGCCTTCATGTGCACGATGTTTCTATTTGCAGCACACATAAGGAACAAAAGATGTGAGCTTGACGCGTGGGCTGTCAATCTAGTGTCAAAGTTCGGTAAATCAAATCACCTTTGCCTAGTCTAGAAGTCATAGGTGCAGCTTCACGATATTTGTTTGCTAGATGCAACACTGTTTGCTCAAGATTCCTAATGTACTCTACTAATCGTCAATATTATGGTTGCACCATTGCCATTAATCCATCTAGCCCCATGCTTGAGATCCATCACATTATGCAACTCCTTGCAAAGCTCATCGCTATTGGACCTCAACTACTTGACACTGGCCTCGACCAATTCAAAGTTACTCTACACTTCTTTTTTGATGGTCATCTCTACATAAGACATAAAATCATCAAGCGCTTGCAAGATATCCTCAAACTCGTAGTGCTCCGTTGCGCGTGTATATGCAGTTTCCCTGTTTGCAATACTCATACTACCTTGAACCAAAGCATTCAAAAATGGCATGGTCTAATCACCAATTGATATCATTCTCTTTTCCAATTTTTCAATTTTGTACCAAAACTAAACTATAGCTCTAATACCAACCATCATGGGCTTGAAGCTTTAGCTAAAATCCGTGTGGCGCTTAGACTTGTGTATCGAAGACTAAACAAACCTAATCTTGCATTGATTTAAAATATAGTGGAAGTGTAAAGACAATTTGAAGAAAACAAAAATTGGGATAAATAAAAAGTGTATTATTCCTCAGAGAAAAACAAACACTTAAGATCCAAGCAAAGAACTAAATTGTTTGATTCGTAAATTTGATTTGATTGCCTTACAATGAAACATAAAAGAGTTATTTATAACCTATCCTAAACTTAAGAAAACTCTAAACCTACTTAAAGTGCAAGTAAAGTAAATAGCATAAAAGGAAATGTCCAAATTCTAAACTTATTTATAATGAAAGTAAAATAATCAACAAATAAGAAAACATAAATATGGAAAGCATTATAATTTTCATAGAATACTTAACTTAGCTGCTACTCTTCCTAACAATTAATGGACCACCTTCATACGGGTTATTCTTTTGCTCACGGGCTACTGGTGTGCGGCGTCTTTCTTTTAAGGAACTTTTATAGTTTCTTCTTAGTTCTCCTTTTTTCTTGTTGATATGCTAAGTTGGTATTAGAGCGAAATTCCCCAACTTTTAAGGAAAGTTGATATCGGAGCTGTAATTTAGTTTTAGTACGAGATTGAAGAATTGGAGGAGAGAATGACGTCGATTAGTGATCAGACCAGGTCATTCTTAAAGGCCTTAGTTTAAGATACTATGAGTGTTGTAAACAAGGAAGCTGCACACACACGATGATCACAAGATAGTGTGAGCATTGGTTTAAGATAGTTTAAGATAGTTTGAGGATATCTTGCCAGCACTCAATGATCGCATATCTCACATGAAGATGACCATCGAAGAAGTATGGAGTAACCTTGAATGGGTCAAAGTCGACGTCGAGCAGCTGAGGTCCAATGAGTGATGAGCTTCGCAAGAAATTGTACAACGTGATAAATATATTAATTTACCAAGATGGTAGGCTAGATGGATTGATGGCAGCAATACAGTAACACTGGCAACTAGCAGAGTATATCAAGGATCTCGAACAGATGGTGTTGCATCAAGCAGACAAATACCGAGAATCCGCGCGTCACGACTACCAAACCAGGCAGAGGTGCTTTGATTCACCAAGCTTTGACACTAGACTAACAACCCATACATCAAGCTCAAACCCCTTGTTCCCTACGTGTGCTATAAATGGAGACCCCGTGCACACGAGAGCCGTGCACTTGGACGTTACACAAACGCACTAAGAAGGATTCAAAGGTCAATCGGGAGTCAAATATCCACATAATTGAACACATCCAAAGTTGGAGGTGTTCATGAGACAAGCTACAATGAGGTACCTCAAATGAACCCATGAAGCTAGTGGGGACCAAGTAGAAGACTTGTGATGGAACGAGACCACAAGGCAACAAAGGCATTGCCTAAATCAAGTGAGGGAAAATGTCACAATTTGTGAATTCATAACATGTTTGGGCCGATGGAAGGCTCGGACCAGCAACACACAAATGTGCCACACTGCTCTAGGGACACAAATCATTGAACAACTGGCATCAAGCCACCATTGATTCACTCGTGGGCCGCACACCAAAGGACCTCCACGTAGAAGGCTGCATACCTGAAAGCATCGAACGAGAAAGACGCACCCTAGAGGGCCTCATACAAGAACGTCGCACACCCAAGGAGGACAAACCCTTGAGCTACACAGCATCAATTTGCAAATAGTGCCACAAAGCCTCATAGCAATGTGAGTTGAGCACAGGGAGGCCACATGTAGGAAAGCAATATGCACATGGGCAGCACACCAGCAGCCCGCATACAAAGGACAACCCGTACGAGAATGGTCCATTAACTATTAAGAGTAGCAGCCAAGTTTAGTATTCTAAGAACATTAGAATACTATTCATATTTATATTTCCTTACTTGTTGATTACTTTACTTGCATTACAACTAAGTATATGATTAAACTAGTTTCTTTTATGCTATTTACTTTACTTGCACTTCAAGTAGGTTTAGAATTTTTCTAAATTTAAGATGGGTTATAAATAACCATTTATGTTTCATTGCAAGACAATCAAATCAAGTTTGCCAAATCAAGCAATTTAGTTCTTTGCTTAGATCTTAGGCATTTGTTTCTCTGAGGAATAATGCACTCTTTATTTCCTTGTTCTCTTCAAATTGTCTTTACACTTCCACAATATTCCACATCAATATGAGATTAGGCTTGCTTAGTCTTCGATACATAAGTCTAAACGCCACATAAATTTTAGCCAAAGCTCCAAGCTCGTGACATTAGGACTAAGCTTTTATAGCAGAAGCTCAATGCTATGGTGTAGCCAACATTGGCTTCAAGCTTGCCAAAAACTTCCTTAATTTCTCTATGTTCTATAGATATCATTATTACACAAATACATATTTTTATCCTTTTTCCAATACTAAGCTTTTAAAAGCTTTTGGCAATGGTGGCTAAGACAATAACAAATTACTCAAGCTTTGCTATGGAAAACTATAACACCAAAGAAACTCAATTTGGGTATTACAGCTTTGGCTGACTTGTTGCTTTCATTGTGGAGGTTAAATAAGGATTTTTCTTTTCTTGTTTTTGACTTAGATCTCACTGATGGGCTCAAAGCCCAAACTTGAATAGGGACTCATTTCTTTCATTAGTCTTCAAAGAGGACGACACGGTGTTTGCAGATTTATATCAAGGTTTTAATAAAATATCTAATTTGATGTTATATTTTGAATTTTGCATTTATATTAGGGTTTAGCATTAAGCATAATTATCCTAGGTTATTTCAGTTTGTGGTAGCCCTGGATTATGAACTGTTAAGATTTTGGTATATTAAAGTACAAAGGCTTTTCCTCCCTTTTGGCACTCTCCAATGTTCTCTTCCATCTATATCCCTTGTTGCTCCTCTTTTATTCCCTAATCTTTCCCTCTAATCTCTATTTTCTCCTTGTTTTGCCTCCTTATTCTACATCAATATCCCACACTAGGACTAGGGTGCTTTTGTCTAAACACACTGGGGTGCAGCAAGTCTGAAAAAATAAAAACACACGCACAACCAAAACAAATTTTTTATGTTAACAGATTCAGAACAGAACAAGGGTGAGAGATAGCTTAGGAAATACTAAAATGTAAAATGCCATATGCATTATACCTTGTAACCAAAGAGCTCACAGCATGCCCTCCTAAAAACTGAAATTCTATCTGCAAAAACAGTCTTGTATCTGTTTCAAGAGTGGATTTTTGCACACATCAGTGATAACAAATCCAACTCATTAACAATAAATATAACGACTACAAAAATGTTTCCACCACTCACCTCTCTTCACGTTTTTCGAGTGTTGCAATTTGTTCTTTTAATTTCATAATCTTCTCAGATATATAGGAGTCAACCAGCTTCCCAGTATCACCTATACAAATTAACTAGTCAGAGAATGGATAACCTTATTATGTAATGCTGTATTTGAAACGGATTGCAATATGGATCAATAAATCATTCCCATAACCAAGCAACATATCTAGCACCTCATTAAAAATTTTACAACAATAGAGATATTCACTCATAGGGTATAGAAGATGAATTCCCCTAAATCAAATAAGTGTTGAAACTATCACTTCAAAAGATCATGGCTCTTAAAATAGAATCTCACAAAATGTAGTAAAGTTATGGGCCAATGAGACATTGGCTGCAGATAAATGGGCCATGGAGGGCAGTGATTCATTGAATATGATTAACTTGATATCAAAGTTCATTAACCTCTAACAAGAAATTGCAAATGTTCTTTGGTCAGGCGAAAAAGTGTCCTCTGTGTTCCTAGAGAACCTATCCAGAACAAACTGTGCCAGAATTAGTTGCTTTGCTCTTCAATTTCTAAATTCCCATCTCCACTGCCGACTACAAAGATATGTTCAGCCCCAATCTGCTTGTTTTACCTTATTTCATAGAAATACATTTCCTAGCATTTGAAAACTAATGGAAATTACATCATTTAGATTTTCAAAGAAAAAAGCCTGGAGTTGCATAATGGTGTGCATTTTTCTTTTAAATTAAGAAGAATGAACTGACCAAGCCAATAGAATTCAGATAAAGTTGTTAGAAATCACATGGAAGTCTGACATTAGTCAAACATAAACAAAATACAAGTTTATTTCTACAACTATAAGTTTTACACCAAAAGGACTGAATTCAAGAGAAATAGCTCGAAATCAAAAGAAACAAAAAGATAAAACCAGTAATTCCACAACTGAAGATTTTAGAACAAAGGAAATGAATTTGACATAAACAAGAAGAAATTAGGAAAAATGAAAAGAAAGTGTTCAACTATAAATAAAAATTTGCAACAAGAACCACAAAAAAGAAATGAAATATGGAAGCATAACTATGAAACTAGAAATTTTCAAAAAAAAAAAAAACTATGAAACTTGAAATTTTGCATTCAAAGAACAACGCTTGATACCTGATTGACTTTTCAATTCTTCAAGAGCTTGTAACTTCTCCTTTGTTTTTTGTAACTCAGTTTGTAAAGCCTCAATAGTTTGTTTTGCCTCATTATCAACAGCAAGAGTATTTACCATTCGCAAAACTTTTGTATTTGCAGCAGAATAATCACCATGACCCAGCTATTAAAAGAAACCAAATTGTTATTACCACTTGTCAAGACCAAAAGACAAATCAAGAATCTTTACCAATTCACTATATATGTACCGTATGTTCAATTTCCCTCCTAATTTATTCATGTTATTGAGAAATCAAGGAATGAGAGAGTTTGCCTGTGTGTGGCTGTATGTACACTAAAAGGAGTTCTATGCAAGACAAACCACAACATCAATAATGCACAACCCGCTAGGGGACAGAAAATCAGTTAAAGGTCAAATGATGCAGAACAAGGGAAGAAAGATGCACAAAATATTCAAAAATCAAGGAGAAAAGGAAAAGAAATAGAGGAGCTGCAGATAGAAATAGAAGAAAAAGAAGAAAGAAAAAATGTAGAGAATAAGTAGGAAGAGAAAATCCAATGCCAATATTCAATATCTCAATAGACTACTTGCTACCAAAAACTGACTAGGTACTTACAGACTACTTGTGAAACCCTAACATATATAGGAAAGTACCATATGTGATCCTAAATGCCCTAATAATAGACAGGCATGATCTTGTCCAACATCATCACATAAAAGAATTTTCAAGGAAACCAACCTTTTTTACAAAGCAACATTAACAACAACAACAATAAAAGACAAGCATAATTGATCAATCATGCTGCCTGAAATCTTTTAAAAATTGATCAATCATGCTGCCTGAAATCTTTTAAAAGTTTCAGCTACATACCTTTGACTCCAGTAGCGAAATCTCTGAACGAAGTCGATCACTTTCTCTTTCTAGTGATTTTATTCTTCTTGCTTCATTACTTAGCCTATCATGGAGCAATTTTATCTCATTATGTTGACGATCATTAACTTCTTTTTGTTCATGTAAATTACTCTGTAGTTCTTTAATACAGGATTCCTTCTTTGCAAGAGATGATTCGAGCTCCTGCACATTAAAACCAGGGAATATATGGTCAAAAACAATCAGGAAAGACAACAAATTTAAGAGTGAAGGATACTTTATAAATTTCTTTTAGTTTTAGGGACAAAAGAGGGGAGGCTTGGCTTGAAAGTAATGAAATAGCAAAAGAATTCAAAACCTGAACAACATTTCCACTGGCCACTGCATCACCTGCTTCTTCATTCTTAGGCCTCTTTAATTCATCAATAATATTTCTCAACTTATCTCTCTCTTCAGTAACCACAGAAAGCTGCAATATAACAGTCCACCTTTTAAAATAAAACAACACTAAATAAACTATATATTACATTTGCTAGATGGAGGAAATTAGTAGAAAAGCCTGCATTCATCACCCCAGCAGGTCATTGTCAACATGTGCAGGTACAACCAACAAATAAGTTTTCCAAAGAAAATACATTTTAGAATCATTTGCTCCAAATCAATCTCCCATACATGTAAAAGCAGATATGCTATCCTGGCTCAAGTATTCATGGTCAAAGCCTATTTGCTTAAATATTTAAAAATATATACTCTTTGCATTTCCCTGATATGCTGTGGTATCTGCAAAGGAGGAAGTTACATGCTTTCATAGTTTGTAAAACATGGCCAGAAGATCAATCTTCAATGACAAAAGTTAAAGTTAAACACCAAATTATAAGAAGCCTTGATTGTAGTCACTTCACTTGTTCTACTGCAAGAGTATACCAAGGGCAATCATGGATTATCTGCTACACCCCCCCTTACCCTAAAAAGAGCATAAATAGGTAAATAAAATGACTATAAACAAGTAAGCCCTTCATCTTGTAGTTACTTTTACATGCTTCCAAGGGAAAACCAAAGTGAGCTGGCCTACCACAATTTGAATAGATCTCCATAGGCCCTCCATCTTTTATTTTCTTAGCAATTTAACCCCTTATATTACAAGTGTTCTGAATGAACTGTATATTACAAAAGTAATATCCCTCGGATTCCGCTCTGTTGTGGGAAATTATTAAGTAATCAATAAAAAGCTAAAAAAGATAGTTATTGTATAATAATGACATCTAGCTCGCACATATAACACTTACCATGAGTTCAATCCGCTTGACCTCTGATTTTAAGATTTCTGCCTTCTCTTTAGCCAACATCGCATCAGTTTCAGCATCATGTTTAGCAAGTTGTGCAGCATCCAGTGCTACCTCAATTTGCTTCAAGCGTGCATTTGCATCACCTATCTTAATTGTACTGTCAATCACTTCCCTGCATTGAAAAGAAAATCCCGACATCAACAAACAAGATGTAACAAATAAAACACAAGAAACAACAATCGCTTCATTGATAAATGATTCAGGCATGCATGCAGAAAGAGGCATGAGTGCATAATATTTAAGTGACTTCAAGAATGAATAAGCATGTATTTGAATATATCATTCTACACGAGAAAGTATGATGATAAAACTAATAAGCCTGTTTATCTGATTCTCGCAAAATGAAGTGTATTGAGAAAAATAAACAAATAATTTCAGGGGAAAATATAATAGCATAACCATTTCTTAAAAATAAAAGGGCTGTTGGCTCAGAAGGCCAGCTAAGGAACTCCAAGTGGTCCCAACTGGGACAGAAACTAAACAGAGGAACAGATAGCAGATGAAGACATAAAGTAGCAAATGATTCTTCCGACAAGCTTTCACTCACCCTAGAGGAATTCAACCTACAACCATCAAGCAAAACTATCTTTCTGATTTCTGAAATTAAAGCCCTCACTGGAAAAGTTGAAAAAAAAAAAGGGAAAACTCTATGCCATCTCCTACATTAACACCCCAACCTAATGAAAAGAAGAAAGTTACAAAATAGTTATTGAAAATTAAGCAGTCAAAATTAGGGGGCAAAACAATTTAAGACAAAAAAAAAACACTCCCTTCACAATTTTGTCACTGTTTTCATTTTTGGCTGACAAGATGGACCACAATGTTAAAGCAAGAGAATCCAAAATAAGCTGCCAGCATACTTTTGTAAGGTTGCAAATTTGACAGGTATATCTTCAGGACATGACACGCCAGGTATGTCCTTCATCATCAGCTTCCACGATGACAACTCATCCTCCAACTTGTCAAAACTTATCTGTAGTTCTTGCAACTTAGATAGCTCTGATTCTGCCCTCTCTCTGCGACCCTTCTCTTCCAGTAATTTTGCCTTCAATAACTCAATGTTCTCATGAGACGATTTCAACTTTCTAGCCTCTCTTACTTCAGACTCCTGATGAAATTTGAACCAAGAAAGAAAGGACAACCGTAATGAAAGAACTCATGAAAAACTATGGCACTTAGAAACCAGATATGAAATCAAAGGTGAATCACCAATCTAAGCAAGTTCAACCAGGCATATATAGAGGGAGCAATGTGCCATACAGGAATTAAGACTCTCATCCATACTGCATTGACTAAAATGGGCAGTCTGATTTAGGCTTTAGAAACAGGGCTTATATTCATACTCTAGACCTTTTACAGTACTTACTGTATTTAATTTTTTTCAAGATTAAGTCAACAAAAATCATCAGAAAAAAAAAAAGATAAAAACAAAGTTGACAGAAATTGTTAACTAACAGGTCCAAAGAGAAAATTTACATGTATCAAGCAGTACTGTATGTCACAGTAAAGAGCCTCCTCCACTCAGGCAAATGACCAGTAGACAAGCAGAATTTCCCTTATTGCTTTATGAAGATGCGTGTACATGTTTTTGTTTGTACAAAGGCAAACCACTCAGTATATTCAAATTTACAGTGTGAGTATTTTCACATATATACAAGTACATTTTATACATATATAAGAAAATTTCTCATAAAGTGTAAGTAATGGATGATAGAGGATTTAAAAGAATGACAACTATCATAGAAAACGGACAAAAAATATGGATGGAAAACAATAACTTACATAGTTTCTAAGTTCCTCTTGCAAATGCTTAATCAAAATATTACTCTCGGTGGAAGTAACTTCTTGAAATGTGACACTTGATAACTTCTTGTCTAGTTCACTCTTTTGATGCAAGCACTGCAGAACACAGAATTGACGGGTTCATCAAAATGAAATAAAAATAAATATCCAACCAGCAGAACATGCACAGTTTGCATCTTAAATAGCAAAACCTCAAGAATCAAACACTCAATCATAAAATAGAGTCATGATAACAGCAAACATCTTAAGCAATTCACCAAACACAAGAAAGAGCAAAAAAAAAAAAAGATAAAAAGGGTATGACAATAAAAAATACAACAGGCATTTATATTCAAGAGGGCTTGATGCCATGGATATGCAGTCAAAGTGAAGTACAAAAATCAATTAGCATGTAGAATTGTAAGTAATCAGGACACCAGAAAACAAACCTCATTAAATTGTTGCTTAAGATCCTCCAGCTGCTCTTTTAAAAGATCTGATTCCTTCTCAGCATTATTAGCTCTAAATTCCATTTTTTCAAGCTGCAAACCAGACAAATAATGGTTTAGACTAAAATCAATGTTAATTCATGTCCTTTCATCAATTAAATAAATAAGTGTAGGAAATCACATCAGCACTTATTCTGGAAACAGAAAGCTTTGATTCTCCTTTCAGCTGAGCAAGCTCATTGTGAAGTCGCTTTTTCTCCCTTTCTATGCTTTGAGAAAGTTGACTAAGTTTTCCCTCCAAAACAGTTGCTTTTTCTTCAGCAGATGCTGCAGAGGACTCAGCTTTCTTGCGAAGGTTCATCTCATTTTGCAGCTTCTTCTGTAACACAAAATAGAATGGTAATCATTAAACATGCCTTCAAACACAGAAGAATTAACAGACTGAAGAGATATGAAGCATAAACCATTTATCAAAAATGTGAAGAACCTATACCAACATATGACACAACTGCAACAAGATACAAACACAGCAATACGGAAATTTTCAATAACTTAGGAAATGACATTGCTGGGACAGGTTGATCAAAACTATCACAAACACACATACAAACAACAGCTTTTTGCATAAGGCATGAACAACACACACTAAGAATCCAGTTAAGGCATGTGAACCAATTAAAATGGGGTCAACTCATCTGTGATCCAAACATTCAAGCAAGATGATAAAGCATGTTCCCATAGTATTGATAATGGTCATTCTAATATAATTAATTTTTTCTATTTTACAAAATGTTAACAAGTCATCCCTCATCTTCGAAAACCTGGGCCCTAACTAGGCTTTTTGAGGGTTATTTAATCTTTTAAAGTCCAATATCATTTTCTAATACTTGGAAACCCCGTGTAGGAATAAAAACTTGGCAAGCTCATTTATGAATTAATACTTGGAGAGCCCATTTATTAATTTAGAAGAAAAAAGAAGGCCCCATTCCAATTTGGTCTCTTTTGTTTTCAATATAAAGCCATTGCCAATGGTAGGACTTGCGTAATTGTTGATCTAAACAACTTCTATCCTCCTTTAACATCTTCACTAAATTAAAATTATCACTCACAATCACTTATAGTTAAGCAAATTGAATTTATATACTCCCTCTATTTTAAATTGAATGCCCATCTTACTATTTTAGGATGTTTCGACATAATGTTCACATTGGCAAAATGGTTGTAATTTTCTCAATACTACATGTCATTGAAATATTGACCAACTTATTAAAAAAAATTCTTTAAGTGGCCTACCTTTTAGCTTTTAAGGGCTAGAAGTTGGAAACTAGAACACACAAAACACCCCAAGCATAAAACTTTGCGCCATCTGCAACGTTGACACTCAATTTGATACCAAGGGAGTGATTGACTAAATCATTAATTTAAAAACAAGTCCCTCACTTGTATCCTCTTTTCAGACCCTTTTTAGCCATATCCCATGTCATTGATTTAAGGCAATTGACAATCTGAGGCTTTGACAAGGACGCGCACTTCACATCCCATAGCCAAGATAAAGTGACAAGATTAAAAGTATCAAGTGTGACAAGATATGTCATCTTCTAAGTTCTAACAAATAATTGAAATTCATTTAGATTGGTTTATTAGATATTCAAGAAATAAAATCTTATTAGATAGGTTTATTCCATAAATGGGGGGTCAATTGCAAATGTAACTGAAGCAATTGTGTAAATAATCTCTTGAAAGATACCATATTAGATGCATTTGGATTATTAAGTAATAAAAGTCTCTTCTAAGATACTACACAACATTCTTCCAATCCTTGTTATTATTTATCTACAAAATAAAGGACAACATAGCACATATTAATAAAGATGTGCTGTGATATAATATCAATTTTCCTTAAACATTAGAGATAAAAAATTACATATTCATATCATAAATGGTACTTGTAAGGAAGAAAGAAAGGCATACTTCAAGAGTTTTGCTAGATTCTCAAGATATTAGAAGGTGTTTGGTAGTTTTTATTTTTACAAAATAAGTGGGTCTTGCGTCCCAAATTTTGGCAATTAAAGCAAGTTCTTCTAGGCCTATGCTTCAAAATGTGGCTCTAAAGTTTCTTGGGAAGCCATGTTCATCATCATGTACTGCACAAGATTAAAGCACCTATTCTTTCATCAATTCAATAATACAGGACAACATACAACTATGAGATGCCAAGGCCTTTGTATTTGTACATATTAGTTTCCATTTTCTTTCAAGAAATAATACACTTTACAACCAAGGAGAAAGTAATAATGCAAAGCATCTAAGGAGATGTCTTTGATCCCATTATGACGACAAGGTTTATAGAAATTGCAAGTTTATCAATTTATATTTACAAGACAAGGGAGACCATTCTTAGATAAAAAAGATAATGACAAAGATGGTGAACTCAAAGATTAATCTCTTTTTGTCTTACTATATAACAAAACAAGGTTCTTCCGGTTTGTGCAACTAATATAGATGCTAGATGTCCAGATACCAAGAAGGTTTTGTCATAAGCTTTTTTAGTTTGATTCTTTCTATAAATGGAAAACATGGCTATAGCTGCTTCTAGCTAGACCATATAATCTTGCAAAGGGATGCCTTGCTAGTATATTTGTACCTTGAATAACTAATTATGCCTGAACACAATTAACAAAGTATTGCAACTTGCTGAACTTTCCTATCAGTTTACTGCGATGTAATGGTTATATATTTTCTAAAGGCTTCTTAGTGTATGCTATATATAATTTAAGCAAAAAGTAATTAAACTCTCAAAAAGTAAAGGATATTTCAGTCAATCTCATCAAAGTTGAGAAATGGTACCTGAAGCTCATTGTATGATTCTAATTGATTTTTAAATCTTTCCTGTGAATCATCAACTTCCTTCAAGAGCTGGTCATGCAACATTTGTTCACGTCCTTTTGCAGCCGCTAGCTCTTGTTCAGCATAAAGGAACTGATCCCTAAACTTTTTCCTCTCAGCCTCTGTAAAGATTAGAATTATATTGGGCTAATATTAAAAAGAGCAATACAAACATAAACTGAAGGATTCAGACATTCACAAGGGAAAATAATGCGTCATGCAAGACTTAACACCAAATAACCATACAGCACTGATAATTATCTCTGCAAGAGGCCCAATTTTACCCATTTTTCAAATAGTGTGGACTCAAAGAAGCAAAATTTCAACTAAAATTCTGAACCAACACCTATCAAAGAATTTGAGCACAAAACTCTGTTGTAAATCCAGACAGAATTTAGTTGCTTATTTCTGTACAAATTTCAGAGCACAGCTTTGAATTTTATCATAAAGAATGGAGGCAAAAATATTAATGGGTCCAAACACAACTAGTTTGTGATAAGGCTCATATAAACTTGGCTGAGTATCAATGTTAAGATGTTCAAAACTATCCCCATTTACATTTCCTAATTTATCCTTTTTCCCCTCATGGAAACTCTATAAGCCTCTGACACTACAGCACAACTGGTAAAAGTAAAAAGAAACTGAATTATAAATTACTGTGTATGAAAAAATTGAGTAGTGAGCCTTTTGCTATAAAAATTTTGTGAAGTAGGGTACTGTTTGGTTGTTGCTTTTACTATATTTTCTTTTCTTAGAAGCAAGAAGCAAAAAGCAAGAAGAACAAGTAGCAAAAGCTAACGAGCAAATGAAGTAAAGGTTTATGACACATGGAAAATCATGTGGTAAGAAAATAGTATATGAGTAAAACTAAAGCTATCCCTCATTTCATAAATTACACAAAATTTGCACAACCATACAAACATATGTCCTTAATTACTGATATATAAGAGCAAAGTGTAGAAATAATCTACCAGCTTTGGAAAAGTTTTCATTTAATGCCTCCAATTTGGACTTATAATCACAAATTTGCTTCTCTGCATTGGTCAAGGCATCTAGAAACTCCGCTTTAACCTAGGAAAACAAAACGAATAACGTAAACAAGTAAAGAAGCGAATTCTAATAGGAAGTTGAGTGCTGAATGAATCGACAGCACAAGGTTACCATCTGGCGGCATTGATAAGTGCAGAGGAGGTGATCGGAGGGCTGCTGAGATGATTCCGGTGGAAGCGCCGCCGGAGGATTGTCTTCGTAGATGACAAGGCGTCCCTCGGAGGGGGCCACCGTTGATGGACTCTCGTGAACTATGGCTTCCCCTCTTTGCCTCTTGGGTGGTGGAGTCCTCAGTATCATCTTCTCTCGCCCCACAACTTCAAATTTCTAGGGTTTCTCTCTCTCACCAGTTTAGGACCAAATCAAATTTGAAAGAGAGGAAAATGGCGCATTTCTCTTCGGACGATGCTCCGTTTAATATTTGAGACAAAAATTTACATAAGAACTCCCTTGAAATATTTTGTATATAAATATTTTATTTTTATTTAATTCTTTACATATTATTAATTTATTTTTTATGAAATTATATTTTCAAATTAAATTTAATTATGATTCATTTTTAATAAAAGAACTCAACAAACTTTATTTAATTCATTTCAACCAAATTTTATCTAATCTATAAACCCTTAAACTTCATTTTTTTTATCAATTCTTTTAACATCATAAATTTTTACTTTTAAAATATTCTCTAAATATTTAATGTGTCTAACTTAATTGAAGCTTTTAGGCTTACTTTCTAAAATTACCCTTAAATTATTTTAAAATTTTTAAATAAATCTTCATATTTTTATTACATTCAGTTAAGGCACTAATTTGTATTTTTATAATTCTTTTATGTGATGCATCGACACATATATGTATTTTCATAATTTCTTCTGTAACACATTAGTTCATATCTATATTTTCATAATTCTTTCTGCATCACTCAAGTTTATATATGCATTTTCTTCTTATTTTATGCATTGTTTAAATTTTTTTTATACTTAATTTTAAGTCAATTAATATTTTCATGCTTAATTCATTTACAATAAAAGATAGAATAAAAAGTTAAGTAAATCTCACAAAATAGCTCAAATTTAATCACATGATTTTTTTTTGAAATAAATCACATGGCGAAAGCATGGCTTAATTTATACTCTCGAACAAGGTTGACTCTCTTCATTCATAAGTTTTTTTATATATTATATAATTTACATATATAATCAGATTTAGGGTATAATGCTATTTATATAATTGAGTTTAGATATCATATATCTAAAGGGTGATACTCAAACTTTACTCAAACTCAATATGGGTCACTTGAATTTATCTCAAATCCAAATATAAAGTATATAAACTCTATATAATTGGATTGAGTACTCTCAAATATTCAGATAAAGTAAACCTATTGACATCCCTATCCCACAAATATTTATTGTTAGGAATAGGATAATCTATATTTCCTTCCCTTAAAGGCATTAATCTGTATTTCTATAATTTATTTTGTAATGCATTGGTACGTATTTGAATTTTTATAATTTTTTTTGTAACGCTCCAATTATGTCAATATTTTCATAATTCTTTTTGTAGCACTTCGATTTATATTTTTATTTCCTTCTTATTTACGTATTGTCTACATTTTTTTGTACTTGATTTTCGATCTATCCATGTTTCCATGCATAATTTATATATAATGAAATAGAGAATAAAAAGTTAAGCAAATCACACTCATTAATAGCTCAATTTTAATCACATGTTAATTTCTTTTTTCTTTTGAAATAAATCACGTGGTAAATATTTGACTTAAAAAAGGATTTTTTTTACTGTGATTATTAATAGGTCATGATAATTTAATGAAACAAGTAAATGACATTTTAAAGGAAATAATAAAAAATTGAAGCTTCTGCATTTATTGTAGGAGATTTTGGTCACGTGAGGGAAATCCACAGTAGGAAAGGACGAGCCTTTTTCCAGTCAAAACAGTAAGAAAATTTTCAAAAATTGTACAAAACATGATTAATTAAATAATTAGTAATTAATTAATATACGTAGGTAAGGAAGGTAGCTAAATTAATGGGCAGGGGGGGAAATCGTTTGTGCGTGAACAAAGGGACAGCGGAGAGGAGCTGTAGGAATCTCAGGGGCACGCGCTGGATCACGGTTTCCTCTTTTCTCTCGATTTCCCCTTTTGTTTAAAATAATTAGTAAAAAATAAATAAATAAATAAATAATAATTTATTTATATTTATGTAAGGGAGTGTTTGGCGTTCGGACATATATAAAGAGAGAGAAAGTGAGTAGGAAAAAAACAAAAACAAAAGGAAAAACCTAGACAGACAGAGTGTGTGTGTGCGCGTGTAAGAAAAAGAACAGAAAAAGAGGCAGCCATAGCCCAAAGAGGTCGTGTCGGCTTCGACCAAACATTGACGCACATAAACTCATTGAACACTGTTCGCAGCTGCTTCTTCTTCTTTTTTTAATAATTTCTTTGACGTATTTCTTTCGATCTGTTTTTGGTTATTCAAAGCCCTAATTTTTCTTTCTTCGGATCCTTCGGATTGAACACAGGAGAGGAGACTCCAAGGGGGTAAAGCCTATTTTTCTTCTTCCTTTGAATTAGTATTTCTTTTGATGTTTGGTTGGTCAGAAAATGGAAGAAAAGAGCGGGGAAATGCTGATTTTCTGTCGCACTTTATCACTGACTAGTGAGACCTATTAGTTTTGTTTAGTGTTCCCTTTAAAAAAAATTTAGATGATTTTTTGATGTTATATTTCTATCAGATCCCAATTCATTCTCATTTCTTTTAAATCTATTTTCATTCTATTCTCTCTTTGTCACGTGTATGATAAGTTTGTGTAAATATTGCAGAAGATTTCTGTTATTGCAGAATTGGGGGTTGGGGGTGGGGGAGGGGTTAATCCCATTTTCGGTTTCAATTCTTATTGTTCTTTAGAGTTCAAAAAGCTGGTTTTCTTTTTATAGTAAAGAACAATCGGATCATCTGGTTCAAATTAAATGAAATCCATCCGTCTCATTTTTGTTTTGGCCTGTGAGTTTTGAGACTTTTTACTTTTTGGGCTTCATTTAAGGCGTAAAGCAGAGTAGATGGACACATAGGTAGTAATTAGTAATTAAGGCTTTTGATCAGCTTTTTTGAATGCTCAGAGCAAACAATAAAGTAATAGTTAATGCAATCTTAATTAATGGCTTTACTCTTTGTGCGTGTGGAAATTAATATTTCTTGATTTATTTATTTTATAAACTCAATGTTGTCTCCTTTTGTTACAACCATTGTTCTATCACAGGGTTTCCATAGATTGATTGCTTTCTGCTGATTTCTTTTAGGTGGTGTTTCTATGGCTTTTGCGGCTCCATCTGCTGAACAACAAGCAGGTTTATGACTTTATTTTTTTTTTTCTGAAACTTAATACAGAATTTTGATCTGAGTGAATGTTTATGACATGGTATACATATTTTTTCATGTCTCAAATATTGACAGAAAATCCAAAATGTTGATGGTTAACCTTGATCGTAGTTTTTATATAAAAAATTTATGATAAGGAGGGATTGAGCTAATTTCAACTGTAATGTTGATATTTGCATAAGATTTTACACATTACTTTAAATTTAAAGGAGATTCTCCACTATGTTTCAAGCTGAACTCTTGTTCCACAAGCCTAGCTGATTTATTTCTTGGTATTGCAGAACACTATGGTGGCTTAAATTTGTTTTTCTTCTTTGTCATATTTTTTTAGGTATCAAAGATGGTCCTCTGTATCGAGAATTATGGCATGCCTGTGCTGGGCCTCTTGTCACACTTCCTCGTGAAGGGGAGCGTGTTTATTACTTCCCACAAGGTCACATGGAACAGGTATGTTTACTTTACAGTAAACTTGTGGATCTAGTAACTTTTTAAATTGGTTCTATTTCATAAGTGAAAAAGTTATCTGCTTTGACTTGTGCTTGATAAAACCTTGGTTGGATGGGTTCATAAATCCTTGCCATTTTTTATTATTTTGAATTGCCGGGTGTCAATATTGTTTTTTATGCCAGTTAGCATTTAGTACTCTCAAGCATGATTCTAGGTTCTTGGTTATTTATGGAGAAGAAATTATCTGGTATGAATTTTTGAATTTTGGTTTGATTCGTTCTATTTTTGGTGAAGCACTAATAGTAAGATGTGCAAGGGAAGAAATGGATGAGCCCTATTAACTTGTATTGTCTAAACATCTTTCAGGATTGCCATCAATTTAATGTGAGCAATGAACTTCAAAAGTTTATAGACAGATACCTTAATGCATAGATTGTGGAATAATTTATTACTGTTTTCTATGTATTTATACAAATGTTTGTATACCACGCAATTTGCTTGCAATATCTCCATTTGCATGTCAGTTGTCTGATGTTTACAGTCAAGTTGGTGTTGCTATACATTTGGAATAAGAATTAGAATGCATGTGGTCAATTGAGTTTTTCTGATAAAACTCCATAGTATCTATTGAAGATTTCTGTTGCTAATTATTCATCAAGTTTTGTGTGTAGGTCTATAATTTTACTTCACACTATGTTCCTTCTATTCTCTGGTAGTGCTTCTAATTTTTGTTTCTTTTTATTCTCTATTTACAGCTTGAGGCATCAATGCATCAGGGGTTAGAACACCAAATGCCATCATTTAATTTGCCATCTAAAATACTTTGCAAAGTGGCTTCTGTTCAGCGTAAGGTAATTTATTCACACTTATTGGTTTTTACTTTCTTCTGAGCTTTATTGCTTTGTTTCCTTGTGCTAAATGACTTTTACCTTCAAGAGCAGGCTGAACCTGATACAGATGAAGTTTATGCACAAATAACTCTGGTACCTGAAGTTGATGTGAGCTCTCTCCCTCTCCTTGTCTATCAATCTCTCACTCATTTCATCATAAAAATGTTGCTGTGGAAAGCTACATTTAGTTTTTGCAGTCTATTGTCAGAATTACTTTGAATGATTTGTATATGTATCTTTCTGTACATTTGGGCTGCCCTCACTTCTTTTTGCTCTCCAATATGGTCCAGCAAAGTGAGGTTAAGACCTCAGATCCCCCACTTCCTGAACCTGAAAGGTGCATAGTCCATTCATTTTGCAAAACTCTTACTGCTTCTGACACTAGCACCCATGGTGGATTCTCGGTTTTGCGTCGGCATGCAGATGATTGTCTGCCCCCACTGGTTAGCTTAGACACATTGGTTGCATTTTTTTCATCTTGAGATACTACATATGTTAAGAGTTTTTCTGAAATTTTTATGCAATTCCTTCCTTTCCCAGGATATGACCCAGCAGCCACCTTGGCAGGAATTGGTTGCAACTGATCTGCATGGCAATGAGTGGCATTTTCGGCATATTTTTCGAGGTTATATAGCGTTACTTTTTTGGTTGATGTTTTACTAAGTCGCCTTATTGAGAGAGCTGGAAATTTTCAAGTATCTAGGCTGAAAGCTTAGTCAAAGTTGTTTTGTATTCTATGCCATCTGCTTACTTGACACCTCTCTTTTATGGTGCTCAGCACATGTAAATTTTTAATATTTGAATTTTGATAAACTTTTATGTATGCAGAGTTAAAGGCAAATATGTTCCAAGCATCTTCTGACCTTGAACCAAGTAGCTTGAAAATTATATAGGTCTTAGTTTGTTGGAATTAGGGAAGAGCCTTTTAGGCACTTGTTGATTGCAGTTAAAGTGTCATGGAGTTGGAATCAGTAGCTGTGTGGGGACAATTGGCTCTTTCTGTGGGACAAACTATTGGCTACTTTGGACTTTTGAGTTTTAAATAAAAGAGAAACTTTAAGTATCTATCTGTTACAGTGTCATGCTTCATCACATATTCTTTTCAAATGGTTAAGTTAATATTAGTTTCATAATGAATTGTTACCTGTCAGGAATCATGAAATTGATGCTTGTAGAAACTGGAAGAATTGATTCTTTTTTTTTGGTATAATCCCTTTATAAAACTATGGACTTTGAAAGGTGAATCGTCATGCTTTCGAGGATCTAGCTTCCGTTTCTGTTCAGAATGTATTCACTGTTTTTGCACTGTTAACATCATTCAAAACTACCTGTTGTGTTCATTTCACCTATGTTTGCAATGTCTCCTCTAATTTACCGGTACTCATTTAAAATTGAAAAAACTTATTATTGTTTTAAGTTTTATCTCTTAAGTCATCTAGACTTCTCTGATGTCGTACTTGTGGTGATTTGATAATAATATTGTTTCTTGCTTCTTGGTTCATTAGCATTTAAATTTATTTGCAGGGCAACCGAGGCGCCACTTACTCACTACTGGGTGGAGTGTCTTTGTTAGTTCCAAAAAATTAGTGGCTGGTGATGCATTTATATTCCTGAGGCAAGATCTATCTTTTTGACAAAATAGATATTCTCTTTTGTTAATTTTATATAATCTACTGACCTATATATTCATAATTGCCTCTCTCCAGGGGGACAAATGGGGAGCTGCGTGTTGGTGTGAGGAGGCTTATGAGACAACAGACCAACATGCCATCTTCTGTTATATCTAGTCACAGCATGCATCTTGGGGTGCTTGCCACTGCATCCCATGCCATAGCTACCGGAAGTATGTTTTCTGTCTTCTACAAGCCAAGGTTTGTATTTCATCCTGCAGAGCCAACCAACTGTAACCCTACATCATCATCCGTCTTTTTCAATGTCCATAGTCATTTTTGTTGTTGTTATTATTATCATTATAGTAGTTATTTTATTTTATTTACTAATTAATTACAAATTAGAAATTGTATCTTGCAGTTTTTGAGCTAATGCATATGTGCACGTTTATTTATTTTGTTTCTTGTTTGATCTTGAATATAATTTTTTGTGGATTGAAGCTATATGCTTCTTTATCTTTTCTGAGGTCATAATTTATTCTTCCTTTAGCATGTATTAAGCATGTTTATCCTTAAGGGTGAGGTGCATTAGACTAAATATCTCCTCAGACACAAATGAAATAGAGGATTTGGTTAAACACTTTAGAAGGTGATATTGATAATTGTGATATTATATATACAATGGAGTAGAAGAGGGTATTATATACCTGGACATTTGTTTCTTTTCCTTTTTCTTCTTATTTTATGTCATTTTCAGTGGAGTCCAATGCATAAGATCTGTTTTTATTGCCCTGATCATATAAAGATGAGTACTGCTTGTGTTCTGTGTATATTTGTTCTAACGAGCATTATATTTATCAGAACAAGCCAGTCTGAGTTCATTGTGAGTGTAAACAAATATCTTGAAGCTCGTAACCATAAGCTATCCGTTGGGATGAGGTTCAAAATGAGATTTGAGGGTGAAGAGGTTCCTGAAAGAAGGTATTCATCTTACTGCATTGTTTTCCTTTGGATTAAGAATTGGTAGTGCTTGTTAACCAGCCATCATTTGTGCCTGCAGGTTCAGTGGCACAATTATTGGTGTTGGGGATAATAATTCATCTGGATGGGCTGATTCTGAGTGGAGATCTCTAAAGGTTACCCAATTTCTCATGTCATGTCTTATTTGTTCTGCATTGAGATGAAACACAATTTGGGATATCTGCCCTGTGAAACTCTTGTTACAATTTTGGCTATTTCCAGGTTCAATGGGATGAACCTTCATCAATCCTGCGCCCTGATAGGGTGTCTCCATGGGAACTGGAGCCACTTGTTGCGACTAATACCTCTTCAAACTCACAACCTGCACAAAGGAACAAGCGGGCTCGACCACCTGTTCTACCTACACCATCTTCAGACGTTTCTTCACTGGGTACAATTGTTTACTTGTCAGTACCTGCATTAAATTCTTGCTTTGGATTTTAATTGAACACTATATGTGATAGGTATGTGGAAATCATCAGTTGAATCTCCTGCTTTCTCATATTGTGATTCACAACGTGGACATTCATCACCTAAATTCTCCTCTACTGCAAAGCCTAACTCTGTTGGCTTTAGTGGGAATGGTTCAGTTGCTGCAGTTTCTAGCAACTCCATGTATTGGTCTAACAGAGTGGAGAGTGTTACAGAATCTTTTGCACCGGTTGTTAACAAAGAATCTTGTGAAAGAAAGCAGGGCCCTGGGAATGGCTGCAGGCTGTTTGGTATTCAACTTGACAATGTGAACATGGAAGAAAATTCCCCTGTGGCTACAGTTTCTGGGACTGTAGTGGATGACCGGCTTGTTCCATCAGTAGATGCCGACTCTGACCAGCTCTCTGATCCATCTAATCTTAATCGATCTGATCGTCCTTCTGTAAGTTGTGATCCTGAGAAGTCATGCCTGAGATCTCCTCAGGAGTCACAGAGCAAGCAAATTCGGAGCTGCACTAAGGTCATCCAATCACATTCTTTTGCTTTAATTGCTGAGAAGAAAATACCTTTTTTAAGACTAGAATCCCCTGGAAAGATTGGAAGTTCTTTTGTTGTCTGATTTATGTAAGGCTGTCGCTTTTTGTCAAGATCTATTTGCATTTTAGTCTAAAATTTTGTCTTCATGCTTGAGAAACACTGTAGAGAACCTTCTAAAGAGGATTGATTTTACATTCTAGTAAACTTCTTTTGTCTATTTATGCAGCATTTAAATGTACAGAGGTACTTCAGTAGATATATTTTCTCTCTAAGTTTCTATAAAAGGACGCCGGGTGTCTGTTACAAACATAGTATTGTTGTATTTAAGTGAGCTTGCCTTTTTCAGGTTCACATGCAAGGTATGGCGGTTGGAAGGGCTGTTGATTTGACACGATTTGACTGTTATGAGGACTTGCTAAGGAAGCTGGAGGAGATGTTTGACATTAAAGGTCAGCTCTGTGGGTCTGCTAGGAATTGGCAGGTTGTCTATACTGATGATGAAGATGACAAGATGATGGTTGGGGATGATCCTTGGAAGTAAGTTCAGCCTTCCTATTTCCTTTATCGGTGCTATATTCTTGGTGCAGGATATTACTAAATCCTACACTTACATTCTTGTTTGATTCGTAGGATCCATCTATTAAAATGTTTCATATAGGTCTATTGGTTAATTTGTTATTTTGATTATATGTACATTTTTGTCTTATTAAAATGATGGGCGATATAAATGGAAAAAGGACTTAAATTACACCAAGGCTTTGAAAGGTATAATATGTTAAGAAATAAACTTCACTAACTTTGGTTTTTTTAACAATTTATCAGAGAAAATTCTATTGTTTTTGTGATTAGTGAAATTAACTTTGTGGAAAGTTTGAAAATATCTAATTGAGATTTTATGGAACAGTGTGAATCTGAGCTCATTGGTGGTTCTGCTTCTTATTCCATTTGTTTCTGTGAACTTCCATTGCAGTGAGTTTTGCAGCATGGTGAGGAAAATTTATATCTATACATCGGAGGAAGTTAAAAAGCTATCACCCAAGATAAAACTTCCAGTCAATGATGATAGCAAACCATCCAAGCCTGGTGTTGACATAGTTGTCAACACTGACGGCCAGTCTTCAGTTGTTAGTCCTGGGTGCTAATGTACCCAGGCCTTTATGTGCTGCAGGAAAGCAACCATAGAAGAGGTTGAGAGAAAAGAATGTAGTGCTCAAGATTGTCTATATAGGCATTACCTTGATGATATCGCCATTGACATGGCAATGCTGAAATGGCTTGCTACAGCATCCGCATCTCTGAGTCTGCTGTTCTGTCAACAAATTCATCTGGAAAGAGTGAGATGTGCCTTAATGATAGGGTTTAGATCTCATATAATTAGATTTTTTATGCACTTTAAAAAATTTTTGTGAAGCAAAATCTCATAGCGATTGTTCATTTGGTTTTTAAGTAGGCTCAAAAGTTTCTCTCCTCCCAGTGCTCAATTGAAAGTTGCCCTCCTCTTACCTTTTGCTTTGTTTTTTTTTTTTTGCCTTCTGTCAATTTATTTTTGTTATATAATATACAACATGGCACACTTGTCCTTTGTATATAAATATATATAGCTTTGCAATGTTTTGTTACTTGCCAATTTGGATCTGTTTCTTCTAGTTTTCTGTATATATATTTTTTGGGTTATTCCCCATCAGTTTTAATTCCCAGGCTGCTCATTTTTCGTTTTTCTCACGTGAAAGCATCATCTTGTTTGTAACTGCTTCAAGGTAAAGTTGGTTGTTTGTCATAGCTGGATCTACTCTATTGCTTAAACAGATTTGGTTTATTTTCATTTTGTTCTTGTTGGGTAGAACAGTTGGCTGTGGTTAATGGGAAAATGACCAGGACTTGGTTGTCAGTTGATTACTGTGTATTTTTCTCACTTGCTTGTTAATAGTATATGATTTAGTATTTCCACAGTGAAGCAATAATCAAACAGGATGGACTGTAATCGCTTGGTTTGCTGGGCCAGTGTATGTTAATGCTGGTGTCACGGTTTTCTCAGTCAGTGTATGTTAATACTCTCTTTTGACTTGATGGGGTGTGTAACATCCATGTTTATAAGCTTTTCAAGATTTTCTGTTCTTAGAAGCGATCGGGGGGACATTGTTTCCCACCTGATTTGATGCTTGCCTCCTTCTGGTGCTTGACGTCGGCAGGATCTAAGTTGGGTTTATTTTAGTTTGTCACAAAATCATTATCTTCTTATAAGTTTTTCAAAATCACTTTATTTAGTCATTGAGAATGAAGTACCTTATTTCTTTTAAAGTACTTCCTCCATGTGGAATTGAAGTATTTACTTCTTTTGAAGCTTGACAGGACACTGAGTGATTCTAGTAATGCTTATGTTGATATAATTGTGTCCAGACGGTTCGCATCCTTGACTTTGTGGTAGGTGAAAGTGGCATTGGGGCAACGGTCATAAAATTTGAAACAGTAGAAAAAGGTGTATAAGAATCCGCTGCTGGGCAGCGCTTTTTCCTTTTGAATAATGTGCTACTATTTATTGCATATATTCCCACATTTATCGACAAAAGCGGCTGAGCTAACTCACTTCTCAGTCTCCATTAAACCATGAAAATGTCCGCAGCTCTGAAGAAGCTCAAGTTCTGGTCACGGAAGAAGAGAAAAAGAAAGTACCTCGGCCTTGAGCCGTCTTACCCTGATTCCTCCCATTGTCATTGCTGTTACTCGTGCGCCTCAACGCAGCCCTCAGCGCCACCATTGCCATCCTGGCTCCAGGCAGAGCTGACCCAAGATGACATCCATACGGCGGATCGGGCTGAGCCATTCCCAGTCCCAGAATTGTCATATCCAACTCTGTTTCAGTACCCGACACAAGAAGACGCTGTATCAGAAACGGAAAGCCATCGTAGTCCAATTTTTCCAGCTCCAGCTCCATCCTATCAGCAATACATGGTTCCGAATCCCGTCTATGGCCTGCCTGTGGTGCAGCAGGCAGATCGAAGAGAGAGATCGGCTGGGTTTTTCGGGTGTGTTATTGATTTTGGCGTCCATTTAATCCGATGCTTCTGTCCATGTTTCCGCATCAGAGAAGACGTTCGCAGACAGTTGTGAAACCGTCAATCTAACAAGCGTTTGCAATTTAGAGACTCTATATTTATTCTTGTATAGCCGAAGATGATATGTGATTTGTAATCCTATCTTTGCTGCTTCATTTTCATACAATAATATACATATTATTTTCTCCTTATATATTAAATATAAATTAAGAATTTTAAATTTTAAATAATTTAAACAAGTTCTTATGAATATCTATGCTCCGAGCAAATCAGTCTGCGGTCAAAGCCGACCTAAATATGACAAATGTCTAGTAGGTGTCAGGTGGAGAGTTGGGATTTAATTTGAAATTTGATAAATTTGTAAAAGATAATCATGAAATTTAAAATATTTAATTATACCTTAAAGGGATGGAATAGTTGCTTTTATGAGATTTTCCGAATTGCTATTTCTCATATTCAAGGAATAATTTTTCATTAGAAAACAGAAATTGTTATTTAAATTAATTTTTTTGCATTAAACATGAAACAATCATTTCACTCAAAATCAATTTTAAAAATATCATGTCTTTTATATTAACAATATAAATTCGTAATATATTTTTGAAATTAAAAATGTGAGCTAATGATCAATGCCGCCCCTTGGGTGAAGCCACCCAAACAATGACTTTAGGCCCCCAATTTAGAGAGATCCCAATTTTAGAAAAAATTTATAATTTTATAATAATTATAATATAATTAATTATATTAAAAATATATAAAAATTAAAAAAATATATAAATAAAAAATAATTATTAAAATTATTTTTTTAATTTTTTAATTATGTGCTTAATAATTTTAATTTTCTATTACTTCTTTCTAGAATGTTATTAATTCTCAACTATATTTTCTTGTTTCTAATAAACCAACAGTCATATGTATTTACTCATCTCCAATAGTTATTTTTTTTCACTTATTTTTCTTATTTCCAATCAATGCATTTAATGATTTCCAACAACTATTTTTTTTCTATATATAAAATTAATTTTTTTTCAATGTATAATATTTACTTTTAAAATCTTCCTTTCTTATTTACTTTTTTTTCTTTTAACTTCAATTTTTTACCAAAGAATACATAAGAAGTTTGTTCTTTTATTATCTTCATAAAGTTGTAAGCCTCATTTGCGGTTTATAATAAACATTCAACAAATAGGTACTATTGTTTTAATCTTTACAGATTTTTTTACTTTAATTTAGATTTTATATTATATTGTTATATTATTTTTATTTCATGTGATAGTTAATTTGTTTGAATTAGAAATTTTGATTGTTGATTTTATATTAGTCATTTAGAAAATATAAGATAATTATAATAGTTGATTATAAAATATCTTATTTAAATGGATTAAACTAAAATTAATAAAATCTTATTTAAGATCAACAATATCTCAAGAAAGATTAAATGGATTGACTATATTATCAATTAAAAAAGAAATACTAGAAGAACTTGATTATAAAAGTTTAATTAAAAATTTTACATCTCAAAAAGTTAGAAGAATAAAATTTTAATAATTTTTTAAATTTTAATAAAAAAAGTCTCATTTAAATATTTCACTTTAAGCTTTTGAATATATATTTATCAAAATTCATTTATGGTGAAAGGTAAGCTAACAACGCTGATCAAAGGAAATGGAAAAGCAAACTATGATCGATGTCTAATAGGTGTTGGGTGAAGAATGGAAATTTAACTTGAAATTCAATAAATTTACAAAACATAATTATGATACTAAAAATTTATAAATAATAATTATTTTATATGATGGATGTTTCGCTAAAAAAATAATTATTGTTATGAAATTTTTTAAATTATTATTTCACATATTCAAAGAATAATTTTTCATCAAAAACCATCATTTCAATTAATCTTTTGAATCAAACATCAAAACGGTCATTTTATTATTTCATTAACTTTACTCTCTCGGCGCATGTTAAGGAAATCTCGCTAAAGTGCACCAAACCTCTAAAAACCTAGTCTCAACCTGCTGTCTGTCTTGCATGGAGGCGGACGTTGTGGGTGACCCTCCACCAGATACAGGGGGAGGCTCTCCCCTATCCGTCAATCGTGTGGGTTCTAAAAGGATCCGGGCTGGAATGGGGATTGATGAATCTAGAAGTCAACCTGTAGGCAACCTATCTCAAAACCAAAATGTATTACCTAGTGGCTTTCCTCGTTTGTCCTATAGTCATGTGCTTTTCAACGAAAATCGAGAGCGGGATATGAGCGGAGAAGGCCTTGATGACGATGAAGAAGAGATTGAAACGCCCGAGTCTGATGAGGAAGACAATGACCGAAAAATTGGTGGCCCATATAACCTTGGAAAAATACCCTAATAGTTAAACTATTGGGTAGAAACATCAGCTATACCTACCTATGCTCAAGAGTGAAACAGATGTGGGCCTTACTTGGTGATTTCCAAGCTGTTGACCTAGACAACGGTTTTTACTGTTTTCGGTTTGAAAGGAAATCTGATTATCTCCGTGTGCTAACAAATGGACCTTGGATCATAGCAGATCACTACCTTACCATCCGCAGATGGTGTCCAGGATTCAGATCAGATGAGGCCTCGATTGAATCGGTAGCAGCATGGATTCGGTTGCCTGGAATGCCACTTGAATACTATGATAAGGAGATTCTGGCTAAGATAGGAGACAGGATCGGGAAAACAGTCAAAATTGACCGAACCACTACTTCTCAATCAAGGGGGAAATTTGCCAGACTTTGTGTGGAAATTGATCTCAGGAACCACTTATACCAAAAATATTCATTAGAGGCAGGTGGCAAAAAATTGAATATGAAGGGTTGAAGATGTTATGTTTTCACTGTGGGAAGTTTGGACACAGTGAAAAAGGCTGTGCCATGATAAAAGGGATTATCTGAAGAGCAAGCATTGAAACTATCAGAGTCCAAAAAAGCTGCTCAAAAAGACTATGAAACAACAAAGTTTGGTCCCTGGATGGTGGTGCAGAAAAACAACAGAAGACCTCCTATGCAAAAGGCCAAAACAACCACGCAAATGGAAAAATCGAGACCTATCTCTAATTTGGGCTCTCGGTTTGTGGTGCTGGATAGTGAAGAGTTGGAGCAGGATGAAGAAGTGGTGATACCTGAGCCTTTAAAAAACGACACTATAATGCCAGAAATGGGTAGAACAAAGAAGAACATGAGTGCCCCTTATACTAAAGAGCAGCTTAAGGAAAAACTGTAATCTTCCGTAAATGTATCAAATAGAGACATTACGCCTTCATTAAAGGCCAAAGGCAAAAAACAAGCCCCTGAAGAGCCAAAAATAGCCTTTTCCAGTGGCATCACCAAGACTACCCGACAACTAAATCCTGAGATAGTTGAAAGTGTATTGCAAAGACCCTCATCATCCCAGCCATCACAAACTCATCCCTCAAAAATGAATATATCCTTGGAAGGTGGTGGAGACAAAAATGAACAAGGAGTTGGAGTTAATGGCGCAGCCCGAGAGAAACTGACTGAACCAATGGAAGATGATAACCATACGCCACAAGGAACAGACGAGAACTCTAGCTCCATGGAACTTGAAAGCAATGAAGCTGTTGCTATGCAGGTTTCCTTGAATTGATTCTTTCTATCTTTTTATTTATTTATTCTTTTATAAATGTTAAATATCATGAGCTGGAATGTTAGAGGTGCAGCCTCTCGCAGGTGCTTTAGAAATATTAAGAGCCTGATCAAATTGCATAAAATTCATGTATTTATTCTTTTGGAGCCTCGAATATCAGGGATGGGAGCTGATAGAATGTGCAGCAAATATGGTTTTCAAAATTATTTTAGAGTAGAAGCAAATGGCTATTCAAGAGGCATTTGGTGTTTTGGAATGATGAAGTGATTGAAGTTGAAGTCCTAACCTATTCGTCTCAATTAATACACTTACTTGTAAACACATCCAAGGAGCAATGGCTACTCACAGCAGTTTATGGTAGCCCATTAGCGAGAGAGCGAAATCGATTGTGGGACTCACTTAAATTGGCAAGCAATGACCAGGATCTAACGTGGAAGGTTATAGGAGACTTTAATCAAGTAATTTCTCCAGACGAAAAACAAGGAAGAAAGGACGTAAATTTAACTCAGTGCAACAAATTACTCAATTGAATGAGTTACTGCAACTTATATGACTTAGAAGCGTCGGGGTTCAAATTCACATGGTGGAATAAAAGAGAAGGCTTAGATTATACTCGAGTCAGGCTCAGACTATACTCGAGTCAGGCTCGACAGAGTTCTGGTTAATGAGAGATGGCATAGTTTGTTTCCCAATGCTGCTACTATTAATCTACCCCGAACACATTCAGATCATCATCCAATTCTAGTACGGTGCACCAATCGATTAAGGCTACTTGATTTGAATAAATTCATATTTGAGGAGGCGTGGATGTCTCACCCTAACTTTTGTGAATTTTTGAAGTCGCATTGGATGTCTGAAAGTAATGATATAAGCACCTCAATTGAGAGCTTGGCTGTTAATTTAAAAATTTAGAGTAAAACCCACTTCGGAGATATCCTCAAAACAAAGAGGAAACTAATAGCAAGGCTCACAGGAATCCAGTAGCAATTAGAAAAGGGACCAAATGATTACCTACAGAATCTTGAATTTTCCCTTATTGAAGAATACAACATAGCCCTCTACCAAGAAGAAGTAATATGGAAACAACGTGCGAAGATAGACTGGCTTAAATATGGGGATGGAAACACCAAGTTTTATCATGCCATGGTGAAGAGCAAATATAGGCGGAAACACATATCCACCCTCAAAAGGGAAGATAATACCTGGTGCACAGATTCATCCGAAATTGAAAATCTAGTAGTCAGTTTCTTCATAAATTTATACACAGATGATGGGACATGCAATACGTTTCCTACAAATCCAAATTGGAGATTAGAATGTGGAAAATCAACAACACTGGCCATGCCTCTTACGAATGAAGAAATTAAACAGGCTCTCTTCGCAATGAATCCTAATAAAAGCCCGGGATATGATGGGTTTCCTGCCAACTTTTTTCAGAAAAATTGGGAGATTATTGGTAATAACCTCATTAAATTTGCACAAGATGCTTACCAAAGAGGCTCCTTCCCACCATCTTTGAACCACACACTTATTGTCCTTATTCCTAAAGTGGAAAGAGCAGAAAAGGTGAGCCAATTTCGCCTTATAAGCCTTTGTACAGTTCCATTGAAATTACTTAGCAAAATTCTTGTTGATCGATTGCAACCAATGTTGACGGAGCTAATTGGACATACTCAAAGCAGCTTTATACCAGGATGACAAGCATCTGACAATATCATTGTAGTGCAAGAGGCCATTCACACAATGCGAATTATGAAAAGAAAGGAAGGAGCATTGGCGATCAAAATTGACCTAGAAAAAGCTTATGATCGAATCAAGTGGTCATTTCTTCAAGAGGTCCTTAAGGAAATCAGCCTTCCCTTGAATTGGATTTCACTAATTATGCATATTGTCCAAACCCCTACATTTTCTGTACTATGGAATGGCAAGCAATCAGAAAGATTTAACCCATCAAGAGGCATCAGACAAGGAGACCCACTATCTCCTTACCTTTTTGTCCTATGCTTGGAAAAACTGTCACAGTTAATCAATGAGGAAGTTTCACTAGGGAACTGGCGTCCCCTCCTATTGACCAAAAATGGACCGGCTATTTCTCATGTATGTTTTGCAGATGACATTATGTTGTTTGGAACAGCTACCAAGACCCAAGTAAAAGTAATGATGCGAGTTATTCAAAGGTTCTGCTCAGCATCAGGACAAAAAATAAGCCTTGAGAAATCCAGAATGCTTGTCTCTTCAAATGTTTGCCCATCCAAAGCCAAAAGGTTAAGTCGTGTGGCTCGCATTAACCTAACAAAAGACTTCGGTAAATACTTGGGAACCCCGATGCTTCATGGTAGAGTTACGAAAGCCACTTATTCAGATTTATGCAGCAAATTGGAGAGGAAATTTGAGCAGTGAAGCAATAAATTTCTCTCAATGGCGGGGAGAGTGTCCTTAGTACAAGCAGTTACTAGTACAATGGCTTCATACATTATGCAAACCACATTACTCCCAGATAATGTGGCCATGGAAATCGACAAGCTGAATAGAAATTTCATTTGGGGTCAGGTAGGTGGAGAGAGGAAAATTCATGCGATAAGTTGGAGTACTCTTTGTTTACCTAAAGAACTCGGAGGTTTACAGATTAGAGAGACTAGAAAATTTAATTTGGCATTACTTGCCAAGCTGGGTTGGCAATTGTGGCAAGGAAATGACTCTTTATGGGTTGAAATCTTGCAGAAGAAATATCTAAGACATCAAGATTTCCTTTCAGTCCAGGCTAAATCATCCGATTCCCACACTTGGTGCAGCATATTAAAAAGCAGGAAAGTTCTTGCAAGGGGTTTGGGAAAGGTGGTTAGTAATGGTCGCCAAACTAAATTCTGGTTGGATTCCTGGTTGCCTTGTGGCCCACTAATTAATTTTGCTGCTAGAGATTTATCCCCAGCGGAAGTTGAATTACCGGTAGCATGCTTCTGTGACGAATATGGAAACTGGGACTTGGATTCTCTTACAGATGTTTTACCAATGCAAACTCTTCAACAACTTGTGTCATATCCTATTGATCCTAGCAACACTGAAAATGACAAATGCTTCTGGACTTTGACAAGCAGTGGAAAATTTTCTGTAAAATCTGCCTATGAAAGTCAATCTGCAATGAATTTGATGGAGCATAACAAATGGAGACAGGTATGGCGCTTAACGAGTTGCAGAAAGGTTAAAATGTTCATATGGCGTGTTCTGCATGAATCTCTTCCAACAGCAGCATGGTTGATGTCAAGGAATCTAGGCAATTCGAGTATCTGTAGGAGATGTAATAATGAAACAGAAAATCTTATCCATGTCCTGCGTGATTGCCCCACATCTAGAGCCACATGGTTATCAATTAAACCAAATTTGGTTTCTGGAAATTTCTTTATATTAGAATTGCAGGAATGGATCAACTTAAATATGACCAGTAATGCATTTCATGATGCTCTGTCTTGGAGCGGTATTTTCATACACACGACTTGGATGATCTGGCACTGGAGAAATTTGAGTCTATTTGAGACAGACTTTCAATGGCCGACTAATGCAGCACAAAGGATTTGGCTGAAAGCTAAGGAAGCTTGGGATATCCTGCACTGCGGTGAGCTAAGTATGAATTACAGAACCCATGCAATCTGGATTAAACCAAATCCTTCCTATGTGAAGCTGAACGTGGATGGCAGTGCTAAAGGGCAACCAGGGAGTGCTGTTGCTGGAGGGTTAGTAAGAGATGAACAAGGAAACTGGGTATCGGGGTTTACGTTCAATATAGGCACTTCTTTCTCCCTTGGAGCAGAGCTTTGGGCAATTTTAAAAGGACTTGAACTATGCTGGAACAGAGGATTTAGGAAGGTCTTGGTAGAAACAGATTCGGCAATTGCTATTCAGAGGATAAACCAACCAAGCTCTCAGCTGGACCCGTATTCCAATATCGTGGAGACTATACAGGAGCTTCTTCAACGAGATTGGTCTTGCTCACTCAGTCACGTGCTGCGTGAAGCCAATAGCTGTGCAGACTGGATGGCAACCAACTACAATAGTCTCCCACTGGGTTTACATATATTTGAGACTCCTCCTTCTGATATTCATTCACTATTGTTAGCTGACAAATTCGGCCTTGAGATTGAAAGGCCTAGACTCTTGTAATTTATCCTTATTAATTAGAGTTTTCCCATTACCCAAAAAAAAAAAAACGGTCATTTTATTTAAAATCGATTCTAAGAGATATTATGCCTTTTAGAATAAAAATGTGAACATGTGAGGCAGAATAACCCGAACCTTCGGTTCGGGTTGGAGCGAAATATTAAAAATGGTTCGGGGCGGGGCGAAAAAACCCAGGCCCAATCAGTGATTATCTTCCTTAACTAGACGAAAAGACTGGCATTCACTCAACTCCTTGTTCCTTCTCTCCCATAAAATAAAAAATCCAGCGTTTCTTTTCTTCTTTGGGTTCCTTTCTATTACTATCAACTGAACCTATACATCCTTCCGGCCTCCTCTTCCTGTTTTGATTTGATAGCTTGTTGCAGCCATGGAAACTGGTAAAGAAGGAGAGACACACGTCTTTCTGGATCCTGCTTCTCGACCAACTAAAGGGAAAAGGTTACAACTTCAACCTAAGATGAAATAGTATAATTATGAATTAATTTTCTTATTTTTATTATTTTTTGTTAAAATAAAATTTCTGGAAATATTTGAACGCTATTTGTTATTGCCAGGATGACGAAGTTGCTGGACGAGGAAGCTGAAGAAGACGAGTTGTTTTGGAATCAAGAGGCTTTCAAAGAGGTAAGCTTGCACTTCTTGTTCTTCTTCTTAAGTACTAGTACGAGTAAACATGCTCATTATTTTCATAGATGATGGGTGGATGACTTGTTGAAATTATGAGTGGATTCGTGTCCCTTAAGTTCCTGTATAACCCTAAACCCTAATTGTTTATTCTGTTTATAACACCAAATTTTGGGGTGACTAGGAATTAAGGTCACTACTTCTTGGAGTTTAGTTTTTATGGAGTTATAATTTTGGAAGATTTGATATGTTACATATATTTACCGTTATTTCTGTTTGTGGTCCTCTTCTCTTCAGGATGACAATGATGCCAATTACGAAGAAGAACACGAGGTTGCTGATGTGTTTGATAGCGATTTTGATGAAGATGTGTGTATTGCTCTCATCTCTACTTATGTTTTAATCCATGTTCAATGAAACTGCACTCATTTCCTCTGTTGAATTTTGACTCCCTTCTATGGACTATGGGTGCTAGGAACCTGAGCCAGATGATGAAGCAGAAAATGAAACAGATGAAAGGTTTTACTTCTTTTGCGCCCCAACTCATTCATATTTACATCTCCATTTCATTGCAATTGTTATTATATATTAAATTTTGTTTTCAGGGTTCATACGAAGAAGCGTTTAATTTTTCCTGGAAAGCCTTCTATGAAGAAAAAGAAGAAAAAGAAAGTCCTTTCGAAGTTAGATGGTGATTTCAAGGATGAAAAGTCCACTCAAAAGCCTACCTCTCCACAACATCATGATGCCCCTGATGATGCAGAAGGTGAGAGAATCATTAGGAAATCTACAAGAACTTCAGTCATTGTTAGGCAAGCTGAGCGAGATGCAATACGTGCTGCTTTGCAAGCAACGATGAAGGCAAGTTTGATTATTGTATCTGTATTCCTTGTTCTTTTCTAGGGACATATATCTAGCATACATTGGTAGTCATCTCAAAAACTTAAAAAGAAAATGGATCATTGTATCAGTCAGTGCATATATGTTTTCTAGCAGCTATACATTATGCTTTTCTTTATTTTGATGAGATTTGGTTCAAACTAAAGCAAAATAATCTGACCCGTTTTTTCTTATTGGACTGTTTTGGTATTATCCCTCTAATATTTGTTCTTGACACTACTCTTTTTCTGGAAGCTTTATTTAGTTGTGACTGATGAGAGAATTAGGCAGATGTTGGATAGGTGTAGGGCATGGTTGTCTCAAAGCCCCATAGTATTTCCTACTTTAGCCATGTATAATTGATGTCTTTGTACAAGTAAATGGCTTTCCTTCCCCAGCGTAAAGGAGGAAAAGATAAGTAAATGTACCCACTAATGTGATTTGATATAATTAGCATTGAGAGTTCATACTAGATAACAGTTTATATAGTAGATGTGATTTCTTTAACCAATATGGTGTTGATTTTGATTTTTTAAGGGTGAATTTAAGTTTCGATTAGTATATGCAGTAATGGTGTCATAGTTTAAATTTAGATTAGTATATGTAGAATTCCCTAATAAAGATTTCAAGGTCATAATATCATCCTATACTTTGTGCATGCATCTGAGTGCTGGCTCTCTCATTGAACATTGAGATGCATAAATGATTACAGTCACTTGCTCTAACTTTTTTCATTGTGAAGTTTGCTATTTCTTTGAGACTATGATGCAGTTAGAAAGCAATAAACATCATTAATATTATTTTCTAAAACTTGCATGGACCATTGGTTGAAACTTCTGAATTATATATATATATATATATATGCAAAACATATTTTTATAAGCGCATGATCAAATTCATTAAAAAAGGTGATGAGAGAATTCCATTAATAGTTGACTGGGATGTCCTCATGACCCCCACTAACTTGTATGAATGAAATTGACCATAATTACTACGGTTGCTCCGTGACCACTGCTTGATTCACTTTCAGCTTCTTAACACTATTATACATATCACGCGTGTTGTGATATAAATTTCATGTGATCATAAAATATGGATACACACACACACATTATGTGATTCTGTAATTTGGAATTATGGAGTGAAATGCAGTTATCCGATGTGATTATGTTTTTAACATAGTTTTTTATAATCAGCCAGTAAAAAGGAAAAAAGAAGGTGAAGAAAAGAGGATGACTCAAGAAGAGATGCTTCTGGAAGCAGCACAAACAGGTTCAGGATGGAAATTTCCCTCTGAGTTTAGATTTCTGAGCTTCTTCTTATTTGATTTTAACTTGAATTTATGTATTTTAATTTTGCAGAAATCATGAACTTAAGGAATTTAGAGCGTGTGTTGGCAAGAGAGGAAGAAGTTAAGAAAAGAGCAATAATCCACAAGCCTGTATATAGCGGTCCACAGATTAAATATGTGTCAAAAGATGGCAAGAGTCCCTTAATAGCTATTGATTTTAGTTCTAAAATGCAAGAAAAATTGAATATATGATTGTCGATTATATGGGGTATGTTAACTGAAATGATTTATGCTAATTTATGCAATCTTTTGCAGGTTGTTCATATCTAGAATTTAGTAAAGGATTGTCATTTCAGTCAGAGCTCTCAACTACATCACGCCCATGTAAGTTCCATGTGGTAATGAGTTAATGCTAACAAAATTGCTGATGTGGACTCTTCATTTTCTTTCTTATCATTCATATCTCTGAAGAATTTTTGGTGGGTTCTTGCCTCTGTTGGCTTTATTTTCCTCTGCTTTTTGGGTCTATTAATAATAAATCCCTCTGTTGGCTTAATTGCTGAAATCATCAGCCTCTGAAATCTGATTTTTGGTGCTAAAGAATTTTGCTGATCTAGATTTCAATTTCCCTCTGTTGGCTTTATTTCTTCTGCCTTTCTCTCATTTTATTTTTGCTGGCTGTTATTTTAGCACAATCATTCAGTAATGCAACCTGTTGAAGTTGAAAAATCTTTAATTCGTGCATTATCTGGAACTAGTTGTAGGTGCATCAGTTTAGATATCTACTGCTGCTACAAGTTCAGCTATTTTTGCTTGTACTAGATCTAGGATCATTAGGGTATGCATGGGAATTGAAATTAAGCATCTCTATGTTTTAGTCTTCAGTTGCCATTCCACCATTTCAGGTAATCTAATGTTCCTGGAAGGGGAAAATGAGGTGCTGGGGGATATCAGCTAATGGTTGTAGAATTTGTATTCTCATAATAAAAGCCTTTTCTATTAAATGTTATAGGTGGCTTTTGTTACCAAGGAGATTAATAACATTAGAGTTGGTTTGTCACTAAATTTTTGTAATGGCCCACAAATGCTGTGTTAATTACAATAAAATTATCTAACACTCTCGGCTTATAGAAATGAACTTTTCAATAGATTTTCTTGAGAAAGCAGAAGTGAAAATCCAAATTGACATTAATTAAAATACTTATCATGCTTTACAGAACTAAAACTAAAGGGGGCTTTACCTGGTCTTTTTGTTTAATGATAATTTTTTATTTGTTCCATGAATATGTTTTTGATTTAGTTATTTTATTTATCTTTGTATCCAGACCCAGAAAAGGCCATTTGTGCTGTTACTGGATTGCCTGCCAAGTAAGACCTTATTTTCATAATGGTTATTTCTTGATCTTCCATTTTAAAGTCTTGCTGCCGACTAAATTGTTATCTGCAGCATTTGGAACTAAATGATGATTTCTAAGCAGTTGTAATTGGAGCATATTAAAATTTTCTTTGGGCGAAGTGTGTTTCATAAATTTGTTTTTCTAAGTTTCTAAAGAATTAATTAGAGCTGGTGAAGTTCTTTTCACCTTAATTTTTATCTTTCTTTAGTCTGATGTTGACATTAGGCTCTTCCGTTTAAGATGCCATGCTAACAATCCTTGATTAATCAGTTTTCAATAGCCTCTAAATGTATGGAACAAATGTCATGATGTTGGGGAATACAAAAGTTAATTCCATGAGTTAGAGATAGGCTTCTCTTGAGTTGGGATAATAAATCATGTTTTTAATTTGATACAAATGTTAGTTTAATGATACTTCACATTTTAAGAGATATCAATTCGGCTAAGTCCATCCAACCTTATTTGGTTGAATTGTCGTTTGATATTTTAGGTACCGTGATCCGAAGACAGGGCTATCTTATGCAACCAAGGAAGCCTTTAAAATTATTCGAGAACGGTATGGCTTACTTCAGTTTTATCAGTGTCAATTCCTTAAGTTTTACATGTATTTATATTTAGGTTCACTTCTCCCCTATCAAGCGGTTGTGTAATTCTTCAGCAATTTCAGATATGCTACCCCCCTCCCCCAGTTTCCGAACCAAAAAAAAAAAAGGAAAATAGAGAGGGGGCTAATCTTGATTTCTTTGCTGAGTTTTCTTTGGTTGCTTTTGTAGTTATGAAAATGAACATAGAAGTGTCCAAAAGGAAATGGACATGGGGGTCTTGTTTGATTCTCTTTCTGGTAAAGGTTTAATGCCCAGGCAGAGGAGATCGCACATTTCCAATAGAAGTCAAACATCACGGTTCCAATACTTGGGGCATTTCCATAGAACCCCAACTGATGACGATGAAGAATCTGATTAGTTGATATGGTAATTTCCTAAATTTTTCTCAGATAGAGATTGTGTTTGTTTCAGGAAGTGTGTCTTCGTAGGGCTTATCTATTATATCCATTGCAAAGCCTCCGTATTGGATTCTTTGCAAACTAGATCAGTTTCCCATTTTTCTTTATAAAGTAAAAGAAGGAAAAGAAAAAGTATATTGATTGAATTCCTTGAACTGACTCCATAATTGTTTCCATTATCACAGTGCAACTATCTTTATGGTAGTAACTGCTAGCTACAGTGTGATTCATTTTAAAACTGGGTGATGCTAAATCAAGGACAAAGGGATATGTTACTGGGAAGACAATATGTTGTTACAGCCACTCGCAACAGCTAGCTTCAGTGTGATTCAATTTAGACTTGGAGTTCTTCCATGGGAACATGGTTTCAAGGTTTGAGCTCTCTGCCTGGATGCTCACATTGATTGCTTTTGTGATACTTGTCCATTTCATTGTTAAAAGGATTATTTTCCTATGCAGTAGGGATTATACATTTGGGCAGTTTTAGACCTTTGCAATGTGGCTGTTTAACTGTAAATGAGACCTATGGCTAAACTATAGACTCTGGAAAGTTTCTAAACTTTTCCTCTGGCATATAGAATAAGAATCATTGTTCAAACTGTATATATTATTTGCCATTGAGCCATTTTTCAAGCTGTATTGTTACTGTTGGAACAATCTACACAGAGTGTTCCACAATTATGATCTATAGATTCTTTTTGAGCCATTTAACTGTGTGAATAGAAGCTCTATGAATATCAACACTGCAAAACTAAAACCAAAGAAATAGTTGACTGCACAACTCCTTACTCTCTCTTGCAACAACTCATTGAGATTATTGTGAATTGGATTTAGTGATCTGGAAGATCATTGGTGTATGAATCGAAGGAATATTAGGTTAAAGAAGGAGAATAATCTCCAAAATATAAGTCATTGAGAGTAATTGAGTTTCTTGGGAAACTTTGCTGATTGTGGAGTAGATCAACTGGCCCATGCCACAGTTACTCAAAGTGGGAAGTAATATGAGAAGAAAAGAAGGTTATAGTTAGAATCATGGCAGAACGGGTAAAATTGATGAACCAAAAAGGGAAGAAAGAGAAAAAAAAATGCTTCAATTAGGAGAAGCTGCAAGAAGGGTGGTGCAAGCATAATGTAGATGGTCAGGTGCTGGAAACCAATAGCCGCAGGAATGCAGGGTTGGAACAATAGGACAATAATGCTAACTGGATGATTGAATTATTGAACAGCTTGGGCAATTGCAGTGTTTGATTTGGAGTGATGAGGTATGCATTTTGGCATCTTGATTAGTAGAGCAGCAGCAGAGTTGAAGTTGAATCTGACTTTGCTACAGCTATCCAGAAGGTGAGAAAATGACTGCAGAGATCCACTGTCATTACGACAGAGTCATTTCCATAAGAGAATTACTTGGCAATGGATGAACTCGGAGACTGAAGCATTTGTAATATAGTCTGAAGAACTTTTGTGCAGATTGACTTGCCAATTGGAGCTTCCCCCAACCCAAATTCTAATCAATACAAACTAGAAGTGTAACACCAGCTCAAATTTAATAGTATAATTTCTTTTTATCCTTTAAATATTAATACGATTAAAATTAATAAGTATAACCCAAAGTATTACTCTATTAGAAACTCTAAAGAGTACCCAAAGTATTACTCTATTAGAAACTCTAAAGAATACATGAAAATATAAAATCTCTTTAATATTTATCTTTTAAATACTAATTTTAAAATTTATTAATATTTATGTTTATATATTTTAATAGTGTGTAGATATTATACCTCCACGATACATTAGATAATATAGAATGTGTTAGTAATAAGGATATCGAGTTCCAAAGATCGGCGCCGCTGCAATTGCACGTGAGAGCTCATTAGAAACCATCATACTTTTAACGCCTCCTCCGGCGAATCACAATGAACGAAGTTCCATCACAACGTGAAGCCTTGCCTCGTTCTGCGCTAATTTGCATGCATTTAATTACCATGTTCTTCGCTCGGTTTCTTTTCTTTCCCCAATCTAATCTGACCAGTCTGCAAAGAATCGAATTTGCATGAAACAAAGAAGCATGGGAAATGAAGGGGAAGACAACCCAAGAAAGCAAGTGCTTTCAATGCCCCATCGCAACCATTACAAGCTCAAGATGCTTGTGCCTGTCATTGTTACAAACCTTCTCTCTGTCTACATCTTCACCGGCCCTTTCAGGTTATCAACGCACTCCAACCACTTCCTTCATCTCCTCCTTCAGGATTCCACGTCTCTGTTACAAGAGCTCAACTCTACCAAGGCCCAACTCCTTGCCAGTTACTCTCTCATTGCTGAGTTACACCACAAGATCAACTCGACCAACTTGCTTGTGCAGGCCCTGCTTGTTGAACTGACCCGTGAACGAAAGCCTTAGGTCGAGAAACCAAGTGAAGCTTTGAAGTTCAGTGATGACTTCGGCAGCATTGCTGCTATGTCTGATGAACTCAGGCTTGCGATTCTCCCTCAGAAGCTTCCATTAGGGTACTCGCCAAGGATGGGATCCGATGAGATCAATCCGCCCGTTGGAGCGGGCTGCTTGGGGTTTCAAGAGGAGCTGGCTCAGTACATGACGTGTGACATCGGTGGGGAATGCCCGGTAGATGATGTTTTTGATCAAAAGCTTATGCTCTAAGGGTGTGAACCACTCCCTCTCCGGAGATGCCATCCCAAATCCCCAGTTGGTTATGTGGAGCCAACACCATTTCCAGATAGCCTGTGGGCAATTCCGCCTGATTCCAGCATAATTTGGGATCCCTACACCTGCAAAAGCTACCAGTGCCTGATTAACCGCAGCAAGTTTCCAGGGCACTTTGACTGCAAGAACTGCTTCGACTTGCAGGGTAGAGAAAAAAGACGGTGGCTCTACGATGGAGGACTAGATTATGGAATCGATCAAGTTCTGCAAACAAAGCCTCCTGGGACTATCAGAACTGGGCTTGACATTGGAGGTGGGGGTAGCACTTTTGCTGCAAGGATGAGAGAGAGGAACATCACCATCATCACTAGCTCAATGAATCTTAATGGCCCCTTCAATAGTTTTATTGCATCCAGGGGCTTGATCCCGATCCATGTAGTGTTTCGCAAAGGCTTCCATTCTTTGACAACACACTGGATATTGTGCATTCAATGCACATTTTGAGCAACTGGATCCCTGATGCCATGCTTGAGCTCACCTTGTATGACATTTACAGAGTGTTGAGGTCAGGGGGCCTCTTCTGGCTTGACCATTTCTTCTGCCAGGGCTCACAGCTGAACCAAACCTACGTTCCAATGTTAGGTCGAATTGGATTTAAGAAACTAAGGCGGAATTCGGGGAAGAAACTTGATCGTGGAGTCGACAAGAATGAGTGGTACTTCTCTGCTCTGTAGGAAAAACCAATGACCTGAGAAAGCTTTTTCTTTCCTTTACTTTCTTGCCAATCACACCAAGTTTCCAATAAACTTTTTCCCTGGGAAAATTGGAACAATAAATTACGGACAATATCCAATAATATACGAAGGTTTCACTGGAAAATTGTGAAATATCTCTAGTAAAAACACAGTCCCAAATTCCCAATGCCCAAGTCCCAACATGCTTAGTATTTTTTTAATAGATTTCATCAATGGGAATTAGGCGATTGGCCAAATTTTTACAATAATATGCTAAAGCATTTAACATCTTTGCAATCAGTTCTGTTATCCTTGTACATATGAAGAATTCATTCGAATTACAGTTTCGTCATAATATGCAACAACCAAGAAAAAAGATCTATTTATATTTTTGATATACCGATAGTAAATATAAATTATTACAGTGTCTGATCATAGCAATTTCGTGATGGCTTATTGTGGAGGATTTGATCATTTCCCAATTCCCACTCATTTCTTCAGATTGATGCATTGCTGTCAAGCTTTAGTAGTAATTTCTTGAATGACCAGTTCTTAAGAAGAGGCTCCTTCTTGTCTTCCCATTCTGTCCAACCGCTTCCTTGCTGTCTCCACCTGAAATTTTAGCAGTGTCATCAAGCTTCATCTACCTTTTATCAGTTATATATATATAGATTTGAGGCTTTTCACCAAAACATAATCACAATTAATCAAAAAAACTTAAGATGAAAACAAAAGCTTTCCGTTGCTTAAACAAATTAGTATCCCATTACGATTTGTTGAAAATTAACAATCGCCCAAGGGTTATATCTTTATGGCTATGCTGCCATGTCTGTTTGAAACTACAAGTTTTCACTCATTAATTATGAGCATGCTTTTGTTATTTCTTTTTTTTGTGTTACAGAAGCTTGATAATGGCCTCTGCTATTTGAGCTTCTAGGTCCCCCATTTGATGTCAGATGTTCATTGAAGATACCAAATTTCCAAATTTTGTGGATGCTAGGCTAGCTTGTACGTTTTCCATTTATTTGCATGACCTTATCAGAAATCTACAAGAGAAAGAACTAGTGCAACATCCTTATCAAATTCAAATGTCACGGATCTCACATTAATGACAGACAGGAATAGATCCTGGGCTTATAAATAAGAGTCTTTTGAGTTAAAACCATGAACTTATGATGAGTGATATCAAAGTAGACTTAACTTTTTACTGACGGGAGACCTCTTATGGCAAATACCAAATCAGAGATAAACTCCAACCAAGACATTGCACGATTAAATTGGCCTAATAAATAATAACATTCCTACATCTAACATAATGTCCTTTGGTTGGAAACATGAATCCTTAACGCAAGGACCAACTTTCGCTCGTGCTTCTTGGTCTTTGCCTACAAGGAAAAATGAAAGAAAATTTAAGGAATAAAAATGGCCTGGCCCCATTGTTGTGTCTTCACTCCAAAGCTAATGGACTGGCAAGAAGGATCTCAGGCTTTATCGCATGCTTTTGTGCTTGTTGTTGCAGATCGAGAAATGATATATCTCAATCAAATTTTAGTATTTCTATAAGTAAAGAGGCAGATGTGTCATGGCAATTTAAAGCAGCACTGCAAAGTGGAAGAAGTAGTTAACTTCACTTTAAATGCAACAGTCCCACCTTCCTGGTGAACTATTTGTGTTTGAAGTTAAACTTTCTCCCAAGAGTATCAGGATTCCCACTTGTAATTCATTTCCCAAGTGGAATGAACTGATTTTGCTCTCCTGCAAAACCATATTTAGAACGTGACAGTCTGACTACCAAGCAGAGGGAAACTCCAATGTTATCAAAAGAATTTGCCAGAAAGGAAGAATGGAAGGAAAAGGAGTAAGCTTTGCCTGTTCTTGTTCCTTGACTCCAAAGCTAATCAAGAAGCAGCAGCAGATATTTTTCTTGACACCTTCAAATCTTTGGGGCTCAAATCTTTTTGTTTTCCTTGTATAGAACTCATTGGATTCCTTGTTGGTTCTTCCTTCATGATTATTATTTATCATGTTATCTTAATTTAACATTAGAATTCTTTCAAAATCAATCCTTTTTCTCCCTTCTAATATCCAGCCTCAGTTAATGTGCAGTGTGACAACTTTTTGAGGTAAAAATTATCCACATCTGACAGGGAATGATGCAATTCTATAATCTTGCAAGGATTATTGTCTGGCCACTTGCAATCAAGCAACCTAATCTGTTTTATTCCTTCTGTCTAGATACAGACTATAATTCACATAAATCTGACACCAGATACAAGTAGTCCGGCCAATATGAGTTATACTGAATTTTTCAAGGCTCAACTACACTTTAATTTATAAGTGCCACTGTGCATATATAATACATTATTGAAGTAATATTTAAGCCTTTCTTAGGAGTCTTGCCCTCCAAAGTCAAACTCAAACCTAACTTTCAATGATTCTGGTATAATTACTTTATATCATTTCCTAATGGTCTTGGTCTTTTTAGTATTTGTTTCCCTATTCTTGCAGCCTCACAAGGAAAAAGGATTCTTAGGTGACCAAAGTAAACTTGTTCATTGATCAATCTCTTGCATGTAGAACAGGCTAAACATATATGATTAAAAAGTTTGAATTGATAGGCCTGCTGGTCCCATGCCAGAAAGATCATTCATTTCTCATTAATTACCATTGAACTTAAAGGAGAGATCGATTGGCTTTTGTGGTCCCAATCCTCAGAAAAGAGAGACAGAACATGGAACAGCTGCTTTAACAAAGCCTTCAATCTCCATTCCTAGCCTCCCCAAGGCTCTTCCCCCACTTTTCCTCATTTTCTATGTACAATTTGCAAAGAACCAATTCTCTAACAAGGACAAAAGTGAAAGATGCAAACCGACATTGTGAGGATAAGATCAAATTTTATTGTCCAACAAAGAAGAGAAAGCCTTTTGATTCTAGCTATCTGTATAATCTTTCATCATATGGACTTATTCAAGGAATCCCCATCTCAATTCAGCATTGAAACTGGAATTTTCTGCCACCAACGTTAGTCAAAAGTTTCCCATTTTGTTGTGAAGACAACCGACTGTTCAGATTGCCTTTGTGTTTGCTGCAGCATAGGCATTGGCGCTATTAAACTCTTCTGCTTCTTTTGTGTTTGCTCCTTTTGTGTTTGCTCCTTTTGTGTTGCTATAGGCCCTTTCCCTATTGAATGCTCATGTTGCTTCACTGGGAATTTTTCTCCTTTGCTTCTTGGCATTGTGCTCTGCAACTTCATGGCATCAAGAGTTTCAACCTGCTTTTGCAATTTCCTTTCCTTCAAGAAAGATCAAAAGAAAAAGTTATTAATGGAACTGAAACAAATAAAGTTTAGAAGGTAATGAGCTAATCACAAATGCCAACATACCAGCATTGTCTTTTGGGATTTCAAGTCTCCAGTGACAGCCAGTTCATCCAATTTAACTAAACTTGTCATCATGAGCCCAGTTAAATGATCCACATCCATCTGCTGAACTTTGCTGCCTCTAGTAAGTGTTGTCTCCAAAGCTTTAACCTAACCAGTTGCAATGAAAGAACAATGTTCATAACAAAATCTCTATCAATATATCCCGGAAAAATTGTAGTAAAAGAAGTGGAAAACAGACAGATGATGTTTCAGAGAGAATTACCTGCTCAGCAAATTTGTCTACTTCCAAGCCAATTTGTGATAAAGATTTGGAAGATTTTTCCATCTTAGCAATTTTTAGCATCTCAAGACACCTTCTCTCTTTGCTTGCAATGTCTTCAACCAACACCATTTTTGATCCATCTTTCACTCTTGCAACATCTAAAAATGCTTTTGAATCTCTCTCCTTTTTTCTATATATCAGCTTCTGATCCAAGGGATGCAATCCAGTATGATCTGCCAGCATCTTCTTCAATTCCCCTACAAACCAAAAACAAATCAATACCCTATACTCTTTCACTGCAAAACCTGAACATTCAAAGTCATTTAGATATAACAAAGAAAAGGGTTCAAAGAATTCCAATTACCAAAGCTTGCTTGAGAACTAACACGAATTTCATGATACGTAGAGCCATGTTTCACTCTGACTCTAATGGTGGGAATTGGAACAGAACTCGGATTGGAACTCGAATCCCGCTTCTGAACCAACATTCCTCCTGGCCTAACTTCCCACTCCTTAGGATTCACACTGCCTTCACTGGCACCGCCAACAGGTTTCTTGTCAGGCATTGAACACACCCCTTTAACCTTTGAATTCATCATCAAACCATGCAAGCTCGTAAGACAATAAAAGTACTGCCTGTGCAGTAAATGCCAAAAAACCAAACTAGAGATATTTCTTAGTCTTCCCTTGACTTAGAGGCAGCCCAGAAAGAGAAGCAAGAACATTAGATCTCCTCAGACTGCTGCTTCAAACGGGAAAGGTTTAGGCTTTGACTTGGTGATTTTACAAGCAAACAATTGCATGTAAATGATCATAAAGAGGCAAAAAAAAAACAGAAGGCTATTTTCTCCTCAAAGAAGCAAGGAGGAGAGAATGGAAACAAAAGGGTAGAGAAGAGAAAAGGAGAGGAAAAGCAATGGCCACCCAAGGAAGAATATGAACAGAAGAATCTAACTATATAAAGAAACAAAATAAAAATTCTGTGTTGTTGGAGATTAGCTCAAGTTAAGAGGAGACAAAAAAGGAAACGTTGGCTTTTCATTTTCATATTTATCTTACGTTTCCAAACATTTACTTGCATACCAAATTCATAGATTTTCCCCCTTTAAGTATTCAGTTTTCTCTTTTCCATTTTACTTTCATTTACATTAAGAGTTTATGAGGAATGCAATGCATTTAGAGTCATTTAATTCTTTGTTTTATTTTTGATGAAAATAAATATTTCAGAAGAGAAATTATTCGATAAATTACTCTCCGTCACATCAATTATAATCTTACATAATAATAAAATGTTATGTTTGTTTGTATAAATTCCTTTTTCATTTATGATTTTACATATTTATTATTTCAGCATAAGATAAATACTTTATTATTATTATAAAAAATTCATTTTGAAAAACATGGAATAAAATAAATGCGTTCTTTTTATACAATACTTTTCTCACGAAAATCATTTTAGTTAAAAATAAATAAGTTTTGAACTTATAAATAAAAATATTTTTTTTATTTTAATTTATTTTTTAATTAAAAATATGAATTCGTGACAAATTTACAATACCATAAAAACCGATACAAGTGAACCTTTCTTGTTTTGGATATGTAAACAGCAACCAACAATTTGGTGTTAATTTGAGTTTGGAAGTAAGATCTGAGAGAGGAATCTATCTAATAATTTTCCTACACAATTATTGAACCTTAAATTAAAAATATTCTTAAAAATTTAATACAATATCAAAATAAATACTATCCCATCTGTTAGCTAATCAATGAATTCCTTTTTCATTGATTCATATCATATAATAAGTTTATAATCTTTTCACATGTAGGAAAATATTGAGGTGATTGATTAAATTTAAGTTGAAATTTAATGAAAATGGATAAAGAAGAAAAAAGGAAAATCAAATGGGAGGCCAAGGGAAGTTTGCCTTCAAACTGGAAAGCAACAAATCTTGAAAAGAAGAAAGATGGCAACAGGCCAGCTCTAGCCCAAAAAAAATATATGCAGCCAGTTGGCATCTGTCTGTTTGCCTAATGGTTAGCTGAAAAGACACTCATTTCAATTCAATATGATATGACTCTATGAATTTAGTAGTTTAGTAAGTTGAGCTGTTGTTGAGTAATTCTTGCATTTTTATTTCTTTTGGGGAAAATTTTTCTAGGAACAGTTAAATTAAAGAAGTAATACAACACATTTTCTTTCTTTGGATTTGAATTAAAGCAGAGGCAGTAAAAGAGTGATATGTACTGGGTTGCATTTACATCAAGGCAAATTTTAAGGACAAAAATAAATAATAATCAAATACTTAATGTTAATATCATGTCAAATATTTTAAAAAAATAAAATAATTCAATTTTATAGGCAAATTAAAAAAATTTAAAAAAATTTATAAGCATGAACGTTATATGATAAAATCTCAAAGTGAATAAACACGCGATATGTCATAAATTTATAAAATGTGAACATGATAAATTCTATTACGTTAATTTTTTGAAAAAATAATAATAATTTTGTGACGAAGTGATTAGGAGTCAATTTTAATTCAATTCCATCAATATGACTCAAAGACAAAAATGTCTCGAATTCAATCGAAAGAGAATATTATGAAGTGAAAGAGAATATTATGAAATCTCATATTATACAAACAAATGAAAAGTTTTAATCTTATTAATAAAAACACTGCACTTGCTATCAAATTATTTTTTTTTTTTGAAAAAAATAATAATTTTGTGACAAAATGATTAAGAATCAATTTTAATTCAATTCCGTCGATGTGACTCGAAGACAAAGATGTTTCGAATACAAGTGAAAGAGAATATTATGAAATCTCATATTATACAAATAAATGAAAAAGTTTTAAACTTATAAATAAAAACACTGCACTCGCTATCAAATTTTTTTTTTTTAAGAAAAGTAATAATTTCGTGACAACTACTTATCTCGTGGGATTAACTTTCTAGAAAGAGAATAATGACACTATCAATTAAAATGACTCGTTAAGTCAAAATGTAACATTCCCGGTATGATTTTGCCATTGAGATGCTAGCTGGAACAGAATGCCAAAGGTTGGAATAATAAAAAGGTTGACCATTATGACACGTGATCAAATTGAAAGCCTACAATTCTCTGATCTGCTGATCCACATCCAGCCTGCCAAGTAACTAGTGTTGTTGTTACTTTTTGACTAACAGGTTCTGCAGCTTTTCAAGTAAGACCAGAACCTTTGCCAATGGTATTTGGAAAGCAACAGCCATGGCAGTACCAGCCCAAAGCCAAAAGCAATGCTGGGAATAATCACACCACACGCAAGGAACATGGGGGAAAACAAAAAACTTCCAGACTGTTTCCAATGCCAACACCATCTAGTTGTGGGAATAAAGCAGCAGAAAGAAAAATGATGAACAGGAATCAATCTGCCATCAGCATAAAATTAACTTTGCAAGACTTCAGAAATGGTCGTTCCATATCATGTTTATGCCAAAACTTAAAGACCAAATAAGATTAAAACTTGCTAAAAAATTCCAGGGTGGTAAGAGCATTACAAATCATCCTAACCAGAGAAACCAGTGCTCTTCCTCACTCCAAAGAGAAGAATATATGGCTTTAGCCTCACTGCTCTTTACGAGCTTTAGATCTGGCAGGCTTTGCGGGTATAATGTAACCAAGAAGAATCAATGCTATGGGAAGGATGGTTCCGATATAGTACACACTACCGTATGAGGCAAGTGTCTCATGCATGCTTAATACCTGTACCATACAAGAAGAAAAGCATATTAAAAACTATAAAATTATAGAAAATGATATATTTATTCATCCCTCTTGCTCATCCCGCACCATCGATCCATCAGTGTCGTGGCCAACTGAAGGATGGCTTGATTGGGTGCATATATCATCACCCTAAAATTATAGAATTTCTGCTTCAAGTAGCTGATGGTTTAAACTCAGAAAGAGAGAGAGACAGAGACTAACCATAAAACCAACGGCAGAGTAGTTCAGAACCAAGAGTGTGTAAGCAAAGTTCATGAAGACAAATGCTTTTTTCACAAAAGCCATATTCGTAGCTTGTTCCCATCGGAAAATAACTGTTCAGAAAGAAAGTGGGAGAGGTAAACAAACATAAATGCTAATAATAGATCCCAAAAGCAATAAGTATTCTCAAATCAGTACCTCTTGAACCAGCAATCATCAAAGCTGACTGAACAAAGAATATAATGTACCCAGGATACAATCCCTAAAACAAATGAGAAAAGACGAGAACAAAAGAAAATTGAACTGATGAGAGAAGTGCCAGGGAAATTTTGCGTGAATTCTGTCAATCATATTTTTATAAATTTGTTTTGTACCAAAAAGAAAACAGATGACAAGTGTTGTGAACATCATAAAGCTTTTCAGTAAAGTAAAATGACTCACATGCCAAACAGCACTGACAGTCTGTGTCGCCAGTAACTGGAAAAACCCAGGTTTCTTCCCCTTCGTAATAAGTCTCTCATAAACATCTGCACCAACAGAGTATTAAGTGTCATTTTCACTCAAGATATCTTATTACTTAAGCCTGTATTTGCTATACTGTTGCCACAGACATTAATGAGATGGTTGATGCTAAAACAAGTAAAATAACTGTTGTCACTTCAAAACATCAGAAAGCCATACCATATTGTAATCAAATGTATATAAACTTCATATTGAACTGACTTATCTTCTGACATGTGTTCACTCATTACACATAAAATAGAACTTTTGAGGGAGATTTTGACCAAAAAAAAAAAAGCTACCAGTGGACTGCATCAAGAATCCTCAAAACAAAAAAAAAATTACAATTTCAAGCCAGAGGATCAAATAAAGACAGGTTCAGAAACCAATTCCAAAAGTTGTAAGATTTTATGCAATATATTCATAAATCTACCAACATCATATTTAAGCAAACCTAACAAACGAAAAACAGGAAAAAAATAGAGAATGAAAGACTCACAACGACGAAGCCAGGTGCTGACTTGTATGTTCCACACAAGTGGTAACACAACAGAACTCTTTGCTAGCTCAACCCCTAGGATGTCAACATTCTTTGCACGATCCCACTTCAGTTTTGGTGGTGAAGATTCCGTCCATCCACTGAAACCAAGGCCAGAGATAATAATAGAGGCCTCCGAAATTGACCAGATGAAATAATATTTCCAACGCGCTGTAAAGCCAGACATATACTGGTAACTCAACTTCCTCCAGAATCCCCATTCTTGGTATATGGGTTCAGTAAAACGTGTCAAGGGATGATACGGTACAAGGTAAAGATACAATGCCATGCAGATAGCAGCTTGGACAAGTGCTCGGAAAGTTGCCCCATAAGGTGATGGAGATCTTTTATCTGAATGAGCCCAAATCTTGAAAGGGAAAAAGAGTAACAAGATTATTAAAGCTGCATACCGGTAACTTCAGAGTAGAAAAGGCATGCAGGTGTACAAACAACATAATAAACCTACCCCCTTCTCTTCAGTCCACTCAAGGTAGTCCTTCATCTCATAAACTGGACCAGCAAAGTGACTGCCACAGCAGAGGCAGTACCCAAAATACTCAATCAATGAAGGTAACTTAATCAGTTGATTTTTCTTCTGAGCCTCACGTAACCCTTCCTCTTTCAACAACCCATCATTGTAATTTATCGCACATGAAATGACTTTCAGTGTCAAGACCATCAAGGCTCCTAAATACCAGAAGATAGTGCTCCACAATTAACTGACATGTGTAAAGCGCTAAAGAAGAATTCTCTTGAGCACTCATGAGAAAACTACAGAAAATCTTTGAATAATAGTGTGCATAAATGCAAATGCAATTAAATCAATTGAATGTCAAGGTGGGAACAAATTTGATATTACGACACAAATAGCAATAAACTACAGGTTGATGTTCATCACAACCAAAGGCAGCAATACGGCGATTAACCTAATTTATCCATATCACTGAAGCATGGCAGATCTACAATTCATTTAAAACTTAAACCCTTGTAATCAAATTTTGAAGAAGAACTTCTCCCATGCGAAGGAGAAATTCCAAACATGCTTACCAGTCGCATCGATGCCTCCTTCCTTCCAAGCATCCCCGCTCATGTAATATACATGGCTACAAATGTATAGGAATAGTCAAGAATTCTGAAATAACAAAGCATTATTTACAAATATTGAATTATCATGCATGCACCAAAAAGACTTTTAAACAAACTTCAACAGACAATTCAATTAGCAATAATCTTATCCCAGATTTTCAGCATCTTATAATCTTAGATGGTAAAGGAATGATGTATGTACATGCATCTACTAAAGTATTCAAAAAGACAAACATGCAATCTTGTCGGTCAATTTGACGTGAAGACCCAACAGGTCAAAGGCAAAAGCATTGGGTGCAAGATTTCCAAATTGCCAATAGATTTTACCAATTTTTATAGAGATTAAATTAAATTTCACAAATATCAGATTATCATATTAAACTCTCATCCATTGATAATTTTTCTCATTCATGTAAACGGAATGTACTCTCTAACATAAAATGCCCTTTCTGAACTTTTTGTTTGACTTTCTTTCCTAAGAAGAAAGTATCAGTTGGCTGCCAAGACATGCATTTCAATTAAATTGAAACAGAATCCTAATTAAGCAGGACCACACTAAATTGAACTTTTTTCATCTGCTAAGTCCAACATTACATTTCCAATCTTTATCAAACTTTCCATGTTTGATTATTAGAATAGAATTAATTCTATTTCTAGAATTAAAAACCCAACATTTAAAACAAAATGCTGATCTTTGTTAATGACAACCACGAAAACATGACATGTAAAACAAATCTACCAAGAAAAATTTCCCACGAAATTGGAGAAAAGGAAAATAAATTAAAAACACTTACCAGCCAATCAAATAACCAAAACCCAAGAAAAATGTGATAACCCCACACTTGGCCCGATAAAGAACCATTGCAGCATACCCCAACAACATGGGCACCAAGAAATGCAGATTCGAAGAGAACCCAAATGACAGATAGGAAAGCAACGCTCCTGAAAAGGCCGAGTAAACGTGTTTAGCCAGTCGACCTGGAACAAGTCGCCATGAAAAACTCACCGGTATCGTCGCCACGAAACATAGAAGAAATCGAAGCACCGGCACCGATATCCCGATGGATTCCGCCATAGTTCCCATGTCGAGTTCCATCTTCGTTTTGGGATTTGGGTCTGACCTAGTCCCTTGAGTCCGCTCAGTGAGCTTGTAGCGGACGTCGATCTCTCTTTATTGTGAAAACCGAGAGAAGGAAAGGAAATTAACGACTGAATCGAAAATCAGACATGTTATGGATTTTGAAATTTTCACCCAGATGTTGCACCTCGGGATTTAAGAGCACGAAAGTGTCCTCTTCTCGGTTTTTATCCCGTGCGGCCGTACTTGGGCACATACGCTAGATAGATTTGTACTTTGGGTTCTGGAAGGGTTTGACTTTCGTTGAACCCTAAAAGGACAATAAGATGATAACATCATCTGTCGTGAGGCTTTGCTGATCATGATTGAGTGGAGAAAATCTTTAGGTAGGAAAGCAGTGGAAACTCTCGAGGGGTACGCGCATTTAATGCGCGTGTATCAACGTCAAACACAAAAAAGGTGCACTGTCCGCTTTGGTGGTTGGCCTGAAATCACCAAACCAATTAAGACATTAATTCTCTAATGGGGAGAATTAAAATTTTGGATAATTTCCCATTTCGATTATAAGCTTAGCTACTTTAATTCTCTACAGTTATTTACGTACGGGTACTATATTTTAATATGATAAAATATTGATAATATTAAATATTAAAATATTTAAAATTTACATATAAATGAACTATGAAAATTCTATTTATTATATCATTTCCGCATTTATAAAAATATTCATGTGTCAGTCATATTTATGAAAATATTCATATGTTAGTCGTGCATCCACAAAAGGAATGGACACTAGATGAAACTTGTTTTCAAAATTTTTTAAATTTCATAATCCCGCAATAATTGATTACTTTTAATAATTTTAAGATTAAAATAAAACTTATTATAGTAAAATTATTTTTCAAATCCCATTACCCCATCGCCTTAAGACTCCACACGACCGACTCACTTCTTATTCGTCTCCCGAACACCACTGCAATAGTGTAAATTATACTTAAATTTAATATCATCAAATTATCTTATTTAGGGATTACTATATTGTGATATTATTTTAAATTCTTATAAACGTACAATATGATATACTGAGCATAGCATTAGCTACACCCTAAATACATCTCTTATTTTAAAAATTATATGCTGTTTAAGAACATGTTATTTACAATTAATTTTTAAAATGTTTTTCTTTTATCTTATAATAAAATACTCGATCTTCAAAAATAAAATTTTGATACATGAAACGTATCTCGATTTAATAATTAATTCACAGAATATCCAATGGGAAATTAAGAACAAAATTAAACCACAAATGCTAAATCAAATTGCTTCATTCAGGACTCTGGAAATCTCAACTAATTATAAAAATATATCACATCAGCAAAATTGGGTAGTGAACTAATGCTCTCAATTCACTACAAGTTAGCTCCACCAAAAAGGGCATAGAAGAAGCTTGAAGCAGACAGAAAAACTTTTCAACTGTAATATTATACAGCATAGTACTTGAGTAAATATAACATTAGGGATTGTGAGCAATCCTGTGTCAAGAACAATTATAGCATCTTACTCTCTCTGCCTTCTAGGACACTTTTTGTTATAGGCTGCTGCATGCAAATATGTTAGGGGAGAAATAACTTACAAGGCAAGAAATGTTGCAGACTGCGTAACATAGAATTCCATCCGTCTTCATCTATTGTCCGAGAAAACGCCCCATGGGGCATCACGTTGCAGGCAATCTTCCCTCCCCTTGATTCACATTTGCCTTTTAACTCAGCTTACTGAATAAAAAGAAAATTTCCCACCAGAAATGATCTTCTTGATTGAACTACCTTGATCCTTGCCCAGCAACTGACCTACAAGTATAGAGATGCTGCAAATACTATGTCTCGTTTAATCTTAGAGACAGCCTCTTCAAATTTTGACTCGAGCTCTGTCTCTCCTATTGACTTGGCTGCTGAAATAAGCTGCTGAAGAACTTCTTCAAGTCTTCTGATGGCTCTGATTAAGCTGCCCTCAAAGACCTGAGTAATTTCCATAATCTCATAGAACTTGGATCCTTTTGCCCAGGCATATACAGCTTCCATAATATCAGGTCGAAATGAGCTTACAAAGCTTTCCACATCAATTTGAACCTGTAAATGGAGAAACACTTCATGTAAGTCAAGTATAAGTTCTCTTGCAATACAACAGTGAAACCACCAGCTCAGCTGTAATCACTTATGACTGCTACCATGGCAAAATCAAAGAATGTCTCAATTCTAAGCAGACAGTATGGTGTCTGGGCTGATGGACAGAAGATATACCGTTTGGCATGTGTTGGTTCTGTATCTTCTGAAAAACTGCTCCCTAAATCAAAGCTACTATGGTAGCTGTTCTGAGATAAAGAACAATAGTTCCTTCTGGGAACCACATTTTGTTACATTTTTTTGTTTCCGCCTTTGCTTTCTAATCTAGTTCTCTGTACCACACACAAAGAACAAGAAAGCCTTCTTAATTATTGTCACTGATATGGTCCTAAATTCTGGGTAAATTGGGTTTTTAGATAAAAAATACAAATTAAAATAATTAAACATCCTAAGTCAGAATCTTGAATGTGAAAATTAAACTGCAACCTTTCTTTCTGAACTGCGCTTGTTTGAGCTCAACTACCAAGTTGGACTAAGGACAACCCAGTATAATTATACATTTTCCTTATGACAAGAAAAGCCTGCTTCAAAACAACCCAACAATCCCACAATGGTTGTTACCCAATACCCATACAATGGAGGACCAAGGTCCAGGGTTCAATTCTTCCTCCCATCTGGCCTTGTCCAAATATATCGAAAGATAATGACCCAAATGACACCATCAGGCCTCAAATTGTTATACTTAAACTCAAAACCAGACATCTATACTCACCTGACTTGAGTTCCAAAACCCTCCCATGGATCTTATCTAACTTGCTTTCCAAAATCCAAAACCGAGACTACAAACATAACATGGAAACAAACAAAAAAGCATAGCAAGAAGAAGTTTCTACCATACCTTGCACTCAAGTTGAACTTTGGCAATCCTTCGTGCTGTATCTTGTAGTTGTGTAAAAAGCAACTCAAGTTCTTCCCTGGGCTTTGCAGCATCTTGAAGCTTCTCCTGCCAAACAAGACAAGAGAGCAGAGACACCATTTCTTCTGCCTTTACATCCTTAAAAATCCCACTGAACATTAGCTCTGTCAGAGTCAACTCATCAGCACTACTGATCTCACAAGCAACCTTGCCCTTCAACTCGACAACATCATCACTCGTAATATATCTGCAATCATGTCCAATATAAGAGGAAAACATATGGAGAATAGGTCTTTGTGCAACAAGCTTAAGTGTTATGAAGAATTACCCATTAATATTAAAACCGCAAAAGGATATAGTTAGCTTTAAGTTAAATAGCTTGAGCCAAGAGTAAATTTGAGTGAAAGGAGAATGTAATAGACAATTCATAACAAACTACAGGCATTATTAAGCATTTACAACCATAAATATTAAAGCAACATTTGATTGATTTATATTCTTTTAGAAGGAGAGAAAAAAACAAGGACTAGAGTGATATGCATTAGAAAAAAGTGGTTGCAAATGACAAATCCTATTCTGCAAAAAAAAAAAAAGAAAAGAGAGAGAGGATTGAGGATCTTCATTTTGATTGCAGAAAAAAACTGCTGATCATCTTGTGTTCTCTAAGACTGAAAAAACAATAAAAAGCAGTAACTAGAGCTCCAGAGCAAAAGAAATATCAATGCTAAGCAGAGCTATCAAGTTATGAAACCATGACTCAAGGAAAATTAGACAACAAGAGAGAAGCAATGATAGAGAAATGACTTTTTACCCTAGCCTCCTTAGAACCCGTTTTCTGGCCTTAAGCTCATCTTTAAAAGCCAATGCTGTGGAAGAACGCATTGTTTTCTTAATTGATCTGATCTTGGCTGTCAATTCTTCCTTTCTGTTCAGAACTTTAAGCTTTTGCTCAATAAGTGGGGATTTTGCAATTTCATGTTTTTCAAACAGGTTCTCTAATGCCTCCAACCTACGGACTGCCTTTTTATACGAGTTACTTTGTATCTGAGAAATAGCAAAATAATTTGATAATTAATCCAAAGACAAAAGAATAGAAAGAACAAAGCAAAATCTTATATTTTCTTCAGAAAATATCATGAAGAAAAAATTAAACATATACATTCATCTCTTCCGGTTCCAGGGGCATCCCATTAGCATATCTAGAAATAAATTCTAAAAGCTTCTTCAAGGCATTCTCTCGAGCTTCTAATGGCAGAAGATCTTTGGGTATGTTCAAGCGTGCACTACTTAGACTGATAACCTGTTCAAGGCATAAAATAACAAATTAAATTCTTCCTTCATCAGATGGAGATTAGTTTCACCAAGACCAAAAAGTAAGTTAAAAGCATATTCCTATTAACTGTTTATACCAATATAATCAGTTGCATAGCTGGAACCAGAAAAATCCAAGTCAAGTAAAAGCCAATCTTCTAAATCCTAGTAGCAAAATTTTGCTTCATTACTTAAAGAAAATCAGTCTGAAAAATAATAAAAGAAGGGTCCAAAGATTGTAATCAGAAATTCCAATGTAAAAACAAAACAAAACAACTAACATAGATAATGATTGTTCACCTCATTAATGATAAGTAGTTATGGTACTCTATTACAATACTGCATATTGAATACGTTGGGGGACAGGGGGGAGAGGATGGGGGAAGGTAATTGGCTCTGCACACACATGAAATGCAAAGGTATATGCCTATAGGCATTAAATGCTTGCATGAGTACAGAATACATATATTCGTAAATATGCCCTGTTTTTGTTCTATACACTCTGAGCGTCTGGTGACCGATGCGCATTTTTGATATGCACATTGCATGTAGAAATGACGTTTCCCTTCTGTAAGATTCCATAGTTGCTGAAGTTATCTTTACAACTGTTCTGATACTTTTAAAAGAAAAACAACATAAATTTCACTATTTTAAATTACTAAGCATGCCCCCTGAACTGAGAATAAGTAAATAACCAAGAAGTACCGGGAATTTACCTGAGAGAGAGGCACAGAAACAACAAGAGGTTCCCCAGGCTCATTCAAAGGGACAATCTTAATTTTTTTCTTTCCAAGACCATCTTTGCTCACAGCACATCTTGTAAGAATATCAAGGGCATAGCTTGCATCTTCTGGTCTTCTACTGGCATCATCTGCATCAAGAATTTGACATATTTGCAATTAATTTAACTCAAAATGTTAAGGCACTGTTTGACAATTACAAGGGATCAACTTGTGTTCTCACCTTCAACAACACTTTTTACTCTATGGAAGTCCATTAAAACACCCCAGGTTACATGGTCCTCAATGGAGAAAGATGGAGATTTTTCATCATCAATGCATTGTACACATACTGGCCTGCCAGATTTCATATAGGGTAAGCAATACTTTGGAGAAAACACAACATCACGAACATCATTTTTCAAACTTTTGTATTGCCGAATCAGATTGTAATAATTCTTCAAACTATCTTCTTCTTCAATTATCATGGAGTCCCTCTCTTCTTCCAGAGCCTTTATTTGTTTCTGCAAAATAATATCTTGCATCAGATTACTTGAGAAAAGCTCTAAAAATAGTTAAATAGCTTAAAAATCTTAGGCATTTTTGGTTTGCATTAGAGAAGAGTTCATAATTATCAAAAAATCAGATTTTTCATTTACTAGAAACGTACACTTAAAAGAATATCCAAAAAAACACAGAAATGTATGATCTTTCTTCTTAGGTCCCATCACTTTTTTTTTTTATGGCTATACACAAAGTACACGCTAACACTAACATGGTGCTCCTTTTCTATCGCTCCAGAGGTGGAATATTTCACCTTCTGCCTTCTTGCTCCTCTAGATTTCTAGCCCCTTTCCACTCCAACCATGGAGAAACTTTAAATGCTAATGCCTTTTGAGAAAATGCCAGCCACTTGAACTGGATAGCAATTTGTTGGCTTAAACACCAACAATTACTTTTTGTCACCAAGAACAACTTACACCTTTTATTTTTACTCTCTGCTATTGATTACCAATAATGTAAATAATATTAAAAACAGTTTCAATATTCAAAAACCGGATAACCATAATCAAGAGATCAACATGAAATTAAACAATTCTGGAATCTGATAACAACTGACCTCAAGGTCAGGAATTGCACGATCGGCTTGAAACTGATAGAACGAATTACGAAGCATACTTTCAGGATCAGCATCTTCACAGCACAATTGATTCAATAGCATATTGTAGCTTAGGTGGAAGGCACTGAAATGAAATGGAAAAGCACCAGTTAAATCCTTAATTCTTTTTCTTTTGGATGGAAAATTCATAATTCTTTGATTATAGAATTTTAATTTCTCCACTGCAGCATCCTTTAAATCAAGTTTTAACCAGTCAGTCCTTGTCCGGTGACATTAACACCCTAACTTATTAGCAGCTAACCATCATCCTAATTCACAACAAAAAGATATAGTTGCTAACAAGAAATATGTCCAACTAGATATCAGCTACCAGCAACTACAACCATCTAAATGTTACCTCAAAATGATTGTTCCCCTAAAAGAGAATGTTTTGCCCCTTTTCCAAGTTAAGAACCCCAGAACAAAGGATTGATTATGCAAATTTTGTTGTCAGTAGGTGTTACACATAACATTACTGTAGTTCTGTTTATGTTAAAATAAAGCAAGAAAAGCTGAGACCCTTCACTTTTAATAGTGCAAACAAAAAATGCTTGTTCCCCTTTCAATTTTCTATCTCTCCCAACTTTTTTATTGCTTCCCTTTTCCATCTTTCCTACTAAACAAAGCCCAGGAACTGGAATTTTTAATCATGGCCACAAAACCTTTCATGGTCTGATTTGGAGTAAACAAATCAGTCCCTCCCAAAGTTCCTTTTCGAATGGAAAAGAAAAAAAATCTGCAGATATGACATCATTATAAACTAACAAGTATCATGAATGAATGTTTTGCACCATGAAACCTGTCAAACCGAATTATTGGAAATACACCATTAATCCAAAGTATCATTAAATCAAGAGAACCGCTTTTACTAAGGCAAACATTTTTCATCAGGTAAAGCAAACATACCTGTTCAAACTATCAGCATTTCCCTTGAGCATTGTTTTAGCAGTAGATGGTTCCATCCTTTCATCCACCATAAGAATGCATATTCCACGTGCATCAATACCTCGACGACCAGCACGGCCACTCATTTGTATGTACTCTCCACTAGATATCCATCTAAACTTGTCCCCATCAAATTTACGAACATTTGTAAACACAACAGTTTTAGCGGGCATGTTTAACCCAATACTGAAGGTCTCTGTGGCAAACAAACACTGAAGAAATATGTTTCAATCTTTGTACTTCTGGTAAAAGAAAGAATCAAAAGGAATAGCCACAAAAAGGAAAAGAATTTTGTTTTTTTTCTACAGCCAAACAAGCAATATTTTGTTCTGAGATGTTTAACATAATACAGAACCAATATAAGTTGACCTAAAATTATCTGGTACTCAGAAAGTGCATAGAAGTCTCAGGCTCACAATATTTATTTAAATCAGTCTGTTCAAAAATAAGTGATCAAATTGAAGGTCACATAACAAAGGGCAAAAAGGTGGTCAGGCATTCACATACTTTCCACAGATGTAAAGCTTGTGTGTGCACATATGCATGGCCAGATATACAAAAAAGAAACTTACTATAAGCATTTGCCGAAGCCAAATTCAAGAAACAAAATAGACCAGGTTAAAAAGAGCGAGAAGTTTCAGACTATCAAATCATATGACACAAAAACACTTCAGACACTCAAATGAACAACTGGGTAAAAATAACGAAACAAGAATAGTATAGTGAATAACAGCTAAACTTTTTTGAAAATGAACCTCAAAATGTGAGCAAGGAACACATACAACCTAGCTAGCAGACTAATAGTTAACCATTCAATTTGATAATTGAAGATTCCACAACTGTAGGCAAATTTAGCACTTAATTATAGATAATATTATGGCCAATCTTAAACCTTAAATATATCACTAACTTAAAGAATCAAATATTGAGTTTGTACTCTGAACCTTAATCAGCCCTTCCTGAAATAATATCTCAATCACTTCCTTTAGAATGGGAAGCAAGCCAGAATGATGCACACCTATTCCACGTTTCAAAAGGGGTAACATGTTTGATACCTGTAAGAGGATATGATAAAAGGCACAATAAAAAGCTGAGTAAAACAAAAGAACAGGTCATAACATACTCAGAATAAAAGTAAATCATAGATCTAAAATGTAGATCTCAATGTCGAAACACATTCATCAAATATTAGGAACAACTGAAGGCTCCATTTGATACAGTTTTGATTTTCTGCTTTTGTTTCTGACTGTTTCTTCTTTTGATTTTTTTTTTAAATGAAAAAAACAAGTATTTAGTATCAACATTTAAAAAATAAATATATAAATCAAAACAAAAACAAAATTTCAAATTGTTTCCGTTACTTTGGAAGTGCCTAGACAAAAAATAGTATATAAAGAATATTTGAAAACTTACAATTCGAGAAATAGGAAATGTTACCAAAAAAGACCCCAAAAACAACAGCTTAAATCACAGTTGACTACATTCTCCAAAAGAAAGAAATCACAGTTGACTAAATGTTCACAACTTAAAGGACGTATGGCCAGAAGTAACTTATAAAGGACACAAGATCCTGATTGACATAACTAACTCTCCATTTGTTAACCAGGTAATAATCATAAAATTAGAGTTCTACAAACAGACATACACATGCATCTGCTTGCATACATGTGCATACAAGTATAAGTTCACATTCATACACGTATCAAGCATTTGGAAGAAGAGGAACGACAACTTGCCTGAGGTAATTTCTTATCATCATCAGAAAGCATATCCATTGCACTCCAAAAGATTGTTTCTATGTTTCCTTTCTCATCATCATCATTTAAATCCATCCTTGCCATCTACGGTTAAAAACATCAACAAAGAACAAGATGCTCACATATTTTGGATATAGTAAAAAAAAAAAAGACAGAGAGTGGTGCATTTGCCTAAAGAATATAAACATATTTTAAAAAAAAAAAATCAGTACATTTGGACAAGGACAAGAAAAAGAAAGGAGGAAATGAACCTTCGCAAACTCTTATTGGTGAAGCAACAACCACTTGGCCAAACTTGAATTGGTAGTAATCCAAAAACTATGACAGCTTACATCTAATAGTAACTTGCCAGAATTACATTATATATAGCATAATGCTGAGCAGCAATTCTTTTTAAAACATACTATAAAGAAAGCTAATAATAGTTAGGCATCTTTTGGTTTGTAAGAGGAAACAAGACATGCCATCCATCCATGTCTTCCTTATCGCATACCAATAATATACATATAAAAAGAAAAAAAAAAGGTTTTTACAGTCAACCCCCCCCCCCCCCCCCCCTTTTCAGACAAAAAAACAAAAAAAAAGAAAAGAAAACCCACCTGCATTGCAAGAAATTCACATTCCCTTTTGCTAAAGCTGAAAATTATCACAGGGTCATACTGTCGCTGAATGATCATTTTCACCAACTTAAAGATGTCACTTTGTTCACTAACTTTTCCCATCACTAACCCCTTCTGTGATTTACCAGTATCTCGTTTCTTGTTACTTTCACTTGTTGGAACTAGGGCATTTAAAGCTTTCTGAAAGCTATCCTCACGAAACTTTCCTTTCTCATCTACCACCAAAAATAGACCATCACCTCCAGCAGGGAAAATATAATGCTGAAGAGGTGTTGGTCGATAATCAGTGTAAACAATGTGGCATGGTTGCTTGTGAACCTGCAATCATAGAACCAAAATAAGCAGACATATTTTTACAATTAAACAATCTACAAAATAATGGTTTATAGAAGCATCTAGCAATATAATCTAATGTGCTTGATTCAAAAAACAGCCAACTCAGAAAAATGTGCATAATGTCATCAGGATTCATAATCATTTTCTATGCACAAAATCCATTCACAAGAATCAGCAGCAAGGACCATCAGGATTAGGGCTGGTATTTCACATAGGAAAGCTTTAAAGGAAAAGAAAACGCAAAGTTATTATGCTATTTGATATCTTTGTTTCTCTTTTTATTTCTTTTTTGAAGCATTAACATCGAAGAATTTTATTTATTTTTCCATACAATTCTCTTGGTTGTTCAAGAAGGGTCTAGCTCCCTCTATACTTTTTTGTCCATTACATTCCAATACACATTTAATCACCATTTACAAGTATAATTTTCACAATTCATAGGTGGATCCTTCACATGTTTTGCAACTAGAAGAATTCATACAGAATGGTACTTAAATTTGTGTCCTACACCATGCCATATTTCACCCAAATCACAACAAACTGCAAAATAATTTCATAAAGAACAGGTCTAAAAAAATAACCCCAAAAGAAATCCAATGTTGTCAGAATGTTAAAGCTCCTCTTAATAGGCTAAAGCAAACACACCAGTCTTTATCTCTATGCTGGCAAGTCCTAGCCACTTCAATGTCAAAATAGTATAATCAAGGGTTGTACTGACAGGAAGACTTAAAATGCTAAGGTAGTAGCTTCACAGGCAATTACCATGAATTATGCTGTAATAATCAGATTTAAACTCAAGCACTTGAGTTGGACTGATGTATGTAGTTTTAATTTTCAATGTTCTCCTCTTTGTAATTCCTCAAAGAAAACTTTCCTACTATCAATTTATGGAGGACAAAAATACCAAACTATAAAATCAAGCTTTCACATGTTGCATATATAGCCTACTACGACTAATGAAGTTATGCTGGTTAATAAGCATTCATTAATTATTTTCAACTTGAAAGCTGATGTATATATTCAAGCAAGGATTAATCACCTTTGCCACCCAATCAGCAAATTCCTTTGCATTAGGCACGGTTGCCGAAAGAAATACAAACCGAGAGTTCTTTGGTGCCATGACAATACTCTCTTCCCACACAACACCTCTTTCACGATCACGCATGTAGTGCACTTCATCAAAAATAATCCATGCCACCTCCCGAACAACCTCAGACCCTTTATACTGCATACTACGCCAGATTTCCGTGGTCATCACCTGCAATCAAACAACCTCTCAGAGGAAAGATTAAGAAATCAACTAATAAACAAAAAAAAAAAAAAAAAGAAATCAAACGGATACCGAATAAAATACCAACCAAGCAAGAAGCATTAGGGTCAATTGTAACGTCTCCAGTCATCAAACCGACATCAGAAAACTCTTCTTTAAACTCTCTATACTTTTGGTTGCTGAGAGCCTTAATAGGTGAAGTATATATAACCCGCTGATTATTCCGCAAAGACATAGCAATTGCATATAACGCTACAACAGTCTTCCCGGCTGATGTATGTGCTGACACCTGTTTTAAAATTAGAATTTCACTTTCTCTACTTTCTGGGATTTATATAATTTCCAACGAAGAGAAAGAAAGAAAAAGAACAAGAACGTTTACCATGACAGATTGGCCATTATCGAGGCACTTGATAGCTTCACACTGAAAAGGGTCGAGAGTAAAAGGGAATTCCTTGGTGGGTTTAGAGTCAGCCGGAACTGTAGAGGAAGTCGAAGGAACATAACCATCTGGGTATGAAACTTCATGTACACACCCCACGGCTTCCTCCGCCATGACTGAGCCATCTTCCTTGTGTTGTTTCTGCGGCTGAGACTCCGAGGATGCCTCCTCTCCTTCCGACTTCCTCTTCAACGACCCCATTTATTAATCTCCACGATATCTTTCGCCAAACGGGAAAAGCGCGGCGGCAATGAGGGGAAAAGGAGACAACACTTGAAGAGGGAACAACAAGCCGTCCACTTAGAAAAGATCTAATTACGAAAAGAACCCGAAAAATTAAATATTTATACTAACTACCCTTGCAGTTTTTTTTTTAATTTTTACATTCTACCTAAGTTCTAATTAGAATTTGATTAAAAAAATTAATAATTTGAATCTGTATAATATGAATTTGAAACAATTCAAATTCGAAATCAACTTAATATCAAAATAATTTATTATAATAAAACCTAAATCTGAATAATTTGAAATCATTTAAATTTTAATAAATTATATTTTAAAAATTAATAATTTAAATTTAAAATGATCCGAACTTAAATCATTTTTATCAAATTTAAAATTACTTGAATTCAAAATTAAGCAAATTTAAAATTACTCAATTTTCTTTTTCAACTAGCATATACAAAGTTTTTTTTTTCTAATAAATAGATAATAAAGTGAAAAAAGAAAGATAGAAAGAAGGAAATCATTAAAAAGTGAATAGAACTAATTTTCTTGTTTCTTTTCTTTGATGTGTTTGCTTTAATATTTGATACATGTGTTTGGAACTTGAAGAATAAGAAGAAAGAAAAAGAAAATTCACATGTTTAAATAAACCCACACATTACAATAAATTGGATTTAAATATAGTACATTTTCAAAATGTGTTATTAAAAATATTTTTAATAATATTTTTTAATTCTTTTTAAAATATTTTTGTAAATTTAACTTCACTCTATAAATTTTTAAATGTACTATAAATAAAATGTAATTATAGAAATCACATACAATAACAAAGATTGTATTTTTTTATATTATTACTAAATGTGAAAAAAGTGATATAAAAGTTTAAGATTTCACTATACAAAAAAATATATTAATTAAAGAAGTGTGATTAAAATTCAATTTTATTGTAGTAACACAAATTCAATTATTAAAACGATATGAAAATGTTTAAATTTAAAAAAACCAAATCGAGAATCCGTTGTACATACACACACATATATCTTGTTTTATTTATCATAGACATATAATAATTTACAATACAATTTAGTTAACTTAAAAAAAATGTTTTCACGGACTTTCATTAAAATTATTAAAAAAAATGTCTAAAAAGCATATAATTGGTAGAATTAAATGTTGGAAATTTTCAACAATAATAATAAAAGAATGAAAAGAATAAAGTCCTTTAAACAATTATGATTGTTTTAGAATTATATTTGTACAAACAATTATGTTTGATAGAAAATAAACCCTTATGTGTCATTGAATGTTATAGTTTTAGCAAATATGGAGCGTCTAGAGAGTCTAGATGTTTACGAATGTGACCATTTGCAAGAGATGATGGTGCTGGAGTCGATAGAAAGGGAACAGGAAGGAAGAGTTTCAACTAATATACGTATGTAAGCAGATGGAAGCTCAAAAGACTATCGTTTGAGGCTGGTTTGTCCAGTTAACCGCATTCACTGAGTCGCATTCAACCACCAAAGAGATACGTTTCCTCCATTCAGTGGCTGCAACAATCTACAGTTTCTTCCTGATGGCAAGAAATTCTGCTGTATTCGCATCACTGATGACTACAACCGTACAATTTTTGTATCTATGAACATTTTTGCTGTAAATTTTAAGATTGAGACCACTTTCAATATTATTTTAAGTTTTTTTTTTATAATTATGTTAATAAAGTAGAGTTATATTTGTTCAAATAATTATGGTGAAAAACCAACAATTATGTTTGTTAAAAAATAGCATAAGCAATGCTCGAATGCGAGAATACAACACTATTGGTGTTCTTGTTGATGATTGTTTATTAAATGAAGACGGAGAAAAAAATGTAAAGATGCATGATGTAATGAGGGATATGGCATTATGTATTGCATACCAGTATGAAGCAAGCGAAAAGAGAATTTTTGTTCGAGCAGGTGTTGGATTAGAGGCTGTGCCAGTGGTTGAAACATGGAAAGGTGTAAGAAGAATTTCCTTGATGCAAAATGGAATTAAAGAACTATCATCGACACCTACATGCCCGACTACCCAAACTTTATTTCTCAACAAAAATGATTTGCAGGTAATTGGCTGAGACTTCTCCCAATTTGGCTCTGCACCGAGTTCTGAACTTGTCAGACAATAGGGGTTTAAGAAAATTGCCAAAGGGAATTTCAAAATTGGTTTCTCTTGCAAAATGAAATTAAAGAACTATCATCAACACCTACATGCCCGACTCTTCGAACTTTATTTCTCAACAAAAAGAGTGAAGTACCCAAGATCGGGGATAAGGATCAATACAAGCAAACCGCCGGTCAGAGTTGCAACTAATATTCGTTTCTTTTCGACACTGAGCGCGGTTTCTATTTTCAGATGCCCAAATTTGAGGGACATGACCTGGCTTATTTTTGCTCCACATCTACCGTCTTTATCAGTAGGGTATTGCGCAAATATGGAAGAAATATGAGTGACGGAAAATTGGGTGAATGTGCAGACACGCTCGAACGTCCGTACCTGCCTCCATTTGCTAAGCTCCAGACTCTTGGTTTGGAAGAACTACCAATACGGAGGAGCATATACTGGGGAGCCATACCCTTCCCGAGTTTGGGAGATGTCGTGGTGATCAGCTGCGCAAAGCTTCAGAGGCTTCCGTTCAACTCTGACAGTTGGAAAAAAATCAGCATTAAAGGAGACCAACAGTGGTGGAATGATGTAGAATGGGAGAATGAATCCACCGAAAATGCTTTTCGTCCTTGTTTCGAACCTGTTTAGAAAGTAATGTCGTTTTCCAGCTATTATTCCATCTTTTATTTTTCATTTTCTTTAATCCTAATGTTGTGCTGCAGCTTACTGCGTTTGAGTGATAATTGTTTGCTGCTTTTAATGTTTGATGTAGTGTTTGAGTGATAATTATTGGTTTATATGGGATGGGTGGCATAGGTAAAACCACAATCTTGAAATAAATTAACAACAGGGTGGACACGATTGGTTATGATATGGGGATCAAAATTGACTACCCGTTCGTCACACGTATGTCGGGAAATGCGAGCCCAGCCGATGATTGAAGCAAAGTGTTGGGGAAAGACTTAAGCTTGGACATTGTTTCAGCAGAAGGTTAGAGAAGATACCTTCACGAATAACGATCCGGACGTTGGAGAAGTCGCTGAAGGCTGCAGAATGTGGTGGACTGCCTCTCGCCATAGATATAATTGGTCGAGAAATCATGGGCAAGACGAAGCGCGAATCATGGGACTGCGCTGAAAAGGTATTAAAGAACTCTGCACATAAATTTGAGAAAACAGGAGAAATATATTCTGTTTTAAGCAACAGTTACGAAAACTTGCTTTCCGATGAAATGAAATCTTGCTTCTTGTACTGTACTCTGTTTCCTGAGGGGTCGCCTATTTTGAAGTCCAGCTTAATTAATTATTGGTTTTGTGAGGGGCTTTTGGATATGTTTGAGAGCATAAATGATGCTCTAACGCAAGGGCACTACATTATTGACCAACTCGTTAGTGCCAATTTGTTACGACAAGATGAGAAAGACGATTATGTGAAGTTGCATGATGTGATACGTGAGTACTCATGGGAGAATAAAGATTTTGGCGAGAAAGCTTTAGATATCTTCACAGTTCTGGAAAGAAAGAAGTTTGTGTTATTGTTAGATGATACATGGGATCAAAATAGGGATACCTTGGCCGACCCAAGAAAATGGATCAAATGTAGTTTTAACTACGCGTAGTTTAGATGTATGTAAGCAGATGGGAGCTCAAAAGACTATCAAAGTGGAGTGCTTAGCAATGGATCAAGCTTGGAAATTGCTTCAAGAGAAGGTTGGAGAAGAAACCCTCAATAGCGATCCATTAATTCGAATGCAGGATAAAGAGGCTAAAGTAGTCCTGCAGAGTGCGGTGGGCTGCCTCTTGCACTAATTACAATTGGTCGAGCCATGGCTTACAAGAAGTGACCCCATGAATGGAGATACACACTTGAGGTATTAAGGAGATCTCCGCATAAATTTGCAAGATTGGGAGAAAGGTCGTTTTTAGGGGTGTCAACGGGTACCCGACCCGGATATACCGAGTTATGGTACCCTATAAATGGATTAGGAACGAGTTCAGGTCGTAATTTCACTACCCGACTCGAGTTCGGGTAGGATTCGGATATCACACTTTGGATACCCATTATCCGAATCCGTTTGCATTACTTTTTATTTATTTTTTTATTATTTAAATAGTTGAATAAATTTGATGCATCAAGACTCGAACCCAGGCCATGAATAGGATGTTAATGGGTCGAGTACTCTATAATTTCAAGGTACCCAAATCCTAATTCTATAAAAAAATCAATTACCCTAACCCTATTAACTACCCGTTTAATTTTAAAATTACTACCCTAACTTTATTACATTTTTACTACCCTATAATTACCCTAACTTGTTTAAAAACCTGATTAAATTAAAAAATTATTAAAATCTCTTTCATAAATACTCAATTATCTAAACTCGTATACATATACAATAATATTTCTCTACACGTTTCATAAAATTAACGACTAATTAAATTAATAAAAATAAAAATAATAAAGTTTAAATTTAAATAATCAAAAAAAGATCTTAAACATAAACTTAAATAATTAAAAAAAATATTCATACAACGATATAAATCTAAATAACTATACATAAATATCTAAATAACAACATAAACTTAAATAACTAAATACAAAATCCAAACAAATAACATAAACTTAAATAACAAAAAAAAACTTTTGTAAATTATAATTTTTATAATGTAACACAAAATAAAAAATAAATATATTTATATATAAAGTATATATACTAAAAATATTATAGTGTATATACAAAATAATAATTATATTCTTTATAAATGAACCCAATGTGTAAAACCCGACCCTATAAATACATGTCATGACATGCATGCAATGAATAGCGTGTTTGTATCTTAGGAAAGTCTTAAAGAATAACTAAAACCCGGTATTGTACCAAATGGTACACTTAAGTTGATTTAACCTCGAATTAGTTCAAATAGAAATTTTAAAATGAAATTTAATATTTCACAGTCCAAGAATGACTTAAATGATGTTTTAGAGTTCGAGGGTTAATTTAGGATGAATTTGAAAATTTTGATGTTCATAGGCAAAATCGTCATTTTGCCACCTAAGATAATAAATTGATCATGGAGTGAAATTTTTTATCAATATTGACTATTTGGAGTATAATTTGATGATAGGAAATGAAAAATTGTAATTCCGACGGTTTTCGGAACATAGGGGCAAAACGGTAATTTTGTCGCCTCAAGGGTAAAACCATAATTTTCACCACTCAAAACTTGTCAAAATCTTAGGATTTATTCATTTTTGGTATGCATGAGTATGGTGTTTGAAGTGGTGAAAATTTGAAATTTTCAGAACGAAATTTTAAAAAGGGATCTCACGGGAAAGTGACATGTGGCATTTTTAAATGAAATAATATTATTTTAATCAAATAAGCCCATTTAAGCTTCAGCTGATGAGGGGTTCGGCCATAAAGGGAAAAAGAAAGGAAAGAATAGGGAAAAAAGGAAAAAAGGAGAAAAACCAAAGAAAAGCTTGAAATTTGACAAAGGATTCGCAGTTTTTGCCCGTTTTCGCGTCTAACGGTAAGATTTTTCGATTTTGGCTTAGTTTCTACCTTTCCCATGCTTTTGTTTTCATTTTCCATGCTTCAAGAGAGAGATCATAGAATAGATATGAAGGCTGGACGAAATTCAAGGGGGGAGATTTTGAATTTTTCAAGTTTCGATTCTTAGCTAAATCGGTAGTTTCAGTTAGTTAGAGGTGTTTAGAAATTAAATTGGACTCGAAAGCATGAAATTTTCACAATACCCACTCTAGGCTGAATCTTCAATACTGTCCAATGGTGATGAATTGATTTTTATCCAAATGAATTGAAGGGAAAATGATGAAAAATGATTAATTGTGTTAGAAAAACCAAATAGAAAATTTACCGGGTGAATGTCCCATTTTAACCGAATTTTTCAAGGAAGAAAGTGACCTGAATTTAGTGATTCCAGAGGGTTATAAGCTGGTATTTGATGGTTAAAAATGTTGGAGAGAGAATGGGACGATTTAGAGTAAAAATGGAGCGCATTAGTAATTTATCAAGTAAAGTACCGAAAATAGGCTAGTACTGCGTTTAAGCCGTTTTAGGCCGTTGCATTTCATACCATGCATTAATATAGGATTTAAATCAATTATATAGTGATTTAGCATAAATGTATTGAATTGTGTGATTTTTGTAATTTATTAAGGAGGTGAGATATCTGGAAAAGGCAATGAGGTCATACCTGAGGAAACGTGATTGAGACGCTTTTTCTTCAAGAGAATTGGATTTATATATCTTGTGAGTAAACCTACTATTATTGTAAACTATCTAGAGTTTATTTTTAAATGTTAATTACAGATTTTTTGCAAAGAAAATGGTTATGAAAAGAAAAATTTTGCTGTATGCAAGTAGATAGATTTAAATGAAAATATTGTTGGATTATTGAATAATTGATCTTTGTTAAAAAAATTGAGTAGATTGGAGGGCGTAAATTGTGTTACAAATGATGTTTTCATTCAATAGGCTTATGAGTATGTGTATATATGTGGCTATGTTTGAAATGTTATTGGGAATAAATGTAAGTTGGATTTTTACTATGCAGGCTGGGTAAATAAATAAAAGTCACGTTATACTGTTGAAATTTTATTAAATTGGTGGGTTTAGTCACTGCAGTAGCGGGTTTCTGTGGACCGCCTATTAGAGGGGCACGGTAAACCCGGTTATATAGTTACTCCGGTTGTAGAGGCGAGAAGGGTAACTCCCGGAGTAGTGTTAGAGTTCACTTCACGTAGAACCCACACGTGAATGTGTATCTCGGCCAACGCCAAGGAACGGCTTGTTTTAAAAACTAAAACGTGTTTAATGTGTAACTGTTTTGACAACCTTGGCGGACTCGGTTAGATGCCTCGACCAAGGTATCCCCGAGGACTAATTTTGGCTTGAGCCATGATTTTAATAAAAGTCATAAGCCTTAACCATTGTTTTGATAAATTATAAATATTTCTTGATTTAAGAAATAAAATAAAACTTTATGAAATGGTTTGTAATAGCTATTTAAATTTGTCTCCATTTTACTTACTTTTAGAAGTTTATGATAATGTTTGTTTACTCATTGGGATTGCAAAATCTCACTCACCTCCTGTCCAAACATTTCAGGCCTATGGTAGCTTATAGATACCAGATTTTGTCGAGGACTCCCGTAGATCGTCTTCCCACGACAGATAGTAGGTTTACTGCCATTGTCGTATTTGTATAGTTATGGGCCCATCGGTTATTGTAATTATTATTGTACATTATGACTTTGTAACTTAATGTATGTATAAATTTATTTTACTTTCACGCTATAAAAATTACTTATACGCGTGTCTATAAAAATTATTTTATAAGAAAATGAAATATTTTTATCAATATTTTTGAATAGTAAAATGTTACTTTAAACCCTTGAAAAAGAAGGTTTTGGACTTCCGATTTCAAATTCGATTTCAGATTATGTATTCTGGATGCATAAACTATATTTTTACCAGATTTTAATATTTTCGTCGAAAAATGACCAAAATACCCCTATGAGTCAAATTTTATATTTTGATTTATTTAAGCCAGAAATGAGTTGTAAACCCTCAAAAGGGGATGTTTGGAAAGAATTACTCACAGGGAAGGCTAGAAACTGGTACATAAGTCTTACAGGGTTCCGGTTGGCATTCCGGATAATGAGTGTCAATTGGGACGTCGTGGCAGTTGTTAGGGGCCCGAGGGAAGTTTCGAGTCGTGACACAATGTATATAAAGTATAGATATTAAAAGATATTATAATTTAATTAATAATCATAATTTAATTAATTAATTTAATTAATTATATGAATTTACCCTTAATTACATGAAATTTAAAAAAAAAAAAGCTAAGTTTCAAAACTATTATAATCTCACAACTTCTTTTCAGATAATTAACTTTATATATTATTTAGTAATTAATTTATACAATAGCAATTATATTCTTTATAAATAAACATAATATATAATATAAAATGTATGTGTTAAAAGATATTATAAGTTTTATATTATAAAGTATATATATTAAAAGTATTATAGTGTATATACAAAATAGTAATTATATTCTTTATAAATGAACCCAATGTATATAAAGTATGAATATTAAAAGACATTACAATTTAATTAATAATCATAATTTTTTTAATTTTTTTAATTAATTATATGAATTTGCCCTTAGTTACATGAAATTTAAAAAAAAAAGATAAGTTTCGAAACTATTCTAATCTCACAACTTCTTTTTAGATAATTAACTTTATATATTATTTAGTAATTAATTTATACAATAGTAATTATATTCTTTTATTAATGAACATGATATATAATATAAAGTGTATGTGTAAAAAGACATTACAATTTAATTAATAATCATAATTTTATTAATTAATTTAATTAATTACATGAATTTGTCCTTAGTTACATGAAATTTAAAAAAAATAGCTAAGTTTTAAAACTATAATAATCTCATGACTTCTTTTTAGATAATTAAGTTTAGATATTGTAAATTTATATAAACAAAGGTATATATATTATTTAGTAATTAATTTATATAATAGTAATTATATTTTTTATAAATGAACATAATATATAATATAAAGTGTATGTGTTAAATGACATTACAAATTATAGTTACTATAAAGTGTGTATATATATATATATGTATATATTACAATTAATAATTTTATAAGTTATAATTTTTATAATGTTAACACAAAATAAAAAAATATATATATTTATATTTAAAGTATATATATATATACTAAAAGTATTAGTATGCATATAATATAGTAATTATATTTCTTATAATATTACTCAATATATATAATATATATTTAAAAACATTTGAAGTTAGTATATATAATAATCATAGTTTAATGAATTAATTTAATTAATTATATGAGTTTGTCTTTAATTACATGAAATTAAAAAAATAGTTAGATTCCAAAATTATTTTAAACTCAAAGACTCTCTTTAAGTATATATATTATAATTTATAAGTTCTAATTTTTGTAATCTTAACCCATAATAAAAAGTAAATATATTTTTATTAAAAATGTATATAATGGTAATTATATTCTCTTGCAATGTGATATAATATTCATATTATATAAAACATAATTAATAATCTAATAGTTTTTTTATTTATATACATTCATATCATCACATTAGTTATTTAACTAACTGTATTTTAAATATATTATTTTGTCAATATATAATAAATGAAATTGCTTGTCTAGATGATGGAGACAGTAAGTGTTTTCTTTCATGGCCTGGGTTCGAATCTTGATGCATCAATTTTATTCTACTATTTAAATAAAATAAATATAAAGGAATGTAAACGGGTTCAGGTAACGGATATCCAAAGTATGAACCAGGTTGAGTACCTGCGACTATCTTATAAAATAAATATAAGGTAATGTAAACGGGTTCGGGTAACGAATATCCAAAGTATGAACTAGGGTCGAGTACTTGTGACTATCTTATAATAGAGTATCCGTTGACATCTTTAGCCATGACGGAAAGCACTCACCGTCTCCACCATATGGACAAACAGTTTCGTTTGTTATATATTGACAAAATAATATATTTAAAATATAATTAATTAAATAGCTAATGTGATGATATGAATTTATATAAATAAAAAAAATTATTAGATTATTAATTATGTTTTATATAATATAAATATCATATCATATTACAAAAGAATATAATTACTATTATATACATTTTTAATAAAAATATATTTACTTTTTATTATGGGTTAAGATTACAAAAATTATAACTTATAAGTTATAATATATATACTTAAAGAGAGTCTTTGAGTTTAAAATAGTTTTGGAATCTAACTATTTTTTTAATTTCATATAATTAAAGACAAACTTATATAGTTAATTAAATTAATTCATTAAAATATGATTATTATATATACCAACTTGAAATGTTTTTAAATATATATATTATATATATTGAGTAATTTTATAAGAAATATAATTACTATATTATATATATACTAATACTTTTAGTATATATATATATACTTTAAATATAAATATATTTATTTTTTGTTTTCTGTTAATATTATAAAAATTATAACTTATAAAATTATTAATTGTAATATATATATATATATATACACTTTATAGTTACTATAATTTGTAATGTCTTTTAACACATACACTTTATATTATATATTATGTTCATTTATAAAGAATATAATTACTATTATATAAATTAATCACTAAATAATATATATACCTTTGTTTATATAAATTTACAATATATAAAGCTAATTATCTAAAAAAAAAGTTGTGAAATTATAATAGTTTTGAAACTTAGCTATTTTTTTTAAATTTCATGTAACTAAGGGTAAATTCATGTAATTAATTAAATTAATTAATAAAATTATGATTATTAATTAAATTGTAATGTTTTTTAATATCCATACTTTATATACATTAGGTTCATTTATAAAGAATATAATTACTATTTTGTATATACACTATAATACTTTTAATACATATACTTTATAACATAAAACTTATAATGTCTTTTAACATATACACTTTATATTATACATTATGTTCATTTATAAAAAATATAATTACTATTGTATAAATTAATTACTAAATAATATATAAAGTTAATTATCTAAAAAGAAATTGTGAGATTAGAATAGTTTTGAAACTTAGCTCTTTTTTTAAAATTTCATGTAACTAAGGGTAAATTCATATAATTAATTAAATTAATTAATAAAATTGTGATTATTAATTAAATTGTAATGTCTTTTAATATCTATACTTTATATACATTGGGTTCATTTATAAAGAATATAATTATTATTTTGTATATACGTTATAATACTTTTAGTATATATATTTTAAATATAAATATATTTATTTTTTATTTTGTGTTAACATTATAAAAATTATAACTGAAAAAAGTTATATTTTTTGTTATTTAAGTTTATGTTATTTATTTGGATCTTTGTGTTTAGTTATTTAAGTTTATGTTGTTATTTAGATATTTATGTATAGTTATTTAAGTTTATATCATTGTATAGATATTTTTTTTAATTATTTAAGTTTATGTTTAAGATCTTTTTTTATTATTTAAATTTAAATTTTATTATTTTTATTTTTATTAATTTAATTAGTAGTTAATTTTATGAAATACGTAGAGAAATATTATTGTATATGTATACGGGTTTAGGTAATTAGATATCTATGAAGGAGATTTTAATAATTGTTTAATCTAATCGGGTTTTTAACGAGCTAGGATAATTATAAAGTAATAAAAATATAATAGAGTTAGGGTTAGGGTAATGATTTTAAAATTAAATGAGTAATTAATAAGATTAACGTAATTAATTTTTTATAAAATTAGGATTTTTATATCTCAAAATTATAGAATACCCGATCCGTTGACATATCTAATTTCCTCTTTTAAAATTCCGCTATGACAGCTTGCCTTCCAACTTAATGAGGTTGTGCCTCCTGTATTGTGGTATGTATCTTGAAGATTATCCTATTTCCAAAGCAACATTAATAGATTATTGGTGCGGCCTTCAATACAAAAAACCAAAACTGCAATTGTTTTCTGGTTTCCAAAAAATCAATGATTTCGTTCCAATACAAATTTCAAAAAATATATATACACATATATATATTGTAGATGAATATAGTGCAAAATTTGATTACATTTTTAGAGTAAAAGAAGGGTGAGAGAAGCGTATCAAATCATAATGTTAATTAGTGATTCGAAAATTAAATAAATTTGATTGCTTCGTATAAAGTGAGTCAATCCAAACCGGATCCAACACACATAAAGTAGTATGTGTTATCTATGGGATTAGATGATATCCGATATTTGTATCAAATTGTAAATTTATCGATTCCTATAATATATAAAAGGATATGAAAATATCAATATTAAGATGATTAAAAAATAACAAAATTTACAAAAATTATAATCAATTTTATAATAAACTTGCCTACATCTCTTATAATTTAAATTTTTTCCACGTGACACTATAATTTATTTTTTTTTCAATTAATCTTCTATTGATAAATTCAATTAAATGACACCATTAGTTTCATCTGATAAAATTACAAAAATACTTTTAATTATGAACAAATATACTAACTTTTGATATAAAAATATTTTGATAATTTTATTACGAATATATATATATATATATTATCATCACTATAACATGATATTACATCAATTTTAACGAAATAATTTAATAAAAAGACTAGAATAAAATCATTTTAAAAAATAAAAACCCAAATGCAACATTCAAGGGTTGAGACTAAAATGAGACCCCCCAAAAAAGTTTATCATTTTGATCATGTTTAATAAATCATTGTATTAAAATAAAAAATGTCAATTTCAAAGCATTTTAAAACCACTTAAATAAAAGATTTTTAATAAAAAAAAAGTCAAATATGAAATGTTTAAGAAAAATTTTGCCATTTAACTACATTAACCTTATAATCTTTTCCTTTCTAATTTTTTACTTTTCCTTTTTAACTTTCACTAATGTAAAATACTGAGGAAAAAAAATCAATAGAACATCTATTTAGTGATTAATTTTCAGTAAAATACCAAATTTCCATAGTCATTTGGTTTTTCCCCCTTTGCTACTCCCATGCCTAGTCCTTTTCTTGGTCCGACGAGGGGAATTTTCTGTGTCTTCATGGACTCTGTTCTTGAAGCTCCTATTGTCAGCCAAGTATTCCAATGATTCACTCTGGTGTCTTGAACGTTCCTTTGCACGACAATGGTGTCTAACTTCATCAGCATCTCTAGCTGCATCAATGTCCCTCTCTGAATAACCTTCATCAGAACTGGTGTCAAGGGTTCTCTCTCTGTTTTGATCCCATTTTATACTTCCATCTAAGATTTTTGCTCTTTTTCTGTCATTTTTCTTGCCCCTTTTGCTGTCTGAGTAACCCCCATCAGAACTGGAACAATGGATTTTATCACTGTTTTCATCCCATTTTAAACTTCTTTGTCTGCCTGACCTTCCATCCAAAGTTTTTGCTTGTTTGCTGTCATTTTTCTTGCCCCTTTCACTGTCTGAGTAACTTCCATCAGAACTGGTATCATGGATTTTCTCACTATTTTCATCCCATTTTAAACATCTCTGTCTGCCTGATCTTCCGTCCAAAGCTTTTGCTCGTTTTCTGTCATTTTTCTTGCCCCTTTTACCGTCTGAGTAACCTCCATAAGAACTGGTCTCATGGATTTCCTCACTGTTTTGATCCCATGTTAAACTTCTCTCTCTGTCTGATCTTCCTCCATCTAAAACTTTTGCTTGTTTTCTGTCATTTTCCTTGCCCCTTTTGCTGTCTGAGTAACCTCCGTCAGAACTGGTATAATGGATTTTCTCACTGTTTTCATCCCATTTTAAACTTCTCTTTCTGTCTGATCTTCCATCCAAAGTTCTTGCTTGTTTTCTGTCATTTTTCTTGCCCCTTTTACTGCCCGAGTAACCTCCATCAGAACTGGTATCATGGATTTCCTCACTGTTTTGATCCCATGTTAAACTTCTGTGTCTGTCTGATCTTCCATCGAAAGTTTTCGCGCGTTTTCTATCAAATTTCTTGCCCCTTTTGCTGTCTGAGTAACCTCCATCAGTACTGGTATCATGGTTTTTCTCACTGTTTTGATCCCGTTTTAAACTTTTGCTCTCCCTATATGATCTTCCATCTAAACTTTTTGTTTGCTTTCTATCATTATTCTTGCCCCTTTGACCATGACCACTCTCTTCAACATCATCTTCATGGCAAGGGCTTCTATCAGCACCACCAATAAATCGATTCATCTCCCTGGATTTTGATCTTCTTGAGCGGTGCCTACCATGTAAATTAGAAAATAATGAGACATTGAACAAACCCTACCAAATGTAGGACAATGGACCTCAATTTTAAACCTAAAGGGGTAAAATTGTAACAGACAAACAACAAATCTAAAATTCAAACATTCTACCACCATTAACAAGTAAGCAATTTTATTAGAAACAGACAACATCAACACGAAGCATAGGGCAACATTATAAAACCAAAAGTCACACTTATTACTACAATTAAAATTACGTACCTGTCAGCATCTGATTTTATCATCCGGCTAGGGTTCCTTGACTGCCCTGAATGCTCATGCTCTATCTGTTTCTCAAAACCAGCTTCATCCGAATATCCAAATAAAGCACCCATCTTTTTCACCCAATATCTTGGGGGTGGTTTGTCCCAATCTGCCCATTCATAGTCTCCACCAGGGTTGCGGAAACAGTGTATAAAATTGCAGGCAGTTCCATGAGAACAAGTCTGTTAATATGAGATAAAACAGATCATCATTTAGAAAGAACACTATCTTTTGGAATTAGCATCAATAAGAAAACACAAGATAATTTTGCTGGTCTTTTTTCTTTTTGTCTTTTGCAATACCTCAATCCAACAAATCATGCACAGAGGAAAACAATGAAAGCCAATGAAGAAATTAATCTCACTATGGTTGCATGAAATGACGAAGCTGGAAGTACCTTGAGTCTTGACTTCATAAATTCCCCACAAATGGCAACCTTCCACCTGGTAAGGTTGACAAACTCACATTTTACCTATCATGAAACCACAAGAATTTAAGAAACCAGAAAGCAAAAATAGACCCATGGATATGGTAATTGGTTTTATATTCTTAAGAGCTAGCCATGCATATCTGCATCTCAGGACCAGAATGTAGTGGCCATTCATAATAGCTCAAAAACAAATGTGATTGCAAGCAAATATTTCATTTGTGGTCAATAAAATACTGCACAAGAGTAAGGATACCCATATCAATTTTTCTTCATTTGGTTTAAAAGATTGTTCCATGTTCCATATGTGCAAGAAAACGGTAATAAAACTATTCTAAAACAACAAATATCTATCAAATGCCAGCATTAAAGTAATTCCACCAATAATGGAAAATATAAGGCTAAAATACAAAAAAAATGTCCTTTACTTAATTAAATTTATCACAACCCGAGACTAAACCAAAATTGTCAGTTTTCACATGTTTCAGTATTTCCCTGTGGCAATGGCATTTAATTAAATCCCTTTCATAAAAAAATGGCATTTAATTAAATCATAGAGGGTAAGAATTACCTGTTTGCCAGCAAAGTATCGCCCATTGATAGAGTGATAAGCAAGGACGGCTGATTCTAACATCTTATAATGTACATACATGTTTCCCCTCAAGTGGAATGCACCATTTTTACACACCTGACCAAGACATCACAAATGGTAATCTAAAAAACTGAAAGTAAAAAAGTCCAGTCACCAAACATAGAGAAGAGAACAACTAACATGCCTACACAATTTCAATCATCTTGAGAACTGACTAAAGGTTTTCTAATTTTGAGTAGAAAAAGAAAGGGAAAACATTTGTCAATTTTGGTTGTATTTTCACTGTACTTATTAAACAAAATCCATCATAAAATATCCAAAAAAATAATGATCAAAAAAGAAAAGCAAGTTGCAGAATGCTTCAATTTATAGGTCAGCTTGAAAGCAAGTTATAGACATCATTAGCTGGGCAGGAAGAGCAGTTTGCAACCTTGAAATTCACAATTTCCCCAAATTTTAAGAACTCTGTATGCACATCTTCATAAAATTCTTCATAACACCGTTCAACCTCTTCATCCGTATACTGAACAATAAGGACAACAAATCAACCAATAACTTTGAGAGATATCTTCAAGCAATAAGATAAAAAGGAGATAGATAACATATACATCATATATCTACAAAATTCAATCTATTAATATTCTGCATTCATCTACAAGTCATTCTTCATGGATGACCACAATGAGACCAATTAGATTTTACAAGGATAAAGAAATGGAATAAAACGGTGAGATAACTATGCTTAATATTTAAATAAGGAATGGTGAACTAACTGTACATAATCCTTGTATAAGCATGCAATATTTATATCTATATGTGTGTGTGTGTGACAACACAAACACATCTATCTGCATATAGCACATGGTTACTACAGTTTGTGTACCTCCTGACAACTAGTTCACTAAGGATAATATATATATATGAAATATTTCAATAAGTAATTTAATTAGAGAGTAAAACCTTAGCCAGGTTAGCATTTGGTTTTCAAAAATATATAAAGCTTTTTCTTTTGAAAATTTGTGAGCACAAAACCAGTAATGTTTAATCTTTTAGACCAAATTCATTCAAAATAACTAAGCTACTCTCTTTCACTTGTTTGAATTACTTTTTTCAATTTGTAAATTCAAGATATAAAGATAATTCTTTGTGCCAATTCCTTGCATGCTTAAATATGGATTGTTTCCCTTAGATTTTCCTACAACATTCAAGTTTCAAAAGTTTTTGAAACAAAGCTACACTTAGCAAGAGATAAGAATCTAGTTGACTTAAAATATGATCCCTACTTTATGGAAAGCTAATGTAGGCCAAAGAAAGGACAAAGATAGGAGGCTTATTAGATCTTCTTAATTTATAATTTCATCCGCAATAATATTGTTTATAAACAGCTACAGCTAAGTAGTATTCTATTGATTTTTCTTTTTTCTCTATTATTATTATTATTATTATTATGAACATATGGAACACTATTGCATTTGAGGCTACAAAAAACGGGGTAGCCCTCTTCCTTCTTATAACACACACCCCCCTCCCCAATATCTGAACCTAAGATCACCAGTGGCAATCTCAAATTCACCTTGAGGACGGTAGAACTGTATTGGTAAACCAAGGCAACTTATCATTTACTGTTGTACCAATATGAGCGTTGGGGTTGAGACATGAACAACTAATGTTGTCTTGATGACAAAAGCAATCTGATATATCAACAGAGGGCATTAGATAAGTTAGCAACTGCAATCGAAGCAATTGCAGACCAGCATGATGTGCAATTGCGGAATCCACCAGACTATTAGAAAATAGCAGATTATGAAGCCTAACATTGAGATAAATAAGACTATTTTGATGAACCCCAAACTAAGGCATTTAGATTGTACCAAGTAGGAGCAATATAATCATATTTTTCTTCTCCTTGCGATCTAAACTACATCAAACTGGAAAAGACAAAAGCTGTGGCCAAGTCAATAACCTGACCATAGTTACACTTTAACTGCAAAATAGAGGTCTCAAGGTCAAATTCCCCCTACACCAACTATGAGAAAAAGAAATGTTAAAAACTTTATCTAATACTAGGTGGTAGAGACAATTTCTATAAACAAAAACTAAGTTCTTAATTCTCCTTTTCCTTAGAGTTTTCTGAAGTAAAAGAAGTCCAATAGCATTTGTATACAATCTGATGTTGTTCTCTGTGTTCTTAGACCTGAGGAACTGATGATAACTGCCGGAAAAACAGCTACAAATTAAAGATAACCTTGCCAGTTGAAACTACTAGTTTTCAAGGAGCAATAAACACAAGTGGAACAAATGATTGCAGCAGTGTAACCATGAAAGTTTATTCCTCATATTAACTTGAATTATATAGTATTTATGGATGACTAGAAGAAGCCAACAGGTAAAATGTCATCAAGGATAAATATGTCTTTACCTGATAACTAATACAGTATGAGTCCAAAATTATGGGCGCAATGATTGGTCTAAGAGTATAAGGCAAAAGACAACAGGATGAAACAGGAAAAGGAGAAAGGCGAAAAATGAAAAAGGGGAAAGAGTAAAAAAAAAATGCTGTTGTGTAGTTTGGGAAACAGATTCAAAATTAAAAGATAAAAAGAAAAATAAAAAGTCAAAGATAATCACTCTCATTCCAGCAAGTAGGATACAGGTTAGCTAATAGCTTTAATGCCAACCAACCAATGCCAATACCAAGAACCTCCACTGAAGTGACTGCATGCATCTCTGATTTAAGTTAAAGAAACTAACAACAATTTAAAGTAAAACTAAGTCAAAGTGCAGTTTCAAACTATGACACATCAGTAATATACTTTAAGGCATTGCAAAAAATGGCATAGACAAAAACCTAAAAAAGATGAAGATTATATGAATTTGAAACATTGACTAAAGGCATGATAAATTAAGACGATTCATGACTTTAAAAGTGGAAGTCTGAAAGCACTTTTATGTACCTTCATATCTTCACAGTTGTAAAAACAAGACAGATAATTCAGGGTTGTTGTGCAACAAACTTTGAATGTCTCCTTTAATTGGGCAAAGAACCCAATCTATAAATCGATTGCAAGTATGGCAGTAATTTGATAATGGCAGAATTTTTATCAGGATACAAGTCACAAGGATCGCATGAAGGCAGCGTTTACAGACCTCAAGTCCCTCATCTTGCTCCCAAGCAAGGCCAGGACCATTATACATGTTCCTCATAAGCAGCGTGCATGATTTATCAGGGTAAAAATGAACTCTACTGCAACGCTGACCAAATCGACATGCTCCAGTCTTTAAGTGGAAAGGACAATGAGCTTTATCCTATCAAAAATTACAAACATGAGGTTAAAATGACGATTCCTGACTAGTCCAACCTCCCCATCCCCCAAGAGAGAAAAAGATTGCATCCGTAGAACATAAGGTATCGTAGCTATCAGCATGGGAATAAAGTTCACATGAAGATCCATATTTAGCATACAAGAGTGATAAATGGTAGACCTGTTCTGTTCCAAAGTTAGGTACTTCTTTAGCTACACTCTCTAACACCTGTTGTGCTGAAGAAGCATTCAGGTAGTCAGCAAAAGCTTCAGATTGTGGAGGAAGCGGATTTGATGTAGGCCTATCAGCATCCTGTGGAACAAAATCCTTCAACATCCAGAATTGTCGCTGGAAGCAGAAGAGAAAACATAGCATAAAAAAACCAAATCATGGGTGACTGTTGCAGCTTTACCTCTTCTTTACTCTTTTGATTTGCATCTTTCTTTGGAACTCTAACTTGCTTCTTCCTGAAAGTGATCTCATTTCCTTCCCAGATAATTTGAGGTGACCCTTCTATATATTCCCAATCATCACTCATCTCTTCCTGCCCAATCATTCAATAATGTAAGACAACCCATTTCATAAATAATAAACACAAAATGTCCAAATTCTTTCATGAAGAATCTGTAAGAATGTGACTATAACAAACTCCACCTAGCAGTAAACATAGAAAATTAATCTAACTTAAACACAAGTTTCCTATTAGCTACAGAATACATTCACACAAACTAATTTAACTAAAGATTAAAATGTTTCCCTTTCTTTTTTCTTTCGTTCCCTTTTCCTGCACTTTCTCAGAGAAACCAAACACCACAGAAAACAATCAAAAAAATAAAAAGAAGAAGCCGAATAAAGAAACCTGTTCTCCGTTGGCATCCTCCTTTAGATCCTTCCTTTTCTTCTCCTCCTCCTCTTTTTCCTCCTCTTCTTGAGCTTTCCTCTTCATCTCCATAGCCTCGATCCACGCTCTCTCCCTCTCCTCGAACTCCTTCAACGCTATCTCTCTCCTCTTTCTCTCCTCCTCTTCCTCTCTCTGAATCCTCATATGCTCCTCAGGGTCGTTGAGCCTGGCCTCTTCCGCCTCCCTCTCCTTCTCCGCTGCCTCCTTCCTCACCTGCTTCCTCTTCATCTTCTTCATTTGTTTCCTCTTCTCCTTCCTGCTTTTCTCCATCTGATGATTCTCTCTTTCCCCTCCTCCTTCCTCTTCTTTCAGAACTGTTTCGGCTTCACCCATTGTTAAGTTTACCAGAGTTCCTTACGTCCTCTTCCGTTTGTAGATGTTTGTACGGGAGTACTGCCTGCTTTGGGCTCAGGATGCTCATTTAAGCTTATTTAATTTAATTTTATTATTCAAATATAAAATTATTGTTATATATAAATAGTTTAATTACAATTTATATAAAAAAATAATTTTATTAATACAATAATATTTCACTATATTTACTCATTTATTCTAAATGTCCATAAATTATTTCTTCTTTCTTTTTTCAAATACTTAATTTTCTTTTTTTATATATTTTAAATCATTTTTTCATTATCAATTTAGAATGTCAAAACTTTAATATCAACTTAATTAAAATTATTTTTCTAACATTTTCTTGAAAAAAAATGAAATACAAAATTTTAACATTAATAACAAACAATGATATTAATGAAATAACAATCAAATTAAGAGTTATAATTATAGATATATCGTCAATCGATTATTTTTTAAGTTAAAAAATACGTATAATTTTTTATGATCAAAATACTTGGAAAGTCTCTATATTCATGCATTTTGTTCAATTTAGTCTATATACTCAAAATCATAACATTTTAATTTCTTAAATTTTAAAAATTATTTTAATTTAGTCATTCTTTTTAATCAAATTTAATTTTGTAGTTAAAAGGATGACATTAACAGTGACATCAACACTAACGTGACATATTTTAATAACATGACACTTACATTATGACATGACATTTCACGTAATACTATTATGATAACGTGACAATGTTGACGTGACATTGACATATTGACATGTCAATACCACGTTACAAATTAAAAATTTTTTAAAAATATTTTTTATGTCACGTCATAGAGATTAAATTGAACAAAATATATAATATATGGACTAAATTAAATAAAATTGAAATGTTGAGAGACTAAATTAAAAAAAATATTTGAAAAATGTAAATATTTAAGTAAATGATTAATAAACTAAATGTATAAGTGTAAAAAATTTATGATTATTTAATTCTAGAATATATACATTAATTTATTTTTTATAAAATTAAGTTTGAATTCACCTTTTATAAAACAATTTCAAAAAAAAAATTTATACCTAAAGTTAAATTTAGATGAATAACTTACATTGTGTTGTAAGAAAATAATATAAAAAACTAAATAATTTTTTTCTTTTATTTATAATAGTACAAAATTTTAAAATTTATTGAACTTAATTTTAACTTGAACTGAACTCAAATTAGCAAAATATATTAATTTAATTTTTCTTTTAAAATAATGAAGATGGGAGATATGGAGTTAGAAATGATTATAAAAAGAATTTTTCATTTTGACTTGCTTAATTTAGACATTACAAACCTTTTATTACAACATAAAATCTGAGATACTCCACTCGTTTAATTTTTTATTTATTTTTTATGTTTTTATTTTATTTAATATTTCAAGTTATATTTTTTAAGTTGAAATTTTTGGATTAAAAATTGCATTTATAGTTGATAAAGTTAAGTATAATTGTAAATATTTATATAATTTGTTTTCTATTTGTAATTTTTTTATAAATCTAAATTAATAATTTAAATTTAAATTTAACAAAATTTGATTATAGTATTTGAAGGTAAATAAAATCTTTTTCTACTTTTATTTTGAATTAAATAGATCCGGGTTGATTAATTGTCCAAATTGAAAGTGGTGTCACAACCCGTTACTTTTTAATTTGCCACCACCCCTTAATTTTTAATTTGTTTTTATTATCATATATAAAGCATATTTTAATCCTATGATCTTCTCATAGAAAATCTTAGATCAACCACATTAGTCAAATGTCATGTCATGTTTTATTTTGTATCCATATAACATTAACATAACATTAATCATATTAGACTTGACACTTTTCAAAAAAAAAAAAAAATCATATTAGACTTGATAATTAATATTTTTGTGTCTTAAACATGTCAGATATAATTAAACATGAAACACGTTAAGTTAAACACGAATAATATTCGCGTCTTAAATCTGAAACACATACATATATACGTTTAATAACTGTATAATATGACATGATACTTGACATGTTTACACGATTAAATAAAAAATATTTACAATTAAATATAATTTTATTATTTGAATTTAAAATCAATAATTATAAAATAATTATAACAAAATAAAGTAATAATAATATCAGATATAATAAATTTAACATAAATAACATACATAAAATTTATTATCATGCAATATGATAAAATCTCTCATTATTATCTAACTTTAAAAAACTAATAATATTTAAAATTATTTATAATTTTGATTCATAATTAAATACATACCATTAACCATATCATCAATCATAAACAATTCCAAACCAAAATTATTTAAGTAAGACAAAAATAGTTTTTGACTATTGATTTTTAATAAGTTCGTAAACGTGTTACACACATACTATTAAATATGATAACATGATTAGCACAATAACACGATCAATTAAACATATTTAAATGTGTTACTCTTGTCTGACACAATTAAAATATAAAAATTTTTATATCTTAAACATGTAAGATATGATTAGATACAAAACACGTTAAGATTAAACCCAAACTTGTTTAACTTCATATCTAAAATTGTTAGGTTTAACAATGTTAACGTGGAATGAAAAAAATTAGATCTAACAATGTTGACGTGGAAGGAAAAAAATTATGTGATCGTATCATTATGTCACATCAGCATGCTAAGTTAATATTACATGATATAAAATGATAAATATTTTTATCGATAATAATTAATTAATTATTAAATTTATTTAATTTAAAATAAAAATATAAAATTTTTATTGAATGTAATAAAAAATAATAATTTATTTAAAATTTTTTGAATAATGTAAATTTTTTTTAAATATTATGTCAAGATATATTTAACAATTATGAAATTAATTAATTTCCTATCAATGTGACAAATAAATAAATAAATATATATATATATATATATATAATGACTTAGCATAAGCATAAACACAAACACAAGCAGTGTGTAAAAATGAAGGGTCTGGAAGTTGGCAAGAGACTGTCTGCATCCCTATCGTTCCTTCTCAAACCCAATGCTGCAAATCCAACTCTCGCTTCGCTTTGCCCATCTTCCCATCACTCTCTGCTTAGCTCTCCGTGGTCTGCCTCTCAAGACCGCGGTGTCAAAGTCAATGCTATCCACGTAATCTTTTTTCCCCTTTTTCATCTTCATGTTTAATCACATTCACTCGTAAAACTTCTCTCTTTTCCGCTTCTCCACTATACCAGTGATTCATATTTGCATAGCTAATACTTTTTTCTTTTTGGGTTTTGTTTTTGTTTAATTAACAAGTCTTTCTTTGTGAATTGTGATCACTCCTGATTGTGCTGCAGCTTCGGCCTGGCAATGTAATTGAAAAATCGGGTTAGCTTTTAACTTCATAACCCAAAATTTATTTTAAGTCCTTTTGTTTTTTCCCCATGAAGTAATATACCTGCTAACTAAAGCTACTTTTAATCTATGACTGCCTCAGGACGTGTCTACCAGGTACTTATTTGCACTTTGTCCCATTAAAGATGCCTTGGTTGTTGCTTGAAGATTGTTTTTAGGCTACGTAATGCTGTACTTTGACAGTTGTTTATATAACTTGTTTGTAGGTAGTAGAATCAGAGCATAAGCAGCGAGGTAGAGGCGGTGCAATGATGCAGGTTCCCTTATGTAATCTTATGATTTATTCAGTTGTTGGGTGCTGATTAGAATCTTATTTTTTTTGCCTATTTTCAGAATGCACGCTTGCCTTGAAATAGTGATAAAACATATGTAATGAAGGGAGAAAGTGTAAGCAAATTGCTAAAGTGCATAAAAAATTGTATAGTATCTTGAAAATAAATTTGAGAAAAATGTATTATTGGTTAACTTTATTTTTTAGTGTAAAAGTTTTGCTTAATTTATTTTCTAAACATTCATAATGTCAATTTCTCCTTTTCTTTATTCTTCAAAAACTCAGCTGGAGCTTCGTGATGTTGACAATGGAAACAAAGTAAGTTTACGGTTTGGCACTGAGGAGCCTGTTGAAAGTATGCATCTCAACTTACCGTTTTGTTTAAGTTTAAGGATTTGTGGGCTATGGTTACGGTATTGCATTGAGTTTGAACATTTGATATGACTTAGGATCCATCACTTTGTCTTGGTTAGCTTAATTATATATTATTTGTTGCAGGAGTATTTGTCGAGGAGAAGTCTTTCTCATGTTTGTACACTGAAAAGAACACTGCATTTCTGATTGAGTGAGTTTGATTTGGTTTGCCATCCATTTCCAAGACTAACTTTTTAAATATTTTGCATTTACAGTGAAAAATAAAATTTCTACAAAATCAATGAGTTTTCTTTCTTTTGTATTGCTTGTCAGGCCTGAGACATTTGACCAATTGCAAGTACCATTGGACTTATTTGGAAAGTCTGCTGCATACCTAAAAGGTTGATCAACATTAAGACTGTTGTGTACTTGGTCTGCTGGAAGTAATTGTAATTCATCTTCTATAAAAAGCACCTCTGTTTTCTGTTAAGCCATTGCTACCTCTAATTAACCCTGTAGTTCAATTGGCTCCCTCTTTTACTGTCACTTTCACCATACTTACCATGACATGCATAATGATCTTCCTGTTGCTTTAGCCACAGTATTGTGCTATCACCATCCCTGTTACAGTGCCGTCAAAACAGGCAACTTGATCTACCATTCTTTTAACCTCCTTTTCTAGCAGTCATCTATTAGTGAATGCTACTTCTAGTTGGGAGCCGTGGGGCAGTTGTTTTATTCAAAGTAGCCTTTTCAAATTATACCCACTTATATTTGAAGCTGTTGTGACCTAGTGGCTACCTGTCTTCTCTTCTTAGGAAAGACAACCATTTGGAGGGAATCATTCTGCAGTTAGTTATAATAAATAGATATTGCAGTAGTATTATAGTTCTTGTATTTAGTTTTTAAAGAATTGATTTCCATAAATAAAAATCAACTATTAGTTTCATACAGATCTTTATTGTTGATATATCACTATCATTGTCTTGCTTCTTACCTTTATATGTATCATTTTTGCTTTTCATTAGGTTTTCTGATATGGGACAGCTAGGAGGTTAGGGTTTATGGCTGTTTTCAGATTTCAATACTTGAGGAAAACAGGAAAAATTGAAATAAGAGAAAGGGAGAAAAAAGTGATTCCTAAGCTTCACACCTAGAATTCCTTACGAGTCATGCCTTAGATTGATTGCATTGTACAATCACAAAGCAATAATACTGGATATTATCTGATATTACTCTATATCTCAATAGCAAGAGTACATTGATAATTGATTTATATAGACTTCTATTGTCTCTAATGCTAAAAGAAATAGAATTCCTTTTCCAGTTAGTATTTTAACAAATACTCAAACTCCAAATAGAATACAGCAAACTTAATATAAAACAAATCCAATAGGATAAGGATTAAGGAAAACACAAACCAAGAGCCTAGATCTAAATCTGAACAAGAAAATTATTAAAATACAATTGACACGTAAAACAGAAAAATAAAATAAGAGCCAATGACTTTAACTCAAAGAAACATAACTCTATGTACTCAAAAACAACTAAAAATGCCGACTCAAGCTCCCATCTTAGCTTCTCATCATTGGATATGTGCTAAATTAGGGCTTGGCATTAGAACCATTCAAGCCTCCAAAACACCTTTGGAGGCAGCTGCTGGAGTAATCCATCGGTTTATTCTTTTTTGGCTGGAGTGCTCCATTAGTTTCAATGACTTGATTAAAAGCTTTGAGCCTTAGTGTTCTTGAATGTTATTTAGTTTCCCTCTTTTTCCCTCTAAATATGTTGTGGATTTCTTTCATGTCTCTCTGCTGCTGATGGTCAGCATTTCTTTGATTGCAATTGCAATTTATGCTCCATGGTTGTTAGCTGTCTTGTTTGAACTCCTATCATCTTGCTAAATATTATGTCATGCATAACAGAGGAAATGAAAGTTAGATTGCAGTTATATGATGGAAGACCTTTGAGTGCATCAGTTCCAAAGCGTGTAACATGTACTATTAAGGAAACACAAGCTCCAATGAAGGGGATTACATCCACCCCTCGGTATGTTTTCCATCTTATAAATGCTCATTAGATCCTTAACTATATTGATGTCTATGTCATTTTAACCTGTTTATGCCTCAGAATATTTTCTGAGAAGTGCTGCTTAATTAAATTTTTGCATGAACTTGTTCCAGTTATTATGGTCATGATAGATATATATTTGATAAGCTGCTGAAAAGATTACACTAAATATCCAAACAATAGCACTTGCTATACCTTCATGGGTTGCCCAGTCAACATGCATTATAAAGGACATGTATAAGTATATATTTTTTGGCGTTTGAAGTGAGAAATAGTTATATGACCCTTGCTCTAGAGTTGGGAAGTCAAAAATGATTATCGTTTGGATCTCTAGAGCATCCATGATTTAATATTGCTTATATACACGTGTTCTTTTATTTTTTGAGATGGTGAACAATGAGCACCAATTTCTGTACTTGTCCCCATGGGGACACCCCAGCGTTTAGAACCTTGGACTCCAACTTGCAGGTCTCTAGTTTGAATCTTGGGATTTATGAAATGGAAGAGGGCTGCCTCCCTTTCTATAGCCTTAGGCCCAATGGGTGTCTATGTGTCAAAAAAAAAAAAAAAACAATTTGTGAATATGTGACTTGTGTTATGAATGTGATTGCTTCTGATGTGCATGTGACATGTTTGTTTAAGATGAATATATATTTTGAGTTGAACACAGACATAAATCCAAATTCATAGTTTAGGAAGTGATTTAAAGAAGCCAAATTTGAATTTGGGTGAAATCCATTTAGGATTTTAAAAGCTTCACAATCATTTGCACCTAAAAAACTTGAGAATCCAGTCTGCTCCCTAGTTTCTGCTCATTGTAACATATCTGCTCTCTCTCCCTATCCATGTGATTTCTCTCTCTGACTTCAGTGGTCAGAGTAGATTTCTGCAATTCCTTTTCAACAACGGCACAAACAATATCTACCTCCCTCTCTTTCTCTCTCTCTCTCTGCCCTGATAATAAGATAAGTTAGTTTCTTTTTCTCAACCAAACTTCAGTATGATAATGTTGTTAATCATTTTCTTTGTTAATGGTCTTTTCCTAAGTTTACTTCATCTTAAGAAATTAGTAAATGATTGCTTGTGGTAATTCCAAATGTTATGTCTCTGCATATTACGTCATAATATATTTTGTTAGATAATGGCAATGTGCTCTTTCGAAGAATTCTACTTGCTAAATCACTTGTAGGCCTTTTGACTTGGGATTTTGTCTTTATACTTCTCTTGCTGCAGGTATAAAAAGGCTTTGCTGGACAATGGCCTCACTGTTCAAGTAAGTTAAACATGCAATTGATTTCTATTTCTTTGAATTATCTATAAAATTTTAGCCTTAAGCATTTTACATCCTTGTGCATGTAGATTGTCATGCCCATTGGACAAAGAAATTGCTAGTGAAGGGAGAGTTTTGGTGGGGGGTTATAATTTTGCTGTGCTCAACTATGAAGGACAACACTGTTGTAGTATATCGCTTGCTAATGAATTTATGTACCTTAAGTGCATGGAATCTCAAACCCACATGTTATATCATCTACATATTCTGATTTAACCAAATAGAATGGGCCAACAAAACTTCTGTCAATGGCTGGAGGCTGGACAGGATTGGGTTGAAATTCATGGACTGTATACTAAGAAGAATTTATTGCTTAATTGTTGACTTTGCTCATAATAATTTTATAGGGCATCTAGTTACAAGTTTTCTCGGCATTTTTACTTACGGATTCTGATGCTCTGATGTCCTTTTATCTTTTCAGCCAATTTGAAAAACATTGTGTTTTTCTTTACCTAATTTACAACTTCCTCAGGTACCACCTTATCTCGGAACAGGTGAAGAAATACTTATCAGTACTGAAGACGATTCTTTCCTTGGCAGGTTAATTTCAATGTTATATTTTCCCTGCAAAAAATTATGTTATGTAATTTCCTTGAATCTCTTGCTTGAGTCTCTTTTGTCGGCATCCCTTGGTTGCTTTTGGAGAACTTTTGGCTATTTTTATTGAAAGAGCGAAACATGTTCTTAAAATGATTTTAGGCAGGTTTTAAGCTGAATGTACACATGGAAAAGGGTACCGCAGGTTTTAAGCTGAATGTACACATGGAAAAGGTTACTGTTTGCCCTTTTCTGTGGCAAAGTATTCTCAACCAGCAACAAAACATATGGGCGTTGCTGTTGGCAAAATCTGCATGAAAGCAATTATTTGTGCTAAATCGGGTTGAAGAACTCTAAGCCTTGCCAGTTTTATTCATCCCTTTGACACTAAATACTAAGCATGAATATTTATTTTGCAAACTATCTATAATGTTTAAGCTTGTATGTGATAGTATATGTCAACAGTGTCCCTTCTATATTCATAAGTATAGCAGATTGATGAGTTGTTAAGAATCAAGAGTACGGATGGGATAGCCGATATCCGATTATCATAGATGCAATCTATTTATTCATGCAATATTTGTTGAAATGGGATGAGTATCCCCCATAGCATGCAAATTAGAAATGGAATAGTTGTTTTTTAGCTGCTTGCTTTGATAACATTCATGCACCTGCTATGAATGCTAGGGACTAATGGTTATGTTTCTTTGTTTTTATTCTCATTGTTTCCTCAATGGAAGTCTTTCTTTAACATCACCCTTTCCTTTTCTTTTCAGGGCAAACAAATAGTACATTTCAGCAGGAGCTTCATAATCTAGAAGAAATCGAGCCGGGTTACCGGCGGGTTGTTTATTTAGAAATTTTGTAGGCGATTTTTTGATTCAGTGATAAGTACATGTATATTTTATTTAAAGAAATGTTAAAATTTTTCACAAATAAAAAATATTAGTAATTTTATCTAAATTTATCATACTTTTATTATTTGAGCTAAATTCAAATGACGATGTATATTTCTTATATTATCGATTATATCGATACAGAACTAGCAGTGAAGGTTGGTATATCATTGCTTAGAGGAAAAAATTGATTAGAATATTTTAATTTATTTTTGGATGAAAATGATAATGAAAAGTTAAAAGTTATTATTAATTTATAAAATGATAATAAAAATAATTTTTATAATTTTATAATAATTAAATATAATGAAAAAATTTATTAAAGTTCGTTTGAGTATATGTTTAATACTTAATAATATTATTAATAATTATAAATATTATTTGAATTATATCTAATCTCGTGCAACGTGCGATTGAACTTCATTTCCACCGTTACTTCTAGACGCTGTTTTATATCCATCAAAGGCGGGGGGCAGTGGCAACTGCTCTTCAATTTACATTGTCGCTTTTCAGGTTTCAAAATTTAAATCCAAAAGGAGCATAAACATCTCGTTTGTTTGTTTGTGTCCTTGGAGAGGAGGAGCAAAAGAGTGAAGAATGACGACGGCGTCGTTTAGCGGGTCGAACGGAGCGGCTAAGACGGTTTTGGTAACTGGAGTGAGCAAAGGGCTGGGGAGAGCCTTAGCCCTCGAGCTTTCCAAGAGAGGCCACACGGTTATCGGGTGCTCCCGCGCCCAGGAAAAACTCAACTCTCTCCAGTCGGAGCTCGCCACCCCCGACCGTCACCTTCTCCTCAATGTCGACGTGGTTCGCCCCCTATTCGCCACTCCATTTCTGTGCTCTTTCTACAGGCTGCTCTGTTTTTTAGCTATTGAAATGATTTTTTGTTTCTTTTTTCGTTTGAATTTGCAGAGGTTGAATAGCAGCGTCGAGGAGCTAGCTCGGTTAGTAATGGAAAAGAAGGTTGTTCCAGACATAATAGGTAATGCTGTTTGCTTTAGCCTTTTAGGTTTTTATTCTAGTTTCGAATTCTTGTCCCAAAAAGAAGAACGTTAGATTTGAAATTAAGCTCTGTTTAACTGCTTCTGGAACGGTTCTAGGTTACCTCATTTCTTACAAGTTAAAAACACTTGTCCTTAGTTTGACATAATTATGAGGAATTGAAGTATCTGCCTGATTAGTCGAAAATGTTTAGGCATGTCTTCAACTATACTCAATCTGAGTACATAATCATTAGCGAAGCTTTGGTTTATGATTTGTTAATGAAATCATACTCTCCACAGTCACATTAATTTTGAAAAACCACTATTAATCAAAGAAAAATAAAGATAGGGCAATTGTCTTGTTTTGCTTTATGTCTGGTTCTTTATCTAAAATTGGAGTGAGTATGAATCAATAGCTTTAGAGCACATTTCATGCTAAGCTGAAATCCATGCAGCTTCTGCTTTTTCACTCTTTACTTTGCTAACGTTTAAGGTATTGGCAGTAAATAATGCAGGTACAATCAATAAAAACAACAGAATTTGGGAGGTTCCTGCAGAAGAGTTTGATACTGTGATTGATACAAATGTTAAAGGGGTTGCAAATGTGATGCGTCACTTTATCCCTTTGATGATTCCAAAAAGGCAAGGGATTATTGTTAATATGTCTTCTGGATGGGGAAGATCTGGCGCTGCCCTGGTAATTCAGGATTTCATCTTTTTCACATTTCATATATTTTGATTTATTGTCCTATATTAAATGCTATGATTAGCCGAAGCGAAAATTCATAGTTGTTTATCTGAAATGAAGGAACCATTGGTGAAAACAATAGAAATGAATTTATAGACAGTTGTTTGCATTTTTTGAAGCTGAATTAGACGTTTTCCAGTAATAGTGAACCAAATTTGAAACATCCTTGTATCTCAACAGGTTGCACCATACTGTGCATCAAAGTGGGCTGTTGAGGGTTTAAGTAAAGCGGTGGCAAAGGAAATGCCTGATGGGTTTGCTGTTGTAGCACTTAGTCCAGGTGTGATAAATACTGAGATGCTTCAATCTTGCTTTGGAAGTTCAGCCTCAGCATATCAGACACCTGAAGCATGGTATGCAGAGTTTTCTTATAAGTTTTATTAAGAGTTATTTATTTTTGTCAGTTTATGCAGTTGTGCATTTAAGTGATATCAATTTTATTATATTCCGGAATCCTATAGAAAGCAGGATAAATTGAGCTAAAATATCTTGTTCTTCATGTCAAATGCATTAACAACCAGTAAATTCTAATCAATTGCAATTGTTTTTAAAATCTAGTCTCTTAATTCAATTCATTGGAAGATAAATTCCTCTAAGATCGCCATTGCAAACATTTCAAATGTGCTTTCTCTAGCCCTAACCATTACAAAATAGATTTTAGTTCTATTAAGAGTTGGGATATATAATGTATGCATCATGGCAGATGCAAAAGAACAATATAGTTGCGAATATCTTTGCTTAGTTCCCACTTTCAAAACTGTTGCTTTTGTTACATAGTAAGTACTGTAGATTGCTTTAGCAGATTAGAAGCTTGAAAGAATTTCTAGTCAAAACAAATTACAGAGTAGGCTACCTGTGACGAGAGTTTTCAATAGGAGCTGCTACATGCGAAGAATTTGAATCCACCATTTGCGGTGCATAATTTCTATGATGAAATGACAGTGATCTCTTTGTGGCGTTTTCCCTATAAAAGCATATTTCATGACTTTCAAAGCCTTGATTGTAACTGTTTTAGGCATAGCTTTTAATTTTAACTTTAGCCATGCACACAACAGGCTTGAACCTAGCTGGATTATTAAACCTAAAGTTTATATCAGTCCATGTAGGTTTTTATTATTTTTTCAATTAGTTCTATTGTTTGGTAGATTCTCTGATGTAGAACAGATAATCCAGAATTATAACATTCAATAATAGTTTGAAAATCTCAATTGCATTAATTCAAATGTAATGTCTTTCTCAATTCAAAATCTCAAAGTCAAATGTATCAACAATCAAACCTACTCCAAATTTAAACAACAAAAGTATTTATAACTATACCCTTAACCCTAATAAAATGCAAAATATCACATATAACCCTAAATCCCAATACTTGGAAAAAGGTAAAACACTGATTAGTACAAAATAATCTAAATAATCTAAAATAGCCTACATATTTCTAAAAGTTACAACTCAAACCCGTAAAATATAAAATAAAGTCCTAGATTTACTCCCTCAACTAGCATATTCCCATCGTTCATCTTCCCTTTCACCTGCATTAATTTAATTTAGAATTGGATTAGTGTTGCACTAGAGTGCTGTAATGATAGAGAGGATCTGGCAAGGAGATCCACACGATACTGAGGGACTTGAAGCCAAGCAATAAGGAACACAAGATGTAATGATAATGCTGGTAAGAAAGTGGATAGGAGACATAAATTTAAGGAGAGGAGGATATTGGGGGAAGGGGTTAAAAAGTGGAATGGAATCTGAAATGTGGTTATATGGGGAAATTTCAATTTGATGGAAAGAAACTGAAGGCAGAAGGTGTTATAGTATCAAAATAAGAATAAAAAATCTCAAATGGATGATTTGAGTGTTCTAGCAAGCAGTCTGCTTATCAAGGGGGACTTCCATGTACCTCATTCAATCAAAAGGAGCTACACCACTGGAACACTAAAATATAACAAGTATCCAAATTGATACTGAGCAGGACACAAATAGAGTGACATGTATTATGGAGTGGCTTGTAAGGAACTAAACCTTGACAAAATAAAAAGAGAAGTAGAGTCTTTTATTACTAATTATATTGATCTATCTGGCACATCTCTAGATTTGGGATTGAGCTTTTTTCCTGCTAACCATATTTGGGGCCAATTCAACCCTTGACTATGATCGTTTGACTTTGGGATTTGACTGATTTCAATTGTTATCTCTATATATCAGTTTAAATCCGATAACTTTTCTTGGTAAATTGTACTCAGTAATTAGTTAGCGACATTTATCTTTGTTTAGATTATTGTGCTAAGATTATTGGCATCCACATGAATTACTTTTATATGTCAAATAATGAGATAAAGATGTTTAATAAGTAGTTTGAATTTTGAAGGTCAAACACGTTGCAGATGAAAAGAAAGTACTAGTGTAAGAAATCACATTTCATTAGAAGATTTGTAAAATTAAAGGAATAACAAAATTTATTTAATAAAACATTATTTAGGTTTGTACGTATGTTAAAACAATCAAATTTCCTTTACAACATAGCCTAGGCATAAAAGTTAATATTCTAGTAAGTAGGTTGACTTTACCAATACATTGCAAAATGCTTACATTACTTTTTCTCTTTTGACTGTCTTCTTCATGTTATTTTGCCTTATGGTTTGAGAAGTTGAAATGTTTGTCATTGGGTGTCTTTTAATCAGGTCTTTGAAGGCAGCTACAATGATCCTCAATCTTACAGCAGCAGACAATGGTGCATCCCTTACTGTCTGATGAAAACACACAACAAACACTTTAGATTCGTTTCATCTTGTGGTTATGAAGCCTTTGAACAATCAAGTCTGAAATTTCCTTGCGATGTCTGTGAAGAAATTAGATCATTATATAGCTCCACTTCTCTTAACACATTTTTCCATTAGGTAAATATCAATATCTTACATTGAAGGTGATGAAGTTTGTTTACTAACAAATTGTATGAGTTTACTAACAAGGCAGTAATTTGCATCGGCTTGCTGCTGGGAATCATTTACCCAACTATTTTGCTGGTACATTAAAAATTGATGTGCATCCAACCTCGAACTTTTTAAGCTTTGAACTCTGTTACTCCAGGATTCAATAATTGTATGAGAAATATTTAGGGCATATGCTGAACACTGAACACTGCTATTTTACTGAATCTTGTTTGTTCATTTACTTGTTTTTGTATATCCATCTGGCATAGATTCGATGCAATGGAATTTTTCTCTTGCACTAGACACTGGGTTAGGAATGTGTTGTTCACGTGCATTCATTTCGCTGCCTTTTACCTTTCCTAACATTTCCATTTATAAAAGTAGGCACTAAAAGGCCATAAATTCTTTTGGTCATCATTCGTTGTGGGTTTTGTAGACTTTTATTTTCTTCAGACTCCTATGCTTTGGAAGTTAGCCGGTTCTGGTGAGGCACTAAGACTTGCACTTGACAGAAGATGCACCCAGGTTTTGGTGTTAAGGAACATAAACAAGGTTACTAGGTTTGGATATGGTAATTGTTTCAATGAATACTCGATTCATGAGGTAGAAGCATCACATGAAAATGCAAAGTTTCTACCCAAGTTTTCTTTCAGAAAATTGGATTTCGGGAACTCAGAAAGGGGGTGGATGGATGGCCTATTAGTTGTGTCAGGTAGGGCTTTATTATTATTATTATTTTTCCTTTGGTATGCTTTTTCGATCTTGGCCATAAGGCCTATTGATTTAGGACATCAAAATTGGACCTTTTCCTTGTGGGCAACTTGCCACTCAACTTATGTATCTGGGCTATCTTATCCATGGCTTAAACTCTCTCTGTGTCATCGTTCTGGACCTTTTAATCTTCCTTGGCAACCTTATTGCCTCGTTTCCCCTTGGTTTATCTGCCTTAGCGTGACTTTCACATCATCGGTACCACATTCCAAGCAAATTATATCCAATCTTTGAGGGATTATACCAGTTGTTTGTCTAAGTTCACTTCCACATATTCTCGCATACTTCCCCTCTCATTCTCTTATTGTGTTGTTTGTGTCAAAGAATTCCATGGACAGCCCTAGGAAGAGAACTCAAACCAATGAGAACCGCAAGGAGAAAGGATGGAAAAGGAGAGGGAAAACCAGAGGGTACATTTCTTATTTAAATAGCTTAAAAAACGAGAAGAAAAGAAAAGGAAATAACAGGTGGAAAAGACAAGATAAAGGGGAAAGTAACAAGAGAGAAAGGTAAAAGATTAAATTCAAATAATTGGAAAGAAATCTTCTTTACCCAAATAATCCACTACTATTTGTGTAACTTATGTTTATGGCCTCGACTTTTTCTATTTTTATTTTTTATTTTCACGATAAGTAGAGCCTTCGTTTTTGCATGGCTGGACAGCATCTCAAACATTCCAGCATCAATGCAAGATTGGATCCAGGGGTCCCAACTCCCAACTCCTTGGCCCTTGAAAATGAACGTAAGACCTATACTGACTGGTTTCTAATACAAGAATGAAACTTTAGATAAAGGTTCTCACATCTTATACCCCAAACTTTCATGTGACATTGTACCTAAAGTTAAAAATTATTGACTTCATTTTCCCAAATCACATGAAGAAGAAGAGAACTTCACTTGAATTTATCATGAAATTATGATGGCTAAGTACCCCAACTCAATCAATCTCCTAAAATTTGCAACCCCAACTCATTGTAGCCAAGCAACAGGCAGGCACTCCTCTGGCAAAGGCCATTTTTCAGCAATATACAATAACTACAAGAACCTTTTTCTCCACTGGCATGCACATACAATCATCAGAACAAACGTTGATTTATCATTATTGTCCCTTTTTCCTTAATCAAGAGAATACACAACACAGACAGGCTGGCCAAATTTTGGAACAGCAAAAGAGTCTCTCAATGAAAACCATACACAAACTCTAACCACCAAATCAAAACATACTTTCCAGAATAAGACTGACTTCCACCGAGCAGGTTAGGTTAAAACATAACATTCTCAAAAGTCCAAGCAAACAATAATAACCACAATCAAACAAAGTGACAAATGCTATTTGTGGCATTTGCTCTACCTCAGTCCCATTGTTCCAATCACACAAATGCATCTTAGAATGATCCATCATTCTGTATATGAATCGACAAAAGAGAATAATAAGCAGTGTAAGAATTATCCCAATCCGAAAAGCATCACAATATATGACTAATCACACTTTCTATGTAAAGTAATAAACCCTAAAAAAGCCAATGAAGGAACAGGAAATTAGACAATCTAAAGGTGAGAAAAAAACGGTACTAACATATCTTTCCAGATATGGAACAACCTTACAATCATCAACAAGAAAAAACTTTTGATTCCACCCAATTAACCCTGGTTTCCCATTTGCATACACAGCTATTATAAAGAGTTAAAGACATAAGCATTGTCTTTACAAAAAATAGAGGGGCCACTGATGCACAATTTTAGCACCCCAAAAAAAAGGGTATCCGAAAACAACACAAGAATTCCAAAGAATAATAAGGATGGCATCCAATCCAAGATACGGGACTTCCCCTTTTATAATTTGCCTCCACCACCAGGGTAGAAAATCATAATGGACAGGCAGACAGACAGAGAGAGAGATAAGACATCCATTCCCTTTTGCTTAATACAATGGATGACCATGGCAAAATCTAAACCTTCTCTTTGTATCTAACCATCATCAACAAGTCATTTCCAAAAGTTTTAACCAAAACCCATAAATTGCATTGCAACTCATTCATATAATAATAATAATAAAAATAAAAAGAAGAAGAAGAAGAAGAAGAAGAAGCAGCAGCAGATGAAAAGCATAAGAATAAGTAAACGAAACCAAAACCAGGGAAGGCAAATCATATCAGACAGTTTTCCTTTTCTTTCTAATATTGTAAAGATTACTATCTATTTTATCATAAGGAAAAAGAGAAAAAAGAGAAAAAAGAAAGAAGAAGATTGATTAATGGAAACATAAGAAAGAAAAGAAAAAGAAGAACGAACATTGCCTCATTATACCAAAACTTACAGAAAAATTTTTTTCCAGAGAGAAAGAAGAAAAGAAACCAAAAAGAACAAGCAAACACTACTAAGTAGAAAGAGGAGGTGGAGGAGGCAGTAACTGGTGTAGATTCTGAGCAGCATGATTCTGGCCTGGCAGTCCTCTGACTACAAAAGGATGCTGCAACAACTGGGCCGCCGTCCATCTCCTGGCGGGATCCCTCTGCAAACAACAAGAGATAAAATGCCTAAACTCATAGGAAGCACTGGGCGGCGCCTGCGGCGGCTGAGACATACAAATAGCACACATAAGACTAGCCCAATCCCCTTGTCTACCAACCGCAAAAGGGAACCTCCCCAAATAGAATTCCAATATGCTGACACCCAAACTCCAAATATCCCCAGCGAATCCATCGTACCGCCCATGGTTCAAATCCGTGTTGATCCTTTCCGGACTCATGTAGGCTATAGTCCCAACCGATGAATTACATGCGTCCATGGTTTGATCCAAGATTCGGCTCACCCCAAAATCAGCGATTTTCACCTTCTTCTTGGAGTTGATTAACAGATTCGAGGGTTTTATGTCGCGGTGGACTATGTGTCGCCGGTGAAGGTAGTTGAGCCCGCTCAAGATTTGTCGGGCTAGATCTGATAAGTTGGACTCCTGAGATATGTGGGTCCCTTCTAAAGATCCGCCGTCCATGAATTCCAAAAGAACCTGGATTTCGCCGTTGTGATCGTACATTTCGTGGCATTTGACCACGTTGGGGTGGTCCACGTCACGAAGGATCTCGATCTCCCTACGGATCTGACGCCGAACGGACTCTTCATGGTGCCCATAGATGACCTTGAGGGCAAAAGCGCGAGACGAAGAGCGGTGGACAACTTTGTAGACGGTGCCCCCCGTGCCGCTCCCTACCCGGCTGACCCGCTCGAGTTCCGATAAGTTGACTTGCTGAACCGCCGTCGCGTTCGCGTTGGAGGTCGATGTAACGGAGTTGTTGGACGGCGGAAGCGGAAGAGGGACGGCGAAAGCAGGGTCACGTTGGGGAAGCGGTAAGGTTAGGTCGGCTCTTCTACGTGGACGACTCCTATTGGCTGATGATGATGACGATGATGAGGAGAAGTTGGAGGAAAACCCACCTGCCGGTGGTGGTGGTTGTTGATTATTCGGTCTCATATCTCCCTTCTTCTCATCCAACTTCTCTCTTTCCCCTTTCTATTTCACTTGCTTCAATCCTCGATTCTTGATTCTGGGTTTCCCTTTCTTTCTTCTTTCCTTCCTTCCTTATTATTGGATACCGATTCTCGGGAGAGGAAGGGAAGAAGGAAGTCAATGGGAGAAAGAGTCTGTTTTGCTCTTTATTCTTCAGGGGAGAAGAAGGAAGGAAGGTTCTTGGAGGGGGAGGAGGAAGAGGAGGTGAAGGAGGAGAGGAAAATACTAAGAATACTCAAAAGAAAAAGGAAAAGAGAGGTAAAGAGGGAAAGGTGTGCCCCTTTGATTTGTTATAAAGCTTTGAAATTGAAGGGAGCCAGACGACAGGACAGCCAAATCTTTTTTATTTTTATTTATTTAAAAAAATAAAAATAAAATAAAAAAAAAAGAAAAAGGAAAATTGTAAATAAATAATAGAGAGGGAATCGAGATTATGGAAGTAACCAAAAAAAAAAGAAAAAAGAAAAAGGAAGGTCACGCGCTTTGATGGAGAGTGAGATTTAGTGATCCAGCGGTAGGGAAGGAGATGGGGGTTTGAGCCAATGGGCAGAGACGGGGTTATCTCGTGGAATGGGAAATATTTTTCAAGGCAAAAATACTTGGCCCTCTCTGCTTCTGGTTCCTGGAGTCGGGACCCACTCCCCCACTCTTTAGCAATTGGGCAAAACTTTACAAACAAACTCTCCCTTGGGGATGTTGTCACATTGCATCTCTGAATTTGGGCACATGATAAATAATTTAATAATTTAACGTTCAACGCTTTACAATGTATTATTACGAAATTATTAACATTTCATTCAAAAACTATTCAAATAACGAGTTGAAATTTTCGATACTTGATTTGAATTGTTTTTAATAGCGATTCAAGTAAATTGTGACCTATTTGAGTTTTTAGTAAATTCCTTAGACAAATGAAATATCATATTTAAGTTTTTAATTTGAGATTTAGTTTAAATGTCCAAATTTTCACAACAATTATTGATATTTTAACATAATTAAGTCAAATTCATGACTCGGATTTTTTATTATTTTTCCAAACAAAATTTGAATTAAAAGAAACCTAAAATTCGATCAACGAAGATAATTTAGGTTCAAATTTACTATTTTTTTAGCAAAGCTCGAGAACAAAGGAAAATAAAAACTGAATCGAACACGAATTCAGCTAGTAGTACACATTGGAATTTAATTGAAATTTTGAGGGAAAATCAAGTATTTCATCATATAGTTATCAACATTCTTTAACCCAATGGTTCCACCCCATCCAACTCTCTCAGCAACAAAATTTTACTGTATCAAATATGCCTGTGCCTGATATTACGGTCAGATACAGAGTTCACGAAAAACCCCAAAATAGCACCTTCTAAAATTAAAGTGAATTAAAAATAAAATAAAATTGGTACATCTACGACTAAATTATATTCCAGAAGGCAACAGGGCTGAACAATACAAAATATACAGATGCCGCAGGTAACACTGTACATGTGCGTTTCTAAGGTTTGTTGCACTGTATATTTTCTTTTCCCCTTTTTCATTTACAACAATGGCTTTGAATGACAGGTTGTAGAAAAATGCACAAAAAGGAGAGAGTTTGTGTATATCTCACCTTGTTTTTAAAGAGGTTCAAGTGCTCCACTTTTTAGTCTTTCCATCCGTGCTTGAAGCCCGGACAATGCCTTCTCGTCCATGGGAAGTACGCCGCCTTGTGCTGGATTCTCGATACCGGGATGATCTAGTGGACGAGTCTGAGTAGAGAGTCCGAGATTTAAGCTGTCATTCACGGACATCAAGGGCCGGGTTCCGTAATCTATGTTCCCAGCAGCTGCTGCTAGTTGCATACTCTTCATCCTTTCTCTGATTGCATCCAATGTGCCACTGGTTACTGCAGTTCCAACAATAGATTCCGGGTAAATCCTTATTTCAAGGTATATGAACAAACGACAATCAAAGGAAAGGCAACAACAAATTACCCCCACTCATTACTCTCTCATTTCTTTGGTCTGCCAATGCATTTTCCGAGCCAAGAACTCTTGCATTTATGGCATTACCAGCCCTGTTATCTTCAGTATATGATGGTGGCAAAGTGAAATTTGTTGGGTCAGATTTTGTATTTAATGATTTAGAATCATTTGCAGAGTTTGTATGTACTGGGGAAAGAGGGGCAAATTCAGGTGATGAAGCAATAAGAGAAGCAGGGGGAGGGGTCGACATTGGCAAACTTGAAGGAGTCCTTCCTGCTGCAGCATTCTTCTCCATCTGCAATGTAAGTAAAACGCGTCAGCAAGCATAGCATCTGACTAGTAAATTTTACTCTGCAAGGGTAACAATACAAACCTGAGCTAAGCCATCTCTAATATAAGTGCGGAATGCCTCGCTGGCATTTTGGAGCTGAGCAAATATATCAACCTAAAACAAATATAAAAAATATAAGTCTCCACGGTAATCTTAGCTACATTCAAGATAAACAATAGAAACTACATTAATTACCTTGGGGTATAGCTGAGTGATGCGATAAAGCTCATAGAGACCAATAGTGCATGTTTGCTTGTCACCAATTTTCTTGAATATTGCTGCAAGTTCTTGCTGTAAGAAGACAATTGTTGAATTCAAAGGTAGAAATTAGATTTAAAGAAGGAATAATCAATTTTAATAAACGTCAAGGACGATCACGACTTTAGTAATAGACAAATATCAAGTATTGAAAATAATAACAATACCTTCAACTGGGCATCGGCAGAATTTGTTGCAGGTGCTGGATTGTTGGCCCCAGAATCACCCCAATGAGTTTGACCAGGGCTAGTTGATGTCAACATTCTCGCCGCAGCCAGAGTCTGTTAAATTAAAAATAAGGGGTAGTTTTAAAAAAGGCGCTGCCATACACAAACTTAAGAAAGTTGGAATAGTTCATTTATTAAATTTACTACTACCTCAAGATTGAGATCAATATAGGCAAGAATAATTGGCTGAGGCTTCATGTCTATGGGCACCAAAGATAGGTGACCCTTTATTGCAGCCCCACGAAGCTTGACAAGTTCATGTAGAACAGTTTTTACCATTCGCAATGGTTTATCATCAGCTCCAGCTCTTTAATCAGAATCATGAAGGCAGAAAAAGAAAGAGAACAGAAATAAATTTATCAATTCAAGACCAAGATAAAAATTAACAACATTCAACACAGAAAAACAAAAAAATATTGAGTTTAAGACATGCCTTCTCCGGATTTCTTCCATCCCCAATTCTTGCAAGTACACATGGATGCTTTGAAGAATGCGGTCAAGATCAACATCATAGATAGTGCTTTGAAGAACCTGCATCCCAGAGAATGCAATTGATGATATCATGAAATTAAACTAGAGAACAACCAAATTCACACATACACAGATGAATACACGAATGCCTACAGTAGAAAATGATAGAATTTTCTCCAACATAAGCAACAATTAGAAGGAATTTTTCTTATCAGTTTAAGTGACTGTTCTCAGATGATTTCATTCAGTCTCTCCATACTGATGAGTATCTATAAATTTTCCCTTTGTCTTCTAGCCCAAGTTCTCATATTTCATCAGCGATTACCAAGTAAAAAGCTTTAGCAATCCATCTAGGTTTAACATCAGAAAATGAATACAAAGATGACCTTCTAGTTTAACATCACACCCAATGCAAATGGTCTCCTCACAAGTATACGTGTTGCACAACTGATATGATAAAGCTCTTGTTTGATGGATTACTAAATTGGTGAGTGCTAGTAGTGTTTGTGGCTAGAAATCTTGTTCAAAACTTTCTAGGACATCAGATTGACCCAAAAAATGAAAAAGAAAGAAAGGAAATCCTCGACCATTTAATTGTTGATACACATATGGTGACATGACGAGATATTCTTGAACAAATTAATTTGTCAATGAAAACAAGAACTCAAGGGAAAATTATGTTGCTTTTGTGGATAATGACTCACTGGCAGCTTGAAGCATTGGCACTCTATTCATGAATTCTTTCAGACTATGAATGTTCCTAGAAGCATGGAGAATGAAATGTTACCTTGGTGAGTTTAATAAGACATTTGACAACCAGATCCGAGAACTTCTGATTTCTAGCGGCAAAAGTTTCATTTGATGCAGGTGAAGGCCACCTTGAGGGATCTAGAGGACGCAAGAGATTAATCAGGACAACAAAGGATGAGGTTCGATCAGCATTATCCTGCATGTACAACCATCAGTTAGAACATAAGGAAGAAGATACATAAATTTGAAGAAAAAACATAAGCATTTTAAAGCAGTTCAACCAGAATTTTAAGCATCAAGACATTCAAAGCTTTCAGAAGTTGGCTGCCATCATCCATATGGGGAACTCTTTCGTCCAAAAGCCATAGTAGCAGTTCTGTGATAAGATTGTCAAGTGTGCTTTCCTTGACTGCATGTGCAAGTCTCTTATTTTGAAATGTCTGCAAAAAGCTCAAAAGAATCAGTATTTTGCAACAAAACATCCAGTAACACCAAGTTTCTTCACCAAAAGACCAAGATAAATTAATTTATCTAACTACTTAGAACAGAGCAATAGAAAGAACTTCTTTTATGAAGGTAGAAAAAAAAACAGAAAGAAAGATAAGATAAGATCCCCCAACCACAATCAGATTCTATTAAAAGGCTAAAAAAGAAAAGTTACTAGTACTTTAGATCATAAATTTACCTGCATAAGCGTGTTTAGGACATATTTGCAAGATCTTGACGATGCTCCGGTCAAACTGAAGTCAAATGTTTTGGCTACCTATTACATTAAGAGAGACAAAGGAAATAAATTAACGAAGGAGGAAAAAAGTGTTACTAACAAAAGTAAAATATTTAATCCTATACATAAGGAACTGAATGGTTGAGGAAAATTAATAATCATATCACAATGAAACTACAAAGTTGGATTGCCTTATTTGCCAAGCATGAAACGAGTCTATCTGCATCCTTTACTAGTTCATCCATCAAACTGCCTTCTGGGTCATTGGTTGCCTGTGTTAACTCATGGCAGACAACTTTCATTCCTTCAACAGACTGCAAAAATATATCTGAAGCTCAGAACATGGCTCTCATTCAAAATTTGGAACACAAAAATTGACTTCAAACCAGTAATAACTCAAAATAATGAAAAACCATGTCAAGTGTGTTTCAAAATAACATGATAGAAGAACGTAAATGTTGATTTTGCAATACAGATCTCGCAGAGGTACAATGAGCACATGAAAGATGGTGTATAGTTAAAGGCAGCAATTTAAAATGAGGTCAGTATCTCCATAACCAACCTGATTACATTGACAAACCACAGAAAATATCTTAGAAGTAATCTTTCATAACTCAAACAAGAAAAGTGTACCAACGTACTCGAGACTTCATCTGATTCTAAGACTAAGGTTATGTCAAAGGCATCCTACTAATTAGAATCAGAAATATGAAAACCAATGCCTAACACTAATAAACATAAAAGAAGATCCAGGCTCTATGAAATATCCATCAGAGACACTAATTATTTGTTAATTCATTCCCATTAAACACATTCCTTAATTATATGTCCAACCATTTCAAACCTAGATTTTTCTTCATTTTGATGGAACATCTCAAGCAATGAAAATTTAATACGGAAAGGAATTATTCACAAACTCAACAAATCAAAGCAACATTGTGAATTCCATTCTAAAAATCTAATGTTAGCACATATAATTTTCAAATCAAGACTTTCTCTACATCTTCTGGATAGACAACTTTGACCCTTCTTACAAATAAGGTAGACATCATATTAAGAAAGAGAAAAAAGATTAACATTAGACAAAGTTAGGAACCTGCTCAGGGGAACCAAAAGAAATGATATCCAAAGCTTCATTCCAGTTTGTGGGGCCAGTGACACCACCAAGCACACGAGGCATTAAATGTCTCTCCATGTTAAGGTCAGGCTGCCCATAGTTTTTCCTGAGTTTTTAAAGGCATTCAAAACAATGCAAGTAAGGAGATCAACATTAGTAAATCCATCATAGTGAAACCAGAATCCATGATCATAAAGATGACACAAAAGGTGCTAAAAATCAATAAAACCTTGCAAATATTGACCCAGAAACAGATTGTGAAACTTCACCACTCTGCTCTGCTACGTCAGGCCTGGCAAACAAAAGGATATAAGGATTAAAAGTTGAACAATTGAAGTAAACTACAAGATCTTTAAAACATTCAGAACTAAGAAAATATTAGGAGGGCCTATCTATCATTTACCATGTCAGCTATAGGCACTAAAACAATTGTCATGTAAATTGAAATGAGGGGGAGATACCTTTTACTAATCTGACAGTTTTTGCCATTAAGCTGTAGTCCGACATTAAATTGACATGACCATTTTCAGTAACGTGTCGCATACAGACTAATTTGGGTCTACAGCTAACTTTATAGGAAAGCTTACCAAATAATTTCTCATCAGTTCTTACAAAAGATAATTCAACAGGTTCAGAATTAAAGTTCACTGTTCAAATTAATATTGACAGCCACAATACACTCATCTGCTTTTACAGAAACTATACCAGAAATTGTAGAACATGGCACCACATTACACAAGAAAAAACAAAATAAGAGTATGTAAAAGTATTTTGTGGACCATCAAAATGTTTTTCAGAGGATTAAACAAACGATTGACCCTAACCAACAGCACAAGACTCATAGAGCAGAAACTAGTAGACATTATACGTAAACTTTGAGAACAGAAAAAGCCTAATGTTACTCCTCTAATTTTAATCATCATATCATAAAAATAAAAGAACAAAACCATCAAGGAGCTGTGAGGTAAATCCTCACATCAAAAGGATAGCAGAAAGATACTCACGCATTTTCCCTTACAGAACGCCTTAGAGCAGCTCTTGCTTCACCAGGCCGGCCTTCCCTCCTTTTCTCCATCTCTCGGACCTGATATATCATATTATGTTAGAAAAGGATGAAACAGAAACATATAAAAGCAGAATATGCACTGACCTTCCACTTAAATCTATCATCTAGCATGCTTTTTTGAGCATCTGTTAGCTTCCCTACATATCTCCATATGTCCTCACCTACACAGATGAAAAAGCACTTCAACACTCACATAGCAGAAGCAAGAAGCATAGGAGGAATTCTAAACTGAAATGAGTTGAATAACCAGCACAAAAAATAACTACAAAAGAGAACTCTTAAAATTAACATGTTTTTGTGCAATACAACATTATGATAATATAGGAGTTGCATAAAATCATGGCATACCAAGAATCTTATATCCAGTAGCTAGTGTATTTAGGGCAGCTTTCCTAATTTCACCATCTCTTTCTGCTGTCAAGCTTGCAACAATTTGCAATGATTTCAATTGACCACTTATCTGTTGTTAAGAGGCTAAAAGAGTTAATTATACTGTAAGAAAGAATGTATGAGCCACAGAGAGAGTCCAATTCTCTAACCTCAGCTCCATGATGATCAATCAAGAAACCAACAAGATCGACACACTCTATCCGAGTACGGTTGTTTTTAGAACGAAGACCCTCCAAAATATAAGGGTAACTTTTTGAGGCTGAATACATTTGAACTATTTGTTTTGCCAGCTCCCGCATTTTCTCTCGAACTTTCTCAATGTTATGTCCCACCTGCAATCATACTTAGAAATCAATATATTTGTCCAACATGCAGATATCAGTCCCATATGAGAGTGTTATTTAACCAAACCAAAACTAGAAAATTCTTGAGCTTGATTGATCGAAAGCTTGAAACTCAGCATGATCTCAGCCAAGCTTCATTTTTCAAAACTTGAGGTCAACACAGAGAAAAAATCTAGCTACTCACTCTGAACTAGATTTGGCTCCGTTATCATGGAGATAAGAGCACAAAGAAGCTTGACTTCATGTTTTGTTTATACATTTGCATATTAGATATAAAATATACTATTGGAATATTAGTCAGTCCAAAGCTCAAGTAGGTTGCCAAGCTGCTCAAGCCGAGTATTACAATACACAAACTTGGCCAGCTCAACTTGACAGTGAAACAGTTGAGTTTTAAGTATTCAATGATTAGAGTCCAAAAAGCTCACAAACACGCTTGGCTCACTTATGCCGAAGTGCCACATGCTTCTCAAAAGAATTTAAATCACCACCAAGCAACATTCTTTGAAATGCAGATATCTACACAGATAGAAAAACTCATGTAACTGAAGATAATGAACAAGACCTTCTCTATCAAGCATGGAAGAAATATGGCAGCTTCTGACTCAGTCAAAGCATATGCCTCACCCTTCAATGATTCAAAAAGTTCTGGAAGAAACTCCAACACCTATTAAATGCAAACCAAAACATCATTATATCACAAACTGCCCATTATTTATCAACTCTACAGGAGAAATAAAGAAAATGAAGCATTAGTAAAGAAAGAAAACAAAATTTACCTTCAACAGGCATGTTGTGTTAGATTTACAAAACTGCAAAACGAACCACCTCAAAAGTATGTCCAGAACTTCAATTATTTCCTTCCCAATGGAAGGGAGTGCCTGCAATTATTTTTATAAGATTGAGATAAGAAAAGTATTCACATAACCTCAAAAATAGCTTTTAAAAAGAATGTAATTATGGAAAAACCTTCTGTAACATCTCAAGACCATCAACTTGCTTCTTGAAATCTGTGCTCAATAAGCGCCTATGTAGATCCTCTCTGAAATACTTCATCACATCATTCTGCAATAGAGGTGCATACCATGCGACACTTGTGAATCAATACTAATTAATGGGAAAGCAAATCATTATAAGCAAAGGTCTACAAAAACAAACCTCAAGATCTTGGATCTGCTCAATCCGCGGCTCTTCAAACTTAAACCTTCTTACCACCATTCTCTCCCTTTCCTCCTGTGACAAAGGCCAAAGAAAACATCGTAAGAATGTAGATGGTTATGCACCAAATAAGTGTGAATACTTATATACATATGCTCCAAACAAGTATCAAATTAATAAATCACCCAACATTACCTTGTTTGAATCCTTGACGTTCAACAAAGCCTGGGACTGGACAGCTATGTCTTGAACAGACAACATGGTTTCTGGTCTCAACGCCTTTGTTGGGATGGCTCTCTTCAAAGCCACATAAAAACAAGATGATTAATAGCCTTCCAATGAAAGAGCAACTAACCAAAGCAATCAAAACCTACCGAAGTTACAGCTCTATTTCCATGCTTTGTTACACCATTGGAAGTAGACTTTACAACCTTTGCATTGGTTTTTGATGCCAGTCCAGTAGAAACTCCTTTGGACGATTCAAGTGATTCTGAGAGATACAAAAACAGATTAGTATATGGAAAGATTGGGATTTGGGAGGGAAAGGAATGGGAGATGGAAAAAACAAGGCAAAGCAAACAAAAGCACACCTTGGAAAGACCCATAAGGTTTTATCCGCTCAAGGATAAGAGCTAAAGCTGGCCCTTGTATATCCTTAAGATTCTTCTCAATCTGATAAGATGACATACGCAAAAGCTAAGATGCTAAGGCATTACTCTAAACACAAATGAATAACAAAATCATACAGTCAAATACAACAAAAAAATTAAATTCAAACAGCAACATAATTTAGGTAGACATACTATTTCCTGTCCACTAACTCTTAAAATTTCACCAATGCATCCCTCCGCTGCTTTGCGAACATCTGATGATTTATCCTAAAGATGGATTTCAGCGATGCAGATATGTTAAAAATGACTTGGAAACAAGTATAGGAAGAGGCAACACAAAATTTTTATCCATTCAACAAAAACTTACCATCATGGCAGTGGCAGCTGGTTTGAGCAGATGCACACCATCAGGAAATTCACTAAGTCCAGACAGTTGCCTAGATGACCAATCAAAAAGATCTTTACGTCCTTCTGCCCCAAGCTTAGTGTCTATTAGTGCTGAAGTGATATAAGGAACCTAAAACAAAAAAATTATTTTAGATACCTAACAACAAAGCTAATGAAACTACCAGAATAAAATTAGATAAACAGTTACCATTTTATCAAAATGAACAGCAGCATTCCAAGCATCTAAAGTAGACAAAGTGCTCTCTCTCATATGCTTCTTATTGTCACCAAGGCATTTCAAAATATCAGATAGAATTCCCTGCAACGAACAAATTCATGCATGAATTCGTTCCTCTAAACAATAAACATAAACAAGATCTTTTAACTGATAGATAGTGTCCACAAACCTTGCTTGCCTTCTCGACAGCTGGTCCCAATGCAGATGCAACACCACCAATGGTAGTCAAGGTGGCCATAACCAAATTTTTGTTGCTATCATATAGCCGGCCCCTAAGAGCACCAAATAGTTCTCCTGGTAGTCAAATAACCCACTGATCAGAATGCTTACCAGAACAGAAAATATGCTGGAGCAGAATGAACAACATAGACGGCCCCCAATTAGTCCAGAAAAGTTCTCAAAGCCATATCATACCAGTTCCAGTAGGTTGAATGCGCTTGTTAGCTTCTTCCAAAATTTTATTGACAGCTTCAATAGACTCCAAACGAACCTAGAATGGATAAACAACATGGTAAAACACCATAAATTCAAACTAAAGGAATGATCATGCATCAGCATGCACTACAAACACAAGAATAGAGAATGCACACATGATCAGACATATTGATAGCAATAGTGCAGTACCTTCCAATCAGGACTTTCCAAGCTCTTTAACAGGGTAGGAGTGATCTTTCCACTAATATCTTCACGTGGCAGACTATCGAGTCCACCAACTGACAAAGATGTGGATTCCAACGCCTTGACAGTTTTCTTTGGAATGGCAGAAGCACCCTGAACAGCAATACATAAAATACAATCAGTATCTGGGTCACTTATCCTTAAACTTGGTATGTAGTAGAATTTTGAGACACACACAACATGTGTGTCCATACATACATTTTTTTACATATTAGTAATCAAAAAATACCCAAGAGATAACAGGATAGCAGCAGATAAAAGTATGGGAAAAATGAGCGAAAGAGAAATAGAAAGGTTATTGCTTTACTGTCCAGAACTTATTTCATTTATAATAATTTATTTAAGGGTACTATTGTATTCAATGATTCAAGATTACTACGTCAGAATTTAGTTGGTCTATCAACTTAACCAATAAGTGGCTTAACACAAATGCATACATACCTCAAATGGATTTTTTTCATATTCAACATCAAGTGCACTAAGTAATGCAGGTTTGACATCCGTAAGAAACCCCTTGATGTCTGTGAGAAAAGGAAATTTCATAGAATGTTCAATTATAGACTAAAGTCAGATAGACAATCTATACAGAACAATTCCAGGTTATCAGTCATCACCTGGACCAACAAACTTATGTAAAGCACCCAAAACCTTAATTGTAGCATTTCGGGTGGCTGCAGCACTGGACTGCAGTCCAGTATCTTTACAGAAATCAATTAGATCCTGCAATGCAATTAGTATCATATAAATAAACCACGCTAACAGTTATATAAAAAATTACGAGCGACAAGAAAAAGAAATAGTTCAGATGAGTGAAAGACCTTCAATTTCAGATGTGATACACCAAAGTCCTCAACAGCCGAGACCATCCACAACAAACCCTCACTAAGAACCTTGGGATTCTTATGTTCTTTCATGATTTTATAAAGCTACAAAAAGTAATTATTTAATACATTATTCAAGTGACAGCAAAACAAAACTAGAAAACAAATGTAACAGAAGAGAGTAATCTCAATCTCTGCTTCAGTAAATGCTCAATCGACTGAACTGATAGCAAAATAGAACTAATGATCACAACATGCTATTTGAACTTCACTTACCCTTTCAAAAACAAATCCTGGACCTACTGACTCAGAAAAAGTGGTGAGACACTTCATAGCATGAGCACGAGTCTTGATATCTGCCACTCTTTCACTTATACCTGTCAATTAGGCAAAATAAAAACAGCTAACCTAATGTTGGAATGAATGAGTTTTAAGTTGGTCACAAGATAGAAAAAATTTAGGCACAAAAACAAGCCTACAAGTAAACTGATAGCAGAAGGACAACCCCAACATATTTTGAAAGCCAGTTGTTTGAAAAACGGGATGGGGGCATGTCTCAACCTAAAACTCACCAAGAAGGCAAAGCACAACACATTTCTTTGGTAATTTTGACGCAGTAGAGGCCAGATAAGTGACAATTTCAATAACTTGTTGCTGGACCTGCATTGTTCAATTTAAAAGTCTTGATATTTTCCACTATTAAGAGAAAAGAGGAGAGATATAGAGAAGTTAAAGGAGAAAAACTGCCATCTAAAACTGCAAATATCTTTGATATACCTGAACATTTTTCTCATTCCAACCAGGAACAGCACAAAGTAAACGAATCAAAATCTCCACGGACTTATCAAGGTCCTGTATACCTTCAACCTGTTGTTTCAGTGAGGATATGGCTGCAATCAGAGAAGTTTGGGTACCCCAATCAGAAAATTCCGTTGACATAAAATAACTCTAACTAGCAAAAAACCATTCCAAGACTACCAAAGAAACAATAAATGAAGCACTTAACCCATAAACTAGCTAATTTTAACTAGACCATGGCAAGCTAAAATGTCATTTCAAGCGTTCGGCTCAAGAAATTATATTACTAAAGGCCATAACTAATAACTTGTGAAATAAAAATACATAACCAAAAAAGCGAAGGACAACACTTAAGAAATATATTTGGAATTTATGGGTCCTAATTTCAAGGGCTTCATGTCTTTTCCATATCTACCTCCTTTTGGATGCCATGTCTGCAATAAACCTCATAACTAACACAATAGCCTAAGAAAATCAGCAACCCAAATAAAACCTCTTGCAAAGCAGATGATAAATGAGTTTATCCTGATGGCAATTCTGAAGAAATTTAGCAGAAGCTTCTGCTGAATGAAAAGTAACATAAGAAATTCAGAATTACATGGTTGAAGATCAGATTAGCGAGTTAGACCCAAAACAACTGGAGGAACCATATTGTACCTTGTGCTGCAATATTCTCCATCCTTGTCATAGAATTTTAGATATTCTTTACAAATCTTAGAGAACAACATTTTAGTCAAAGACCTAACACTATGTACAGAACCACTGTTACTGGTAGGAAAAGATCATAACCTGCTCACTTTCAGCAGTGAATTTAAAAGCAACAACGCATAAATATAAATATCATTGAACCAGTAACATGCTTAATTATTTCAAATAATTTTTAAATAAGAAAATGATAATATATTTAAAATTATTTATTCACTTAGCATACAAACATTATAATTTAAAACATAGAGTTACGCATCTTCTATATCCAAAAATACCCAACAAAAGAAAGAAAAAGAAAAGCATGATAAAGTTGTAATCAAGTTAAAGAATAGAAGACATAAACTTCTATTAGAATATAAAAGTTTGAAATTATTTGGGAACCGCAGAAATGTACTAGAAAGCAACAATTAAAATTCAAAGATAACTTGTATTATACTTTCTTATGTAAAATAGCACTATTATCACCCAGGTTAAAAGAGAGAATTAGAGGAGAAAATATAGACATTTATCTTTTGAAACTAATAATAGAAATTCTAGCTAGTAAATAATACAGCAGCCTTATATGAACCCTTTTTTCCCATATTTTATTATCTAATTGAATGAATAGCATTCCAATTGTTTTCAAAAGATTCAATTTTTTAAAGCATTCTTTTAATGTTTTAAAAGAAACTCTATAAAGAAAATTACAGCTCAATATAGCCCCAGCTAAAAAAAAATTGGATTCTTTCTCTTCTCTAGTTCAAGAAATAATAACGAAACAAGAAAAAGAAATAAATCCATCAAGTTCAACGATTAATAGAATATTAAGGGATAGAAATCGAAGGGGAAAAAGAAACTAAAAGACATTAGTTGCCTGCATTAATATGATACAAGCACCTCTTCTAATAATGAAAATCTAAGAGTATGCTTTCAGTTATTATTTATGAGCACTCCTAATTACACATAGTAGCTGACTCTATATGTATTTAAATATAATATAAGATATAATTATATTATATATAATATATATAGATATAGATATAAAATTGCACGATTATGAATTCGCAACGTAACAACTATCAATAACCTTCTGTACATTCCATCTCATATCCAATACACCATCAAATCTATTAACTATAGACATGCAGACAGTCAAGAGGATGTTACAAACAAAAAAACCAACCTTCAAGACGTTCCTTCCATACGGCACTCTTCAATTGAGAAACAGTATCTGCCTGTATGAGGGAACTTAATCTGCTTTCAATCTCTTCAAGACTCATTTCTACTGGCTGTAATTGTCAGACAAATCAAAAGTAAAGATATTAAGATCTTTCAAGCTATTGCAGTAATGACAATCAGAAAAAGCTTTAACAGATAAGTATACCTCAATGTCTTCAGATGCTTCAGTCAATTTTGCTGTTTCTGGCCGTCCAGCTCCTTCTACCTTTTTATTGTTGCCTGACTTCACTGAAGCCCCTTTCTTGTTGGCAGGCTGATAAACAGTTCAAAATTTCAATTGGTGTGACACTGGAACAATTTTTAAGAAACCAAATAAGTACAAAATTAAAGCTTACTGCTACAGGAACAGATCTCTTCCCACTAAGCATGCTCGCTGCAGATCTCCTAACAAATGAGCCTTCTGAAACCTGCATAGACACAATAGACTAAAACATCATAAGCTTGTGATCCATGATGGAATTTTCTCAATTCTTTAACATGACAGACAAGACAACCAAAAAAAGAATAAGAAATAGGATTTACTTAGAAGTTGAATAAAAATCATGCAAAATGCAAGTGTCAACATAACTCATCCTAATTCATAACTAATAATCTTATTAAAATAATAAACATCATAAGCCGTATCTTCATCCTTTTGTAGTATTTTCATATCAGATCAACTTATCTATTCTGGCAGTAAGGTGTTTATTCTCATTTGATTATGGTTGACCTTTCTGGCATTTATAGAACATAGAAGTAAATAATCATATATAAACATCATAAACTGTATCTTCAGCCTTTTGTAGTATTTTCATCTTAGATCAACTTATCGATACTGTCATTAAGGTGTTTTTCCCATCATAATTGGCTTTTCTGGCATTCTTTGTAGAATGTAAAACTGAACAATCTTCCACATGCAGATTACAAAAGGAAACATGGTAAAAGAGAACTTAAGTCACCGTATGTCAATAAAAGACATCATCAAGCATTTCTTTTATTTTGTAATACAAAAAATTGTACAAAAATAACATGATCAATATGCCCAGAGATGCCTTTGTAAAGTTAACCATGTAAATATTTAGCATTTATACTTCCAATCATCCATGTGTGATTACCAAAAATCAGAAGACTCCTTTCTGACATTCATCAAACTCAACACTTTTATCTTGCTTTGTGAATATTTACAAGATCTTCCGCATATATTTCAAGGCTTACCAGCCATGCTAGATAGTATGCCACAAATAGGTTTTATCCTAACTTCTCTTATAATGCTCCTAGCAAAATTGATGCTCACTAAGGTCACAGATCTAAGTAATGTCAGGAAGAATGTATCATTTAGTTACAGACAGCAGATAAATAACACTGGATAGTATTATGTGTAAAAATCATAAAGAAAACATATAAAATGCTAAACATTAGATCAAGAGTGTACTCACCTCCATAGAAGACACACCTCCACCTGAATTTTGAACAGCAGCTGGAAAATCATGACAAATTGTAAGAAACCAAGACATAATACCTGTTAAAAAGGGTTCCAAGAATTCCAACACTAAATAATGGTCAGTATGCAGAGAAAACCTTACACACCTGAACTAGTACTGACAGACACAGCAGCACCAGATCCAGCAATCATTTCAGAAAGCTTCTTTTTTCTAACATCATCAAGTTTCTCCAATGACCTCTCTAAGGGCCTCATACCGACAGACTAAGAGAGAATAAGTATGGGACAAATTATATTGGGGTAAAATATCTGAGCTTATGGAATTGAAGAAAAGATAACACAATAAGTGAAAATATTACCTTAGCAACAGCTGCCAAAGCTGAAAAGGCTGCATCCCTCACATCTGGGGTCCCATCATTAAGACACTGCAATCCAATTTCATACCATGCTGATGGTTAGAGCAATATATAAAGAGTTAAGAAGCTATAAGAGCATTAACTTATACTTAAACACTGAACATGTAAGTTTTAATTATAAGATCTCTGAACATGTACACAATCACATAATGGAAATCTTCAAAAGGTTCTCAGCATTTCTCTTTTTTCCTTAATTCCTACTACATTTCTTTTCTCCCAGTGGGAAAGGGAAGGGACGCAGCATGGAGACTCCGATCAATATGAAGCACAAATAGATGAAAATTGTCAGGACTAAAGTGCTCTAGCCTAGAATATGCATTATTCAAAGGAACACTGTACTGACCTCCATACAGATTGGGACATAATCCTTATGCACCTTCAGAATAACAGCCTTATTACTTGTTTCAATACAGAATGTGACCCAGTTCAAAGTTAATGAACGCACAAGTGGAACTTTGTTTTTTGTTGCAGTTTTAACATCTGCAAGAAACATCATATATTAAACAATTATAGCATTTACAGCCACCACCCAACCAGTGTCAGTGTAAGTAAACAATTATATTTTGAAAGCAAAATGTAGATGTAAACCGTAGTCAGAAACTGCACCATAAGACAGGGAACAAACTCAAAAAAGAGAATCAAAATGTGATTTCATAGGAAGTAGAAATAACAATATAAGTTCTTTTTCCAGAAAACAACAACTGCGAAAATTAGTGATTAGATTAAATAGTAACTTGCCTTCCACAATGTCTGCCAGATTTAAGCATCCTGCTTTGTGCATTGCTTGAAGAGTTTGTGTGAGTGACTCGGTCAAAGCAGGTTTTTTCTCTTTCAATTTTTCCTATTCAAGAAGAAAATGTTCATACAAGAAATAACTTTATTTTAAGCCCCTAATACATCCATAAATGATCAAATCTATATATGGAACAAAATAAACAATAAATCAATTTCAGAGCTTGATGACCCTTAATAGCATGAACTTTTACATAAAAGTGCAACTTGTTTTCAGAGGAGAGGACAAAAGCAACTCAACTAATGCACAGACAAACATTGTACAGTCAGTTTCACCTAAAGAAATAAAATTTCACAACCAAATGACTTGATGAAAATAAAAAAGAAGCAAGAGAGTAAAACAACGCAAGTAAAGCAGATTTAAAGAAACAAAAAAAGGCATAGTTAGAAAACAGACAAGAAGAAACACGGTATGGAGTTACATGCATTCATGAATAATTAAGTTCTATTGCACTTACAAGTAAAACTGGCAATAAAAAGCGTAAACTGCCAGAAAAATGTGTTCGCAATCCCCGTGCAAGATTCCCAACAGCTTGGATTGCTTCAACTGCAACAGCTATGTTTACATCTGTAACAAGCTGCAGGCAGAAACACAACTTAGGCAAATCGAATACCAAAAGTATAGCAGAACATAAAGGTTGAAAGTTGGAGCAGAGTTTGACATGCAGAGGTAAGACAGAAAGACATAGCATGCATCCATTACTATCAACATAACCCTATACTCAAAAATGCTTCACAACCACAGGTAGCAGTCACACTAATCATCAAGTCAATAACAAAAAAAAAAAAAGAATTTGAATCCAGGTTCCACTTCTGAATGGGATAGAAAAAGATTAAGGAACCTCCTACATGAAGGGAAAAAGAAGAAGGATTTAGAGAAAAAGTAGCGAAAATGGTAGAGCATTCATGCAGACATGATGTCATCCTCATACAAGTAAAACATGTATGATGACACCATGATTGAATGTGATAAAAAAGATGAATAAACCTCTTATGTAGTAAAACAGGAACACAAACAAAAGGGTTTTGATTGGAACATGGTGAAAATGGTATTATTCATGCAGACAAAACACGAAGACTGTTCAACTGCTATTTTCACTGAAATTTGATTGAAGCAAACTGGTCTTGCCCCATTACGAGGGATTTCAAAAAACGAGAGCGGATTAATAACCTTTTTCAATGTCCGACTAACTTCTGTAAAATCACCGGGTGCTATCTTTTTAGTTGATGCAAGCTTGGTTAGTTCAGCCACGGCCTCCTTTCTTTCTGACCATTTGATAGCTTTCTACAAGACAGAGACAAAGTTTCAATAAACAGAAGAGATAGTCAGCAGCTCAGAAATTCCAATTTGAGAATCACTAATATCAAAAGGAAAAGAAGAACTAAATACGTGGTACAGTTTTTCAAAATAATATCAGAAACAGGGAGAGTACTAACCACTCCATCCCAAAATCCAGACTTCTCCAGAGGAGTTAATATATCAACAGGATCAACAAGCTCATATTCATCTATTTCCTGAGGCACTGACAATACAGATATACAAGCCAAAGTATGAGATTAGCCTTATTAAGAAAATATCAAAAAAATATGCAATCCAAAGTTCAAAATGAAATACATACTATCATCTGCAGATTCTTCAACAGGGCGAGGGCCTGCAGCTTCAGAAACAGCTTCATGTTCTGGCTCCCTGTCTTGCTCAGATCTAAAAAAGATAATGAAGAGCTTAAAATAAGACAAAAAACATTGTAAACTAAATTACAAACTCATAAATCGTTAAAAACATGCAGATACAACCGTTGTAGGGATATGCATTAAATCAGCTGCAACAGACACAAGAACACATGAAACTTCACTACAATATTCTAATTGTGTCTCTCCAATTGAATTTTCTCATTCATTTTCATGCACATTTATGACTGACAGATAAAATTGTAAAAAAGCACCAACAATTCAATCACTTATTTGAATATCTCAAAAGATAAATACATTTTACCAATCCCTGGACGTAATCTCTAAAATTTTGAAGCTGCACCAAAGTCATTGTATGTGAACCCTATTTTGCCACATGTTCAATATTTGAATTCTTATTATGAGCTCAAAATAGCCCCTACTAGTTGATGTTTAAGCGTTATTTTTATGTCTTTTCGTCATAAGCTGCATTTTTTTTTTTTGTGTTTTTGGCAACCAGAGTTAAGATTGCTTTGGCAACTTCAACAACTTAACAGAAATGCCACATGACTCATTCAAAGAACTTTTATTCAGTTATCCTGCATTAAAGCAGTACTTCATTCTTCTTCATTTCCCTGATTTGCCCTTTGCTCAAACTGATACCACCTGAGCTCAAATACATGCTCAAAGAAATCAAAGGACAACACTTCTCTAAATAAATGCATAATTACAACAAAGCACAATTTTAAACTCAAGCATATTTAGCTCAGTGCAAAATTACAGAAGGGCTTCTAAACAAGGAATTTACCTTATCTTCCGTGATGGCTTGGCCGTGCCCGTTACATTCACAAGCTCAGCCTCTAGCTCTTTTTTCTTGAAAGGCAGAAAGAAAAAAAATTATTTCAATATAACAGGAAAAGGGCGTCTGCAGAGCAGATTAAACTTAATTCTATTGTACCATAGTGTCACGCATCTTCTCAAACAATATTGACTTGACAGGATCCTTTCCAATCCAACGACAGAGCTCAAGAGTCAGTCCTTTGGAGGATGCACGGACATTTTGGTCTTGATGGTCAAAAAGTTCAGGAAGCATCTTCAGGATTCTTTTAGGAGGGACAACTTTGGCTCCAAATTCACTAATTGCAAACAGACAATAAGCAGCTACAGAGGAACAAGTAATAGACTTAATGCATGGTTTGCATTGAGGGGTTCTCATTTACGAACCTCAAGGCTTGAAACATAACATCTATTGCGGGCACCACTGCTTTGGCAACTTTATTCTTTATGGCCTTCTCCATTGAATCCTATGATTACCACAAAAACATGTAAAGCGGTCACAAGAACATCTCTCCCATACCAAAATAAAACCAATTACAGAAAAAATGAGATGCATAAAGACTCGGACAACAACGTAGCTTAAAGAACCCAAAATACAGAGATATGAAACACTTTCTCCAGGAAGACAAGTACATCTAGAAATATTTAGGCCCCAATATATGAGAGAGATAAGCATTGGGCATTGCTGTGTGCAGACCAGTCTCACCACCACTGTACAATAAGCATAAATTTCTCTCATTTGGCAAAAGAAACCAAACAGTTTCAAATGCCCCAACAGAAACCAAAGAAAAATAGAGATAAAGCAAAATGTAGGTAAACAGACCTTTGCATAATTACAAAAGAAGAAAAGAAGTCGTACTTGAAACTCTAATCACGCACTGCAATATCAGAACTTGCAAATATACATAAACACTAAGATTATATCCATCACAGAGTGTCTGGCCAAAAACCTTTCCTAGTTCCTTTCAACCTCCATAGAACGATGCATATTAAGCAACTTCAGATTTGTCCAACAACGGAATCCTAATGCCCTGCAACTTAGTTTAGAACTACAGAAAACAACCCTGTAGCCCCAACATGAGGAGAGGAAATTGCATGTTTACTTAGAGGAGAAAATGAGGAAAAGAAAAAAAGAAATGTAGCTCAAAAGGTTAAGTCTCATTTGTATTCGATACTCCAATGAATGTCCAATAATATGTATCTTGTTTGTTACAGGTATGTTTAATTGTATCAACTCTATTGATTTGAGCTAGTATTCTAAACAATTTAGATCCATTCTGTAGGAATCACCTCTAATCATAATCTATGAACTCTTTCATTAGCTTAGTTTCTTTCTATTACCTAACTGGCAAATTTTTTTCTTTTCAGAGAAAAGGGGGAAGGAGAAGAAGGTGGAACATATTACTATTGAAGGTATATTACTACAGAGTATACTAGCAATTGGGCACACGCAAATGCATGCAAACCGTAACTTTATTTTCATAAAAGTAGTTATCTGATATGTACAATAGTTAGAAAATATTGCATACTTTGAATAACAACAACTTAGAATAAATAGTTTAAATAAAAACAACTTAGAATAGATAATAGTAGTATCTATACTAATATATGAATAAAAGAAAATATATAATAAAAATTAAAATTGAATGCCATATATGCAAAATTGGAAAAGTATAATACCATGTAAAAAGTGGTTGAGCAAACAAAATTACAACAATATAGATAATACTGATTACTAAATCTGGTGTCACCCCTAGCCAGGTATTCTCATTATGTAAACTGAGTTTGTATTCATTAGGTATTCTCAATTGACGCATATTTCAAATTTCAAATGTTCACAAAAGTACTTTAGTGCCCTTAAAAATAAAGAAAAGCCAATCAACTGTCAGGACAAATTAGTCCAAATATACTTAAACCACATCTAGAATGTTCCCCATAGGATAATTAAACTGAGGACTTCAACATTTCACTGTTCACTCTCCTATTCTTTGCTAATCTTTGTCGAGTTGCAGAGAAAATTGTAAAGTAAAAGTTGTTGCATGGTAAAAACAGATCATATAAGAAGGTATGTTAATATTTTGTCATTTACTTACTATTTTTTCTCCCCCATCTCTGATGGAATGATTTTTTTCTAGCCAGGCACTGTTATTCCATTTTCACCTAACTTTTCACTGTACACATGATCAGTTAATACTACATTGCACTTTTTTTGTTTTTCTTTTTCTAAATATTGGTTGTTTGTTAAATCAAATCACTGATTGAGTTTTTGTTACCTCACCAAATGGTGGCCGGTTTGCTTGTAAGTCAATCCTTCAACAGATTTGAAGATAAATCACAATTTTCAGATACATTACCATTTCTTAATTCTTTTATTCTTAAACATGTTTGGTTGTTTATATATTTGAGAATGCTATTGACATGTTTAACTATTATAGAATGTATGATGAGTACAATTTTAATTTTTTTGTCAATAATCTAGCATTATTTTACCTTTACTTATTGTTATGAGTTTTACAAGTTATGTCAAAAAAATAAAACTCAATAACAAATTTTTAGTTGAAGAACTGATTAAACTTTAAAATTTTAATTTTCAAAACTATGTTAAAAGTTAAACACGAGATAAGACAAACTTTTCCCAACTATGTTTGGTGTAGCTTAATAATGTATATTTCAATTTATTAGTTTTATAAAAAAAATTATTATCACACGCATTTGTCTGTGTCCAATTGCTAGTAGAGACCATATGAAAGGAATAAGCAAAGCTAGATTGTTTAAGGCATTGACCTAATAGTAACCAACCCATCAGAGCTTGATCCTTCAAAGCATTCATCCAAAGAAATTACTCTAGCCAAACCACCAACTTCTTGAGAGAAAGCAATTCAGCATAAAAACCAAAGGCAAAAATATGCAATAGCAGATGATCCGGATCCTCACTTAAGCACTCATAGCATCTTTTGTCCAGTGAAGAGAAGGAAGCAAAGTAAATAATGGAGTTCATTTCATTTTCAAGCTTCTCTCTCTCTCATTGTTGTCAAGCAGAAACTGGAAAGCATTTGGAATGAAAGAAATCTTCCCCAACCCTCTCAAAACAGACACAAGTCCTGATTTTTGTTTGGTTCTTTTCCTTAAAAAGCTATTTTAGCAGTCACAATAATAGAGAACTAACACGACACAAACCTTCTACAGACTATATTCTATTTTACAGTACAATAGAGAGGATAATTGTCTCTTCTATTCTCTTCTCTATTTTCCTAACCATTTGCGTTACTAGACTCTCACTTCAAACTCCCAACAATACCATCTGTCATCATAATGGGCAATAAATCCAAGTGAAGCACATGTGGCTAACCACTTACCAACAAAACACCACCAATGAAGAGCAAAATGGTCTAGACTCAAGAGAAGCAGACCCATTCAAACAGGTCTGAAGAGGCCTTAATGAAATTTACTTAGGCAACCTACAAAGAAGTTCACTTACTATCTAGCAAAATAATTTACGAGCCATTTAACTCAGCACTGCATCTCATAAAATACACATTTCAATCATCTGCCTTACTAAATTTTTGCATCATTAGACCCTAACCTAAACCACAAATATGAAACGTGTTGTAAGTCAAGATAAGTACAAAAGAAGTGAGAGTGTAAAGCACATTTTACTGAGTGTTCTATTTTCATTTTCAGTTAACAACTATATAACAGAGAGTTCTAGCATGCTTAGGAGAAGGCAGAATGAGAACCCAACCTCAATCCAATAACATTTAACTCATTAAGGTTGGATTTGCTTATGCTTTTATACATTGTTGTAATATATCCAAGTCACTGTATGTAAGGCAAGAAACCTGAGCACATCTTAATCTATCCCACAGTAAATGAAGAATACCAATGCAGAGCAATGAGTCTAACAAATCAGGTATTGCTCTTCTTTTCATGATATTTTCCTCCTTTTCTTTACTCCCCACTCTATCAAAATTTATCAAATTTTAAATTTGGATCACACAAAGCTTTAAAAGAAGTTTTTCGAAGACAGTATCAAACATACCAGGAAAACATCAACAGCTTCCAATTCTACCCAGAGCATGAAGGCTGCCTGAGCTTTCTCGACTGTCTTAGGCCTACCAGTGAGACATTTCGCTACGATGGCATCGCACACTTCCTTCGCATACCTAACACCGGAACACTCAGAGATCAAAAATAGGAAGCAACCCTACAAAATGTAGATTTCAAAATACACCACATTTTCAGCCAAAAACAAGTTCAAAAAAGAAAACGGCATCACCTTCCAGCATCAGCATCAGCCGCTTTTAAGAACGCAATCAAAGCATCCAACGCCTTCTCCTGCACCGGCGCATTCGAATCCGCCACCGTCTTTCTGAAAAACGGAGCTGTACATTTAAAAATCACAAAGATCCATCAAACAATTGAGTAATCAGATCTGCGCCGTTCAAAATTAAAAAAAGAAAACCTAAGAAAATTATTTTTCAAAAATTAAAAAAAAAAAACTGACCGATTTCGCGGAGCCTCAAGTCCTTCGGATCCGTGATGGAATCGCATAGAGAAGCTAAGTCAATGTTAGCCTCGTTCCTTACTTTCCAATTCTTGTGCAACAACCGATCCTCCCATGGCAATTTCTTCGCCTCTTTCAATAATTTCTCTTCTTCAGAAGACATTTTTATTTCCTATTTCCTTCTATTAATCTAATCGATCTCCCCAAATGCAGAGCTCCAGATGTACAAAAAAAGAGCTTCCTCTTTTTTCTTCTTGAATTTTCCTTCCTCTTCTTCTTTTTTTGAATTTTGCTTTTTGTTTCTCTGCCGAGTGCCAGTGCCGGCGAGAGAAGATACAAAATGGTGTTTTCACTTTTTAAAAATCTAGTGCTGTGCGTAGCATATCATTTTCACGAGGTTATTTGAATTGTACGTTTAAAACAACTTCTACCCCAAGCGCCATGAGGTCCCGTCTGATATCCACGTCATCACTTCGGACATCGAATTGACAGCTGCCGTTCAACTATTGGACCGCTCATGACACTCGCCCATTCAACACGTGATATTCACCACCTCTCACTTAGGTGTAGATGAGGAAGGGAGGTAAAAAAAACCTATTTTCTTTAAATTCAAAAATTAACGAGAAAAAAACAAATAAAAAAGAAGGCAACCTAAGATTGGCTCCGGGTTTGCCACAACCATATAATTATATTATTATATTATAAAAAATTTTAAAAACAAGGTGAAAAATATTTTTTAGAAGGTGATTCCAACCATAAAATATTTTTTTCAATTTTTCAGACAACGAAAAAACTATTAAATTTTTGTAATAAAATAATTTTTAAAAGAATCGAAAAATCTTAAGAGCATGTAAATAATTTAAAATAAACGCAACAAAATCAGGCTTAAAACCCTTTCAGATTTAAAAAAAATAATAAAAAGGAAAAAAACCTCTCGTCGGGACCAAGATTGTTTGTCCTTTTTGTAAGTTTCTTTTTCCGTTTATTTTTCGGATTTAGTTTTTGTTAGATGCCGACCGTTAATTTTCAGTTTCTTTGAGTTTGCTTCTTCTATTTTTTTTTCTCGCTTATTTTTTTTTTGGTTTTTCCATGAGTTTCACGATAGTGTTTATTTTTCCCCCATTTTAAGTTTTTTTCACATAATATTTAGAAAGATTGATGAATAATTTAGTAAAATTTAAATAAATTTTTTTATTATGTTAAATCAAATTCTTGAAATTTTTACTAATCAAAATATTACTTAACATTTTATATCACATAAAATTAACATGATATATTAGCATTTTTAATGAATGACAACTTAGCATAATGATAATGGCATGTGATATTTTTACCTTTCATACCAATATCATGTTAATATTATATAAATATAAAATAACAATTGATATTTTAATTAATAATTAATTAATTAATTATTAATTATAAAAAATCTATTTAATTAAAATTTTAAAATATAAGTAAAAGGATTTTATTTAACACAATAAAAATATAAAAGATAAAATATCCTCACCCTTTAAGTTTTTGTCAAAATTTTAAAACAGATCTATTAATTTTCGAAATGAACACTTTCGCCCTAAAAATATAAACAGCATTAGCAAATATTAAGAAAAGTTTAAAATACCCTTTCTTTCTTTATTAATTTTAAAAATTATTATTATTATGTTTTTAAAAAAATTAAAAAAAAAAAAGCATGCATCGGTGCTCCCCAGCTCCCTAAAAAAGAAGAGCATCGATTAAAGAAGGGAGCACCAGATCAATGCTCCTTATTTGAAGAGGGTTTTTTTAATTAACAAAAATTAATAAAATTATATCATGGTAATTTTAAAAATTAATCAAGAGTAAAATTATCTTTTTACTTTTGTCACGTCATCGAATTGACGAAAACACTGACGGTTAACTAACAGCTGGACTTAAGTATCCAGCAAAAATTATTTTTTGAGCAAAGTATTTATTTTAAAAACTAATGAACCTCCATATAATTTCAATCAAAACTTACAGAATAAGAGTATTTTATGTAAAAAATAAAGATTTATTTAAATTTTTTTAATAGTTTAGAGATTTTTTTCAAATATTATGTAATTTTTTAATAGTGTTTAGTGTGTAGTGATCATCCCAAAATTTATGGACTTGTTTATAGACTTGACAATTTGTGTTTTCATATCTTAAATATATCAGACACGATTAAATACGAAACACGTTCAAGTTAAACATGAATACGACATTAATAATATTCATGTTTTTAATATAAAATATGTATACGTATACGTTTAATGATCATATGAAGAGTCGAGAAGTCAAAAATTTTAGTAAGAGAACAATGCATATGGAAGGGATAATTAGAAATACAAAATATTAAGGTAAACGAATGGAATAAAATAATATTTAAAATTATTTATTAATTTTTAATTTTATCTTGTAAGCTGTACAAAAATCTAAATCTTCATTGAAAATTTATAATAAATAATAAATAAATAAGTGATATATATCAATATTAGTAAAATAATAAAATACAAATTATAATCATAATTTATGATACCAAACAGAAGTAATAAATTACTTTTAATCAATATTTATAAAGAATCCTTTTTGACAAATTTTTTTTTCTTTAAGAAAGGAAAAGAAAAGAAAAAAATAAAAAGAGAAAAAAATGTAATAATTAAAAAACTTTTTAAATTATTTAAAATTTTTAAATACTTTTTATTATTTTATTATGTTTAATTAAATATGTTTAATTTTATTTTAAATTAAATAAATTTTTATAATTAATTTTTATTAGTTAAAACATAACTTATTATATTATATTATACAATGTTGAGGTACATACCATAATAAGTAATGATTTTATATGATAATCTAATTACATGATATTTTTATATTTTACAGAATCTTTACATAAAAAATAAAAAGTATAATTTCATTTTAATTAATTATAGAGCTATAATAATTTATTTAATTTTAAATAAAAATATTAAGATTTAATTGAATGATAAAAAATAATAATTTATTTAAAAATTTTAAAATATTATGATAAAATTAAAAAATTGGCTTTCAGATTATTTACAGAATTTTCTCACTAGGTAAGACGATGAAAGCAAATGAAAATGGTAAATAAAGGAAAACAAAAGTTAAAAAACGTAATGGATGAAGGAATCTTGAGCGTTGGATTCTTGGAGGACCTTTTGCTCTTAGATTGGCGCCCAAATCAACATAACCATCTTCTACTGACTCTTTAACTGAAAATTTCACCCTCATTCTCTCTACTATTTCTCCAAGAAAATTCTCTCTCCTCCAAGAAACACCAAAGGGAAACATTCTCTTTCGTGCAGGAAAAGCACAATGGGGAGATTCTTTGTTTTTTTCCTGGAATGCGTTGTGTTCTTGCTGCTATTATACCCATTTTTTTCTCTTGCAAGACCACATCCTCAACGCGGTCAGTTTAAATTTCTTTTTCTTTGCCTCTGTTTGGTTGCTCTGCTTTCTTTGGAAAATGACAGAAAATTTCAATGTTTTAGCTATTTTTTTTTTCTTCAAAGAATGAGTTGTAAAACGAATTTCTTGGTGGGTATGTGATTGTTTTATGTTTTTGGTACAGACCCAGTTTACTTGAACTTTGTGTTCAATGCGACGGATCTTCCATCAGAAGACTACTACGACTACATCATTGTAGGAGGAGGAACCGCAGGTTGTCCATTAGCCGCCACTTTGTCGCAGTCGTATCGGGTTCTTGTCTTAGAACGAGGTGGAGTTCCCTATGGAAACCAACAGTTGATGACTCAAGAAGGGTTCTTGACTACACTCACCCAGGTCGACACCTACGATTCACCTGCTCAAGCCTTTACTTCCCAGGACGGCGTCCCAAACGCCCGCGGCCGCATTCTTGGTGGCAGCAGTGCCATCAATGCCGGTTTCTATAGCCGAGCTGACCAAGAGTTTTATAAGCATTCAGGTGTAAATTGGGATCTTAGTTTGGTTAACCAGTCCTACCAGTGGGTTGAGAGGAGGGTTGTTTTTAGGCCAGAGTTAAAGAACTGGCAATCCGCTGTTAGGGATGGGTTGATAGAGGCAGGAGTTGATCCTTACAATGGCTTCAGTTTGGACCATTTGGTTGGGACCAAGATCGGTGGCTCCACCTTTGATAGCTCCGGGAAGAGGCATAGCGCTGCTGATCTTCTGAATTATGCAAGACCCGGGAGCATTAAAGTAGCAATCTATGCAAGTGTTGAAAGGGTACTGTTAGCATCGTTATCTTCTTCAAATGCCATCGCTAGGCAGAGGCAGTCTGCCATAGGGGTTGTGTTTCGTGACCAAATGGGAAGGTATCACCACGCAATGGTAAAGGAACAAGGTGAGGTCCTTCTGTGTGCTGGGGCTCTTGGAAGCCCGCAATTGTTGCTGTTAAGTGGGATTGGTCCAAGGTCATACCTGTCTAGCTGGGGAATCCCGGTTGCATACCACCATCCATATGTAGGCCAATTCCTCTATGATAATCCCAGGAATGGCATCTCGATTGTGCCACCAGTCCCATTGGAGCACTCGCTGATACAAGTTGTGGGGATAACTGAAGCCGGGGCTTATGTCGAGGCAGCTTCAAATGTCATCCCTTTTACATCCCCTGCACGGTCAGTGTTCATTCGGACACCTTCTTCCCCTCTGTTTTTAACTGTGGCTACCATCATGGAGAAGATTGTTGGCCCTCTTTCATCTGGTTCATTAAGGTTGGCCTCAACAGATGTCCGGCTCAATCCCATTGTGCGATTCAATTACTTCACCAATCCCATAGATGTGGAGAGATGTGTGAATGGCACACGCAGGATTGGTGATTTGTTGAGGAGTCGATCTATGGATTATTTCAAGTTTCACGAATGGTTTGGGACTAGAAATTTCAGATTTGTTGGCCCTGCATTGCCTGTTGATCAATCGAACAACGAACAGATGGCTGACTTCTGCCGGCGTACTGTCAGCACCATATGGCATTACCATGGCGGCTGTGTTGTTGGGAAAGTGGTCGATGACAATTACCATGTTATTGGAATTGATGCGCTCAGAGTAGTTGATGGATCAACGTTTAGTGTCTCACCAGGAACCAACCCTCAGGCCACTCTGATGATGCTTGGCAGGTTAGTGTTGGCTTTGCTGTCAATTCAGTTTGTCTTCACTATCCAAGTTCAAACAGACTAACTAATCTAATCTGTGTTGCTTTGTTTTACCAGATATCTTGGCCTGAAGATAATCAAAGAGCGAACACGACTCAAATGATACCTTTTTGGTGATGAAAAGGCTCTACCATGCTGCTGCCCTGCTATGTCTTTCTGTTTGTATTGGTTCTTCTGCAATTTTTTCTCTCTCTATGGATAGATTACATGTCTGGCTCAACATGAGTCCTTTTTTTCTGTTGATTGGTTTATTCAGTAAGAATAACATGTCTGGTAAAGGCAAAAAGAATGGTGCAGAAGAATGAGAAGTGGTCTGTTTTGAGAGAATGAACTGATAGTACTTGTCATGTAAATGTAAATTGCAGAACATGGCCTTTCATTTTAGCACTCAGGGTGTTACAAATTTTTTATTGGATTCCTTTTCTTTATTATTCCATTCCTCTCTTCTGTTTGAGTTAATTGATTTGTTTGTTGCCAGTGCCAGTGTCCACAGTGTACCTTGTACTATAAAATGGTTTATGATCAAAATCCAACTACCATGTGCTGTGGTTTTTGAGAAAGATGAGCAGTACATGCTACCTTATACTACAAAGTCACTTCAGTTCATTGTCAAACAATTGGTTTTCTGTTAAATGTGGGTTTGGTATAATGTTTAAATCAATTTTGACAAGTTATGTAGTTGATTTGCTGGTTAATTTATTTATTTAATAATTTTTGAACATGACTATGACCACATAAGATTGACAAATAGTATCATATGTAATACTAAGCTTTCCCCGTTTTATTTTCTCTGAAATATATCATAAATTAATATATCTACTATATATAAAAGTAGTATAATTTGATTTCTTAATTTTTTTCAATTGAGTGTCTAATTGAATTTCAATTGAATGTCTAATTGAATGACAAGTGTCATTCAATTAGAATCCCTCCCTATATATTTAATTTTGTAATTAAAATCAATTTATCTTTTTCTCTACTATATCTACTATATATAAAAGTAGTATAATTTGATTTCTCAATTTCTTTCAATTGGGTGTCTAATTGAATGACAAGTATCATTCAATTAGAATTTTTTTTTTAACTTTTTGTTCTCTATAATAATTTTCAATTGAATTAATTGTTTTTGACATTTGAAAGGTTTTTTTTTACTTTTATTTATTTCAATAAAAAATACTTGAAAATAATAATTTCTAACATTTAATGCTTAGAAGATAAATGGCATTTGCCATTCTTAATTGAATTAATTTTTTTTACACCTTATGTTAAAATTACATTATTTTTGACATTTGAAGGTTTTTTTTCTTTTTTACTTTTATTTATTTTAGTAAAAAATATTTGAAAACAATAATTTTTAACTTTTAATGCTTATAAGATAGATTTATTTAATATTTATCAATTAAAATTTAATATAATTTTTTATCTATATTTTCTTATTCTATATGAACTTGAATCCGTAATGTATAGATATTTTTTTTATACATGAATGTTTAAATTTCAATAAATATCTATAATATATATAAAAGTAAAATGTTCAATTTCTTTCAATTTCTTTTAATTGAGTATCCAATTGAATGACAAGTCTATATATTGATAATTCTATTTTATAGAATTATTTTATTCCAATTTTGTTATTAAATTTTAGCTAATTCCTTAGTTTTTAATTATAATTTCTTAATTTTTAGTTATTTTTATATTTAGTTTATTTTTAAGTAAGTTATTTAATTTTATGTTATTTCCTTTAATTTGGTTAATATTTATTAGTTTTTTATATTTTTGGTAGGACCTAAAGTCATTGGGTTTAATTTTGGAAAGTAAGGTGCTGAAAGATCCAGAAAACTGCTTGCATATGCTTCAGTGTTTTAGCCATATCTCGAGCTACAGAACTCCAATTGCTGCGATTCTTGGACCATTGGAAAGCTAAGAGACAGAGATACAACTTTCATGGAGATCACTTTACCCAGTTCTGCCTCGAAGATGGAGAAAATCGCATCGGAATGTTACTAGACGTACTGTGTCGGGAATGGAAATTTGTAAAGATTGTTAAGTGATTTTTTGGGCCTTTCATTATGTTTTAAGCCCAATTAAACCCTAGGTCAACTTGGAGAAATCTAGGTTAAGTTTGTTAGTATATATAAGATATTTGGAGACCTAAAAAAAGAGAGAACCTTTGGAGACTCAAGAAGCTAGAAGTTGAAGCGGAAACCCGGCGATCAAAGCGGCAATTATTTTGTTTTCTTCCTTAGCTTTTATTCTTCTTGTTATTTTCAATGGTTGAACTTTCTACAATGTTATTGATTTTTGCAATTATGAGTAGCTAATTTTCTTTTTCTAGGATTGCAATTGAACTCACATGTAGTCTAAGTTTTTAATCTCTTTCTTACTTATTTTCAATGAGAATTGAATTGTTTATTCCAATTTGTTCTTAATGCTTTTGATTGCTTGGCCACCAATTAAACTGATTTAGGAACCTAAATAAACTTGGGAGAGGGAGTTTAGAGTAGACTAAAATTGGGATAGCATATGATCATGTTAAATGATTTGCGTATAGGATAGGGATATACCTATAGGCCATATGTAGCCAGATTAGAGCCTGAACTTAATGAGTCTGTTTTAATTTCAAATCACATAGGGATATAGTGTTTTGGTTAAAATAGATATTTTTATAGGACGAGTCGAGAGACCCTTATAAATAATTTAGGACTCTAGGTTAGCAATTCAACCCATTGAAATAAGTTAAGGAGGAGAGGTAAAATTTAGATGAAGTGTGAGGGATATTGTAATCCTAGGCTTGTTTAATTTGATATTTTCTCCAGTTGTTATTATTTTGATTTTTCTTATTATTCTAAATTCTAGTTTATTAGTTTTAAATTAATTAATTAATTTGAATTATTTGGATAAAACTAAATTGTTTTAATTTTAGTAATTAGTAAAATTTTAGATTAATTCTCCGTGGGAACGATACTCTACTCGCTAATATACTGTCTATTCGATACGTATACTTGCGTAGTGGATTTTTAATTGACATATATAAAAGTAAAATGTTCAATTTCTTTTAATTAAGTATCTAATTGAATGACAAATGTCATTCAATTAGAATTCGTTTTTATTTTTTTAACTTTTTGTTCTCTATAATAATTTTCAATTGAATTAATAGTTTTTGACATTTGAAGGGTTTTTTTTATTTTTGTACTTTTATTTATTTCAATAAAAAATACTTGAAAATAATAATTTCTAACATTTAATGCTTAGAAGATAAATGATATTTGTCATTCTTAATTAAATTAATTTTTTTTATACCTTATGTTAAAACTACATTGTTTTTGACATTTGAAAGTTTTTTTTTCTTTTTTACTTTTATTTATTTTAGTAAAAAATATTTGAAAACAATAATTTTTAACTTTTAATACTTATAAGATAGATTTATTTAATATTTATCAATTAAAATTTAATATAATTTTTTATCTATATTCTCTTATTCTGCATGAACTTGAATTCGTAATATATATATATATATATATATTTTATACATGAATGTTTAAATTTCAATAAATATCCATTTAATTAATTATATAAAAGTAGGATAATTGATTGGTTCAATTAATTGACATTTGACATTCTTAATTGAATTATTTTTTTTTACACCTTATCTTAAAGCTACATTGTTTTTGACATTTGAAGGTTTTTTTTTTACTTTTATTTATTTTAGTAAAAAATATTTGAAAATAATAAATTTTAACTTTTAAAACTTATAAGATAGACTCATTTAATATTTATCAATTGCAATTTAATATTATTTTTTTTATATTCTCTTATTCTGCACTAACTTGAATTTATAGTATATAAACATCTTTTTTATACATGAATGTATAAATTCTTATAAACATCCATCCAATTCATTGAACAAAATAAAAAAATCAAAAAGGTCTACTCATTTCTCAATATAGATGGCACACAATCATCATTGAATAAATAAATTAATTGAATTGGATAACATTTAGCCATTTATTTTATATATAAAAGACATATTATACTAGAAATTATTAACTATTTTATATTAATATGATCTTTACATTTTACTATTACGTTATATTCTGTAACTATTTATTTTAATCTGTTAATAGTATAGCTTATATACTTTTTTATTTTTTAATAGTTTATTATATATATAATAATCTTTGATAGGATTATTATTATTTTTGGATAAATTCAGTTTTAAATAAGATAACTAATTAGGTCAATTCGTTGTTATTTTCAATTAAATTAATTTTTTTACACTTTTTATGAAAACTGTGTTGTTTTTTTTACATTTGAAGGGTTTTTTTATTTTAATTTATTTCATTAAAAAAATACTTCAAAATAATAATTTTTAATTTTTAATGTTTAGAATATAGATTCATTTAATATTATCAATTGCAATTTAATATTATTTTCTGTTTATATCCTCTTATTCTATATGAACTTGAATCTGTAGTATTTGACATATTTTTTATACATGAATGTTTAAATTTCAATAAATTTTCATTCAATTTATTGAACAAAATAAAAAAATTAAAAAGGTTTATTCATTTCTTAATATACATAGCACATAGTCATCATTGAATAAATAAATCAACTAAATTTGACAACCTTTAACCATTCATTTTATATATAAAAGATATATTATTAGAAATCAGTAACTATTTTATATTGATAGGATCTTTACATTATATGGTTCTCTTATATTATACAATTTTTTATCTTAATCTAGCAATAGTACATGTTATATACTTTCTCATTTCTTAATATTTTATTATACATCTAACAATTTTTTATAAGATTATTGTATTCTTTAAATAAGTACTATTTTATAATCATATATGTAAGTATAAATTTTCAGTAATTGAAACCATTCATGCAGTTGATTAATACAATCTAGCTTTCTCTATAAACTTTTTTAAAGGTACCAAATTAAAGTTTACTCCAGCATAATCAATATTTTCTGTTCTGTTTTCTTGTGGTGAATCTCACCTATTCAAATCATCTACAAGACCAAGATTTCACCAGAGTAATGTGAAAGTTCACATCGAATTGGCGTAATCTCTAATACCATTTGTAACGATATAAATCCAAGTACTGATCTAGTAACTTTTTGGATCTAAACCACGTGACCCTAGAAAGCTCAAGTTTCAGTTGTTAGTAGTAATGGTAATTGACTTTAATTGTTATATAAATTTTAACAATTATATTCACATTAAATATGAGATGTAGGGTATAATAATTCTACCTACTTAAATCCTTGATCACATTTACATCAAATATGGAATGTGGGGTATCACATCATTGAACCTTCGAATGGTTTTGAAAAAACTACAAGATCACTCTCGATCCAAATACTTAAAAGTTAATGTTGATGTTGCCATGATCTTGATCTAAAATAATGTTCTTATTAAGTGATAGATCCTTTCAACAGTTTTGAGGAAATGGACGTAGCTTATGATGGATGGATATGGAACACTCAAATTATGCCTAGAAAAGGGTAGTGTTGTTACTCATGGCTTTTATTAGGAAGCAGCACATTAAAAAAAACAAAGGTCTGAGACAAAAATTACTTTATGTGCATTCTACCCTTATGATCATCACAATTCCAGATGAGGAAAAAACTGCAACTAAGATCTGAGGTGTTAAATATTAATTAGAGTGAAAATTATTCCAAATATATATATATACTTTGCTGATGGCACAAAAAATCCAAGATTCTTGCTTGAACTTCCCCAGATCTTCATTAAGGCTTGGCCATTGATTTTTAATCAGAGACAGAGTGATGAAATTCGTTAGAAATTAATTAGCCGATTGTGGACATCTTTCTTTTTCTCCTCCTTTTAAAATCAAACTTTCGTGAAACCCATAAATTCATTAGGCTCAAATTTGGGATTTCCTTTTATTAATGATAGATTTACAACAAAGAGGCATCTCCCTAATTCCATACATAGTTGAGCAGAAGGATGGTGCAGGGATATTGATAGGGAATGTGCACCTAGTTATACACATAGGTTAAGTACTTAGTAAACTACATTAATTTCCTCGAAAAGGAAAAGTACAGTACAAGCATTCAAGCTTGTGGAAGTCCAGGTGATTTGTCGAGATGCAGCCTCGCCAGCATACAGGTAGCGAACCCATTCTTCAATGAAATCCTGATCATCAAATTAATTGAAATGAAATGTCTCCTTATGAGTAGTCTCTGTCTTTCACTATTTGAGAAAAAGAATAGCAAATAAGATCATATACATGAAACTAATAAGTCATGGTGTGTGTATATTGCGCACGTGTGAAGCAGTGCATACATGTGTGTCTGAAAGAAAGGGGGTGAGAAGGAATGAGATGGAAGGACTACATTAAGAAAAATCTCAAATTTTAAATTACAAATTTAATAATATGGACCATACATGCAAATTGAAATTTAGAGTAATTACACCCTACCTCCTTATGATTTTCATATTTTTCATTAAAAGCCTCACTTGACGGTTAATATCACTTGGTTTTGATCTATGATCCTTATATTATTATTATTATTATTATTATTATAAGGGGTTATAGTACTAATCTTTCAATAAAATGTTTCATATTTTTTTTTCAATTTTTCTATAATGCAGTGCCTTTTAACTATGGAATTAGTTAAAAGAGATTTAACACAAAAGCCACATGTAACCGATCCTAAATTTCAAGACAAAATTTGCAATTGTTACCTTCAATTGAAGTCATACTGAATCAACATTATTGCTACCCAACGTGCTTCCATCCTTCAAATTCTGAAGCAAATGAGCCGTATCGCACTCCTCTTCAGCATTCCTTTTTCTTTTTTTTTTGGGAAAGTCAGCATTCTTGTCCTGATGATTAGGAGGATGAGCGCTTTGGAGTAACCTTTGAAAAACTACTCTCATGCAGGGTCTTTCTGAAGGCAATGTTTTGGTGCAATCGATTCCAAGTTTGAAGACATCGCACATTTGATTCAAGTGGCAAGCTTCCCTAATACCGTTATCTAATGCATCTACTATTGAGCGGCCTTGTTGACAGTACTCTTGAGCCCATGGTGCAAGAAATCTGCATTCATTGTCCTTCGCTTTTCTTCCCGTTGTTAGCTCCAAAAGGACGACTCCGAAGCTATAAACATCGATCTTCTCGTTTATTCTTGGTGTAGAAAGGCGTTCTACAATTCAATTCAAAATAAATATAATGTTTAACAAGAAATCTAGCTAGTAGAAATCAATGACTGAAACATATATCCAAAAGAAGTCTAACAAACTCACCGGGAGCTATGTAGCCGAAGGTGCCAGCTACCGCAGAGACTGATGTAGGTTCTTCTTGTTCGATTAACATCTTAGCAAGACCAAAATCAGCAATTTTTGCATTGAATTTGGAATCTAATAGGATGTTACTTGATTTCACATCTCGATGAATAATGGGTGGAGAGCAACCATGGTGCATATAGTAGAGCCCATGGGCCGACCCAATTGCGATCTGGAATCTCTTAGGCCAGTCCAAGGTGGTATCTGATGCTCGATGCTCACCCAACCATTGGTCTAGGCTACCATTTTCCATGTATTCATAAACAAGAAGTTTTGAATACTCACTTGAAATGCAACACATCAGTTTCACTATGTTAAAATGCCAAATTCTACTCAATGTCATAACTTCAGCTTGAAATTCCTTTTCCAGTTGCTGCTCCGACTTTTCGTTATTGCAAATCCTTTTAACGGCAACAAAATTATTATTTCCAGTTATATCAACACGGTATACTTCTCCTGACCCCCCTTCTCCGATCTTGTTTGGTTGATCTTCCAGTGCTGACAAAATGATTTCTTCTGTGAAATTCAACGTTTGGAAAGCGGTGAGCTTCCATGTGGAAGAAACTAATGCGCGATTTCTCTTCCAATAAAATTTAGTCATGAAGAATAAAAATGAAAAACACAGCGCAAGAACTGCTATCACAACACTTGAAATCCAAATAAGATTATGTGGATAACTTGTGCTTGAGTTTTTCCGTGAACCACAAATGTCAAAGTTTACAGTTGCAGTAGTTGCACAGAGACCGGGGTTGTTCAGGAAGCTGTTTGAATATGCAACATTTTCAAATTCTCTTGGAATGCTCCCAATGAGATGATTGGAAGAAATGTTGAAGGAAGGAAACCTTAGACGACCAAGTTGAGGGGGAATTTGGCCAGAAAATTGGTTTTCTGACAAATCCAATCCCTTAAGGTTCGGTAGAAAACCAATGGCCTCTGGAATTTGTCCAGAAAGTTTATTTCTACTAAGGTTTAGAGTTTGGAGTGACTTCCACGAGATTATATCAGACGGAAGGAAGCCATGGAGTTGGTTTTGATCAAGCAAAAGCATAGTAAGAGATGGAAGAGCTGTTAGTTCTCTTGGAATTGCACCATTAAAGAAATTGTTACTGGCAATAAACACAGAAAGGTTGCTCCATAGATTCACTTCAACAGGAATTTTTCCAAAAAACCTGTTGTTACTGATCTCGAGTCGGACGAGACTGTGTGCCACTTTTCCCGGGAGCTCATCTGTGAACAAGTTGTCACTTATCCTCAACTGTAACAAATTCAACGATGTCCATAGACCACTAGGAATGTTCCCAGTAAGACTATTGTTGCGAATGTCAACCATAATTAAGCTATTACAATTACCAAGTGATTTTGGCAATTCTCCAGTAAGATTGTTATCAAAAGCTACAACTCCTTTTAACTTACCTCCATAGCATAAATGCTCAGGCAACATCCCTGTAAGCCTGTTAGAAGCAACCTCAAAATCCTCGAGCATTGAATATCGACCAAAATCTGGAGGCAGAGTGCCCGATAGATTGTTGCTGAACAGTCTAACGTCTGTTAGTGTTGAGATTCGTCCAATGCTTTCTGGAATTTCACCTGACAATTGATTAACAAACAAAACTAAACCTGATAAGTTTTCTAGTTTTCCAATATCATCTGGAATCCTTCCAGTTAATTTGTTTGTTGAAAGATCAATCACAGACAGATTGGACGCTCTAATTACATGAGGGATCTCTCCGGATAAGTCGTTGCTGAAAAGATATATCCCCTTCAAATTCTTTAACGAGAACAAAGCATTTGGGATTTTTCCCGTTAGTTCATTTTCAGATAAATCCAATACCTCGAGAGCTGTCATAGCTCCAATCATATCAGGGATTTCACCAATTAAATTTGCTTTACGCATCCCTAATGTCTTCAGCTTCTTCAATTGTTTGAAAGTGGGAGGTAACTTGGATGCTTGGAATTTCGTATTATATGCCAATCCCAAAAATTCTAGTTTAGACAAGTTACCAATTTCTGGTGGGAAAGAAGCATTGAACTGGTTGGAACCAAGCCGAAGACTCCTTAGGTCCTGTAACCGTCCAATAGCTACTGGAATTTGACCAGAAAAATTATTAACCATAAGGTTCAAGTTCTGGATCTGACCTAGGCTGTCAATGTCATCAGGGATTGTGCCAACAAAGTAGTTTTGAGAGAGATCCAGGTACTCAAGTTTGGAACAATTGTACAAAGTTTTTGGAAACTTACCTAGGAGGTTGTTGTAGTTAAGATCAATGGATGTAAGGTTCTTAAGGTCGCAAATGAAAGATGGGATTGTTACACCGATGGTCTTGTTAGCAAGGTGTAACTCAGTGACTGAGTTGTTGATGCAGGTGATCTCGGGCCAGCTGCAATGGTAGGAAGAGTTTGACGACGGGATCCAGTGGTTGATGGAGGATGGATTTTGCCAGTGACGCTTTAGTTCAATTAGGATAGCTTGTTCTTGAGCATCATGCAGTTGGGAGCTTGCATGACTCAGAAAGACAACAAAAAGGAGGCCAATGAAATGAATTGGGAGGACTGTGGCTTTTGTTTTCGACATTTGGGACATGGGCAACTTTGAAATATATATAGGGTTTGCTGCTGTGAGTGAAATGTGTATCAGAATCCCACAGAAGCTTGGAACTGTAAATTAACGACTATATTTTCAAAGCTTGAGTGAGTGAAGAAGGGAAGTATCTAAAGGGCTGTGCCTTCTAAGCTTCAGCACTTGAATATATATAACATGTTGGGAGTGTTAGGACAATTCCGGCACTTGATATCACAGTCCAATTACAATGGCGAGCTCCATTTTTGAAATGATTGTTGTAGACAGCCCCGGCCCCAACGAACACGGTTATTCTAAGTGGCTAGAATCATAGGACCGCTCAGTACAAAGCTATGGTTCCATCCAATAGGTGGAACCGGGGTTGAGAATTGAGAATTGAGAAAGACTTCCATTGACTTATTATTTATTGTCAAATATATTTATTTATTTTTAAATAATAATTATATATAAAAAATAATACTTTTAATGTATAAAATTAATTGTTTATAAATAAAAGACAATTATACATGAAAATTGATTCTATTTATAACATAATTAATATTTTAATTTATAAATTATTCAATATTATTAAAATTAAAAAAATTAATGAAAATAATCAATACTATTAGAATTTTTATATATAAATCGGAGAAATCTTATTAATGGTTTTAATAAAAATCATTTGATGCAATTAAAATTTTTATATATTTACAAATTAAATAATTTTTTATTAATATAAATAATAAAAAATATTTTAAAATGATAATTTAAAAATATACTGAACAAAATATGATCCTTCTCCATAATAAAAAAATTTTTCAACATCTATACTTTTATATATATTATAAATAAATAAATAAATAAATCTATAAAGTAGACTACACAGATTATCAATCTTCCAAAAGGTGTATCTTCTTTCTGGGGCATTGAACCTTCCAAAACAATCCAAATTTGTTACATAAGACAATTATTGAATAATTGTAAGTAAAATAATATAAAATTCGTGTCATTACCATATGCGTTGCGCAAAATTTGAGGCCACCTCACAAAATTTATTCACCCAACAACACTATAGAATATGGACGTTCTAGATTAAGGACCACTTCAAACTATTTTTACAAATAAAAAACATCCTATTTATCATGAGAAAAATGAAAAAAAGTTTGAAAATATATTAATTTGACTTATCCGAACAAAACATTTTAAATTTTTATGATATAATATTTGAAAATTTTTTAAATTATTTTAAAAAATTATTATATTTTTATTACGTTCAATTAATATTTTATATTTTTATTTAAAATAAAATAAATATTTATTATTAATTATCGTTAATCAAAATATTTCATAACACTCATGTAACTTGTTAATTTATGTTACATGATACTGACATAACATGTTATAATAGATGATAATGTAATATGCTAATATAGCATGATAATGTTGCCATGTACAATTTCACTTTATGTTATGCTACGTCAGTTAAAAATAATAATGTTATTTTGATTAATGATAATTAATTAACAGTTAATTAATTGTAATGACATATTTAATCTAAAATTAAATTATACGAATTTAATTAGATGAGATAGAAAAAATAAAAACTTTTTTAATTTTTTTAATATTCAAGAGTTTCTATTATATCAATTTTTATCATTATTTTTTAATTATAATTTTAGACAATTAAATATAATCTTTAATCATTAACTATCTCAATATGATAGATATGGTTAGAACACATGACTGGAAAATCGAAGATATTAGGAGAAATAGCTTTAAGGTGTATATCAATGTCACCATCATTAAACTTTTATTCACTCCACTTACAATGTATAAAAGAGTTACCGACGTATAAATTTTAAAAATATAACAAAATTCAATAATTGATTACATTTTGTATTAACAAAATCAATCTACTAAACACTTATAGAATGTGAAAATATTATCAAACTCTTATAAAACATTTCTGCAACAAAACATTACTCAATAATTTAAGAAGAATTTGAAAAGAATGATTATAAATTGTTTCATTTTTCCATAAAATTAGAGAATTCTATTTATATATAAAGATAACTTTTCCAAACAAACGCAACTATCTATTTTCCATGAACACGATTATCTATTTTTTAATAAACATAATTATTTATTTAAATAACTTTTAAACAATTATAATTATTTAAAAGGCTATCTTTCTTTCATTCTTATGGTTAAAAATGTCCAACAGATAATTGCCCATAACTTTGAATCCTTTAACTAATTATTGTTTAGCACATCTGAGCATATAAATCAATAATACATTTACCTAAGTGATTCGATTATAAAACTTAATTCCAATATCAGAAAAACAAAATTGTCGGCCATGCCATGGCCATGGACCATGACTCGATCCCGGTTAAAATGTAGGAATATCCGGTCAAAATAAAAGTATCCCAAACTTAGACACGTGGCAGAACGAGAATCCGTAACAACTACCCCTGAATAATTTGCACGTGACTGTTACCCCTTACCTTTCTTCTCTCACTTCCTCCACCCGTTTCTTATGCTAGTTTAGTAGTTGCCACCAATCCCTCTCATCCCGTTCCGGAGTTTGGTGGGAATACCCAGCCTCCACGTCATCATAGCCACATTATCTTCTTTTTCTTTTATAGGGAAAAAAATAATTCTCGAAAAGATTTAAGTATTAATTATTACTAGGATGATACCCGTAGCTACGCTACGGAAAATGTTAAAAAAATATAAATTATATTGTATTAGATTTCAATTTGATATTTTTAAAAGATAAATTGTTTGTAAAGAAAAAGATAAATTGATTTTAATTATAAAATTAAATATATAGGGAGAGATTCTAATTGAATGACAGACACTGAATCTAATTGAATTCCAATTGAATGTCTAATTTAATAACAAGTGTCATTCAATTAGAATCCCTCCCTATATATATTTAATTTTGTAATTAAAATCAATTTATCTTTTTCTCTACTATATATAAAAGTAATATAATTTGATTTCTCAATTTCTTTCAATTGAGTGTCTAATTGAATTCCAATTGAGTGTCTGTCATTCAATTAGAATCCCTCTCTATATATTTAATTTGTAATTAAAATCAATTTATCTTTTTCTCTACAAACAATTTATCTTTTAAAAATATCAAATTGAAATCTAATACAATATAATTTATATTTCTTTTAACATTTTCCGTAGCGTAGCTACGAGTATCATTTTAGTATAAAAGTAATATAATTTAATTTCTCAATTTCTTTCAATTGAGTGTCTAATTGATTTCCAATTGAGTGTTTGTCATTCAATTAGAATCCTTCTCTATATATTTAATTTTGTAATTAAAATCAATTTATATTTTTCTTTACAAACAATTTATCTTTTAAAAATATCAGATTGAAATCTAATACAATATAATTTATATTTCTTTTAATATTTTCCGTAGCTACGGGTATCATTCTAGTATATATAACTAGAAAATAATGGATGAACATTTTAATGTGTTAATTAACATAATATATCCATATTTAGAAACCTAACTTTAATCAAACACAAAAAAATAATAATAATAATTAACAATAACATTAATAATATCAAAACTTTAATCATTAAAAATTAATTAGGATTTTTTTGAGGAAACAGTTTCCAACAAAAGACTTGCTAAGGATTTGATTGACAAATGGAGCCGAATCATGTTTAACAAGAGTTCAAGGTTCAGTGACTTGAGAAACGTTGATGATATTCATGTTCCAGTGATGAAAAAGCCTGTGAGCAAGCCTGCAATGGTGGAATATATCGAGGCTGATTTGGACTTCAAAATTGCTAAAGAGCAGAAGCTAAGTTCCCAACCATCTTCTTGAAGGCAACCTGTTACAAGGCCAGAACCGACTTCGTTTGTTTATGTGGTGCGTCCCCAATCTAAGTACAACCCAGAAACTCATGCTAAACCCCAAGTGCAAGGAGACTCCCACCAAAGGATAGCTAAGAGGTTGAAGCAGCTGAAAAGATCAAAGAAGAAGGCGTTGCAAGCTCAAAAGCCTAGTGCCAAGGGTTGTCGTGTGCTCCTAAGCCTGTGATGTTAAACCAGTTAATATATGTGCTGTCAAAGAAATTTGCTGTCATTTTTTAGTAGCTATTATTAAAGTGACTTTGTTGCATCATTTGTCAAGCACTAGAGTTTGCTGTCATGGATTTCTCTGTTTTGATTAGTGTACCAGCCCCAAAAGAAATATGAAAGAGAATTGTTGCTGCTATTACACTTTTCTTGCCAATACTAATGAGGAGTTATCGCTTACAATGGTGAGTCTTATGACTATGTTGTCACTGTTTGCTTGTTGTAGTCATTGTTGAGCATGTATTCCCTCTTTGTGCAGTTTCCTCTCTTGGATCATCAATCTGAAAGGTCAACCTTTGGATTGGTGAAAGGTCAGTGATGTTTGAGGATATCAGTTTAATGCAAAACAGTATAGCTGAGCATTAGTTTCTAGCACCATGCATTCTAATAATCAATACTAATTCTGTCCAGGCTTCTGCTCATTTGCCAAGTTATTAAACTTTTATAGTATTCTGCTATATTGTCCTTAATTTTATGTGATTTGTAGCAAGACTGATCAAAATTTCAGTACATTGTCAAACCAGAAACATAAGCAGCTTGCTGCAAATCATTCCTAGTTATATGATGATAACTTGATGAGTCTTCCCCCACAGTTGAACAAAATACCCTGTAGTCCTACTCACTACGGTGTATTTTGAGATGCAGAGAATTGTTGTGCCTTGCATACCTCAAACCAAGGAAAACCCTTCAACCAGCTACGACCCTTCTTTAGAATCGAGGAGGTTGAGGACTTGATGAGGAGGTAGAAACCTCCTTCATACGTGGAATGTCTTCAACTAGCTTGCCAACAGTTTGCTCTTTTTCCTCATAACTGGGTGGCTGTCTTGGCCTAGCTACTAGGTCGATGCTCTGAATCCAAAATACAACTCCTGTCAAAATCAAGGATTTCTGGTCTCTTACTGCATTGTGACAAATGCAGAAACAAGGCCATGAGGATTGCTGCCGTAGCAGATGGTATATATTGCAACGTTTGAATAAATTAATTTATCAAAAAAGCTCGTTTGTTCAATGTTCTTCCGAATTCTAATCCTTATTTTCTCTGACAGGTGTGAGCTTGCTGGAAATAGCAAGAAAAGACAAAAGATCAGGTTGCCATGACTGGAGAAGGAATTGATTCAGCATAATTGACCTGTTTACTCTGGAAAAAGCTTGGGTATGCCGCCATAATCGGTGTAAAAGAAGCCAAAGGAAAAGAAAAGAAATCTACAAATTCACTTCACGAAGTTGTTGTCAGTGTCCACAGCGTACCTTATACTATAAAATGGTTTATGAACCAAATCCAACTATCTGTTCCATCATGTGATGGGCTTTTCTCCATTTTTGTTGCTTCCTTTGCTACTTCTTTGTAGGCAACCGAAAAGGGGAGATTCCCAACGTACATGAGGCTTCAACTCAAGCCGCCAGGCGTATGGATAAGTCCCTGTCTCGTGATGAGATGACCACTTAGTGTATGGTTTACCTACTTAGCCATCTCCATTCACTTTTAACAGTAAAGCTAACAGGTTAATCCCTGTGAACGAAGCAGAGAGGTAGGGCGGCTTTTAATTGATACTCTATGTTATACCACCCATTTAAATACGTTTAGAGTATTTTATAATTGAGTTGGAACAGAGTTTAAATAATAAAATTATTATAGTTATATGTTCGAGTAGGGATAAAGTAGTGTTCATAAGATATTTACTATCCAAACTTGATTATAAATAATAAAATATATTTATTTTTTGTTTATAATGTTTTTATGATTAATGTAATACTTACTTAAAATTCATTAATTATTTTAAAAATGATTTTATATTTTTATTTATTTTTTATGAATTACTTTTAATTTATTAATTTAATTTTCACTATACTACACATAAAATTTAATTTTAATTGATTGTTTAACTGGTACAATTATTTAACAAAGTGATGTTTAGGATATTTAGATATAAATTTGAGTAATAATTCAAAAATTATCATATGCTCGTAAAGTACTAGGTACTTTATTGTTCAACATCACTACTATAGGACAAAAGATTTTTGTTCTAAGTGAAGGATGAGCCAATAAAATTAAAGAACAAAGTGTAAGTGTGAAAAGTATGAAGATCCAAAGGCGCACATGGCACAGCCCAAACCTTAGTACAAACAAATTAATTTGGTTAATATTATATAATTCCTATAATTTTGGATTAATTTATTTATTTTATTTACATGATCAAAATTGCAATTCGGCCCTCCCACCATGATGGGTGATACCGGTCCACCATTCTCTTATATAATGCTTGAAAAAGACTAAATGGTCTGCCATTATGGTAGCTTGACGGCTAGGCTATTTTTTTTAATAAAATAAGGGAAAAGAGATATTCCCACTTAATTTTTTAAAATAAAATATTTACTTTCGAATTAAATACTCAACCCCTGAAGATTACTTAATTCATTAATATTTTTTAATATAAAAAAAATTATTATTATTTTGTTTATTTAATTTAACTACTTTACGTATAGGTGGCGTTTGGTACTTTACAATGCAATGTGATTACAGGTAATGTGATTGCAGGGAATGTGATTACAGGTAATGTGATTGCAGGGAAGATAACATTGCAGTGTTTGGTATATGAGTAATGTAATGATTAAAATGCAGGGAAGATAACATTGCAGTGTTTGTTTTACAAGTACTTTACAGGGAATGTAATGTTAATTTACAAAATTACCCTTATTTATTAAAATGTAAATTTAATATACTTGTATTCTTTATTATTAATTTTTATATAATATTATCTCTTAAATATATTTTTAATGTCATATATTTTATTTTCATTTTTTATTATAATTTTGTATATTTTATTTCATTTATTTAATATAATTTTTATATTATATATTTTATTTTAATTTCTTTTGTCTATATTATATAAATTTTAATTTTTTATATTTTATTTTTTAATTTTTATTTCTTATATTATATATTTTATTTTAATATTTTTTACCTATATTATATAAATTTTAATTTTTTATATATATTTTTTAATTTTTATTTCTTATATTATATATTATATTTTAATTTCTTTTACCTATATTATATAAATTTTAATTTTTTATATTTTATTTTTTAATTTTTATTTCTTATATTATATATTTTATTTTAATATTTTTTACTTATATTATATAAATTTTAATTTTTTATATTTTATTTTTTTAATTTTTATTTCTTATATTATATATTATATTTTAATTTCTTTTATCTATATTATATAAATTTTAATTTTTTATATTTTATTTTTTAATTTTTAATTTTTATATTATATATTTTAGTTTAATATTTTTTATTTTAATTATAATATTATAAAATATTTTTAATAAAATAATAAAGTTGAAGGGTAAAAATGTCTTTAATAACATTACAAACATTGCAGCCTGCAATGTAATGTACATTGCATTGGTTTTGGGCTGCAATCACATTGCAGCCAAGGACTGCAATGCGATTACATTGCATTATGACATTGCAGCGGTTTGTTGCAAAACAAACGCTGCAATGTAATTTAATTAAGCACTTTGCAGGGAATGTAACTTTACATCCCTGCAAACAAACGCACCCATAATGTCTTTCATGTAGGTGTTAGTTAAACCAAATCATACATATTACGTATATAAGTTATGAAAAGATTATAGTCAAATTTGTTATTATACTATAGTTCAATATTAAGTTTTATTATTTTATTTTAAATGGGTCGAAATTTCTTGTTGTAATTTTTATTTTAGTTGATATTTGGAATCATAATATTTTTAATTTGTCTTTATTTTGTTATATCTTAACCCTTTTTTTATGAAATTAAATTATGATCAACTGGCTAATTAAAGTTTAGCCTCCTTGTCAACAGAAATATTTTGTACTAGTACCAAATAAACTAGTAAAAGGATAAATCAGAATTGGTACCAACCCCAAAGAAATTTACTACCCTTGAAAGTGGAGTACTATCTAATATTTCATTATTATTTAATGAGATAGTTACTTGTTTGACATTTAAAAGGATTATTATCGTAGGAAAAATATTTTTAATTGATTTTGAAGACATAATTTAAGAAAAATATTAAAGTGTTTGAATCTTCCGAGTTCAATTGCTCGATTATTTATAAGAAATAAAAATTCATAAATTTATTAGTGTAAATTGAGTTTAGTTGGAATTTAATAAATTGGTAAAAATTAATTTTAAGACGTGGGACATTTTTTTAAAATTTATTTCACTTTCATTACTCGCTCGGTATGTAATAAGAAATTTATACAAATAATTTTAAAATATAATGAAAGAGACGTCTATTTTCGTCTTATACTTTATGATGATAAGCCACTAGATATACTTGAAAGTTTATAAAGTTATTCGATCTTAGAATTTACTTTTTACAACAAATAAGATTACAAATAATTTAAGCTTTTTTAATAGACGTTAAAAAGTCAAGTATTTATGTTTATTTTCAAAATTATTGATTATTCTACTCTTGTCTTATTAATTTTTTATGTGTCAAAATGATTAATAATAAAACTTTTATATAAATTTGCAACACAATTCTTTTAATAAGGTATCTATATGTTTAAAAGATACCTTTACAAATTTTATAATACAAATTTTATATAAAAGTATTATTTTAATCATTCGTTTCATAAAATATAATCTTTTAAGTTATAATGTAAAAAGGTAACTTTTCAAAATCAATTTTTAAAGTTGTAATGTTTTATATTTATTTCATAACTTTTGAATTTAAAAGTATTTATCTAATATGTCACTTAATTAAAAAACATAATTATTCATATAAAAAACTCACTTGTAATTCAATAGTTATATTATAACACATTATATGACATAACTTTTAAGCGAAATAACTTTTATACAAAGATATAACTTTTTATTTAAAAAAAAAAACTCAAAAGTTTTGTTGTTAATTACTTTTCGTTTGTAGTTAATGATCAAATCAACGCGACAATCAAATGTATTTAACTGAATGAGATAGATCTTGACTCTTTGCCACCAACCAACAGTGTCTTTTATTGACTTTTGTAAATTATCTATAGACTTTTCAAAATGATTCTTAAATTACACCAAATTTAATTTGTTGCATACGTTTCAATGATTTTGATGTCAAATTTTTTACTTAAAAAAATTAAATTTCTTTTAAAAATATATATAAGAGAGAAATAAAAAGTGTCCAATTAATCCTAATAACTTAACGACTTAATCCAAAACTTTGAACAAAGCATTACGTGAACCGATTATGATAACTATATTACTGTATTACGTATTCGTAATGAGACTATTTAATTATAGATAGGTACAAACAAATTTTGACCTTACATAGAAAAATCTCTTTAATTATATAGTAAAAACGATAATAAATTAATTCATTTGGGATAGGATAGGAGTAAAAGAGAGAGAGAGGAAGGAGGGTGGCAAAGGTAAAATCTATTTATAGTGATATTCCAAAATTGGCAGTCAAAAAGCTTTATTAAATATAGCAAACTCCCCTCCATTTCCTCATAAACTTTTGGAGAAGACATACAGACCAGCCTAAGGCGAAAGAATCACCAATCATCTAATGTATTCAAAGGCAATGGCCACCTCCATTTTCAACCCTTGTTCCATCATCACCACCTCTCAGGCGCAGCAAGCGTCTTCTTCCTCAAGACCCTCTCAGCTTCTTTCCTTCCTCCACAGCACCAACCCAGCGGGACCCATTGTTGACTTGAAGGTCTCTGCTGCTGCTGCTTCTTGGGTTTGTCAGTATGATTCCAGGCAATCATTGTCTCGTTGTTTAGCAGCCAATATCACCAGCAGCGCCTTGAAAACAGCAGAGTCGTCTCGTGAGAGTAGCTCGTTGTTGTCGGCGGAGGGTGTCTCTTCTTCGGGGACAAGACCGACCATCTTGGTCTCCGAGAAACTTGGAGAAGCGGGTCTTCAGCTTCTACGTAGCTTCGGCGACGTGGACTGCTCCTACGATCTCTCCCCTGAACAACTCTGTGAGAAGATCTCGTCATGCGATGCGTTGATCGTGAGGAGTGGGACCAAAGTGACGAGGCAAGTTCTGGAAGCGGCCAAAGGGCGTTTGAAAGTGGTAGGAAGAGCTGGCGTCGGCATTGACAACGTTGATCTGCAAGCTGCTACCGAGTTCGGTTGTCTTGTGGTCAATGCTCCCACCGCTAACACCGTTGCAGCCGCCGAGCACGGTATTGCGTTGATTGCCGCCATGGCACGAAACGTTGCCCAGGCTGATGCCTCCATGAAAGCTGGTAAAGGGTGCCTTAATTTATTCTTGTTTTCTCTTTCTGCTTGCCTTTCTGGAATTTATGGGATCAGAAAGAAACAAAGAGCTTAGAGCTGGAAATCAATCAAGTTTTTCATGATGAAAGATTTGGCTCTTTCTAATATTTTTCTCTTCATTTTTCCTGGAAATTATTTCATTCTTTGTTATATGTGATGTGACCATTACTCTCTTTCCAGAAAGCTAACTGATAGGTGCACAGTACTTAGGTTCATAAGCTTTTCAGAATCCTATACCCACCTGAGATGAGATTGAAGTACCCTATCTACTCCCGTGATATCATCTTAATTAATTGTTTCAGATCTGCTCTTAGGATATCTGCTGTCATAGCGAAATGAGGAAGTACATACGGTTTTGGTTGAAGTTAGTAATACTATTATTATATACTGGTATAATGGCCTAATTGCAGCTTGACAAGGTCGATTTTCCGCCTACCTTGTGAAAAGATTTCTGGGTCTTTTGTATTTTTGTGGAGGATACTTTTGGATCTTTGAATGGATTTGTGGAACATTTGTTGCTTTCCAAGAAGAAACATCATTGTCTGTGTACCGGACAATAACGAAGAAGAAAAATATCATTGGATACTTCTCTACCGACGGGTGTCTAGTGGGTAGTTGGTTCACATGGCAAATGCCATTCATGTACATAATTAGTTTACATTTTTTAAAGGTCCGTACATGCATACACATTCAAGCACATGCATGTATGATGCATGTGTTTGTAAATTGTTAAGTAGCTTAATCATTTAGTTTTAGAATTGAAAGTGACAACACAATTATTGGTGAAACAGAGGAAGTACTCCCTTAGCATGCAAGGAATGTGGGATCATCAACCCTTTTCTTCTGATCAAAGGGAAGAAAATTATTGACGCAATTAGACAAAATAAAATTGCTGATGTTTGATTTCTAGGCATGTTGTTTTCCTGACAGAATTTGGTGAAAGCCTTGCTTCACTCACTATGCATAGAGTAAGAACACTCTTATACAAGTACTATATGCTGATTTTGGGTTTCAGCAAAGAGCTTTTCTTGCACAATAATCCTAAACAAAGCTAGATCTTTGTTCCTACTTTGAATGATAAATTGGTAAAAATGTTTTGAGGAATTAGTTGTTTCTGTGTGTGTGACATAGCTGAAAGATGACTGATTGGATGCAATTCGACAGGGAAATGGCAAAGAAGCAAGTATGTGGGTGTATCTTTGGTTGGAAAGACACTAGCAGTGATGGGGTTTGGAAAAGTTGGATCAGAAGTTGCAAGACGGGCAAAAGGGTTGGGAATGCATGTTATTGCTCATGATCCATATGCCCCAGCTGATAGAGCCCGAGCTATCGGTGTGGATCTGGTCTCCTTTGATCAGGCCATCTCCACTGCAGATTTCATCTCTTTGCATATGCCACTCACTTCCACTACGTCAAAGATATTCAATGATGACACTTTTGGGAAGATGAAGAAGGGAGTTCGCATTGTCAATGTTGCCAGAGGTGGAGTCATTGATGAAGAAGCATTGGTGAGGGCCCTTGATAGTGGAAAAGTGGCACAGGTAGGCTTCCCTGCTTCACGTTTAATTGCCTTGCAACTTGATTCTGTTGGACACTGCTATAAGCTCAATGGGATAACTTAAGCAACCTTATCTTTAATCCTTACATTCTCATGTTGTTCAATATCATAAAGGAAATCATAAAATACTATAAAGAAATTTTGTGTGATCAAATCGTGTTCTAACTTCAGATGACAGCTTCTTCCCCTTACAATCCTTTCTTACTTCGTAGACTGATAATCTCTTACAATGGTTTTGGAACAGGCAGCACTTGATGTGTTCACAGAGGAGCCTCCAGCCAAAGACAGCAAATTAGTGCAGCATGAGAATGTCATTGTCACACCTCACCTTGGTGCTAGCACCAAGGAAGCACAGGTACAATTATTTCTTCTCTTTACCAAATGGCTTCACACTTTTCTCACAGTTTTCTAACTCTTTGAATGCGTTGGCGTCCAAAACAATTTGTTAGGAGGGTGTTGCAATCGAAATTGCAGAGGCTGTAGTTGGAGCATTGAAAGGAGAACTTTCTGCAACTGCTGTCAATGCTCCCATGGTTCCTCAGGAGGTTATGACAGAGTTGGCTCCATATGTTGTCTTAGCTGAGAAACTGGGTAGGTTAGCTGTGCAGCTGGTGGCTGGGGGAAGGGGAATCAAATCTGTGAAGGTGGTTTACCAATCTGCACGAGACCCTGATGACTTGGATACAAGGCTTCTGCGAGCCATGATCACAAAAGGTATCATCGAGCCAATATCATCCTCATTCATCAACCTCGTCAATGCAGATTTCACAGCCAAGGAAAAAGGGCTACGGATCAGTGAGGAACGTGTGGTTGTCGATGCATCCCCTGAGTTCCCTGTTCATTCAATCCAGGTGCTAATATCCAATGTTGACTCCAAGTTTGCCAGTGCTGTGTCAGAAAATGGGGAAATCAGCATTGAAGGAAGAGTGAAATATGGGGTACCTCATTTGACTCGTGTAGGATCCTTTGAAGTGGATGTGAGCCTAGACGGGAACCTCATCTTGTGCAGGCAAATCGACCAACCAGGCATGATTGGCCAGGTTGGGAACATACTTGGTCAAGCTAACATAAATGTGAGCTTCATGAGTGTGGGGAGGACAGTGAGAAGGAACAAGGCCATCATGGCAATTGGAGTAGATGAAGAACCAGACAAGGAAGCCCTCAGGAAGATAGGAACAGTACCAGCTATTGAAGAGTTTGTGTTCCTCAAACTATAGAGAAAGATAACAACACCAATGGCTTGGTTTAGGAGACCTATTTTCCATTTGGAGGGGTAAGTAAACCACACAGGTTCTGCTGCTCAGCAAGTTGATAATAAAACCTGGCTATCAATATAAAGAAGCAGTCTGTCCTGTTTTCCTCCTTTATATCATAGTAATGTTTTGTCACAGAGATGTGTCAGAAAGCGAAGGTGCTTCTGTTTTTATTTTTTTAGGTCATAGTCAGGAGGCGTCATTTATGCCACAACACTGCTGGTTGTGGTTAAAGGGTATTGTTAGTATTTCTTCTAGAGCCTCCTTTTGTTTTTCTAGTGTGTTAAAAGCTTTCAAATCTACAATCCTTGATAATGAAAGTTATTTCTATGCTATTGCTCTAACCTTCCCTTGCTAATTATCATACTTGCTTAACAAACATGACCATTAGGCAAAGAAGCACAAAATTAGTTACACATGTACAAACTGATATCACGAGACCATTACTCTCCCCCAAAAAATCTAACCTAATACATAAATTATAAAGCTTAGATGCATGTAAACACCATGATCAAGGTGATACGACCTCAAAAGATAGTCGTATTTCTCACATTGAAGTATTTAAATGTTCACACTATCTTTCAACCTGCAACCTGCGTTTGTAAAATAAAATCGTGAAGCCCGGTAAACCAAACACAAACAATACCCTTCAATTTGGTGTAGACCCTGACACAAGGTGTTGAACATAACTTTTATTTCCTTGCCTTTCCGTCAAAGTCTAACAAATCCTAAACTCCAAAGCTCAATTAATGCTGTCAAGTATCTTTCACCTTCACCAACCACACCAGCTAATACCCAAACCTGTATCACCGTCATCACTGCTACACCCTCCAACAACCACAAGCGTCACAATCAATAGCAAATGTCAGCCAAATTCAGCAACAGCATATAAAAGATTCCACCAACTCCAATGCCTGGGATGGAGAAGCATAGAGGTATGAAAATCTACCCAGATGGCTATGCAATGTTAAAAGAAGAAACATTTTAAATATGGAGAATTTAGAAGCAAAGGAGGGGGCGGAAAAGAAAAACTACTTAATAGGTATCAAGTTGGACATAGATGCAGATGCTAAAATCTCAACAGATCTAATAATTATAAGGTATCAAGCTGTTCTCGCTATGATACAATACAAAAGGTTAGCAGTTTGGTTATGCATAAAATGCATTTCCACTCTCATAAAATCTACTGCAACAGAGGATACACCATTTAAACTACTACAATAGAGCAGCATATTCATTATAGTAATAGCTGCAAGGAGAACCAAATTGCACTGTGGGCCTGAACTTGTTCCTTACTTTCCCCTGGACATAAAAAATAAATAAATAAATAAAAAGGAGGAAAAGAAACATTTTAGAGAAGAAAAGAAAGTAATGCCTACACATTGGAAAGAATGTAGGGGAATAAACTGAGAGAGAGAGAGAGAGAGAGTATCAACATACGCATTCATCATCAAAGTTATGTTGTCCCCTTTTAGCAGGATCCTCCCTAAACAAAGCCAAAGATTAAATTAGTAATGTCACAGGAAAATGCAAAAACTAATGAAAGAGAAAACATTTGAAAACTGAAGAATATAATGTTTTGTAACTACCTAGTGACTTTCTACTTTTCTTCTTAATGTTGACTTCTTCAGCATCATCCAAAACCAAATTCATATACTCATCAAACCCCTGAAACAATTGAAAAGAAGCATGATTTAATCTTCATATCACAGAGGAAGAAAAGAAGGTGTATGCAGAAAAACTATTTATACATTGCTTATAATGCAATTTGATGAGACAGATCAACAATATATGAATTCGTGTATTTTTGCACTAGTAAGCAGAAGTGTAAAGCATCGATCTGCTTTCTTCTGGTCACATTAACAGCAAATTCAATAATAAGCTTTCATAACTTGTTCCTTTTTAAGAGATGGGAAATTGAAATTTTCCGAGGGGGAGAGGGGGTTATTTAATTGCCAGCCACTTCATGCATACATAAGAGTTTTTATCCCCGACATCTGAGCATTTAGCTCAATGGTCCTAGTCAAAAAGCTGAGTTTGAATCCCCTTCCCCCCCCCCCCCCCCCCCAAAAAAAAAAAAAGGATATTTATCGCCTATTACAGTATATCCTTCAGAATCCACAACTTACAATTGAACTTAACTGAATGTCTCTAATTAACTGAATTCTGAAATTATAGATATTATTGTAAGTAAACACCACAAGAAATAGATGCTAGGAGAGGTTTTCCAACAGAGGCCATAATGTCCAGCATCACTCAATCTTCTCCCCTCTCTTTGCCCATGGCCAATTCTTAAGATTCTAAGCAATGCCACAGCAAAACCTAGCAGCAAAAAACTATTTTTTTTATTTAACTGCAGACAAACGAGAGCAAACCGTACATGCAACATTGTAAAGCAAAAACAATCCGTGCATGTTATATTTTAATTTGCATACTTTCCATGTTGGACACGCTACTTACGGGACCAAAGAACTTGCAATCTCATTAAGTTTACATGTACCACATCTCTAAAGGAAGAAGAACATGTAGACCAAACGAAACAGTTTCTACTGAATGCCTAGACCAAAAAAAACAGTTTCTATGTTCCAAGTTTCTAACTTTTAAGAGCAAAAACAAGGTCCTAAAACATCTGCACTTTGGAAAATCCATAGATAGCACTAGCAACAACGGCCATAAACATTGTCAGTTTAAAAGCTCCAGTAAATTTTTAGTTTACCCACTTGATTTACACTATTTGCAAGTTATTTTCTCAACTTTATCATAAAATAGTTAAAAAAACAACACTATATTTGAATAAAAATTATCAAATAACTAAAAAGAAACACTAATTAAAACATAGGGATTCTTTCTTTTGCCATCCAAATTCAGTCTTTGGCAAAGCAACTAGCCAAAAATCAACAAACAAATATTCATTTTCTACAAAATATAAACAAAATTAAAAAAAAAAAGTAGCAGTTGTTAGAATAATTAAACATACAATAATACGTCCTTCGATTCTCAAATCCTTCTGTTCGAAAAGCCAAATCTGAATGCGAGCTTTCTGCCATAATCCAATAGAAATTGTTAGGAAAATCCACCAATTTAAAATATATATATATATATATATACACATAATTTGAAAAAAAAAATAGGAGAAAGAGAGAGACTTACGCTTTGGAGAAATCTGAAAATCAGATTCTGCAATCACCAGAAATTAAAAAATTAAACAATATGTCTAACGAGAGAAATACCTAAAATGTACGAGGAGAAAGGAAAGAAAAGAAGGGAAAAAAGAGAAGTACAATGGGCTGGGTCATGATCCGTTGGACTTTGGTGCTGGCCATGGTGTGTTCTGCTCGCTTCTTCTTCTTCTTCTTCTTCGGTCTTCTTCTCTGCTGACTGCGCCTCGGAAGCCAAATGGTGAACCCTCGCTACTCTCACTTTCTTATCTGCCTGTTCTTCTTGGCCGCCTGTCTGCTAAATCTTTAGGTTAGCAGGCAAAGTGTAGACCTTTCATCACAGGCCCAACGGCCCATTTTAGCCCATTAGACATTTTTTTTTGCATTAAAGAATAATTCTTTTATTATATTCAATAAATTTAAAATATTTTTTATTTTTATAATATTTAATTAAGTTTTTATATTTTTATTTTCAATTAAATAAAATTTTATAATTAATAATTAACTATGTATCATTAATTAATTGTTATTTATCATTTTATGTTCATGTGGCGGTTGATGTGATGTCGATACGAAAAGTAAAAATATTACATAATCATGTCATCATATCATATCATTATTTATTATAATATATTAATATGTTATGTTAATATTAAGTGGCATAAAAATAATAAATAACAATTTAACTAATGATAATTAATTAACCATTAGTAATTAAAGATTATTTGACATAAAATAAAAGTACAAAACCTTAATTGAATGAAATAAATGAATAAGAACTTATTTTAATTTTTGTAAATAATTCAATAATAATTTTAAATATCATCTTTGTTGTTTTGTTTACAAAAGCGAGTAAGTTTTTTATAAATGCATGTGAAACAAAAAATACATTTTATTAAAAAATAAAATTACATAAATACTCTAATTTTACTTATTATTACTTATTTTATATTGATTTTACGTAATTTCATTAATTAAATGGATGTCACTTGTTCTGTGACATTAAATATTGCCAGACACTTATTCCAAATGAAGAAAAATTATTTCTCAATATTTCATCCAAATAATACAAACTATTATGTTTTATGATAAAATATTTCATATTATCAATGGGAACTAGATAGGAATAGACTTTTAATAAATAAAGTATAATATTTAAAAAAGTTTTTAAATTATTTAAAAAAATTTAAATAATTTTTTATTATATTTAATCAAGTTCTTGTATTTTTATCTATTAATGGTTAATTAATTGTAATTATTTAAAATGTCATTTATCATTTTATGTTGGGTAATATATATTAACACTTTTAAATTTTAACCGCAATTTTACATGAGTCTATTAGTATTTAAAATAAACAATTTGTTTCAAAATAATATTTTTTACTAGACATATAAGTCCAATAATTAATATTTTTATTTGTTTAATGAAGTGACAATATCAAAATTGTCAAATTATAATTTTTTAACAAAAAATCTAAATCTATCCCACCTTCCTCTCACCTAAGGATGTCAACGGGTACCCTATTATAGGGTACCCGCGGGTATCCGATCCGGTTATACCGAGTTTGGGTACCGTATAACCATATTAGGGGCGGGTTCAGATAGTGATTTCACTACCCGAATCGGGTTCGGGTATTATACTATGGATACCCACTACCCGAACTCGATTATTTATTTATCGGGTTTTCACGGGTATCCACTTTAAACCCGTTTAGATACCCGTTTAATTATCCATTTAATTACCCGTTTAATTCTTTACCGGGTTCCGCGGGTACCCGCATTAAAACCCGTTTAATTACCCATTTAATTAATCAAATGGCAGAGTAAAATGTAAATGTGGTGACTCGAACCCAGGCCCTCCTAGACCTCCACCCATAGCCTCCACCGTCTAGCCAAATTGTTTCATTTGATATATATGTAGACAAAATATTATATTTAACATATAGTTAGTTAAATAACTAATGCAATTATATGAATATATATAAATAAAAAAATTATTAAATTATTAATTATGTTTTATATATTAATATGAATATCATATTATAAAATTATGATTATTAATTAAATTGTTTAAAAACAATTTTTAACTCATCACATTGAGTACTAAATTCTATATTGAAGAATTAATGTGCAACAACTACAAGTATTAATTATTGAAGCCAATGATATCATAAAATGATATCAAATGATATCAACCTCCTTTAAAATAATGTGTTTGTGCTTCATGTTAATTGAAAAACATAAAATTATGATTATTAATTAAATTGTTTAAAAACAATTTTTAACTCATCACATTGAGTACTCATCACATTGAGGAATGAAATGAAAGGTAAATAAACTCATTATACTCTTATTTCATTTGTTTTCTTTAAAAAACTATCTATTATCCTAAATGTTATATATTCTTATTTTTTTTATTTGTGTAGGATCATGTATAACAATTGATGATTTAATTGCCAGATGTGTTGACACTGACACGGAAGAAGATGATTGAATTGTTCATGAGTTTGCCTTATTGTCAATTTGTAACGTTGTTTAACTAGTTGTTTGGATATTTATTTTAGTTATTTAAGTTTATATTGTTGTTGTTTGGATATGTATTTGGTTATTTAAGTTTATGTTTGTCACGACCCGGTACCTCCTCGAGTTCGTGACAACCGCCGCGAAGCCTCGACAGACATTCTTCCCCCGAATGCCCCTCGAGACTTCGCAAGGCTTTCGTACCAGTTTTTCCACTCTTCTTTTTTTTAAATAATAAAATAAAATAAAAATATTAATTAAAATAATCTTTTTTAATGTAAAACAATATATATATATTTTTGAAACATCAAAAATTAATTTTCTGCACATAAAAACAAAATAAATTTATACATACTGTAATATAGAAAACTAGAGTATGCAATTTAAATTACAATGACACGTGGGCCCCCAAACAATTGAGAAGGTTTAAGTTTATAACCTTGCTTTCTAGGATGCAACTTCAAAATTTTCTTCTCGATGCAACTAACGATTTATTACCTACTCTGAGCCTAAAAAATGTTTAGGAAGAAGGGGTGAGATTATATAATCCTAGTGAGTAGACAGACATCATCAAAATAATTTAAAGCCGAGTAATAGGAGACAATAAAAATATCCCTTCGCAAATCACATTTCACAACTTGGAAATTCATTCCAACCCATATAAATAATTATTTTTCAATTAATTTCTCAATATGGCTTATGCACTTTTCAACGCTTGGCTTATCAGAGTACTCGGTAAGAGGCGTACCAAGAAATCTCAATGGAGGCTCTCTGCCTGCCCTCTTCCAATCTCCTGCCACTTGGCCTATGCCAAAAATCATTCTCGAAGATACCCCTGCAGAGGCATCTGACCGAGACCACCAAGGCTGTTTATTGTCACACACACACATAAACATATTTTACCTTTGACAACACAGCCGTTCCTTGGCATTGACTGAGTCTCACTTTCATGTGGTGGCTAGCATGAAGTGTACTCAAATCCTACATCGGGAGTTATCCTATGCGCCTCTCCAATCGAGGTAAGCTCAATAAATGAGAACCGTACCCCTCCAATAGGCGGCCCACGGAACTCCTGTCATTGCAGTGCCCACTTTAAATATCCACCAATCCATAAAAATCACAATAGCACGACATGGCCCATATAACACATTCAAAGTAAATCAAAGCAGTTCACATATTCTTGAAATCATAAAAACAACCAGTCATGCTCACATTTATCATAAGCTATTTAATTTAAAATCATAGATAAACAACACAAATCTCAGTGTGGGTCTCCAATTACTCTATTTTTGAAATTGTTATTCAATTTTCAAAAATTTATAAAATTATTTTATAAAATCATATTTTTTCCATAAAACACAATAATTTTCTAATTAAACCATTTTTCATAAAATCATACAATTAAATAAAACTACTCTAGATAATTAAGACGATAGTAAGTTTACTCACAGTATTAGGAGTAGAAATATTCTTATCCTCCGTCTTCGGGTGCAGTTTCTTACCCGAAACAATTGACTCACCACCTATCCACAATCTATGACACAAAATTCAATAAATTGTGTCAATTTATCATAAATTATTTCAGGCTCTTATCAATTGCGGTGTCCGACCTAATTCACCTACACGCGTCTAAATTGTTAAAATCTCCATTTTAACTCCGATTTGACCCGTTTCAATTTCTAATTGTTCGATTATATTCCAATTTCTCAATGTCAGCATCTACGGGTCCATTTACCAGTCATAGATTGAAAATTACGATTTTACCCCTAAAGGGTAAAAATTCTGATTTTTGCTCAGAAAATTCCCATTAATTTCCTATATCCATAATTCAACATAATTCACTTAATTACCACAAATAAACATCATTTCAGCAACCAATTTCTCTCTCTAAAATTCTGCATAAATAGGTTTCAATATGAAAAAATTCTATTTCTTGCTATTTCTCATTTTTACACTTACTAAACTCACTAAAAACATTAAATCAAGTTAAAATTCAACCAAATCAAGACCCAAAATCACTCCAAGAAATTCTGCCAGCATGTAGGGTGCATATCCACTTTCTAAATTTGCTTGGAAATTAAAATAAAATGGGTGGGTAATGAAGGAATCAAAGGAAATTAAAGAAATTTTACCTTTTACTTGATAACTTTTTGATTTCTACTCTTTTCTCTTTTAATTTTCCCTTAGGGTTCTTGATTTCCTTCTTTCCCCCTTTCTTCTGGTTCTACCCGACCCTCCTAAGGGTCATTGGCTGAAAAATCAGCCTATTTAAAGGCATAATAAAATATTATTATTTTATTCATTTTTTTAATGTTTTATTAATTCTTCACTTTCTAGCCATTCATTTATTCTAAAATTTCTTCCATGTATTTATCTCTCTTATCCACAGCTTAGAAAAATTTTTCAGACTTATCCAAAGTCTTGGTGGTGAAATTTTTAAAAATTACACTTTTACCCTTGTAAAAGTTAAAAATTACATTTTTACTCCAAAAATTGAAAAATTGCCACAAGGCATATTTTTCACTCCTCAAACTCATACCACACTCCAAATAATTAAATTTGATCAAAATGCTTTCGAAAATTCAATTTTCAGTTTCGGGTGGTAAAATTACCATTTTGCCCCTATATTCCAAAAATATTGGAAACTCGTATTTTTCATTGCTAAATCTTTCAATTGTACTTCAATATCCATATCATACTCAAACATGTCAAATGGGGCTAAAAAAATCTGTTCTAAAAATTTTCATTTTGTCCTCAAATTGTAAAATGACCATTTTGTCCCTAACCGGTCAATTTTTCGAATTAACTCCAAATCAGACCTCGAACTCCGAATTACCATTTTGAGTCATCTCTGGGCTGTGAAATTCTCAATTTCATCTTTAAGATCTTGATTTTTTTCTTATTCGAGGTTTAATCGACTTAACTGCACTTCTAGGGGCAATATCGTCTTTTAATGATTTCTCAGGACTTTCTCAATATATAACATTATATCGAGCACGTAAATGACATTGCAATCACTTTATAAGGCAGGGTTTGACAATGTTATTTGTTTGGATATTTGTATTTAATTATTTAAGTTTATATCGTTGTATGGATATTTGTTTTTAGTTATTTAAGATTATGTTTAAGATTTTTGTTTTTGATTATTTAAATTTAAATTTTATTATTTTTATTTTTATTAAATTAATTAATAGTTAATTTTATGAAATACGTAAAGAAATATTATTGTATATGTATACAGGTTCAAGAAATTGGATAGTCATGAAATAGATTTTAATAATTTTTTAATCTATCAAGTTTTAAACGGGTTAGGGTAATTATAGGGTAATAAAAAAATAATAAGGTTAAGGTTAGGGTAGTGATTTTAAAATTATACGGGTAATTAATATGGTTATGGTAGTTAATTTTTAATAGGGTTAGGGTTCGGATATCTCAAAATTATAAGGTACCCGACCCGTTGACAATGCTACTCTCACCAACTGGCCACCCCATGGCCAATCACCTTGTGGTCGGATTTGGCCAAAAAGTGCTAGATCTGTCCAAATAAATTCTCCCCAGATCAGGGAAGCACTTGATTGGGAGCATGGTGTTCCCCTGATCGAGGGAGCACTAGAAGATTAGGTGGTACGCCCCAGATTTGATCAATGCTCCTCAGATTAGAGGGAGCTCAATTTGATCGGATTTGGCATTTTAATGATCAAATCTGGCCGTAAGCTGATCGGTCGGAGTATTCCTTTACAACAGTTGGTCAGGGAGAAAAGAAAATACTGAAAAAAAGACATTTTAGTAATTTTACATTTGGGTTATTAATATAGTTTACACATTTGGGACTAGGTGTTTAGTTTAAAAACTAAGGGACTTGTATAAAATTATGGTTAAAACTTGAGAATATTAAGTGTATTTTACCGTTTATGTTTGATTAAGTCAATGCCTTATTTGGTTTAAAATAAAAATATAAAAATTTATTTTAATTAAAATAAATGGTAAAATATTTAGACACTTTTCAGTTTAATCAAAATTACGTGGAGATCTGTTACTTTGAGAAATAGATACTCCGTTATAAAAAAAATTTGTTACTATACATATAAGTTCAATCGTTAATTAACTGTTAAGGATTTTGTTAGTTTGCTGACGTGGTAATATTTTTTTTAACAATTTTACCTTCACAAATGTCAAAAATTATAACATTATATAAACCTTAATTATTTATTTATTTATTAAAAAAAAACCTTACCTTATTCTCTCTCTAGATTCGATAGGATCTAACACGCTTCCTATCGAGAGAGCTACCATAAAGGGGGCTAGATTTGGTGCTCAAGTTCGCATTAGATTTGGAGGTCTAGATTTCTCCAAATTTGGCGCTTCTTGATGTCGAAAAATGAAAGATCTGGTCATGGGATGATTGGTTGGCGTAAGGAAGCATCGTTGATTGGTCAATATTTAAAAAAAGAAAAAAAAGTGAGAGAAAGAAAAAAAGATATTTTAATCTTTTTAATTTTCATTAATGATGTTAAGATTTTTGGGACGATGTATATATTTTTTAATTTAATAGAATTTTGTGTAATTATGATCAAAATTTAAAGATGGTAGAATGTTTTACTTTAAAATTAAAATATATGAATTTGATTGAATCAATAAAAGAATAAAATTTTATTTGAATTTTATTAAATAATTTAAACTTTTTAAAGATATTATGATATAAAAAAAGTAGTTACTAAATTTTAATTTTTTATAATTAAAAAAATGAAAACGAATAAAATAAAAAAAACATATTCATAAATCGAATCAAATCCAATTTGATGGCTTAAAATTCAAGCACCCAACCGGATCTATCAATTTAAGTTAAGTTTATTATTAGTATATTAAAACAGTAATTTTTACAATGATATTTTAATAATTTTAAATAATTTAGCCTAAAAAATTATATTTAGGACCCGGTTTAACTCGGACCAGATCCAAGTGCTGAACGGGTAGCCACTCCGTCCTACCAACTAATGATGGAGCAGGCAGGCTTAGGTCCGTTTACTTAATTTTATCGTCTCCGTCATTTTATTTACCTTTTTATTATTAGTTTCTCGTCCATTTATTTCTCTATTTTCATACTTCTATTTTTCTTTCTCCTCTCGACCTCCAGTTTTGGTTTAGGGTTTCAATCGAGATCTCGACATGGCGGGTGCTGGAATCCACCCATATCACCAGCAATGGCCGCCGGCACCAGCACCTCCGCCCCCACCAGCCGCAGCAGCAGCCGCTCCTCCACCACCTCCTTCTGTCCACCATCCTCCTCCACCTGCTCCCTCTCATGACGAGGTCAACTCTCTTTCTCTCACTTGATTTACTCCATTCAAGCCATAGATTTGAGTCTGAATTGTAGGATTTGATGGTAATCGGACCTTATTTATAAGTAATTACAAACATAATAGATTCTTTTCGCTCAGCTCAGCTTTGTAGATTCCATTTCTGTTCTCTCTCAAATCTTTTGTATATAGATGAATTCACATAGATATTGAGCTTCCAATTTGTATTTGCTTTATTCTTTCCGAAAATTAAAATAATATTTTTTAATAATTAAATATGAATATTTATGCTAATCTGTGATTTGGTTTTTATAGCTGCGACACGCTTCTATTTGAATGTGCATTACAGTGTAATTATTTGTTCGTGTTTAAGTGAATGAATGTTTTTGTGTTAGCAACTTTTGAAGAAGTAACAACAAATCAGAGCCTTATTTTTGTGTAGATATGTGCACGTTTATGTACGTGTGCAAATACTTTTGGAGGACTTATTTTTTGTTTACTTGTACAAGTTCTTTGGACTTTCCTTCGTATTGGAAAGCTAAAAGAAAATTTTGTTCTGAGTTCAGGTTCGGACTATCTTCATTACGGGTCTTCCTGAAGATGTTAAAGAGAGAGAGCTACAGAATTTGCTGAGATGGATTCCGGGTTATGAGGCTTCGCAAGTGAATTACAAGGGAGAAAAGCCCATGGGTTTTGCTCTCTTCTCAAGTGCACAACTTGCAGTTGCTGCAAAAGATTCCCTTCAGGTGCTATAAATTATTTAATTGCCTTTTTTATTTTATCCATCTGATACTATTCTTTTTTTTGGAAGCGCTGATTGTGTTTAATTCGGGGGGTATTAGGACATGGTTTTTGATGCTGAGTCAAAGTCAGTATTGCACATAGAGATGGCCAAGAAGAATCTATTTGTTAAAAGAGGTGAGTCATCATTTAACACCTTGGTTTCAATGCCAGAGTGAAAAAGACTTTGCTTAGTTATCAAGAAACATATAGACAGATTGTTTTATTCTGGAGATAAATTCATGCAAAACATATAATTTGGTTCCAAGTAATCCTGAACAATGAAAGACAATGAGATGATGGTTCAAAGAACGGAAGAGGACTGAGAAAGGAAATTTGAAAGTAGTGCATTTATTGGTTTGAATGTGACTGAAATATTGTCAATGCTTTTAATTTACAGGATTGATTTTAGATATATGCTTTGGAGATTCTTCTGATATTTTTTATCTGTAGTGTTAAAATTCAGTCAATAAAGGAATTTGGGAATATTAAAAGAAGTAAATAAATATTTGTTAGCGTTTTATTGTAATGATTATTTTTGGTTTGCTTGTAGCTTATTCGTCTGATCTATGCACCAATGAAGTTGAATGTTTTATTCTAAAACAGCTATTCTCTCTTGGGAACTAATCCAAAATTTGAAAATTCCATTTAGATAGCTGATGTTTTCAACCAATATTTTTCTTTTTCTATTTCTTAATTTTCTCTCCTTTTTCTTTGTTTTCCCTATGGTAATATGGAGCAATATCATAAGTTTTGACAAAAAGGAGCTAGAATTATGGAAATTGTGGGCCAAATGGCAGGAAGAATTTTTGTAGTTCTCACTTGTTTGAATTTTTATTTGGGCTTTTTTTTTTCTATGTTGAAATTCAATTTTATTGATTAAGGTTTGTATGGTTTGAAGTTTCCCATTGAAGAGTCCTAATATCGTCTTCTGAAGTTTATTTATCCCCACGGGAATTAGATCTTTAGTTGACTGTTCCAGCTTGTTATTTTGATGCACATGAATAATTCCTATTTTTAAAATGCCATGTTGTAGTTCCCAATACTCATTGACTACTGATTAATTAATTATTTGCTTCCAGGATTTCTGTACTTTGTTCTTGTTGTCAAAATCCTAATATAAATAGTGGAATATCCTTTTGCTTTGAAAAGCCTTTAAGATATAATATTGGCCTTTGGATCTTGACCACTTAATAAGTGAGAACAGGTGTGTGGTGTGCATGAGTGAGTGAGCGGGAGAGGTTTAGTAATCTGATTAAATTTCAATGCAAATTGTGCTATGGTCAAGATCACACTTTTATTTTGTGATGTTTATTCTGTAGGTATAGTAGCAGATTCTAATGCATATGATCAAAGCAAACGTTTGCGAACTGGTGGTGATTATTCACACAGTGCTTATACAACTCCATCTCCATTTCACCCTCCTCCTGCTCCTGTTTGGGGACCACAAGGGTAAGAAGCTATGCCTGAATATTGGATACTGCTATGGTCAAAGTTTGCTTAGCAGTAAATAATTTCAGCTGTAGTTACTGCATTTCTTTCTAAGTTAAACATTTGGTGTATTTGGCTTAGGTATATGGCTCCAACTCCTCCTCCATATGATCCATATGGAGGTTATCCTGTTCCTCCAGTACCAATGCCAACCCCTGCTCCCGTACCAGCTCCTAGCAGTTACGTGCCTGTTCAGGTAATTTCTATGTGCCACATGCCATTTCTCCCATGGCTTAGAATTTGTGTCAATTTTTATTGTCCATTTAGGTCCTTCTAAATTATGTAAATGGCACTTTTTTACTATTTATTTAATAATAATTGACTTTGATGAAAAATACTAGTTCGTTATCATATACCTGGCTTTATAATGAACTTCAACTGAAAAGTTGGCTTGTTGGACACTGGAGATATGACCCTTGTGCCCAATGCTTTTGTCGATAATTGTTAGTGAACGGAGAGCTTGCAACTTATGAGGATGCTATTCATTCTTTCTGAGAAACTTACATGCAGCATCCATCATGTGCAGTTTTCCCTGGAAGCCAATGAAAACTAATTCATACTTAAATATACATACTCACCATTATAGATCATTATGTACCAAAAGAACATTTAAAATCATCAAAAATACTTTTATGCTGCCATGTTTTCTGTTTATGAATTTCTGGCAGTTGCAATGTTGGACTTCCCTTGTTTGGTTAAGGCCTGTTTAGTAGCATGGAGTAGTGTGGTGGGAGGGCTCCTTACTGCCCTGGACCCCTGATTTTTCACTGGAACCAACAGGCTCTTAGTGTGACACTTGTGTCTGTGTTCACCAGTCATCTGTTATTAAGTTTTCCTTATGGTTGTTGGTATATTGTATGTGTTGATGTCCAAGTATATACAAATGATATCTATTTTATCGTCCACTACTGGCTAGCCTTTTTGTCCTTAATATATTTTTCTTTTTTAAATCTCATTTTTAATGGATAGAAACTGTTATCATTCTATCATCACTACCTAATGTGTTTTGCTAGACTAAGCTATCGTTTTTGATCTAAGAAGATATTTTCTATTATTAATAGTACAAGTTGGATCTCAGGATTATGAAACATCCGGGCTTTGCATTTTGCAAGGCTTAAAATTTTCATTATGCGTTTCTAACAACCAAGGATGAATGTGTTTCTTCAAATTCTGCATATGCAAGAAAGATCTCCTTTTAAGACTCTTCTATCGTGAAAATGTTTCCTCTTTGTCTTGGCCAGGATTCTCACACCCCTAGCTTGCAACCTGCCTTTTTTAATGTTTTAGAAAGGAAAGGGGATGGGGAGGGCTCCCAATGTGGATGTAATAATTGCAGTAGTAAAGAATTTGTATTCTGTAGAGATTGACAAATTTGATGAGGTTCAGATTTGCTGCATTTTCTGAAATTTTCTTGGAGAAAAATTTTCTAATAGAGGAAAATGCCTGAGCTGAACTTGAAGCAAGTACCTTGGCTGGCATATAATAGGTGTTTGATTGTGTATTAGGGTAATATATTGCTATAACAAGGGCATTTTCTTCTATAGCTGTTTGATTCTCTCAAGTCTCAAGTTTCCAATCCTTGTTATAAGTAGGGTATTTTTTTTTCATATAGTTTGAAGTGGTATGATTATTTTTCCCGTTATGATACATCCCGCAGTTGATTGTCAAATGAGTAACCAAGTAAATTTTACAGGTTCATTATTTTGTTTTTAACAAATTTTTTGTTGGCAGAATACCAAAGATAACCCTCCTTGCAATACCTTATTTATTGGCAATCTTGGAGAGAATATTAATGAGGAAGAACTAAGGGGCCTATTCAGTGTGTAAGAATGTCATAACCTCTGGCTAGTTTATGAGTTGTTTTATTTCTTATGTGATTTTTCAGTTGCTCACTGATTTCATACTTATGCTGCGCATGCAGTCAACCTGGTTTTAAGCAAATGAAGATCTTGAGACAAGAAAGGCATACTGTTTGCTTTATAGAGTTTGAAGTAAGTTTCTTCTCTTAATCAGCTTGGATGCAATCGATTATTCATGGAATGAAAATTTCTTGGGTATTTCCACAAGCTTAGAGTTTGTTTCCCCAACTTGCAGGATGTCAATACTGCAACCAATGTGCACCACAATTTACAGGGTGCTGTGATCCCTAGTTCTGGTTCTGTTGGCATGCGAATACAGTATCCTTTTTGCATTTTGTTGTGGCTTTACTGTTTTAAATGTTCTTGTTTTCGCTTTTCTTTATTCTGTCAACTGCTGCATATTTATCGGTGCTGTGTGCATGTGCTATTTCATGGGAATGTGTCTTCAATGTTACAATCCGACAGGTTGTCTACCTAATAATTACCTCTTGTAGTGCTTGTTAATCTCGGTGTAGGTTAGAAGATGACATTCTGCAAACATCTCCATTTTAGATGAACACGATATGTTTTTAATGTCAAATTTTTATTCTAAGAACTTCAATCTATGCTTTTGGTCCTTTTAAGAAGGGTTGGGGCAATAAACTTATAATTTTTCATAATTTTTTTTATTAGCTTTATAATTCATATATTTAGTCATCTCAAATTAATCATTGAATTACAAGTTATCTTTTATTGAGATGTGTGTAAAAAAAATCAATTTATAGTCAATTATGTATTATTTTACAACATTAAAATACATTCTTATGTACTGAATGCTTTGTTGTATTTACATTTCTTGTGCATCACACATATTCAAAACTAGTCATTGTACTTATTATACTTTGTTTGGATAATGTGCAAGATATAAACAAATTATATATAAGAAATAACTTTAGAAGGAGAAAAAATAAAAAAAATGAAGTATGTATAGTTAAAAAATTGCATATATCATGTAAATCTAGTTTTTTGGAAAGTAAAGAATTACATAAATATTGGTTTTTTGGGAAAGAGGTACTCAAGAATGCAAAACAATTTTAAAAATGTTGAATGCTAAATAAAGAAATTAAGAAAATCAAGGGGGCCAAGTTAAACTAAATAAGAAAAGTGAAAAAACTTCTATGGGGCTAAATAAGAGTTTGGGAGAAGCTAGGGGGCTCCATTCTACTCCCTTGCCCCCCTGGCATCATCCTTGCTTTGGTGATGTTATTAGCTTACTTATTTCATTCATAACTTTTGCAATATAAATGCCTATTTGAAGATGGTTTTCTTTCTTGACTTAAAAATAGATATTCTAAGAATCCTTTTGGTAAAAGGAAGGACTCTGGTCATCCCATTGCTTCCCCTGGTGCAAATGGTGCTCCACCAGCAATGACTTACCAGTAGATCAAGGGGATGTTCTCTGTTTTCTGTGCTCCGACAAATACAACTGTTACATGCTAGGATGCATCTTGCAGCTGTTGCATGCATCCATTTCATTGTCAACATCAGCATTAGCATCTCTTCTCATGTGTTTGAATGCACATAGTTGTTTCATGAACACACCATTTGCTCATGTTATATCAATTTACCTAAGACATGCATTTGTCTGCAGCATGCGTTATGGCAGGTTAACTTCATAGGGTTTGAGATAGCTTTTAACATTTGTAGAAGTAGCACATTATCTACAGTTTTGGTTATTTTGCGTGCTATTCTACCTCATATTCAACATTGACCATATCATGATGCTGGACTACTGTTGTCCTATATTAGGTTCAACCGCATCACGCAGCATACATCTGGAGTTTGATTTAAATACATTACATTACTAACATGACATTCAAAGATAATCCTCAGTTTTATTTCATGGCAGTATTTTGATTTAAAAAGCGTAGAAAATCATACCATTTTTCATTCTGTAGGTTTAATTGTTAGAACCATTGCCGTAGCCATAGACACTATTCGTTCCAGTCAAGCGGAAAAAAATGATTACCATGTTTTTACCATATTAGGGTCTTCAAAGCATAACTATAGGAACAATTTTGGCAAGATGTATGCCACTGTGATCTAAATACATTACATTAATAACATGACATTCTAAGATAATCCTAATTTTCATATCATGGCACTACTATAATCTGAAAAAGCGGTAGGAAAGCATAGCATTGCTCATTTATTATGAGGAAGTATTATGGCCATTGCCATAGCCTTAGACACACCATATGCTTCCAGTCAAGTGAAAGGACGATTACCGTCTTGTTAGCATTTATTTGTAAGGTCTTCAAAGCATAATTTTAAGGGCATTACAAAGATGTATGCCGCTGTGATTTATATGCAGGATAAGCTACGCTGTTTGAGCGTTGAGGTGAAGAGTACTTCAGCTGATATGTTTGTTTCAGGTAATGTTTTAGTGGTAGTCAAGAGTTGAAACATCCCCATGTGGATGTTCGGTTGACAGCTCTTAGGTTGCAACGTGTGTTGAGGTTGTTCTATGTTCTAACTACCAGTTTGCCGTTGCTCTTTATTTTGGAAGAACTCTTGGGTCTCTCTTCTATTTTCTTCTTTGTAAATGGTATTTGATGATGCTGTGGGGTAAAGGAGTTATGTGCACGGGGCGCAAGCATAGTGTAGTAGTAGGGTGAAAAGAAATGGGAAAAATGGTAAAAAGGACATGGGACAGTTAGTGTTTTGCACTTGCAGTGAATGAAAAGAATTTTCTAACAGTGACTGACTGGTTCACTTTGAATCCTTAAGTTATAGACTAATTGTACCTAATATTTCCAACTATTTATGGTGGTTTTTGACTTACTTTGTGTGGTTCTAGCTGTGCTGTTCCATCTCTCTTAGCAACATACATAGCAATTATTATTATTACAACAGTGAAGTCGGCCAAAGCTATTGGCCGAGTGGTTAGCCCCATCTTGTCTCCCTTATGGAAGGGAGAGGTTAATCCTTCGGCTCTGACCTTAGTCTTGCCTTCTAAGCTTTAAGGGGGTCGTCTCTACTCTCTCTCTCTCTACAACCCACAAAGATGATTTTAATTAAATATAGAAAAATTTTGACTAACAAAAGTTAAATTGAGACACATCAGTATGTTTGGTTAGGGAATGGCTCTATTTTCAATCTCTATTCTCTAAATCGTTCTAAATCAAAGATTAGTTAATCCCAACCTCTCGCATAAAATTTGCTGTTCCATGGGTGGGTGGGGGAATAATTGATAAGATAAAAATTCTCTTAATAAAAAAAATTAAAAAATTAAATTAAAAAGTTTAATTTTTTAATTATATATAATAAAAAATAAATAATAATTTTTATCTTATTTTATCAATCAAATATTGTAATAAATCATTATAATAATTTTTATTTTATTTTATTTTATTAATTGAATTATATAATAATATATTTGTTTTATTTTTATAGATTATTTATTTTATTTTGTTTTATTCCGTTCTATTCTCTAAATGCAAGAGAAAAGGGTATTGCAAATGAGACTTATCTGGATTTATTGCATTTATAAACTATGTTTATTGTTGAAAAATTTAAATTATGATTAGTTATAAAAGGAAAAAAGGATTAATATAGAATAGGTAATAGAATAGGGTCGACTGAATTTTACAAGCAGTATATAATTCAAATTTAAAAATATTTACAAATATTAAAATACTATATATATAAAAAACGAGGAGTCGGACTCAATGTGCAGTGTGAAACTGTTGACTGATGAGAGCAAGGTGAAAGCATTTATTGATTTTTAGATTTAATTAATTAAATTTGAAAATATAGCACGCCAAACACTCATTCCCCTTCGTTTTTACTGAGTAAGTTTGACCTTGTCAGTTGAAGTGGACTGCTGTAAAATTGTCCACTCTCTGTCCCCACATTGCAGCCACCTGCCTCTCGCCATAGTTACCCTTTTAAAAAGGCGAAAGCAAGAAGAATCTTGGTCTTCTCTGGCCTACTCTCGCATCAACGACAAGACAATAAAAGGGGTACTTGATCATTTGATTCATTGATATATTATTTTTTTATTTGAAGAGTAAAATTTAAAATTTTTTAATTATAAAAAAAAATAAGACAATAAGAAGGAAAAATCTCTAACGAATCAAATGAATTTTATTTTGAAGGTTGAAGTCAAAATTTAATTAGTTAAGTATGAATTTTATCTAAATTTTTTTAATTATGATTTTAATCTGTTTCACGTGTCATTTCATTATGTTTTCAATAAACATATTACGAATATCTTTTTTATTCTTACTTAATATTTTATGAATAATTTTTGTTTATAAACATATTAAATTATTAATTTTTGTTCAAAAAAATTTATCAAAATATGCTCCAAAAAATAAAAAGCCTTCTTCACCACCTTCCACCTTCAGCTTTCAAGAAGCAGCCGAAAGCCAGTCCAGACAGTGTAAGTGAAATGCATCCATGAACGTAGTTACCATGGCAGTTAAAAGGCATAAATCAGCACAAAATCATGGTGCTGCTGATTCCTTCTTTCAACCTTATGAAGCTGAGAGATGAAACCTATCAGCAAGAAAAGGGTGGGGGTGATGTTTTGAATATGTGTGATGCACAAGAAATGTAAATACAACAAAGCATTCGGTATATAAGAATGCATTTTAATGTTTTTAAAATAATGCATAATTACATATGAATTGATTTTTTTTTTTTACGAACATAAAAATAAAAATTATTAAACATATAAATTATAAATTTAATATAGAAATAATTATGAATACAAATATTAAATATATTTAATTTAATGGGTAAGTCATTAGAGGAGTGGGAGTCATATCAATATGAATGAGACAATGCAAAACCGGGATTTTATAATTGGGAAGTCTGAAGTGTGAAACTGTTGACTGATGAAAGCCAATTCCAAATCCAAAGTCAAAGCGAAAGCATTTATTTATTTTTAGATTTACTTTATTAAATTAAATAATGAAGCACGGCAAGCACTCATTCCCCTTTTGTTTTTATTACTAACTAAATAAAAGAGGTTTTGAGTTGGAACTGGAGTCGTCCCACTTCCCATTTTCCCTCTGCCCAACAACTCTCACACAATTTCCCAAGACTTAAATTAATTAATTAACCATGAATTTTACCTAATTCTTTTTTATAATTTTAATTTGTTACATGTGACATTATTTTCTTAATTAACATGTTTTGTTTTTTTTCTTAATTAATATTTTATTTTATTTACTCATAAGTTGAATAAAATAAAATATTAATGGTTGTAAATCATATAATGGACAAATTTAAGGTCGGTATTATGGCAGTTAAAAGGTATAAATCAATACAAAAATCATGGTGCTGATGATTGCACTAAAACCATTCCTTTTCAAGCTTATGAGGCTGAGATATAATAAAGGAAATGTCTCAGAAAAAAAAGGGAGAAGGGTAGGTGATGTCTGTATGAAAGTAAAACTTGAAAGACAGGGAGAGGTTAAGTTACAGCCCGTCGAGGTAAGTGTTGGAATTGGAAATGGTACCACATACTCTCTCATGTCCTTATCATTTCCATTCGTTCATTCATTCATTCTCCTTTCTCACTTTGTTTTTTTTGTTCCCAAAGCAAAATTACGAAGCAGCTTCTGTAACTTTTTAACTAAATACCTGCATTCCCACCTGTTGCAGAAACCGGTTTGAAAATGGGAGAATTTGGATTCACACCCATCACCCAAATCAACCGTCTCTATTTATATTCATTACAGAATCACCACAAGAACCTGGGTTTTCTTCTTTTCTTCTTGTACGTGTTCATACTCCTCTCTCTCTCTCTCTCAGGGAGGGTTACTGGGTTACTTCCAAGTAATGCTTGCTGGAGTGTTTTCAGCTTTCATCAACTTGCAGTCTTGAGCTTGAACAAGCAAGGTGGAACTGGAAGGTAACAATCTCTCCTGCTGTTAAGAGTTTAGGAAAAAAATGATCAGTAATAAGTTTCTCCTGTTATTGTCGTTATGCTGCTGCTTTTCAATACAAAACAGTTGTACTGTTTTTGGGTTGAATTCTGATGGGGAAACTCTCTTGTCTCTACTCTCCCACTGGTCATCCGTGCCTTCTTCCGTAACCTCCACCTGGATTGCTTCTCACCCGAATCCATGCAAATGGCTTGGGATTGCTTGTGACAATACCAACCATGTCCTCACTCTTAACCTTACCGGTTTAGCCATTTCTGGCCAACTGGGTCCTCAGATTGCTGGTTTGAGCCGATTGAGCACCCTTGATTTGAGCAGTAATAATTTCTCTGGTGACATACCCTCAGGTTTGGCCAACTGCACTTCCCTCGTTCATTTGGATTTGTCCGGAAATGGGTTTACTGGACCCATTCCTGATGGCTTCAACTCCTTGCAAAACTTGAGCTTCCTAAACTTGTATTCTAATTCCTTGAGTGGTGCAATACCGGAATCATTGTTTCAACTTACAAGTTTAGAGTATGTGTATTTAAATGATAACAAATTAAGTGGTTCCATTCCTATGAATGTTGGCAACTTGAGTGAGGCTGTGGTTCTCTATTTATTTAATAATAGGTTGTCGGGTACCATTCCTGAGTCTTTAGGGAATTGTACGAAACTGCAAGAACTTTATTTGGGTGGGAATCAGTTGGTGGGAGTTTTGCCCCACAGTCTTAACAATCTTCAAAACCTCATCTATTTAGATGTCAGCCGAAACAAGCTCCAGGGCGTCATTCCCTTAGGTTCCAGCAACTGCAAGAATTTGAGTATTTTGGATTTGTCATTCAACAGCTTTAGTGGGGGTCTTCCACCAGGGTTAGCCAATTGTAATAGCTTGATAGAGTTGGTTGCTGTGCATAGTAACTTAACAGGTGCTATTCCCTCTTCCTTAGGCTTACTGGATCAGCTAGTGAAACTTGACATTTCTGAAAATCGTTTGTCTGGGAAAATTCCACCTGAACTTGGGAAATGCAAGTCTTTGCAAAGACTGTTATTGTATGACAACCAACTCGAGGGGGAAATTCCGAATGAATTGGGTATGCTAAGTGAATTGCAGGACCTTGAACTGTTTATCAATAATTTGACTGGTGAGATTCCAATTAGCATTTGGAGGATTCCAAGCCTAGAGTATCTCCTTGTATATAGTAACAATCTTACTGGGGAGTTGCCTTCAATGATCACTGAGCTCAAGACACTGAAAAACGTTTCATTATATGACAACCAGTTCTTTGGGGTCATACCTCAAAATCTGGGAATCAATGCTAGCTTAGAGCAGTTGGATTTCACAAATAATAAGTTCACTGGTGCAATTCCTCCAAATCTTTGCTCTCGGAAGAAACTTAGGGTGCTTAATTTGGGTCAAAATCAGCTTCATGGTAGTGTAACTGCTGATATTGGAGGCTGTAAAACTCTCTGGAGATTGATCCTTAAGCAGAATAATCTCACGGGTGTGCTCCCAGTATTTGCAGAAAATCCAAACCTTGCACACATGGACATCAGTGAAAATAAGATCACTGGTGCGATTCCGTTGAGCTTGGGGAACTGTAGAAATCTCACTTCCATAAATTTGTCCATGAATCAGCTCACAGGATTTATACCTTCAGAGTTAGGAAATCTGGCAGATCTTCAGACTCTCTATATTTCCCACAACCTTTTAGAAGGTTCTTTGCCATCTCAGTTGTCAAATTGCAGCAAATTAGAAATGTTTGATGTGAGTTTCAATTCACTGAATGGTTCAGTTCCGCATGCTTTTACAAGCTGGAAACATTTGTCCACTCTGCTTTTAAGCGAAAATCATTTTACTGGAGGCATTCCATCTTTCTTGTCAGAATTTGAAATGCTTTCAGAGCTGCAGCTCGGTGGAAATGCCTTTGGTGGCAAGATTCCCTCATCTATTGGAGCAATGAAGAATTTGATTTACGCCTTAAATCTCAGCAGTAATGGATTGACTGGTGAAATTCCTTCAGAGCTAGGAAATTTGTTCAAGCTCGTCAGTTTGGATATTTCTCATAATAATTTGACAGGAACTCTAACAGTTCTTGATGGAATGGATTCCTTGGTTGACGTTAACATTTCTTACAATCACTTCACTGGTCCAATACCAGGAACACTGATGAATTTTGTGAACTCATCTGCATCATCTTTCATGGGCAATCCTGGCTTATGCATCAATTGTCAACCATCAGGTGCATTAGGCAGCAGGACTTGCCCTGGAAACAACTATATTAATCCTTGTAATAATCGATTGAGGAGTCAGAAGGGTCTTAGCAAAGTGGAAGTTGCAATGATAGCCCTTGGTTCGTCTCTGGTCGTGGTAGTGCTTCTTCTTGTGGTTTTGTTGTTCGTTTTCTGCAGAAAAAGAAAGCAAGAACTCGGGGTCTATGCCGAAGAAGGCCCATCTGCCTTACTCAACAAAGTGATGGAGGCTACTGAGAATCTCAATGACGGGTATATGATAGGCAGAGGGGCACATGGAGTTGTTTATAGGGCATCGCTGAGTCCAGGGACTGATTTTGCTGTTAAAAAGATTATGCTGACAAAGCCTAAAGGAGGGCGCCTAAGTATGGTCAGAGAGATTCAAACCATAGGGAAAGTTAAGCACCGGAACCTGGTCAGGTTGGAAGACTTTTGGTTAAGAAAAGATTATGGTTTAATCGTATACAGGTACATGCAGAATGGGAGCCTTCATGATGTTTTACACGCGATTAATCCTGCACGAATCCTGGACTGGAGTGTCCGCTATAGGATTGCAGTTGGAACGGCACATGGATTAGAATATCTCCATTATGACTGTGATCCTGCTATAGTCCATCGAGACATCAAGCCAGAAAACATCCTCCTGGACTCCGACATGGAGCCTCATATCTCTGATTTCGGAATTGCTAAGCTTCTGGATCAGTCTGCTGCTTCAGAACCATCTACCTTACTTGTGGGCACCATTGGATACATTGCTCCAGGTAATTCTTCCTCTGAAAAACCTTGGTAAATTACCATTTTTTTTCTTTAATTCGTAAAGCTTACTAAAATTGCATGGCTTTTGACAGAGAATGCATTTACAACTACCCGGAGCAAGGAGTCGGATGTGTATAGCTATGGGGTTGTTTTGCTTGAGCTGATAACCAGAAAGAGGGCATTGGATCCATCATTCAAGGGGGAGACAGATATTGTGGGTTGGGTTAGGTCTGTTTGGAGCCACGCAGAAGATATAAATAGGATTGCTGATTCAGGCCTGATGGATGAGTTGACTGAATCAGAGATCAGGTATCAGGTAATTGATGTGCTTTTGGTAGCTTTGAGATGTACTGAAAAGGAACCAAGCAAAAGACCTACAATGAGAGGTGTAGTGAGGCAACTGTTAAACTCACATATCACTAAGAGAAGCAAACATTAGCTTAGGTTTCTTGGAGTGTAGTCAGCAGCATAAATTTTGTAGCATGGTTTTCTGCCATTTTATGTGCATTCAATGTCATTATTTTTCTACTTAAGTCTTTTTCTCCTACCAAATTTGTGCTACACTTTCATAATTTTAATTGAATCATCCATGCAAGCTTTTTTCTCTTACATCAAAGTGGCATACATCTTTCCAAAATTGTTCCTATAGTTACGCTTTGAAGACCCTGATATGTTGAAAACATGGTAATCATTTTTTTCACTGCACTGGATCGAGCAGTGTCTATGGCTCCTGCTGTAGTTCTAACAGTTTCACCTACAGAAGGAAAAATGGTATGATTTTTACTATAGTTCTAAAAGTTCTTCCTTTCTTCCTTCTCTTTTGGTTTTCAGAATCGAAAGAGAAGCCGAGAGATAGATTAAGAACAAAAATGACAAATTACTATAACATTGATGATATTCTTACTGAGGAAGAGGTGAATATCTTTTTCTCTTGATCTTTCTTGCTTTTTCATTCTCGAATTCCTTATTTTGATGATTTTTTCCTTTTTTTTTATTTAAATTTGTTCCAGTTGTATTTCATAAAGCATCAAATAGAGTGAAAATCGATCCTAGCTCTGAAACAAACTCTGTAATTACTTTTTGATTTTGTTCTTGAGAGATAGAATTAGCCTTAATTGGGGAATCAATTTCTGTTTAATGTGTGGGAGTTCCTTTCCAAAATTGAATCGAATTTGTGCTTCTCATGTTGAATTTTCATTTGCTATGTGTTCAAGTTTATCTCTCAATGAAGGTTGTGTATTTGCTTTGAAATTATTTCTTGTCTTTCTCATTTGAACAAATTTTAGTTAACTGTTCAATCCGGAAAAACTGGAAATGCTGGATGATTAGTGATGAATAATAGCATTTGGGAATTTTGTTCCAAAGCTCTATTTCACAAGCCGTAGTAGTTCTGTCAGATATGGAATCTTGCCTCCATTGTTTGCCTTTCCATAAGTTATGTGTGGTTTTTGAATTGGGTGTTCCTTTATTGAGTTATTACTCTTTGCATAACTGTCCTATTTGCAGTGGAAGCATGGTGATTAACTTACGCATTTGGTTGTTCAGCATCTAGTTTTAAAGACTACATAATTTATTTGTTTTTTGTACTTCCCTTTGTGTGGTTGCTGGTGCTTTCTGATACCAGAACAAGGCTGGAAATCCAAGCTGATTCAGCATGTGTGGATCTTAAATCTCGGTCTCCATTTTTGTATGAATTTGGATGCAAGATAGTGCTGCTGTGAGTCTCTCCTCTGAGCCTTTTAGTTCATAGTATATGTTGTTTGGTTTATTCCAAAGAAAAGAAATTTTAAGTTCACATCAGAAGTCACTTAACTTCTTTCTTCTATGCTTACTAGGATGATACCCGTAACTACGCTACGGAAAATATTAAAAAAATAATAAATTATATTGTATTAAATTTCAATTTGATATTTTTAAAAGATAAATTGTTTATAGAGAAAAAAATAAATTGATTTTAATTACAAAATTAAATATATAGGGAGGGATTCTATTTGAATGACACTTGTCATTCAATTAGATACTCAATTGGAATTCAATTAGACACTCAATTGAAAGAAATTGAAAAATCAAATTATGTTATTTTTATATATAGTAGAGAAAAAGATAAATTGATTTTAATTACAAAATTAAATATATAGAGAGGGATTCTAATTGAATGATACTTGTCATTCAATTAGATATTCAATTGGAATTCAATTAGACATTCAATTGAAAGAAATTGAGAAATCAAATTATGTTATTTTTATATATTGTATTAGATTTCAATTTGATATTTTTAAAAGATAAATTGTTTATAGAGAAAAAAATAAATTGATTTTAATTACAAAATTAAATATATAGGAAGAGATTCTAATTGAATGACACTTATCATTCAATTAGATACTCAATTGAAATTCAATTAGACACTCAATTAAAAGAAATTGAAAAATCAAATTATGCTATTTTTATATATAATAGAGAAAAAGATAAATTGATTTTAATTACAAAATTAAATATATTGGGAGGGATTCTAATTGAATGACACTTGTCATTCAATTAAACATTTAATTGAAATTCAATTAAATATATAAGGAGGAATTCTGATTGAATGACACTTGTCATTTAATTAAACATTTAATTGAAATTCAATTAGACACTCAATTGAAAGAAATTGAGAAATCAAATTATGCTACTTTTATATATAGTAGATGTGCGTTTGTAATAAAAAATTTATTATAGGAAAAAAGATAAATTAATTAACAACATTAATGCGTTTGTAATAAAAAATTTAATTACAGGAAAAAGATAAATTAACAACATTAATTAGCATCACATACCAAATGTCTTATTTATTAACTAAAAACTTAATTAAGTATCTATGAACACCCGTTGCTCTAAACAGGTAGCATAATTCTTCTTTCGTTCTGATAGCCACCTTGACTGCGACCAAGCAGTTCGTTGAACAAACCGGAGGCAAATGAAATTGCCCTATAAAGCTGATGGACCTTTTGGCATGCTTCATGTATGAGCTTGACAAGGAAGAGGGTCCAAATGAAAAAAGAGAAGTACCCAAGACCAGGCACAAGTAAGAATACAAGACAGACTGGGCCGAGACTTCCAAGTAAGAGGCTGATATTGCTCATGATAACGTGATATGAGCTGTTGTTGGTTCCGAGTTTATTTTCGATTGCCCAAGTTACGGCGTACAGAAGCGTAGTGATGAGAAATTTCGACAGAATCACACTGTGGGTCTCAAATGGGGATGCAGAAGTATTCGTTGAGTGGAACTTCAGTGGCAAGAGAGCGACCAATGCAGCTATTAGGAAGCTCAACATGGCATGCGTATCATTGCTGGCTGTAGTACTGTTGCTGCAACAAGGCGAAAAAGGCAGTATTTTGGTTCAAGAAACATTCATTAAAAGATCAAATCAGTAAAAAAAGCTATTTGAAATTTGATGCATTTTAAAGTTTTATTTGAAAATAAAAAAATAATTTAAAATATCAATATTCATCAATTATACAAGATATTTAAAATATTTTTTCAATATATTAAAAATATTATATAAAAAAATATATAATAATTTTTAATTATTTATTATTTCTCATTATATTCTTATATTAATTAGTTTGTTAGGTGAATAAATCATAAATTGAAAATTTAAAAAAAAAAGGAGATTTTTATATATGAATAATTTATTTTCTATTTTATATTAATGTTTTCTTTAATTGATCTTAATTTTTTTGTACTCTATATATATATTAAAGATTGTAGTATTTTAATGAAAATAATTATGGTTCAAAATGATTGCTATAAAATAGTTGAATAAAAATAAGTAATGATATGCTTTGTTGATTAAAAATGAAAAATAAAGAGATAAAAAATAAAAAATAATTAAAAAATAGTTATATAAAATATCATTATCAATTATAATATATTAACATATTATGTTAAGATCATGAAATATAAAATAATAAATAAAATTTTGATTAGTTCAATCATTAGTTATAAAAATTTGTTTAATTTAAAATAAAGATATAATAATTTATTTGACTCAAAATAAAAATATAAAAATTTATTTAAATATTTTTAAATAATTTAGAGGATTTACCTTGAAGTAAAACAAGGAAAGCTTTCTTCGTTATTGTGATCATCACAACGAAGCAGTTGGTTTAAAAAATTGGAGACAGATGAAATAGCATCGAGTCTTCGGCATGCATCATATGTTAGCTTAACAAAGAAAATGGCCCAAAGGAGAAGAATGAGCCGCCCCAAATAACCAGGAAACAGCACCAACGCGAGTAAAACCGGGGCGAGGCTTTCGGATACGAGACTGATATACTTGGAGATAACTTCATGGAAAAAGGGAGTGCGAAAGTTTGCGGCGTATACGAGTATGGTGATGACGAACATGGGCATGAGTACACTGTGGGTCTCAAATGGAGAGGGGATATCCATGGGACGGAACTTCAGGTTCATTAGAGCCAGGAATACAGTTACCAGAAACATGCAAATAGCAAACATGGTGTTGGCTGAGCTGCTGCTGCGGTTGCTGTTGCTGCAATAGGGGGAAAAGGCATTATTTTGGGTCTAAGAGACATACATTAATAAACAATACAAACATTCATTATCTAATTATTGCAAACAAGGGAGAGAAGCCATGCTAACCTCAAGGAAAGATTACCGGCGGGAGACCTTTTTTTCTTTTTGGTGAGATTTGCTGGGACAGTTCTATTGCGGTACGGTTTTTAAAGGGAAAATTTTTCGTCCATCTTACATTTTTGACGAATTACGCACCTACCTTTGTGCTGTCCATCTTACTTTTAACACGTAATATGTGACATAATGAAGCCCGCGTTACTGGAGCTTCCTTCTTTCAACCAATGAAAATTTTCATTTCGTTTGACAATGTATGATCAAAAGCATAAAAATGGGTTATGGCCAGAAAAAAAAAATGAAGTGGTCAAATTGTCTTTGACTAATTTAAACATGCAGGAGCTATATATGTTCTAATTCAATGGCTGAAGAAGGAGGAAATATTGTTTCATCAATTACCTAAAGAAAAATCTGGATAAGGGACAAGCATTATATATATATATGCACATATCAATAATAATTAAGAAAGAAAGGAAAGGAAGTCAAAATGGAGCAAAGAATAATTATAGGATATAAATTAATCATGAATCAATACTCATCTTCAGAGTGATTTTTTCAAAGCGAGGAAATATTTTTCAGTCAGAATGCCTCTCCCTGTTTCCACACATTGATTAAAATGATTCCTGCCCTAGAAAAAGTAAGTCCAATTAATCTTGTGGTTTCGAGAATAATTAAGATACAAAAATGACGGGAAAAAGATTTAGATTGACTTGGTTGACATTGTATGAAAGATGGATAAACAAACAACTATTTTCCTCCTACTTTCTTTCCTTTCTTCCTCTTTCCCTCCCACGGAAACACAGAGGAAACTTAGCCTGAAAGTATTAGGGTCTCGACCAATAACCTCGTTTAAATATATTAAAGAGAAAATTAAGATGCAGAGATAATTAGAAAGCTGGAAGTCGATGTAACTGGTGGGAAGAGAAAATTCCACCTGAACTTGGGAAATGCAAGTCTCTGCAAAGACTGCTTTTGTATGACAACCAACTCGAGGGGGAAATTCCGAATGAATTGGGTATGCTAAGTGAATTGCATGACCTTAAACTGTTTATCAATCATTTGACTGGTGCGATTCCAATTAGCATTTGGAGGATTCCAAGCCTAGAGTATCTCCTTGTATATAGTAACAATCTTACAGGAGAATTGCCTTCAATGATCACTAAGCTCAAGCTACTGAAAAACATTTCATTATATGACATTCAGTTCTTTGGGGTCATACCTCAAAATCTGGGAATCAATGCTAGCGTACAGCAGTTGGATTTCACAAATGGCAAGTTCACTGGTGCAATTCCTCCAAATCTTTGCTCTCAGAAGAAACTTAGGGTGCTTAATTTGGTTCAAAATCTGCTTCATGGTAGCGTAACTGCTGATATTGGAGGCTGTAAAACTCTCTGGAGATTGATCCTTAAGCAGAATAATCTCACGGGTGTGCTCCCAGTATTTGCAGAAAATCCAAATCTTACACACATGGACATCAGTGAAAATAAGATCCCTGGTGCAGTTCCGTCGAGCTTGGGGAACTGTAGAAATCTCACTTCCATAAATTTGTCCAGGAATCAGCTCACAGGATTTATACCTTCAGAGTTAGGAAATCTGGCAGATCTTCAGACTCTCTATATTTCCCACAACCTTTTAGAAGGTTCTTTGCCATCTCAGTTGTCAAATTGCAGCAAATTGGAAACGTTTGATTTGAGTTTCAATTCACTGAATGGTTCAGTTCCGCATGCTTTTTCAAGCTGGAAACATTTGTCCACTCTGCTTTTAAGCGAAAATCATTTTACTGGAGGCATTCCATCTTTCTTGTCAGAATTTGAAATGCTTTCAGAGCTGCAGCTCGGTGGAAATCCCTTTGGTGGCAACATTCCCTCATCTATTGGAGCAATGAAGAATTTGATTTATGCCTTAAATCTCAGCAGTAATGGATTGACTGGTGAAATTCCTTCAGAGCTAGGAAATTTGTTGAAGCTCGTCAGATTGGATATTTCTCATAATAATTTGACAGGAACTTTAACAGTTCTTGATGGAATGGATTCCTTGGTTGACGTTAACATTTCTTACAATCACTTCACTGGTCCAGTACCAGGAACACTGATGAATTTTGTGAACTCATCTCCATCATCTTTCGTGGGCAATCCCAGCTTATGCATCAATTGTCAACCATCAGGTGCATTAGGCAGCAGGACTTGCCCTGGAAACAACTATATTAATCCTTGTAATAATCGATTGAGGAGTCAGAAGGGTCTTAGCAAAGTGGAAGTTGCAATGATAGCCCTTGGTTCGTCTCTGGTCGTGGTAGTGCTTCTTCTTGCGGTTTTGATGTTTGTTTTCTGCAGAAAAAGAAAGCAAGAACTCGGGGTCTTTGCCGATGAAGGCCCATCTGCCTTACTCAGCAAAGTGATGGAGGCTACTGAGAATCCCAATGACAGGTATATGATAGGCAGAGGGGCACATGGAGTTGTTTATAGGGCATCACTGAGTCCAGGGAATGATTTTGCTGTTAAAAAGATTATGCTGACAAAGCCTAAAGGAGGGAGACTAAGTATGGTCAGAGAGATTCAAACCATAGGGAAAGTTAAGCACCGGAACCTGGTCAGGTTGGAAGACTTTTGGTTAAGAAAAGATTATGGTTTAATCTTATACAGGTACATGCAGAATGGGAGCCTTCATGACGTTTTACATGCAATTAATCCTGCACGGATCCTGGACTGGAGTGTCCGCTATAGGATCGTAGTTGGAACGGCATATGGATTAGAATATCTCCATTATGACTGTGATCCTGCTATAGTTCATCGAGACATCAAGCCAGAAAACATCCTCCTGGACTCCGACATGGAGCCTCATATCTCTGATTTCGGAATTGCTAAGCTTCTGGATCAGTCTGCTGCTTCAGAACCATCTACCTCACTAGTGGGCACTATTGGATACATTGCTCCAGGTAATTCTTCCTCCGCAAAACCTTGGTAAATTACCATTTTTTCTCTTTTATTCATAAAGCTGACTACAATTACATGGCTTTTGACAGAGAATGCATTTACAACTACCCTATTTTACTCCTCTAACAACTGCATTATTGAAGATCTTTAAAATGACGCATCCCAATCTTTTTTACTAACTTTTCAAATGTTGTAGTAAGAAAGACTTTAGTAAACAAATATGCTAAATTGCCACTTGAACGAATTTATTGAACACTAATATCACCATTTTCTTAGAAGTCATGAATGAAGAAGAATTTTGACGAAATATGTTTTGTCCGATTACCTTTAATGTATCATTCTTTTAATTGTGCTATGCAAGTAGTATTATCCTCATATAATATTGTTGAAATTTCTTTCTTGGTTAACAAATCACATATTTCTTGAATATGTTAAGTTACAGATCTTAATCAAACACATTCATGACTTAACTCATGAATTACTAAAATTTCTATATGACTAGAGGAAGTAACAATTATAATTTGCTTAATAGAACGCCATGAAATAGCCATATGTGAGGCCTCAACTTCTATAGACCCGTAGATAGAATGCTTGCATACTTGAAACACCTTGAAAAAATTTTCAAAGGATCGGTATTGTACATAGTGGTACAATCAAGTGGATTTAAACCTCGAATTAGTTCCAATAGAGATTCTAAGATGAATTTGAGAATTTTAAAACTCACAGAATAATTTAAAATGGTGATTTGGAGTTCGAGGTCTTATTCGGAGTCAATCGAAAATATTGACTATGTAGGGGCAAAATGATCATTTTATCACCCAAGGACAAAATGAAAATTTTTAGAAAAGATTTTGACCACATTTGACCAAAAATTAATCATTTGAAGTATAATATGAGGTTTAGCAGTGAAAAATTTTAATTCTCGATATTTCTGGAGCATAGAGGTAAAACGGTAATTTTATCATCCGGGTGCAAAACGGTAATTTTCACCCCCAATACTTATCAAAACTAAGGATTTTATTCATTTATGGAATGGATAAATATGACAATTATATGTGGTGGAGAATTACAGGTTTAAAGGAAAAATATTTAAATTATGGACCAATGAGAAAGTGCCACGTGTCAAGTTTGGATTTATTTAATATTTAACTTAAAAATTAGCCCATAAAACCCTTATTTTTACCCCCATGGTTGGCCAAACAAGAGGAAAGGAAGAACAAAATCCTAGGAGGAGAAAATCAAAGGAAAAATGTGAGAATTCAAGGAATCAAGCAAGATAAGGTAAAATTTCTTTATTTTTACTTGAGATCTACAACACCCATGCTTTATTTTCTCATTTCCATGGTTGAATGGCATGTTTTCATGATAAATGAGTGACTGGCCGAATAGGTATGGAGAGAAATTCATGATGGAATTGGCTTGATTTAAGTTATGTTAGTGTTTTCGGTTAGTTAATGATATGTAATATGAAAACAAGTGAAGAAAAATACACTTATACATTGGAAACCTTCAATGGCTGAATGTCCCATGTTGTGTGTGGATGATGGATTGATTTTGTTTCAAGAGAAATTGGTTAGAAAATGATGATTTATGGTGAGAAAACTAAGTAGGAAAAAAATCATGGTGTTAGTACACCACAATGGTCGAAATTTTCAAGAAGAATTGTGAAGGTTGTTAGGCTGAATTTTATGTTATTTGATTTGTGTTTGAGGAATTAGAAATGTTGGAAAAGAAATGGAGTTAATTGGAATTGAATTGGATGTATTGGCCATTTAATCGAGTGACAGATCGAATTAGGCCAATACCGATTTATTTAGGTGCACAATTGAAATTATGTAAAATACCGATTTTAATTAGCTATCCGAATAACCTTATGCACCCATATAGAGCTTTAAAATAGTTTTATAATAGTATGACACAATATATTGAATTGTGTGTCGTGTATTGTGTATAGGTGCTGAACTCTTAAATAAAGGCAAAAGCATTGTGCCAGAGAGCCGAGAATAAGAGCATTTCGAACTCTTAATACTGTGAGTGAACTTACATTTCAAAATTAATTTGGGAATGTGAATGCATTTGAATAAACATTTGAATGATTTTATTCAACGATTCTTTAAAAGAACAGGTACCATGGAACAAGCTTTTAATGAAATATTATTTTTACTGATGTGAAATTTGGTTGTACTGAATCTATGTATCTTTATATTATGCTGATATACATTATTAATAAACTTTGACAAAATTGATGTAACCGTGCATGTGTGGAGTGGGTAGTGCACATGCCGATAATGTTGAGCAAAGTAAGGATGGCAAAACGTAACGCCCACGATTCTTGAAAACTTAAAGTTGAACAAAGTGGGGACGTCGAAACATAATGCCCACGATTTCTGGGAACTTTCACGTGTGAACTGTGGCAAAGCACGACGCTCCGCCCAAGGGCTTGCAGGGACGGCGATACGTAACACCTGTGAGTGCTCTGATAGTTATCTTTTTTACCACCAAGGACGGTGAAGACTAGGCGGTGTATGTAATTGCACGTGATTTTATCTATATATGCGTGATATAATTTGCATGATGGAAAAATGTGATGTGCATGGTATGTGAAACCCTTGTTCCGTGACGGTTTGTGATAAATCGTCAATTTTGCTATCTTGCTAGAATGATGGGTGTAATTTCATGGTTGCCTTATCATTGAATGTTTAATAATTCCAGGTTAAGTGGAAGGGGTTTTAATATTAGCTAGATCAAAATTGTCTCGTTTACAAATCCGTGCATCATGGTTATCAAAATTCCTGGCAAAAATTACTTGTTCCCTTCTAATGTTCGATCATTGAGTTTCGTACTCACGGTTTTAAAAATTCATGTTTTCAGATCAGGAGACTGTTGGACCCTAGGTCGAGGAGCTCCGAAATTTATCTCCTGAGTAGGTGCTTGGCATTTGATAGCTTTCCTCTTTTTCCATTGTCTCTGCTGGTAGTCATGGGTCTTGCTCTGTAAATATGTTCATGTAATGTAATTATTGAGTTACATGTCATGAACAGTGTATGTATGTATGTTTTAATTGTTAATGCTATCGTGAATTGGCTATCTTTACACTGTTTGAGAATGCGTATGGCTGCATTAGTTGATAAATCGTTAATTAAAATAAATAGTATAGGCTTGCTTGGGCTTAATGAGCTATGCTCATTGGGCTCATGCGTCGGTCATGGCCCAGGAAATTGGGGCTGTGACACCATACCTCCATATGTGAATAAGTAACCTGTCTAAGATCGAGCTTTATATGGATTTGATTAATATCTTGCATCTGCATAACTAATTAAATATGATTTTAATGCATTTGAATAATATAAGCCCATATCCATTATTCCTCGAAGATATCGAAATATATGTTTAATTCCATTCCAATGTCTTTAAGTTAGAGAAAAACTATATCTTGCTAATAAATTTACATTAAATGAAATATCAAGTTATGTATTGTTAGCAAGATACATTAATGCTCCAATTGCATTAAAATATGGTACTTCAAGACCAAGAAATTCTTCATTATCCTCACGAGATTGAAAAGAGTGTTTTTTCACATCTAATGATCTTACAACCATTGGTGAATTCAATGGATGTGCTTTGTCCATATAAAATCGTTTTAGCACTTTCGCTATATGATTATATTGATAGACAAAAATTCTATTTTTTAAGTGTTCAATTTGAAAACCTAAACAAAACTTCATTTTTTCCAAGGTCTTTCATCTCAAATTCTTTTTTTAAATAATCCATGGCTTTTGATAACTCTTCAGGAATTCCAATAATGTTTAAGTCATAAACAGTAATTATCACAAATTCATATTCGAATCTTTTTATAAAAACACATGGACAGATAGGATCATTTTTATAACCTTCTTTCGACAAATATTCACTAAGGCGATTATACCACATGTGTCTAAATTGTTTTAATCCGTATAAAGATTTATTTAATTTGATTGAATAAATCTCCTAGGAATTCAAATTTTGTGCTTCAGGCAACTTAAATCTTTCAGGAATTTTCATATAGATATCATTATCAAGTGAGCTGTATAAATAGGTTGTAACTACATCCATCAAACGCATTTCAAGCTTTTCATGTATTACCAGACTAATTAAATATCGAAATGTAATTGCATCCACCATAGGAGAATATGTCTCTTCATAATCAATACCAGGTTTTTTTGGTAGAACATTGTGTGACAAGCCGTGCTTTATGTCTCACAATCTAATCTTTCTTATTTCGTTTTCACACAAATACCCATTTATATCACACTAGTTTTACGCCATTTGGCATACTGACTACAAGTCCAAAAACTTCACATTTTGCAAGTGAATTTAATTTCACTTTGATAGCGTTTTTTCACATTGGCCAACCATTTCTATGTCTACATTCTTCAACAAATGTAGGTTCAAGAGCCTTATTTTCTTTCATAATATTGAGCGCTACATTGTATGTAAAAATATCGTCGACGTTTATTTCATTTCGGTTCTATCTTTTTTCCATTATGACATAATTTATTGAAATCTCTTCATTTTCACTAATTTCAGGTACTTGAATTTTTTCTAAAATTATGTCAGAGGTCTTTTCTGGAGTTTTTGTTTTCTCTTTTTGACCATCTTGACTATTTGATTCTTTTCTTTTTCGAGGATTTTTATCTTTGAAACTGATTGGTCTTCCATGCTTCTGGTATGTCTTAGACTCATTAACAATAGCAAATTGTCCTACATCAATTTTGATTGAAGCATTTGCAGCTGGTATATAAGATTTAGTTACTCTTTTTAGGTCAGTAAATGTGTCTAGTAACTAATTTGCTATATTTTGCAAATGAATTATCTTTTGAACTTCTTGTTCACATTGATTTGTGCGAGGATCAAAACTAGATAATGATAATGTATTTTAAGATATTTCCTTTTTCAGCTGCTTATTTTCTCCCTCTAATGTTGAAAAAATTATTTCATCAAAATGACAATCAACAAACCTTGCAGTAAATAAATCTCTTGTTGAAGGTTCTAGATTTTTTAATTATAGATAGATATTCATATTTAACATATATTCCTAATCTCCTTTGAGGACCTATCTTTGTGCATTGTGGTGGAGCAATTGGAACATATACTGCACATCCAAAAATTCTTAGATGAGAAATATTTGGTTCTTGACCAAGGGCGGCCCAACAAGTTTAAAGGCCTAGAGTGAAATATTCAAATGAGATTTTTATTAAAATTAAAAAAAATTATTAAAATTTTATTTTTCTAGCTTTTTGAGATGCAAAATTTTTAATTAAACTTTTATAATCAAGTTCTTCTAATATTTCTTTTTCAATTGATAATATAGTCAATCCATTTAATCTTTCTTGAGATATTGTTGATTTAAATAAGATTTTATTAATTTTAGTTTTGAAAAACTTCTTTCTCCTGAAGCAACACTTACTGGAATTGTTAACATTATTCTAAAAGCAATATATGCATTTGGAAATGAATCGAGTCTTCTTATATAATTAAGTATGTCAATTGGATTGTTTTCTTCCTGTATAATTTCTTTTAAAATTTTTAACTCTGAAAATAAATCTAAACCATCAATATCAGAATAGTTGTTATATTTTAAGGAACATTCAAGATTAAGATAATATTCTTTCAAACTATTATCATCTAATGACTTCAACTTTTTACTGCTAAATAAAAAACCAAAAATATTTTCATATATCTTAAATTGTTCAAATCTACTTTGAAGTGAAAAAATTGCTTGATCTACTATATACAAGAAGTAATCAATTCTAAATGATTCTTCAAGAGATCTAGTTATTTCATTATCAATATTCTCATCAAATTGTTTTTTCCTATGAATAATACGTGTATCACGAGATTCAGGTTCTATGTTCATTTCAAATGCCATTTCTTTAGAAGAAATCATAGCAGATGCAAATCCATTTTCTTTATATTTTTCAAAAAAAGAAAGAAGACCTTTTAATTGTTCTATAGCAACATCAATACGCATATATTTTGATTACAAATTTTTACTAACAGAGTTAACATCAAACAATATATCATACCAAATAGTCATACCCAACAAAAACTCAAAATTTTTAAGCTCATATGTTGCTAAGCAATTAGCTTCACTTTTAGTTTTAGGATCTTCACTAACTTCTACTAATTTCAATAAAGCATCTCTTATTTGTGGAGTTTGGAATCTTATTGCTTTAACACTTTCAACACGATTTTTCCAATGTGTTTATGACAATGATTTAAGATTTAGACTAGGTATCTTGTCTTGTAAAATTTTCCATCGTTTGGTAGAAGACGAAAATAGTGAATATATTCATTGTACCACTCCAAAAAATGATATAGCTTTAGTGCAAGAATTTACCATGTCACAAAGTACTAAATTTAGATTATGACAACCACATGGTGTATAAAAGGATTTAGGATTTAAGTCTAAAATTCTTTTTTGCACTCCTTGTTGCTTGCCCTTCATATTAGATCCATTATCATATCCTTGTCTTTTTAAATTATTAATATCAAGCCCAATATTTTTTATTTCATCCACAATGGCATCAAAAAGACCTTTTCCAGTTGTATCATCTACTTTTAAGAATTCAAAACAATACTCCATAACTTTAATTGGACTTGATGAAATATTAACACATCGTAATATAAAAAACATTTGCTCTTGATGACTTACATCTGGAGTGCAATCAAGTATTATTGAAAAATATTTTGCTTCTATGAGGTTTTTAATAATTTTATTTCTAATTTCACTTGCTAATAAATTTATCAATTCATTTTGTATTTTACGTCCAAGGTAATGAGTATGAATTTTATTGTCTTTAATGCGTTGAATATGTTATTGCATTACTGGATCAAATTCTGCAATCATTTCAATTAAACTTAAAAAATTTTCATTACTTTCTTGATAGATCTTTTCATTTTTCCCTCGAAAAGCTAAATTTTTTTTACCAAGAGTTTTTATTACAGCAAGAATTCTTGTTAATACTTTTTTCCAATGTTCTTCATCTCTTTTTATTTGTTCTCGAACACTTTCATCAATTGTTTTATTTTTCAATAATCTCATTTCTAAATCAATCCAAGAACTCATATTAGTAATATACTCATTACTCATTTCATGACTCTTAATTTTAGCACTAAGGGTTCTCCAATCTCTAGTGCCTGCATTAGCCAATTTACTTGTACGAGAAGCCAAATTAAACAATTTACAACAAAAACAAAATACTCGATCTAAATCTTTCGAATAAACTAGCCATCTTCTTTCACATGTCTCCCCATTTGCCAATTTTTGAATATAGTATGTAACAGAAAAATGTCTTGAAAACTCATCTTTGGGAAAACCTAAATCATTAACTTTAATTGGACCTTTTTCTACTAATAAATCTCTTAAATTTGTATCAATATTTGTCCATTGACTTGGATCATAAATATTTTTAGGAATGCAATCATTTAAATTAATAGGTTGATCCTCTTCATCATGACGTCTATGATCATTTTGAATTTCTTCATGATTTTTATGATCATTTTGAATCTCTTCATTAACTTCTTGTTCTAGTATTTCATCATCATCTAACTCTCTAAGATTATTAACTTGTTCGTTTACGGGATATTTATTAATAATTTCTAATTCATTTTTTTTATTACTTGTAAAAAATTTATCAAGAGCTCCTTTTTGAGATTGTATTAAACTTTCAATTCTTCTTTTTTTTAAGCTTTGAATAACCAGATTCATATTTTCGATTTGACATGAGGTACAAAAATATTTAACTATTATAATTATCTTATATTTTCTAAATGGCTAATATAAAATCAACAATCAAAATTTCTAATTCAAATAAATCAACTACCACATGAAATAAAAATAATATAACAATATAATATAAACTCTAAATTAAAGTAAAAAAATATGTAAAGATTAGAACAATAGTACTTAATTGTTGAATGCTTATTGCAAACCGCAAATGAGGCTCACAGCTTTATGAAGATAATAAAAGAACAGACTTCTTGTGTATTCTTTGGAGAAAAATTAAAGTTAAAGGAAGAAAGAGCAAATGAGAAAGAAAGATTTCAAAAGTAGATATTATACATTGAAAAAAAAATTGGTTTTATATATAGGAAAAAAATAGCTGTTGGAAATCATTAAATGCATTTATTGGAAATAAGATAAATAAGTGAGAAAAAAATAGCTGTTGGAGATGAGTAAATTCACATGATTGTTAGTTTATTGGAAATAAGAGAATATATTTGAGAATTAATAACATTCTAGTAAGAAGGAAGTAATAGAAAATTAAAATTATTAGGCACATAATTAAAACAATGAAAAAAAATAATTTTAATAACTATTTTTTACTTTTATATATTTTTTAATTTTTATGTATTTTTAATATAATTAATTATATTATAATTATTGTAAAATTATAAAAAATTTTTAAAATTGGGGCCCTCCCAAATTGAGGGCCTAAAGCCATTGCTTGGGTTGCTTCACCCAAGGGCTGGCACTGTTCCTGACCATAAACCAATTGTATAAGAGAGAATTTATGATAACTTGTTGGCTTGATATGTACAAGTGCTGTTGCATGCAAAATGGCATGTTCCCAAGCAAAAATTGAGAGTTTGGATTTCATAAGTAATGGCCTTACAATCAGTTTAAGGCATTTGATAAATGATTCTACTAGACCATTTTGTGTATGAACATGACTAATAGATCATTCAACATTTATTCCAATAGACATGTAATATTCATTAAAAGCTTGAGACGTAAATTTACCAGCATTATCTAGACGAATTGTCTTGATTGTATAGTCATAATAATGTGCTCGCAAATAAATTATTTGTGCAAGCAATCTTGCAAATGCCAAATTGCGAGTTGATAATAAGCACACATGTGACCATCTTGTTGATGCATCGATTAAAATCATAAAATATCTGAATGGTCCACATGAAGGATGTATGGGTCTACATATATCACCCTGAATACGTTCCAAAAACGTAGGAGATTCAATCCCAACTTTAGCTGGTGATGGTCTTATAATTAATTTACCTTGAAAGCATGCAGCACATGAGAATTCATTTGATTGAAAAATTTTCTAGTTTTTTAATGGATGACCACATGAATTTTCAATAATTTTTTGCATTATTATTGATCTGGGATGGCCTAATCAATCGTGTCAAACATTAAAATTGTCAATAAACTTCTGGTTTACATAAGTTTAAATCATTTTAGTTTTTGTGTAGTACATTCCAGAGGACAAAGAGGGTAATTTTTCCAATACACATTTTTAACTCAATATAATAGATGTAATATAAAGATATTTAATAGATGTAATATAAAGATATTTAGTGTCTCTTTCATTCGTTGTCTCAATATAATATCCATTCAAATGAATATCTTTAAAACTTAATAAGTTTCTTTGAGACTTAAGAGAAAATAATGCATCTTTTATCATAAACTTTGTTCCTCCAGGTAGTGAAATATTGGCTCTTCCAGAGCTTTCAATTAATCTTGCACTACCAGATATTGTATTGACATTAGCTTCTTCCATTGTCAAGTGGGAAAAATATTTTTTGTCTTTAAAGATAGTGTGTATTGTAGCAATATCTATTAGACATATATCTTCATCATTGATCTTGGGTTTAACCAGATGAATATCCATATTTTCTTCAAAAAAATAAAACATATATAGTAAGAAACTTATATAAAAGAACATTAAATATAAACTTTGTTATTGAAATACAAAAAAAAAAAGAACTTCTTAATAGACATATTAAAACACGTTAACTTTTTAATAAAATTATACTAAACATACCAAGTTCCTAATAGAGTTGTTAAAAAAAAACACACTAACAAATAATTTAAAAAATTTCATTATTGGGATTTTCATCACCAATCAAATGATCAATCAGTCCTTCAGGGTGAGCAAAAAAGTCAACAACATCCAAGTGTGTTATATCAATTTAGCTATCATCTTCAACAAAATTTGTTTCGATATTTTTTCCTTTATCCTTTAATAATGCTTGATAAAGTTCAACAAGATGTTTTGGTATACGACAGGTACATGACCAATAACCTTTTATGCCACATCGATAACAACCATTTTCTATATTCCTTTTACTTTGTCCACCTTTATCTTTTTCTTGTATCTCTTCACTATTTATTCACTTTTGATGAGTATTCTTATTATCAGAATAATAATTTATGTAACCACTACAACTGCGATAATTATGACGACCTTTTCCACGTCCACGATTACGACCATGATCAGAATTTCTAAATGATATCGCATTCAGTTCAGGGAATAGAGCATAACTAGTTGGGCGAGATTTATAATTTTTCATCAATAGCTCTTTATTTTCCTCAACCACAAAGAGACATGAAATCAGTTCAGATTATTTCTTAAAACCTTTTTCATGATATTGCTGATGCAGGAGCACATTTGAGGCGTGAAAAGTAGAGAATGTTTTTTCTAACAAATCAGTATCAGTCACTTTTTCTCCACATAATTTTAGTTTAGAACTAATTCTATAGAATGTTGAGTTATACTCACAGTTTTAAAATCTTGCAATCGTAGATGCATCCAATCATAAAGAGCTTTTGGCAAGATTACTATTTTTTGGTGGTCATATGTCATGACCCAATTTCACGGGCCATGACCGGCGCATGGGGCCAATGGGCATAGCACACTAAACCCAAGCAAGCCTTTTCCGGTAATCATGTTCGACATTTTATAAATCTTGCATTACTATTTCTGAACCAAAATTCGTGATTCACAACTCAATATATTTCAAAACATAATATGTATACCACATGTTTACAATTACATTATCTCAAAGCACTGTCATTCAATGCCATCTCATCGAGGCATCATCAATCCAACATGTATATATATATATATATACTTATATACAGACAAAAACTTTCGACCATCAGCGAAGTAACTTTGAATAAAGGCACAACTACTAAGATGCCATAATACCTACCAATAGGCGAGCCTACGTGGATGACTTGGTCCAAGTCGCAATTGCCTCTAAATCTGAAAATATAAATTTTTATAAAACTGTGAGTATGAAACTCAGTGAGCGAACCTTAGAAGGGAATAAGTAATATCAACCAGGAAATTTGATAATCATGATACACTGGTTGAAAACGAGACAATTTTGCTCTAGCTAATGTTTAAAACCCGTTCCACTTAACCCGGAAGTATTAAACATTCAATGATGAAGCAACCATGTAATTACACCAATTATTCTAACAAGATAGCAAGTCGACGGTTTATCACAAACCGTCACAGAACAAGGGCTTCACAGACCATACACATCACATTTTTCCATTCATACACACTATATCAAGCATATATATAAAATCACATGCACTTAACCACCCCACTCTTTTCAACTCTGGTGCACTCCCTACTCGCACCAAGCAATATGATCATGTGTACTCCCTACTTGCACATTTCAATGTCATTACCATGTGCATTATCCATTCTCTCGTGGGCGTTACGTCTCGTTGTCCCTACATTGCACACCATTACAAGCATGTGCATTATCCACTCTTTCATGGGCGTTACGTCTCGTTGTCCCCACGTTGCACATCATTACAGGCATGTGCATTATCCACTCTCTCGTGGGTGTTATGTCTCGCTGTCCCCACGTTGCACACCATTACAGGTATGTGCATTATCCACTCTCTCGTGGGCGTTACGTCTCGTTGTCCCCATGTTGAACACCATTATAGGCATGTGTATTATCCACTCTCTCGTGGGCGTTATGTCTCGCTGTCCCCACGTTGCATACCATTACAGGCATGTGCATTATCCACTTCACACTTGCACGGTTACAATAATTTCACAACATTTCTTAACAATACATGTAAGCATCATAAAGATGTACATAAATTCATCACAAACATATTTAACATCATAGAAATATGTTTCACTAAAGGCTTGTTCCCGAGATTCATTTTTAAATAGAAATTAGATATAATCATTCACACATTTCATTTCAACTTAATTAGAATTCCCAAATAAATTTTGAAATGTAAGTTCACTCACAAATTTTCGGGAGTCGAATTCGGGCACTTCGACTGCTAATTCTTGGGTGCGACTTTTTTACCTTTATCCGAGGGCTCACCTCCTTGACAAATTACACCATAATTTAATCACTACATTTGTATTAATTAAGTATAAAATTAACCTAATTTCTATATGAATGCATTAAATGCTTAGGTAACCGCTTAATTTCGACAGTGACCTAATTCGGCCAATTACCTGATAAATTAGCCAACGCGTTCGATTTGATTCCAAATTGCTCCATTCTTTTTTTCTAATACCTCAATTCATCAATTACCATTTAAATCATGCCAAATTCAACATTATAACTCTTACACTTCTTCATAGGAAAATTCAGTCATTTCGGTGCACTAACACCGTGATCTTTCCTAGTTAATTTTCTCACTCTAATGCATCATTTTCCAAGCCATTTTTCTTGAAACAAGAATTAATCCATCAACACGCACAACACACTAGGTTCAGCTAATGAAGAATCCTAAGGGAAATGAATATTTTCCTTGTTGTTTTGCTTATAAACATGCTTAACTATTTCTAAACATCAACATAGTTCAAAATCAAGCCAATCCAATATCAATTTCTCTTCCATACCCATTCGGCCTCCATGATTTCAGCAAGATAACTAAATATTCAGCCATGGAAAATAAGGAATAAAGCATGGGTAAGCTAGGTTTCAAGGAAAATTAAAGAAATTTCAACTTACCTAGCTTGTTTCCTTAATTTCTCTCACTTTCCCTTTGATTTTCCGCTTAGGTTTTCTTTTTTCTCCCTTTGTTCTTCCTTTCCTCTTGCTTTTCTTTCCTTTGGCTGACCAACTTAAGTGATAAGGGAGTGTGTGGGCTCATTTTTATAGTTTAATAATAAAATATTATAAACTTACCACGTGTTACAAGCTTATTGGTCCATTTTTCTTTTTCTACTTTAATAATTGACTTTTAATCTCCACCACACACTTCTCATGTTTATCTATTTCCATGATGGATAAAATCCCTTGGTCTTGACAAGTGTCGGGGGTGAAAATTTATCAATTTGCCCCTGGAGAGGTAAAATTACAATTTTACCCCTATACTCAAAAAATTCACCGAGATCATAATTTTTCACTTCTCAACCTCAAATTATGTTCCAAATAACCTAAATAGTCAATCTTATTCAAATGTTGTCAAAATCTTTTCTAAAAATTCTCATTTTGTCCTTAAATGGCAAAATGGCCATTTTGCCACTATTCGGTTAATTTTCCCGATTGACTCAAAATTAGACCTCAAACTTCGAATCACCTTTTTAAATCATTCTATGGGTTTTAGAATTCTCAAATTCCTCTTAGAATTTCTATTTGAACTAGTTCGAGGCTCGATTTAACTTGGTTGTATCACTCGGTACGATACTGTCTTTTAACGAGCTTGACAGGGTTTCACATCATATCTTTCTTTTAGACTTTTCCAAAGATCGACTGGATCTTTTATTGTGAGATACTCAATTTTTAATCCTTTATGAAGATGGTGGCGAAAGAAAATCATTGCTTTTACCTTATCTTGATTGGATGCTTTATTTTCTTCTTTGATTGTGTCTCCAAGACTCATAGCATTTAAATGGATTTCAGCATCTAAAATCGAAGATAGATAGTTCTTGCTAGTAATATTAAGAGCCACAAATTCAAGCTTTGTAAGATTTGACATTGTGATAGCTTAAAAGAAGAACATAAATGTTAGTATTACACAATATATATATATCAATTGGCAAGCAAAACAATAAATTAACTGATGAAAAAAAATATAAAATTAGATATTGACTTATTATAAATTGGTAAAATTTGGGCAAAGCAATAATAGACAAAAAATTACCTGAAGAAAAATTGAACTTCAACTTTGTGAAGCTTGAGTGTGAAAGATTAGAGAATCGTGTTGATAACGTGTTATGAAAAATAACTTAAAAGAACAAATAAAGATAACTTGAAAGAATAATTAAAGAGAAGGAAGAAAGTATTTAGGGGGAGAAAAGAGATCTTATTGAAATGTGTGTTTACAAATAAATTGAAAGGTTCTATTTATAGGCAAATAACTCCTTTATGTTGATAGAATTTACAAGATGAAGATAACATTTAGAGATTAGATGGATTAAATCCTAATCCAATCTAATTTACATCAAATCTAAATATAGATAGAATAAATGGATATTTACAAAAATATTCATAATACTTTTAAATTATTTTTGTTTATAAACATATTAAATTATTAATTTTTATTCAAAGAAAATTATCAAAATATTCTCCAAAAAATCAAAAGCCTTCTTCACCACCTTCCACCTTCAGCTGTCAAGAAACAGCCGAAAGCCAGTCCAGAGAGTGTAAGTGAAATTGTATCCATGAACGTAGTTACTATGGCAGTTAAAAGGTATAAATCGGCACAAAATCATGGTGCTGCTGATTCCTTTTTTCAACCTTATGAAGCTGAGAGATGAAATCTATCAGCAAGAAAAGGGTGGGGGTGATGTTTGTGAGAGTAAAACATGAAAAAGAAAGGGACAAGGACTAGCTTTTAATGTGTGTGATGCACAAGAAATGTAAACACAACAAAGCATTCGGTATATAAGAATGCATTTTAATGTTTTTAAAATAATGCATAATTACATCTCAATCGATTTTTTTTTACGAACATAACAATAAAAATTATTAAATATATAAATTATAAATTTAATATAGAAATAATTGTGAATACAAATATTAAATATATTTAATTTAAACAGGTAAGTCTTTAGAGGAGTGGGAGTCATATCAATATGAATGAGACAATGCAAAACCGGGATTTTATAGTTGGGAAGTCTGAAGTGTGAAACTGTTGACCGATGAAAGCCAAATCCAAATCCAAAGTCAAAGCGAAAGCATTTATTTATTTTTAGATTTAATTTATTAAATTGAATAATGAAGCACGCCAAGCACTCCTTTCCCTTTTGTTTTTATTACTAACTAAATAAAAGAGGTTTTGAGTTGGAAGTGGAGTCCTCCCACTTCCCATTTTTCCTCTGCCCAACAACTCTCACACATCCACTCTATGGGACAATTTCCCAAGGCTTAAATTAATTAATTAATTAACCATTAATTTTACCTAATTCTTTTTTATAATTTTAATTTGTTACATCTGACATTATTTTCTTAATTAACATGTTTTGTTTTTTTTTCTTAATTAATATTTTATTTTATTTACTCATAAGTTAAATAAAATAAAATATTAATGGTTGTAAATCATATAATGGACAAATTTAAGGTCGTTATTATGGCAGTTAAAAGGTATAAATCAATACAAAAATCATGGTGCTGATGATTGCACTAAAACCATTCCTTTTCAAGCTTATGAGGCTGAGATATAATAAAGGAAATGTCTCAGAAAGAAAAGGGAAAAGGGTTGGTGATGTCTGTATGAAAGTCAAACATGAAAGAGACGGAGAAGTTAAGTTACAGCCCGTCGAGGTAAGTGTTGGAATTGGAAATGGTACCACATACTCTGACATGTCCTTATTATTTCCATTCGTTCATTCATTCATTCTCCTTTCTCACTTTGTTTCTTTTGTTCCCAAAGCAAAATTACGAAGCAGCTTCTGTAACTTTTTAACTAAATACCTGCATTCCCACCTGTTGCAGAAACCGGGTTGAAAACGGGAGAGTTTGGATTCACACCCATCACCTAAATCAACCGTCTCTATTTATATTCATTACAAAATCACCACAAGAACCTGTGTTTTCCTCTTTTCTTCTTGTACTTGTTCATACTCCTCTCTCTCTCTCTCTCTCTCTCTCTCTCAGGGAGGGTGACTGGGTTACTTCCAAGTAATGCTTGCTGGGGTGTTTTCAGCTTTCATCAACTTGCAGTCTTGAGCTTGAACTAGCAAGGTGGAACTGGAAGGTAACAATCTCTCCTGCTGTTAAGAGTTAAGAGTTAAGGAAAAAAATGGTCAGTAATAAGTTTCTCCTGTTATTGTCGTTATGCTATTGCTTTTCAATACAAAACAGTTGTACTGTTTTTGGGTTGAATTCTGATGGGGAAACTCTCTTGTCTCTACTCTCCCACTGGTCATCCGTGCCTTCTTCCGTAACCTCCACCTGGATTGCTTCTCACCCGAATCCATGCAAATGGCTTGGGATTGCTTGTGACAATGCCAACCATGTCCTCACTCTTAACCTTACGGGTTTAGCCATTTCTGGCCAACTGGGTCCTCAGATTGCTGGCTTAAGCAGATTGAGCACCCTTGATTTGAGCAGTAATAATTTCTCTGGTGCCATACCCTCAGGTTTGGCCAACTGCACTTCCCTTGTTCATTTGGATTTGTCCGGAAATGGGTTTACTGGACCCATTCCTGATGGCTTCAACTCCTTGCAAAACTTGAGCTTCCTAAACTTGTATTCTAATTCCTTGAGTGGTGCAATACCGGAATCATTGTTTCAACTTACAAGTTTAGAGTATGTGCATTTGAATGATAACAACTTAAGTGGTTTCATTCCTATGAATGTTGGCAACTTGAGTGAGGTTGTGGTTATATATTTATTTAATAATAGGTTGTCGGGTAACATTCCTGAGTCTTTAGGGAATTGTAGTGAACTGCAAGAACTTTATTTGGGTGGGAATCAGTTGGTGGGAGTTTTGCCCCATAGTCTGAACAGTCTTCAAAACCTCATCTATTTAGATGTCAGCCAAAACAAGCTCCAGGGCCTCATTCCCTTGGGTTCCAGCAACTGCAAGTATTTGAGTATTTTGGATTTGTCATTCAACAGCTTTAGTGGGGGTCTTCCACCAGGGTTAGCAAATTGTAGTAGCTTGACAGAGTTGGTTGCTGTGCATAGTAACTTAACAGGTGTTATTCCCTCTTCCTTAGGCTTATTGGATCAGCTGGTGAAACTTGACCTTTCTGAAAATCGTTTGTCTGGGAAAATTCCACCTGAGCTTGGGAAATGCAAGTCTCTGCAAAGACTGCTATTGTATGACAACCAACTCGAGGGGGAAATTCCGATTGAATTGGGTATGCTAAGTGAATTGCATGACCTTGAACTGTTTATCAATCATTTGACTGGTGAGATTCCAATTAGCATTTGGAGGATTCCAAGCCTAAAGTATCTCCTTGTATATAGTAACAATCTTACTGGGGAGTTGCCTTCAATGATAACAGAGCTCAAGACACTGAAAAACATTTCATTATATGACAACCAGTTCTTTGGGGTCATACCTCAAAATCTAGGAATCAATGCTAGCTTAGAGCAGTTGGATTTCACAAATAACAAGTTCACTAGTGCAATTCCTCCAAATCTTTGCTCTCGGAAGAAACTTAGGGTGCTTAATTTGGGTCAAAATCAGCTTCATGGTAGCGTAACTGCTGATATTGGAGGCTGTAAAACTCTCTGGAGATTGATCCTTAAGCAGAATAATCTCACGGGTGTGCTCCCAGTATTTGCAGAAAATCCAAATCTTGCACACATGGACATCAGTGAAAATAAGATCACTGGTGCAGTTCCGTCCAGCTTGGGGAACTGTAGAAATCTCACTTCCATAAATTTGTCCATGAATCAGCTCAAAGGATTTATGCCTTCAGAGTTAGGAAATCTGGCAGAACTTCACACTCTCTATATTTCCCACAACCATTTAGAAGGTTCTTTGCCATCTCAGTTGTCAAATTGCAGCAAATTGGAAACGTTTGATGTGAGTTTCAATTCACTGAATGGTTCAGTTCCGCATGCTTTTACAAGCTGGAAACATTTGTCCACTCTGCTTTTAAGCGAAAATCATTTTACTGGAGGCATTCCATCTTTCTTGTCAGAATTTGAAATGCTTTCAGAGCTGCAGCTCGGTGGAAATCTCTTTGGTGGCAAGATTCCCTCATCTATTGGAGCAATGAAGAATTTGATTTACGCCTTAAATCTCAGCAGTAATGGATTGACTGGTGAAATTCCTCCAGAGCTAGGGAATTTGTTCAAGCTCATCAGTTTGGATATTTCTCATAATAATTTGACAGGAACTTTAACTGTTCTTGATGGAATGGATTCCTTGGTTGACGTTAACATTTCTTACAATCACCTCACTGGTCCAATACCAGGAACACTGATGAATTTTGTGAACTCATCTGCATCATCTTTCGTTGGCAATCCCGGCTTATGCATCAATTGTCAACCATCAGGTGCATTAGGCTGGAGGACTTGCCTTGGAAACAACTATCTTGATCCTTGTAATAATCGATTGAGGAGTCAGAAGGATCTTAGCAAAGTGGAAGTTGCAATGATAGCCCTCGGTTCCTCTCTGGTCGTGGTAGTGCTTCTTCTTATGGTTTTGATGTTCGTTTTCTGCAAAAAAAGAAAGCAAGAACTCGGGGTCTATGCCGAAGAAGGCCCATCTGCCTTACTCAACAGAGTGATGGAGGCTACTGAGAATCTCCATGACAGGTATATGATTGGCAGAGGGGCACATGGAGTTGTTTATAGGGCATCACTGAGTCCAGGGACTGATTTTGCTATTAAAAAGATTATGCTGACAAATCCTACAGGAGGGCGCCTAAGTATGGTCAGAGAGATTCAAACCGTAGGGAAAGTTAAGCACCGAAACCTGGTCAGGCTGGAAGACTTTTGGTTAAGAAAAGATTATGGTTTAATCGTATACAGGCACATGCAGAATGGGAGCCTTCATGATGTTTTACATGCGATTAATCCTGCACGAATCCTGGACTGGAGTGTCCGCTATAGGATTGCAGTTGGAACGGCGCATGGATTAGAATATCTCCATTATGACTGTGATCCTGCTATAGTTCATCGAGACATCAAGCCGGAAAACATCCTCCTGGACTCCGACATGGAGCCTCATATCTCTGATTTCGGAATTGCTAAGCTTTTGGATCAGTCTGCTGCTTCAGAACCATCTACCTTACTTGTGGGCACTATTGGATACATTGCTCCAGGTAATTCTTCCTCTGCAAAACCTTGGTAAATTACCGTTTTTTCTCTTTTATTCGTAAGGCTTACTAAAATTGCATGGCTTTTGACAGAGAATGCATTTACAACTACCCGGAGCAAGGAGTCGGATGTGTATAGCTATGGGGTTGTTTTGCTTGAGCTGATAACCAGAAAGAGGGCATTGGATCCATCATTCAAGGAAGAGACAGATATTGTGGGGTGGGTTAGGTCTGTTTGGAGCCACACAGAAGATATAAATAGGATTGCTGATTCAGGCCTGATGGATGAGTTGACTGAATCAGAGATCAGGTATCAGGTAATTGATGTGCTTTCGGAAGCTTTGAGATGTACTGAAAAGGAACCAAGCAAACGACCTACAATGAGAGGTGTAGTGAGGCAACTGTTAAACTCCAATATCACTGAGAGAAGCAAACATTAGCTTATGTTTCTTGAGTGTAGTCAGCAGCATAAATTTTGTAGCCTGGTTTTCTGCCATTTTATGTGCATTCAATGTCATTATTTTTCTATTTAAATCTTTTTCTCCTACCGAATTTGAACAACACTTTCTTAAGTTTAATTGAATCATGCATGCAGGCTTTTTATTCCCTTGCTGTCTTAACTCATATCAGCTTAAAATTTGAAGGGATGGCCACTGCCCATTGAAACTTTTTTTTCTATAAAAGTGATGGCCATTGTTAAAGACCAACCTCAGATACCTATTACAGATCTTCTTATGTCCTTGTTTATCAGAAAAGAAAAGGTGAAATTGCATGGTATGGGTCTCCCTTAATTATCAAGTATATGTTTGCATTTTCAAAACCAACTCAAATAAGATATATATTTAATACATAGTATATCATCAACGAATTGAATGCTATCATCTTGTCAATAAAATAAATCTAAAAATTAAAAATATTAAATAATAAATATATATAATCTTATAATCTAATTAAATAATAATATATAAATATTATTTAATAACAATACATTAAATATATATTTTTAAAAAATATTTTAACTGACTTAACTCAATCGATAAGAGTAAGTAGAAAAGACTTCAAATAGAAATATCTTGTACTCAAATAATAATAATAATAATAAAATAAATGAACGACTCAAGATTTTATTTTGAATACATAACTAAATGAATAGACAAACGATTTAAACCATATTATCAAAAAATTATACATGATTAGCTCCCGGCAATTAAAATAAAAAAAATCAAACAATCAACATTTACATAATCACGACTCACTCAAACCAAAATATAAAGTAACTGCTAAAAAGAAGAGAAGGGAAGGGGGAGGACCGTTGGATTCGCTGAATCCTAACTTATGACCAAGATTCATGCATACATCGACCCTAGGAAAAGAATAATGAAGGTTAAAAGAAGAATTAAGTGTGAAAAAACAAAATTTAAATGCCTTACCATGAATACAGGGATCTACCTGGGGAGACCCATTTACCAATTCTGTTAGCTGTCAAATATACAAAGGTGGAAACGTATGCCTAGGAACTCCCATGCGATCCCACGGATGACATTGATTGTGCTGAAACAAAAAACATTAAGAGTCGCCATCAATCTTTTTTTTCTAAATGTGATTGATCACTTGTTGACTTGATTTTAATTGATGAAATCTTAAATTGATTTTAAGTTCATCAAGAGGATTTTAGACCGGTATACGATTTTTAACACTTGATTCGGAAGTACAGTTACACCTGAGGAAAGATTAGTACCCTGAAACGTCTATTCCATGAGCGGTACCTGACTTTAGATTATTCTACTAGAGTCTTAATTTTTAAATTTATTATGCTCTCTTAATTATTATTCATTTATTTTATTTGTTATTAAAATATTTTTTTTTTACTTTGCGGGTATAATGTGCACATGATGCATTCGCGAAATGCATAAAATAAAATTTAAATAATGTCGGACGAATAATCTTTTATTGAGAATGCTTCTCGAATTCGCTCATCATACTGGTGAGACTTGAGAATATTTTCTCACTAAGAGAATTATCCGAAAAATTTACTTTCGCAAATTCGACGAATAAATCCCATCCTCCAGGTTATCATACGTATCTTAGAAAATATTACGTTTTCGTGAATGTAAACCTATTGTGAGTAAAGCCTTTTTATTAAGGACATTCCTCAAACTCTCTTATCATACTAGTGGGACCTAGAGATATCCTTACACTTAGGGAACTTTTCGAGAGAAACTTGCCTTCGTAAGATCTTTCGGAAAATCCCATCATCGGGACTTATACTCATAAACAATAGTATCTATATGCTATGGCATCTATAATGCAATAATGATGTATGCTATGCTTAGGAAATTCATTATTTTATTTCTAAGCCGTCCTATATGTTTTTTGTTACTTTCTTTAAGGTTTCCTTCTTTATTTATTTATTCTAATCCCTTTTTATAACCCCTATGATTGTATACATTTATATGACCTGATATATCCATTATTATGAATTTCCATCTTTAAATATTTTACTTATATATTTATTTAATTAATGTTATAAGTATTATTTTTCACCATTTCATTTTTATTTTTGGACAATTTATTATATCACTTATTATTTATATTTATTATATTATGTCTTTTATATTTATTACATTTATATTTATATTTTGACTAATTTATTGTATAATAATTTTTATTTATTTAAATTAGAAAATCTCAAAATCTTAAAATTGAGGTCTTCCTATCGTACTAGTGGAGCCTTAATTCAAATTTCAAGCCTAAGAAAAATTAGTTCGGAATTGTAACTCCTCACCTTCTAGGTGAATGTCCCATAATTGGTATTACCTATACGTTATTCTTGTGATTAATATTTAAGACTCATTTTTCTATACTTTCTTGATTATTGATATTGACCCAAAACATAGATTTTACTATTATAATTAAAATTTTTTTTTACCTCACCATTTTTACCCTTGTTGACAAACATCTACTTTTCCTTCTATTTTATTATTACTATATATTTTTATTTATTTTTTGTTATTCTTTCGTTTTACTTATTTATTTTATTTTTTTGTTAATAATTTATTTATTCCTATATCCTTTTTCCTTCTTTTTCATTTTTTATTTTCAAATTGACCAAAATCTATTACTACAGCAATACTTTATCTAGACATTTATTCCCCTTTTATATATATTTCGACTTACCTATTTTCACATATTTGCATAAATACCTTTTCAACTAAGTTCCAAAATATTTTTTTTTATAACTTAAAATATTTAAAACACTTTCACTAATTCCTGCTATTACATTTTTATTTTCATATTCCTCTCTGAGTTTTAATTCTTTAATCCTAAAATATTATCTAAAATCTTAGAGCATTAGAATAAAATGAAGTTCCATATATACTACCAAGCAAACAGATCTAAATAAAACATAGTGGGCTAGACCCAAACACTAAGCTACAACAACACAATGGCCCAGATCACTGGATAGCCTACCAAAGAATAAACTTTTTACCTGATTGGATCAGAGTGACCCAAACTATGCCGGCCTGGCCCACGATCTGCTCCGAAAAAATGCACCGTCCGGTGTTTTGTTGAGCCACCCCCTAACCCTTTTCGGCGCCGTTTCAAGCAATGAAGGAGAGCTCTAGACAATCTCCAAACGGCACCGTTTCACACTCTCCAACCCTAGCTATTTAATCCTTGTTTTCTTCGTTCTTTTCTGTTTGGCGCTGTTCTGTTTCTCTCTCTAACCGCCCCTTTACTCTCCCTTCTCTCTAAACCTTTCCTCTTCTATCTTCCATTTCCTCGTCGCCGGCTACCCATTCGGACGACCCTTTTCGCCGCCGGTCAAGCCTTTCCCCTCTCCTTTCGGCGCCGATCGGATCTCTCTGTAACCCACAACTTTTCTCTTTTCTCTCCTACTCCGGTGGTTTGAATCTTCTCCCTCCCTTTAGACGGCACTCAAAGATCAAAAACCCCCTCTATATCCCTTCGCCGACTTCCTACAACCGAAAATCCCTCACTAAAATTAAAAAAAAAAGTAAAACTCTATCCCTAGAAACCAACCAAAAGAAATCCTAAAAAAATTCACCCTGCTTTACTCATTTTTCCGTTGAATTTTTTGGATGTTTTTTCTGATTTTTGTCTTTTGGCAGCTAGAAAAGTGGAGATTTTTTTGTAGAATTTGCGGCTAGGTTTCTGGTTGCTTTTTGTAGAAAAGTGGGTTATCCATTGATCTTCCCCTTTTTGCCTCCGCCAGGGGCGATTTTTAGCACCTGGCAGTGCGCTTTTTTGCCCTTGTACGAACATATTCGGTTGTTTTGCTTCCCTGCATAGCCACCTGGCTCTTTCAATTTTCCTCTGGAATATTCATTCAAATCCTGGCTTAATTCAGCTTAATTAGAGTGTTTGATCTGTTTTTAAGCTAAATTAATTAATCGCACTTGTTTTTGGGTCCAGGCTTTAGTAATGGGTACAGGACACATCAGGCCCAATACAATATTAATTTTTAAAAGTAATAGAAAGTAAAATAAAAAATATAAATAAAATAAAAAATAAAATCAAAATCAAAGTAAAAGTAAAAGTAAAATATAATAATCAAAATGGTGTCTTACATTAAGTTCAATAGCTATTAATCACAAAAAATTTTATTGCAGGGGAAAAGGATAAATTAACAACATTAATTAGCATGACATACCATATGTCATATTTATTAACTAAAAACTTAATTAAGTATCTATGGACACCGTTGCTCTAAACAGGTAGTATAATATTTCTTTGGTTCTGATATTCACTTCGATTGCGACCAAGCAGTTCATTGAATAAATCGGAGGCAATTGAAATTGCCCTGTAAAGCTGATGGATTGCCCAGTAAAGCTGATGGAGCTTTTGGCATGCTTCATATATGAGCTTGACAAGGAATAGGCTCCAAATGAGAAGAGCGAAATACCCAAGACCAGGGACCAGTATCAATACGAGACAGACTGGGCCCAAACTTCCCAGTAAGAGACTGATTTTGCTCACGACAAGGTGATATGAGCTGTTGTTGCTTCCAAGTTTAATCTGGATCGCTAAAGCCACGGCGTACAGAAGCATAGTCATGAGAAATTTCAACAGGATCGCTTTGTAGGTTTCGAATGGCGCTGCAGAAGCATTCACGGAATGGAACTTGAGTGGCAAAAGAGCCAGTAACGCAGCTATTAGGAAGCTCAAAATCGCATGGTTGCTCGCTGTAGTACTATATTAACATATCATGTTAAGGTCAGGTAATATAAAATAATAAATAATATTTTAAATAATTTAATAATTAATTATAAAAATTTATTTGATTTAAATTAAAAATAATAAAAAGTATAAAGAAATTTTTAAATAATTTAAAAGATTTACCTTGAAGTAAGAAAGTTTTCTTCATTATTGTGACCACCGCGAAACAGTTGGTTTAAAAAATTGGAGACAGATGAAGTAGCGTGGAGCTTTCGGCATGCATCATATGTTAGCTTAACAAAGTAAATGGCCCAAAGGAGAAGAATGAGCCTGCCCAGATAACCGGGAAAAAGCACCAACGCGAGCAAGACCGGGCCGAGGCTTCCGGAAACGAGACCGATATACGTAGAGATAGCTTCATGGAAAAATGAAGTGCGAAAGTTTGCCGTGTATACAACTATGGTGGCCACGAACATGGGCATGAGCACACTGTGGGTCTCAAATACGGAGGGGATATCCATGGGACGGAATTTCAGGTTCATTAGAGCCAGGAATACGGTTACCAGAAACGTGCAAATGGCAAACATATAGTTCGGTGAGCTGCAATAAGGAGGGAAAAAGGCATTAATTTGGGTCTAAGAAACATACATTAATAAACAATACAAACATTCATTATCTAATCGTTGCCAACGAGGGAGACAAGCCATGCTAACCTCAAGGACACATTACCGGCGGGAGACATTTTTTTTTTCTTTTTGTTTTGGTGAGATTTGCTGGGACAGTTCTATAGCTGTAGCCGCTTTTATAGGGGAAATTTTTCGTTCATCTTGCGGAAAAATTTTCAGAGAATGCAGTAAGTAACTGGGCGATTCAGAATTCTGAATATTTTAATGGTACTCGTCATGTTCAGAGTGATCGTTTTCAAAAGGACGAAATATTTTTTAGTCAATGGCGTCAGAAAAAGTAAACATAGAAACAAGATTCCATTAGACTGACTTTTTCTCATGGGAGGAAATAATTTTTTAATCAATTGGAAACTTCGCTTACAAATTAATTAGAGAATGTAAGATTTGTTCCTCACGGGAGGAAATATTGTTTAATCAAATAATTATACATTATTATTATTATTATTATTATACAATATGAAAGTTACGTACATTTCATTTTATTCATATAAATAATTAATTAAGCATCTAATTTGGATTCTTTTGTGTTGATGTCAAATTATAGGTGAGTGTAGGAGTGTTGTTTTTCAATGCCTTGGGCAGGAGGAAATATTTTTTAATCAAAACGCTTTCACTGGATAGACCAAGCATTATACATTTATATAATTTTGTTAGAGATTATCTGAAAAGCATTATATATTTAAGTACATGAGTATTCATTCGTGTATGTTGTTATGAACAATTCAATCGTAGACTCGGTGTAACATTATAAAAAAAAAATTTACGTAACTAAACAAACATGTATAAAGTAATTTTTTTTTTTGGCAGAAACCTCGAAGAAATTCCCTTAGCAAGATGTGGAAAACAAAAACATCGTCACGCAATAATGAGCCCAGTTTACATGCATTAGAGTAGATAGATATGAATATGCTTTTGATCAAAGCAAGAAAAGAGTATTTGAGCCCCACAATGTGGAAAATGCACCAAGTCTGAACTCGAAAGGTACTTTCATCTAGAAGGCTAATCTATTCTTCAATGGCTACGCTGCTAAATATTGAAATTTCAGCTAACAGAACAATTTTCAGGAAGAGAGAGAGAGAGAGTATAAAAACAAATGCAATGCTGACAAAACAATGAGAAGAAAACATTTTATTGTGTTGATAATGATATGAATGAATGGAAAATGTGTATTGATGACTAGGGATGTGCGAGTAGGGAGTGCACATATGGTCTTATTGCTTTATGCGAGTAGAGAGTGCACACATGACCTTATTGCTTTGTGTGAGTAGGCTTTGTGAGAGTAAGGTGTGCACACGTGGTTTTATTGCTTTGTGCGAGTAAAGAGTGCATACATGGTCTTATTGCTTTGTGTGAATAGGGAGTGTACACATGGTCTTATTGCTTGGTGCCAGTAGGGAGTGCACCAGAGTTGAAGAGAGTGGAGTGGTGTATGTAATTGCACGTGATTTTATATATATGCGTGATATAGTGTGCATGATGAAAAAATGTGATTGCATGATATGTGAACCTCGATAAATTCTCCTTTATTGCAAATTGTTTTAAATTGACGACAAAGGGTTTTAACACGAAATCCTCGTATGGTTAAACGAAACCCTCGTTCCTTTACGGGTTGTGATTACACTTCGCTGCAGTAGAAATTCATGGTTGCTTTATCATTGAGTGATTAATAACTCAGGATTAAGTGAAAAGGGGTTTTAATATTAACTGGATCTAAATTATCTCATTCCAAATCAGTGCATCACAATTCTCAACTTTTTTTGTTATTATTGCTTGTTCCCTTCTAATATTCGCTCACTGAGTTTTGTACTCTCTGTTTTAAAAAAATTCATGTTTTCAGATCAAGAGACTATTGAATCCTAGATCGAAGAGTCCTCGTAGTTCGTCTCCTAGCTAAGTGCTTGGCATTCAATAGCTACCCTTTTACCTTAGTTTCTCTGTTGGAAATCATAAATCCTTTTGTTTTATGAATATGTTCCTGTAATATAAATTACTAAATTACATGTCTTGAACAGTATATGTATATTTTAATCGATAATATTATTATGAATTGGTTACGTTCACACCAGTTGAAATGCGTATGGATGCATTAGTTGATAAGACATTAAGCAATATAAATGGGATAAACTTGCTTGGCCTTGATGAGCTACACTTATTGAACCCATGCGCCGATCATAGCCCATAAATTGGGCTGTGACATTAAATGACTGAGAAATGTCGATTCCTTCACTATTTGGTCTACCTTCACAAGTCCCACATTCCAAACAATTCGATTCCTTTTGACCTATTTTGCAAACTAAGCTCCCAATAGGGTAATTACTTCCCTTAACCTTTTCAATCTCTTCCCCATTCAATCTCTTCCCCACACGGGCCCTTACTCCCTGCCATTTCTACCTCCATACCCAACATCTCCCTTTCAACCAAAGCTGCACCCGAATCCTCTCCTTCTTTCTGTCTCTCAACCTCGATTTGATCAGCTAATCAACCTCATTCGAATTCCAAAAGACATTAAATATAAATTTTAAAAAAATATTTTATCTGACTTAACTCAAGCGATAAGAGTAAGCAGAAAAGACTTCAAATAGAGATATCTCGTACTCTAATAATAATAATAATAATAATAATAATAATAATAAATGACCGACTCGATATTTTATTTTGAATACAAAATTAAATGAAGAGACAAACGATTTCAACCATATTATCAAAGAATTATACATGATTAGTACCCGGAAATAAAAAAAAAAAAAATCAAACAATCAACATTTACATAATCATGACTCACTCAAACCAAATTATAAGGTAACTGCAAAAAAGAAGGGAAGGGGGAGGACCATTGGATTCGCTGAATCCTAACTCTATGACCATGATTCATGCATAAGTCGACCCTAGTAGGAAAAGAATAACCCAGGTTAAAAGAAGAACTAAGTGCGAAAAAAAAAATTAAATGCCTTACTATGAATACAGGGATCTGCCTGGGGAGATCCATTTACCAATTCGGTTAGCTGTCAAATATACAAAGGTGGAAACATATGCCTAGGAACTCCCATGCGATCTCACAGATGACATTGATTGTGCTGAAACGGAGGCAGTAGGGCTATTTAGATCCCGGTCGGCTTTTGGCTTTCCGCTTAATCTTTCTATTGCATCTTGACAAACGTCATTGAACCAGTCATCATCAGGCAGCACGCTGACAGGAAAAAAACGAGAACCAAATGCTTCAATGGCAATACAATATATTTGCCGAAATTTACTAACTGAAAACCCAACTAACTTTTTTCGGAAGAGAAAAAAAATTAGGGGGAAGGGGGTCAAGCTATTAAGCATACAGCAATTCATGAGAATTTCCGATATTTGTACATGCATCTAACAATTTTTCAGTATGGGATTTCCATCTTCCTGTTAAATCCAACAATGTTAATTACACGGTATTCAACAAGAACCGCAGTTATGAGAAACATCTCATAAATTTAATAATAATAATAATAATAAAAGAACTATAATAACATACCTATATGGATCCATCCCTGTAGCAGCAAATGCAGCCATGGCTTTAGCTATTATTTCATTGACAACTCTATGCAAATTCCTTGATAGGTATCGGCCTTGGGAAGCAAAGCATATGACAAATTTTATATCCAGATAAAACTGCAAGTAGACAAGTAATAGTTCAATTTTAACAATCCAATACAAATGCAAAAGCACAAAAGGAATGATAACAAGTTTACATGCCTGTTGTAAACCAAGTGGAGCTAAAGGCCTTGGTCCTTCCTCAATATCATCCCAAAAGCTTTGATCTTCTGAAAGCCATATGATGACAGTTTCTGTAAGTCGCATCAATAGCAACGTAGCAAATCTTTCCCTTCCTACAAACATATCTGCTGCCAGGCTAGCCATCCTGTTTAGTTTTGCAAAGAGTTCCTGAATTGTAAAAACATATCATGACAATGTGGTCAGAATTCTCAAACCACATAGCATAGAGAAAATCAAAGTAAAATATCACATAAAAAAAATGAGTGAAAGCCCATTAAACACCCAAAACCTATGCTGTAAATAAAAAGCAAAGAATAATATATAAACAGGTAGAATGAGTATGCATGAGACTCCAAGCATCCATGCATTAATAATTACCTCATAATTTTTTTAACCCAAAACCAAGCAAAAACATGAAGATTGTATGGTTATTTTTATAAGGAGCTCCCAAGACTTCTCCCTCATTCACTAGGATCAAAATTGCAGAAGAAACTGGCTTATGAACACTTACACATTAACTTAAAGGAAGCACATGTGGAACTTTTAGAAACTCCAAGAGACCCTAGACTAGATTAAATTACAAAGGCCCTTATAAAACAAAATTACAGCAGAAGACGGTTTTGCCCAGCATGAAAACTTTTAACTTACATATTAAAAACATAAAACAAAAACAAAAATAAGAACTCATTCCTAATCAAGTACTAAAGACAAATCAACTATTAATCAAGGAAGAAATCTAAATCTGAAGTGTGAAATGAGAATTATAACCTTACAAACAAGATACCGTGAGATGTTAAAAGCGAAGACAATGGTTAAAGTAAAACACACCTGTTCAAACTAGGTGGTTTTGAGCCACAAACAACAATTAAAGGAAACAATATTACAACTCCCAAGAGAACCAGGTATAATGACATATATATAAAAGAATGATAAAATCACCTGAAATATTAGAGATGGAAACCACTCCACCTCATCTGCAGTACCATCCATATTAATGTACATTTCTGCAGTAAGATGGCTATCACCCTCTTCCGTGAAAATGAGATCTAGGGCATGTTGTTGACAAAATGTATTCTTTAGTCTCTCAACTGAACTCACAAGGCGCCTCTTCCATTCTCGTTGCTCTGGATGACGGTTTTGCCTATCTGAAGTTCTTCTACGGTGGTCATCCTTGTAACTAGCCTGATTTGGGGAAAGCTTCATGGCTGCACGTGGGAGAAGTTCGTCTGCCAATAATGATGCATTTGCTAGCAAAGCAATTTGTTGGGCCTCAGTCTCAGCCATTCGCACAATTTTATTTCCAGTACCTTCAAAGTTTGCATCTTCATCCATTGAACCAGGTAATGCTTTTATGAGCATGTTTACATATGAGTTAAACACCTGAAACAACCCTTCCAGTGTTTGCCCTCCCAACTGCATGCTTAATAGTGGTCCCACATCCTCAAAGAACTCCTATAAGTGCAAGCAGAAAAGACATCACAATGAGTCAAAGGATATAATGCCATTACATAACAAAACGAATAAAGAGAGATGCATAAAACATCAATCTACAAACCAACGCCATCCACAGTCTCCTATGTGACTATGCCCAATCTCCACCAATAATCTTACAAACAAATGCCATCCACAGTCTTCTATGTGGCTATGTCCAATCTCCACCAATGATCTTACAAACAAATGCCATCCACCTCTAATTTGTCTTCACAGACAAACAACTAGAATTTCTATGGCTAAAACCCACTGATCCGACTCTTTTCCATATTTCAACCTATTTAATCTAACCAAAACCATTCCATAAAGCCCCATCAACACTAGTGAGCTCCCTATGCTGAAAGGATCCCCACACCATTGGAGAACACAAATTTGGAAGAGTGAATTTGAATAGATGAAATGCCAAAAGATTTATGAGTGAAAAGACTAATTGGGACCAACTAACAAAGGCACCCTGAATATTTAAACAAAAGTTGTTTCAAAACCTGCAGAACCAAAGAAAAGTACGATAAATTAGCTATCAAATTACTAGTATCTTAACTACAAGATTTGCCTTGCAATTTGGAATCCAATTATCAGGCTAAAGAACCACTTTAAGAAAAGTTATTCCCTTCATCCATGATTTATCAAAAAGAGAAGGTAGATAACAAGATCAAATTCTAAAAAAAAAAAAAAGAAAAAAATGCCCAAACAGGTCAGTCAGATATGCATGGGCAAGTATAGACACATAACAAAGACAAGATACATTTATATTAAATTAAGCTCTTCACCTGGACCATTGAATTGAATCGATGAGCACTACTTGTTAGTTTATGCTGAAATGCTGTTGTATTAGCAATGGATGCACTAGAGGGCCAGCCAGATTGACGAGTACCACCTGGGGGAAATGTTAGCACCCAATCATCAGCAGCAGCCAGAGCTGCAGTGCTTTCTTCAATTCTTTTCAGATTAGCATCAAGTGCTTGCTCAACGCTAGGCCTAAAGAGTTTCAAGAGAACAGGACAAAGTGCCAAGCCACGAGCTTCCAACAATGAGCAATGACCTAAAGCTATCTGAACACACTCTGCAGCCGCCCTTAGACCACCAGCAGCTGCTGAAGAAGCCAATGCATGTCTCTTAACAAGATGGGCAAAAGCCTCTGTTTGCTTCGTTGCCCACATTACAAGCTCCGAAGTATAAGCTGGTTCCTTACCAAAAATAGCCAAGGAATCACTAGCAGCTTGAGCAATAGCAGAGAACACCAACTGTGAAAGGGCAGCAGTATATGCTCCTCCATATGAGGTGCTTGATGGGCGAAGGCTAAGCATGTTATATTGATATCTTTGGAAGTGTGCATTAAGGAGCAAATTATGAGCACGTGGTCCATCACCTAGCTTTTTAAGAGCCAATATTGATGCACGAAGTTCAGCACCGCGTGTAGAAGGTTGACAAGCAGCTTCAGCGAGTTGGTCAGCCAACTTTTGCTTGCGCTCTATAATAGCAGTCTCTAGAGATGTAAGTGCCAAAGGACTCAATGAATTTGTTTCCTTTGCTTCAGCAACTGCTCGTTCTCCTTCATCAAGGGCTGCCAGAGCTTCATCTACTCTCTTCTCAGCCAACAAAACATCCAGGAGATCAGGGAATTCGGCTGACCATTTCTCCAGATCTGAAGGTTCACTATCTTCAATATTCAACAAGCCATTAGCAGTAGGACCTTCAGAAGCTTTGGGGGACAATGAATCTATATGAACTCCCTCAGCCAAACCATGAATTAACGTTGCCTGCGTCGAAAGCAGATTTCTTATAGACGAAAGCTCTCCTTCTAAATCGGATATCTCTTTAGACGTGCTGCAAGAACGAAGCCCACGTGTCTTAAAATCCAAAATCCATCTAATTTTTAAACAATGACAGCAGCTTCTAAAGACTAATATCATCAATAACAAGTAAATTTATCAACACCCCATCCCCCTTCCCTTCTGGGGGCAACAACAAAGAAGTTTTACTTTCAACACCTCTATGCTTAGGCCTTTGAGTTCAAAGACAGGCCCCACCTCTTAAGGTAGGGGAATTGCAGGCCAAGGTACAACTCCCCAACCCCACTTGGATCCTGAAGTTTCACACCTCTACAACTTCTATGAATGTAACCAAATTGCTGGTCTCTTAATACTGAGAACATATAAAGATCCACATAAATTCTTCAGAAAAGAAAAAAACTACTTAGTTGCTAGATGCAACAAACATTCAAACACCTCTACGGTTAGGCCTTTGAGTTCAAGGACAGGCCCCACCCTTTAAGGTAGGGGAATTGCAGGCCAAGGTACAAGTCCCCAACCCCGATTGGATCCTGAAGTTTCACACCTCTACAACTTCTATGAATGCAACCAAATTACTGGTCTCTTAATACTAAGAACACTCAAAGATCCACATAAATTCTTCAGAAATAAAACCAGAAAAAAAAAATTAGTTGCTAGATGCAGCAAACATTCAAACACAGTTTTCAATACCTTTTTCTAGTAATCTCAATAAAATCAATGGCAACCTCTACATCTATAAACTGCATCCCTTTGAAAAAAAATAAAGAGTATAAAATGAAGTGTCCACAATGGGTACCGAATTTCAGCTAACAGAACAATTTTCGTAGGGGAGAGAGAGAGTATAAAACCAAATGCAATGCTGACAAAATAACGATTCTCATTCAACCAACAGAAAACAACATAATATAGCAAATAATGAGAAGAAAAAAGTCCGGAAAACTTTCTTCTTCATACAGACAAACCCAACAGAATTGGTAAAGCTTCAAACTTGATTTAGCATATAATTTTTTTTTTTTTTTTAAAAAAGGCTGCAGACTACATAAATTCATTTAAAACATAGTTCCTACACATTGTGTGTAAAGTTAGTATTAGGCCATTACCATGTAAGCACCTCCAGCAACCCCTAGAAATATGAAATCCATGTGCAAATAATATCTCTGTAGTCCGAGTTTTAACAAACTGAAATCCATGTGCTCGCTTCTAAAGCACATACCGCTTTTGGAATTACACTTCTATCTGTCCTTTGATGTGTGGTTCTTAGATCAATGGAATTCTATCAAATTCCATGGCATTAAGTAGGATTTCAAAACAAATGGTAGGGTGCTAGAAAACAACCTTTCTGTTTCCAATTTCCAGTTTTCTAGTAAATTTACATTTTTGTATATTTTTGATCAAGCCTAGCAAGCATACAACACATCAGGCGCATATACAGTCCAGACCAGGATATTCACACCAGATAACTCAATAATACTTTCCATGATTTTTCTCACAATTAAAATGCATAGAAAACCAGCTGAAGCTGCAATAATGGAGTGACTTTATCATATACGCAAAGGACTTCACTCCTCTGCACTCAATCCAGGGGGTACTTCTGCAAAGGTTTTACCATTGCTTTGCTCAGCCAGTCTTTGGCCCAAACTCCAAAGCTTAAGATTTAAAGTTCTGTCTGGTTGTTACTTTTGCTACTAGCTTTATTGCTTCAAGTAAGAAAGCAATAAGTGCATTTGGACTCAAAAGCAACCAATATGTTTAAAGAATTAAAACAAAAATTTAACTTTCATAGATAACATAAATGCATGATCCTTTATTTGCATAAGAAAAATTATGTTTGAACAACATTACATTTGAGCCATTTGTTCACTTTCAATCAAATAAAATTACGCCTTGCACTCTTAGCTTCTACTTTGTAGAAAATTTTGAGGAAGTAATACACACACAAGAAAAGCAAGTAGCAAAACAAGATAAACCCAGCATGGTTTATCCACCAACGGTTTTTTGCTTCATGTGATGCACATAGAATTTCCGATTTTGTCTTTGTTGGGAAGGACGTTTTTCTTTTTTTCACAAGATGTAGCGAGACGAATCCTTAATTGAAATGCATTAACCAAGAATCAGATGATATTGGGTCAATATGAACCACTAACTATGAACATTACAACAGAGATCATATACCCTAAACAGGCAATCACTATGACCAAATGCTAATGGCTGAGGTTAGTATTTAGCATTGGAAAAACTACTAGGTAGAGGAAATGCAAATGATCGAATAAATTTATTATTTTCCTTTTTCAAGTTTCCATAATCATGATTAAACAACAATTAACTAATTAATTAGCAACAACAACAAATATAGTGGACTAGAGGAAGGCCAAAACGTTACCGTATAAACGCGGAATAATTAGCATATACACTTTTACGCATTTCTTCAGCAGAAGCTCTCTTCAAATCCAATAGATAAGAACATAATTGCCTTATTTCCTATTCAGAATTAAATCATTTAATCAGAGTTTAACATTCAAATTTTGAATTATTAAAACTTAAAAAGTAGTACATAAATAGATTAGAAGAAGAAGAAAGAAATGGCGAGAAACCTTGTCGTTGAGAGAACACTTGGACTGAACAAAAGCATCAGCGTCGAACTTATCGGATTTGAAAACGTTCAGGCCTTCCTCAATTTTCGTGCCGTTTTCTTTGGCAGCTCCCGCCGTCGCTCTCGTGGACCGTCCCGTTTTCGCCGTCGCCATTTCTCTTCCTCTTTCCTCTTGGGTCTTATGTTACCGTCAACTGATATCAGATCAGAAAATGAGGCTTTAGGGCAGGCAAAGGCAATTATTGGGATTGAAATGGAGAAAGTGAGAAAAAAGAAAATGGATCTAAGGGCAGCTTGGGAATTTTAGACGAGTCCAGCCATGGAACCACAGTTGGTGGGAAGGCAGCAGGTGGGTGCAAAGAAAAGAAAAAAAAAAGGACTCCTTGGGGGCGGCGTAGCTAGATTTTTACCTCGGTCAAAGTAACTTTAATCTCACTTTTAATATCTAGAAAGTATCTTTAACTTATTTAAATAAATTTTATTTTTTTTATTTTTATTTTAAATTAAATAAATTTTATAAATAACAATTAATTATTTATTTAAAAATATTTTATTATTTTATATTATATGACGCTAATTTGATCCGTTCACATGTAATAATAACTAAAAATGTTAATAACATAATAACATAATTATATAATATTTTTTATATTTATAATATAAAATATATAATAGTTTTATTATGATATTAATATATGATTACGTTAATGATATAATGATATAGTTACATAATATTTTTTATATTATATGTTAACGTCACATCACGATATGAAATATATAATATTATTTTAACTAATAACATAATATCAATAATTAATTATAAAAATTTATTTAATTTAAATTAAAATATAAAAACTCAAATAAATGTAATAATTGAATAAAAATTATTTAAATAATTTAAAAGCTTTTTAAATTATTATATCAATAGTTAATAATGTGATTATTTAATTATTAAATTAAATGATATGGTTTACTGTTAATCATGTGGCATGATACGTGAACTTTTTTGTTAATTGATTACATATTCTAAAATACATAAAAATCTCAAACTTTTTTGTTACAATTTTTTATCAATTCTTTTATTATAAATTATTATTATAATTATAAAAAGAATATAAATTATTAATTGGGACGGAATCCACGTGGCCATTGTCTTCTTAAATGTTTTCTACTTACACGTTTCAATCATTGTCAAGGAAGATTCAAGTTTGCTTCAAGCGACAAAAATAGGGGGGAAGAGAACACAGTAGCCATTTTCTCCATCATTGAAATCAATTCTCACGTCGTCGTTTTGAAAGGGTCCTTCCCAATTTCACGTACAACTCGTGCCTTACTCTTTTGGGCCCGACTCACACGTCCAACTCGAGCCTTACCCTTTTGGACCCGACTCAACCATTCTCTCTTGGGCCCCGACAGTCCAAAAGAGGTGAGTCATTGTCTAACGATTCACTTACATTTTGTCTGGAAAACATCCCATTAAGTACGTCATAATTATTATTATGACGTTGATTTTAATTAATGTCAGGCTATTATGATTAATATTAAGTCAATAATTTTAACGAAAAAATTTAATGATGTTAATGATGTATTGATATTAATAAATTTTAAAAATATATAAATTTGATTAATATGAAATATATTAAAAATTAAATTTAATGTTATGATGGAACATAAAAACTAAATATAAAATTTCACTTATATTATTAAATGCATTTGGCTATATGGCTTGCCCCTTTGGTTTCGATTATCTGTGATCTTTCTCTGGTTTTAAACTTTTACAACTCCGTTTCCATGGGCATCCAAACAAGCATAAGTACGTAGCAGAAGGAGTTACAGTCAAGCAAATTTAGATTAGGAGCAAACTGGTCGCCATTGCCAATTTGGAGATGAGGGCAGGAAGCTATAACTATACGAATAATTATTGTAATTATCCTAAGACTCCTCTTCCAACGCTTGCTACTCGCTGCTGCTTTCAATCAAACTCACGGTGCCGAATCAGCTTCCCGCCGCCTGCTGCTCTCCGACTCCAGCGTTCTACTTTTCCAGGTCAATATAATTCTTTCAATTATTTGCTGAAGCTAGAGCATTTAATCAGAGCTAGTAGATTGTAGAGTGAGAGGTTTCCGTTTGCACTTGCAGCAGGAGCAAGGGTTTCTTCTACTAATTGTGGTTGTTGTGAAATCAGAGCGGTTTATGGAGGGGAGAGACCGCATGGCTCAGGGACGGCGTCCGCTTGGGATGAGAAGCCCTTCGAAATACTTCCTAATGGGGAAAAGGCCTACTTGGATGAAATGGATATCATCACATTTCTTAATCCTCCCAAGGACTTGATTCCTTTAGACCCTACTTCTTATAATCCAGCTGCCTATCTCTGGTCACTCTGCTTTCTCTTCTCTTCATTTTATTTATTAGTAAGAGTATTTTAAGTATATCTTATCATTCATCAATTACTCATTGTTTTTTATTTTCATCCATCTCAGCATGTTATGGATTTGTAAGCCCTTTGATTTCAATTGTTAGATAGAATTCAAGGATGCTTGTTTATTATAAGCTTATGAAGCATGTCCATTTACGTAACTAAACCCCTATTCTTTTATTATATCTAAACAAGCACTTACCCTTTAATTTGTATTGCACAAGTTCTTAACTCTGAATGGAAAATTAATAATAATGTGAGCTGATGGGTCACATACCCACATCATATACCACTTGAATAGAAAATACAAGCTGAAACTAGGTCTGATGGTTGTTAATTTTTCGTTAAGATTGAGAATTTGTTTGAATACAATAAAAGAATGGGCGTAGCTGCATAAATAGACATAGTTGAGGGACATTTCTATTATTTAAGCCTTCATTATAATACTGATACTAATTGTTACCATATTTAAAAAAAAAAAAACATTTTCTTTTGTTCTTCAGGAAAAAGATTGAAGATGTTCCTGAGGAAAGGCGTCATCGGTTGCTGCAATTGCTCAATCCTAGGTTATTTCTCTCCTCTCAAGTTTTTAAAAGCTTATTGATTGAATTATCTTCAAAAAAAAGCAGCATTGCCACATAATTCTGTTTATTTTTTTAACCATAATGAAAAAGATATATAGGGAGAGAAAAGAAAGAAAGAGGTAAGCTGTACAAATAGTTTAAAGTGCTTCCACAGAAAATTTCTCATTATGGGTTGAATTAGAGGAAATATTTGATATGCGGGCATGAACCTAATGCAGGTTTATATCAAAAGCTTGGGAGATAGCTGGCACACGATACGATGACCCTAAATTGGTGAAGAAAAGTGCATCAAACTTGCTCTCAAATAAAGATGGTGAAACTCCCTCTGAATTTTATAACTGCAGAACGAGTGGAGGTAATTTGTCTGAGTTATTGCCAATAGCTTGGTGTCACTTAATACTTTTTAAGTTCTAAAAAATAGAAAATGCCAAGTTCCTATTCATATTCTGGATTCCTAAGAGGCCATATGGATTTCCCATTGTACATAGATATAAAAATAATTTTTTTGAGTGCATTGTCTTTTCATGAGATCAATGTTTAGTATATTTCAATAATAAGAATCTATATTTGACACGCTGCGGCTAAAATTTTCACTTTCATATGGTACAGAGTGTTTAAAATGTGATTGTTACAATTAAATGCAATATGATTGGTATTGTGTATTTGACAAACTCTTGCTTCAAAAACCTGTGAGCCACATTTGCCCATCCAGTTTGTCTGATAGTTATGAAGTAGTTAGTTTCTGTAAGCAAGATGAGAGCAATGAGGTGAAGCGTATATGTGAAGTGTCAGGCTCTTGTTTGGCTTTTACTTGAGTTTATCATTTTGAATGGGAGTTGAAGGATCCTATTTGCCAAAGCAGACTGTCAGAATAGACTGGAGGAACATGAGACCTACCTAACCCTATTGTAGCCTCCTGTATTTATGCTTAAGGTACAAAAGATGACACTACCCTTACAACACATTACACATCATAACACTATTCATATGGAAGCAATGTTAATTCCCAAGTCTTATTTTGCATTTCTTAATGGAGTATGCATCAAGAGTAGCTGGAAGTTTGAAACTCTTTTAGAGAAGTTTTGATGGGTATCTTTTGCTGATTATCATCTTAAAGCATATAGTCTGCTTATTTATTTAATTATTTAATTTTGTAGAAAAACCTTCTTGAAGCATATGGTCTGACTTTCGTACATTTTGTTTTGTATGAAGAGCAATCAAGTAGTGAACTTTGCTTGTTTCCATGTCACATCTTCAAGTAGGCTTCTTGGTGATTAAATGGGATTTCTTCTTTTTAAAGTGAATTGAATTAATATAAGGCTCTCCCATCAAGATATTAAGTATGCCCAAAGTGGAGCCCAACCTCCACTATTGAGCCTAATGCATGTTACAACTGTCATTTTTATTTTGATTTCAGATTTTATCTTGCTTTTATAAGATTGTCAAGTTATTCCTCTCTTTTCAATTTCACAAAGTGCTACCCTGTAATCATGGGTATATGTTGTTTCTGTTATATGATAGCATGATGGCGTTTTTGTCCCCTTTTGTCTTTTATTAGTATTTTCTTGAAAATGTCTTCTTTCTTATTTGTTAAAAAATAACAATAATAAATGTTAAGGCTGGGCTAATTTTCGAAGATTTAATAGTATGACCCTCTCAACTAGGTCCATTGCCTATTGCTTGGATCAATATCTTCAAGAAGGTAAGTTCTACACTCATGATGAGAATCTTAAATCCATACTAATATTTCTTCTTTTATATTTTTATATTCTCTCTCTCTCTCTCTCTCTCTCTCTCTCTGCAATGTAGTTGCTAACATAAACTGTCTGAATTGCCTGATCTCTTATCAGACTATATTTTGTGGCAGTAATGGGAAGACATATGGACGTTTTATTGGTAAGTATGTTCATCTCAAATGAAAAATCTGCCTCTGTGTGAAATTCTCTTTACATGGGGTAGTTAGGAAGATATAATTTATTTAGTATTTTTGTCATCTATATATGAAGATTCATTCTCAACTGTAAAAGAGGTTTTTCATCTTTGCTATCATGTTATCTTGCATGGGTTGATTAGGAATGTTGAAATCTTAGTATTTAAGCCATTTCTTAATAGAACATTCGCTCTCAACTAAGAAGGTTTTGTTATGATTTATTTTAACCAAGTTTAAGAAGGCTAAATTTGATTCTGTACTTGATTCCTGCTTTGATGGTTGAATGCTATGTTCGAACAAAATACTTGACTTTTTATTTATAAATAGAAGGAATAAAGGTGAAAATTTTCTTCCTTGTTGGTTATAGTCTGTCACTCTTTTTACTTTGTAGAGGTTAATCTAATATAACCCTGTGATTTTTAGGTGGATCAATTGTGGCTCAGTTTGCAAATCGCTTTAGTCCCTTGTATTTTGAGGTGACTCAGCTTAAGGAAGTAATGTCAACTGAACAGCCCTGTGATTTTGCGTATGAATTTGGGGATGGCCTCTTAGATCTCCATGAATGTCCGGCTGGATTCCCAAGACCAGGTGGAGATTTTTTATGTTGCTAATTACGAGGATCAATTCAAGAGTTGAATTTGGTCATATCTTGCTAAAACTTCTCCTTTATCTGATGAAATTTGTATTGTCTTTGTTCCTATTTCCTGGTTGATGAGTCACAGTAAATTCTGCAGTTTGTTTTAAGTATGGGGAATTAAACAAATGAATGTCTGATGCTCGTAAAATTTTCATTATCTTGTTACAACATTTGATCTTTTAGACCTTGTAAACATCTCATGAGTGGTGTTCGAAGAAAAATTTGTGGACAGCTGAGATTATGTTTGTTTTAAGGGTTTGGATTTAATTTTTGTTAGTATTTTAGTGTTTTTCCTCAGAAATAGAGGCTATGAGAACACTCTATATTATCTTTTCCCACCTATTTTTCTTTGATTTAGGCAGTGTAACATGGACAACACTTTTATTAATTTATTAGCATGTCTCTTCTTTTGCAGTGAAACATCCATATCCTTTCAGTGATCAGGTTGTGATATACATTCGTCATATTGGACCTGGTGTTTTGGTGGGGCAAGCATGGCAGGAAGGTAAAAAATTAGACCAAGTGCCTCGGAAGTTATGTGGCGAGATTTTGATGGTAAAAGATTTTGCTGCATCCAGAGAAATTGACTAAACAATCTTTCTTTGTTTTGGTTTTCTTCTTTTTCCCATTCTATACTATGTAGTTTATTTAGGTTTTAATGGAGCCATCCATGAATAGTTTCCATGGTGATTAATGTCATCATCCGAACCATCATTCGGAAAAGATTAAGGGTAGCCATCACTCAGTGTAGTTGTGTTTGCTCTTTCTTTCTTCTTCTTAGACTTCTTACAGTTGAGGGCATTTGTTTACAATGGGCTCTTTACTGGATTGTTCCCCTTCAAATAGAATTTCTTGCATGTCCTAAGCTTTCAATGTGTCCCATCTCTTTTTGGTGGTTGAACTAGTTGACATCTTGTTAAGATCCTTGGCATTCATAACACAATATATAGCATATTCATGACCTTGGTTTAGAGTTGGACAAGTGCTTCACATCGAACTCTGCATCAGCAGATGGAACATCAACCCCCGTGCTGATGATTTTCCATAGTTTTACAACATAGACCATGATAAAAGCTCCATCCTTACACCTTACCTTCCATTGATTGCACTCTGAACTATTAAACATAGGAGGCTATGATGGAAGAACTCTCTCCATGTCGAGTTCCAGTCATATATGCCTTGTACCACTCTATGTGGTTAGGCTATGGAAAAATGGGGTGTCAACTTTAAACCAGTATTGCTTTTATGAGAGTTCTCCTAATAGTCAACATTTCTAGGCTTTCCCCCCATGAAACTGTCTTGCTGTTCTCTACAGGAGTGAAAGCTCTACCCCCTCCTACTCTTTGAATTTTGCCCTTAACTTATGTCTTGCTATTGCTTTTAATATTGCTAGTAAATATGAAAAAAAATAATTTAAAAATTCAATAGTTTAACTTTTTAAGATTCAGTATATAAAAAGATATATTACCTAAAAAAATAACTAAAATCTAAATTTCTTGTATTAATATTATCTTGGTTAATTCGAATTATATTAAATAAAATCATAATATCTAAAAATTTCTTTGATTATTTTAAAAAAGTTTTAAAAATTTATTTTTATTATGTTAAATCAAATTTATATATTTTTATTTTGAATTAAAGAAGCTCTTATCGTATTATTTGTCATTTTATATTATGTGATGTTAATGTAGAATATTAACATGTCGTAATAAATGACGATGTAATATATTGATGCGATGTGATAATATAATTATATAATTTTTTATTATCTATTAAATTTAGTTAATGTTATATAAATATAAAATCAAAAATAAAATTACAAATGATATTTTTTATTTTATTTAATTTTTTAAAAATAAAAAATTATGCAAAGTTGAGTCCATTAACCAAGTAGAAGTATAAGTATGTGCAAAAATTATGAGAGACTTGCATGGGCTCTTGACTCCTTAGCAATCTCCTGTGGTGCTGAGGAGTAAGATTTTGACTTAGATTTAAAAAGGCAAACGTGAGTTGTACTATGTCGGGTGTTATCCGTTTTTGGTCCTATTAAAATCTTCTTTCCGATTCTTGTGCTTTTAGTACCACAATGAATGTTCCTACACGCCTCGTTGCCTTAAACTTTAATTTTTGTAACACGTTATTATCATTACATTTTCACACTAAAGAAAAATTAAAAAAAAATGGTGGGTTGAATTGGTTACGACGTGATTAGCGGCTAATTTTCCTTTAAAAAAAACATAAATTCTAGTTTTATAATATTTTTGTTACTTTATTTTAACTTTTAAATAAACTAAGTTAGTATCAGTTGACTTGTAATTCACCAAATTTAATCAGTCTATTATATAATTAAATTAGAATTTAATGTATGATTTTTTGCTTAAAAAATAGGATTTGAGTTCGAGGTTTCACTTAATTTTTTGCTAACATGTCATATAATAATTCACCTTTGATGATTTTTTTCATGGAAGAAAATAAAATAATATGTGATTTATTGTTAGTGTTTTTTTTTTCTAAAAAAATGCATGTGAAACCATTGTACCCCTAATTTTACATTTTTGTTATTACTTTATAATTTTTATAAAGTTTAAATTTTTTGTTTCATATTAATTTTTAATCAGCTGTTAAAACCAAAAAAAAAAAGGAGTACAATTATTTACTTAAAGTTTTGATCTCTTTTTTTTTTTCAATCAAAGATAATTATTTTATTAAGTATCATGAAAACCAATACAAGACACAATACAATAGCCTACAGGCACACAAAATATAAATGGAAACACATTATTTTGACCTAAACATAATCATTGTTATTTAAATAATTCAGATAAAATGTCATGATTAGTTAGCATTTTTATTATTAAAAAAAGGGGGAAAAAAAAATCCTATTCTCTTAAACGACAAACCATACAAAACGTATTAATAACTAAAGATTTGTTCTGGTCTCTTGTTAAAGCCAACTAGCAACCATCCAATTTTGCATAGAGAAAATAAATTATTTAATGTGTAATTAAATAAATTAAGAAGTATTTTATGGTCTTACTAACATGTATGCAACACTACTGACAAGATCAAAATCAGACAACTTATCTCTAAAAGGAACAATAATTAGCACAAATTTAGGTTTAAGATTACTATCACTCAACAACAGTTGACTGTCCACACAATGAGACAAAACCGACCTTCGTTTTTAAATCATAAACCCCATCTTCAAGTACAAACAAAACAATATTATATACTACAAGTAAACTCTGTTTGTATTTTTTTCCCCGATTAAAATTTTTTTCACGTGATATTTTGTGATTTTTTTACTCAATTAGTAGTTATGAATAACTTCTGTTTTTATAAAGAATTAGACTGTTAATTTTATTCGATAAAATTATTAAAATATTTTTGATTTAAAATTAATTTATGTACTCACATTGAAAGAAATTTTTATAATTCTAAATGCAATTGGTACATGATTTTTCATTTAAAGAGTAGAGTTATAATTCTCATTCTTTCAATTATAAAAAAAAAATGTAATTTCTTGTGAGAATAAGCAAAGTAGTTTCTTGTGCAAATATCTTCAATTTCGGGAGAGAATTAGATTATTTATTTAACTAGATAAAATTATTAAAATCTTTCGATTCAAAGTTGGTTTATTTATTCACATTGAAAGATATTTTTATAATTTTACTAAGTAAATTTAACAGTTTAATTCGAGAATAGAAATTGTTTACAATACGTTAATTGAAAAAAAGATATCCGTAAAGTACTAATCGAGAAAAAAAAACCATAGTAGACGGAGTTTACCGTTTTATTTAATCATGCTAACCTAAATGATTAAAGACATTAAAAGACAGGATTAAAAAAAGCAGAACATGTCTTGTAAGTAAATTAATGGGTAAACTGTTCGGTAATGGAAGAGTGGTCCGACAACCGTGCGTGGCAACAATGTTTGCTTCTATATATCTCACCAACCGCTTCCTTTGGCGGTGTCCCTACTCGCCCCTACACAAATAGAGCCTGCTGATTCCCTTTTAATTTGCGTTTTTTAGTAAATTTACATTACACCCCCAACTTTCTATTAAATACCATTTCTTCCCTCAAACTTTGAGTTTCTATCAAATATATCCTTTTATTTAGTCAATAACTTATTAGTTGATGACATGTATAATGTTTGGATTTCCGTCTATACCGTTAGCCCGGAAGTTTGCATTCAACGTAATACATACTCAAGTTCGACTTATTAATAGTCGAGACAAGTTCAAGTTCAAATTGCTCGAGTAATAAGTTGAATTGAGTTTTAGTTTTATAATATTTAATTTGTATAATTCATGAATTATATTTTTTAATTTGAATTTACAATTCAAGTTTTAACTTAAATTTAAATTAAATTTTAACTTATTACTTAAATTAATGATAATTGAACCTAATCGAGTCGAGTTCAAATAATTTAATTATTTTTTAAAACAAATTTAAACACACATACACAAAGAAAAAAGACTCAATTGAGCTCAACACTACACTGGTCCGGGTTGACTCGACAACAACCCCATTACCCGACTCAACTAATGAAAAAATTCGATTATTCTTATTGAAAAAAAAAGGACACCACGAGGATAAGAATGTAATGCTTGAAATCATAAGGACAAAAAAGATTATATAGAGTAAAATATAGGGATGGGAGATAGAATTAAAGCTTATTTGCATATAGAAAATTGTTGAGGAGCATGAACCTAAGCGTCGGTGGAACTGCCAAGAAGCAGCGACGAAAGTGTTCTCGAAATGTTTAGATCGCCGAGTTTTAGATTTTTCCTTTTTCTCTTCTGCTTTTGGGGGCCAATGGATTTTGGGACCCTTCGGCGGGAGTGGGAGTGGGAGTGCGTCTGAGAAAATAAATAAATAAAGAAAAGAAAGGGGAGAAGAGAAGATGAGGAATCATGCAGGTGTAAGGAGTAAGAGTAGGAGGAGGACCACTTCTCGTATATTATTATTGCATGCTTCAATTAAAGATCTTTTTTTATCAATTTTTTATTTTGTTGGGTCCAAAAGAGAATGTTGATTGAATTCTTTCAATTTATTTATTGCATTTGACCCCAAATTTAACCTACTACTATTAAATTAAATACCCATTCTTTTGGCTATTATCAAGTTAAAGAATGTGTAGGCTTTTTACTAGATGTGGTTGCTTTTGTATCTTTTTGAGTCTCCAAAGTATGATTTTTACTTTGTTCAAATTTTATTTAAAAATAGAAACATAGAGTATATTAGGGAAGAGACATAAACTTTACCTTCAAAATTACATGAGAGAGATAATAAAATAGTCTTATTGGAAGTACTATTTCCTTTTCATAAAGTCTATGAATATATAAACTAGTCCTTTTTATATGTTTAAATCTAACATAAAGCAAATTAATTCTTTCTAATTTTAGAATACCATTCAACCCACCTTTCACATTGAAGAATATCTTAAAAGACCTTGATGTGAATGGCCTTATTCGGCAAGAAAATCCACAATTTAGTTGCTTTCACAATGAATATGAGTGACTCGGTATGTTAAATATTGTAAGCATTTTCGAACGGAGGCTAAAGTTTACCGAATGTCATATGATCCATCACTCCCATAAACATATTATTTTTGTTTAATCGAAGTTTTTAATTGAGTTCAACCTTTAAATTTGCTGTTTTTGTCATGTTAATATCAACATTTAAGTTTACAACGATAGTGGATTAGTTTATTACTGAAAAGAGTTCGTGAGTGCTATACAATTGAGTGAGAGAATGTTACCGATTTCATATTAGTAAGAGATAGAATGGATCTTGAGTTTATTAGTAAGGCTCGTGACAGTAACATCTATCTATTTATATTATTTTATAATTGAAAAGTGAGTCTTGAAATGCTACATTTATTATAATTTCAAACTTTTTTATTTTGAAAAGATAATTTCTGACTTCAAAGAAGTTAAATGTGATTTTAAATATAATTTGAGAGTTTTTCCCCCTAATTTATTTATATTATGAACTTATAATATTGTGAAAGTTTTTGTCTCTAATAATCCTCTTAATTATTTTTAACTAAGCTTTTTATTTATTTAATTACCCTTTGTTAATTATACTCAATTTTTTTACATTAAATTTGACATAAACGAATTGTTCAAAAATAAAATCGCAAACACAACGTTGGAATCTTTATATAGGAAACCATTAAGATATTTATTGACAAACACGATAATTTTTAAATATTATTATTACTAGAAATATACATGGAATGTCTATGGATAATGTTTTAGTTTGCATATTGACAAAAAAATCATAAATGTATTCACATTTTTTTATATAAATCAAAAACTAAGATATGAATTTATCCAAAGACAAAGGAAGAGTCAAAACTATGTTCTTGGCTACAGCTATGAGCTCTATTTACATTAAATTAAAAATCATATGTGATATCTCTATCGTATCGATTTATTGACAACTGAAAAATCAATAATACGAGATATTTATATTAATATTTTATTTATAATTTCAATAATAAGAAAGTGTCGGTACAACCGTACATGGCACCCGCATGCATCATCAGATGATCTTTGCTCTACCAAAAGGAAATGTGCAGATGGAAAAGCAAAATGGGAAAAGCCTTAGGCTTTGGGTTAGACGACCACATCTTCCATGGCCCTACTCGGATTTTCTCTTGACCGCCACCGCCTTAACTTTGTAGGGTACAATCCTTTAACATCTCACCTATGCCCATGGGGTAGTCCTTGATCACTTGAAACAAATTTATGGTAAAAAGGGAAATTATCGAAATGATAACTGAATTAAATGTTTTGACGTATGAAATAAGATTTAAGTAAAGTTTATAAAGTAAAATTGTAAGGTTGTTAATTAAAATTTAAGTATAATATTTAAAATAATTTTTAAATTATTTAAAAAAATTTAAAATTTTTTATTTTTTATCATATTCAATCAAACCCTTATGCTTTTATTTTAAATTAAATAAACCTTAATAATTAATAGAACAATTGATTAAATATTATTAATTAAAATATTATTTATCATTTTATATCAAGTGACGTTGACGTCAATGGCGAAAAGGAAATGATTTAATAAACTCCTGTCCTCCAAAAGTTTTAAATTTTTATAATATGTTTTTATTTTTAAAAAATTTTAAATATTAAATTTTTAGTATGACTATTTTATAAATACTATTTTTATTCTTAAACGTGAAATCTCCACACCATCTGTATTTGATATAGTAGATTGACATATCATAATGGATGATAACATAATTACGTGATATTTTTTACTCTACACGTCAACATTAAAGTCATTTGAACATAAAATTTTTAAATTCGATCAGACATATCTTATCCTCGATACCAAAAGGAAAAGGTAAGCAACTTAGTGTATGAATAAGACTTTAATAGTACTAATTGAATGTGGGCGGGAGAGGAAATTGAATGAAAGAAAGGAGGAAATAGTAGTACTAAAACAAAAGGCAGGAAAAAGAGAATAAATTGAAGAGAAAGGAAAAAGTAAATCGGAAAGATGTGGGCCGCCGAGTTGTGACCACAGACACAGTCCAAATGCAACGCACAAAATTTTCAATTTAAAATCGGACGGGACTGTGGGCAGTACTAAGAAAACAGACCAGCAGTACTTGTAATAAAGTAATTTACTAATTACGGCTGCAAAAACTCGCCTCCTGTCTGCCGATTAATCGTCAGCAATGGCATAAAGAATGTTCCACGACTGTTCATGAAATGTAATTTAATTTAATAATAATCGCATGCACGAATTCCTAACTCTCTCCTCATCGAGTTCACATTTTATTTATTAATTTAATATACTTTTATTGTTCTGTCCCTATATATACCTTAGCTCTCCAGTCACCTCGTCGTCGCCATCCAATTCCAGTTCCAATTCCAATTTCATTCTGCGTTTTCTGTTCACAATCCCAATCCAACGAAACCCTTTTTTCCTTTCTTGGTTCTGTGATTTGTTGTAGCAAGCAGGTTTCGTTTTCCAGCCAAGTGATAGTTTGAGAGAATCAATGGCTCTTTTGAAGGAAGTCGACGACAGCCTCACTAACCAAATCTTCTCCATCCTGGAAAATAGGTTTCTGTTTGGGTACGACAATGTCGATGCCGATGAACCAAAACCCCATCAAAGCATTCAACTCCAAGAAATGAAATCTGGGAAACATGTGACTGGGAAGGTTAGAATCCTTTCCATTGACAGCGGCAGCTTTTCCGATGGGATATTGGCAGCCCAATCCCTCGTTCGTCTCGAGGACTTTCTTCGTGGGAAATCAGGAAATCGAAATGCCAACGTCGCCCATTATTTCGACGTCGTTGCAGGCTCCGGAGCCGGTGGAATCCTCGCCGCATTGTTGTTTACTAGTGGTAAAAATGGCTCTCCGGTTTTTTCTGCCCACGAAGCTCTTGATTTCCTTGTAAAAAATCGTCGGAAACTCTTTCCGACATCGTCTCAAGGAATATTCGGTCGAATTTTCCGTCCAGCAAAGGTGGAGAAACTGCTGAGCAAAACATTCGGGGAGCTCACGTTGAAAGACACGTTGAAGCCGGTTCTGATTCCCTGCTACGATCTCTCCACCCACGCTCCATTCTTGTTTTCCCGCGCTGATGCATTGGAAGTGGACGGCTACGATTTCAAGATGAAGGATGTCTGTTTCGCTACGTCTGCTGATCCGACGGTTGCGGGGGCTGTAGAAATGAGATCGGTGGACCAGAGGACAAAGATCGTCGCCGTTGAAGGCGGGGTGGCGATGAACAACCCAACGGCAGCAGCGATGACACACGTGCTGAACAATAAGCAGGAGTTTCCGTTCTGTAATGGCGTGGAGGATCTCTTGGTGTTGTCTTTGGGGAACGGAGAGTCGGATTTCGGTTCCGGCAATCTCACTCCGCAGCGGCCGAGGAGCTTCCTTAGAATAGCCGGCGAAGGAGCTTCTGATATGGTAAGTAATTCCTCTCTAATTATCAATTTTTACAGTTTGCCTCTTCCAGTTATCAACTGTGAGCTAATTCATTCCATTTTTAAACTTACAGGTTGATCAAGCAGTCTCCATGGCATTCCGAGAATACCGAAGGAGCAACTATGTGAGGATCCAGGGAAACGGGTTCGTCCCCAAAAGTAGTGCAACTGGGGAGGCATTGAGCAACATTGCCAAAGAGATGCTGGCACAGAGAAACGTGGAGTCAGTCCTGTTCCAAGGGAAGAAGATGAGTGAGGTGACCAACTTGGAGAGGATAGAGATGGTCGGAGGTGAGTTGATCAAGGAGCAAGAAAGGAGGAAAACAAGCATCCTGCCGACGGTGGTGTTGAAACAACCGCAAGCATCAGCCTCACCAAGAACATCATCGGCCTCCGCCACTACTGTATCAACACAATCTTCATGCTGACACTCTCAATTCCCTGTCTCATTCGATATCTCTTTCATAATTTTATGGTAACTTTCATAATTTTACTTACCTTAAAATTATGAAAAGCAACGTCGAATGAAGACAGAAGACTTCTATTTACGGAATTCATTCGCTGCCGCTCGAGATAAATTATAAAATTGTCGATGTGCTGTCCGAGCTGAGCTGTAAACCCTAATTATATTATTATTATTATTATTCGAGCTTTTTTATTGTTATTTTTGGAGTGGTTGGTGGGTGGGAAGAGCTTGTATTATTTGTATAGTTAGACAAATTTTTAGTTTGTTGGTGACCGTGTGCATACATGGAGTTAAATAGAATCAAATCAGAAAGCGGCGTCGTTTTCTTCTTTTGTGTTGTTGTTGGATGCTGGTATTAGTATCATATTCCAGACACAATTTATGGAATGAATGATTAATTATTTTATAATTTCTCTGCTTTTTTTTTCTTTTTATTTTTCAAATTCTTGTGGGTTTCTGCACAATTACTGTTCTAAAGAAAGCTTTTCTACGAAGAAAAAAAATTTAAAATTTCATGAAATTCCTCGCTAAAAGCTTTCTCTAAGTTCTTCCCATCGTGCTATACAGTACACTTTGTCTACACGTTCCGTGACTTGTACCCCTCACCTGCTGCCAGAAATTAGACTGCTACTATCTTCTTTTCTGTCGTGCTTAGTGCATTTCGCTTTACTTGTTACGGCACTTCCTCTTCTTTTATCAGAAGAAGCCTTTTGCATTCAATAATAACATTTCAAACCCAATCACTTTTCTTCTTGGATTGCTGACACATTGGAAAGTTGTTTCAGATAGTAATTTCATGATCTAAGAATGTGGGGAAACACTCAAAAGAATCTATGAATTTAAGAGAATCTTTAAACTTAATGTTTGTTCTGTTTCTTGCACAATTTAAATTAAATTTGAAATCAAAATTCCTTGCCTCCAAAATAAGTGTCCAAATGCATCTTTGATCTTTGTTGTTTTGAATTTCATGCCCCTTTTTCTGTTTTCCAGTCAAGGTTTGCCTTTTTTGTACCAATCAATCTTCATAAAATTCATGTTCTTTTGGTCGTGAAGCCATATTAACCTTGGCTGTGCCCCCAAACTCTTCTAGGAGGCGCTCTATGGTCTTCCTTGATGTAACCTTGTCAATCTCAAAGGCCCTCATGTCTTCTCCAAGTTCTGCATGGCCACAAGGAAGAAGGTGGGAAAAAGAGAAAAATAAGCATCAAATATTCAATAGATGCAGCTTAAGCTTATTGTGCATGTTCTATCAAAGTACAGCATGCTTAAATCGAATTAGTCTGATATAAGAACAATCGTCGGCTCTGTGTCAAGGTCATGTTATTGTATTGTCTAAAACCGATGAAGCATCATTTTAAAGATATTTCAATTGTGTGTTGTCTGCAAGTAGGTTGGGTTGCTGGTCCACAAATTAAAGACTTCTGAAGGAGATAGAACTAAGAATACACCAATAGTCTTGTTTATATGTGAGTCATTATGCTAATAGTCTTGTAAAAATTCATTGGAATAGAGCGTTTTTTGCAGCAAAACTGACCTGCTTGATGAAGAACTTTGAGAGGCAGTTGTGAAGCATTCGAATTGAAGAAGAAAAGTAAGTTCTTCATGACCTCCACAGATTCGGTTGAGACTAGTATTTCTCTCTAGATTAACCAGACAAAAGTTTAGTTAAGTAAAGCCACTTTCCTCATTATTAAGGATAGAGACTTGCATGAATGAACTCTCAAATCAAGACTTAAAGGGCAACAATAGTAGGGATGAAAAGTGTCGGACCCAAGATGTCTCTGCATGTTATCGTTATCATAAAGATTATTTGTACCCTCTAATCTGAAAAGAATCCCAACCACCATAAGATCTTGATCAAATATCTGGTCATGGCTAAATTTGTAAAGTTAACAACTGTATCTGAGCAGTCATTGTTATTTTGCTAATGGTAGTATTTGCATACCAGTTCAGTCAGACAAATATCTGCAAATTTCTAGCAAGTCCATAAGGAGTTAAACCATTGCAGTTCTCAACCGGCAGTCGCATTAACTGATCTGTTGGAAATACTACCCGGCCAATCTAATTAATTAAATACATTATTTGTATGAATATCTTTGGAAGTTGGACTTCTCCAGTAAATCATAATACTCAAAAACATCACACACAAATTCTTAACTATAGGTTAAAATTTTCCAATTTCAAGTCATATAGTGACAGCTAGCCAATACAATAACTCTCTAGAAAAAGTTTAATAAATAAATGATTTTACGAGAATCCAAACCTTGAAATTCTTCTGTTGATCATAATATCCTGAAACAATCATGAGCAGACGAAGTTTCTCCATCTCTGAGATTTCATGGCAAGGATTTTAAAAAAGTTAGAGGTCTTTTCCACACTAAAAAGAATGAAGGGAAAATGTAGATGCTTAAATATTTTTGTCGAAAAAAATCTGAGATGGAATCAACAATGACAGGTTGCTCAGATGTTTAGTTAAAAGCAAGTTATTAAACCTAGAATCTTGAAGTAAAGATCCTCAAGTTCCCAAAGAGGTAGCAGCCAAGCAGTAAAGACTGTATCAAATATAATGTTCTTGCAACCAAAACTGTAAATTAGTATTGATTTCATATTTAATAACTCACGCTGAAAAAGTTTTATTTCCTGAGTTGAGGCATTGCCATGTGCAAGAAGCTGCTGCAATGAAATGCCAATAGAACTCATCCCAACATGTGAAACCATTAACCTTGAACCAGCATTGTCTAGCTTGCCTGGTTTAATAACTCCAAATTAGCAAAATGCAATTGAATGGGTAATACAGGACAAAGCTCCATGTATCCACAAGGAATATATTCTCAAAAAATATTATGTATTGCAAGGAAAAGCCAATCAACAGGTAGAACTAAATTTACATGTCTAACTCCATGTGCACTGTAAAAACGAATATGCTTGCATCATGTGAGCAATTAGGAGCATTTTAGTGATGATGCATCAACAGATTGGACAAAGTTGACCTCTTTAGAAGCCAAAGGCTAAGGTCATGCGTTCCTCATCAACATGCAAATTCTTTCAATCCAAGGGAAGTGATCTTGGCAGTTATTCTTTTTCTTTTCTTTTTTGACGGTGGATTTTAGGAGGATAACCCCCAAATTTTGTGGGATTCGGAGTTTGAAAACCTGCCAGAAGCTACTCCTTTTGATTCCAGCCCTCTTTTTAGATTAACTCTCAATTGAATCGAACCCTACTTTATTCCTAATTCCTAAACCCTATCCCAATCTCTACCTCAGCCAGAAACACCAAAATCCCAAAATTTCTAGCCCTAACCCACTATAATCCAAAGTAGATAGACTTCCTCAAATTTGTCTACATCATATAATACTTCTTGATAACTTGATATAGCTATTTTAGCCTTGTCCAAAAGACAATTAACATTAAACAAAGACAACAGTTCCAGATACTTTTGATCTTCATACATGATCTTCTTAATCTTTTGATTGTCTTTATCATTCTTAATTCCAAATTCATAAGGGTGTTTGTAGGATTATTTCATTTTTATCTTTTGAAAAAGGGCTTAACAGCTTCTGCAAATGTCTGTTTTTCATGAGTGGGCCTTTTGCAAGCTATATCATCTGCATGCAAGTACATAAGCAAAACTCTTTTTTTTTTTTTTTAAAAAAAAAAGAACTTGAAAAATTGAAACCTAAACTTTGCTCAACTAGAAATAAAGCTGAACTTACTTATGTTATCAGTCCTACTAAAGTCCGGTAAATCAATTCTCTAATTCCTGGCCATTAAATTGTCCTAATATACCTCATAAAATAAATGCCCTAATATATAATATCTTCTTCCTCAGTAAGGTAAAACTGCTCAGAAGCTTAAGGTTTATGATGACTCCATTAGTGTACCTTTAGAACATTTCTCACTCTGTACTATTGATACTTAAAACTGTAGCTGGATACCAAGAGTCTCTATGAAAACTTTGTGGAAAAAATTCAAATAAATTTAGTTAAAGGGCAAGTGCATACCTACTCTTGTCCACTTCTTGAAATCTTTTCCCAAAATATCAGCTACTCTCAGCTCAGAGACATCATATAGTTTAAATCGCACTACAAATCATGAATTGTAGATCCAAATATTAGCCTACAAGAGTAAAGAACACCTGGAATAGGGAATGGAGTGGAATAACTTTTTTTTTCAGGGGAGAGAGGGAGTACATGGACAAATTGACAAAAAAGAACTTACATATCTGGTACAGGCCATTGCATCCAAAACGACCAGCACCATTAATCAACAAAGTAGCCATGTATTTATCCTTGGAAGTACATTGAGGGCTTGATAAATTTCCAGTGTCTAGCAGGATGCCAGCTAACTGCACAAAAAATTGAAAAGGCAATGTAATTGAATTTTCAGCTGCTCATCATTTGACTTTGCTTGATGACATTTTCATTTTCAGCGCTTAAAGTTATTTTAACTTTTACATTTTAGTTTTATTAAAAAGTAACTTAGAAATTAAATATTTACTGCTAATTATGTTAACCATAAATAATAGGCAACATTTTATTTAACTGCTTGCAAAGTGCAAGTGGATGCTCTATTTATACGTACGAGTTGCTTTCATAGTAAGTATATCACTCTTGAATCATTTGACACATAAATAGGAAAAGATTAGTTAGTAGAATATAGCAAATCATAAAGGCAAAGAGAGGAAAAAGGAGTAAGAATTTTGAAAATTCACGAGTAATAGCAGTAAGTACCAAAAGTCGGCTGAATCCTTGTCCTGCCAAAATCTCAGGCGAAGTCATTGCAAACTTTTCAGCAATAAGTGTACAAGGTGAGCACTCCTGCATACATGCATGTGTAAAACAACAAGATCCCGTGACTTTTTCATAACCACAGAATAGATTTAAAAGTTAAGAACAAAGAAACTTTATATGAATACATAAATGACAAATTACAAAAACCAACTTCTTAGGTGTTGTTTTGAGAGGTTTATGTTCTTAATTTCTGTTTTTCATGCATTCTTTAAAATCAAAAAAATGTGTTTGATAGTGTGTTTTTGTTTTAAGAAGGAAAAAGATGTCACTGGAAACAAGAACTTCTACTGTTTGGCTTTCAAAAAGGATATTTCCACCCTTACATGATTCAAAAGAGACTAAATGATGCTTGAATATAAGCAGTTTTATTCTTGTGAATACTTTTCTTTTATAATAATAAATACTTACATGAAATAAAACATACAATTATATAATAAAACATGATTATAAAAGAAGAGATAATATAAACAATAGGTATTTTCAACCAACATAATTATGTAATTTAAATACAGCATAACAATAAAAAGTGGATATAGACTGACTAATATGATATAAAAATTATTTAAATATATAAAAAACCAAAAAGGCAACAGCTACTTATAAATTTTCTAAAGTTACAAAATCAAAATCATATTTTATAAGTTATAGATAATACATTATGAATGCATAAATGAAAAGTACATTATATTTTTCATAGTTCAAAAATAATGTATTTTATTTATCTTTACAATTAATATATTCTTATGCTCTGTTATTTTTTGTTCCAAAAAGCCTGATTTCCTAGATGTATTTCGTTAGTTTTCTACTCTAAAAGTTATGGGACAATTCCATAACAATTTTGTTCTTTACCAACAAGATTTGGAAACAAAGCAAAAAAGGGGTAAAAAAAAGATGAACATAGAAAACAGGTAATACTATAAAATGATCCATTGTTTGTTCTCTTTCATATCTAACTCTCTTTTAGCATGGTAGAACATGAGTTTCAGATGATGCATAGTTAACAGTGGAGATTGGAAAGCACATTCTTGACAAGATGGATTTGGCTGAAAATATTTTGACCAGGACCGTAAACTGCAATTTATTGACAAAATCCTTCTTGAAGAGAGTTAACCAAGCAAACTATTATAAACTTGGGTGAACTGATTGGATCAATAAGCTCCAATTGCGCCATGCTTTCCAAAGCATTCAAGCATAGAAGAATCCTTCCTAGCATTAGTTTCCACATGGAAGGGGAAGGAGAAGAGGGAAATAGAATCCTTATAACACTTAAGGGAACAATGGACTCAAATGTACAACACTATGAACTCCAGGTGCAGGTTTCAATAAATACTGACAGCATGATGACACTCCAAAAAACAAGATCATTATAAATAACAGGTAATATTAACAACATTTTGAACTGAATTTATGTGCAAAAGGTATCATTATAAATAACAGGTAATATTAACAACATTTTGAACTGAATTTATGTGCAAAAGGTGTTTTTATGTTTTAACATCTGCAATAAGGCCTCATATGAATCAAATATAGTTTGAATGCATGCTATCTCAATGACACTAGAGTAACTTTACTAGATATCCTATAAATCCAGCTGCACACAGAAACCCCTACCGCTAGGTTTTAAAATCTCATTGTCATCAGCTTTAAACTTCTAGAATTGTTGCTTTTCTAAAATAAAAATTAAAAAAAAAAAATCCAAAACTCCATTCATGTATAAATTATGCAACAATTTAAGAATTTTAATTAAATAATAATTCAAAAAGGCAACACAACAATCTAAATATGTCCAGCCATGAGCCAACTCTCAATTCAGATAAATGATTAATGCACCTCAATCTTTACAGTTGAAAGTTAAAATTGTTCCAATTATTATTGTAAGTAGTCTTTTCATTTGTTCCACATATCTGAGAAATATCATTTGTTTTTTTTTTCCTTTTTCCTTTTTCTTTTTTTTCCTTTTTATGTTTTTATCCATTTCTTGGCTGGATATGACTTCAAGAGATCACAGGTACAACAAATGTTCCATTCTAATCAAATTGGCCAGTTTGATAACTAGAAAAGAACTTTGTATACTAAAGTCTAGTAACAGCTTCTAGTAATTCTCCATATTCAAAGCCACATCCCAGGAACATCATAATATGACATCACAAAACTCAAGAACATGGGTATAACAAATCAAGAAAATGAAAGGGCATCAATACTTATTCCCAGAAATTGATCCTGATAAAATATGAATAAGTAATAATTACATTAGAAAATAACACAACGTAAATTCTCATGGCATACCTGCCCCACAATAACTTTCTTAACCCAAGGGTACACACGTTCACCCTGTAAAAAAAAGCTGAAATCTATATTATTCCTTTTTTTTCAAATTTGCGGAAAAAAAAGAAGGCATGAAATGTTAACCAAACTGAGTTGTCTATGTACCTTTGTGCAATTAAAGATTTCGATTACTGATTCTTTTAGTGCCTGTACAAGGAAGCTAAATACATCATTTCTGATGGTCAACAGGTAAAAGTTACTTTTGGAAGAAATGTTACCTCTTGTTTAGTCGGGAGCTTGGGACCATTTAATAGAACTAGCTTAAGACTCCCAAACAAGTCATAATATGATAGATCGATCTGCTCAGGATTTCACCATCAAAAGAAAGAAATTCTCAGTTGAAGCTGACAATTAAACTTTAATCATATTTTGAAATTTTTACAACTCTAGTCTATAGTAGTTAAATTAAATTCTAGGTATGCATGACATGATCTGCAGATGAAAGAATAGAACCATTTACTCAGATATTTGAACCTATGTATCTAATAGCTGTTAGCACTTGTAAGAAACGTTTTATGCACTCGTTTTTGGGCCAGTCATAGGAATTGTATAAACTAAATGTGAGATATGATATTTTATCCAACTGAGAAGATTAGATATTGAGCATTAATTAAGCTTAATAAGGTTTTCTAAAAGCCATCAAATTGCATACATAGGAAAAGTAGTTCTCATCAAATTTGAAGCAGATCAATGTTAATATAGGAGTTTCACAAGTCAAATCTAACATACTTCATTAATAAAGATTAAGGATGACTGATCAATTTGACAAGAATCCAACAACCATTTTAGTTCAGCATGTGAATTCAGCTCTGTCCTCTTCATGTTGATGACAGGCACAGTGCAGAATTGGTGACTTTCAAGCATTCCATTCAAGTAGAAGGCATACATGATCACCGCTGCAACAGATCCAACATCTGAAAATTGAAAAATATGAAATTAGACTAGTGAGTTCATTACAGACCATTTGCAACTTGGTTGCCAATCATACTTAGAACCCAAGCATCTTTATCATAACAATATTCTGACTTTTCAGTTTCTTTACCGTGACAAAGATTTTATTCTTAAACTTGTAAAATAAGTACTTAAATGGGAAATAAAAGAAGTTATGTAAATTATGGATGCTTTACATATTTGGAAAATTTATAAGGTTTAGGATAAATCTATACTAATGGTTGTGTAATCTTGAAAAGTTGGCATCATTTATGAATTAAATGCTGCTTGCAAATTGGCACAATGATAAACCAACTTGCATCTTAAGTTGGTGCTATCTGTGAAAAGAATTTCAGGACATTCATGGCAAGAAGCAGATGAATAGGATTGTGGAAGTCAAATTTTCTTCTCATTCCAAGATTTTAAATTTCTTGACACTGAAGAATAATGCCTCCTAATGAATTTGCCAAATATTTTTTTAACATTAATAATAATAACAATAATTCATTAATTAATTCTCAGAGAAACTTGGGACCTTCAAATCTGGGTGAAGAATGGAAACCACTTTAAAAGCAGTCACAAGAACAATGATGCCAAAGAATGTTTGAGGCCTAAGCTTATGTTACATGATCACCAACTGCTTCATGCACATAATCAAGTATTAGGATTAGGCTTAACAAATCAAACAAGCAGCAAAATTACTTCAGTCAGAGTCTTTGGTTAGAAGCAAAAAAACGTGGAAAAAGTAATAGGCATCAAACAAAGAAACGAGACATTAAGACTCAAGAACTTTGTTTAATTATCGTGATAAGAGCAGACCACAGAGATTACCAGAGACATCTTGCCCAATAACAGTATGAAGGAATCTTCCTGGAACACCAGCATCGACCTCATCCCTTTTTAACTTCAGAAACATATTAAGACTCTTAATGCTTTCACATGATTCTACAATTTCCATTCGTGGTGAGTGTCCATTATAAAATGAAGCTGCAGACTGAGGAAGTGGAATTCTTGACAAGCTTGTTTTTGTTTTGTTAACCCTATATGATTTTTCAATTCCAGGTCTCATCAGAGAAAGTAAAGAATGGTAAGAATCAAACATTTCAGAGGTCGTGCTGCTGGAGTCCTTGATTGAATCACTTGGATCACTGAAATGAAAGCTTGACTCTGGCTGAATGTTTGGGAATGCAGATGCAGTTGGTTTTACAACATTTGACCAACTCTCATATGAAGCTTGGCTTGATGGTTGATGAATAACATCTGAGACTGAGTCATCTAATGGTGATTCCATGGACTTTTCAGATACATCCAAATCAAGGTTTTTGCGCCTTGAGTTACCAATATCTGATGTAGATCCAGAAATCTTCTGGATATCAAAAATTCCTCCAAACTCTAAGTTAGAAGAATTGTCCGTTAAAGCACCATCTTTTACTAACAGGCCATTGAAGTAAGGGTTCTCTCGGGCACGAATATATGATTCCTGTGAGCCAAAAGCAAAAAATTAGAATTTATAACATAGAAAAAAATCTACCCGGGAAAAAGGAAAGAGCAGTTAAGGAGATGTTTAAATCTTTAATTTCATCCCCCACTGAAGGTTTAAGATTCATGACATGAAGAGTCTAAGATTAACTTAGGCTCATCACATGGAGATTGACTCTAATAAATCAAAATTGCTCCATCTCTAATCCTTTTAATTAAAAACTTCAAATCATTAGGTGTACAAATCTCTATATCATGCAAGAAAAAAACCCAAAACTTTTTTGCAATCACTAAGCTAAAACATCATATTATTATCACCACATAGTATGCTTTAACCTCTAGATCAACATAATCAGGATTCAAACATTTCACGAACAAAAGTAATTAATAATACCAATACAGTTAACTTAAAATGAACAATGAGCAAAATGCTACCACCAAATTTAACATAATTTATCTTGCTTTAGCAATTAACAAAAGAAGTAAGAAGCAAAGTCAGTGTAGCGAAGTTGAGTCCAAAAGCAGAGAGAAAGTACCTGAGAAAGTGGTTTGGCAGAGCTCATGGTGAAGAAGAGAAGGAGAAAGAAGAGGAAGCGTGGGAAAGGAGAAGAGGAAGGAGTTTTGAGGAAGCACCGAAAGGGCGGCAGATTCGGAGAGGGGAACAGATTGAGAACACCGTGACATTATCAAATTCTTTGTGAAATCCGCCATTACATTACATGTACAGCTAGTTTGTCCTAAAAACCATCGCTGCTGCCCTGCGCCAAACAAAATTAACTCTTCTTTCCTTGTTCCTTTTGAAATAATACTTACTAAACATGTTAGTTGTCAACCTGAGACAGAGACAGAGACAGAGACAGAGACAGAGAAAAACAGAGCCTTTCCTCTGTTTCTTTCTTCGAGGATTTTATACGGACGGAGTTTCGCATTAAACCAAGTGTACAACAAACAAAGACACAAAGCCTCTCGGTGGAACCCACCGGCATGATATAAGAGGAAAAAAATAAAATTATAGGAAATATAATTTATATTTGGTGCATTATCATAAATTTCGTATATTAATATAGAGTTATTTTATTAATAAATAAATTTAAAAATTAAAAAATTTTTACAAAAGTTATTTTGAAAGATTTAAATTTTTATTTTTATATATTTATGCAAAGTGATATTTAATAGTTAAGCGATTACATTAAAATATATTACATTAAAAGAAAAAAAGGGAGAAATTATAAATAAAAATTATTTATATTTAATATATTGTTAACGTATAATATTTATAAACTATCATTTAATCACATAATGTCATTTTAAAAATATGTAAAGTTAAAAGTTTATAAAAAATAAAGTAAGTCTTTTTAAAATTATGAATATTTATTTTTAAAATTTTTTAATTTTTTAACTTTATTTATTAATAAAACAATAACATTTGATTCACGAATAGTGTATAAAATTCATTCGCTAATTTGTATCAAATATAAACTCATCAAAATATGAGTAATTTTTTAAATAAAAAATATGACTTATAAAAAATAGATAAAAAGACGTTGTAAATATTTTAATTTTATAGTATTTATAATTACTATTTTACTTATTTTTGTGATAATTTTATTATTTGAATTTACAACACTTAACTTGTGATATCAAATTTAATTAGGAGCATTTAATTTAATATAAAAGATGAACTTTAATAAGTTAATTAATTACATTTATTTTGACTAAATTAATTACATTTATTCTCTTTTAAATATTCAATATTATTGTCTTTAATAAGTTACAATTCAATTTATTTTAAACAAATTAAGTTCAATTTTTAATTTTAAATATGTTTTCCCTACTTTTATTTCAATAAATATATATTAATTTGCTACCATAATTTACTCTCCATAAAAAAATCTTTAATTTTTCATTAAATCTTTATCAAGAATTATTAACAATTTCAAAAAATAAAATATAAATAAAAAGTGCTCTCCAAAAAAATTTTAGCCAAAGCTTGAAATTGGAACCGAATGTAGGGTTACTCAAGTGTATTAGGACACTACTTCGACAGTTTGAGACTCACCATAGAAATCTTCTTTTACGTTAAATATTTCGGATTCTCCATCAATTAGTATTAGTGCAATTTTATTTATAAATAGTATGAGAATTTTTTTGACTTAAAATGATATAATAAATTTATTTACTTTTTCATTGTATATAAATAAATATATAAATAAAAAAATCTTAATTCAACTAGAAATAAAATATAAATAAAAAAATCCTAATTCAACTAAATAACTAAGAACGACACAACGGGCAAAGCTTTTTCTTGCATAGCCATGGCAGAATGCAGTGATGATGGAAAACATGAGAGCAAGGCATGCTTGTGGCTTCCGAACCTACCAAGAAATCTTCCAGGCATATTGTGCAACAACTATTTGGCCTGTCAACCACGACTTTCCTCAGCTTCTCCACCATTAAAGCCACCGTTTCTGATTCTTCTGATTCGTCTTCTTCTTCTTCTTCTTCTTCTTCATCATCATCATCATCATCATCATCCGGGAGTTCATTGAAGACAGCCTCGATCTCCACACGCATTCTCAACACCTTTCGAGTCCTGTACCGTTGAGCCATCGCCATACGATGAGCGCAGGCCAAGATCTTATCCACCATGAAATCGTGAACGGGAACATCCATGGAGAAGAGAATGTCTCTCACGGTGGAGGCGTTGTCGTTCTCGTTCATCAAACGGTCGACCCTCACCTCCTCTGTCTTCTCAAAGACAACACTTTCAGGTTCCGTAAAACAGGGTTCGTGGTCTTCTTCTTCTTCGTCGTCGTCGTCGTCGACGGAAGCCGCCGTGAACCTGGCCTGGATGTTGATGCTAAACGTAGCACAAGGGAATGACTCATCCTCGGGGGCTTCCCAGTCGACATCCCATACATGGCAACAAGTTTCGAAATCGTCTGACATGGTTAATTTCAGAGCAAGTAACAAGAACGGAAAACGGGGAGCAAAACTTTGAGTGGAAGAAGAACTCAATTTGAGCAGGGACCTGCAAAATTTATAGAGGTGGAGGTGAGTGGGCTGTTAAGTCGATGGTGATCACCTTGTGAAGTTACAAAGAAAGAGCCCATGTCTTGGCATTGGGTTGAAACTGTGGGCTTTACGCAATCCAACTGCGCCGGTGGAATTCTGTCAAGTCTCCCACATCCAGGGAGTAATGGCGAATCCTTGAAAAGACTTGAAAGTTGAACCCTTTGGCGGCTCCTTCATTCTCGCACGCACGATCTCATTTGTTAAAAAAAATACTTTTTGAAAATAAAAAAAAACAAAATTTCTAAAAAAAAGCTTTAATCTTTTGAAAAATAACTTTTTTTTATTTTTTTTCTTTCCTTCTCTCTATTGAACTCTCTATTTCAAATAACCATTTTTTTCTCTTCCACCCACATAATGAATGTGTCTGAGTATAATAATAATAAAACAACCATGGCATAATACTTAAATTTTTTTTAAATTATTTAAAAAATTGTGAATAAATTTTTATTTTTTATTACATTCAATTAAATCTGTTTATTTTTATTTTGAACCAAATAGACCTTTACAACTAATAGATTGACTAATTATTATTAATCAATTGATATATGTCATTTTTATAAATAGTTATTAACCTAGTTTAGGTGTTTGAGGCAAATTCGATTTGTTCATGTCAATTTTTGTTCTTAAACTGACATTGAATTTGACCTTGATTGAAAAAATTAGATCGACAATTGGCTGGAGTCAACCCATAAAGGGATTATGAGAAAGAACAAAAATGAGAGGAAAGAAAAAATAAAATTATTGTATTGATAAAATTAAATCAATGCCACGTAAATGCCTAATTAAGATCACGTCAATACTACGTTAACACTAAAATTACATTATTGGTAAAATATCATGTTACTACATTCAACATCGCATTAGTAAAATGCTAAGTCAACTTAATCAAATGTCATATCAATTAAAGAATTTTAATGTTATTTAACGATTACATAATATTGTTAATTTGAAAAAATATAAAATTTGATTTATACAAATTATTATTTAATGACTAAATTCAATACTTTGATAGAGTATAAGGAGTAATTGCTTAATTCAACTGTCACGGATCTCACGCCAGTAAAATATAGGTGGGTTTTGAGTATATAGACTTGGATCTTCTTTTACTTATCAAGTATTTTTTTAGATTCAATATATGGGTTCCTGACAAGTAATATCAAAGCGGATTCAAATCTTCACTAATGCATAGGATTGAGCAAATAACCGAATAACTGAATCGAACTGAAATGAGTTTGGTTTTTTCGGTTCGGTTATTTGGTTATTTCGGTTAGAGTAATTCGGTTAACATAATTACTTCGATTCGGTTTTGGTTAAGGAAATGTCTAACCGAACTAACCAAAGGGTGTTTTAGAGATTTTATATAAAAATTTCCTAAACCTAAATATGAGAAAGTTTCTTCCTCTTTCTGTTTGGATTTTACCTTCTGTCGAGTGCCGACTGTCGTTTCTCTTATGGCTTTCGTCTCGACTTTCCACTCTCGCTTTTCTAGTTTCTACGATTGCCATCTAACTACCGTCCAGTTCGATTTTCGCGTCTCGCCCTTTCTTTTTTCTTCCGACTGCCACCCAGTGATCTCGTCTCCTCTCTCGATACTACCTTCGCCCAATTGCCCTATTTGGTTTCTGGTTTTTGGCTTCATCTTTAGCAAGTCCAAGTAGCAACTAAGCCATCCTTGATCTTTCACCTTTCCGAGCTTTCCTTCATCAAGTGACTGGTAAGTTTTTTTGGGTTTCTACCATTGTTCATCTGTTCATCGGATATAACTTCCCCTTTTATTGCTATTGTTGTAAATATCTTAAAAGAGTTCTACTGTAACCTTCATTTGATGCTTGGTTTATGAGTTCTGCTATAAATTATCTGTTGTTTCTTAATTCCCTCTGCAGTTCTGTTAGTAGATTTTGACTATTTGTACTTGATAAATGTCTACTGTAATCTTATTTTATTCTTTGCTTTGGTCAGCTCTGCTAGTGGATTTTGACTATTTATACTTTGAATGTGGTACATTCAAATATGGACAAATTAGAGAACAAAGTAAAAAAACCCTTGCAAATTAGAGACTGCAAGTTGAAATTAGAGTAGTTCAATTTTTGGAACATAAATATATACAAATAAAAAAAAAGTTATGAAGTTCGGTTTTTGGTAACCGAACCGAACTAACCGAATTAGTTCGATTTCAGTTGGTTCGGTTACTTATTTACTACGGTTCAGTTTCGGTTAGTTTTTTATAAGAGTTCGGTTAGTTCGGTTATTGGATATCCAGGAATCGAACTAACCGATTGCACTATCCTACAAGAGGTAGGCTTGATATCCAGTAGAATTCGAGTATCACCCTTTGGGTACTCGAACCCGATTATGTTTTTTTTTTTAATTTTTATGTAATTAAATACAAACTTATATTGTTAATTAAATTAATTCCTAAAATTATGATTATTATTTAACTTGTAATATCTTTTAATATATATACTCTATATATACTTTCAGTATATATACTTTAAATATATAAGCATATTTCCTTTCTATTTTGTATTAACGTTAACAAAATATAACTTATAAACTTATTAATTATAATATATATACTTTTGTTTATATAAACTTATAAAATATATACTTAAAAAAGAAGTTGTGAGATTAGAATAGTTTTCGAACCTAACTATTTTTTTAATTTCATGCAATTAATAACAAACCTATATAGTTAATTAAACTTGTAATGTTGTTTAATTGTTATTTGGATATTTGTTTTTAGTTATTTAAATTGATATTTGAGATATTTATTTTTGATTATTTAAATTTAAATTTTATTATTTGTGTGTTTTTTTAAATTTAATTATTAGTGAGTTATAGGAAATATGGATGAAAATATTATTGTATATAAACACAGGTATGGATTTAGGTTCGGGTAATTAAGTACCCATGAAGAGCATTTTAATAATATTTTTACATAATCGGATTTTTAAATGAGTTCAAGTAATTAGAGGGTAGTGGATTTGTATTAGAGTTCTGATTAGAGTAGTAAATTTTAAAAATATTCTTATATTTATAAAATTCAGATATCATATTTATTAATCAGGTTCAAGTATCTCAAAATTAATGAGTACCCAACTAGTTGATATCTCTAATTAGAAGAGAAAGCATGGGAAGAAGAAAGAAGAGTTTTAAGGAAGCATTAAAAGGGCAACAGATTTGAGAGGATCAAATTAAGAACATTGTGACATTATCAAAATCTTAGTGAAATTTGCCATTACATTACATTTACAACTAGAGTTGTCCTGTGCCAAACAAAATTAGCTCTATTTTCCTTGATTCTTTTGAAATGACAATGTGCGACAAAGATAGAGAGAAACATAACCTTTTTTTTATTTCTTTCTTCAAGGATTTTATACCCTCCTTAGAAAGAAACAAAACCTTTCTTCTATTTTTTTCTTCAAGGATTTTATACCTTCATTGTTGCCTTGTGCCAAACGAAATTAACTCTTCTTTCCTTGTTTTCTTGAAATAACAACGTGAGGTAGAGACAAAGAGAAACAGAGCCTTTCCTCTATTTTTTTCGTTGAGGATTTTATACGCATTACATTACATTTATAGCTACATTGTTTTAAAACACTCGCTATTGCTTGCACCAAACAAATTAACTCTTCTTTCTTTGGTTTTTTTGAAATAATTCTAACTAAACTTATTAGTTTTATTGTGAGACACAAATAGAGAGAAATAGAGCCTTTCTTATGTTTCTTTCTTCGAGGATTTTATACGAATATAGTTTCGAGAGTGACGATGATCATGTCACATCAAACAAAACTAACTCTTTTTTCCTTGGTCTCAACGTGAGATAGGAATAAAGGTAAACACAGCTTTTCCTCTATTTTTTCTTCGAGTATTTTATATGGACGGAGTTTCGAGAGTAATGACAATCATGCTGCATTAAACTAGGTGTTTTACAAACAAAGGTTCTCGATGGAACCTACTAGCATTATTATAAATTTTAGATATTATTAATTAATTAAATATTATTATTTTGTTAATAAATAAATTAAAAAATAAAATTTTTTCAAAATAAACATTTATATTTGTTGGTGTTAATGAGGGTTTATACTGTATTCAAAAATATGCAAAATTTACTTCAAGGTGAGCTTTTCAAATAGGCATATATCTTTAAGACTTATTTCGCCTCCACCATTTGGTATGCAAAAGGGGAATATTGTGAATAGTTTTAGGGATACAATGAAACCAACGTCTAACTTTCGTCTTGCACTTAACGAGAGTAGATCGCTAAATACACTCGAAAGTTTGCAAAGTTGTTTGACTTTAAAACCTACTTTCTGCAGCAAGTAAACTATAAGGAATTTGAAATCTTTTGTAGATGATGGAAACTTAAATGTTTATGTTGATAAAACACAACACTTATCTTACTCTTGATTTTTGTCTTTGATTTTTGGTGTATTGTTGTTTTGTCAAAATGGTTAGCAACAAGCCATTTATGAATAGCATTTGTTTAAATAGCATAACCTTTTCATAAGGTGCTTTTTGTTTAAATAGCATCTCTACATTTTTGCCAGACACAACTTTGGGTCAAAAAATATTGTTTCAATCAACATCTTATGAACAGATAATTATTCATTTCATAAATCATAATATTTGATTTATAACTTGAAACCCATTTAACTTTTTGATCCATAGTGTCTTTTCAACATGTCTCATAACTTTTGGATGTCATTTTCCAAAAGACATAACCATTTATATGAAAACTTATCTATATTCCAATAAAGACATTATGTTACTTTTTGTGATATAACCATTGAGCTAAAATAACTTTTCATCATGTGAAATAACTTTTTAATTTTGAAAATAGACTAACAATATTTTCAAAAATATTTATTTGAAGGATTTTGAATTTTTATTTTTATAATATACCATGTGATTCTTTGTTATTAAATGATTAATATATAAATATTATATATTGAGAATATATCAAATATAAGCTCTTAAGAAAATTTAGTGAACTATAAAACATATTAAAAAATTAAAATAAAAAAGAGAGAGAAATTGTGAGAAAAAAAAAGTTACTTGGTAAAAAAATATTTATATATGATGCATTGTCAACATATATTATTTATAACCTATCACTTAATCATATAATGTCATTTTTAAAATAAGTAAAAAAAAAGTTAAAAAAATTTTAAAATATTTTTAATTATAAATATTTATTTTTAAAATTTCTTATTTTTAAATTTACTTATAAATAAGCTGATAGCATTTGATTTATTGATAATGTACAAAATTCATATACTAATTTTGTATTAAATATAAACCCAGAGATTTTCTAAATGTAAAAATCCAAAGTTGAATGGTTGAAATTTATTGATTGAAACACTCAATATTTCTATCTCAAAACAACTCATAGAACCTGTTTGGCCTGACTTTTTTCTAGCATAAAAGCTATTATAAAGCTCTTATGAAAAATAATAGTTTTTAGAATTAAGTTGGAGTTGTTTGATAAATTTCTTTTTATAAGTTATTTTTTATAAATTATAATTTTGGTTAAAATTATCGTAAACGGTATTTCTTTCTTTGAGAAGGTAATATTGTAATTATATTTAATGGATAAAGATATTTTTGAAATAAAAATAAAAATTCTCTTGTATTTTAAAAAAAAAAGAGAAAAAAAGTTACTTTTCTTGAAGCTCTTTTTTAAAAATTTTATTTTTTAAAAAATACTACTTTTTTTAAAGAGCTTTTAAAAATTAATATTTAGCTTGACTTTTGTTTTTAAGAGGTAAATAAGTTTAAAAAAAATCAAGCCAAACAAACATGCAGTGTGACGATTAAGAAGCTTTGAAAGCTCAAACGATGAACTTCTTTGAGAGGCTTTATACTAAGGATATCAGCTACTTCTTATATATGCAATTTGTAGTCAATTTCCAAATCTTGATTAGGCTACGATTGACTTATTGTAGAGACTTGGCGATGTTACTGAAATATATTCGAGACTCTTTGAAATGAAGTAGTTGAAAAATAATTTATTTTGACTAAACTAATTACATTTATTCAGTTTTGAATATCCAACATTATTGTTTTTAATAAATAAGTTAGAATTCAATTTATTTTAATTTTTGAATCAAATTAAGTTTAATTTTTAATTTTAAATATATTTTCTCTATTTCTTCTTAAGAGTTTATTTTAATAAAAATATATCAAGGCATAATATCCAAAAAAACCCTTAAACTATATAGAAAAATTCAAATAAGTTTCTATACTTTTATTACATTTAATCAAGTCTTTATATTTTTTTTATTTTGAGCCAAATAAGTTTTTATATTTTTGTTTTAAGTCGAATAAACCCTTATAATTAATGATTAACTCAATCAATTTTTTCGTCATTTTATGTAACGTAGTGCTGACATGACATACTAAAATATCATGACTGATAATGTGATATGACATATTGATATATTATAATTGATATTGATATCACATGTTAATTTGACATGTAATATAATTATGTGACATTTTTTACCTTTCACATTAATATCACATGGATATAAAATGATAAATTTTACTTTGTTTAATGATAATCAATTAATCATTAATCATAAGGACTTATTTGACCTAATATAAAAGTATAAGGGTTTGATTGAATGTAATTAAAAAATAAAAAATTATTTAAATTTTTTTAAATAATTTAAGAGTTTATTTGAACATTATGCCATATATCAATTTGCTACCATAATTTACTCTTCATAAAAAATATCTTTCGTTTTTTATTAAATCTTTATCAAGAAATATTAACAATTTCAAGAAATAAAATATAAATAAAAAAGAAAAAAAATCCTAATTCAACTAGACAACTCAGTACGACACAATGGGCAAAGCGTTTTCTTGCATAGCCATGGTAGAATGCAGCGATGATGGAAAACATGGGAGCAAGGCATGCTTGTGGCTTCCGAACCCACCAAGAAATCTTCCAGGCAGATTGTGCAACAACTATTTGGCCTGTCAAGCACAACTTTCCTCAGCTTCTCCACCATTAATGCCGCCGTTTCTGATTCTTCTGATTCGTCTTCTTCGTCTTCATCATCATCATGATCCGGTAGTTCATCGACGACAGCCTCGATCTCCACACGCATTCTCAAAACCTTTCGAGTCCTGTACCGTTGACTCGTCGCCATACGATGAGCACAGGCCAAGATCTTATCCACCATGAAATCGTGAACGGGAACACCCATGGAGACGAGCATGTCTCTCACGATGGAGACGTTGTCGTTCCCGTTCATCAAACGCTCGACCCTCACCTCCTCTGTCTTCTCACAGACAACACTTTCAGGTTCCGTAAAACAGGGATCGTGATCTTCTTCTCCTCCTCCTTCTTCGTCGTCGACGGAAGCCGATGTGAACCTGGCCTGAATGTTGATGCTAAACGTAGCACAAGGGAATGACTCATCTTCGGGGCCTTCCCAGTCGACATCCCATACATGGCAACAAGTTTCGAAATCGTCTGACATGGTTAATTTCAGAGCAAGTAACAAGAACGGAAAGCAGGGAGCAAACCTTTGAGTGCAAGAAGAGCTCAATTTCAACAGGGACCCGCAAAATTTATAGACCTGGAGGTAAATCGGTGGTCATCACTTTGTGAACTACTAAAGAAACAGCCCATTTTATTTTGTTAAAAAAATTAATTTTTTTGAAAATAGAAAAAAACAAAATCTTTAAAAATAAAGTAAAAAATTTATGAGTACATTTTAATATTTTGAATTTTTTTTCTTTCCTTCTCTAAATTTCAAATATAATTATCATGACATAATATTTAAAAATTATCTTTAAATTAACTAAAAAAATTTAAATAAATTTTTTATTACATTAAATTAATTTATACATTTTTATTTTAAATTAAATAAATATTTATAATTAACAAATTAATTAATTATTATTATTTAAAATAACATTTTTCATTTTTTATACTAACCTGACATCGATGTATAAATAGTTATTAATCTTGTTCAGGCGCTTGAGGCAAAATCGATTTTCAGGCTATTTTTCTCCCTATACTGACACTAAATCCGACCTCAATCGACAAAATAGGATTGACAATTGCTTGGATTCAGCCATAAAGACGGGGATAAGGAGACAGAACAGAAAATGAGAAGAGAGAAAAAATAAAATAAAACAAAATTATTATATCGGTCAAACCATATCGATGTCGTGTATTATATTAATTCTTGCATTACATTATTAGTAAAACATTGTATCATCATATTCATCATTACATTAAATAAGATGTCGAATCAATTACATCGAATGTTACGTTAACATATATAATAAAAAAATTTTAATTTTGTTAATAATTATATTAATATTATTAATTTTAAAAATTAAAAAATAGAAAATTTTATAAATGATTATGCAATGAGTAGATTGAGTATAAGTAGTAATTGCTTAATTCAAACACTAAAGTTCAAAAATAAGAGAAAGGAAAGTGGCTAACCACAAACTCAACTCTTTGGGCGTTGACTGGCAGTTGGCCTAAAGTCCAAAGGCCGAAGGTCTCAGGCCTAGGGAGAGACAGAGTCCGAATCTTTTCAACACTTCAGCTCAACCAATCTTCTCTCGCCACATCATCCAAAAGCCGCACTCACACTCTTTGGTTCCGTGCGATAAATTTGCACTGCAGATTTTCCCGCCCCCTCCCCCCACCCATACGCTTGCGAAGCTGGATACTGAAAGTGCCAGGCTGGCAACCGTTAGAAATATAGAATCCAACGTGAGGATCTGCTGGCCTTGATTCTTCTGATACCTAGAAATATTTTTTAAATCAACGGCTGAGATCTTCTCCGACTTTTCCCCACGATTTATACCCCAACATCTCCTCAACCTTTTATTTGTCCTTTTTATTTCAGCCTCCTCTTTGGTTCACTGCTCCAAATCAAAACCAAAAAAACCACAGCAGAAACCTCCAAAAAACCACCGTAACACTGTTGTTCTTGTCCTTGTGGTGCTCTTTACATTGAGAAGCTTCGTGGGTTTGGCTTAGATCCAACCCACATTGTCTTGGGTTGGTACTTTTTTCTTTTTTTTTCTTCATTTTTCATTAGCTTAATTTGCAGTTTTGGTTTTTGGGTTTTGATGTTCTTATCTCTAGATCTGGGGTAAGTTGTGTTTTTTTTTCCTTCTGATTTATGGGTTTTCATTGATGGTTTGTTAAGTACATTGTGTGTGTTCTTCTGTTTGGGTGCTGAGAAAATCTGGGTACTAGGAAGATAGTTGAATCGAGGATTCATTCATTGTCTGGAAGTGATTGGTTTACGACATTGTGAGTTGTTTTTTTCTTTTCCGCTGCAATTTTCTGTTTGATGGCTGGGAAAGGATGCAAGGTGGAAAACGGTATTAATTTTTTTTTTAAATTACTACTTTCTTTGGTTTTGTAAGAATTTGAATATCTTCCTTAATTAGTGGGAATCTGATTCCGGCGTTTAATTCTCAATTGGCAACACGTGTTTGGAATTTGGAATTCTGGGATTGTGGATTTTAGCTTGACTATAACTAATGGGAAGAATATGTTCCATGAAATGAACTTTTGGAATGATGTAGCATTTTTGATAGACTGAGATTGGTAGAATTTTATGTCATTCTATTCTTTTTAATCAATTCTTTCTAAAACAATTTAATAATTAACTAATCTTTTGCTGAACCGAGTTTTCTTTATGCAGTTGCCAAAATGGTTGCACAGGAATTCACTGTTGATTTGAATAAACCACTTGTCTTCCAGGTATATTTTAATTGGTTTTCGATTCTCCTGTTGAGTTTCTTACATGGTTATAAGAGTGTGAGATATTGATCTGTTTTTGAATTTTTTATTGTTTGGTAGTTCCTGTATTCCTGTTGTTTATTTCCTTAAGTTGATTTCTTTGTAGTGTCAATTACGCTACACTTCTTTGCAACCTCTTGTTCTGTTTCATTCCTTTGACTTTCTTTGGCTACTTGGTTTTGCTTCAAATCTTGTCAAAGCTATTTAAATCTTCTTCTGCAATCTTAAGCAATGGGGAAATCATCTTGAGAAAATTGGGGGTAGCAATTTCTAACTCCAATTGCAGATTTTGACTGTTTGAGGAACTATGACAGGTTGGGCACCTTGGAGAAACTTATCAGGAGTGGGTTCACCAGCCCATTGTAAGCAAGGAAGGTCCTCGATTTTTTGAGAGTGACTTTTGGGAGGTATCAACAAAAATTTTGAAATATTTTAATTAAGCTTTACTCAGGCAATTTCTTGTAAGAACAAATTGTTTGACTTGTTTTACTTGAAACAGTTCTTGACCCGCACAGTCTGGTGGGCTATTCCAGCCATATGGCTGCCAGTTGTATGCTGGTGCATCTCAATGTCTATATGTATGGGGCATACACTTCCCCAAATAGCTTTACTGGTTGGTTTTGGCATTTTTGTGTGGACATTTCTGGAATACACTTTGCACCGTTTCCTTTTCCACATTGAAACAAAGAGTTATTGGTTAGTTCTTTGTCTCCTGGGGTCATGACTCTTGGACACATACACACACAATATCCATATCTTACTTTTTTCTTATGACTTAATCAATTTTGTGTATGTTAGTAGTCAGTTTATGCTAGAATGGTTTACTAATTCATTGAGAACTTTGGTGTAGGGGAAACACTATTCATTATCTTCTTCACGGCTGCCACCATAAGCACCCTATGGATGGTCTACGGCTTGTTTTCCCGCCTGCTGCAACTGCTGTACTATGCGTACCGGTATGTATATTTTGCTTCAAAACTTCTTCCTTCGTATATTACTTGATGCTTGCTAAGTCTCTATTCAAGTAGATGATGTCAGGCACAGTCTTCTAAAATCTTTTGAAACCTCAAAGCTCTGAACTGTAAAAGTTTGGATCAAAGGCATTTTGTTGCATTTATAAGTCATGTATTTTTGAAGTATTGTAATGCCTTACTTCTTGCTGTCTCTTTACCAGTTTTGGAACCTGGTTAAGCTTTTAGCCACTCCCTCCACTACTCCTGCTTTATTCGGAGGTGGTTTGCTTGGGTATGTAATGTATGATGTCACCCATTACTACCTGCACCATGGTCAGCCCACCAAACGTGTTGCTAAAAGCCTTAAGGTAAGATGCATGTGCTTTAACTAGTTGCAGGTAACATTTCTTGCTAGTTTAACAGTGCAACAATCTAGAGTAGGTATTCACTAAAAATTTTCAGCCCCACTGACTTAAAAGCAGATTTTAAACCTCATGAAAGTAATAGCAGCAGGATATCTACACCTCAAAAGTTCATTGCAAAGCAGACTTTTCCGGGTGTTCTGACGCTTGAGTTAAACATGTTTATTGCAGAAATATCACTTGAACCATCACTTCAGGATTCAAAATAAGGGCTTTGGGATCACTTCAGCGTTTTGGGACAGAGTTTTCCGAACCCTTCCTTAAACGAAAGCAGCTGAGAAGACTAGATAATTTAGTTGCCAACCCATCAGGCCCAGTGTTTAAACATTCTTTCTTGTGCTTCTATTTATTTTGTAGTATGTGCCTCCAGATGAAGTATTGTGGGGTTAGCATCTCATGGATGGTCTCCTATCTATACCTTGAGTTGTTTGTGTAAATGAATCATGTTCCCATTGTTTTTTGAGTTTATGGAGCTTCCAAACAATGTTCTTTCTTTCTTTCTATGTCACTTTGAATTTGGTAACATGGGTGGAAGAGAAAAAAAAAAAAAAGTCATGCATTTTATAGAAAAAATTGGAGAGAAAAAATTGATGATTTTTTCAATCAATTCACCTAATTGAGTTAAGTTCACTTAATTTATAACATCAACTAAAGTCAAGCACTTAGAGAAGTATAGCTATAGAATTAATTAATTAATTAATGAAATTCTCTTTACCTTACAAGCTAAGGCAATGTATGAACACATCAAAATGGTCCAAAGTCAAGATGGAAGGATTATGAATTATGATAGGATATCTTGTATTACATGATTTCGTTAAGTTGAATTAAAGTACTTTATAATCAAGTTTAAATAAATTTTGAATAATAAAATTACATGATTTCGTTAAGTCGAATTAAAGTATTTTATAATCAAGTTTAAATAGATTTTGAATAATAAAATTACTACTCATCATGAGTTTAGATAGATATCAAGTATTGATTTTAAGGTATTTACTACTTCAACTTTATAAATAATATTCTTTATGTTAAATTTTTACTTGTAATTAATATAATATTTAGTAAAATTTATTAATTATATAAACTATGAGTTTAAATTTTATTTATTAATATAATTTTTATCAATACTAAATATAAAAGTTGATTTCAAGTTTATTTTTATTTTGGATTTAAGTTTGGGTTTTTTAAGAGTATTCAAATATTAAATTTTGATTTTTTATCAGATTCGGATAATATATATGGATAGTTAATTTTAATAGGATTCAAACTTAAGTAACTCAAACCTAATTTTCGTGAAAATAAAAGTTATTCACAATTTATTAATTAAAAAATATTTATTCAATGTTAATAAAAAAACAAAAAAAATGCTAAAAAAAATAAAATCACAAAAGAAATGTAAATGAAAATGTAGTTAAGCGTTTTAAACGCTATCGGGTTAGATCCAACCGACTCCGAGACTTGTTTCTCAGCCGGTCGACCCGCGAACGTATTCTCTTGAGTCTCGCTCTCTTTCCCTGGTTACTAAAGTTTGACGTCTAGGGTTTATTTGCCACTCTTCTCTCTCTTTAAGCGAGGTTTAGGGTTTATCGTTTCTTCCCTTTTCTTTTTTTTTTAAATCTTTTTTTGTTTTGCGCCATTTGTTTTAGAACATGTGAGGCGCCATTCTCAGAATATTAAATTGAACACAGGTAGGTTTTTCTTTTTTTTTTAAAATTAATTTCTATTGCTAGTTTCACGCTCCTGTGCTGCTTGTTTCCTGGGAATTTACCCCAGAAAAGAAAAGATTAGTCAGGAAAATTAAGAATGGTTTCGTTTTTTTCTTCGTTTATGAATTCTGATTATTTTAAATGATTCCTTATTTTGAGTTCTGGATGCTTTTGCAGCAATGGCGGCGGATGTTCCAGACGCGCCAGAGGAGAATGTTCAAGTCTCACCCTGCTGTCAAGTGGTATGCTTTTCAATTTAGTGAAGGACGTTTTGCTATATTTCCATCCTTTACCTTTGCTTTACTCTCCTCTCTCTTAAATTTTTTTTTTGTTCTCTTTTCCAGTGGAAAACCAAATATTCAAAGGCAGAAAAGGGGCGAATTTGTCTAAAGCAAGCAGTGCGTCTATTGGAAAAAGGATGTGATGATATTCAAGCCCAGAATCTGACTCTCAAGAAAGGTACAAATAATGCAACTGTAGCTTCTTTTTGTTCGTTTCTTGTGTTTGGTTAGAGTTTGAAATTTATAACTATCAGTTCATGTATGATATTGTAAGAAGTTGGAAGGATTTTGTAGAAACATATGTCGACAAATAGAATTAAACTATTGCATGCATTAAAAAAGGTGCGCTTTCATACATTTAGAGGGGTCTTCTTTTGTCTATTGTGAATTTGTTTATGTTGTACAGATGTTCGATTTGAGTTGGCCTGCAGTTTTTGTTCCCCTAATCTGTAACTTTGCACTTTGCAGCATATGAGGAAGAACAAGCACGAGCAAAAGTGGAGAAAGAGGGCAGAGAAAAAGAATCGGCTTTAAGAGTTTCGTTAGAGAATGAGTTATGTGCTCTAAAGTCTGAGATATCTAACTTAAAGCAAAAAGGAGTTTCTGATGCTGAAGATAAAACTGATGAAATGAAGCTTCTTAAAGCTATAGTTTCTGACAGGGAGAAAGAAATCAAGTGGCTCAAGGAGCTTGTTGAGAAAGAGAAGAAGAGGGCAGATTTGGAAAAGAAGAATGCTGCAGCAGAGAAGAAGAAAGCTGCTGAAGCATCAAAAGATGCAGAAACTGAGAAGGGTAAGGGTAGTGAAGAACGGAGGCTTGCTGATATTGAACGAAAGAAGGCTGAAGATTATAGGACACAATTGGAGGCATTAAGAAAAGAAGTTAATGAAGCAAAATCCAAGTTGGTTTCTGAGAAGTCAAAGTTTGATAAGGCAACTAAGCAGCTACAAGAAGAGAAAAAGAAGACAGTTGAACAAAGAAAACGTGCTGATTTGTATATGACTAAAGCAGAGGAGCAAAGGAAGATTGCAGAAGAAACTATGAAGAAAGCGGCTGAAGAAAGAAAACGTGCTGATTTGGAGATGGCTCAAGCAGAGGAGCAAAGGAAGATTGCAGAAGAAACTAAGAAGAAGGCTGTTGAAGAAAGAAAACATGCAGATATGGAGATGGCTAAAGTGGAGGAGAAAAGGAAGCTTGCAGAAGAAACTAAGAAGAAGGCTGTTGAAGAAAGAAAACATGCAGATATGGAGATGGCTAAAGCAGAGGAGCAAAGGAAGCTCGCAGAAGAAACTAAGAAGAAGGCTGTTGACGAAAGAAAACGTGCCAATTTGGAGGTGGCTAATGTAGAGGAGCAAAGGAAGATTGCAGAAGCCACTAAGGAGGCTGTTGAAGAAAATTTGCATGCTGACAAATTGTTCAAACAGCTGGAAGAAGCTAGAAGGAGGAACGGAGAACTAGAAAAGAAGCTACATGAACTTTCTGGCTCAAGAAATTTGGTGGAGGGTCCTTTTGACCAACCAGATAGAAAAACAAGTGCTGAAGCTGCAACAAAAAAGACAGCACAATTGGAGGTTTTGATGAAAGATGCAGATAAATCAAAGGCAGTTTCGAAGTTGTTGCATTCTGAGGAGGTTGAGAAAGAGAAGGCTATCTTTGAGAGAAAACGAGCAGATTCAGAGATGAGGAAAGCAGAAAAGAAAAGAAAGCTTGTGGAAGTGAATACTAAGAAGGCTATGGAAGAAAAACTCCGTGCTGATCATCTATTGAAGCAGTTGGAAGACGCTAGGCTGAAGATTGATGAATTGAAGAAGCAGATACATGAACTCTCGTCCTCTAGAAAAATGGTTGATGCTTTGGATTTTTCATCTGACAAAGGCATTAGTGCTGAAGTAGCAAAAGTAAAGCTTTTGAAAAAACAACTGAAGTTTGAAAAACAACGAGTAAAGCATGCCAAAGATGTGGCTAAGTTGGAAAAGAGTCGTAGCAATCTCTTGCAACAAAAAGTAGGTTGCATGAGGCTTGAGTTAGTTCAGTTTATAAACCGCTTTGATGCACTGGATAAATGTTTCTCAACCCCTGCCGAAGGTATAGATGACATGGAAAAGGTTAGTTTCTCACTTTGTATTCATACCTCTTTTTTTTGGCTTTTTGCTTTTTGTCATTGTTCTTCCTTGAAATTTCAATTGTTTTGCTCATTGATGATTATAGTGATGTAATTCATTTTTGAAAAATAGGATACAGGTTTTGGCGTTTGATACTATACTTTGCTACTGGTTGATTTTTCTCAGACTGAAGGTTACGTGATGGCTCTTTAGTGTTATTGAACTGGTGGGTAGAGGATAAGTTTGCTTTCAATGCTACTTTAATTTGTAAGCAGTTTATAATGTATTTGCACATGATGGATATGGTTTATGATTCTGTGAAATTCCCTTAACTGCTTGGTAATTTTCCCAAGCAGGGAAAAACAGAAAAAAGAGGAAAAGAAAAAATTCCTAAAGAAAGGATGGGTGGAGAGAGAGAGAGAGAGAGAGAGAGAGAGAGAGAGAGAGAGAGAGAGAGAGAGAGCCTTCCTCCTCCTAATGATTTTGTGTAAACTTTTCTTATGATAATTTTTTAAAAAAGAATTTAAATATTCTCTGTGCCTCATCTTTGTTAGTTTTAGGAGTTCATTTCATTTGCAATGCATAAGGTTGTTTGCTAAAAATGTACAGTTTTTTGGTCTTTTTCTTTATTGTTGATTCTGCTGAGATTCTGATCATGGTTGTATATGGGATTGTTTGATATTCTTTGCAGGCTGGAGACTTTGCAAGTATGCAATGGTTGAAGGTGAAAGAAAATTTACGTAGTTTAAATTTCCGTCAAACACGTCTTCAAACTGAAAATCAACTTCTGAAGACTATGTGCATGGATACAACTCCGTCCAATGCTCTTGGGGAAACATTTCAACATGATGCACACTTGCTTCCTATACAAGGAGGGAACTGTACTGAATCCATCACAGGTATTAATTCTAAATTGGAGTCTCTGCTTGGAGGCTCTAATCGAAAAATGTTACAGAGTTCTGCAATAAATTCCAGTACAGCATCTTTTTCTGATAGACAGTTGGTGGGCTCACAGGAAAGGGGTGCTTTTTCTGTTACCACATCAGCAAAACTGGGGGAAGAGATCTTAAATGTAGAACAAACTGTTTCGGGTATGTCTGGTGAAGTTACAAAAAATAGGTGCAATGAAAATCTTGCTGTGGTTGCTGAAAATAGCGTTAGAAGTCCTCTTCTAGGAAGGGTTACTGGCTGTGGTAGGAAGAGAGAGAGGATACTTAATGCTGTAGAATCTATTGAACTTCTGTGCTTTGAGAGTAAAAAGTTGCATCTGCAGCTGGAGGACAAGCTGTCTGCTTTGCATGGCATGGTAAGAGGACAAATGGACAAACCCACAGAAGAAGCTAAACTTCTGAGATCTAACCTGCAAGATATTGCATATGCTGTGCCTGATAGGTCTCATAAGAAGAGAAAAACATCTCATGAAGAGACAGTGGCTATGCAGCAATCTTGTGATGATCTGCAGTTGACACAGATGCAAAATAGCCTTGAACCTTTGGAAGATGCAAATGTATTCAGACCAGCTTCTCAACCTGCCAATAACTTGCTGAATTCAACAAAGGTTTCTGGAGAGGCCATATGTGATCCTCATACAATTGACCCTAAAATTATGGTTGCTTTTAAGGAAGTTGTGAACGGAAACTATATGAAATTGCTGGACTTGGACGATGCTGTGGAGGAGGAATGCTATAGGATGGCAGCAGAGATGCCTGTATCCCCTACTCTTCCTGAGATTGAATTTCGAGGCATCGAAACATTTGAGGTGGATCAATTTAGACATACACATGATGAGAATTGTGAAAGATTTTCTCATGAAGATGAAAATGTTGCATCTTCTGACAGTTTTGATGTTATTAACATGGAGAAAGGTTCTAATAAGTTGCCAAGTAATGGGGCGGACACTTCACTTAAACTTTTGCAATGTGAAAATGAGTGTTCTCTTGGTACCATTGACATTCCAAGGAGTAATGAGAATGGTAGTTGCAGTACTATGCCAGCAGGAAGTGCCTGTTTAAGCCATCCCCAGAACTCTGGAGTCTTTGAAAGAATTCCAAAATACTGTGTTGTGTTCTCTGACATCAAGGAGGCTAGCAGTATCTCTAAAATTTTTTTGGCCACTAAAGGTTGTATGGCTCAATGCTCTTTGCCTGCTCAGACAGAGTTTGTCGTGCATAGAATTTTACAGGCTCTTAAGCTGGAAGAAAATCTTTCAGCCAAGTAAGTGTTCTATTGTCATCAAGATATGCTATAATGTCTGCTGTTGAGGACTGTCTATGAGTTCTTTACCTCTGATTAGTTCATTCTGATACTCTGCTCCAATTCCAATATCTGTTATTTTAGTTGAGCTTTTCTTTCTAAAATTTCATGAATTCTTGTTTCAGGGAGAAGGTTTGTGTATTTTTCTCGCTGGTTCTTCTCAACTTGTGTACAGCTACTTCAGGGAAGTGCTCTCTGATTAGGGATCTCATCCCCTGCTTACATTTGTTTGCTGAGCACATAAATGCAGGTACCTTCAAACTTTTATTTATGTCTTGGTTTTCATTGGATTTGTTATATCTGTATCAGCTCTTGTAATTTTATTATATAGTTGTTTCAGCTTTGACTTTGTTTAACTGTTCTTTTGGTGCAGTGATGTCTGATGCTGAGCCAAGAAGTGTAGTGGCTGAATTATGTTTGGATGAACTGCTTAGTGTAATTGAGGATTTTCTTATAGAGGGGAGAATTTTGTTGTATACTGATTTGTCTTCTGAGTCTTCTATTGAATGTGATTCAAGAATACATGTCACTGTTGATGGTTCGGATGTAATATTGTCACATGAAGCAGCTTCAGCTGACCTGTTGGTGGCAGGTAGCATTATATTGGGTTCTATATGTGCAGCTGCTGACCGTACTGGCTTTATGTGTGAGGCTGTTTATAACATTTTCCGGATGCATAGATATGACATCTCGGTGGTTCTGCTTGTTCTTCATGTGTGTGCTTATGTGGGTGGTGATAAAATTTTCACCTCAAGAAAGTATAGTTTGATGATGACTGTGTTGAAATCGATAGTCGTGTTCCTTGAAAGTGAACATGCAACAGTGGCTACAGCGACTCTTTCATTGGTGGCGGAGGTTCAAGCTCAGTGCCATGCATGTGTTGGATGCCCATTTTTAAAGGATGTGCTTTCTGTAGATATTGTTGTCTCATTACTCTTTGAAAAGCTTCAGAGTTATGTGCAGTCAGGAATTATGCATCAAGAACTAACAGCAAATTCGTCAAATTCAAATGTCATGCCCATTCAGGATAAAACTGAACAAAATTTGGGTTGTGTCGTTGATATGAATTGTGATGTATCATGCTGTTTAGACAAATACAGCATGCCTGGTAAACAGTCAGAATCATTTGTCACTGGGACTTTGTGTCACATTAGTGATGTCTTATCGTTGATAGAGCTTCTTGCATGCAATATGGTACGTGCTTCAACTAATTATGTTTGTTGTGAGTGGTACTCTTTTAGTAGCTTTTGATACAACTAATACTTTTTACCTTTTGTTTTTTGAAAGAAAAAATGCAGAAAAGAAAAAGGAGCAAAAAGTAGTGTTTGGCTATGACTTTCCCTTTTTGACAGAAGCAAAATTTTTGAATTTTTATATTGAAAAAATTCTTAAATGTTTTCAGCCTTTACTTCTATTATAAATGATTTTTGTACTGTTTTAAATATATATTTTTTAAAGTAAAAGCCAAAAGGGAAATGCCAAATATTTGGTTTTGGATTTTGCTTTATAGTAGTGAAATTGTTTGTTCTTTTGTACTGAGATTCGAAACCTGACTTTTTTTTTTTAATGTTTTGTTGAATGCAGAGCTGGGTCTGGACATGCGAGAAAATCATTGCCCAGCTGTTGAGTATGTTGGAATCACCTGTTCTTGAGAACCTCACTCTTGCTATTATTATTCTTCTCGGTCAACTGGGGAGGTATTCTTTTGTTTAATTTTGTCTGGTTTTATATGTTTTAACTTTTCTGGTCTTTTATGTAGTCATTATTGTTTCTGCCACGATGAAATCTTAATGTTTTAATTTTGGTTGGGAGCACCATTTATCCTGTTATATTTGGTTGAAACTCAATTTAAGAAGAAGGAAGTTTAAATTACTGATTTGGTCCCTGTAGTTATCAATTTATGGGAATTATTCTCTCTTCTTTTATTTCGAGTATTTTGTTCCTCCTATTTTATTAAATGTGGATTTTGGTTGCTCCTTCAATAATCATGGTAAAATTAGTGGCATGGACTGCTCAATTTATGTCATGACTATTTTTTGACTGGCATGGCAAGTTATGATGTTTTTTTGACTATTTCTTTTCAATTCTGTTTTATCTGATTTATTTGTTATTTATTTTTTTATAAATATTTTGTTTTAATTTTTTATTCTAAAAAATAGTCATGTCAGCTAAAAATGATAAAAGCAACTTCCTGCATTGTTGTTTAGACAATCATTGTTTTAATTTTTGACTATTTTTTGTTTTAATTTTTTCCAATGCGTTGTTGTCATCCTGCTAAAGCAATGGCTGCAGGCATAAGATTATCATCTGCTATTTTGTCAAAAACTAATGGGGAAAGAAAGAAAAAAGTCCTTGGGTTTTATACTGTTTTGTGATTTGAAAACGTCTGTTGCTGAAATAATTAGCTGACAAATTGGTATGGATATTAAATTTGAGTAACCTGCTACCTTGTGAAGATGTACATGAGGATTTGCGTTTAGAAGAAATCATAAATTGACTAGTATATCTTAGTTTCCACTGAGTCTTAGACTTCAGTTAAAGTGGGAAAGGTGTATGGTTGGGATTGGTTTTGCTTGGATTCATCTGTCTACCTTGTAGTACTGGTAGCTGCATGAAATGGCATGGGTGAATTGTTGTGAGATCCTTGTTTCATGGGGGAGCATGTCATAGTTATGAGGGACCTTCTAATATTAATATACAGCTGAGAAAGTTCATAGTTTTTCAGAAGTCTCACATAGCTTTAACATTAAAATGATGTCTGTTTTTCAGGCTTGGAGTTGATGCTGTTGGATATGAAGATAAAGAGGTTGAAAACTTGAGGGTTAAGCTATCTGCTTTTCTGTTTCGGGAGACTACTATTAGAGCAGGTCTTCGTATTCAGCTTGCGACTGTTAGTGCTTTGCTTGGGCTTATATCCCTCGATATTGAGAAAGTTATTCAGAAGAATGTTACGCTTCCAGTCATGTCAGGTCAATTTGTTCCTGCAGATCTTATAAGAAACTGGTTTCCTTTGTTGACTGAAGAGCAACGAGCAATGTCTATTAGACTCTTCCAGTCTGTTGACTGAGATAGTTGCATCATCAGCTTGCTGTGAAATTCGAGTTGCAATATTTTCAAATTAGGATTCATGTAAGGAATTTTGGTAGAGCTTTATCATATGAGCAATTAAAAGTAGTTTCTCCAGACTGGTAGGTTTTGGGACATGAACACCTTTTTGTTTCCGTTTCATGTTACCCCAGTCTGTGACTGCATAGTGTTGGGGCACAACTGTATCCTATTGCTGTTGTCTGTACAAACATTATTTTTTTATATTATTTTGATTTGTTCAAAGAAATTATGGAAATTCAAACTTACCAACTTGATTTTCGTTTTTGTTGCTTATGGCTTTTTGTCTTTGCAATTTTTTCGTTTGGAAGTTTTTCCATTATAATTGCAGTTGCAGAGCACTGTGAAGTTCAGGTTAGCATTAGATGATCCCTGTCACCTCTGCTGAAAAGGAGTTGGCCATATCTTCCTAGGGAGAAAGGCCCTTTGGCTATGATTGAAGAATAGGAGTCGGCCCTGTGCCATTTGTTTTTGGTTGATGGGGAAAGATACTTCAGTCTCCCAAACAGATATTGACGAGTTCACAGTACAGAATGTTTAAAGCTGTAAGTCTTCACTTCCATCTTTTTTTTTTCCTTTTTACTGTTTTCTTAAATATATATATCAACGCCAAGCAATTTTTTCATTGCATGATAGTGTTCTGGCACCTATAGAATAATTAGAATGGCTAAACCCATGTGAAGGCCATTATAATAAACAAGAAAGATTGATAGGACAATTAAGATGATCACATATTGCCTTGAGTAGTCGCCTAGTCAATGGCTTGAGGTCCTATAGTTTGCTTTTGATGCTTTTCCTGCCCCTAACTTTACTACTATTCTAATTTTAGATAAAAATTGTTAGCAATTTAAGGCTATTTTCTTTGTTAAGGTTTTTTGATAATTGAGCTAACAAGAATAGCTTTAGTGCTATTATTTATATACATAAGTAAAATGTAACTTACCTGCCTTTTATCATCCATCTAGAGCAAGCTATTTCTTTGATTTCTCAATCTTTTTCCTTGTTTTAAAATCACAAAAGAAGTGTTTCAATTATGAATGGTAGTAGCAATAAAATAGTAGAAACTTATTAAATGGCATGGGAAAAGTTTATCAGTTAAATGATTGCTTCTTGCTATATTTCATGCTTTGGAGGAATGCAGATAATACATAAAAAAAAAAAAACCCTCAAAGTTTGTGTATTGGGAAAAATCTCATTGGAAATGGAAGTGATAAGCAGTAAAAACTTATAAACACAATGCGATGACTCTTTATCTGCTCCTTGTATCCTTTTATATTTAGCAGTCAACCGAGACTGGTTACTGAAATTTTCTCGTTGCAAGCTGTGACATTCTCTTTGGTAACCAAAGAAAGCAGGAAACTTGAAATCCTAGGAAATTTTCATCATTGTGTTGAAGAAATCATGTCTTGGTTAGAACTTAGAAACTCTAATTGATATAGAGGGAAAGTACTAGAGAGAGTTTCAGAAACATTTATTTATTTGTACTTCCTTTTCCCAGGTGTGGGAAGAGGTGGAATGCTCTGTTCATTTCTAAAAAAATTGTGTGGATCTGTCATGCTTTTCACCCTTGCCAGTCTCTTGAAGTTACCCTTGAAGTACTTTTTGCCCCATTCACTTGCCTTTGCATAGCTTGTGCTGCCCTGGCTGTTGGTTCCCAAGTCAAGATCCCTGTAGTTAAGATAGGCAGCCCTTGGAGCTTTTGAAACATATGGGCTCATGTATTCATATAACATCCTGATCCAGTGTATATGCTTGTGGGAAGCCTTAACATCGTTTACTTGCCATTTCACTATGTACTGTATATTGTACAAATTCTCCTTTCTGTGGGGAAAAGGTACTGCAGATTCGGGAATTGTATTCATCTTTCCACCAAAGGGATCCATTATCATGAAAGCCATCTCTTCAACCAAAAACATCTTCCATATTCCTTCTAGTCCTTCTTCAGGTATTGGTTCCCTAACAAAATCTGATTTAGCCTTAAAACTGCTCTTGTATGGTTGAGCTTTGTCTAACAGGACCTCTAGGGGCTGCCCTTGCTGGAATCCTGCAAAATAGAGGGTGGAGTCAACCCAACTCATTTGAATGCAGTCCTCAGCCAGCAATCCAAGCTCAGGGAAGCTTTCATTCATAAATGGTATAAGTCTGTCAATTTCTCCAAGAAATAGTGAGTTGAAAGAAGCTTGGATGGTTTTGTTATTTCTGTGGCTACTTCCTTGGACATCTTGAATGATGACCCTGATGAACAGATCTTCAGGTAATTTATCAGCAATGTATTGCCACCTATGCACCAGCTTTGTGGCATCTTGTTCTATTGTTTTTGAAATGGTAAAAACTGTCACTGTCGGTGGAACTCGAACAAGCCTGATTTTCCAAGAAAGTATGATCCCGAAGCTTGCACCGCCACCTCCTCTAATCGCCCAAAACAGGTTCTCACCTATGGCTGTTCTGTCCAAAATTCGTCCATTGACATCCATCAAGTAAGCATCTAGGACATTATCTGCTGCAAGGCCATACTTCCTCATCAAGGTCCCTAAACCACCTCCACTGAAGTGTCCACCAACCCCTACAGTAGGGCAGAGTCCAGCAGGGAATGCATGGATGCTACTTTTCTTGCCTATGGCATGGTAAAGCTCACCAAGAGTCGCCCCAGACTGAACCCAAGCGGTTTCTTCCTCAACATTGATTTCTATTGCTCGAAGGTTGGTAAGATCAATGATGATAAATGGGGTCTTGCATGTGTATGATAGGCCTTCATAGTCATGGCCACCACTTCGGACCCTGATTTGCAAACCAAGCTTTTTGCCACAAAGAAGTGCCGCTTGGATTTCAGACTCATGGAAGGGTGTGATTATGAGAAGAGGTTTTGAGGTTGAGGAATTCAACCATCTCATGTTTTGTAAAGTAGACTGCAAAATAGATGAATATAAAGGGGAATCTGAGGTGAAGATGATTTCAAAGCTTCTAGTGTAGTCTCTAAACTGGGTTGACATACACAGCGTAAAATCGCCGTGGATTGAATTTGAAATAGCCTGCGAAATGAAGAGGGATAGCAGAGAAACTAGAATTCTGGGTTTCATTTCTCTTTATCTCTTGAATCCAGGCTTTCACCTGATGAGTTTTGAGTGTATATTTGAATTGCACTTTCTTGGATAAAGTGGAGCGTTTCAGCAGCAGTCCTGGCTCTAAGGTCGGCTTGTCGCCTCTGCAGAATTTTATGGTAACATCAAACAGAAGAATGGCGATCATTCCAATCTTGAAGGTCAAGAAGATCCATTAAATTAACTCTCTTGTCCTTTATATCTCAGTCGGCAACCAATGTCATCACTAGCATTTTTTAACATAATTAATTTAGCAGATATAATTTCTCATTTGTAGTCCAATCAGCATTTTTTTGAATCCATTAACAAAAGGCAGGAGTCCTAACTACTACGGAAGAATTCTTGATATGATGCAATTAATAGATTTATTTTGTTATTGTTAACGGTGATATTCGAAACTTATCTGAATTGGAGACGAATATTAAAAATTGTACTCGAATTTATCTTAAATTTGAGTATAAAATGTTTAAATCTTATGTTATGGGTTGGATAATTGTATTCAAATTTGTCTTAAATTTGAGTATAAAATATTTAAATCTTATGTTATGGGTTGGATATTGATGAAAATGGTCAGTTGACATCTTTGGTTTTTGTTCTAACATGCACGACTGTCAGAATGCTAATGTCATATGTTTATTTTGTAGCAAAACAAAAGTAATCAGCACAGATTTTGATCGAACAATATAAAAGCTTAATTAAGGGGATGTGCATGGGTAATATCTATATGGAAATATAAACTTTTAGCAATGTGTACAGTTGCCCATTACTCAATTGGATTGAAAACTTAATTAAGCATTTCAAGTATAAAGATTAATGACTATGGATATAGAAAATACCATGTCATGTCAAGAACATTTGATAAGAAAAATCCAGAGAAGATAAACAAAAAAAAAAAACCAATGGAACGATAGTAGGATTGCTTTAATAGCAAGTTCTTTACAAATATAAACAAGAAGAAGAAAGAAGGGTAATTCTCTACTGTATTCACAACTTTGAGGTCTCATGTTGATTCTTTTGCATGCACCAGACGCCCAACTTCATATCCGTAACTTATTTTATTAGCTGCATCCTCAACAAGTCGTCTAGAATTTTTCTTGTTCCAGTCGGGAACAACTCGTAACGTTTTGGAGAGTGGAATGCTTCTGCCTCTTGAAAATTTACTGAAGGAAGGGATGGGTTGCATTGCAGGAAACCTGTTGCATGCAAAGAAAAGGTGTGCTCTGGGAGAAGATAAGGGTGGCTTAACAGCATACTAGCTGTCCACCTTTCACTGGGATCCCTAGCGAAACACTTCATTAAGAAATTCTTACCCATAGTCGACATGTTTTCCGGGATGTTGGGTGATTCTCCCCTCAAAAGCTTGTCACTCAAATCCTTCAGATCACGAAAAGCCAATGGCAATTTACCAGTCAACATCTCAACCATTATGCAACCGAGTGACCATATATCCAATGCACCAGTGATGTATCCGATGATAGATTCAGGAGACATGTAAGGAGCAGTACCTCGAAAACCATATTCCCAAGCATTTGTATCTTTTACCCCATACTTTTTAACTAACCCAAAGTCGGCGATCTTTAAAGTATCCAAACTAATACCATCTTGAGAAGGGAAAACCAGAATATTCCCTGGTTTGAGATCACAATGGATGTATCCTTTTCTGTGAATATCGACGAGCCCTTCAAGTATCATCCGTGCATAGTACTTGGCATGTCGTTCTGGTATTTTGCCACCGTACTCCTTCATCAAATCCACAAGACATCCTCCTGAAGCATATTCAAGAAACAGGTTGAAAATCTTTCTACCACATTCCACACTCGTGAAACCACCGAAGCATGGAACGATATTGGGGCAACCAATAAACTGTTGAAGGATTTCCTGTTCCTTGTGAAGGGTAGAAGCCATTTCCTCATCAGCAGATTTCACAGCATATAACTGAGAAGTAGGAATACTTGTTTTCAGCAAATACACGACACCATACGTTCCCTTTCCAAGAACCCTAATCCTAACTCCTTTCACCTCCATTTTCTCTTAATTAACTTGAAGAATTGCTGAGCAAAAAGAAAAAAACTTGAAGAACTAATGGTGCTATTAGAATTTTCATATATATTTATATATGATTGGAACTTCTTGAGCTAAAGGTCGGTTTTTCAGTTCATATAGAACAAGGATTTAGTTGCTTTCTCTTCAAGTTATAAATTTGATTCAAATTTTAAAAAAAGAGGTTATATATTTGATTCAAGTAGAGGACTACTGATACATGAAAACTACTATTTTGTCAGCGTCAACGAATCGGCAAGTATAGACATGACTGTCACCTTCAAGTGTGAAAGCCTTGGAAAACCCAAAATCAGATAGTTTTGCATGCAAGCTCTCAGTTAACAAGATGTTGCTGCATTTCACATTTCTGTGGATTGTAGGGGCAAATACTCCAGTCCTGCATTTCATTTTTTGTTTATTATTAATTACCATTCATTCCCAAATAAAATAGGAAAAATAAAGAAAAAAAAATTAGGCAAATATGCATGCCAATTAACCTTGTGCTGCTTCCAGGACTATAAATGCCAAGTCTTCCTTCCCAATTCAGAACACCTCTACTGCTATTTTTGTCTTTTTCATTTTTTTGAAAATTAAGTATCATTTCAAATTCAAATCTTTTTCTGTTTTATTTAAATGTAATAAAAGAAAAACTAACCATGTTTTGGTTGGAGATTTAAATTACTGAAGCTAAGAATCATTGAATTAACAATTTTCCAAAAAAAAAAAAAAAAGAATCATTGAATTGACTTAATTAAGAGTTTGTGCTTAATGCATTATATTGATGAAAAATTTTATACAAGCATCTCATCAGATATAACCTCTCTTAAGTGAATGAGTTGGAGTTTGAAAGGCCTGTGTCTTAATCTTACCTTTGAGATGCCCTGCTAAGTTTTCTTCAGCCATTTACTCATAGATTACCCAAAACCTAGATCATAATCTTTTTTATGTCTCCAAATTAAGTATTAAATAATGTTTTGTATAAGTTAGGAACTGATCAATGTGATACTCTGCTTGAAACTGCTTATACCCTCATTGAACTGATGATGGAGAAAGCCTCTTCATAAGCTTTTTATAGGATAACAAAAAGACTAACAGAATATACTTGTAACTAAGAATATATTGTACAGTTAAACTTCACTCAGTTATTTTCAAAACATATATACATGCATGATTAATACTTAAAAACAGTTGTACACAGCCAAGAACCAATTGCTAAGACTAAATACAACATTAACCATGCAAGGCAACACGTAAGCTAATGGAAAAGATTTGCTGTAAGTTGGTTAACAGCTAATTGAGTTGACCAGAATGTGCTGCTGGTCCGTGGGAGTTATGTACAGCAAGAATTAGCTATGATCATGATGCTGGAAGTATGATTCCTTACCATAAAATCCTTACAACTGAAGGTTATCACTCAGTTATTTTCAGTGGAGACCATGACATGTGTGTGCCATACACTGGGAGCCAAGCCTGGACAAAGTCACTTGGATATAAGACAATAATTCAATGGAGATCATGGATTTCTAATATGGCCAAAGTGCTGGGTACTTGCAAGGATATGACCATAACATTACCTTCCTAACCATCAAGGGTGCAGGACATACAGTCCCTGAATACAAGCCTAAGGAAGCATTAGACTTCTATAGCCGATGGTTGGATCAAAAACCGATACGACATCAAAGATCGTTTTCTTCCTCAAGAAAAATACCCTTCCATTTTTATCTCTTGCTATTCTACTTATTCTTGTTTCAGTTCATTACTTATGTTAATTTGTGCTGGCTATTTGAATGGTGCCTTGGCTGGGCTGCCATTTCATCTTCTCTTTTGTAATTATCATTCTACCATAAATGAAATCTTTTGTAAATTGTTATTTTAGTAAAAGAAAACATTCTAAAAGAAGCTGGACTATTTGGTATCATTTTGGGTTGCTTGTCTTCTTCACGCTCTTCATAAGTCAACACAGATTTTGATCCAACGATATAAAAGCTTAATTAAAGGATGCGCATGGGGGATATCTATATGAAAATATAAACCTTTAGCAATGTGTAGATTGCTCATTACTCAATTAGATTGAAAAATTAATTAAGCATTTCAAGTACAAAGATTAATGACCATGGATATAAAAAATACCATCTCATGTCAAGAACATTTGATAAGAAAAATCCAGAGAAAGATAAACAAAATTAACTAATGGAACGATAGTAGGATTGCTTTAATAGCAAGTTCTTTACAAATATAAACAAGAAGAAGAAAGAAGGGTAATTCTCTACTGTATTCACAACTTTGAGGTCTCATGTTGATTCTTTTGCATGCACCAGACGCCCAACTTTATATCCGTAACTTGTTTTATTAGCTGCATCCTGAACAAGTCGTCTAGAATTTTTCTTGTTCCAGTTGGGAACAACTCGTAACCTTTTGGAGAGAGGAATGCTTTGCCTCTTGAAAATTTACTGAAGGAAGGGATGGGTTGCATTGCAGGAAACCTGTAGCAGGCAGAGAAAAGGTGTGCTCTGGGAGAAGATAGGGGTGGCTTAACAGCATACTAGCTGTCCACCTTCCATTGGGATCCCTAGCAAAACACTTCATTAAGAAATTCTTACCCATAGTCGACATGTTTTCTGGGATGTTGGGTGATTCTCCCCTCAAAAGCTTGTCCCTCAAATCCTTGAGATCACGAAAAGCCAATGGCAGTTTACCAGTAAGCATCTCAACCATTATGCAACCGAGTGACCATATATCCAATGCTCCAGTGATGTATCCGGTGATGGATTCAGGAGACATATAAGGAGCAGTACCTCGAAAACCATATTTCCAAGCATTTGTATCTTTCACCCCATACTTTTTAACTAACCCAAAGTCGGCGATCTTTAAAGTATCTAAACTAATACCATCTTGAGAAGGGAAAACCAGAATATTCCCTGGTTTGAGATCACAATGGATGTATTCTTTTCTGTGAATATCGACGAGCCCTTCAAGTATCATCCGTGCATAGTACTTAGCATGTCGTTCTGGTATTTTGCCGCCGTACTTCTTCATCAAATCCACAAGACATCCTCCTGACGCATATTCAAGAAACAGGTTGAAAATCTTTCTTCCGCATTCTACACTCGTGAAACCACCAAAGCACCGAACGATATTGGGGCAACCAATAAACTGTTGAAGGATTTCCTTTTCCTTGCGAAGGGTAGAAGCCGTTTCCTCATCAGCAGATTTCACAGCATATAACTGAGAAGTAGGAATACTTGTTTTCAGCAAATATACCACACCATACGTTCCCTTTCCAAGAACCCTAATCCTAACTCCTTTCACCTCCATTTTCTCTTAATTAACTTGAAGAACTGCTGAGCAAAAAGAAATAAACTTGAAGAACTACTGGTGCTATTAGAATTTTCATATCTATTTATATATGATTGGAACTTCTTGAGCTAAAGGTCGGTTTTTCAGTTCATATAGAACAAGGATTTAGTTGCTTTCTCTTTAAGTTATAAATTTGATTCAAATTTTAAAAAAAGAGGTTATATATTTGATTCAAGTAGAGGACTACTGATACATGAAAACTACTATTTTGTCAGGGTCAACGTATCGGCAAGTATAGACATGACTGTCACCTTCAAGTGTGAAAGCCTTGGATAACCCAAAATCAGATAGTTTTGTATGCAAGCTTTCAGTTAACAAGATGTTGCTGCACTTCACATTTCTGTGGATTGTAGGTGCAAAGACTCCAGTCATGCATTTCATTTTTTTTTTTTTATTAATTAGCATTCATTCCCCCAATAAAATAGGAAAAACAGAGAAAAAAAAATTAGGCAAATATGCATGCCAATTAACCTTGTACTGCTTCCAGGACTATATATGCCAAGTCTTCCTTTCCAATTCAAAACACCTCTACTGCTATTTTTTTTTTCATTTTTATTATTTTTTTTGAAAATTAATTATCATTCCAAAATCAAAAGCTTTTTCATTTTTATTTAAATGTAATAAAAGAAAAACTAACTATGTTTTGGTTGAAGATTTAAATTACCGAAGCTAAGAATCATTGAATTAACAATTTTCAGAAAAAAAAAAAGAAAAAGAATCATTGAATTGACTGAATTGAGAGTTTGTGCTTATTGGTCAATGCATTATGTCAATGAAAAATTTTATACAAACGTCTCATCAAACATAAACTCTCTTATGCAAATGAGTTGGAGTATGAAAGGCCTGTGTCTTAATCTTACCTTTGAGATGCCCAGCTAATTTTCCTTCGACCATGTTCTCATAGATTAGCCCCATGTTAATGCCATCATAGCAATGCCCAATAAGCGTTGTCAAGTTTATATGATGAACTTTCAGTAGAAGTTCCACCTATAACCCAAAACCCAGATCTTAATCAGTTTTATGTCTCCAAATTAGGTATTAATTAATGTTAGGTATAAGTTAGGATCTGATCAATGTCATACCTCTGCTTGAAGCTGCTTATACGCTTGAGCTGATGATGGAGAAAGCATCTTCACAACCACTTCAGTGTCATCTAAATAGCTGTGAAACTTGTTCCAAATCCTCCTTTATGAAGAACTGTTTTGAAATTGTTTGTCATCCTTTGTACCTGAGCATGAGTGAACTGTCAGACTCTTGAATGAATCCTGTAATCGGTGTGTTTTGCTGGCATCAATTTCAGGCTTCTCCACTGAAGAAATTGAAACGAATTCAATACAATTATGCCTATGGAGAAAATCTTGGTGAATAGCAGAAAAGCTTAATGTTCTTAAATTGATCCACAAATTTGTTATGGTGGTCATTCCTAGTATTCACTAGACATACATACAAGTGCCTCGATTGAAGAAGATGAATAATTTCACTGACTATAGCATCCTCGCCATTTTCTACTGTCATTGTATCCCACAAATTAGGTCCTATATCTATATGAATATCGAATTGTGGTATAACATTTTTTTCATCATAGTTCCATACATGAAACCTGCTCTGATTAAGTACTTATCCCCCTTTTTGAGGGTCAGGTTTTAACAGTCCAACACCTCTGCCATACATCAACTTTAAATTCTGGTAATATTTTGTTACTTGAGCCAGTTTGGATGTAAGGTGCATCTGAAATATAATTTATGTATTTTGTGGAATTAGTATAACTTGAATTCTCCGAAAACCTACAATTTAAATTAATAAAACCTGAAAAGGAATTTAAGACAAAGCGCATTTAAATTTAGTAATTTTGTAGTGAAATTAAATTAATCAGACAATTCTTTATACCAATTTGAGTGACCAAATCTAATTAATCTGGGCCATGGATTAGAAATGCGAGAGCAAAGCTGACAATTAGCGAGTGAAAGAGGAAATATCTTGATATCTTCATAATGAAAATCATTTTCTCATTGAGGGAAGAGACAACTAGCATCTTAGTTAAGTAGTACAAGTACGTATAATGACATACATTAACATATTGAATTAAAGTAAAAAACACTAAGTCAATTGTGAGAACAAACGAGTTACAAAATGTATTTGAAATTAATATTTAATTCACTAAAATTTAGAAATTATATACATATCACTGTTGAAATATTCGTGCTTTTTATAGGAAAACAAAAAGATTTACACAATATATTTGTATCTAAGAACATATCAGTGAAGTTTTTGTGCTGTTAAACTTCATTCAGTAAATTTCAGAACATAAATACATGCATGATTAACACTTAATAACACTTGTACACAGCCAAGAACCAATTGCTAAGACTAAATACAACATTAACCATGCAAGGCAACACGTAAGCTAATGGTGAAGATTTGATGTAAGTTGATTAACAGCTAACTGAGTTGAACAGAATGTGCAGCTGGTCCGTGGGAGTTATGCGCAGCCAGAATTAGCTATGATCATGATGCTGGAAGTATGATTCCTTACCATAAAACCCTTACAGCTGAAGGTTATCGCTCCCTTATTTTCAGTGGAGACCATGACATGTGTGTGCCATATACTGGGAGCCAAGCCTCAACAAAGTCACTTGGATATAAGACAATAATTCAATGGAGATCATGGATTTCTAATATGGCCAAGTTGCTGGGTACTTGCAAGGATATGACCATACCATTACTTTCCTTACTATCAAGGGTGCAGGACATACAGTCCCTGAATACAAGCCAAAGGAAGCATTCGACTTCTGTAGCCGATGGTTGGGTCGAAAACCAATATGGCATCAAGTATAGTTTCCTTCCTCAAGAAAAATACCATTCCATTTTCATCTCCTGCTATTGTACACATTAAGCTAGAAAGGGTTTATTATTATTTTTCATATGAATGAAAGAAATGAAAGCCATTATAAGAAATAAGAAAGATTGATACGGAAATTAAGATGATCACATATTGCCTTGAGTAGTCGCCTAGTCGATGGCTTGAGGTCCTATAGTTTGCTTTGGACGCTTTCCTGCGAATTTTACTGCTATTTTATTTTTTTGACAATAATTAATAGCTTTAAATTGATCGAGAGCAATTTAAGGTTGTTATCTTTGTTAAGGTTTTTATTTTTTATTTTTGATAATTGAGCTAACAAGAATAGCTTTACTGCTATTATTTATATACATAAGAAAAATGTAACTTACCTGCCTTTATCATCCATCTTTTTCTTGCTCAGCCATCTAGAGCAAGCTTTTTCTTTGATTTCTCTTCTTTTTTCCCCTTGCTTTACAATTGTTAAATGCTGACATAATATGTTTATTTTGTCACAAAACAAAAGTAGTATTTGAATTAGAGCATGCGCTTGATACAAGTAAACTGTTGGGAACAAGAATTTATTGGTTCATCTCTTTCCCTCTTGTTAATTAAATACAAGCAAAAGAAACCTCGAAATGCCTTTCTTTTTTGGCACAAAGGAAGTCCCAAGAGAAACTAAATACTGCCAGCCTTGCTTGTCTTCTTCAAACAAGTTCAAATCCTCATAAATTAATACAGATTTTGATCCAACGATTTAAAAGCTTGATTAAGGGATGTGCATGGGGAATATCTCTATGAAAATATAAACCTTCAGCAATGTGTACAATTGCCCATTTCTCAATTAGATTGAAAATTAAGCATTTCAAGTACAAAGATTAATGACTATGGATATAGAAAATACCATGTCATGTCAAGAACATTTTTTAAGAAAAGTCCAGAGAAGATAAACAAAATTAACCAAGGGAACGATACTAGGATTGCTTTAATTTTTTTTGACATGCTTGTAACTTCATTTATTAGTAAGAGAAGGATTTGCAAAATCAGGTTAGTGGTTCAACAAAAAGTGCCATAGAGACCTGTGTATCCCTGACTACAGAAGCTGCTTATTCTAGGAAAATCTAAGGCATCACCAAAGATTTGCCAAGCTTGACCAGAAAGCAGGGGTTCATGCTATACAAAAAAAAGCAGGGTCCAGTTAACAGCTAACATGGAAAATAAATGTACATTATGGAGACTCAACTTCTACTAGGATTGCTTTAATAGCAAGTTCGTTACAAATATAAACAAGAAGAAGAAAGAAGGGTAATTCTCAACTTTGAGGTCTCATGTTGATTCTTTTGCATGCACCAGATGCTCAACTTCATATCCGTAACTGGTTTATTAGCTGCATCCTGAGCAAGTCGTCTAGAGTTTTTCTTGTTCCAGTTGGGAACAACTCGTAACCTTTTGGAGAGTGGAATGCTTCTGCCTCTTGAAAATTTACTGAAGGAAGGGATGGGTTGCATTGCAGGAAACCTGTTGCAGGCAGAGAAAAGGTGTGCTCCGGAAGAAGATAAGGGTGGCTTAACAGCATACTAGCTGTCCACCTTTCGTTGGGATCCCTAGCGAAACACTTCATTAAGAAATTCTTGCCCATACTCGACATGTTTTCTGGGATGTTGGGTGATTCTCCCCTCAAAAGCTTGTCACTCAAATCCTTCAGATCACGAAAAGCAAATGGCAATTTACCAGTAAGCATCTCAACCATTGTGCAACCGAGTGACCATATATCCAATGCCCCAGTGATGTATCCGATAATAGATTCAGGAGACATGTAAGGAGCAGTACCTCGAAAACCATATTCCCAAGCATTAGTATCTCTTACCCCATATTTTTTAACTAACCCAAAGTCGGCAATCTTTAAAGTGTCTAAACTAATCCCGTTTTGAGAAGGGAAAACCAGAATATTCCTTGGTTTGAGATCAGAATGGATGTATCCTTTTCTGTGAATATCGACGAGCCCTTCAAGTATCATCCGTGCATAGAACTTAGCATGTCGTTCTGGTATTTTGCCACCGTACTCCTTCATCAAATCCACAAGACATCCTCCTGAAGCATATTCAAGAAACAGGTTGAAAATCTTTCTTCCACATTCTACACTCGTGAAACCACCGAAGCATCGAACGATATTGGGGCAACCAATAAACTGTTGAAGGATTTCCTGTTCCTTGTGAAGGGTAGAAGCCATTTCCTCATCAGCAGATTTCACAGCATATAACTGAGAAGTCGGAATACTTGTTTTCAGCAAATACACAACTCCATACGCTCCCTTTCCAAGAACCCTAATCCTCACTCCTTTCACCTCCATTCTCTCTCAAGTAACTTGAAGAACTGATGCTGCTATTAGAATTTCATATATATATATATATTTATATGATTGGAACTTCTTGAGATAAAAGTTGGTTTTTTAGTTCATATAGGACAAGGAATTTGTCGCTTTCTCGTTAAGTTTTAAATTTGATTCAAATTTAAAAAAAAAAGTTATATATTTGATTCAAGTAGAGGACTTCTGATACATGAAAACTACTACTTTGTCAGGGTCAACGCATCCAGGGGTACCAGCAACCACAGTATAGACATGTCTGTCACCTTCAAGTGTGAAAGCCTTTTATAACCCAAAATCAGATAGTTTTGCATGCATGCTTTCAGTTAACAAGATGTTGCCGCACTTCATATTTCTGTGGATTATAGGTGCAAATACTCCAGTCCTGCATTTCATTTTTTGTTTATTATTAATTAGCATTCATTCCCAAATAAAATAGGAAAAACAGAGAAAAAAAATTAGGCACATATGCATGCCAATTAACCTTGTGCTGCTTCCAGGACTATGCCAAGTCTTCCTTCCCAATTCAAAACACCTCTGGTGCTATCTACATCCATTAAAAGCTAATTTATGTTTTTTTCTTCTTTTTCATTTTTATTTATTTTTCTTTGAAAATTAAGTCTCATTTCAAAATCAAAAGCTTTTTCATGTCTATTTAAATGTAATAAAAGAAAACTAACCATGTTTTGGGTTGAAGATTTTAGTTACTGAACCTAAGAATTATTGACTTAACTTAATTAAGAGTTTGTACTTAATGGTTAATGCATCATATCAATGAAAAATTTTATACATGCGTCTCATCAGATATAAATTCTTTTAAGTGAATGAGTTGGAGCATGAAAGGCTTATGTTTTAATCTTACCTTTGAGATGTCTTGCTAAGTTTTCTTGGGCGATTTACTCGTAGATTAGCTGCATGTTAATGCCATCACCGCAATACCTAATACGTGTTGTCAAGTTTCTATGATTAACTCTCAGTAGCAGTTCCACCTATAATCTGAAACCCAAATCTTAATAAGTTTTATTTCTCCAAATTAGGTTTTAATTAATGTGATGTATAAGTTACTATTTGATCAATGTCATACCTCTGGATGAAACTGCTTATACCGTTGAACTGATGATGGACAAAGCATCTTCACCACCACTCGAGTGTCATCTAAATAGCAGTGAAAAACTGTTCCAAATCCTCCTTTATCAAGAACTGTTTTGAAATTGTTTGTCATCCTTTGGACCTGAGCATGAGTGAACTGTAAGACTTTTGGATGAATCCTGTAATTGGTGTGTTTTGCTGGAGTCAATTTCAGACTTCTTCGTTGATGAAACTGAAATGAATTCAACACAATTATGCCTATGGAGAAAATCTTGGTAAATAGTAGAAAAGTTTAATGTTCTCAATTTGGATCCACAAATTTTGTTATGGTGGTCATTCCCAGTATTCACAAGACAAACATACAAATACCTAGATTGAAGAAGATGAATAATTTTGCTGACTATAGCATCCTCTCCATTTTCTAATGTCACTGTATCCCACAAATTAGGTCTATATCTATATGAATATCAAATTGTGGTATTACATTTTTTCATCATAGTTTCCATACATGAAACCTGCTCTGATTACTTACTGATCCCCCTTTTTGAGGGTCAGGTTATAACAATCCATACCTCTGCCATACATCTGCTTTAAATTCTGGTAATATTCTCTTACTTGAGCCAGTTTGGATGTAAGTTGCATTTGAAATATAATTTATGCTTACTGTGGAATCAGTATAGCTCGAATCCTCTGACAACCCACAATCTAACTTAATAAAATCTGAAGAGGAAATTAAGACAGAAAGTCCCCCTCCCCCAATTATAAAAAAAAAAAAATAAGACAAAGTATTTAAATTTTTACTAATTTCGTAATGAAATTAATTCATCATACGGTTCTTTATACCAATTTGAGTGACCAAACTTGATTGATCTTGGGCATGAATTAGAAATGCAAGAGCCAAGCTGATAATTAGTGAGTGAAAGAGGAAATATCTTGATATCTTCATAATGAAAATCATTTTCTCATTGAGGGAAGAAACAAATAGCATCTTAGTTAAGCAGTACAATTACGTACATTGCCATAGAGTAACATATTGAATTAAAGTAAAAAACACTAGGCCAATTGTGAAAACAAATGCATTTGGAAACTCTCGATTCCTCCGAAGGTTCAATGCTTTCTTTGGCTTGCTATTTTTGATTCGATCCCTACCAAACACTTTCTCTTATCTCAAGGAGTTCACTTTGACAAGGAACAATCTCACTGATTATGGTCTGATTTTGAAGTGGAAATCTGCTCACATATTTTCTTTTTGGACTGAAAATACTTTTCATTAATTCCACAATTGTCATATACAGTGAGATTATCAAAATTAGAGAACGACAAACATCCCACCCCTTTTGTTTCTCCTCCCATGGATTTGAGCCTTGTTAAAAACCTTACCGTAGTAAATCTTGTGGGACAAACCTATGATACGGAAAAAAGAGTACTCATCTACCATGGAATATTACAATCTCTTATACAAATTCGAATTACCCCTCATGTCTTAGAAGCATATTCCTATCATTATCAACATCTTTCTGGATTAACATTGGTAATTTTGATAAATATTTCCATTCTATCACCTCATCCACCATTCTTTTAGCTACTTGGGCAATCGAATGTGCTATCCGATTGGTCTCTCTTGAGCAGAAATCAATGGCTTGATAGTTTATCCTCTCCATCAATAATGCACAATCTTCAATTAAGTGACCCAAAGCTCCAGTAATTTGCTTTTTATTTATCCATCTTGCAATTACCTAGTTATCCAGATAAATATCTGTATGCATAATATGTTCTTTATCACAGTAAATTAAAGCCCAAACCAGAGCTCGTAACTCAGCTGCCACCACGCTTGCACAATATTGTATTTTCTTTCCAACGGCACAAAGAAGACCACCATCCGACCTTCTTATTATAAATCCAGTGCCCACTTTCATTGATCCATCTACTTGGTCCATTGCCACATTAGACTGTAGAGTCACTCATCTCGATCGAAAACCTCTATTATCTCTCTCCATAGCTTGACACTCTGTTGCATCAACATCGATAGTCATATAATATTGATTTTTCACGTCAAGTCCCAGCTCAAGCACTTGTATAGGATCCATAATCTGGTTCCTAAAGATTCTTAAATTTCTTGCTTTCCATATAGCCCACAGTATGCAAGCTATTTCTCCAACGTCATCTAAACCAACGCTACAACTTACTTGGAATATTTAATCAAAAACAGAGTTGTAATGTGCTTCTATGTCCCTAAATCCCCACCTTGAAGATAACCATATTGCTCTCGCAAACTGACAGCAACATAATATATGAAAATCAGTTTTTTAACTCCCTGGTAGAATACACAATTACTATCCACATTGATTTTTCACTGTCTTAAAGCTTTCTTAGTTGGAAGAGCACCCTTTAAAGCTTTCCACATAAAGAAGATAATTTTTTGTGGAATAGCGAGCCTCCATAATTTCTTCCAAAAGCCATTTAACAGTCCACTCGAACTACCAGACTCTGAATTAACCAATAAAGACGACATCAAGTGATAACCAGACTTCACCGTATACTGTCCATGCTTACTGCCAGCCCACATCTGTCTATCTACAGGGAGCCTCACATTAAGAGGGATAGACAATATTAAATTACTCTCATATGGAGGAAAACACCTCATTACTTTCTCTTCATCCCACTTCACACCTTCCTCATTGATGAGTTTTGACACAATTATTGAAGCACTCACATTCTCCTCATATGCCATTGCAACCTGAGGTGTTTCATATGGGATCCAAGCGTCCTCTAATACCCGTATATCCTTGCCATTGCCAACTTTATATACTAAACCTTTTTTAAGGATTGCTTGACTCTCTCTAATGCTCCTCCATACATAACTGGGGTTAGACCCTATTGGGGCATCCATAAAGCTTACCTTTGGAAAATATCTTGCTTTTAGAATTTAGAAGCAAGAGTTGGATGCTGCATTTGTAATCTCCACCTTTATTTTGCCAACAATGCTAGATTAAAGCTATGGGTATCTCGAAATCCTAATCCTTCAGAAAACTTAGATAAACACATTGACCTCAAATTCTTCCAATGTACCTTGTGCTTTGAATCATCACCACTCCACCAAAACCTTGCTATCACTGAATCGATATCTCTACAAATAGCCTCTGGGAGTTTAAAACAACTCATGACATAGTTAGGCACTGCTTAAGCCACTGCCTTAATTAACATTTCTCATCTAGCTACCGACAGGAACTTGTTCTTTCAATTCAAAACTCTCTTCACGATTCTCTCTTTCACATAACCAAATATTTTTCTTTTTGACCCTCCACTGATTAATGGCATTCCAAGATAAAAACCATCCCATTGCCCACTTCTGATGCCTAATATCTGACAAACCATCTCCTTATCCACTTCAATAGTGTTCCTATTAAATAGAATTATTGACTTATCATAGTTGATTTTTTGACCAAAAGCTAAATCATACATCTCAAATATGCTTTTTAAAACCAACAACTTTGACCTTTTAACTTTCCCAAATACCATGTCATCATCTGCAAAAAGTAAATGCATCACATTCAGACCACCTCTAAAATTTCAATACCCGAAATATCCTTGGAGGCTTTAGCCATTGTTAACAATCCTAATAGAGCCTCAGAAATAAGAACAAATAAATACGGGCATAAAAGATCACCCTGACGAAGCCCTTGTGAAGGAAAAAATTTCCTCCCTGGGACACCATTGACAAGCAACGAGTAAGACATAGAAGTCAAGCATCTCATCACCATATCCACAAAGAGACTATTAAACCTTATCTTCTTTATTATTTCCTGCATGAACACCAACTTGACTCTATCATATGCCTTACTCATATATAATTTCAAGGCAAACTTACCCATTGCTCCTTGCCTTTTATTGTGTAGGTTTTGTATTATTTCATGTGCCATAACTATGTTATCTGAAATTAACCTTCCAAGTACAAAAGCACTCTGATTATCAGCAATCACATGATTTAGGATAGATTTAATTCTATTGGTAAGCATTTTTGAAGCTATTTTGTAGAGCACGTTACATAAGTTGATGGGCAAAAATGACATACCTGTTTTGCCTACGCAATCTTTGGAATAAGCACAATAAGTGTGTGATTTATATCTTGATAGAGGGATTTACCTTCCAAGAATTCAACAACAAATTGGTGGACACACTTGCTCATCCTATGCCAATATCTCTAGAAAAACAAAGCAGACAATCTATCGGGGCTAGGGGCTTTTGTGGGATGCATTTGGAATAAAGTTGCTCAAACTTCTTTATCAGTGATTTTAACATTTAACTCAATATTCATATCCTCAAAGACCTTTGGTTGTATGGAAGTAAGCACATGCTCTATTAAAGTTGGCCTTGATGTAGTGAATAAATTTGTAAAAAACTCACAACCCTCATCTTTCACCTTTTCTTGTGATTCTGCCCATAAACCATTATCTTTTTTACGTGTCAAGATTGTATTTTTTTTGCGTCATTCAGAAGCCCTACCATGAAAAACCTAGTGTTCTTATCCCCGTCCTTAAGCCATTCCACTGTTGATCGCTGCTTCCACATCACTTCTTCTATCTTTAACATCTCATGAAGTTCACTCTGAACCTACTTAGCTCTTACAAATTGTTCATCCAATTCATGGGCTTCTTGCAACTCTTTTTTTTTTCTTTTTAATTTGCACTTGAATTTCTTTAAAAGGATTAGGTTTTAGTTGCCTCAATTTTTGTTTAATTGTAGATAGCTGGTTTAGAAATTGTCCAATATTGCCATTGCACCTTTCCATTTCAGTTGCTACTATTTGCTCACATCCACTATCATTTATCCAAGTCGATTCAAAATGCCATTTTATTCTCTATGTTATTCGTTTGTGGTGAATCAGTTTGATGCATAGCAAAACATGATTAGAAACCCCAATCAAATTATTAAAAACCATAGCTCATTAAACATTGCACCCTATGCTGAATTACTAAAACTCGATCCAATCTGCACCTTATGAGATCTCCTTCATCCCTATTATTCCACCAAGTAAACTTAGGGCCTATAAACCATAATTTACGTAATCCACAATCAGCATAAACATTACAAAATTCTCACATTCAAACTTCATTACGTTTTATGCTGCCCTTTTTTTCACTTGCATAAAAAACTTCATTAAAATCCCCCATGCAAAGCCAAGGCATGTTATATTTCCCATGAAGTTGCCTCAATAGGTTCCATGCGTCTTGTTTTCCTCTTACAGACGAATTCCTATAGAAACTTATCACCCTTCGTTGCCTTCTCAAGAAAACCACTATTGCATCAATATGGTTTTTTGAATATGACTTAATTGTCAAATCAATTTCCTTCCTCTATATTAAAGCCAGGCCACCTAATTTACCCTCAGCATCAATTGCTAAAGAATTATCCATACCCATCATTACCCTTATTATAATACCTAACATCTCACATCCAATGTAAATGTAATTGTTAAGACTTATATAACAATCCAAGTCCACCACTAATAGCAACATAAACTTAAGCTTTTGAGGGCCATGAGGTTTAGGTCCAAAAGTTACTTGGCTAGTGGTTGGACTTGGGTTGTTGCAAACGGTATTAGAGTTTGAGCCAGTCCGATGTGAGCTTTCACATTGTTCTAGTGAGATCTTGGTCTTGTGGATGTGATGCGTGGCCTTGATGAGGACATCAAGGTGAGATCCTGGTCTTGTGGATGTGATGTGTGTCCTTGATGAGGACATCAAAGATTTAAGTGGGTGAAATTGTGATACCCAACATCCCACATCTGATATGAATGTGATTGTTAAGACTTATATAACAATCCAAGTCCACCACTACTAGCAACTTGAGCTTAAACTTTTGAAGGCTATGTGGTTTAGGTCCAAAAAGTTGCTGGACCAATAGTTGGACTTGGGTTGTTACACTTATTCACTGCAATTCTACATTGCTTTTCTTAGTTTCAATTAGAAAAACAATGTCGGGATTTTTGCTTTTCAAATACTCGAGAAGTAATTGAATTGTTCAAGGGTTCCCAAGCCTTCAACAATTACAACATAAAAGCTTCATTTATCTAGGCGGTGCTGGTTAGTAAGACCACTTTGCACCACCATTTCAACAATTGAATTTCCTCCCATTTTAACTTTCTTTAAAGCCACTTTTTTTTAACTTTCTTCTATTACCATTTTTCATTTACCTTTCTTCAATATACTTGCCCTCCTGTATAGACTAGAAATTAAATCTTTATTTCTCTTTTCATTTTCACCATCTTTATCTTTCTTCTCACATCTTACAACTATCGCTTGGCCATTGTATTTATTATCTCTTCTTTGCATATTGACTTTAGCACTTAAATCTGTGCCATCGTTTGTATTAAAAACTTACATCTGATTATCCATTTCCAACTCAGCTCCACTAGGCTCTAAATCGTTTAGGCCATCTTGCTTCAAAATCTTTTTTAGTGTTTCAAATGAAAATCTGGCATTCATTCCTTAACCACCATTATTTTTCCCTACATCAAACTTTGATTTATCTTCCATGATTGGCTTGTGTTTTTCCTCAACATAAACAAATTCTGTTGATTTCTTTCACTATGGTGCTACCAGAAAAGACTCATATTGTTTATGAACTTTTGCCATTCTCATCCATACACTGGTAAGCACAGTTTGATTTAGTGTTCCCCATTCGTCCACACTTAAAATAGAATCAAGGCAGACGCTAGTATTGTAGCGTAATCCATTTAACCTAATTGTCTTCCATTAACAACATTAATCCTTGTCTCAATGGTTTAGCCAGATCCAACAAGATCTTAATTCACATGAATTGCTTTGCAAGTCTGTATTTTCTCCATTCACTTTTATAAATCTCCCAATCATATTTCCAATCGCACATGCAACTTCTTTACCCATGAACCTTGTTGGGAGACCTAAAATATGGATCTAAAATTCTTTTTTCCCATAATCCACATCTTCCAATTCCATAAACGCTTCGTCAAATTCCTTTAGGACCACAATATTCTTGTTAAAACACCAGGGCATCCCTTCCCTAATACGTTCATAATCCTCTCAATCCTCATAACGAAACAGGAAGATGTTCTCTCGAATTTCTTTAACAGTTAATTTTCCTTTAAACTTCCAAAGATTATATAAGGTTCTGACCATGGCATCCTTGTTCACCTTTTTTCCCTCCCAAACTGATCCAATCAAGTAGTAGCATTTCTGACTTTGCGCAAGACCCGACTGCATGCTTTTTGTGATTCGCAATTGACTCATTTCATCCTCTGATAGTTTGAAGTTTTTCCATTTTTCATTAATATCCTCCATTACTTTCTTTTTTTGTCCCTATCAGTTGTAACGAAATCCTTTTCAACAAAGATTTAAACAAAGCTGAATTCGGTGATCTCGATCCAGCAACCACTTTGTTTTGACCTAAAACAAGACCACCCCCTCATAACCTTAAGAACAGTTAGAGAGATAGTTTTTTAGCTTTATTAGTTAAAAGTAAAAACTGCTATTATTATTTCATAAATGTTTGTGCTCACATATTGTCATATCATGCAAATTCAGTTGGAAAGTTTGGTGCCTTGTTCTCCAATGGTGGAAGGTTTTTTGCGTTACTCTTAACTCTGTTTCATCCTTCATCCAAATGTAGGCTGGTTACATTTTCACGGGTACCTTATGGAAACATTAGATGACTATTTGTGGCGCAACATTCTGGTCTCTATAGCTTACGTGAAATGAGACAATGTTCTCTAACGAGATTTGAGATGGTTTAAAAATTCTTTTTCTCATTAAACACGCTCACTCCTTTGGATTTGCACATCTGAGGGTACCAACTTCGTTGACAACTTAGGTTAGTGGACAGAATCGAGCATCCTATCTACTAAAAGGCTTCCTCTCCATTCACGTCTAAGAGTATCATGATAGCCCTTGGGGATGGAGACCTTAAGTTTAATGTTGATGGTTCCGCTAGAGGTAAACCTAGACAAACATAAACAGAATATTCTCTAATTTGAGATCACAATGGATGTATCTTTTTCGGTGAATATCGCCGAGCCCTTCAAGTATCATTCGTGCATGGTACTTAGTGTGTCGTTATGGTATTTTGCCGTCTTACTCCATCAAATCCAACAAGCATCCTCGTGAAGTATATTCAAGAAACGGGTTGAAAATCTTTCTTTCACATTCTACACTTTTGAAACCACCAAAGCACCAAACAATATTTGGGCAACCAATAGAATGTTGAAGGATTTCCTGTTCCTTGTGAAGAGAAGAAGCCATTTCCTCGTCTGTAGATTTTATAGCATATAACTGAGAAGTAGGAATACTTGTTTTCAGCTAATATACGACACCATACGATCCCTTTCCAAGTACCCTAATCCTTACTCCTTTCAACTCCATGCTCTCTTAATTAACTTGAAGAACTGATGCTGCTATTAGAATGTTCATATATATGTATATATCTGATTGGGTTTCTTAGTTCATATAGTATAGTATAAGAATTTAGTTGCTTTCTCATTAAGTAATATATTTAATTCAAATTTCCAAAAACAATGTTTATATTTGATTCAATTTATTCAAGTAGAGCATGAGACTGATACAAGAAATCTACTGAAAGAAGAAAATATTGATTAAAAACCCGAATAAGGAGGAATGCTTTGTTCATTCCGGAAGAAGTTTTCAGGATCGACAGCATGTTTGACACGTGCTAATCGCTCAAAGTTGTTCTTGAAGTACTTTTCTCCCCAGACTTTTGACCTCAAGTAGCTTGGACGCCCATATTTGTTATTGATTCCTAGGCTGAGATCTTTGTAGTTGAGATATGCAGCTCTTGGGTTCTGGGAAACATAAGCTTCCATGAAATTATAAAGTTTGTTAATCCAGTCTGTACGTTTCGTCTCTACATCAGGTCCTCCTTCTTTCCAATTGGTGAAGTATTGTATATTGTACAAGGTTCCTGCTCTATGAGGGAATGGGGTTGCATCCTGTGGTATTTTGTCCATTTTCCCACCGTAAGGATCCCAAATCATTATGCCGGCTTCCCCTTCTTGCATCACGTTCCATATTGCTTTAAGCCCGCGTTTTGTAATTGGTTTGTTCACAAAATCTGATTTAGCTATGAAAAAGCTCTGCAGATTGTTCTTCCTGTCCGTCAGGACATCGACGTTTTTGCCTTTTGCGAACCCCCTATCCAAGAATAGAACGGATTCTATCCAACTTAGTTCCTTGCAGTGCTCTTCTTGCAAGTGTAGACCCAACTCAGGAAATTTCTCGTCGATCAAAGGAAACAGTTGATGAAGTGGTCCAAGATACAAAGAATTGAAGATTGCTCTGACTGTTGTTCTACCATCAGATTCCTTCCCCACTGTTAAGAGAATCCTTATAAACAGATCTTCAGGTAACCTGGTCGCAATCTGCTGCCACCTATGAATCAGCGAAGTTGCTCCTTGCTGCAGGGTTATGGGGACGTTGAAAGCAGTAACTTTAGGAGGAACAGGAACCAGCTTGACCTTCCATTCCACAATGACTCCAAAACTTGCAGCACCACCTCCTCTGATAGCCCAAAACAGGTCCTCACCCATCGCCCTTCTGTCGAGAATGTTACCATTCGCGTTAACCAGGATGGCGTCAACTATATTATCGGCTGCAAGACCAAATTTCCTCATCAGGGTACCTTGTCCCCCTCCACTTAGATGGCCGCCAACTCCAATGCTAGAGCAAATCCCAGCTGGGAATCCTAAAGTCTGACTGCGGTTGGCAATCTGATAATAGAGTTCACCTAGTGTAGCACCAGCTCCAACCCAAGCAGTTTTACTTTTCAGGTCGACTGTCACTTTCCGAAGATGGAAAAGATCAATGAGAACAAATGGGGTGTCTGCTTTATAAGAGAGCCCCTCATAGTCATGGCCACCGCTCCGAATCCTGACCTGCAGGCCATGATATTTGCTACAAAGAACTGCAGCTCGGACATGATCAGCACTGCGCGGTGTAATGATGTACCGAGGTCTTTGCCCAACGGAGGAATTGAACCTTAAGTTTTGGATAGATGATTGAAGAATAGGTAAATATTCAGGAGAATGTGCACTGTATAACAAGTCGTGAACCTGAGTAAGAAATGGAGAATGGAAAGCTATGCATTGGTAGAAGGCTCCATAGAATAGCAGGCCTGGTGATGCAGAAGATACGAAGAACAAAAGGGGAAATATGGTAAAAACAAGAAGCTGATCATCAAGTCTCATCTTTGACATTGCTCCCCAAATTTCTTTCTCGTATTCCTGTTATATACCTTGATGAACATAATTTCAAATGCGGGTAAACAGGAGGCTATTAATTTCCAGAACGGAAAAACTGCTGGTAAATTAAAGAATGATATAAATGTGGGGAAGTTAACCAAGTCATTTTCATAACTTCTTTTCTGCAGCAGTTAAATAATGTTAATGTTATTTCTCCAGGCTGTTACATATAGAAATTGATTAATAAGCTGATGAATGAAAGAAGTGCAAAAAAGCTTCCGACCTGCCGGATTCGAACCAGCGACCTAAGGATTATCTGCTTAACTACTACAGTCCTCCGCTCTACCAACTGAGCTAAGGTCGGTAACATTGAAAATAAATTTCAGTCCTATTAGTGATATTAATACTTTTTAAATATTTGTAAATTTTTCTTTTAGTAAAAGAGGACTAATTGGTATGATTGTTCTATTATGTGTTATTTCAAATTTTAGGTTACATTAAATCTATGTCTTTTTTTTTGTTTAATTGTTATATTACAAAGAGAGTTATTTGGAATTGAGTTATTTCAAATTCAAGTTATTTCTTAATTTATTAAAGAATTAGAGTGATGTTCATCGTAAGGTAATATATTTTTGTGTAAACGAGATTTTGTTTCAATGACACGGAAGAGATCTCAAAACTTTTAAATATTTCACATTCAAGTTTCACTTGTGTAAGTTTTATTAATTCGATTTTAGACATGTGGTGTCGAGCTCAGGTTTGAAAATACCTAAAGTGACCCATTCCTTAGACAAATATATAGTCAGCTCAATTTAACTAACCTGTTTCTTAATCCTTTAAGTTTATCATTGTTATTAATATTATTAGGCACACCAATCTTACTTTCCAATAAAATTAGATTAGACTATTCTTGGATTATTTTTTTACCAGACCAAACATTACATAGGATATAATTTTGAATAATTGATTAAGGTTTTAAGATTATGTTTGACAATGCGTACCAAAAATTGGTGAATACAAATTTAATTATTTAATTTGAAAGACGATTAAGCATTGAACTTAAGAAGTTAGAATTATTTTTAAAAAATTTCCACTATTAAATATTTTTCTTTTGTAATTACTAGTATATTATACCTATTCAAAACTTTATATTAATATGTTCTATAATTGTTTTTTAGAATAAGATATGGAGATGCAGTATTGATAATTTTTTAAGCATTTATTCTAAATTTAAGTTGTATGCCATTTACAAATTGCTACCAATATCGGGTCATTTTGGAATTGTTGAATCATCTTAAATATTTTATTTTTGGCTGGAAATATTATAGACGTTCGAGTAGTTTTGTTTTCAAATAATTTTACGTTTTAATTATATTCGTTCCAATTGACTACATACCATGTATTATCTCAACATATTTTGGATTAAGGTTAAATTTGATTTGTAGTGGATTAGGTTATAACAAATATCACCATTTCTATAATAAGTTTATAGATCGAATAACTAATATTCATAGAAAGTGAATATATATATATATATAATATAATTATATATCTCTTTATATGTTTGTATATATGTATATAAGTATAAGACAATAAAACACAATGTTTCAAGCTTAAGGTTAATTTCTATCTTTTTGCTTATTTTATTTTTATCCCTCCTTTATTTGTTTGCCAAATGGTATGCCCTTCTTTTTCTTTTTATTTTCTTTTACATGACATTGTCGGTGATTTTGGTCTCAAATCTTGGGAATTTAATGAGGGGTGGGTAGGACACATAAATATAAGTGTATTGTTTTTAGTTGCCTTTCTGGGGTCCTTCGATAATATTGGAGCTAGTTACAGATATTTCTAGAGCGGGCCAAGGCTCCCTTACATTAATGCCAAGGGTTTATGTCCCATCCATTTGCCATAGCTAGCAAAAGATATGTAGATATTTCTAAACTGAGTACAAAATTGATAACCATTCAAATTCAGGTAAAATCTAAAAATCTCTTTCAAAACACTTTAAAATGATATTTTGGGCTTTTTTATTTTAAAATAATATTTTTGATCCTTTAACTAATAACATTTAGTCAATAATTAAAAAAAATTAAACCTAATACTATATAAATATTTTAAGACATAAAATACCTTTATATGGTTTTTTAAATTTAAACATATTCTCTTTTCAAAAAAACTTTGCTTTTTCTTCCCTCAAAAACCTTAAGCGACTACTTAAGTGTTTTCAGGTTGTTTCGAGACTTAAAATCAATTTTTAGAAGAGCTCTATTTACGTGATGGTGTTGACCAACAAACTACAAGTCAATGGGCTGATTTAATTAGTTGCCAGCATGGTTCCCTTCCTACTTCTTACCTCAGCGTTCCCCTAGGAGCCCCTGTTGGCTCTACTAGCATTTGGCAGTCGTCATAATGTGCATATCCGAAAATCTAACCGTTATATGTGGAAAACTTAAGAATCGTCACTAATATTTTTTTTAGGTATGATTGATTACCTATTATATTTGTTCTATTCGATAAAGTTTAAAATTAATTTTAAGTTAGATTAAAGAATAATAAACTGATCTGTGAATTGTTAGAGTTTGATTCGAGAGTATGGTTACACATGAGTAAAGATTATCGTCCTCGTGGCACTTATTCCACAAACCATATCATTTAATCATATGTTATCTTATTATAACCTAAACCATTGATTTTATTCTTCTATTTTCCTAATTATTGTTTATTTACTTTATTTTTTATTTTGTTGGTAAATTAAATATTTTATTTGATTTACAGATGTGATGTGCACATGATGCAATTATGAAATGCATTGCATAAAATCCGAATAATGTCAAACAAAAACTTTTTATTGAAGATATTCCTCGAATCTATCCATCATACTTGTGGGATCCAGTGATATTCTTTCATCTAGGGAAATACTTGAGAAACTCACATTTGCAAGTTTGACGAGTAAATCCCATCATCAAGGTAGTCATTTGCAAGTAAAAATAATATTTTTCGTGAATGCAAACCTATTACGAGTGGAGACTTTTTATTAAAGATATTCTATGAACTTTTCCATCATACTAATAGGATTCGAAAATATCTTTTCATTTAGAGAATTTTTCGAATATTTTCGAAGAAACTCGCTTTCGCAAGTCCCTCGAAAAGTCCCATCAAGACTTTGACTCATGCACACAATACGTCTACATATCATGACATTTAATAATGCAGTGATGATGTGTATTGTGCCTATAAATTTCAATATTTGTTTTTTAATCTTCCTACAACTCTTCTATTATCTCTTTGAAATTTTTGTTTTTTTATTGTTTATCTTTGTGTATATATATATATATATATCATGAAATAATATTTTATGTTTATTATTTTCGTCCAACTATATTTTATTTTATTATATATATTTTTTATACTTAAATATTTATCTATTTTATGATATATATTGTCCTTTTACCCAAATGTTATTTTTTAATCAAATATTTTATTTTATAATAATTATTATTTATATATATTTTTTATAACTCAACTTCTTTCTTACATTTTCATTAACCTATCCTATTTTTTTTTACTAACTATTCTATTACTTATATATATTTTTTATTATTATTATTAAGATTTCAATTTAAAATCCTCCCATCAGTAGGGTCTTAACCGAAATCTTTAACTTAAAAAAATTCATTTTGAATTACAACTTTTCGCGTTCCGAAAAAACATTCCATCATAGACATAATCCAAATAATATTTTCCCTATAAAACTATTTTTTTTAAAAAAACGTGAATAACCTACTTTTGAGCATCAACATTATATATCTTTTTGCGTTAATTAATTCTAGATAATATTTATTTTTTATTGAGCTATATAGTTATTTTTACTTTTCATATACCTATATACGTTTTCATATACTAATCTATTTTCCATTATTATTATATATTTTGTTTGTCAAATTAAATTTATTCTTACATTCCATACAAACTAAAATTACGAGTAAAATAAGTTGCAATAACATATAAGCAACCAAATAAAAAAAAAAAAACCTCAACAAAATAAAAAGAAATGGCCCAAGAAATCTCACCCTGTTTGGGCTTTCCTTAACCCTCGATTTTCTGGACTTGGTGAAGGTCTAAAAATGGATGAAAGTGGCTCTAAAAGGTGGTTTTGGAGCTGGCTTCTAGAAATTTGATGAAAAACTCTCCCATTTTAAAAGGTTTGACTATGGCTTTTAGCAACAGAAAAATTGAGTTTTTTAGCAGCAAAATGGAGTTTTTCGTCAACAAAAATATAAGGTTTTGAGAGGTTATGGAAAAAGAAAGAGAATGAACTCAAGAACATTAAATTTGGAATTCAAATGATATCTTTAATGGTGGAATCAAGGAAAGAGAACAAAAGAAATGAAGGGAGTAAGACAAAATATAGAGGTGAAAGGCTGATTCTTGTGGCTGGAGAGCTCCCTTGAGCTGATGAGAAACAATTATACTTCAGGTAGCCTAGGTTGCACATTTGACCATATTACCCTTAATGTCTTATTCATTATTTTCATTTTTTATTTTTCGTTTCACTATATTTTTCTTTTATTTTTTCATCTTTTGATTTTCTTTTTTTATTTTTAATTAACTTATTTAATTTTTTTACATTTTTTTAAAAAAATAAGTGTCTATAGTAGCCCTTCATACAGAAGTTAGAAAAGAAATTAGCAACTTGGAAAGGCAAGTTGCCATTCATGGGTGGGCGTATTACTCTGTTGAAATCCATCATGAATGGCATTCCCCTCTTTTTTATGTCTCTTTCTTAGATGCAGGTAAAGGGTAGAAAATCTATTGAAAGTATCCAGAAGAGATTCTTGTGGGGTGGCCCAAATTTAGTACGTAGACTTCGTCATGTCAATTGGGCAAGTGTGTGTAATTATTGAGACTTAAGTGGCCTTGGCAAGGTGGAGCTTAGGCCTAAAATAGAACTCTCCTTAACAAATGGTTATGCAGATACAACAATGAACTAGAAAGCTTTTAGAGGCATGTGTTGATGGTAAATTGGGCCTGGATCATAATAGCTTGCTTTCGGGTCCTGGTGGTAGAATTGGGCCTGGATCATAATAGCTTGCTTTCGGGTCCTGGTGGTAGAAATAAAGCGTTTGCCATAAGATATGGAAAAACATTGTCAAACCACTTCAAGGTAATTCTGAGCATAGCATTTTGGTATCTGAGGGCATGCACTTTTTCGAGTGATGGTAGTAAAATCAAGTTTTGGGAAGAGGAAGGGATTGAAGGCTTCATCCTTAAAATAGATTTTCTTGGAGTATTTGCACTTGTGCTCAAAAAAGAAGGAAAAATTTGTGAATTCGGGGAATGGAAAGCAAATAGCTGGACTTGGAAAATTAAACTTCAGAGAAACGTTTTTGGTTGAGAACACGATCAATGGGACTACTTTTGCTTTCTGCTTGATGATCAGGTGATTGATAAGGATTTTCAAGACAAACTCATTTGGAAATGGACCCCTTGAGGTGAATACTCCTCTTATTCTTTTTGTTGGCAAGTTTTAGTCACTAACACTCCTCATGCAGATCACTTGAAGATGATTTGGTCGAAACTGACTTCTTACAAAATAAAGGTTTTTATGCTAGCAGCTTGTGAGAAGCCGCTTTGCAATTCGATACACTCTTGCAAATAGAGGTATTGTTAGCAACAATGCAGCTATTTGCCTCCAATATAGAAGTGAATTTGAAACGGTACATCACTTATTCTTCTCTTGTGGAAAATCTTGGCTTATTTGGCAACTTTGGTGTGTTTTGTGGAATGTTGATTGGGTTTCACATAATAACCCACTTGATTGTTTCCTTGGCTAGTTTGGTTTTGCTAACAATTTAAAAAATGGTGCGATTTGAAAAATGAGTTCGTATGTTATTATGTGAGCTATTTGGATAGCTAGGAATGTAGCCATTTTTTAAGGCAAAGAATGGGATGGTTGATCTATTTTTCAGCTCACTAAAATTAGAATTGCTTGGTGATTAATGCGAAATGGCCTTACCTTAACCCATCTATAAGTGATCTTGTGAAATCCCCTAATGGTGGTCTTGTTCTTAGTAAAAACATAAGTGTCAACAGAGTTGAAACTTAGTCCAAGCCTCAAATTGGAGTCCTCAAATATTACACCGACGATGCTTCAAGTGGTTGCTACCTTAGTGACTCTAGAATTGGCAGCATACTGCGTAATGAAAATATAGTCAATCTTGCCATATTTTCCAAACTTGTTAGGGTCGTATATGCCAACCGTGCTGAACTTTTTGCTATTAAAGAGGCAGCTCTGACTTATGTAGCTTCAAGGTGGAATTCTTTTCACTCTTTTTTTATAAAGACTAACTCGAAGAATTTGGTTTGCTAGACCAAAAGCTCTTTAAAGTTTTTGTTGACTTTATGTGTTTTTTATGATAACAAAACATTCCTTATTCATTGATGTCTAACCATATTATTTAAATGCGCATGAAAGAAATTAAGTGTCTTAATATAATTAATATTTGAAAGTAAACTAAAAAGCCTGTTGAGTTAAAAGATCAGTTAATCAGTTGAACAAGCAAAGAAGAAAGGATACAATGAAGATAGATTAGTTTTAACTGATCAACAAGAGGCTTCAATCAATGAAAGCAACATTGGGCATTATTCCAAAGACTTGCAGGAAAGTTTTAATTGGTTAACACAAGATTTAATCAGTTAAGAGGGCATTAGATGTAAAACAGAAGGTTATTAATCGATTAACTAAAGGGGTTAATAGATTAAATGTCAAACTTGAAGTACCTAAAAGTGTCGAAATTCAAATTCAAAAAGATGTTGGTTGTTAAAATACACCAAAATAAAGGATTTCAAATTTGAAAATATTTTAATCAGTTGAAGATGAAAGAAGAGAAGCCTTAATCAATTAAAGGGAAAACTAACTAACTAAAGGAAGATTGATGAAAAATGCCATTTGAAGAACTTTGAAAACAGAAAATTCTTAATCGATTAAAGCCACATTTAACTGGTTAACATAGTGAAGTAAACTTCTAGACAGAAAAGCTTTAATGGATTAAAGCTCACTTTAACTGATTAAAGAGCCACTATCAGCAGATTTGAATTCAACTACTAGAAGATAAAATAATGGTTAGTTCTATCCCAAACTGTTTTTAATGACTAGAATCTATCATTTAAGTATTTAAAAGGTATCAAACAGTCAGAAATGGAAGAAAAGTAATGGAGAGTGATTTTGAGCTTAGAAATCCTAAAAACCTTTTCTTTGCAAGTGTATTTTACTTTTACTCTTTGTAAACTTGCTTGAGTTTGAGCTTGTACACATTAGATCAGCTAAGTGATCATTGTAGTTCATCTTTTTTTTAATTTTTGATTAATTAAAGTGTGCGAGATATTCTAAGAAATTGTTGTAAGGGTTTAGATTTTGGATTAGAAGCTCACATTGTAAAAGCTTGGTGAAAGTTGTTAATTTTACTAGATTAGTGAAGTTGGGTTGAAAATCCTTAATTGAGAGATAAAGGTAATAAATGTAGGTCAAAGGAACTAAACCTCTGTAAATACTTGTGTTTTGTCTACTTCTTTTTACTCTCTCTTGATGCATTTTAACCTCAATAAGTCTTAAACTCTCCTACTCAAAATTTCAAATTTTTCAAAAGATTTTCAAACTTAAAAACTTCCTTCTAGAGTTCCATGGAAGGTTAGACCGTTAATCATGCAAATCCTCGAGACTCTCAACTCCGTTGGTTGCTGGAACATCATGCACATTCCTAGATCGGCTAATGACAGAGCTGATTGCCTAGCTAAAGGTGTGTCACTCACTCAAAACTTTCTCTGTATCAATGACAATGCCCAATGCCCCCTTTGGCTTGGTCTTGTCTTTGCTTCCTGTGGTGGTCCTTTGTGTTTTGTGATCAATTTTTACCTACATCTTTCTTGTTGTGGCTGTCCGTAAGTTGGATGTAAGTATTTTTGCTTCTTTTGATTGGAATGCAGCTATATCTTTTGTACAGGACTATTTGTTCATTTTTGGCCTACTGGCCTTCAAGTTAAGGCAACTTGTGGTTTCCGTGGAGCAAGTGGTACTGGTCCCCCTTTTTTTCTCCTTTTGAATGATATACTTTCTTCATAATTTTCTTTAAAAAAAGTATTAATTGATTCATTGATTAACCGAATTAGATCTTAGTTTGGCCGATAATTAAATTAATTAAAATTTTTGGACTTATAGATTGTACGGCACTCAAGCTCAATTTTCTTAGTTTCATATTTTTTTTATGTTTATTACAAAATAAATAAAATTAAATTATGAAATTTGAATAACATCGTAAGCTTAATAACATTGAAATGTTCCCAACAAATATGATTAAAAATATTAAAATATTCCAACAAAGATATGCAAAGAAATTGTTCCAACTTCCAACGACAAGCTAGAAATATTAAAAAGTTCCAACAAGACAACAGCTTCAAAAGAAAATAAGGCCTTATATTGTATGGGCTTAATGATGTATAATAGACATCATTGGGTTGGACTGGTAAACCTTAAAGGATTATCTAATATGAACTATACATACTTACATGCTTATAATCTTAAAACGGTTTATTCGATTGATTGAAATTAAATTTTTCAAAATCGAAATTGATCGAATAAATTAACTTAATTACACTTAAATTTCAATTTATCAAAAAATTGAATTAATCGAACCATTTTAACTGAATTTATTGGATTAATTTGATTAAGTCAATTTTAATAAAAAATTACTCACCCCTAATCAATTGAGTCCAGTCCGGCCTATGACACCTCTAATTCTAATACATTTAGTAAATTAAATATATATGCAAGAAAGAAGAAAGGAATACGTCAAGAGGAGTGCCTCTATGAGTTGTACGTAGTTAGGACTTTATTTATAGGTTTTGTGAAATAAAAAAGTTACTAAAAGTATTATTTTTTGTTTTGATATATATATGGGTGTATATATATATAGACAGAGAGAGAATATTTATTATCACATGCGTAGCATTCATATTCAATTGTAGTACCAAAATTCTAAGGAAATTATAATACCAAAACTTCTTATAATTGAAGAAAAATATGGAAGGAAATTGCTTTCAAACTCAAAATATCTTTGCTAGACATGAAAAAAAAAAGTTAAATTATGCAATTAATCTTTATATTCTATAAAAAATATGAATTTAGTCTCCGTTAATTTTCAATTTATCAATTTCAATTCAAACCCTAACACGGTACCGTTAAATTTTCATCATTAAATATGCTGATAAGGCATTTGCTGACATGGCTACCAATGAACCAAACACCCACCTCACTCCTTTCAATTCATGAATTGGCTTCTCAAAACAAATGGAAAAAAAATTGAAAGAAACCTTATGAACACTTGTTAGAGCACCGAAACATCCCTTTTTTTCCTTTCGAAATTTCTGTTTTGTAATTAGTCAATTTGAGTGAAAAAGAAAAGATTGAGTAAAATTTACAAAAATTATGAAGACATAATTTAACTGTGTTAGGGTTTAGATTGAAATTAATAAATTGAAAAAATACAAAAAAGTCAATTTACACAAATTATTATATAAGAACTAATCTATATTTTTTTGAAGTATAAGGATTAATTGTATAATTTAATTGAAAAAAATAAGAAAAGGTAAAGAATAAGGATAAGCACTTATCATTGATGAAAAAGAAAGTAACATAAAATTTAGAACAAAGTTACATTACTAAACATGCCCAATGTTTCTCTCCTATACTTACATGCAACGATGAAATAAAAAGAGAATAGGAACATTTTGTAGCATCTTTATAATGCTTTGATTATTGTTAGAATTGGAATCAATTTTATCTACAACTACTTTAAAGTTAAATATCTAACCAAAATTGTCAAAAGAGAAAGAAAAATAAGAAAAATCAAATATGAATTGTTACTTAGCTACTTAGTACAATATTAGTTACTAAATTAATTAATTAATTGAAAACAAATTGTTACTTAATTAGTTACTTAATACTATATTAATTAAATAGTGTAATAAATTAATATAAAGACTTAATTAATTACTTTAGTAATTACTTGAAAAGAAAATGGAGACATTTTGTAGTATCTTCATAATGCTTTGATTATTGTTAAAATTGGAACCGGTTTCATCCATAACGGCTTCAAAATTGAATCTGAAAATACAAAGATGAAATATGATAAACTTAGAAATAAGTTTCATAATTTTATAAAATACATTCACTTTGCTCTTTGATTGAAGCATGCATGGCATGAAAGCCAGAAATGGAAGATGTAGGAATGTTTTTTAATTTTGAAAGATGATTTTATTAGCACTAAGTCTCCATGCCATTCAAAGTCTTTATCTAATTGATAGAGGCTTTTATTGGCATTAAGCTTGTGCAGTACAAAGTCTATCACATCTGATTAATAGCTTCAAGTAACTTGTGCTTATTTAGCATTGCACCAAGGGTAAATTTTACACTGAATTCACCCCAAATTACTAGGCTTATTGCAATTAACAGTTTTTATGTTTGATGGTAGGAACTAGGAATCAAGCAGCATTAGCCAAGCACATCACAGTCCAGTAGTGCCAACCAACTTGGTTAGGCCAAAAGTAATAGCCATAGCCATCCACCCTCCGGTCAGCACCCTGAAACTGGACCTCACCACAGGAGTCCTCCCAATCACAGCTCCTGTCGCACCAAACACCGCCAGGGCCAAGCTAGCCACTGCAGCTACCACCGCCAGCCTCACCTTCTGCTGCCTTATGAAAACAGCTGCTAGCAGCGGCACCACTGCACCAATCGAGAAGGCTAAGGCTGATGCTATAGCAGCCAGGCCCGGATTAGGCAGCTTCTCCTTCTCAGTCACTTCCTCATGGTCTCCACTACTTTCCCGCTTCCTTCTCTCCCTTTTCATTTGAGCTACCTCTATGTCTCTTTGAGTGTAAACAGAGACGAATTCTCCTATTGCCATGCTACAAGCTCCAGCAACCAAGCCTGCAAAACCAGCAACCAGCATGGCTTTGATGTCATCCTTAACAGCTCCAACACCCATCAGCAATGATGCAACAGAAACTAGCCCATCATTTGCTCCTAGCACAGCAGGTCGAAGCCACTGTGCCCTCTGAGAGTAGTCAAACTCATCCTCAGCAGTTGGAACTTGGATTTGGTTTTTCTGAGCATCATTAGTCACATGAATGGACATTTCTAGGTTGCTAAGTGATGGGCGCTCACAAGTTCTAAGGGCAGCCATTGTTGGAGAGAAATCAAAGAGGATGAATACAAAGGCAAAAAGATATAAAAAACATAAAAAAAAACAAGATATGCTTGCGGAAGACACACGCTCATCACTATAAGTGTAGGGTATTTATAGAGAAGGATTTCCAATTCTGGGGTAATGTAAGTAAGGAAAATAATATTAAATAATTGAGCATATAAGATTTCCTAATTACCAAAGCAAATCAAATAGTTTGCTGCTTGAAATGAATGTATGACAAGCATGGATTTAAGTGTTAGAAAAAAAATATTCTGGAAAACAAATGAAAATTAAATATAGCAAGTAAAAATAAAAAGAAGTCTAAAGCGTGGTATAGCTGTCTTTAAGTATAATTTTCACCTCTTCAAAGTACAAGACTCGGTGCAAAAGAACTATAGCGGTTATCTTCCAGGATTCAATAGACCCTTTCTTATAGTTTGCACAAACTAATAAAGGATAGTGGGGCAGGAAAGAAGGCAAAAAAAAATATGCAGTGAACAAAAAAAAGGAGATGAAAGGCTTGGTGTGTATTGTGAATGAGGTAGGGAGGCTGTATTTATAGGTAGAAAATGAAGTGAATGTTGCAACAAATCTGGGAGTTGAGAAAAACCTGGTTAGCATGTATCCTCAATCAAGTGTATACTGTAGGTTAATACATTACCCATAAGGGATATGAAATTCATTAAGAGTTTAACTCAACATTTCTTGCATTGCAGTTTTGCAACATTTACACACCATAAGAGGGACAATAATTTTAATACTGCATTAGTTTATCAACAAATAACTTGTTATTACCCATATGAATCTAATTCATGAGATCTCCAATCATATATGTTGTGTTACCATTATTTGTTGATTTCCTCAATGGGCTTAAGTTCCATTCCCCTTGATGTAGTATTAATTAATTTTCTTCCTAGGGGTTTAGTCAAAGGATTAGCCAAATTCAACTCTGATTTCACATAATTAATGAATATAATTCCATATCTAAGTAGTTGCTTCACTACATAATGTCTCAAACGAATGTGTTTATTTTACCATTGAAAGTTTTATTCTTTGCAATGGCTATTATTGCTTGGCAATCACAATGCATAGACATAGAAAGTGTTAGTTTCATTCTTAAAGGAATATCTGCTAAAAGGTTTCTTAACCACTTTGTCTCATTACCCATCAACTCTAAAGCTACAAATTCTGACTCCATTGTAGATTTAACAACTATTGTTTGTTTGGTTGATTTCTAAGTTATAGTACCGCCACCAAGAGTAAATATATAACGACTCGTGGATTTTGTATCATCTGAATATGAGATCCAGTTGGCATCATTGTATCCTTCTAATATAGCGATAAATCCATCATATAAAATACCATAGTTTGTGGTGCTTTTCAAATATTTCATCACTCTGCTCAAGGTAGTCCAATGATCTCGATTGGGACTTTGTGTATATTGCTTAGTCTATACATAACATAAGTTATATCTGGTCGAGTATAATTCATCAAATGCATCAGACTCTCAATAATTTATGCATACTCAAACTGAGTTATACTATCACCTCTATTTTTCTTTAATTGGATATTACTATCATAAGGAGTATTCACAGGTATGACATCAAAATGTCCAAACTTTTTAAGTAGCTTTTCAACATAATACTCTTGTGTTAACATTAAGTCACTATCACATCTTATAATTTGAATATCCAAAATAACATTAGTTTCTCCTAGATCTTTCACATCAAATTCAGAAGTGAAGAAACATTTTGTTTTATTAACCACATCAATGCATGTACCAAAAATAAGTATATCATCAACATATAAGTTAATAATATGATGATATCGAGATTTATAGTGGACTTACTGGAGCAGTCTAGGTCAATAAAGAAAATCTCGAGTCGTATAAAGTAGTGCAGAAGGGGGTATTATAGTCAAGCTAGTGACTATAAAGAAGCGCTTTTTGGGAGGCAACTCAAGCACTTTAACTTACTTTTTTTTATTTTTATTTTTATTTCTTTAATTATTAAAATATTAACACTTTCTTTTATTTGTGCAGGCTCATGTAAAAAAATTCAAAAAAATTTAAAAGAATAAAAATATTTTCAAAAAAAATATATTTCAAAAAAATTTTCAAAAAAAAAAATCTTTCATGTCAAAAAAATATTTCAAAAAAATTCAAAAAAAATTTCAAAAAAATAAAAAAATAAAAAAAAAAAAGTGGTAAGCCGCGGCTTCTCAAACTTCAAACGACATGAGTCGCAGGCTCACTAGGCTAAAAGCCATGCCTCCCTATATTAAAAAAAAAAAAAAAGAGCCATAAGCTAGCAGGCCCCTTTTCCTTTAAGTGGGCTGCCAATTGTTGGCAGCCCACTCCCCACAACCCTTTCTTCCCCCCTGTGCCCCAGGCCCCCCCTTTTTATGGGCTGGCAATAGCCCACTACTCACTAACCAAACCCAATTTTTTTTATTTGGACAGCCCAATACCTACTATCCACTTACCCCCTAATCCATTACCCATTTGCTCATTACAAAAAAAAAAAAACATTGTTTTTATTTATTTTATTTTCAGTTATTTTATTTATTTATTTATACATTAATCTTTATTTATTTTCTTTTTGTAGTAAAAGAAATTCCTACAAGTGATAATGAAGATGGAGACGAGAAAGAGGATTAGAGCTTATCCAAAAATTCATCTAGTCATCAGGGAAGTATTCTTTACCTTTCTTTTGTTTTTTTTAACATTAAGGACAATGTTTATTTTAAGTTTGAGGGGTGAATTTATTTTTTTGGTGGTGAATATTCCGTTGAAGTTTTAGATTTAATTTTATTTGCATGTGTACTTATAAATAATTTAGAATTAGTTGGTAAACGAATTTATTTCTTATTTGAATTTTAGGAATCTAGAGTAAAGTTGTGTCAATTTTTTTTCAATAATTTTTTTTATCCAATGATGATAACTAGTTGTCTTGGATTTTTAATCTTTGGTAAATAAAGTTTTTGTTTGGATTCAAGCTAAATTTTGTTGTTAAGTATCATTGTTAGGATGTGATTTTCACAATTTTGAGCACTATATCTTTTACTTTGAATTATTATGAATATTTAGAGAAAGTTTATATTGATGTAAATTTCAAATTATGTCATGAATTATAGAATTTGCTTGATTTTTTCTCGAGATGAAATCTTAGCCAATACTTAGTTAGGGACATGATTTAGGTCATCTTTGGATTGTTTGAACCTAAAAAGCCAACCTTGTTAAATCTTTATCCTTAATATACCCTTTTTGAGCCTAATTTCCCTTTTCTTTGTTTAACTATATAATATTGAGCATAGCTTTAAAATTAATTTTGCAATTTTACAACCTTTACTCCTAAGCATGTATATTGTTTTAAGAAATATAAATTGAGGTAAATGTTGAAAAAGGTGGAAAGGTGATATTGATGTGAAAAAAAAAATTTCAAAATATGAAAAATAACCTCACCACCTATAATAAGTTTGGGGGTGTGAAATTGTGCAATTGTGAAAAGAAAATGTTAAATAAAAGAAAAGTTCAAATGTGGAAGAAAAAGTGTACTAAAAGAAAGAGAATAGAGCTCTATATATAAGTCCTAGAATAATTATGTGCTTAGGGTGATTTGAGCTACATTGATATCCTTTATCATACATTGATCTTAGCCATACATTACAAGCCTTATAAAGTCTTATTGATCCCTAGCTTTGTATTGATCTACATTAATGGAGAGAGAAATGAAAGGTAAACTTATGAAAATCTAGTACTAATTTGAAATTTGTGTTGGCATAAACTCATTCGGATGTCATAATATTCTTGGAAAAAGATTTTACACAGCACATGGAAATCCATTTGAGAATGTGCTTGCATTAGAATTAAAACATGAATTTGAATGAGGCTTATATTTTTCCTTTGGTTAATGATTGATAGGCATACTTTTGAGGAAATGATAAAGAATCATTGAGTTGGTGCACTTTATCTTTAGTAATAATAGTAGTAGTAGTAGTAGTGACTTTATTTATTTTATTTTTCATTAACGGAATTTGATTTTCATAAGTTAGGTCCTTGTTTATGTTTTGTTTGAGGACTAGCAAAATTTTAAGTTTGGGGGTGCATAACTCTACGATATAGCTTTATTTTGGCTTAATTTTGATAGTAAGTTAGCTCAGTTCTTGTTGTAAGGCATAAAAATTATAAATTTTATTTAATTATTTTAAATTAGTTATTTTAGGTGAGTTAATATAATCTTAGTTAATTTGATGCTTAATTTGGTGTTAATATGGTTAAGATAGATTGTTATTGATTTATTTATACTTTTGTAGGTGTTTGAAAGAAGAATTTTAATGGAAGAATGAGAGCAATTTTAAAATGTAGACTTTTACTGCATATGTCTTGGTAGTTTGGCTATAACTTTCTCTATAGAGCTCCAAATGAAGCCATTTTTAAGCTATTGGAAAGATAAGAGAAAAATCTACAACATTCATGTTTACCACTTCACCTAGTTAGGCATAGTGTCACGTGGGGGTTCTGCAGACGCCCCACCTTGCGGCACTCGGGCTCACCCTTAGCTTGGCCTCGGAACCCAAGTCAGCCTAATAATGCCTAACAGCTGATTCTCAAGGCCACAAGGACCAAGAGCAACACAATAATGCAGTATGCAATGTAACTTACCAACCCACACGCAACTGTGCACACCTTCCCAGCACAGGCAACACACAGCCCAGCAGAGGGGTTTTCGGTTGGCAAGATCTCAACACACACACAAGCACTCCGAACAGTGCGCGCTCACTTAAACAAGCGGGAAATAGCCCTAGGCCAGCAAGCATACCAGCAGAAAATAAGGGGAGAAGAGTGGAAGAGAGAACAAGAGAGTTTGAGAGTGAAAAAAGAGTGTTTCTATTGATTTTTGTAGATAATGTACAAAAATTTGGATTTCTATGCTGTACAACAATTTACAAAGCCTATTTATATGGTGTTTCCCTCCAAAAATTCCCTCCAAAGCCATTTTGGGTGTTTTGACAGGAAACTACAAAATTTGGCCAATTTTGGGCAGCTGTGGCACTGTAGGCGCTACAGTAGGCGGGCTGGAATGTTGGGCCACCCGAAGGTGGGGTGTCTAGCCGCTGGGCGTTTGGGCCACACACAATTTGGGCATCTAGGCGCTGTGCTGGCTGTCTCGCCTGGGCCGCCCGCAGGTAGTCTGCTTGTGTGCCGTGCGGGTTGGCTCGCCCCTGGGCCCTATGTTGCACACCCCTACTGTGCGGGCTGGCTCGCCCGGTGGGCTTGTGCCCTGCGCACCTACCAGCAGCTTCCTCTTGTCTAGCACACCCTAGTGGGGGTTCTCTCCTAGCAATACTCGCCCGTGTGTCGACATTCCGCCACATTCTCGGGCCTCCACTATGGCTCGGAGCCGCACTCCGTGACAATAGAACATGGTCAAAAATCTTGTAGAAGTTGATATATTGCAGTAGCCTTATAGCAAGTACGATTTTTGTTAATTAATTAGGCAAAGTTGCAACTCACATAGTCTAATTGGAATTGACTTCTTTCTCCACCCAACTTGGTCTAACTTTAAAGCCTATAAAAACAACCTTTCGAAGGACTTGAAGAAAAGGACAAGAAGAAACACCATATTGACATTTGAGAGTCAAACTACAAAGTCATCAAAGCTAAGAAGAATTTGCAAGATTCAAGGAGATTTGGAAATCAACAACACAATTCTTGAGTTTTTTTATTTTTTCTTTTATTCTCTTATTTTCTTGATTTTGTTTTTAATGTTTAGACTTTATTCAATGATGATGTGTAACTTGATGGGAAACTAAATTGTTTATCTAAAATTATGATTGAACTCAATGTATAGTATGAATTATTTATCTCTCTTTTACTCATATTTGATAGATTTAAGTTGTTTATTTTATTCTGTTCCTAATGCTTCTAATTGCCTGATCACCAATTAGATTGAATTGAAAACCTAGATTAAACCTTGACGAAGGAGATTTAGATAGACGGGTGATGGTGGTGGCAGTAGGGGCAAAGGCAGCAATAGGAACAGTGGCAGCAACATTATCAACATGGAAATCCATTATCCTTAAGATTGTTGGAAAAAAAAATTCTGGAAAACAAATGAAAATAAAATATAGCAAGTAAAGATAGTAAGAAGTCTGAGGTGTGGCATCGCTGTCCTTAAAGATAATTTTCACTTCTTCAAAGTACAAGACTTGGTGAAAAAGAACTGTAGCAATTATCTTCTAAGATTCAATAGACCCTTTCTTATAATTTGTATAAACTAGTAAGAGATAACAAGAACAGCAGCAGTGGGGAAGGAAAAAAGGCAAAGAAAATATCCAGAGAATAGAAGAAAGGAGATGAAAGGCTTGGTGTGTATTGTGAATAAGGTAGGGAGGCTATATTTATAGATAAAAAATGAAGTGAACGTTGCAACAAATCAAGAAGTTGAGAAAAACCTTATCAGCATATATACTCAGTCAAGTAGACGTCGCTACAAATTATGAGCATACTAGAGTTTGAGTCTAATTCAATCAAAGGCTGAGAAAGCTTAAAAAAAATAAAAGCTAAGGTACGAAACTCACTTGGACCTAGCCCACATGTATACTCGCGTACAATGAGGGAAATTTGAATTTTTCCAAAAAATTACCTAATCTTGTGTGCACGTGAACCTACTTCTTTTACTTTTTTATAAAAAATTTATAGTAGGTTTGCTTATTTAAAGCACTCACACCTTTATGTACCTTAGCAATATGGGATCTTTAAACTTTATGAAATACTATTTTTCCAACATTAAGTAGTAGAACACTGCAGCAACAAAGTTTCTTTCAGTGGTACATTGCATTGAAACACAGAATGGATTGCTGAATAGGAGAGCATTGGGCAAAGAGAGTTTACAAGGGGAAAAAATAGGTTGAATATTTAAAGAGAGCAGGCATTCCACAAGAAAGGCAAAAGTTAAATTGTTAGAAAAACTTGAGAGTGCGCTTTCTACACGAAGACCGCCAATAAAATCTTCTCCACGCCATTAAAAAAACCTGAATGCATTGCAGAGAGAGTGCGCAGTCCACACGAAAGCAGTGCCTTGGCTTTGTGCTAGTGTTTTCATGCATATGCAATTGCTTTTGTTTGTCACATATTGTTGGGTGTGAATCTAGTTTAAAGACCCAGAACACTTAGACACAAGTCTTGGGCAGTTTCTCTTTCCAAGCATTGCCTTTTCCATGATTCCATATCAATGTCCTTTCACAATCTTAGGTAGATTGGTTTAGAGATTGGGCAAACGGAAATGCTAATTTCTATTTCTATTTTTTTCTCTAACATTTACCCTTTTTTTTTTTACTTTTATTAATTAAAAAAACTTAAACAACAGCTCAGTTCAAGATAAAATAATTCGAAAAAAAAAATACTTGATATAAAACTTTTAAAAGAAAAGAGAAACATTAGATTACATTTTTTTATAAAAATCTATATGAGTTTAGATGTACAAAACAATCCACAAATGATCAATTAATCATCGATTGACACAATTTTTTATATACTCAATCACGAACACGGATAGAATATATTTAATCGATCCACATTCATTTTTACTAACACATCTACGAAATGATTAACTTTTTTATAAATCTACTTATATCTGATTTCACTAACTATTTTCTGCAACACAAATCCACGCCCATTTTTACTAAAGCAATGGTAATTTCTCTTGCTAACCAATGCCACGGCATTAGTCATTAGGTTATTATAACATCCTTGTTTATCACACTTCTCTTCCTAATGCCAACCATAGGCTTCGGATTATTTACTGCAACACCAATTAATTTAAGTTTCGAGATCGATTTACAGATGCTTACTTTGCGAACCTCTAAAAATATGCTTCGTATGCTTTTCATCTGCGGAGTAGCTACTAGAGTTGTCCACAAACTTTCGCACTCCAAGAGTTCTTGGTGGATACCTTGCACAAGTATAAGTATATAATTGTTTTGATAAATATAATAAACATCAATAGGTTTTACAATTCATTTTAAAGGTTTTATGGTATCATTTGGGTTAATCTTTCTAAAGCCAAGTTCACTAATGAGGGAATTTTTTTTGTTTTTATAACACATGTTATAATGGTCCATTGGACAAATGGTCAAAATGGTCCTTTGGGCTGGTTCCAAATCCATTGTTCCTTTCAATTTCTGGGTTTTTACTATTTTATGAGTGACATCTAGTTGAGCCCACTAGCCCATAAGATTGGGCTCCTAGAAGCATGCCTACCTAAATTAGGCCAATTTTGAAGCATGTTTTAGAAGGGAAATTTTTGGGTTTGTTGTTTTCTATTAAATTAATTATATTTAAAAAAAAAGCCCATCTTTCATAGGAGAAATAAAACAATTCTGATTGTGTGATTTTCCATTTTAAAAAATTGAATTCAACAAAAATGTTTTGTAGTCAATGTAGCATTTCATGTTGTGCTTGCTTTAAAGTAACATGCATATAGAATATCAATTCACATGACTAATGATAAAAAGTGTTGATGTAAAAGGAAAAGATAGACTCTTTTAAAGTTATAATGCAATAATTTACATGTCTACTGAGTATATGTATGCAGGACAACACGTGACCCAACAACTCATGATTGCACGAATCATTAAACAAAACAGAGATATGCTACTTACTTTAGAACCCTAATCGAGTGTATCCAAAGTGGAATAGTAAAGGTTAGATTTACCCTAGACAGGATAAGAAGCTTTGATTCTTCCCTTATCTTGTATCAAAATCATCAAATCAAAATTTTTGGTAATGATGAGACTTGTGGCCTTAACTCCTATGATTCATTCCCAATTCTAACCTTAATAACCAAGTGGAGAATTAAAGTCTACACTTGCAAGAGCTAAGGATGATACATCTGTGTTTGCATAATACTTAATTAATTAAATTAAGTTTCATTTAATTGATATTATTATTACTTGATTTTTAATTTTAAAATAATTGTTATAAAACAAAATTAAAAGGTAAACAGAAAAATCATAATGGATTGACATCATGTAGAAGTAAAATAATAAAATATAATTAGTTTATTTAGAAGTAGAATCATATAATTTGTCATGCAAAAAATCACATATTTAACGTATAATTCTTAACAAATATGTATTTAATTTTGTAGTGATATGCATTTTTTTTTTTTACTTTTGAAAGCAAAAACAATTAACAAAACATCAACCAAAAAAAATTTAATACCACTCACATACTTATCTTTCTTCTTTTTTTTTTCTAATTTAAAAAGATCTTTCAATTTAGGTCAATTCATCTCTTAATTAACCTTTTCAATTTTTTTATTTTACTTATATATATATATATATATATATTTCTTAGCTTTACCTTTACAGCATGTTTGGGTGGGGTTGGAATAGTCATTTTAACACTTTATTTTGTTGAAAGTCATGGCCCATTAAGGGAGATGGGCAATAGTCAATATCAAAGTCACCTTGGTATTGGTTATTCCAAGGAGGTAAGGAATGGGGTGAAAAAAAAATTAATCGATAAAAATACCCTCTATTAATTTTAAGAATTATTATACTACATAAAATGTAATTTATTCATTTTTTACAATTTCTGTCTTTCTCTATCCAATTGACTATCTCCTTTTTTCATTAAATTAAAGTAAACTTAAAATTAAAAGAAAAAATTAAAAAGAATTTAATATAAAAAGGGTTTAAGTTTTAATTATAAATTATAAAAAAGTTAATATTTTAAATTTTAAAAATTACATTAAAATTTTAATTATAAATTTTTTTTAATTTTTGATATTTTAAAAATAAAGAATAAAATAAAATAATAATATTAATTTTTAATTATAAATTATTAATATTCTGTACAATAAAATAAATAATCATATTTAAATTTAAATAACAATTTATTAATATTTTAATAAATTATTAAATAATATATATTTTAATTTAAAAATGAAATATTATAATAAAATAGAAAATAAATAAAATAAAAAAGAAAAAATTAAAATGAATTTAAAATAAAAAGGTTTAAGTGTTAAATATAAATTATAAAAGTTAGTATTTTAAACTTAAAAATTAAATTAAAATTTTAATTGGAATTTTTTTATATTTTAATATTTTAAAAATAAAGAATAAAATAATTTAATTTAATTAATGTTTTAATTGTAAATTACTAAAATTTTAAATGAAATATAAATTATTAATATTCTGTAAATGAAAATAAATAATCATATTAATATTTAAATAATAATTTATTAATATTTTTTTAAAAAATAAAAATAATAAATATTATAATAAATGATATTTTTAACATTTATCATATATTTCTTAATTATTCTTAAAACTATTCTTACCAATTAAATATTAAAATAATTTATAATATTAATTTCTATTGTATTCTACTCTAATAATTAAACTATGTATCTTTTATTATATTCTTACAAAATAATTATTTTATTTTCACTTTATTTTTTTTAATCAAACACATATTTTATGTGATACAGTGAGACCTTTTTCATTGAATAGTGAGAAAGTGACACTTCTTTTTTTAATGGGGAGACAGTGACAGTTCATAATGGGCTTTTTTCAGTTCATCTAATTAGCATTTAATGTGAGTGAAATCCTAATTATTTAATCTCAGCTTCTTTTTTTTTTTTAGAGGGTCGGCCAAGCCAACCCAATTAGGGTTCCACAAATTATTTAATCTCAGCTTATTGTGCTAAGGTTTTTTATTTGATGTTAGCATGCTTTTAGTATGGTAAGATTTAAGTTGATCTCTCTGATTAAAACAAAGAGATGTCAAAGCAGCAAATATATATATATATATATATCATATTCTTGTCTTTGGGTTTTTCTCAGAGTGTTTGCAAATATATTTTATGATGTTAAAATATTTTTTTTATACTAATATTATGAAATGAGAAGAATGACATATTTATTTCGAACAGAAGAAATTTGTCATTTTCGAACTGACATGAGATGTCATGACTCATGAATGCACCGTGAGGTTGGGTATAGTCCCGGGAACGGCAAGGAGACAGATAATAGCAATAAAGTTGAGGTGACTTGGACCTGAATTTGTCCGGAGAAATCAACACGTTCACGCAAGAATCGTAGGCGACATTTCCGTCCTCTTTAGTTGAAAACTTTGTTGCTAACATTATTGGAAGTGAAGAAGATAGACCAAAATAAGAACAAAATTGTATATTTAGCTCGAAAGATAATTAATACATCTGGGCGCTAACTTATTTAACATGTCTTATTCCTGTTTTGGGACAGCGTAAGCAAGGCTTTTGGATTGATCAGCAGTCTGTCAGGCACCCAACCCGCCTAAGATAATCTCTAGGCTTCGACAAGGGCAGGTGGAATGCTCTGCTCATGCCTGAAAAAGTTGTCAGGATCAACTTTGCTTTTCACTGTCACCAATCTGTCGAAGTTGCCCTTGAAATACTTAGTTCCCCAAACTCTGGCCTTACTGAGGCTAGTGTTGGTCTTGTCGTTGATTCCTAGATCAAGGTCCCTGTAATTGACATATGCAGCCCTGGGAGATGTGGGAACATAAGCCGCCATGTAATCGTACAGCTCTCTAATCCAGTTCGTGTGCTTTGTGGTGGTGTCCTGACTTCCCTCGTACCATGAGGTCACGTACTGGATTTTGAATAAGTTACCTTTCCTGTGGGGAAAAGCGATGGCAGATTCTGAAATGTTGGCCATCATTCCACCGTAGGGGTTCCATATCATCAACGGAGAGTCTTCTGCCAATAACCTTTTCCATAGCCCCTCGAGACCGGTTTCGGGTATGGGTTGTTGCACAAAGTCTGATTTGGCTTTGAAATAGGTCTTGAATAATGACTTTCCCTGTAGTAGAACCTCTGGGGGGGTCTCACTCGGGTAGCCAGCAATGTAAAGCACGGATTTGATCCAGCTTGTTTCAATACAGTCTTTCCGCGTCAAACCCAATTCCGGGAAGCTTTGGTTCATTACTTGGAGGAGCCTGTCAGCATCGCCAAGAAACAGGGCATTGTAGGCTGTTGTCACTGTTCTCTCACCTTTCAGGCCCGCTTTTGTCACTTGAATCATGACTCTAATAAAAAGATCCTCGTCAAGCTTGTCTGCAACTTGCTGCCATCTGTAAAGAATCTTTGTGGCGCCTTGTTCCAAGGTCTTTGGAACAGTGAAAACAGTGACAGTTTCTGGAACAGGAACCAACTTTATCTTCCACGCGAGGATGATTCCAAAGCTTGCTCCTCCGCCTCCTCGAATCGCCCAAAAATGATCTTCGCCCATAGCTGCTCGGTCAAGAATTTTGCCATTAGCATCGACAATTCGAGCATCAAGGACATTGTCAGCACCAAGGCCATACTTTCGCATCATGGAACCATATGCACCTCCAGTTATGTGTCCACCAATGCCTAGACTTGAGCAAAGACCAGCAGGGAAGCCATGAGTCTTGCTCTTCTCAGAAATTCTGTAATAAACCTCACCAATTGTAGCACCAGCTTGAACCCAAGCAGTGTTGTCATCGATATCGACGTTGATGGATCGAAGCCTGGCAAGGTCTAACATAATGAAAGGTGTCTCAATTTCAGATGCATACGAGAGGCCCTCATAGTCATGGCCTCCGCTGCGGAATCTCAGGTGAATTCCAAGCTTTTTTGCACAAATGACAGCAGCCTGGACATGAGATTCATTCAAAGGTGTGAAGATAAATTCGGGCTTTGGTACTGAAGGCTCCAAGTACCTGAGGTTTTGGGCAGTGGAATTTAGGACAGAAGTGAAAGAAGAGTTGTTTTGGGCACAAACAGCAGAGATTGGAATGACTTTCTCAGAATTGTCATCAAGGCATTGGATAAAGTTGTCTTGAATCGAAGCTGAAGTTGCCCATGAAGCTGAAAGCAGGACTAAAAGTAGTGAAAGAATGGAAATGCTTGAAAGGGCCATTCTTTCACTTACTCTTGTTTTCCTTTGTTTCTCTCTTCATGAATTTGTGAGCTTCTAAGCCTACTCTTATAGTGGAGCAATGGTAGGATTTGATCAACCAAAACGTGTGATTGAGCTAATCCTTGCGTCATGACAGGGTCAAAAGTTTGCTTACAACAACCCGCTGTTAATTTCCAACCCTTTTTTTCAGTGTTCTTTTAACGTCCCAGGGGAATATTTTACCCAGGCACAGGAACATTAACCATTTCATTTGCAAAATGTTCATTTGCAAAATGTTCCTTGTTCTGTCCACACTTATATATGCCGTAGAAGAAATCAAGCCATAATGAGAAAACAAAGTCTCTAATAATTGCAGAATTTGCTAATCATAAAAATGAAGAAAATGTGACAGAGAAATAGCAACCTCCCTATCTTAGTCCATTCTCCATTGATAGATTTCCATTCTGACGACTCAGACATTCCTGCTCTGATACTTCCATTGATTTCTTTTCACATTCTTTTCTTTTATTTGGTTTTATAACCGACCAGTCAACCCAAAAATACCTAACACTAGATATGGATTTAAGGCCCTGATATGAGCAGCACATGCTGTCCAAGACCGTCCTGTCCCACTATTTTCTATTATTTTTGTTCTTCTCTCTTTTCTTCCCTATATGTCTAAGTCACTTATCTGTCAAAGAACATGGAAGAATACAATCCCTAGCCATTTAACGTGTAAGCTCCACTCACAAAAGAACAAGTAAAAAGGGGTGTAAACGCCAGACGTGTGAAAGATTTAGATGGAAAAAGGATGAATTAAAACTTTAACTGCTTTTAATGTTAGTAAAGTGAGACAGGAATGAGAATAAGAAGATTGTAAAAGATCATGGGTTAAGGAGTTTTCATATAATAATGCATTAAATTATCCATTGGAACTAAAGTTAGACAAGAAAGAGGCAGTGATTAATACTTTTTCTTTTTCTTTTTTGTGAATCTTGTGGAAAGAAGCTATCAAAGTGGTGTTATGTTCACGTTTGTTTGATATCTTTGATAAATTCAGAGTAATTTGAATATATAAATATAAAGTATAACATTATCTTTAAAATATTTTAAATTATTTAAAAATTTTAAATAAATTTTTATTTTTTATTACGTTTAACAAAGTTTTTATATTTTTATTTTTGACCAAATAAACTTTTATTAATAACAATTTACTATTTGTGGTTAGACAAAAAGTCACTTATCGTTTTATATTTATGTGTTGATTATATGAATGGTGAAAAATAATAGTAGTTATATCTTCACGTTATATTGACATTCTACGTTATTATTCATTATAACATATCAATATTATGTGATACAAAATGATAAATGATATTTAAATTCATAACAATTAATCAACTGTCAATAAAATGAGATTGAAAAGATTAAGGAATAAGAAACCACACATAAAACTATCCATAGAAATTAAAGTTAAAAGAAAAAAGAGGTGGTCATTGATCCTTTTTCTTTATTGACTTTTAAAGAAAGTAGTTGTTAGATTGGTGATAATTTCACATATGATAAATTGAAAATATCTAAAACATATAAATATAATAAGAGTCACTTTATTTATTATTAATTGATTTTAAATTTAATGTCTGTCCAAAAAATTTAACAAATTATTAGAATAAGAATTACCCTCATTGGTGGAGCCCTCGGTCAACCTACTCTTCGTTGATTTATACCATGCGATAGGTTTGTGGTCCTAACACATGGGAAGAGTTTTAAAATAATGATTGATTTAAAATTTATTAAATTGAGAATATCTTGAGTATAGAAATATAACAAGTACTACTTTATCTATTATTAATGGATTTTAAGGTGGATATTCGACTTAAAAGTTGACACAAGTAATCTTACTTTCCTTGTTCAACTGACCTTCTAGATGTAAATTGGGTTTCAATGGAAGAAGAACTTGAGGTATGAACAGTGGCTATGGTCTATTTGGTGAAGGTGGAAGAAAATTTTCCAAAAAGCTGTTTTATGTTATTGTCCTTCTCAATTAATAAATTTAATTTTCCTACTAATTAAATTATTATTTCTTGATTGTTTGAATAAAATATTGAATCAAATTTGCTTTTCGTCAAATTTGGAATCAATTAAATTAAATAAAAATAAAAATTGAGTGAATTGATGAAGAAAATCTGGAAATGAACGTAGAATGATAAAATGAAAGCATTAGATTAATCAAGTATTGCATTTATTTGGGAAGGTTTAGCCTTCCATCTTAGTTAGCATTGTAGGAAACAGGAAATTGATGCAAATTTTCACAGAAATGAACAAAACGTCACCGTTCCGGTCAAGTTACAAGCCTTGAAGATGATAACACATGCAATGGTATTGAACCAATCCTATTTTTTTTCATGCTTTGGAGACCAAGCAAGTCAAAGCTTTAGTTAAACTGCCCGTACTTCACTGTTTTGTTATTCGACAGCTTCTTGCTGTCTTTGCTAATGTCAGGAAGTATGGCTAAGCTGTGCTTAGTGGTTGATTGAGTCTTGCAGTGTGTAGCTTAGCCTATATATATATATATATATATATATATTAATGAATGAAGAAATTGAAGGCATGGATAGCCATTATTATGCTGCATATTTTCTTCTTTCATTACCAGTTAGTTCTTGTTCTTCTGTTTTCTTATTCTTGTTCTGCTGATGGTCTTAAATGCTCATTTGCCAACTTATTTATTGATGTTTTATGCCCAAAACAACAATCTGGTATTACTGCGCAACTTGCCTTGGCTAAAATCTTGCTGCAACTGGAAGAGGTGGAATGCTCTGCTCATGCCTGAAAAAGTTATCTGGATCAACTTTGGTTTTCACCTTCACCAATCTGTTGAAGTTGTCCTTGAATTATCTGGCTTCCCAAACACTAGCCTGGATGAAACTTGTGTTGATATTCTTGTTCATGCCCGGGTCTAGATCCCTGTAATTAACGTATGCAGCTCTAGGAAACATTGAAACGTAAGGAGCCATGTAACTGTGTAGCCTCCGAATCCAATCCATATGCTTGGACGCATTCTTATCCCCATCTTGCCACAGAGTCAAGTACTGGATCATGAACTTGTTACCTTTACGGTGAGGGAAAGCAATTTCGGATTTAGAAATCTTGCCCATCATTCCACCGAAAGGATTCCATATCGTCAGCGGGCTGTCTTCCTCCATCAATCTTTTCCATAGCCCCTCGAGCGCCGTTTCTGGTATAGCTTCTTTCACGAAGTCTGATTTGGCTTTAAAGTAGTTTTTGAATGAAGACTTACCCTGAAGTAGAATTTCAGGAGGTGTGTTACTCGAGAAGCCAGCAATGTAAAGCACGGATTTGATCCAGCTTGTTTCGATACAGTCTTTCCGTGTCAAGCCCAATTCAGGGAAGCTTTGTCCCATTACTTGGAGGAGACTTTCAGCATCACCAAGAAACAGAGCATTGTAGGATGTTGTGACTGTTTTCCCACCGTTTTTGCCAGCGTTTGCCACTCGAATGATGACTCTAATGAAAAGATCCTCATCAAGCTTATCTGCAACTTGTTGCCATCTATACAGGATCTTTGTAGCACCTTGTTCTAAAGACTTTGTGACAGTAAAAACCGTGACAGTTTCTGGGACTGGAACCAACTTTATTTTCCATTGAAGGATAATGCCAAAGCTCGCTCCCCGCCTCCTCTAACAGCCCAGAAAAGATCTTCGCCCATGGCTGCTCGGTCAAGAACTCTTCCATGAACATCAACGATTCTGGCATCAATGACGTTATCAGCACCAAGGCCATATTTTCTCATCAAGGTACCATATGCACCTCCCGTCATGTGTCCCCCAATGCCTAGGCTAGTGTAAAGACCAGCAGGGAAGCCATGAGTCTTGCTTTTTTCAGAAATTCTATAATAAACTTCACCAATAGTGGCACCAGCTTCAACCCAAGCAGTGTTGCCATCGATATCGACGTTGATGGATCGCCTGGCAAGGTCTAACATAATGAAAGGTGTCTCAATTTTAGATGCATACAGGGGCCCTTATATTCATGGCCTCCGCTGCGAAATCTTAGGTGAATTCCAAGCTTTTTTGCACAAATGACAGCAGCTTGGACATGAGATTCTATCAAAGGTGTGAAGATAAATTGGGGCTTTGGCACTGAAGGCTCCAAGTGCGTACGGTTTTGGGCAGTGGAGTTGAGGACAGAAGTGAATGAAGAGTTGTTTTGGGCGCAAACAGCAGAGGTTAGAATGGCGTGTTCAGAATTGTCATCAAGGCATTGGATAAAATTTTCCTGAATCGAAGTAGAAGTTGCCCATGAAGCTGAAAGCAGGACTAAAAGTAGTGAAAGAATAGAAGTGCTTGGAAATGCCATTCTTCCACTGAACTCTTGTTTTTCTTTTTCTAAGCTACTCTTATGAAGGAGCTATGGTATGCTTTGATCAACCAAAACGTGTGATTGAGCTAATCCTAGCGTCATGACAGGGTCAAAACTCTGCTTATGACTACCCACTATTAATTTCTTAACCTTTTTTCTGTGGTTATTTTAACCTCCCAGGGGAATATTTCACCTAGGCACAGAACATTAACCATTTAATTTGCAAAATATTGCATTTTTTTTCCATTATTCGTCCACACTTACATATGTTCTAGAAGAAATCAAGCACAATTGAGAAAGCAAAATCTCTAATAATTGTTGAATCTGCTAATCATAGAGATGAAGAAAAATGTGACAAAGAAATAGCAACCTCCCTACCCTAGTCCTTGCTCCATTATACTGATAAATATCAATTCTGGTGTCTCAGACATCCCTGCTCTGGTACTTCCATACATTTCCTTTCACTTTCTTGTTTTTTTTTTTTTTTTGGTTTTATGTCCGACCAGACAATCAGAAAATATCTAACATTGGATATGGATATACGGCCCTGATATGAGCAGCAGATGCCACCTAAGACCATCCTTTCCCTTATGTTTACCTATTTTCTCTAAATCACCCATCTGTCTCCCTCGAAATTGTCCCATTTTCCAATTTTTTCTGAACAAAGAACATGTCAAAATACCATTCCTAGGCATTTTTAAGTGTAAGGTCCACTCACAAAAGGAAGAGAAAAGGGTGTGTAAACGCCAGAATTGTCAAAGATTTAGATGGAAAACGATGAATAGCATTGGTCCACTCACCAGCTCAAGTGGAAGCAACGCCAATGTGAGTAAAGTGGCAGTCAATAAGAAGAAGATTATAAAAGATCATGGCCTAAGGAATAAGAAAATAATAAAGCATTAAATTATCCACAGAAACTGAAGTTAGAGAAGAAAGAGGCAGCCAATAATACATTTTCTTTTTTCATTTTTGTGATTATCATCGGAAGAATTTATTAAAAGGGTAATAGTTTCAACTCTGATAAATTAAGAGTATTCTTAACGCATAAATTAAATAAATATTACTTTATTTATTGTCAATTGATTTTAAATTGGATGCATATCGTATAAATTTAACATGGTATCCGAGCGTGTTTATTTCTCATCCATTAATTCATGACACGGGATAGATTCATAGTTTTTATATGCAAGGAAGAGTGTTAAAATGGTGATAATCTCATATCTATTAATTTGAGAGTATTCAAAGTATATAATTATACTAAAGACTGTTCTACTCATTAGTAATTGATTTTTAATTAAATATACATCTTAAAAATTTAACAAAAGAAATTTTACTTTTCGTGTTTAATTGACATTCTAGATGTAAGAATATAATAAAACAAAGAAAAAAAAGAGACAGTCATTAATATTTTTCTTTTTGTTTTTTGTGATTCTTACTGAAAATTAGTTATTAAAATAGTGATAGTTTCATGTATATTAAACTGAGAGGATTTGAAATATATAAATATAATAAGAGTCACTTGACATATTGCCATTGGTTTTAGATTGGATGTATGTTCAAAATATTCAATTTGATATTAGAGCAGGAGTTGTGCTCATTCATTGACCTCTCTGTTGATTCTCTCTTCGTTGATTTATATATTATATGATAAGTCTGTAATATTTACATATGATGAAAGAACTAAAATAATGATAATTTTATATATGCTAAATTGAGAGTATCGTGAGTATATATAAATATAACAAGTACCACTCTCCACCTATTGCTAATTAATTTTAAGTTGGATACTAAACTTTTAGATATTCAACAAAAGTAATTTTGCATTCCTTGTTTAACTAACTTTCTAGATGTAAATTGGGTTTCAACGGAACAAGAAATTGGGGTATGAACAGTGGCTATGGTCTATTTGGTGAAGTAGGTGGAACAAAAACTACCAAAAAGCTATTTTATATTATTTTCTTTCTCAATTAATAAATGTTCGATTCCTAATAATTAAATTATTATTCAAGAAGGTGGATATGGCCTCCCACCATAGTTAGTATTGAAGGAAACAGGAAATTGATGGTACCAAAATGGCAAAGAGATAATTAAAGCGCTCACCAAGACAATCATGGAACAAATTTACACAGAAAAGAACCAAGACGTCACTGTTCTAGTCTAGCTACAAGCCTTAAAGATGATAGCATATGTAGTATGTACTAGTATTGAACAATCCTTATTTCTTTTTCTTTTCAGACAAGAGCAATATTTGTAGTACAAATCGAGGATTAAAGTGAAATTGAAGCCATCTGGTATTATTGCCCAACTTGCCTTGGCTAAAATCTAGCTTCAACTGGTAGAGGCGGGATGCTCTGCTCATGCCTAAAGAAGTTTTCTGGGTCAACTTTGGTTTTCACCTTCACCAATCTGTTGAAGTTGTCCTTGAAATATCTGGCTCCCCAAACACTAGCCTGGATGAAGCTTGTGTTGATATTCTTGTTCATGCCAAGATCAAGATCCCTGTAATTCACGTATGCACCTCTTGGAAACCTTGAAACGTAAGGAGCCATGTAATTGTGTAGCCTCCGAATCCAATCCATATGCTTGGACTCATTCTTATCCCCTTCTTGCCATAGAGTCAAGTACTGGATCATGAACTTGTTGCCTTTACGGTGAGGGAAAGCAATTTCGGATTCAGAAATCTTGCCCATCATTCCACCGAAAGGATTCCATATTGTCAGCGGGCTGTCTTCCTCCATCAGTCTTTTCCATAGCCCCTCGAGCGCTGTTTCTGGTATAGCTTCTTTCACGAAGTCTGATTTGGCTTTAAAGTAGTTCTTGAATAAAGACTTACCCTGAAGTAGAACTTCAGGGGGTGTGTTAGTTGGGAAGCCAGCAATGTAAAGCACGGATTTGATCCAGCTTGTTTCGATACAGTCTTTCCTGGTCAAGCCCAATTCAGGGAAGCTTTGTCCCATTACTTGGAGGAGCCTTTCAGCATCACCAAGAAACAGAGCATTGTAGGATGTTGTGACTGTTTTCCCACCGTTGTTGCCAGCGTTTGCCACTTGAATGATGACTCTAATGAAAAGATCCTCATCAAGCTCGTCTGCAACTTTTTGCCATTTATACAGGATCTTTGTAGCACCTTGTTCTAAAGACTTGGTGACAGTGAAAACCGTGACAGTTTCTGGGACTGGAACCAACTTTATCTTCCAAGCAAGGATGATTCCAAAGCTCGCTCCTCCGCCTCCTCTAATAGCCCAGTAAAGATCTTCGCTCATGGCTGCTCGATCAAGAACTCTTCCACTAGCATCAACGATTCGGGCGTCAACGACATTATCAGCACCAAGGCCATATTTTCTCATCATGGTACCATATGCACCTCCCGTGATGTGTCCCCCAATGCCTAGGCTAGTGCAAAGACCAGCAGGGAAGCCATGAGTCTTGCTTTTTTCAGAAATTCTATAATAAACTTCACCATTAGTGGCACCAGCTTCAACCCAAGCGCTGTTGTCCTCAATGTCAACTTTAATTGACCGCAGCCTGGAAAGGTCAACTATAATGAAAGGTGATTCGATTTCGGATACATAAGAAAGTCCTTCATAGTCATGGCCTCCACTCCGGACTCTGAGGTGAATCCCAAGTTCCTTCGAGCAAATGACAGCAGCTTGGACGTGGGATTCATACAATGGTGTGATGATAAACTCCGGCTTTGGCATTGACGGCACCAAGTACCTGAGGTTTTGGGCTGTCGATTGCAGGACAGAGGTAAATGAAGCATTTTTTGGGGTGAAAAAAGCAGTGGAGAGGGGGATGGGAAACTCAGAATTGGCATCGAAACATTGGAGAAATTTTTCTTGAATCAGAGCTGAAGTTGGCCTTTTACACTTGGAGCAGAAGGAAGCTGTTCCTGAACTCGTAGATGATAGCAGGACTAAAACTAGTAAAAGAATGGGAATGCGAGGAAATGCCATTGTTTTTTCTCTCGTCTTTGTTCCTTTTGCTTCTGCTCAAGAATTTGAGCCTTTGAGTAACTCTTATAGATGAGGTACCGTATGTTTTAATGGTGCCAAACGTGTAATTGAGCTAATTCTTACGTCATAATAAGTTTCTGGTGACATAACAATGGTCAGCACCAATTACTCATGTAATTTTTGTATATATATATATATATATATATAAATAAATACGAAATAATCTGGCCTGCAGCAAATCCATGCTTAAAGGCTCAAATAACAGATGCTGCTAGGCTAAGACACTGCTACTTTTCTAATTTTCTTTGAGCCAACTATATCTATCCTTTACGACTTGAATTAGACCTGGCAGGGTCGAAGTTCACCATTTACTCAACAGGAAAAGTCAGTCCAAGTCAACCTTGGGTCCATTGAAGTTTTGAGTCTATTTTTTTTTACGCTCCCCCTTTACTTTCTTCACCCCACCTGCTACACAAAGCCAAAAAGGGTGGAGCTGATGAGAGCTTTACTCCATGTGCATGGTCACTTTCTCTTGCTTCCTGTTTTGCCAGATTTTTTTTTATCAAGGTCTAGTCATCATGTATATACGGTACATAAATCGAAACAAATAGATGGAGACAGAAAATAATAAGATTTATAAAGGACAATAATCTTTGATGCACATTGCAGAGACTGTACAAAACTTGCTAAATGTCAGACTGCCTGACTTGGATGTAAGTAGTCTTAGGGACAAGAAAAAGAAATGGCAACCTCCTGCGTGGCCCATCACTCTATTAAATTTCAATTATACGTGGTGATGCAATATTCTTGTTCGGAAAATATATTTGCACGCACATTTATGTATACAGACCCGTATATATATATATATATATATTATAATTTCTAAAATATGACTTTAAAAAAATAATTTTACCAAAAGCTCCGTCTGACAACTTGTCCCTGATTCCAATATCAATACTTGCTGTCGCATGTTTGTCATAGGCATCTTATGTACGTAATCAACCCTATGCATTTAAGGTCAATCAAATTCAAATAATCAGGATGAAATGATTAATATAAATCAATCATTATTTACTCATATCACCTTCATTAATCAATGTCAAAAGTCACTGGTTCATTAACATGTTTTTTTTGTTGATTATATCATATTCAAATTTGATAGATCATGAGTTAAATATATTTATGTAATTATTAAAATTTTTTAATTACTTATAATTATTTAATTTCTTATACTTTAACTTGATTATAAATAATTAATACTCGTGAAATTTCATTCAAATCTTTGTCACCGACATAATTTTAAAGAAAAAAAAACAAGAAATTATTTTAACAAATTTGGAAATAAAGAAAAAAAAAGATGATGCCAACTATGGGACCTCATGTTCTTCATCATTAGATTTACGAAAGAAATATTTCAATAGTTTATCAACACTGTCGACACATTGATAAGGGAAAGCTTTAGCTAGCCTTTTATGTGTAAAATGCGATGACCCATCAAAAGAAGCAAAGGGGCAAAAAAGAAAATGATGGGCAATGTGGCTTTAATTTGTTGATAATAGACAAAGGAAGACATGACTCATAGATAATGACTGCCATGGGCTGATGGAAGACCATTTTTGCCTTGTTTTACACACCCTTTGTTTCTTTTAAAGTCATTGTCAATCTCGACAGTTCTTTTGCCCATATTACTTATAAAATTACTATTCCCATCCTTGTAAAGTCTCTTTAAGAGGATTAAAGACAATATTAGTCATTAAGCATGGCTCATTTAGTATTTTTTTTGTGGTCTAAAGGCAATTTAGAATTGAAAATGATGGGTCTATGCAAGATTCTATAGTAATTCTTTTATTTTGGATGCATGGGAAAAATAAATAAAATAAAATTATATATTTCTAGGTGAGCTGTGCTCAACGTCTAGCTTACCTAATATTATCTTATTAATTTTTCCAATAAAAAACTTTTATTTTCTTTCTTTTTTGACTAATGATAATATAGTTTGATGAGACCCATACTTAAAACCCTTTAAAGTCCTAAACCATAAGGTTGACAAGTAGCTAGATATAAATCAAATTACTATTTTATACACTGTGCCATGAAATGGTATTAAAATATTATCACTTATTTATTCAATTATTATACTAATGTGTTAATTTATTCGAAAATACTAGAGCTTAGGTAGCTAATTTTTCAAAGATACACGTAAGATTCCTTATTGATTTATTCTAACATTTATTAATAAAAAATAAACCATTCATTTGATATTCTTATCTTAGCAATATTGAATCTCTTTTTTTTCTTTGTCGAGTATACTTTCAAAAAATTAATATATTATCATATTTAACTGAAAAACTTTATCTATTAAAAATCTCTTAAAAAATAAGTCAGTGATCTATGTGTATTGTAAATTCAATTATTTGACAGATTTCTTTTGTAAATATGACTTTCTAATAACTTGTTGGTATGATGCTTTTCAAGGATCCTTTTAGTGATAGTGTTTCGATTTTATTAAGTGATGTTATAAAAATTTCATTATCACACATTATTTTGACATAAATGTAATATTTTTATTTTCTTCTTAAAAAATATATTATTATCTAATTAAAATACTTGAAAAACATAAATGAGAATTTTATTTAAGTTTTTCCCATGACTTATTACAACTATAAACAAGTTTTCAACTCACATTTTTTTCCCTCAAATTATCTTTAAAAGAAAAATAAAACAATCGAAATCAAAACTACAATTGTTAATTAAATTGACGTAGATGTTATGTGTTTCAAAAAAAGTAAATAAAGTATTATAATCTCACATCCTGAAAATAGAGAGAATTTAAAAATTTTATAAATGTAAACACTAAGCACCTTAATCAATGCGATAACTATTTTAGAAAGAATATAATAACCCCTGACATAGACATGAAACTAATGTCAATTATTTATTATGAAAGTAAATAATATAAATAATTTGCGTAGACAAAAAATGTGGGCAAGATTAAGTCCATCATTATTTCAAAGTAGGAACTTAAAAAATTATATGATCCCCACATGATCATGATCCACCCTTGTGGCCATTGGCCATCCCTGTCAAACTCCGTCCAACATTTCAGCACAGTGTGATGGTCCAAGCAGCGACCATGTAATGGCGCCGGTTACTGCGCACACCCCAAAAGTATCTGCCACCCAAATCTGCGCCACGAAGAACAAAGTTTCATATTCAACACTCAAGACTCAAAAAGAGTAAAATCTAACCTTTTAGAGTGCAACATGATCACCAAAATTCAACTGGAACTCCACCTGCTCCATCGCATGATTTGCTTTGAAATTGTCCTCTAGTGGACCATTTAGTACTCCACAAGTTCTTGTTCTCGTGCCACTTTCCAGGAAAATCACTGGTCAATCCCTTCCCGAATGGACTGTTGATTATAATCCTGTGTGTATCTGCAATCCTTTGGAAAGTCTACCAGTTCGGTGTGCATCAATTCAACTCTGACTATCATTGCATCGATATTGCCAGAAGGACTTTTGAGTTTCGATGTTTTCTTTTAAATTTTGTGGCCTCCAGTTTGGATAACAACAAACCAGATTGACTCGGTGGATGGTTACTGAATATAGATTCTTTTCCCATTCCCACAGCAAATTGTAGATACTGCTGCTATTTCTTGCCGAGTATGATCACACTGATGATTTCTGGGTGCACTTCAAAAAAATCTTTGTACCTGGGACTTAGTTGTTTTAAGATTTCTCGAAATGGCAATTTGATATCTCAAAAGTTTTTTTTTTTTAAAAAAAGAAAATATTTGAGACAATGTTTTAAAACACCTTTGAACTATTAAAAAATTTTAATGACTATTTATGTTTTTATTTTTTTCTTAGTAATTTATGTTTCTAATACATTTAATTAAATTTTTATATTTTTATTTTTGATCAAAGCGACTTAAGATTAATAGCATGTGGTGTTGATATAAAAAATAGAAATGACACATAGTCATGTTGTCACATGTTACATCACTATTTATTATGACATGTCAATATGTCATATTAATGTTAAGTGACATAAAAAAGACGAATGATGTATTTCGATTAATGATATTCAGTCAACCATTAATTATAAAGATTTATTTGATTTAAAATAAAAATATAAAAATTTAATTAAATTTAATAAAAAAATAATAGCTTACTTAAACAATCTTAAAATTTTTTTATATATTATATCAAAATTTAATTGGTAAAAAAGATATTCCTGTATTTGATATACTACATTTATGGAAACAAACCTTTATTATGGTTATCACAATTACCACAAATCTTGAGAATGTCATTCTTTCATACAAAAATGATAAGGTGAAATTTTCACGTTGTGAAAATGTAAAAATAATTTTTTTAAGGCAAAATTACTCTTCGAGCTCTTTTCACTCTTCGTATCTTAAGTCGAGTCCAATTTGAGTACAAATTTTGAAAGTCCAAACTTGACCCAATTAAATTATTTTATTAATAAATAATATATATTTATTTATTAAAAATAAAACCTGTTGGTGTTGAGGGGTTTATATAGATATTCAAGAATGGCAAAATTGGCTTCAAGGCGAGTCTTTAAATAGGCGTCTATCTTTAAGACTTAATTCGCCCCCACCACTAGGTATGCAAAGGGGAATTATGCGACTAGTCTCAAGGATACAATGAAGCCAACGTCTAACTTTCGTATTGCACTTTACGAAACTAGACCGCTAGATACACCCGAGGGTTTGCAAAGTCGTTTGGCCTTAAAACCAACTTTCTGCAGCAAGATGATAATAAGGAATTCGGAATCTTTTGTAGATGGTGGAAACTTTAGTGTTTTGTTTTCTAACACAAACACTTTCTCTTGCTCCTTTGCACTTGCTTGTTGTGTCTAAAATTTGGTATGTCAAAATGTATGACAACAAGCCCTTTATATAGGCTTCAAAGTGTCTCTTCTTCAAGGACACTTCCTTTTCATAAAGACATCTTTTATGTCTAATAAGTATCTTTATGTTCCAAGGTCACAACCTTTTCATAAAGATCTCTTTCATCCAAAAAGTGTCTCTACACTTTTTACCAACACAACTTTTGAGCAAAAGATATTGTTTCAATAAACATCTAATGAATAGATAACTATTCATTCCATAAGTCATACTCTTTGATTTATACCTTGAAACAATATCTATTCACATATAACCTTTTACATGTTACTTTACGATTGTAACTTTTCACATGTTACTTTACAATGGTAACTTTTCACATGTAACTTTTCGTTGGTGTCTTTTCAACATGTATTTTCAATAAACATAATTATTTACATGAAAACTTGTCTATATTCCAATAGACATATTGTGTCACTTTTGTGACATAACTATTGAGCTAATGATAGCTCTCCATCATGTGAACTATTCTTTAATTTTGAAAATACACCAACAATCCCCCACCATTTTCAAAATTTCCAAATACCAACAACTTTGGGAAATCCTGTGCATCAATGAAGGTATCCCGCAGATTTGAACCTTCACCTAGTGAGTGTGGTTGGTTCTAGTCTGAATAAAGTGGTTGACCAAGCATTGAACCACCGATTCTGCATTTGACTAGTCGGGCCACTAAACACGCACAAGCTTCCTTTCTCATATTGTATCTAGTTTTGCCAACACGATTTATGGCCTTGTGTTGTGCATCCATTCATGAGTGCTGTCAGAGTCAAGCCTTTAGCTCCTAGAAGCGGCCGCACTTCCACTCATATAGGTAGCCCCCATCGGAAGTACCCCGTAATTATTGTACTTCAACATTTACATGTTATGGGTCTATTAAGAACTTTTCGTTCATCCTTGCTTAACACATTACGGGAACCAAGCACTATACACCTTGGGATAGAATTTTAATTTAGTGCTTGCAACCTCCATGTGTTGGAATGGTCAGTACCCAAGACTTACAGGTCAGCCGTAAGCGTCGGGGTGAGCTCCCACCATTGGAGATTTAGATAATAGGCTTGAGCCCCATCCCTCTTGAGGTCTTTAACACAAGATCTCTTTTTAGACCTTTAGTAAATGGATCCGCTAAATTTTCATCAGACCTCACATAACTTATAGTGATTATACCATCACTAATCCTTTGCCTTACAATGCTATGTCGAAGTCCAATATATCGACTCTTTCCATTGTAAGCTTGATTATAAGCCTTTGATACAGTTGCTTCATTATCACAATGTATCAAGATTGGTGCCATTGGTTTTGACCACAACGAAATTTCATAGAGTAAGTCTCTCAACCATTCCGCTTCTTGGGTAGCAGATGCTAAGGCTATAAATTCAGCCGCCATGGTGGAATCCGCTTGACAAGATTGTTTCTTGGAACCCCAAGAAACAGCACCCCCACCAATTGTAAAAATCCATCCAGTCGTGGATGTGTAATCCGATCTATTTGAGTTCCAACTTGCATTCGTATATCCTTCTAAGATCGAAGGAAAACTGGAATAGCAAATGCCATAATTCTTGGTATTCTTTAGATACCTTAGAACTCTATGAACAGCATACCAATGCTTTTTACTCGGATTACTTGTAAATCGGCTTAGCATCCCAACCGCAAATGCAATATCCGGTCTTGTACAGACCATTGCATACATAAGGCAACCAATCACCTTTGCATATTCATGTTGTGCTATTGGCTTATCTTCATTTGGTATGAGCCTTTGATTAGAATCATAAGGCGTTGTCATTGACTTAAAATCTGACTTGCCAAACTTCATTACGATCTTTTCGATGTAATGAGATTGAGACAATGTTAGGCCATTATTGTCTCTTATTATTCTTATGCCAAGAATAACATCCGCCATACCCATATCTTTCATGTCAAAATTCTTTGACAAAAACCTCTTTGTGTCTTCCACTTGTTCTAAGTCCGTTCCAAAGATTAACATGTCATCCACATATAAGCAAATGATGACACCTTTCCCATTTTGGAACTTACTATAGACACACTTGTCAGCTTGATTTATCTTGTAGCCATTAGCTAGCATAACCTCATCAAACTTTTGATGCCATTGTTTAGGTGCTTGTTTTAATCCGTACAAGGACTTTACAAGCTTGCACACTTTATTTTCTTTACCCGGAATGACAAACCCTTCCGGTTGTTCCATATACACCTCTTCATCCAATTCACCATTTAGGAATGCCGTTTTAACATCCATTTGGTGAATTACCATCTTATAAATAGATGCAAGTGCTATAAGCACTCTAATTGTAGCTATTCTTGCTACCGGTGCATATGTATCAAAATAATCAATACCTTCCTTTTGTTTAAAGCCTTTTGCCACTAGCCTTGCTTTAAACTTTTCTACGGTTCCATCAACTTTCATTTTCTTTTTGAAAATCCATTTACAGCCTATTGGCTTGGAACCCGGTGGAAGGTCTACCAATTTCCATGTTTTATTTCCCATTATTGAGTCCATCTCATCTTGTATTGCTTCTCTCCAAAAAGAAACATCTCGAGACTTCATTGCTTCCTCATAAGTTTGAGGATCACCCTCACCTTCTACATTAAAGCAGTAAGGTAGGTATTCACATATTTCTTCTCTTGTACCTTCAACTAAGTACATGAGAAAATCCTATCCATATGTCTTTGCTTTTCTAACTCTTTTACTTCTCCGAAGCTCGATAGTTTTCTCATCGTTTTCCGATGAACTATCAGTTTTTATTATTTGTTCCTTGGGTCTAGGAATTGAGTTGAACCTTGTTTCATCAAAGATAGCGTCCCTTGATTCTATGACCGTGTTAACGGAATATGAATCATTAGGCTCTATCACCATGAAACGATATGCCTTACTATGTTCAGCATATCCTATAAATATGCATTCAATTCCTTTTTCACCCAATTTCCTTTTCTTTGGCTCCGGCAACCTTACTATGGCTCGGCAACCCCAAACTCTTAAATAATTAAGGTTTGGCTTCCGTCCTTTCCATAGTTCATAAGGAGTAATTTTACTCCTTTTGTTTGGGATTCTATTTAATATATGGCAAGCCGTTAATAAGGCTTCGCCCCAAAATCCTTTTCCCAAACCCGAATTAGAAAGCAAAGCATTCACCATTTCCGTAAAAACTCGATTCTTACGTTCCGCTACACCATTTTGTTCCGGTGTGTATGGAGCGGTAGTCTCGTGAATAATACCCGTGGACTCAAAATATTTGGGATCATAATATTCACCTCCTCTATCACTTCGTAAACATTTAATAAATAATTCACAATGCAATTCAACTTTTCTTTTATATATTCCAAACTTTTCTATAACTTCATTTTTAGCATGCAACAAGTAAACATAGCAATATCTAGAGAAGTCATCAATGAATGTTACGAAGTATTTCTTTCCACTAATTGAAGGAGTACTATGTATGTCACAAACATCAGAATGTATCAAAGCAAGCAATCTTGTATTTCTTTCTACCTTAGGAAATGATTTCCTAGTGATTTTAGTAACCATGCATGTCTTGCACATAACATCATTTTCATCAATGCTAGGTATCAATTCTAACTTAGCCATATCATGCATTCTTCTATAATGAACATGTCCTAATCTGTTATGCCATAGATTAGATAACATTGCTTTACTATCATGAACATTAAGCAAGGCATCAATATAAGTAGAACTATCATTTTTCTTATTAATATTAAGCTTGAACATGTTTTCACAATAGTAACCATTTCCCACATATAGTCCACCTTTTGTAAGGATGAACTTATTTGCTTCAAATGTTAATTTAAAGCCATGCTTATTCAACAAGCCTCCCGACACAAGGTTCCTCCTAACTTCCGGTACATAATACACATTATTTAGTACAAGTGTTTTTCCGGATGTAAACATGAATTCCACGGTGCCTTTTCCTTTTACTTGTGTTGTGGAGGAATTTCCCATGCATAGCACGTTTCCTTCGTCAACTTCTTCCAAAGTCTTGAAGAATCTTTTGTCATTGCATACATGATTCGTTGCACCAGTGTCAATCCACCATGCTCCATCATTTTGGAGAAGATTGACCTCGGAAACCATTGCCACAAACTTGTGGTGGTTCACGCCTTGTGTCTTGCTTCTCAAAAGTCTACATTCCGCCTTAAAGTGACCAAGTTTGTTACAATGAAAACATGGTCCCTTTTTGTTCTTTTTGAACTTATGACTTTTGTCATACTTGCCCACAGAATGTTTTCTCTTGCTTGGCTTGTTTGATGGTTTGTGTTCCATCACATGGACCTTCGAAGTCTCAAGATCCTTTTCTCTAGAATCTTCCTCATGCTTGACTTCTTCTTGCTTGCGATAATCTTCTTCTATTCGAAGATGATTGCCAAGGTCCTCGAGAGACATATCTTCTTTCTTATGTTTATGAGCTTTCTTAGTGTCTCTCCAAGAAGGGGGAAGTTTATCAATTATTGAGGAAACCACAATAGCTTCATCCATTTTAAGATCATATTGCTTGAAACTATTGAGAATACGTTCAAGCTCATGCAATTGCTCCATAACAGAACGATTATCAACCATTTTAAAGTTATTGAAGCGACTAACCAAGAATTTCTTGCTACTTGCATCTTCGGCCATGTATCTTGCCTCCAACTTGTCCCATAGTTGTTTTGCACTAGCCTCGGTTTGATAAGCATCGAACAATGCATCCGACATTCCATTAAGTATGTGTCCCATGCAAATGTAGTCATCATTATCCCACTTTTGCCTTTGACGAGTTCTATCCACGGTTTCTTCATCATCTTCCTCACTTGGTCGTGGTGTATCCAACACGTACGCCACTTTGAGAGTTGTGAGAAGGAAGCGCATCTTTTTCTGCCATCGTATGAAATTTCCTCCTTCGAAGCGATCTAACTTTACAATGTTGGTAGCCATCTCTTTGAGTGAAGCCATAATGAATATCACGAAATTAAGTGTTAAAATTGTTGGTGTTGAGGGGTTTATATAGATATTCAAGAATGGCAAAATTGGCTTCAAGGCGAGTCTTTAAATAGGCGTCTATCTTTAAGACTTAATTCGCCCCCACCACTAGGTATGCAAAGGGGAATTATGCGACTAGTCTCAAGGATACAATGAAGCCAACGTCTAACTTTCGTATTGCACTTTACGAAACTAGACCGCTAGATACACCCGAGGGTTTGCAAAGTCGTTTGGCCTTAAAACCAACTTTCTGCAGCAAGATGATAATAAGGAATTCAGAATCTTTTGTAGATGGTGGAAACTTTAGTGTTTTGTTTTCTAACACAAACACTTTCTCTTGCTCCTTTGCACTTGCTTGTTGTGTCTAAAATTTGGTATGTCAAAATGTATGACAACAAGCCCTTTATATAGGCTTCAAAGTGTCTCTTCTTCAAGGACACTTCCTTTTCATAAAGACATCTTTTATGTCTAATAAGTATCTTTATGTTCCAAGGTCACAACCTTTTCATAAAGATCTCTTTCATCCAAAAAGTGTCTCTACACTTTTTACCAACACAACTTTTGAGCAAAAGATATTGTTTCAATAAACATCTAATGAATAGATAACTATTCATTCCATAAGTCATACTCTTTGATTTATACCTTGAAACAATATCTATTCACATATAACCTTTTACATGTTACTTTACAATTGTAACTTTTCACATGTAGCTTTTCACATGTTACTTTACAATGGTAACTTTTCACATGTAACTTTTCGTTGGTGTCTTTTCAACATGTATTTTCAATAAACATAATTATTCACATGAAAACTTGTCTATATTCCAATAGACATATTGTGTCACTTTTGTGACATAACTATTGAGCTAATGATAACTCTTCATCATGTGAACTATTCTTTAATTTTGAAAATACACCAACAAAACCCACCTCTGAGATTCCATTCCAAATAGAAAATAACAAAGATTGCCAGTGAAGATCACACTAAATAAGTGGTAGTACACAATATATCTTGCACCCTGATCTTCATTCTTCAATCACATAAGATATCATTTAAATTAAGATACATCAGTTAAAAGAAGAATGAAGTAAGACACCTTTAGAATCTTAAGCTATCCACTAACGATGATTTACAATAATCTTTATTATCTCATACGGATTTCCCAACAAAAATAAATGTATCAAGAATTCATTTTCAGTATATTTTTTTAAAATAATTTTTTAATTATCCTTAACTAGTATTTATAAGCTCTCGTTATCACAAATCAATGTAATTCGTTAATATTATCTTTGTTTATTGTAGTAGCGTAAATTAATTTGAGCACATGTTTCATCTTTAATTTTTGGATTTTGGTTTGCTATATTAATGTAAATTAATGGTTGGTCAGAAATATTAAAGGAGAATACAATCAAAAAGTCCATTTTGGGTGCTTTGCATTTATAACATTTAATTTTTTAATAAATGCTTGCATCCATCACAATTCATTGAATGCCTTTGGGATAGGAACCCATTTTGTCTATTTGACCATGTAACTCACTTTCATATTTATTGTAGACAGCTCTATTTTGTTTCGGATAATTTAAAGCAATTTTGTAATAATCTTGTGAACTAAATCAATATAAAATAGTACTTTAGAAATTTATCATATTAACAATCAACTATTATTATATATTTAATATGAAATATTATTTCACCTAACAATTTAATAAACAATGGTGACCAAAATCCTAAACTGATAAAGAAGATCGAGCTGGAGCCAAGAATTGTTGTCGGTGGAGTCAATAAAATACTATTGTTTTCTTTGTTTGTAATATTTTTCTACTCAATGAAACGTGGAAGAAAATTACTTAAAATATAATTCAAATTTCAAATATAAATATCTTTTTACAATTTATCCATAACAAAATTTTGTTCTCAATAGTTTCATTAATAGTACTACGTCAATTTTCTGAGTAAATTGCTTTTTTTTCTTCGGTAAAAGATTGCATTTGTTCCATCAAATAACTAACTATATATGAAAAATATATTACATATAACACAACAAACAAATAAATCGATTTTATAGTTGATAAAAATTTCAACATAAAATCAAATTAAATTCATATATAATAAGTATGATGGCAATAAAGTGGAAAAAAAGAATTTCGACAAATAACAAACTAAAATTTTTAATCTTTATAAAGTTATAAATGTGATTAACAAAAGATCACTATAAATACATGCTAAAAAAGTTTTTAACATAATATTTAAAAAAATTTATAAACTATTCAAGAAAGTTCAAATAATTTTTTTTTATTTTAAGTCAAATAAACTCTTTTGATTAATAGTTAACTAATTACTGTTACTTAAAATATTTTTTTTTGAAGTTGTTATTAATCAAATTATTACTTGTTATTTCATATCACGTGATGTTGATGTGATATGCGAACATAATATAATGGATAAATGATACAGTATACTGATGTGATATGATAATATGACTATGTAATATGTCGCTTGTGCATAAAATAATAATTGATATTTTAATTAATAGTAATTAATTATCCGTTAATCATGTTTTGATTCAAAATAAAAAATATATAAACTTGATTGAACATAAAAAAAAATTAAAAAGTTTTTAAATAATTAAAAAATCTTTTTCAAATATTATTTCAAAGTTTTTAAACTTTAAAGTTAAACTTATACTCTTAATGACCCCACTCATAATAAACATTAATTTTTTATTATAATATCTAAAGTTTTCATTTTCAAAAGTTAACTGACCCCACTCAACAACGACATTAGATATGGTTGCCTCGTGACTAAGGAAGCCGAAATGTCTCATCGTGGAGATGAAAGGCAACAATATTTGAACATGGTCGTGTAGTTGGAAGCTCAACCCCGTCTCCCTCCCCCTAGAAGAGATAGATAGTTTGGTGGGCCATGGAACCCTTGAAAGGGAAGTTTAGAATTTTGAGTAGTAATAATTTTTTTATTCTTTTCATTGAAATTATTTCCAAATTAAATTCATCAAATCGATCATGAGGCAAAGGAAAGTCAAGGAGTATGAATCTGTGAAGTTAAGTATCGTGATTGATGAAGGAAATCCCGTGACTTAATTCGGCAAGTTAATTAGTAGTAACACTCATATGATATGACACTTTAGACAGCATGTGATTCAATTCAAGCCACATGCTTTGTATTTGAAGCTTAATATCTAAGACTCCTACCCAAGCTTAGCAAATTAAACTCTAGCAAAATTGGAAGCCACCCAAGCGTTTGAAGAAATTTTTTTCTCGAACAAGTCTATTTTATTCATAAAAAAATTATGCGTTGAAAGCACTTTTTCTAAAAGAATCGTAACACATTAAAATAATTTTCACTATCAAACAGAGAGACATAATGAGTCGAATCAATTTTCATATTTAAAAATAATATAATGAAATAATTAATTTGAATTTCACTTGTTCCAGTAACATAATCAAAAAAGAAGTGAGTGTACGATGGCTAATTAATATAAAATCTTTAAATCTAATCAATCCTTTTTTTTTCCTGATATTAATAGCACCTATTTGGTCTATTTCTCTAGAATTTGAATCTTATTAGCATACTTATTACATTAAAATATTAATTTCAACATATGATAAAATTAATGAGCTTTAGTTACGCTTATTCTTATTAATTTGTTTTTTCATACATAGGTTACATGTCAAAAATTGTTGTAGGTAGTGCTTAAATTTAAGAAAGATATCTTGAATATTAGTTATATATGTATATAAAATTAAGCTACAAAGAACACGAAAACCCAACAGCCAATTGATCTCATGGCACATCTAAAAGGCATTGTTTACTTGAAGAAATTATTTTCCTCACTCCATATTTGCCAACGCTTTCCCCAGTTGCAGGAGAGCCCCACTTGTACGCCAAGCAATTGTAAAATTATTGCCTCCAATGAATTTGGTAACCTTAAATTATGTCCACAACATTAATGCTTAGGTTCCCAATTAATGGAATGCTTTAATTCTGTGATTGGGCCATTGAAAACAACCTCATTTTTTGCTTTGAAGGTATCTAAAACAGCCATCCAAGTTCTTTCTTCAAGTAAAAACAACACATGGAAATTTTGGACTTAAGGTCAGTGAGGTTGGCCTGGTAGGTAACCCAGGCCCAAACTTTATTATTATCATAACTTTATTATTATCATAGTTATAAATGGGTATTGTTATTTTGTAATGGCAAAAGAATAATTGTTGATTTCGTATTATTTTTTATGATAATAAATATTTCAATTAAAAGCAACGATTCCTTGAAATGAGCTTGTGTTTTAGGGGAAAAGGAAGTATATAAATATGTTCTCATTCCTCAAGCACTTTTATTTTAAATATGTTTTATAGATTTAATAGGAGATTTACTCATTTTGAGGAAAGTATACAATAGTGAACTTTTCTTTTCTTTTTTTTTGAAAAAGTTAGAGAAATTAATCATTTTTCACAAAATTTTCTACCTTTACCAAGCAAAAGAAACTAAAAGTCTAAAATTTCATTTTCAATTTTTCTGTACTTTTTATGAGCCAAAAGTAGCATAAGTGTATGATTTGGAACAAATTTTTAATATTATAAGAATAGAAGAGAAGATGAGAGGGAAAAAGAAAACAAAAATGATCATCACCAAACTTATGTATGGAAAGGAAAATAGGGTTCTTCCAATAAGTTGTTTTAGGACTTATTTCACTACAAATAATTAGGGTCATGTTTAGACTTTTGTTATCAATTACTATTTCTAGACTCATGATAAGATTTTGGCTCAACAGTATAATTAAGTGCTTCATATGAATCTGGGAATTTGATTAGCAATGGTTTTATGGTTTAAAAGGCACAAGCCATAGACCTAGCAACTCCAAGACAATCCTTTCCTATCAAGTCAACCATTGAAAAAAGAGGCTCATCAAACTTAGATAAATCAAAAGGAAGGTGATTCATACTTTGGAACAAGCCAATAACATAGGCCAATGACATTTTATGCAGGAACCAGAATTTGACAGAGAAGTTATGGTAAATGTCTTAAATCTTGTGATCTTGTAAAGATTAAAGGAAGAATTCCACATCTTTCACTTAAAAAAGAAAAATCCAAAAACCATTTTCATAGAAAATCTTGAAACAACTCTTTCAACAGGATCATGATTTGGACTAATCGTCTATATATGCTAGCAAAAAGGATAATCACTCATCTTGCACTGCAAATTACATAATTGATCACTTGGGAACATACTAAGGGAAAATAACATTGGCCTAGGTACATTTTTATGCAAGTTAATCTCTTTTTCTCTCATCTTGTTCCCTTTTTTCTTTCACCATGTTTTCATTTTTTATTAAACAAAGGCAAAGAACCTCCTTTATCATGATTCATACCTGGGACGAAAAAAACTATAAGAAACCAAAACATTGGATGCGTATAAAAAGAAGCCAAATTACAGCCACATTTGAGTGAAACCACAGCCACAATAAACCTTGAGTCAAACACCAAAAATTAAAAAAAGAAAGAATTCCTATTGCTTGATTAGCAAAACTTAAGCCATAGTTTCTATCAACCTCAATAAATTGAGGATAATTGAAAATCATTGAGAATCTTATTTGAGAACTTTTATCAAGAGGATGCCTTAACTATTATTTTCTTTTTAGTTCCTATAGAGGTCTAATTTATGATCCCTTCTGACCTTCATAGCTCACATTAATTCTTGGTGCTTTCCATCTCTAAGGCATGTTTTTTTTACCATCAATCCACTGAAACATCGCAAAATGCCTTATGCTAATTGATGTACCACATAAGAAATTCACAAGTAAAGTTGAAAACTTACTGGAGGTCCCTTTCTGTTTCTCATCCTCAAACATCTTCAGCCTAGACAAGCTCTCCCTCAAATCCTTAATGTCAACCCCATAAGCCTGTGACTCAATCTCCTTCTCTGTCAATGACCCACCAATCACCGGGGATACCACATTGCCTTCTCAAGGCTTCAACTTAAAACTCTCCTTAAAAACAAGACCAAAACTGGCAAGGTTTTCATTGGAAACCCCTTTGTTTTGCTGAGACTCTTTTGTATAATTCTTGCAATGAAATATGGGGCCATGACTGTGAACGTGTATAACAAAGGTCTCAGTGGGAGGTATCATGGCAGAACTCGAAAAGATTCTTGCAGATTTCCCTTGAGGAAGCGCTCGAAAGGATAGGTTTGGAAGTGGGAATCGAAGGATTAGTGTGGTTTCGTGAAAAGAGGAAGCAAGTCTTTCCTTTTATTGCTGTTTAAGGGCAGCTTTGATATTGCTCAAGTAATAAGAGAGTGACGAGGGATTATCATTACTAGAGCTATTGCCGGGCTGTTGCTGTCGATAGGGATTATGCTGTTTAGGTGATTAGAGGAAGTGGAGAAAAGGTGGAAGAGAGAAGGCTAGTTTCTTAAACCACTCTCTTGGATTCCATAACAAGTTTTCCTTGACTCAACTATCACATAATAAATCGTTACAAGAACCTTAAACATCAAGACAATGTTCCCTAAGACTTTGTACTCTAATATGCTTCGCAGTCCATTGATTGAAGAAAACAAGTAAAAAAAAAAAAAGTCACTGCATATCCTTGGATATGCTTTCTTCAGCATGTTTGAGGTTCATCTTAAAGAAACAAGGGCTTGTAAGTAAATCGTTCTAGGATTTGGAAAGGCATCGAAAGCACACTATAGATTTTGGTGGAACCCTAGCCATTATCTCAATGATTACATCGTCAAGAAGCTATACAATTCTCTTCTCCTTCTTCATCACTGGTGCCATTCTTTACTTCTCAACAAATTGCAATTGCAACTTGCTTGTAACTCCTTGGATAGTTATAAATGGGTGCCATTCATTTTGTTTATCTCGTCATCCAGCTCCTTCTCGTCATCCCAAAGAGTAGAGATAACATTAAGCTTTTTCTTATTTTGTTTTATTTTTTTGGATGGCAGATTTTAGAGTTCTCAAGGGCGATGAATAGCGATTTTACTTTTTTATGTTGATTGCAATTAGTATGATGAATGTGTTAACTGGATGCTTTTTGGTGATGACTTGCTTTGAAACATGTGCTGCGATGAAGATGCTTGTGTTGATGAGTTAGATCGGATTGGTTAAGATTATGGGCTCAAGGAGAAGGAACAGCTAAAGCATGTTTGCTGGGTTTTATGGTGGTTCACGATTTTGTTGTGTCTGGGATTGAGATAATTGTTAAGTATGTTTGCTAGGGATTTTGTTTCTTTTTATGGGATTTTGAGTTTGTCGCAACGTGCGGGTCCATGGAACCCGTCCGCCTAGACGTGGACGAAAGGTAAATAAAAATTAGGGAGTCGCCACCAATCGTTCCTTGTAGGTGCGATTGGTCACCTATTGACTCGGTTCTAATCGATGGAATCCTAAATTGATTTCAGGCCCATCGAAAGAACGAGAACTGGTCTACGTTTTTTCAAAATTGGGTTCGGGAGTGCGGTTACGCACGGAGAAGGATCAGCACCTCCGTGACGCCCGTTTCATGAACGGCACCATTTAATCTTAAGTCATTCTTTTTACGACCTGATTTCGATTTTTATTGTTATGTTTCCTCAATCTTCGCTTATTAGCTAAATTTTATTGAATTTGGTCTTTTATTCGATTTTACGTATGCACATGATGCAAACATAAAATGATGACATGATTTACTTATTTTAAATGATGAGGTCGAAAATCTTTTATTGAAAAATCATTCGAAGACCATCCCAACGCTTTGGTGAAGTCTCGATGTTTTCCTCACCTAGAGATATCTCCAAAGAAACTCGTCTCTACAAGCTCTTCGGAGAAATCCCATCTTCGGGATTCCCGCCTCATTTACAGTATAAATGTCGCATGCTATGACAAGAAAGAATAATGATGACTACATGCACGCGTTTATTGACTTTAAAGGTTCATAATTTACCCGATTATATGATCGATAGTTCGAGGTGATTTATCACGTTACTTGTCTTTATTATCATTTATTACCTCTTTTTAAGTTATTTCTTTATTTCCATTTTTTTTTCATTTTTTTCACTTTTTCATTTTTTTATTTTTTATTTTTTTAATTTTTATTTATCATTATTTTACGGTAAAATTAACTTTATTTGGTGATATTAAACTAATTAACTAATTATATTAATTTGAATTTTTTATGTAAATTATGAAGATTTATTATTTATTTTTTTATTTCTTTTTTTTTGTGTATTTTCAATAATGATTTATTTGAGTAATGAATATCGGGGTATAGAGTTCGGATTTATCCCGACGCTTCGGTGAAAATCCGTCTCGTAGTCCTCACCTAGAAAATCGATCAAAAAGAAGTAACTCTTTACCTCTTTTTAAATCAAATTTCATCATCGGATTACTCAAAATAATCATTTTATTATTATTTTATATTCTATAAATACTTTTACTATATATATGGTTTATTTTTTTATTTATTATTTTTATTATTGTTATTATTATTTTATATTCTTCTCCTTTTTTTTAGTCATTTTTACACTTATTATTTGTTTTCTTTTTTTTATTCATTTTTATTTTTATTTTGTTTTTTTTTATTTTTTTTATACATTTTTCTCCATATTACTATTTATTTTATTCATACATTTATTCCATTTTTTTTATTTTTTATTATTTTTTTTATATATATATATTTTGTATTTTTATTTTGATTATATATTTTTTATTTTCTCTAAAATTTAATCTAAATTAAAACCTATTAAAAAACAACATGAAAAGAAATAAAACAAAGGGGCCAGGAAACATACCTATTTGGGCTTGGACTAGCCCAGATCCGCGGTCCAACAGGAAGCCCAAATCTGCTGCAGGGGGGTCCGCTCAAACAGGCCCGTAGTGGAGAGGTCCAAAACGCACCGTTTTGGTGCTGGTATCTGGTCAAAACGACGCCGTTTTAGCCTGAACCTTTCAGCTGCCTCCTACACCATCAAACGACGCCGTTTTGCTCATTTCTTCCCACTATAAAATCTCTTTTTTTTTTCTTTTTCTCTATTTTCCTTACCCGTTTCTCTCTCTACCCTCAATTCTCTCTGCCTTCTCTCTAGAACGCAGAACCCCCACCGGTGACCTCTCCCGTCCGATCCCCCCTCTCTCTTCCCTTCTTTCCGGCGCCGATCACCGGATCTGCGTCCAGATCTCCCTCTCTCTCCGGTGGCCTTTTCCTTCCCCTCGCCGGCGTTCAGTTGACCTCCGATCTGCCCACAGCCCGAACACCGTCCTTCGACTCCGATCTACCCACAGCCCGAACAGCTTCCTTCCTCCAACAAAACCCGATCAGACTACCCCTTTTTACCCAAATCGCTCAAACCCGCAACCTTCTCTCCCCCTTTTTTTTTTTTGATTTGATTTGCTTTGCTTCTTTTTTTTTTATTGTGGTTTATGGCTGCTAGAAAACTTAGGGATTTCTTTTTTGGTTATCTGGATATCCTTCTGGCTGCTAGAGGCTAGGATTTTTCGTTTTTTTGCTTTTTGTTTGCTTTGGTTTTTTCTTTTGTTTTTTCAGAAAAATGCTCCCTCCTCCGATTTGGTTTCTGCCTGCTTCTTTTAACACCGGGGTTGTCCAAAATATTGGACAACCCCCCTAGGCGAAATCATGCTCTGTTGAGCATGATTTCGTCTAGGTTGTAGCCGCCTGGGAGGGCTAGTCACCGGATTTGGGCAATCCCCCAAAATCCGGTGACTTTTGCAGGGGCATTGAATGCCCCTTGCAATGATGGTCGGGGAAGAGGACTGAGCAGGCTCAGTCTTCTTCCCAACCTGTCTTTTCCCTCACCATTTTTTATTATTATTTTATTTTATTTTTTATTTTTATTATTTAGTTAATTTTTATTTTGGGTGTCTACAGAGTTGGAATTGTTCAGGGAATATTTTGTAAAGAGAGTATATTTTGTTTTTGCATAAAGGGAACGAGTAAGGCCCTCTTGATAGGGATTATTTTGTCTTGCTTTGGAGGGTTATGGAGTTTTGTAACCTCTCTTTTATGAAATGCACAATTTCATAGCTTAGCAAAAAAAAAAAAAAAGTATGTGTTTTAAGTTCTTGGGTTTATTGGTTTATTCATAAAACCCCAAGTTGAGGAGTTAAAATTAATTAGACATATCTGTACATTAGAACACTATATGACTTTGGCAACTTCAACCTAACTGTAAGCAAACAAATCAATCAGTTATTAGATATCACATTCCTGGGTTTTAGGCATTGTGTTATTAAGTTTTAAGTATTACGAGATTGGTTTTTAAGCATTATGTGACTTAATCATTGCATGATTGATTTTTAGGCATTACATGACTGATTTTTAAGCAATACCTAAGTCACACAATGCCTTACAAACTAGTCATGCAATGCCTTACTAACAAGTCACACAATGCCATATCAACTAGTCACGTAATACTTAAAAATTTGTCAAGCAATGTTTAAAAACTAGTCATGTAATGTGAAAAGTCAATCATACAATACCTAAAAATTAGTAGCGTAATGGTTAAAAATTAGTCACACAATGTCAAAAAACTTATTACGCAATGCCTAAAAACCACCAAAACTACTGAATTTCATTGAATAAGATCAATAACTTCAAACAATACACCATATTCCATTTAATAACATAATTAATGAATATGCTTACTTGACAAAGAATGCTCAAAATGCTCAAAGCTTTTTCTTCATATATCAAAAATCACTCTAAAATACTTAAAAATGCTCAAAACGCTCAATGGTTTTTTTGGTGTATCAAAAACTAATCCAAAAACTCAAAATGTTTAAACGTTTTTCTTTCTGGTAAGAAATACTCTAGAGATGAATGGTCTAGCGAGGAAAGCTCAAAAAATATGAATCGGTTTGAGGCGTAGATCTAAACATACTTGACCCGTTAATAGATTTCGAGTTGAGGTGCAGAGCCAAACAAATGAGTCGGTTTCATTAAGGGTAATTTTGTTTAAATTTTAATTCTCTTGATTAAAAACAATTAAAATTATGAGGATGCTTATTTTCAAAAATGCCGTATACGTAAGACCCATTTATAAAAGGAACTCTATTATTTATTCACACGCTAACATTGTGAAAGCCTAGGAATCCTAAATGTTAGCACAACTTGGATTTCCTAGCACAATTTAGATTTCCCTGGAGTTCAACTTAGCTTATTACTTGATGATTAAGCTTCTTTTAAAATTTATTTTTTCTTTTTCTATGCTACTATAATTGTACAAATTACATACTTAAAGTTATACTACAATATTATTAGTTAATTAGGCTACGAATAGAATTGACTTTCATATTACAAAATTTCTCTTCTTGCAACATCTTAAATTTCTATTACTTGTGAAAAAAATACAATATTCTTATTCAAGATTCAACTTAAGTGAAAATTTCAACATTAACAAATTAAACATGAAATTTTAAATTGTTGTATAAGTGTTTAGTACATTGTTAAAAATTAATTATTGACCATAATTCTATTAAATTTTTTTAACTAAAAGATGTTTCATTTTAATAAGATTTGTATATAAAAGTAGTTATTTTAAGTTAATAAATATTATTTTGATTTAAATTTAAAATGTGATAATATTTTAAAATTTTTTTGGTCTAATGTCTGACATATCTTGATTTCTATGTTCAAATTGAAACATGTATGAGTGACTAATCCTTTTCGGAACGAGTTTGGGTTTTGATTTTTTTTTTTTAACTTTTTAAGCTAGACTTTTTTAGTTGAAAGTTGAAATTGTCTTATAATTAATTTGGTTTGTCTTATTTTGATATATACTTTGTTTAATATTCATATTGAGTGATAAGGGGGCTTATCATTAATAATAATTTTATTACACAATCTAATTATTATCATTCAATGACTCCTTAGGGATGCAAGAGTAATGAAATAATATATTATAAATTGATATTAAAGGAAGAAAAATTTAATATGACAGGGTCTCATGGCAGCTAATCAGTGAGGACATGGACAGAATCCCTTGTGCATACAACAGTACAAGCTGAAACGCCTTGATAAGAACAATCCCTCACAATGAGCTGCTGGCAGCAAAGCATCCAATTGAAAGAAAGAGAAAACAGAGTGAGATGCAGAAGACAGAGAGACAACTTTAATCCTGTGAAATCCACAATGGAACAAAGAGAAAAACTAGATGCAAGCAGAATAAAGCCCAACAGATGAAAGCACCAGAATCAAAAAATGCAAACAAACCTACGTTACAATAGCTATCTGACTTTTCCTTGAAATCAACAGAGCGAAGCAAAATGTCCACAACCCGCAACAGCACAAAGCATTAAGGCTTTCACAGCTAAGCATTGCCTCTGAAGATACGACACTCAAAAACGTTGCCCACAATTGAGAAGCGACAAGTAGTGATGCAATCCTCAATGAAATAAAACCATGCTTTTCGCCAATATGGATTTATGCAAAGACTAGCAAAGATTCCCAATATCACAGCTGCAAATGAAATCAGAAAGCTCACACAAAAAGCAGACGTGTCCAGCAAACTGGCTTCTCCTTCTTCATCTGATTCAGTTGATACTGTTGGTGGCGAATCAGGATTAGAGCAATCGTTATGCAACGGAGGTCCACAAAGAAGAGGATTTCCCTCGTAACTGCTTTCATCAAAGGTCCCAAATTGAGCTTTTCTTTCTATAGTCTTACCTGACAAGTTGTTGTGTGCCACACTGAAAACCTCAAGAAAGTTCAACTCAACTAGTTGGATGGGGATTCTACCACTCAAGTTGTTGTAGGAAAGATCCAAACTCTCAATCTGCTTAAGATTTGAAAATGATGAGGGTATAACTCCGATCAAGTTATTGTGTGAAAAGTTTAATGAACGGATTTCACTCAAATTTCCCAGTTGGTGTGGGATTTGGCCAGTTAACTTGTTGCAAGATAAATCAATCCCAGACATGTAGTCAAGAATGCCACCCCCATATCTTAAAGACCCACTCTTTGTTGTAAACTCTATCCATTCTTCCATAGAGCTCCACGGATAAAAATATGAGTTTACCCATTGATATCCCATGTTCGTTTCCATCCCGATGTATTTTGATATTTCCAGCTCTAGCAATCGATAATAAACATCATTTATAGAAGACTTGGCATCACTTGATCCAAGAGTTAAATTACCCAAACAAGAAGGTATAGGACCAGAAAGCATATTTTGAGAAAGATCTATGATGCTTAAGGCATACAATTTGCATAATTGAACCGGGATTTTACCATCGAAGTGATTAGCTTTCAAGAGAAGGACACTCAAAGCCGAAAGAGTGCCAATCCATTCTGGAATGTTGCCAGTCAAGTTGTTTGCTGTAAGATCTAAAGTCACCAACGAAGAGCTATTATACAAAGAACTTGTCAGTGGACCACTTAGTCTGTTTCTGCTCATGTGGACATGCTTTATACGTGGTGGATTGAAACAAGATGGTATAGAGCCAGAAAAATTGTTTTGGGAGAGGTCCAAAAATCGAAGTTGATCCAAGTTGCACAATTCCATTGGTATGGAACCCTCGAAGTGATTGTTGTACAAAGCCAAACTCTGCAAAGTTGACATATTCCCTATCCATCTTGGAAGCTTGCCAGCCAAATTGTTATTACTTAGATCAATATCAGAAAAAAAATAGGAAAAGTCAACATTTGAGATATGAATATCAGGTATCTCTCCAATAAAGTTGTTCCCGTCCAAATATAATTTTGATAGAAATTTCGAATGAAAGATTGTAGGAACAATCTTTCCAGTTAGGTTGTTGTTTGATAGCCTAAGAATCTCCAATGAGCTACTCATGCTTAACTCTTGTGGTACGCCTCCAAACAATTGATTATTCGACAAGTCTAAAAATGATAAATAGCTCATACCACCTAAACAAGGAGGGATATTACCTTCGACGGCATTCTTAGATAAGAATAAGCCTCTTAAGTGAGGAAAAGTTGAGCATATATCTACTGGAATTTGAGCTCGTATTTTGTTATTAGATATGTCAATTAAAGAGACATCAGGATGAGGAATTGGTGGGAACAGGAGAGGACCCGTAAAAGAATTGCCCATCAAGAAGAGCGCTTCTAATTTTGTGTTGTTCTCTAACAACCAAAATGGTACTGTTCCGTTGAACTTGTTGTAGGAAAAATCAACAAATCTCAAGTTATATTGGTGCTGAAGGAACTTAAGAGGTTCTTGACTGACCTGTTTTTGATTTATTGTACAATTTGACAAACTGATGATATTCAATTGGAACTTTGGGACTGAAGTATGGAAGGCAGGCTCCATTACCAACTTGTTTTCATCACTCAGGAGGATCTTGAGGTCAGTGAGGTTTGCAAGTGATATGAATGATAATGGTACTTGAAAGTGATTTCTTGAGAGGGAGAGGAATCTAAGTGATGTGAGATTTGCTAAAGGAGTTAAACTTCCAGTGATTTGATTGTCGGAAATATCTAAGATATGAAGAGATGTCAAGTTGCCCAAACATGAAGAAAGACCTTGAAATACATTTCCACTGATATCTAATTGTTTGAGGTTCCTTAAATCACACCAACCTGAAAAATGTATAATTTTCGTCAGACATGTATTATGTTTCGTTCTAAAATATGATAAGAGTTATTAAATTAAAGAAAGTTAATAAAAGATTATTTAAGAGACGTATCTCAAATATAATGTGAAGTATTAATTTGAGTCATAATTTACGTCACACAAAGATAAAGTTTTAAGAGAACTCTATATTCTGATGCTTTGCAAAATGTTACTCAGTAAAAGGAGAAGTAATTAATCATAGGAGGTATGAAATGATCAAAAACCAATCACAAATATATTTGTTGATCACTAGAACACATATATACTTCATTATAAGATTTAATGAGAACAAAAATTTAACCACACCAATAAAAATAAAAAATTTATTAAATGATATCTTTATGGGCTACAAATTCGTTCATCACATTATAGACAATATCTAATTCCTCTAAGTTGCTTTAATCCTAAATTTTGTATGCATTTACTTTTTTCTTACCTAAATAAGATTGAATTAATTTCTCATTGATGGGATTGTTTTCTCGACCAAGAAAAGAAATTTTATTTTCGAGAGGGGAAGAAGAAATAGCCCAAAGCATAACAATAAAAACAAGCAAGCCTAAAAGAAAGTTCATCATTACTATATATGAAAAAGCACGAATTTCAAAAGTGTAAATAAAAAACAATATATATATGGTTGTTATCCTTAATTAATGATTTTCTGATTAAATTAAAATATTTATTTATTTTTATTTATTTTCTTATTAGCATTGAATTCCTTATCAAAGTAAATTTTCCTTTATTGTTAATTTTCTTATTAAATTAAATATTGACTAATTTTTATCTATCTATCTATATATTCTTTTCAGCCTTAAAATTTTTATGAAAGTAAATTATTTTTAATAAAATTAAAATTTTATCTATATCAAAAATTAGAATTTGTTATTTTATTGAATTATTAAAAGATTTAAATAATTTTGAGATAAGCAATGATGAGTTTCAATAGCAATATCTACTTCTAACTAAAGATTAATAATTGACTTTTTCACATGGAGCGCGATGGTTAACGCATGAAATTATTGTGTGATCCGATTTGTATATTTCTGTTTTTTGTTTTTTAAATTTCTCTCCATTAAAATTTTTATTATTTTTGGATATGTATGGTTTATATTAAGAATGATATAAAGATTATAATTTTCATGAAACCAACCATAACATAAAATTTTACAAAAAGAGACAAAAACTTAAATTTAATTTTTAAGTTTGGTGTATTACAAACATAATTACTAACCAGTATAGCTTTCTTCCTTGAATTTATTTATTTATTTAATTGATAGTGATAACAATGATATATAATAAGTAACAATAAGTATCTTTTTTTTTTTTTTTGAAAAGCTGAGTTGAATTCATTAATATGAAAAGCTGAATTGAATTCATTTATAGCAGTAAATCACTGCTCAGATTCGGTAGAGTAAGATCCAACCGTGACAACAATAAGGTGCCGGCAAAAATTAAAACACAGCAGGCACCAAGAAGGTAATCAAAAAGTCAGGAAGAAACAGAGGGCACAAGGGAGATACATACAACAGGGTGCCCAGACACTGGAAAAATATATAAACAAGGAAGACAAAATCACAAGGCAGATTCACAACAATATCCAACAGCACTCAGTGATAGCCAACGAATAATCGAAATAATAAAGTAAACATTATTATCTTAAATAAATAAATTAAATGTAATTTTTTTAATATAAAATGATGTAAAACCAACCATGTATAAATTTATCGATCACTAAAATATTTACTTCATATATAATAAGATCTAATCAAGAATAAAAATTTCATTTAATCAATACCTTTATGGGCGACCAATTCGTTCAGCTCGTTACCACTCATATATAGTTCTTCTAAGTTGGTAAAAGCACCTAAATCTGGGAAAAGAAAAGTAACAGATAAACTTGATTAAGTCCCCTATAAACATGAACTATATATGTTTTTGATATTTAGTTAAATGTAAAAACTCAATTAATTGAGCAAATATAAATACATACCTTGGAAGGATTGAAGGCTTTCAATTTTATTCTATCTTAAATCCAACTTCTTCCAGTTTATCACATTATTCAAATAATCTTTATCTCAATCCTGTTAGTAATTTGTAATTTTCGCATATTTGATATGAAAAGTCTTTTACTCAATATTTGACTTCAATGAAACAAAAATGGCAAACCTGAAGTACCTATTGGATCATTTTAAAGGTTCTAAAAACTAAAAGGAATTAGAAGACAATAGCTTTTACCTGCAATGTCTATTGAGCCTTGCAATTGATTGCCCCTCATATACAAGGTCTTTAGACTCGAAAGCTCAGGAAGGAATGCAAATGCGTTGTTCCTACAGAGATTATTACTCAAGTCAAGTACCTCCAAATTGGTCAACTTCAGTTGTGTTTCATTTCCTGTACAAGATTTCTATGATGTTATCACCAATAAAAATCTTAATCAATTATACGTTGATCACTTAAAAACTTAATTGAGTGAAATATAAATTTGTACCTTGGTATAATGGTTGGAGGCTTTCAATACTGTTGTCATGTAAATATAAGTTCTTCAAGTTTGTCAAATTATTCAATTCTATTCAAGCCCAACGAATAACACTCATGTAAGTTCAATTTCGTACAAAGACAAATAGTGATAAAGAGCTTTCCTAAAACAACAATTGAATATATGTAAAAAAAAAAATAATAAAGCAAGCCAATTAACCTTGAAGATGAACCGTTCCTTTTAAGTTATTTACCGACAAATCTAAAGTCTTTAAAGATGGAAGACTGCCCATATGTACCAGGATGTCATTCTTCAAAGAATTCCCATTTAAATAAAGAACCTCCAAATTATGAAGTCTTGAAAGCGATTCAAAACCTGATACTAGTAATAAAGAAAGTTAACTATCATAGTATTCAATATTTTACGCAATAATTAATTGTTAGATTAACTTTACCGTTTGCATGACTTGATCCTGTGAACATGTTGCCGGCTAGATTTAAATACTTGAGAGAGGAAAGCTCACTCAAAGATAATAATATGCTATCATTGAGGTAATTGTAGCTTAAGTCAAGGATCTCCAAATCACTCAATTTAGATGATAGCTTTGCAAGACCTGCATGAGAGTTTTTTTAATTTATAAGAGTTAGCAGCTCTTCGTCAATAAAACTAAAACAATATAAAACTATTCTCTTTGGAAACTAAAAATTAACTTGTTATAACTCAAGAAATCCAAAACATTTTTTGTTCAACATTAAAATATTATTATATAATACGATTTTCTTGACATATTACAATAGTATTATAGTAGATAAAACAATAATTCGTATTAACTAATAATAGTATAGCAAAACATTAAATGAAAATTGTAATAAATTAAAATTTTAGTGAAAATAATTACAATTTTTTTCATTTTTAAATTTAGTGAAAATTTTATAAATTTCAAAATTTATTAAAAATTATGTGAAACTTTATAATTTTTTATTTTTATATATAAAAAATTTGTAACTATGTACTTGTATTTTTATTAATTAATTTATATATATACTAATTTAATTTTTAATGATTTACTTATTAAATCATATAATTATATTTATTTAGTATTACATTAAATAAAAATTGAAAATAATATTTGGAAAAAATATTAAACAAAAGCACATGGAGGGGAGAGGAAGGGAAGGGTCTTGGGACACAGGGAGTGTAGTGATTTGGGACGGGGTCTAACAGCATATTTTCTGTTGACCTGTACAAATATTTCCTTCATTTCGGCATTTTTCCCCTTTCAAACATGGGAAAATGCTGACAAGTTTTTCTAGAAGGAATTTTTATGCTTTCTAAATGGATCCTAAAATGAAAGATAAGGATTCATGTTCAAAACTTGCAGTTGATGAATAATTAAAGATGAAAGGCAAAGGGTGGACCTTGAGTTTCAACGAAACCAGCTATCTGATTCCATCGCAAAAAAAGACTCTTCAATTCCTTGAAGGGGAGAAACAAAGAGGCATTAAGATACCAATATTGATCTTCTGGCCACCTTGTATCATTAAGAGAGAGTCCTATCACTCGCCTGGTGGTGGTGTTGCACTCAACCCTTGTCCATTGACAACAATCTGAACCCTTCACCTCCACCCAGTTCTCCAGAACATAATAATAATTGAAGAAAGGTTTGAGTTGCAAGAGAGCAATTCTCTCATGCTCCCAACACGCATCAGTACACAACCATCCTTCTAGCAACAACACAGTGAACAATATCCACAACCGTTTGGACTCCATCTCTCAACTGCTTAATGACAATATAACAACAAAGAAAAAGAGGAGCTATCCTTGTCTTTGGGTATTGTTTATTGGAAGCGAGGGGAAGATTTTTGGTTGATTTGTTGGAGTTCGAGGGACAAAAAAGGAGAGGTAAGGTTTTTTTTTTTTTTTTTTATAATTAGGAGAGGGGGATTCGAATCCGACTCTTTAAACAAGGAGATTATATACCAACCAATAAATCAAATGCACGAGTACAAAGAGAGAGGTAGGGTTGAGTTGAAGAGGATTGAAACAAGATCTAACTTTTGCTAAGAGAAGGAATGGACTTTTGAGTGATCGTGCATTGAAGCTTTGCGAGAAATTTTGAGAAAAGAGTAGAAATATAAACTTGTGTTTCAGGTTTACCGTCTCGGTGAATGTCTCGCCATTTATAGCAGGCCTGAATGATGTTCCTGTTCCTATTGATGTTACATCTGCAAATTGAATCCACAATAAAATGTCACATCATTTGATTATTTTTCTATTTATTTATTTTTTTATCATTCACTAATTAACACTTTACTCAAATAAGTGATTTGTCCCGAAAACGTGTAGTTGGGCTTTCTACCCCATTAGTCAAATTCCATCGTTAGCACCACAATCGCACCAACCAAGCATGTTCCATGTGACTTCCTGCAAACTTCTTTATTAATAAATGCTAATATCTTAAAAGCAATTGCAACATCAAAGTAATATATTAAATTGATGTTGATCATTATTGACTCCGTCTTTCAAAGTACTGCAATTAAAATTTTTATGAAATTTTAATTTACTTGATTCGTAAATTTATTATATTTTTTTATAATCAACTAGTAAAATGTGGAAAAAATTTTAGTATGTGGAAAATCAACTCTGACCTTTAGTTTTGTAAAGAAGGTACATATTTTCTAGTTGCAAAATTTTTCAAAATATTGATGACAGAATGTGATTTGGACGACTGATTCATTAAATTTTCTATGAACAAAACGCATTGATAAGGTGCATTACCGGAGCCACATTGCAGCCAAAGGCAACAATATCCCCGCAAAGTATCTTGAAATTCAGATGTTGTCATGTAGTTTTCTTAAGATATATCTCCCAAAATAAATCAATGCTCCCCAAAGTAATATAATTTGTCCCTAACTTTTACTATAATAAAATTTAAAAGCATCAAAATTGATCTCAAGTTCAAAAATTAAACTCTCTCTTCTCTAAAAATAAAAATATGTATAAATAATATAGCCTTTTTTTTAATTTAATATATTTGCTAAGTGTCCATTTTTTTAATAGACACTATTTTATTGATATGAAAAGTAATAAGTCATAATAGCTTATTAATTTATTTATATACAGAAGATAAACATAAAAATATCAAGAACGATTTTAACCTCATGATGATAAAAGCTAAACTTGGGATATTTAGCGTACGTAAACAAAACTCTGCAACGTTGTCCCAATTTGAGTTCTCTTCCAAAACAGAACGTTGTTCAATTTAGAGCAGATGGTCAGGATTTCCTTTATTATAGTAATTTCCTTATTTGATTATTGTGTTAATCTTAATAAACAGAGTAAACACTATATAAAACACTAAAAGATAAAAGACTGAAAATCAAAACTAAATCTTTAATGTTATAATTTCATAGCTTATTTAATATATTATCTACATGAAATTTTTTTAATATTTTAAAGTTATATAATCTACTTTTTGAATTTTATTAGTCTATCAGTTTTAATTTTTAATTTCTTTTTTTATGACAAATTTCATAGCATTCCCAGAAGAACTCTACCTAATTAGTTTGCCTCACTGAAATAATTAACATTAATTGGTCGTAATATGATTATCTCAAAATTAAATTCTGTTATTTATTAAAATACGATATGTTAAATAAAAATTTTCAACCTTTATTTTAATTGAATTAGAAAAAATCTCTTAGAATACTATACTAAACAAGCATTAGGATAGAGGTAAAATGAAAGCAGAGTTTTAGTTAGAAGTTTTTTTTTTTTTTTTTTTGATCACTTGATGTTGTTGGTCTCTATTACTATTTAATTAATTTTTAAAAAGAAAAGAGAGATGGGGAGAAGACCTTGACTTCCCAAGTTGAGAATTACCAAACAAACATGGGCTCCACCAGAAGAACTTGACTTGTTCCAAAGAGAAAAGAGAAAATAGGATAAGCATTACTATTATAAATTATTATAATGTTGGGTTGGTAAGAATAGTTTTAGAAAAAACTAAAGAACAAGTGATAAATGACAAAAATATCATATATTATAATTTTTAATTTTTAAATTAAAATATTTATAATTTTAATAATTTATTAAAAATATTAATAAATTGTTATTTAAACTTTAATATGATTAATATTTTAATTTACAAAATATTAATAATTTATATTTCATTTAAAATATTCATAATTTATAATTAAAGCATTAATTTTATTATTTTATTTTGTTCTGTGCTTTTAAAATATTGAAATGGAAATTTTATAATTAAAATTTTATTTTAATTTTTAAGTTTAAAATATTAACTTTTTATAATTTATAATTAAAACTTAAACCTTTTATTTTAAATCCATTTTAATTTTTTCTTTTTTATTTTATTTTCTTTCTTTTTGCTATAATATTTAATTTTTAAACTGAAATATTTATTATTATAATAATTTATTAAGAATATTAATAAATCCACAATAAAATATCACATGATTCGGTTATTTTTTTGCTTATTTTTTTAATCATTTAATAATTAACACTTTAATCAAATGAGTGATTTGTCAAGAAAACGTGAAGTTTGGCTTCAAAATATTCTTATCACCCCATTTGTCAAATTCCATTGTTAGCACCTACATTGCACCAACCAAGAATTTCCATGTGACTTCCTGCAATGTCCTTTTTTAATATATGTTCATATCTTAATTAAAAGCAATTGCAACATCAAAATAATATATTAAATTGATGTTGACCATCATTGACCCAGTCTTTAAAAGTAATTGCAATGTTAAAGTTCTTGTAAAATTTCAACTTACTTAACCTGTAAAGTTACTTTATTTTTAATAATCAATCACAAATATGACAATTATGTTTTTAACGTGAAAAAAGTTTTAGTCTATGAAAAATCAACTCTGACCTTGGTTTTGCAAGGAAAGCACCTATTTGTCCCCACAAAGAATCTTGAAATTTAGATATTGTTATGTAGTTTTCCCAAGATATATCTCCCAAAATTAATCAATGCTCCCCCCAAAGTAATATAATTTGTCCCGAACTTTTACTTATAATAAAATTTAAAAACATCAAAATTGATCTCAAGTTCAGAAATTAGACTCTGTCTTCTCTAAAAATAAAATATGTATAAATAATTTGGCTTTTTTAAAATTTAATATATTTGCTAACTGTCGATTTTTTTTATAAGTAGCATTTTATTGATATGAAAATTAGTAAGTCATAATGGCTTATTAATTTATTTATATGCAGGAAACGACCATAAAAATATCAAGAACGATATTAACCTCATGATGATAAAAATTTGGGATATTTAGCTTATGCACACAAAACTCTGCAACGCTATCCCAATTTGAGTTCTCTTCCAAAATAGAACATTGTTCAATTTAGAGCAGATGGTTAGGATTTCCTTTATTATAGTAATTTCCTCATTTGATTATTGTGTTAATCTTAATAAATAGAACAAACACAATACAAAATACTAAAAGATAAAAGATTGAAAATCAAAACTAAATCTTTAATGTTACAATTCCATAGCTTATTGAATATATTATCTACATGATTTTTTTTTAAAATTTTAAAGTTATATAATCTACGTATTGAGTTTTATTAATCTATCAGTTTTAATTTTTAATTTCCTTTTTTATGATGAATTTCATAGCATTTCCGGAAGAACTCTACCTGATTAGTTTGCCTCACTGAAATAATTAGCATTAATTGGTCGCAATATGATTACCCCAAAATTAAATTTTGTTATTTATTAAAATATGATATATTAAATAAAAATTTTTAACCTTTATTTTAATTGAATTAGAAAAAATCTCTTAGAATACTATACTAAACAAGCATTAGGATAGAAGTAAAATGAAAACAGAGTTTTAGTTAGAATATTTTTTTTATCACTTGATGTTGTTGGTTTCTATTACTATTTAATTAATTTTTAAAGAGAAAAGAGAGATGGGGAGAAGACCTTGACTTCCCAAGTTGAGAATTGCCTAACGATCTTGGGCTCCACCAGAAAAAACTTGACTTGTTCCAAAGAGAAAAGAGAGACAAGGAGAAGACTTTGACTTCCTATGCTAATAACTTAACAGCGAGCAAGAGATCTTGATCTTTCATGTAAGCAATGGAATAGAATGAAATAAAATTCTTCTTAAAGCTGACAAAATTGATCCAAATCCAAAAAAACTTACCTGATCAATTCGAACTTGATCATATTTTTATTAAAAATCTAATTATTGAGCATTTAATTATAGTGAATGTTAGAATCTAACTGTGTGCAATCTATCCTTCTTCTTCATCATCTTCTTCTTTGTCCTCCCAGACTGTGATACCGGGATGCTTCGTTCATTCCAGAAGAAGTTGTCGGTATCAGTTGAAGTCTTTACACGAACAAGTCTCTTGAAATTATTGTTGAAGTATTTAAAGCCCCAGACGGCTTATTGTGCATAGCTTGTATCTCTGCTGTAGTTACTCCCTAAATCAAGATACCTGTAGTTGAAATAGGCAGCTCTGGGAGAGTTGGAAACGTAAGGTTCCATGTACTTGTACAGCCTTCTCATTCACCCTAGATGCTTCTCTGTTTCGTCTGCAGCATCCCAATCAAGATTATACTGGATCCCATATAGATTCCCACTTCTTTGAGGGAAAGGAGTTTCTGGACTTGAAATTTGACTCTCATTCTTCTTTCTTAGGGTGTCGAGATCAATAAAAATGTGTATTTTTGAATTTAAGAAATGGGTTGAATCTTGCTTTTTAAATAGAAAGATCATACACTAACAAATAAATCAAATACTTGAATGCAAGATTAATAAAAATTTTAATTTGAATAAGATATATGTAAAAGTAGTTCTTTTAAATTAATAAATATAAGTTTTATTTAAGTTTAACATGAGATAATAATTTAATTAATTTTTTACCTAACATCTAAGATATATCATATATTAATTTCAGTGTTCAAAAGTATGTATTAGTGACACCTAGTCCTTTCGGGTTTTGATTTTTTTTTAGACTTTTTAAGCTAGACTTTTTTAGTTAAAACTTGGAGAAGAACAGAGAAAAAACCGTCAAGACACAAGGTTACAAACTTCCTTCAAAACAGAACAGATAAAAAAAAGAAAGCCAAAAACAGAGTTCCAACAGAGACAGAGAGCTTTGGTGAAAACATTTCCATAAAAAAAAAACAGAATATAATCTTTCTTTGTCCAACTGCATGTGTGCTTCAACTTAAACCTTCCAAATTCCATCCCATCTAACATGTCAACTGATCAGAACGTCAAAACTCGAAAGTTAAAAAGAGAAGAGAAATAACTTGGGAAGAAGAACAGAGAATAAACCGTCAAGACACAAGGTTACTAACTTTCTTCAAAACAGAACAGATAAAAAAAAAAAAGCCAAAAGCAGAGTTCCAACAGAAACGGGGAGCTTTGTTGAAAATGCAGAGTCGGCAATTCAGGTGATGAAATCCACAACTCGTCCTACAACCATTTTAGCCAACGTGTCAGCTAAGAGAAATCAAAATCATTGGAAAGATCAACCTCATAACCAAATTTTCACCCCGTTGATGCCAAAGGAAAATCTTAAGAGCTCTCAGGACGGTTAGGCTTTTCTTTTGAAGGTACATAACTCAAAAAAATTGCTCACAATTAAGAAGCGACAGGTAGTGATTCAATTCTCAGTGAAAGAAAACCATGCTTTTAGCCAATATGGATTTGTGTAAAGATTCCCAAATAACACAGCTGCAAAGGAAATCAGAAAGCTCATACAAGAAGCGGACCTGTCCAGCAAACTGCCTTCTCCTTCTTCATCTGATTCAGTTGATAATGTTGATTGCAAATCAGTATTAGAGCATTGGAATATGGGGCTGTAACTGTGAAGGTGTAGCAAAGGTATCAGTGGGAGGTGGCATGGGGGATCGTCAGCGGTACTCGGAAAGATTCTTGTGCATTTCCTCTGAGGAAGCGCTCGAGTAAGAAGAGAGTAAAGAGGGATTATCGCTGCTGGTGCTATTGCCCGGGCTGTTGCTGTCGTAGTGGTGGTGTATTCGCTGTTTGGGTGATAGAGGAAGTGAAGAAAAGGTTGAAGAGAGAAGGGCTCTTTCTTAAACTGCTGTCTTGTACTTGGATTCCATAAGATAAAAGAGTTTTTCCTGATACAAATATTGCAAAATAAATCGTTACAAGAACCTTAAATATCAGGACAATGTTTCCAAAGACCTTATACTCTAGTATGCTTCACAGTCTATTGATTGACGAGAACAAGTAAAAGAGAGAACAAGTCGCTGCATATCATTAGATATGCTTTCCTCAGCATGATTGAGATTCATCTTAATGAAGTAAGGGCCTGTAAGTAAATCGTTCCAAGATTTGGAAAGGCATCGAAAACGCACTATAGATTTTGGTGGAAGTCTAGCCATTATCTCAATGATTACATCGTCAGGAAGTTGTACAATTCGCTACTCCTTCTTCATCGCTGGCGCCATTCTCTGCTTCTCAACAGCTGCACTTGCAGCTTGCCTCTAAGTCTTGGACAAGGGTTTCGGATTCTTGTGATATTCGTTTTGTGGAGAGAATTATGTTATTATATATTCACATGCTGACGTTGTAGAAGCCTAGGAATCCTAAATGTTAGCACAACTTGGATTTCCTAACACAATTTAGATTTCTTTGGAGTCCAACTCAACTCATTACTTGGTTATAAGCTTCAAAGCTGGCGCCATTCTCTGCTTCTGAACGGATTGCAATTGCAACTTTCTCCGAGTCTTCAGCTTCTTGTGATTTTCCTTATTTTTGGAGAGAAGATATGTTTTCTTACATATTCACATGCCGAACTTGTAGAAGCCTAGGAATCCTAAATGTTAGAGGTCTCTCTTAGCACAATTTGGATTTCTTAGCATAACTTGGATTTCACTGGAGTCCAGCTCAACTTATTACTTGGTGATTAAGCTTTTTTAAAAATTTATTTTTTCTTTTCTAAATTAATATAATTGTACAAATTATATAGTTAGGGTTATACTATAATACTCTTAGTTAATTAGGCTATTACTTGTGAAAAAAATACAATATTCTTATTCAAGTTTCAATATAAGTGATAATTTCAACATTAATAAATTAAACATAGAACTTTTAAATTGTTGTATAAGTGATTAATACATTGTTAAAAATTACTTATTGAGCATAATTCTATTAAATTTTTTTAAATAAAGATGTTTGATTTTAATAAAATATGTATAAAAGTAATTCTTTTAAATTAATAAATATTATTTTGAGTGAAATTTAAAATGTGATCATATTTTAAATTCTTGGCCAAACGTCTTACAGGTATTGATTCCTATGTTCAAATTAAACCACGTATGACTGACACCTAGTCCTTTTCGGTACGAGTTTTGGTTTTGAAATTTTTTTAGACTTTTAAAGTTAGACTGTTTTAGTTGAAAGTTTAGATTCTCTTATAGTTAATTTGACTTGTCTTGTTTTATTTTTATTCTTTGGTTTAAATTTAGGTTAACAACTTAAATTATTTATGCGCGACTTCATTTTTTTATATATTTATCTTTAAATTTAAATAACATTATTTTCATATTAATTAAAAATATCAATTTCTTTTAAAAGATGATTTTAACATAACCAACAATATTATTAATAATAATTCTATTACGCAACCTCATTACGAATATTATCGTCATTCAACGACTCCACAAGGATATTCTCTATTATAAACAGATACTAATGAAAGAATATTTTAGTATTAATCACTTTCAGAAAATATTCTCTATTATACCTTTCAGTTTACCGATAAAGGTGAAAAACAATAAGTTTGAAAACCTTTGTATATAATCAGAATATAACCTTACTTTATTAATCATAATCAGAATATAATTAGAGAAATACAAAACATTTTCCATTAAAATAATAAAAACAGAATATAACCTTAGTTTTTCCAACTGCATGTATGTTTTAACTCAAACCTTCCAAATTCCATTCTATCTAACATGTTAATTGATCAGAACATCAAAACTCAAACGTACATAAGAGAAGAGAAATAACAACTTAATAAGCATCTTAAAACCAAATTTGGAGAAGAAAAAAAAGAATAAAACCGTCAAGACACAAAGTTACTAACTTCCTTCAAAACAGAACAGATAAAAAAAGGCCAAGAAGAGGTAGTGATGAAATCCACAACTCGTCCTACGACCATTTTAGCCAAAGAGTCAGCTAAAAGAAATTCCCTTACCTCAAGAGTTGAAATCAAAATCATTGAAAAGATCAACCTTATCCAGACTTTCACCCCATTGATGCGAAAGGAAAATCTTACCAGAGCTCTCAGCACAGTTACGCATTTCTTTTGAAGATGCATAACTCAAAAAAATTGCTCATAATTGAGAAGCGAAACGTAGCGATTGCTGCAATCCTCAACGAAAGAAAACCATGCTTTTCGCCAATATGGATTTATGCAAAGACTAGCAAAGATTCCCAATAACACAGCTGCAAATGAAATCAGAAAGCTCACACAAAAAGCAGATGTGTCCAGCAAACTGCCTTCTCCTTCTGCATCTGATTTGGTTGATACCGTTGGTGGTGAATCAGTATTAGAGCAATTGTTATGCAATGGAGGTCCACAAAGAAGAGCGTTTCCCTCATAACTGTTTTCATCAAAAGTCACAAACTGAGCTTTTCTTTCTGGAGTCTGACCTGACAAGTCATTGTGTGCCACGCTAAAAACCTCCAGAAAGTTCAACTCAACCAGTTGGTTGGGGATTCTACCACTCAAGTTGTTGTAAGAAAGATCTAAGCTCTCAATTAGCTTAAGATTTGAAAATGATGAGGGTATAACTCCGATCAATTTATTGTGTGAAAAGTTTAATGAACTGATTTCACTCAAGTTTCCCAATTCAAATGGAATTTGGCCTGTTAACTTGTTGCAAGATAAATCAATCCCAGACATGTAGTCAAGAATGTCACCTTCATATCTGTAGGACCTCCTCTTCGTCGTAAACTCTATCCATTCTTCCATGTAGCTTGAAGGATACGAATGTGATGGTACTGATTGATCCATGCTCATTTCCATCCCGATGTATTTTTGTATATACTGCTCTGGAAAAGAATAATAACCTCCATATGTAGAAGACTTGTAAAAACTAGATCCAAAAGTTAAATTACCCAAACAAGAAGGTATAGGGCCAGAAAGCTTATTCTGAGAAAGATCTATGATACTCAAGGAATACAATTTGCATAATTTAACTGGGATTCTTCCGTCAAGGTGATTAGCTTTCAAAAGAAGGACACTTAAAGCTGAAAGAGTGTCAATGGATTCTGGAATGTTGCCAGTCAAGTTGTTTGCTGCAAGATCTAAAGTCACCAACGAAGGGCTGTTATACAAAGAACCTGTTAGTGGACCACTTAGTCTGTTTCCGCTCAAGTGGACATGTTCCATATATGGTGGATTGAAACAAGATGGTATGGAGCCAGATAAATTGTTCTGGGAGAGGTCCAAAAATCGAAGTTCATCCGAGTTGCATAATTCCATTGGAATGGAACTCTCAAAATGATTGTTGGACAAAGCCAAGCTAATCAAATTTGACATATTCCATATCCATCTTGGAAGCTTGCCAGACAAATTGTTATTACTTATATCAATATCAGATAAAAAATAAGGAAAGCCAACATTCAAGCTATCAATATCAGGTATCTCTCCAACAAAGTTATTCCCATCCAAATATAATTCCAATAACAAATTTGAATTGAAGATTGTTGGAACAATCTTTCCAGTTAAGTTGTTATTTGATAGCCTCAAAATCTTCAGTGAGCTACTCATACTTAACTCTTCCGGTACTCCTCCAGACAATTGATTATTCGATAGGTCTATGTCGCAACGTGCGGGCGCGGGAACCCGTCCGCTAGACGTGAATAACTTGGGGAGTCGCCACCAATCTTTTTTGTTTAGGTGTGATTGGCCACCCAATAAATTTGTTCTATTCGACAAAGTACTAAATTGACTTTAGGTTCGTCGAAAGAATGATAAACTGGTCTACGTGTTTTTTAGAGTTTGGGTTCGGGAGTACGGTTACGCACGGGGAAGGATTAGCACCCCCGTGACGCCCGTTCCACGAACGGTACCATTTAATCACTTATTGTCTTAATCCTTTTATTTTGTTTTTTGTGTTTCTTTTGCTATTATTTATTGGATTCATCTTTTTATTTTGTTGATCAAATATTTTACGACCTAAGCGTACATGTGATACAATTATGAAATGCGTGGCATAAAACCAGAATAGCACCAAACGAAGACCTTTTATTGAGTGTACTTTCCGAATCCGCCCATCATACTGGTGGGATTCGGGAGTATCCTCGCACCTAGAGAGTTTACCAATGAAACTCGCCTTCGCAAGCTTCCTCGGAAAGTCCCATCATCGGGGTAATCGCTTGTGAAAGAAAACAGTGTTTTTGTGAATGCAAAAATCCTAATACGGGTAAAAACTTTTTATTAAAGATATCTCTCCGAACCCTCCCATCATACTGGTGGAGCTCGGAAGTATCTTTTCACCTAGGGAGTTTACCAATGAAACTCGCCTTCGCAAGCTTCCTCGGAAAGTCCCATCATCGGGGGTTTATTCTCGTACACAAAACAGATCTATATGCCATGACATTTAACAGTGCAAGCATGATATGCGTAAATTCCATATTTATTCCATGTTTGTTATTTTTCTTTTATGCTTACTTCTTACTTTTTATGAATGAAATTCCTTTACTTGTTATTTTTATGTTATTATGACTTGATGAATTTATTATTGCCATTTATTAATTTTCATTTATCTTATTTTCATTCATGGTTTCTTTTCATATTACATATGTTTAAAGGTTATTTATTTATTTGTTTATTTTATATCTTTTATTCATATTTTTTATTTTCCTTTTTTATTAGAACCATTTGGAATTTTTAATTAGGACCCTCCCATCATACTGGTGGGATCCTAATTAAAACTCCTAACCTAAGGAAATTCACTTGGAATTGCGACTTCTCGCGTTCCGGATGAAAATCCTATCATCGGTCTTGGTTTAAAATAATTATCTAATTCTTCAAAATCATTATTTATTATACATATTTATGTATATTTTGTTTATTACTTTTTTCTCTTTTTTTTCTTTTTATTTTATTTTATTATTATTATTTTTCACTATCCTATTATTATTTTTTTTTTATGTGTTTAGTACTAAGGTTTTATTATATTTCCATTTCTTGTAATAAAATTTAAACTACATTAAAATGCATTAAAATGAAACATAAACACATAAATAAAATAAAAACATATCAAAACAAAGCCCAAAAATATACCTGTTTGGGCTAGATTAAACCCAAAACCAACAGGCCCGCGGAAGGCCCAAAACCAGTAAGCCCGCGGAAGGCCCAATGCGTAGTACCCAAGTCCGCTTAGCAGGCCCGTTGAATGGCTGGCCAAAACGCACCGTTTTGGTGCTGGAACCTGCCCAAAACGACGTCGTATCGACCTTAACGCTTCAGCTGCCCCCTGTACCACCAAACGGCACCGTTTTGGCTATTCCACCTTGGGTATAAAAAGGTTCTTTTTTCTTTTTTTCTTATTTTCCCCTTTCTGTTTCTCTCTCTAGGAGTCCAAATTCTCCGCCCTCTCTCTAAAAAAGGGCCTCCCCTCCGATCGGACCGCCCTGCCTTTCCGGTGGCCTCTCCTTTCCGATCTGCTTCCTGCCTTTCCGTCGCCGACCAAAACCCCAAACAGATCTGGGTTTCCTCCTTCGCACCGATTGGCTTCCCGATCGGCCTTTCCCCGTCGCAGATCTGAAACCCGACCTTCCGATCGGCCTAACCCGTCCGTTTTTGACTTGATTTTGATTTTTTATTGTGGTTTCTTTTGCTGCTAGATTTTAGGATTTCTTTTTTGGATTTCTTTTTTGGTTATCTGGGTATCCTTCTGGCTGCTAGAGGCTAGGATTTTTTGCTTTGTGTTGCTTTGGTTTTTTGTTTTTCAGAAATGCTCCCCCCGTTTTCAAAAAAACTCCTGCCTCTCTGATTTTTGCTTCCCGTTTTTAACAACGGGGTTGTCCAATATTTTGGACAACCCCCTTAGGTGAAATCATGCTCTGTTGAGCATGATTTCCCCTAAGCTAGCTGCTTGGGGGGGCTGATCACCGGATTTGGGGCAATCCCCCAAAATCCGGTGGTTGCAGGGGCATTGGAGGCCCCGGGGGAGAGGACTGAGCAAGCTCAGTCCTTTCCTGATTTTTTTTATTTTTTTTATTTTTATTATTTTTATTATTTTTTTTTATTTTTTTATTTTAAATGGTGTCTACAGTCTAAAAATGATAAATTGCTCAGTCCACCAAAACAAGGAGGGATATTACCTTCGAAGGCATTCGTAGATAATAATAAGCTTTTTAAATGAGGAAAAGTTGAACATATATCTACTGGAATTTGAGCTTGTATTTTGTTATTAGATATGTCAATTGAAGAGACATCAGGATGAGGAATTGGTGGGAACAGGAGAGGACCCGTAAAAGAATTGCCCATCAAGAAGAGTGCTTCTAATTTTGTGTTGTTCTCTAACAACCAAAATGGTACTGTTCCGTTAAACTTGTTGTAGGAAAAATCAACAGATCTCAAGTCATATTGGTGCTGAAGGAACTTAAGAGGTTCTTGACTGATCTGTTTTTGATTTATTATACAATTTGACAAACTGATGATATTCAATTGGAACTTTGGGACTGAAGTATGGAAGAAAGGTTCCATTACCAACTTGTTTTCATCACTCAAGAGAATCTTGAGGTCAGTGAGGTTTGCAAGTGATATGAATGATATCGGCACTTGAAAGTGATTTCTTGAAAGGGAGAGGAATCTAAGTGATGTGAGATTTGTTAAAGGAGTCAAATTTCCAGTGAATTGATTGTCGGAGATATCTAAGACACGAAGAGATACCAAGTTACCCAAACATGAAGGAAGGCTCTGAAATGCATTTACACTGATGTCTAATTGTTTAAGGTTCCTTAAATCGCACCAACCTGAAAAATGTATAATTTCCATGAGACATCTATTACATTTTCATTCTAACATATGATAAGAGTAATTAGATTAAAGAAAGCTAATAAAAGATTATTTAACAGACATATCTCTAATATAATGTGGAGTATTAATTCGAGTCATAATTTACTTCACACAAAGATAATATTCCGATGCTTTGCAAAATGTTACCAAGTAAAAGGAGAAGTAATTAATCATAGGAGGTATGAAATGATCAAAAATCACTCAAAAATATATTTGTTGATCACTAGAACATATATTTCATTATAAGATTTAATGAGAACAAAAGTTAACCTCACAAGTAAAAATAGAAAATTTATTAAACAATATCTTTATAGGCCACAAATTCGTTTATCACGTTATAGACAATATCTAATTCCTTTAAGTTGCTTTAATCCCAAATTTTGTATGCCTTTATTTTTTACTTACCTAAATAAGATTGAATTGATTTCTCATTGATGGGATTTTTTTTTCTGGGCCAAGAAAAGAAATTTTATTTTTCGAGAGGGGAATTAGAAGTGGCCCAAAACATAACAATAAAAACAAACAAGCCTGAAAGAAAGTTAATCATTACTATATGTGAAAGAGCACGAATTTCAAAAGTGAACATAAGAAACAATATATATATATATATAGTTGTTATCCTTAATTAATGATTTTTTATTAAATTATAATATTTACTTATTTTTATTTAGTTTTTATTAGAGTTGAAGTCCTTATCAAAGTAAATTTTCCTTAATTGTTAATTTTCTTATTAAATTAAATATTGACTAACTTTTATCTATCTTTTATATATTCTTTTCAACTTTAAAATTTTTATTCAAGTAAATTATTTTTGATAAAATTAAAATTTTATCAATATAAAAAATTAGAAACTTTTACTTTATGAAAGTATTAAAAGATTTAAATAATTTTGAGATTTGCAATGATGAGTTTCAATAGCGGTATCTACTTCCAACTAAAGATTAATCAATGGCTTTTTTACATGTAAAGCGATGGTTAACAGATGAAATTATTATGTGATCCAATTATGTGCATTTCTGCTCTTTGTTTTTAAATTTCTCACCATTAAAATTCTTATTATTTTTGAATACATATGGTTTATATTAAGAATGATATAAAGATTATAATTTTCATAAAACCAACCATAACATAAAATTTTACAAAAAGAGTCAATAGCATAAATTTAATTTTTTAAGTTTGGTCTATTACTAACATAATTACTAATCAATATAACTTTCTTCATTGAATTTATTTATTTATTTGATAGTAATAACAATGATATATAATAAGTGACAATAAGTATCTACTTTTTTTTTTTTTGAAAAGCTGAGTTGAATTCATTAATATGCAAAAACAGACTAAGACTTACAAAAGGGTCATAGTCTGTAACAGCAGTAAATCACTGCTCAGATCCGTTGGAGTAAGATCCAACCGCGACCACAACAGGGTGCGGGCAAAAACTAAAACACAGTAGGCAGCAAGAAGGTAATCAAAAAGTCAGGAAGAAACAGAGGGCACAAGGGAGATACATATAACAGGGTGCCCAGACACTGGAAAAATATATAAACAGGGAAGCCAAAATCACAAGGCAGATTCACAACAATATCCAACAGCTCTCAGTGATAGCCAACGAATAATCGAAATAATAAAGTGAACATTATTATCTTAAATAAATTAATTAAATGTAATTTTTTTACTATGAAATTGTGTAAAACCAATCATGTATAAATTTATCGATCACTAAAATATTTACTTCATATATAGTAAGATCTAATCAAGAATAAAAATTTAACTTCACAATTAAGCATACAAATTTTATTTAATCAATACCTTTATGGGTGACCAATTCGTTCAGCTCGTTACCACTCATATATAGTTCCTCTAAGTTGGTAAAAGCACCTAAGTATGAGAAAAGAAAAGTAACAGATAAATTTCATTAAATCCTCTATAAACATGAACTATATATGTTTTTGAAATATTTATAACTAGTCAAAATTTGGAAGAAAAGCAACTTACCTTTCATATCTATTGATCCTTTTAACTTATTGTAGTTTATACGTAATGACTTCAGATTTGAAAACCCTTTAAGGGATGCAAAGATGCTATTGTTAAAAAGATTATCACTCAAATCAAGCTCGTCTAAATGGGTCAACTTCAGCTGTCTTCCATTATCTACAAAAAATTTTTTACAAATATAATTTCGTTACATAGAAAAGCTTTACATGATATTTAGTTAAATGTAAAAACTCATTAATTGAGCAAATATAAATGCATACCTTGGAATGATTGAAGGCTTTCAATTTTATTCCATCTTAAATCCAACTTCTTCAAGTTTATCAAATTATTCAATCCTATATCAAATTCAATTCAAATAATCTTTGTGTCAATCTTGTTAGTAATTTGTAATTTTTACATATTTGATATGAAAAGTCTTTTACTCAATATTTGACTTTAATGAAACAAATATAGCAAACCTGAAGTACCTATTGGATAATTTTAAAGGTTCTAAAAACTAAAATGAATTAGAAGACAATAGCTTTACCTGCAATGTCTATTGAGCCTTGCAATTGATTACTGTACATATACAAGGTCTTTAGACCCGAAAGCTCAGGAAGGAACGCAAATGTGTTGTTCCTAAAGAGATTATAACTCAAGTCAAGTACCTCCAAATTGGTCAACTTCAGTTGTGTTTCATTTCCTATACAAGATTTCTATGATATTATCACTAATGCAAATCTTAATCAATTATACGTTGATCACTTAGAAACTTAATTGAGTAAAATACAAATTTGTACCTTGGTATAATGGTTGGAGGCTTTCAATACTGTTGCCTTGTAAATATAAGTTCTTCAAGTTGATCAAATTATTCAATTCTATTCAAGCCCATCAAATAACATCCATGTAAGTTCAATTACGTGCAAAGACAAATAGTAAAGCAATTGAATTTTTATATATATATATATATATATATATATATATAAAGTAAAGCAAGCCAATTAACCTTGAAGATGAACTGTTCCTTTTAATTTATTTGCCGTCAAATCTAAAGTCTTTAAAGATGAAAGACTGCCCATATGTAGCAGGATGTCATTCTTCAAAGAGTTCCAACTTAAATCAAGAACCTCCAAATTATGAAGTCTTGAAAGCGATTCCAAACCTGATACTAGTAATAAAGAAAGTTAAATATCATAATATTCAATATTTTACGAATAATTACTTGTTAGATTAACTTTACCGTTTGCATGACTTGATCCTGTGAACATGTTGTTGGCTAGATTTAAATACTTGAGAGAGGAAAGCTCTCTCAAAGATGATAATATGCTATCATTGAGGTAATTGTAGCTTAAGTCAAGGATCTCCAAATCACCCAACTTAGATGATAGCTTTGCAAGTCCTGCAAGAGAGTTTTTTTAATTTATAAGAGTTAGTGGCTCCTCATCAATAAAACTAAAACAATATAAAACTATTTTGTTTGGAAACTAAAAATTAACTTGTTATTATGCAAGAAATCCAAAACAAGTTTTGTCAACATTAAAAATAATTATATATAATATTATTTTCTTGACATATTACAATAGTATTATGGTAGATAAAACAACAATTCACATTAACTAATAATAGTATAGTAAAAACATTAAATGAAAATTGTAATAAATTAAAATTTTAGTGAAAATGATTGCAATTTTTTAATTTTTAAAATTTAGTGAAAATTTTAATAATTTCAAAATTTATTAAAAATTATGTGAAAATTTATAAATTTGTTATGAATAAATGAATGTGTCCATTGAATCTCCCAACCCTTCAAGTTCCATTCATAATCAATGTATATATTTGTGATGGTTCATCAATATCTTCATTAATACTATGTAACCCCCACATCTATGTAACCTAATAAATAGGGCTTTGTACTTGATGAAAAATGACAATCAATAATAATCAGAAATAATAAGAAATGAACTAGAAGTTCTTCTCTCATGAAAACGAACTAGAAGTTTTTTTTCTCAATTCTTCTTTAAATTATTCTCTCAATTATTTTCTTAGTTTGTCTTTCTTTATATTTTATATCAAATTTATTATTTTTATATATAAAAAATTTGTAACTATGTACTTGTATTTTTATTAATTAATTTATATATTTACTAATTTAAGTTTTAATGATTTATGTATTAATTCATATAATTTTATTTATTTAGTATTACATTAAATAAAAATTTAAAGTAGTATTTGGAAAAAATATTAAACAAAAGCACATGGAGGGGAGAGGAAGCGCAGGGTCTTGGGACACGGTGTTTTGGGACGACGTCTAACAGCTTATTTTCTGACAATTTTTTCTAAAAAGAATTTTCATGCTTTCTAAACGGACCCTAAAATGAAATATAAAGATTCATGTTCAAAACATTTAATTGGTGAATAATTAAAGATGAAAGGCAAAGGGTGGACCTTCATTTTCAACGAAACCAGCAACGTTATTCCCTTGCAAGGAAAGACTCTTCAATTCCTTGAAAGCAAGAAACAAAGAGGCATTAAGATACCAATGATCTTTTCTCCACCATGTATAATTAAGAGAGAGTCCTATCACTCGCCTGGTGGTGGTGTTGCACTCAACCCTAGTCCATTGACAGCAATCTGAACCCTTCACGTCCACCCAGTTGTTTAGATCAACACGACGACTGAAGAAAGGCTTGAGTTGCAAGAGAGCACTTCTCTCATGCTCCCAACATGCATTAGTGAAAAACCATCCTTCCAACAACAACACAGTCAACAACATCCACAACCATTTGGTCTCCATCATCTCTCAACTGCTTAATAACGATATAACAACAAAGAAAAAGAAGAGCTATCCTTGTCTTTGGGTATTTGTTTATTGGAAGCGAGGGGAAGATTTTTGGTTGGTTTGTTGGAGTTAGAGGGAAGAAAAACGAGTGGGGAGAGGTAGGGTTGAGTTGAAGAGGATTGAAAACAAGATCAGCAGGCTAAGAGAAGGAATGGACTTTTGAGTGATTGTATTGAAGCTTTATGAGAAATTTGAGAAAAGAGTAGAAATATAAAGTTGTTCCGTGGTGTCTCGCCATTTAAAGCAGGGCCAAGTGATATTCCTATTAATGTTCCTGTTAGTGTTATTTTTCTATTTATTTTTTAATTATTTAATAATTAACACTTTACTCAAATAAGTGATTTGTCAAGAAAATGTGTAATTTGGGTTCAAAATATTCTTTCCACCCCATTAGTAAAACTCCATTGTTAGCACCTAAATTGCACCAACCAAGAATTTTCCATGTGACTTCCTGCATGTTCTTAATAGATGTTGATAGCTTTATTAAAAGCAATTGCAACATCAAAGTAATATATTAAATTGATGTTGATCACCATTGACTCAGTTTTTAAAAGCAATTGCAAAATTTAAATTTTTGTGAACTTCTAACTTACTTGACTCGTAAAATTACTTCATTTCTTTATAGTCAATTACAAAAATGTGAAGAAAGTTTTAGTATGTGGAAAATCAGTTCTAACCCTTGGAAGGAAGGCACATATTTTCTCATCGCAAAGTTTTCCAAAATATTGTTGGCAGAATGTGCATGATTTGGATGACTGATTTGTTAAATTTTCTATGAACAAAATGCATTAATGAGGTGTATTGTTGGAGCCACATTGCAGCCGAAGGCAGCAATGCCCCCACAAAGAATCTTGAAATTTAGATATTGTTATGTAGTTTTCTTAAGATATATCTCACAATAAAATAAGTGATTTGTGAAGAAAGCGTGTAGTTTGCGTTCAAAATATTCTTTCCACCCCATTAGTCAAATTCCATTGTTAGCACCACAATTGCACCAACCAAGAATGTTCTACGTGACTTACTGCAAACTTCTTTATTTATAGATGCTGATATCTTAAAAGCAATTGTAACGTCAAAGTAATATGTTAAATTGATGTTGACCACCATTGATCACGTCTTTAAAAGCAATTGTAATATCAAAGCTCTTGTAAAAGTCTAACTTACTTGACCCGTAAAGTTATTTCATTTCTTTATAGTCAATTACAAATATGACAATTATGTTTTCAACGTAAAGAAAATTTTAGTCTGTGGAAAATCAGCTCTGACTTTTGATTTTGCAAGAAAGGCACATATTTTCTCGTTACAAAATTTTCCAAAATATTGTTGGCAGAATGTGCATGATTTCGATGACTGATTCATTAAATTTTCTATGAACAAAATGCATTAATAAGGTGCATTGTCGGAGCCACATTGCAGCCAAAGGCAGCAATGCACCCACAAGGAATCTTGAAATTTAGATATTGTTATGTAGTTTCCTTAAGATATATCTCTCAAAATAAATCAATGCTCCCCCAAAGTAATATAATTTGTCCCTAACTTTTACTTATAATAAAATTTAAAAGCATCAAAATTGATCTCAAATTAAAAAATTGGACTCTTGTCTTCTCTAAAAAGAAAATTGTATAAATAATATAACTTTTAAAATTTAATATATTTGCAAAGTGTCGTTTTTTCTATTAATAAAGTAGTGTTTTATTGATATTAAAAGTAATAAGTCATAACAGCTTATTAATTTATTTATATACAGAAAATAAACATAAAAATATCAAGAACGATAAAAGTTAAACTTGGTGAAATTTAGCTTACGTACACAAAACTCTACAATGTTGTCCGAATTTAAAGCAGATGGTCATGATTTCCTTTATTATAGTAATTTACTCATTTAATTATTGTGTTAATGTTAATAAATAGAATAAACATTATAACACTAAAAGATAAAAAACTGAAATCAAAACTAAATCTTTAATGCTATAATTCAATAGCTTATTGAATATATAAGCACAGTAATGATTAAAATGCAAAAGAGATAACATTGCAGCATTTGGTTTATAAGTATTTTGCTAAAATGTAATATCAATTTTTAAAATTACCTCTATTTATTAAAATGCAAGTTTAATATACTCGTATTTTTTATTGTTAATTTTTATATAATATCATCTCTTAAATATATTTTTAATTTTATATATCTTATTATGCTTGAAAATTTTAAGGTTTATCCAAAGACAAAATTGCAAAGATGGCTTCACCAGCTAATTTGAATTGATTTTTAAAAATTAAATAACAACAGAGACTAACAACATCAATTCATAAAAGTAAGTATTGCAAGATATGTTTTTTAATTCAAGTAAAATATAGATTGAATTTTTTTTTAATATATCATATTTTAATAAGTGACTCTATTTAGCTTTGTGATAATCATGGCCGGCCCTTGGGTGAAGCCACCCAAGCAAGGGCTTTAGGCCCTCAATTTGGAGAGGCCCCAATTTTAGAGAAGATTTATAATTTTATAACAATTATAATATAATTAATTATATTAAATATATATAAAAATAAAAACTATAAAAGTAAAAAATAATTAATAAAATTATTTATTTTTTTACTTTTTTTAATTATGTGTCTAATAAATCTTAATTTTCTATTACTTCCTTGTTTCTAGAATACTATTAATTCTCAACTATATTCTTTTGTTTCTAATAAACTAACAGTCATATGTATTTAATTATCTCCAACAGTTATTTTTCCTCTCTTATTTCCAAAACGCATTTAATGATTTCCAACAGCTATTTTTTTTCCTATATATAAAACTAATTATTTTTTTCAATATATAATATCTACTTTTGAAATTTTCCTTTCTCATTTGTTCTTTTTTCCTTTAACTTCAATTTTTCTCTAAAGAATACACAAGAAGTTTGTTCTTTTATTATCTTCATAAAACTGTGAGTCACATTTACGGTTTGCAATAAGCATTCAACAATTACGTACTATTGTTATAATCTTTATAGATTTTTTTTACTTTAATTTAAAGTTTATATTATATTGTTATATTATTTTTATTTAATGTGATAATTGATTTATTTTAATTAAAAATTTTGATTGGTGATTTTATATTAACTATTTAAAAAACATAAGATAATTACAATAGTTAAATATTTTTGCTAACAATAATAGTTATATATTACTTTTAGAATAATGTTAACAATTCCAAAAAGTGTTGCTTCAGGATAAAGAAGCTTTTCAAAACTAAATTAATAAAATCTTATTTAAGATCAACAATATCTCAAAAAAGATTAAATGGATTAACTATATTATCAATTAAAAAAGAAATATTAGAAGAATTTGATTATAAAAATTTAATTAAAAATTTTACATCTCAAAAAGCTAAAAAAATAAAATTTTGATAATTTTTTTTAATTTCAATGAAAAAAAGCTTCATTTGAATATTTCGTTTTAGGTCTTTAAACTTATTGAGCCATCCATGGTGATAATTTTATGTTAAAAAATTTTATGATAATTTTCATATGAAATATGATGAAAATGATATATATATATATATATATATACTTTTTTTTTGTGTGCGTATGCCTGGACTTGTGTTTGCGCTACCTAAAAATCTTGGCTTCATTAACGAAGACCTTGACTTGTTCTAAAGAGAAAAGAGATAGGGAGAAGACCTTAACTTCCCAAATTGAGGGTTACCTTGCAATCTTGGCTCCACACGTTAACTTGTTTCAAAGAGAAAAGAAAGACAGGGAGAAGACCTTGACCTCCCAAGATGAGGGTTAGCTAGCAATCCTGGCTCCACCACTGAAGACCTTGACTTGTTCCGAAGAGAAAAGAGAGATAAGGAGAAGATTTAGACTTCCCAAGTTGCCCTCACTTCATCTACTTACCTCCTATATATGCTTATAACTTGACAACGAGCAAATGATCTTGGTTTTTCATATAAGCAATGGAATTGAATGAAATAAAATTCTTCTTAAAGCTGACAAAATTCGTCCAAATCTAAAAATACTTGCTCCACCAATTTGAACTTGATCACAACCTAACTTGTTTTGATTAGGAAAAGTCGACAATCCAAAGTTGCTCAATAAAATTTGAAATGACTTGAATCTAAAACATCTTGAATCTAAAATGATCTAAATTAAAAATAATTTAAAAGATTATCCTGAAATAATTTAAAATTAAATTAATTTCATTTTAAAAATCAATAATTTAAATGCAAAATAACTCAAAATACAAATAACCCTAAAATCAAACCGAATGACCAAATCTAAATGACCCGAACACGAGATGATCAAACTTGAAACGATCTGAATTTATTTTGACCTGAAATGACTCGACCCATCCAATTACCACCTCTAATCAATCCTATTTGCAACCACTATAACAAAATTTGTTGTGGTCTATTCTTACATAGTTAAGCAGGCATTTACTGTTGGAGCTGTAAAAATTTTCCATAATTAGTCGCACAATTGCCTTAACAAAGTAATTAATATGATTATGATGTTTATTTCCATAATCATTCGCCCTATAAACGAATTATTTATTGGTTTTTCTTGCACATCAATATATATAAATATATATTTATATATATATATATATATATCGATTCACATGCTGACTTTGTAGAAGCCTAGGAATCCTAAATGCTAGACATCTTCCTTCTCCTAGCACAACTGGGATTTCTATTGGAGTCTAAGTCAACTTATTACTTGGTGATTAAGCTTTTTTTAGAACTTATTTTTTTATATTAAAATAATTTTAAAAATTATCTTGAGAGAGTTATAATAAAATAATGATAACCAATTAGACTACAAATAGAATTAACTTTATATCTGTATAACAAATATTCACAATTCATAGTACAAGATATCATTTCTTGTAACATCCTAAAGTTATATTACTTATGAACAAAATACAATCTTATTCAAGTTTTAATAAATTAAACATATGATTTTTAATAATAATATTTTTAATTATGGTCGTACAGTGAAAACTATTTAGTACATTGCTAAAAGTTAATTATTGAGCATATTTTTATTAAGTTATTTAAAATATTTGGTTTTAATAATAATAATAATAATATTATTATTATTATTATTATTATTAGTTGAAGTCTTTGTTCATTCCAGAAGAAATTATAATAATAATAATAAACCTTATTATTAACCTTACTGTATTAATCATAATCAGAATATAATTAGAGAAGTTTAAAACATTTTCCGTATAAAAAAAACAGAGTTCCATCCTATCTAACATGTTAGTTGATCAGAACGTCAAAACTCAGAAGTAAATAAGAGAAGAGAAATAACCAATTTGAGTAACAACTTAGAAAAGAACTTAAAACCAACCTTGGAGAAGACACAAGGTCACTATCTTCCTTCAAAACATAACAGATAAAAAAAAACAAAAAACAAAAGAAGCCAAAAACAGAGTTCCAACAGAGAAAGGGAGCTCTGTATTTTTCTACCTTTACCAAGCAAAAGAAACTAAAATTCAAGAATTTCATTTTCAATTTTTCTGTATTTTTTATCAACCAAACATAACATAAATGTATGATTTGGAACAAATTTTTAATATTATAAGAATAGAAGAGAAGATGAGGGGGAAAAAGAAAACAAATAAGATCATCACTACAAGTTATTCTAGGACTTCTTCACTACAAATAATTAGGCTAATGTTTAGACTTTTGCTATCAATTACTATTGCTAGAGTCATGATAAGATTTTGGCTCAGCTGTTTAAGTGCTTCATACGAAAATGAGAATTTGAATAACAATCGTTTTATGGTCTAAAAAGCTCAAGCCATAGACCTAGCAACTCCTGGACAATCCTATCCTATCCATTGGAAAAGCAAGGTGAATCATATTTCGGAACAAGCCAATAACATAGGTCAATGACATTTATAGTCAACAAGCATAAATTTCAACATATTTGCTGACAATTATGTTTCTAACGTGGAGAAAGTTTTAGTTTACAGAAAATCAGCTCAGATGCAAGGAAGGCACATATTTTCTCTTTGCAAAATTTTCCACAATATTGTTGAGAGAGTGTGATTTGGATGACTAGTTAATTAAATTTTCTATGAACAACTAAATGCAAGGTGCATTTTTGCAGTTAAGGGAGGTAATGTAGTTTTCTTAAGATGTATCTCCCAAAATAAATCAATGCTTCCCCCAAGTAATTTTCATTTTTATGATTAATTTCATAGCATTCCACAAAGAACTCTACCTAGTTAGTTTGCCTCACTAAAATACTTAGCATTAGTTGGTTGTAATATGATTATCACAAAGTTAAATTTTATTACGATAAAGTAAATAAAAATTTTACTCTTTATTTTAATTGGATTAGAAAAAATCTCTTAGAATACAATACTAAACAAGTTTTTATTTTTAGAATACAAGACCTAGACTTCCCAAGTTGAGAATTACCTAGCCATCCTGGCTCCACCACTAAAGACCTTGACTTGTTCCAAAGAGAAAAGAGAGACAAGGACAAGACTTTGACTTCCCTAGTTGTTTCATCCTATTCATCGCCTATGCTAATAACTTGACAGCGAGCAAAATGATCTTGATTTTTCATTAAAGCAACGGAATTGAATGAAATAAAATTCTTTGCCGACAAAATTGATCCAAATTTAATAAAACTTGTTTGGCCAATTCAAACTTATCATAACCTTACTTCATTTGATCAGGAAAAATCAACAATTCAAACTTGCTAAATTAAAATGTGAACTGATATGAATCTAAAATATCTTAAATCCGAAATGATTCAAACTCAAAATGATTTGAACTATAAATAACTCAAAATACAAATAATCCTAATTTCAAATCGAATGACAAAATTCAAATGATCCCGACATGAAATGATCAAATTTGAAAAGATTTAAATTTCTTTTGACCCAAGATTGCTCGACCTAAATTAACCCGACCCATCCAATTACTTGGTGATAAATGATTAAATGGGAAAGAGTAAACCTACTTTACCAATATATACAACCAACTCCTTAACAGCTTTTAACTAAGTTTTAAAACTTGATTAAATGAAACGGTGTGTTTCACCTAATAAAGCAGTGTGCTTTGGTTAAACGGTCCCTTTAGCACACTTAGTCGAGCCTTCTTCTTTCAAGCTCGAACTCTTTTCTGCTGTTGTTCATTCAAAGCTTTTTATTTCTCCAAGCTTGATTCCATCTGGACTTATTTCTCAGTCTTGTTTATCATGTCTTATTTTATTTTTATTCTTTCATTTTTTATTTCCTTAAATTTTACTAAGTGTTTTTAGCAAGCTTCATATGAATCTGAGACTTTAATTAACAATGGTTTTATGGTCTAAAAAGCACAAGCCATAGACCTAGCAACTCCCAAGACAATCCTACCATATCAAGGGAACCATTGGAAAGGGAAGCTCATCAAACTTAGATGAATCAAAAGGGAAGGCGATTCATATTCAAAACGAGCCTATAACATAGGCCAAGCCATAGGCCTAGGACATTTTATGCTTAAAGTCAAGCCCATGAGTCCGCGACTCAGTCTCCTTCTCTGTCGACGACCCACCAATCACCGAGGATACCACATTGCCTTCTCAAGGCTTCAACTTAAAACTCTCCTTAAAACTAGACAAAGACAAAAGCGGTCCCTTTTTTCTCTCCACATTATGACATCAAAGAACAATTTCACGCTAGGATTGGATCTGGCAGGGTTTTCATTGGAAACCCCTTGTTTTGCTGAGACTCTTTTGTATAATTCTTGCAATGAAATGTGGGGCTATGACTGTGAAGGTGTAGCAGAGTTATCCGTGGGAGGTGGCACAACAGATTATCGACGGCACTCCGAAAGATTCTTGCGCATTTCCTCTGAGGAAGCGCTCATTGGGATGGGTTTGGAAGTGGGAACCGCAAGATTAGTGCAGTTTTGTGAAAAGGGGAAGCAGGTCTTTCCTTTTGTTTTTGTTTGAGGGCAGTTTTGATATTCCTGAAGTAAGAAGAGAGTGAAGAGGGATTATCGCTGCTGGAGATATTTCCTGGGCTGTTCCTGTCGGTGGTGGTGGTGTTTTCGTTGTTTAGGTGATTTGAGAAAGTGGAGAAAAGGTGGAAAAGAGAAGGGTAGTTTCTTAAACTACTCTCTTGGATTCCATAAGATAAAGAGCATTTCTTGACACAACTACTGCATAATAAACCATTATAAGAACCTTATACATCGGAACAGTGTTCCCAAAAGACTCTGTACTCTAATATGCTTCGCAGTCCATTGATTGAAGAGAACAAGTAAAAGAGAGAATAAGTTGCTGCATATCATTGGATATGCTTTTTTCAACATGATTGAGGTTCATCCTAATGAAGTAAGGGCTTGTAAGTAAATCATTCCAAGATTTGGAAAGGCATCGAAAACGCACTATAGACTTTGGTGGAAGTCTAGCCATTATCTCAATGATTACATCGTCAGGAAGTTGTACAATTCTCCTCTCCTTCATCGCTGG